>OV884011.1:44356269-46756269 GCA_930367205.1 Acanthosoma haemorrhoidale | reverse complement strand
GTGAGATAAGAAACTGTTGAAGTCTCGATTTAAAGATTGGGAGAGTTGATGAATGACAAATATTGATGGGAATAGAGTTCTAAAGATTTGTCTCAATAACGATGATAAGAAAAGAATGGTCAAAGGAAACTGATTTGTGAGAATATATAAAATACAGGTCAAAAGGATTGGATCTTGTATAGTGGGATTTGATTGCAGATTTGAATTGAAGGAAGTTGTGAAGGTAAGAAGGCTTTTTAGTTATGGTAGTATTAAAGAGGAGAAATCCAAGGAAGCATTGGTGACAGGCGGAAGGGTGCAGCCATCCCAACTCGGAGTATTGCCATGAAATGCGACGGTCTTTGGGGATCCCGAGTATAAATCTAAGAAAACAATTCATCAGCCGCTTTAACCGAATTTCGAGATCCCCATAGAGACCACTATGTATAGTGGTCAACTGTAGTCAAAATGGAGGAGTTCAAGAGAGGAAACTGAGTTGGCGCATATGTAATGGGAGATGTCGAGAGAGATTGAGCAGTTTAAGGGTAGAAATTGATCAGTGGGTGATTTGGGAATGTGGTCTTTCCAGGATAGCGTTTGATAAATGGCCAAACCTAGGTTTTTGACTGAAGTAGAGAATTGGATAGGTCGACCACCAATGGTTTATTTTTATTTATAATTTTATATCTTATTTATTCCACTATTTAAACTATTGATTGATCAGTATTATAACTATTGATTATTAATCAGCCTCGCTGATGGGCAGATAGATCTTTTCATCCATCCATTTTTAATTTCTTTAACAAAAGCAAGTAACCTTCTCTAGATTATATGTCAGAATTTTATGTAAAAGTCTATTTTTAATTGTTAAGTGTTAGTTATTTACTTTCAATCAAAAAAACCATTGCTTATTTAGGCTGGTAGTTCTCTGATTTATAGTATTTAATTAACCTGATCAAATTAGCCTTTTAATGCTATATTAGGTAATTGTTATATGATTCTGTATCAAACATCATTACTTTCAGGTTATTTATTATTATTTTATTATTTCAGGATTACACTGTAGAGCTCTTCCACTTTCCCTATGGTGTCGTATCAGTTACAGAATATTTTTTTATCACACCCGTGTTTACAGATTTATTTCCTCTTTTCCATGAACCTTTTGAAATTGATTCTCTACTGAGGGTAAGAAACATTCAATTCTTTAAGGTGTGATGGATATTTTATCATTCAGTTACATTATAAGGATAATTTATGTATATGTACATTTATTTAGAATTTATTAGTGTGCTTTTCACTATTTCAGGTAGAAGAGCAAGTTATGAAATCGCTTTCGGTTGAACAGCAAGTGGCTAGCAAGTATCTTAATACAACTCTTAATGCACTGTTATCGGGATTGAACGTTCGTGAAGATATTTACTGTTTAGGGCCGTTTAGCACTTTAATCGGTTCTATGCTACAAAATCATTCTACCAGTATACTAAGATCAAAAGTAAGTTTCAAGTTGCACTGTGACCTCATAGCTAGCTGTAGAATAAGATTTGAGTGGATATATTTGTTTGCAATTGGCTTAGGTTCATGATATAAAATATGTTAGGTTTTCATCATATTTATGGACTAAACTTTAGCATGCTGTGTATATCTGCAATGTGTCCTTTTGTGAGATTATTTCAGAATGGAAGAAAGGTGTAAACATTTTAATGTATCTTGGAGTAATGAGAGCTAATCAAAATGTTTAATAAACCTAAGACGATCTCCTATGTGCACTCAAATAAGTTTAAGATTACAAATGAGATTGTATTTATAATAATTTGGAACCTATACAATTTCTAGCCATGTATGGTTGAAGATTTTAACTGAAATTTTGAGGAAGATTTTAGTTGATTTGTTCAGAGATAGATTTACTAACAATCTATGGCCTTATTGACTGTATTTTTTTAGATCCCATAAAATAATAGAGAAGAGTGAATTACATGGTTGCCAATCCATTACTTTTTCTCACTACCATTTTGAACAATTTTGATCATGGGAAATTAGTTGAAACTTGAAATTAAATGACCATATTTTGGGGGTTAATTTACCCCTTAAAAGCAACTACTATCATTTTATATCAATTCCTATTCATTCCAAGATGATTTAATTTTTATAATAAACTTCTATTTGTTTTGCAAAACATTCTCCTTACCTTTGTTGAAACTACAAACTAGACTACACCAACTTAAAGTTGATGAGACTTTTTTTTGACTGGATGATAGAAGATTTGAAGACTATTAATAAGGAGAAACCTTTTTTACTGAGCATGATGAAATTTTGTTATAAGGTTGGTTATTTGAGTTCAAAAAAATATTTATCTGAGTTTGGAACTTTTTTTATTCCTAGGTCCCAACAATTAATAATTTTTATACTATAGACTATGTTATATAAAAATGTTAATAATGTATTAGTTTAAAAGCATGTATAAACGTTTTTAGACAGCTAATTCGACCATGTCTTTGCTGTTGATTGATCGTAGCCTGGACGTTTGCAGTTGTTCAGCTCTTGAAAATTATTCCTTTCTAGACTGCATGAAATCAGTCTTACCTCCGTTTCCTGGACATCATATAGACGTTGCAATTAGCATGGCTTCCCTGTTTTCTGCTGACGTGTAGGTAAATATTAATAATAATTACAAATAGAATGATTTTGTTTCCATTTTTTTTTATTTTATCTTACAATCTTGCTCAGAACCAAAAATTAAAATTATTACATGCTTTGGTCACTGAGACTGTATACATTGCAATCTTTTTTTTACTTTTAATGTAATACATGATGAAAATTTAACAGAATGAAAAAACTATCAAAAACCTGTGTAATAAAACAGACATTGAAATAAAATAATAAATAGAATTAAGTTAAGTAGATATAAGTTTCATTTTATTCCAACAGGATATGTTTGGTGGATATATCTTTTGAAAGAATGCTTACTGAAATTGGCTTTTTCACTTATTAATGGGTTTTCGGATATGGAAGTTCGAAAAAAGAAATTCTTTGTCTGGATATCTGAATGTTCTGTACATACTGCTGGATTGTGGGTGATTCTAGATATGTTAGCATTGTGGTTATCTTGGTGTATTGAGGGTAATTGGTAATTATGTGCATACTAATGTTTTGTATAACTTGCCATTTCCTGTAATTTGAAGTATAAATATAACTCCAAACTGGTGCAGCATATGTCATTGTGGGGTAGATTACGGTTTCATGTAGTATTGATGTTTTGTAGAAAAAGGGTAAAATTTTACTTATGAGGTTTTTAGTTTGGTTCCATTTGTTGTCTATGTGGTTTGTGAAAGTTAGGGAACGGTCTAAGGTTACTCCTAGGTAGTGTATGGAGTGGTACCTCAGGATATTTAGTGATCGCTTATGGATAAATGGTGGGTTAATATTGGTCTACTTTTGGTGAGTCAGTGACTATCACCTCTGTTTTAAGTGGATTAAGTTTAATTTTCCATTTTTTGAAATAGGATTTTTTCCATTTGTGCCTAATCTATTCGTTATCGTGTCTATTCTGAATGATCCTGTGTAGATTGTTGGGTTGTCTGCATATAACAATCATTCCACTTTGGGTGTGATGGGATGTCAGTGATGTATAGATTAAAAAGAGTAGGAGATAGACAAGACCTACTGATATGATAGGAGGTGATAATTTGTTGAGGGGATATTGTTGATTGAAATGTAAAAAGATCTATTAGAAAGGTAGGGAGTGGATGAAGTTTATTAGTAGTTGTAAAGTAGAAAGTTGTAACTGATAAGTTTCTGAATGAGCCTGATGTGCTCATATCGAAAGTTTTTTTTATTTAAGCATGATCATCCCAACATGTTTTTTTTCATTGATAGGTTTGATTATATAGACGGTTAGGCTTGCAAGTTGAGTGGCTGCGAAGTGGTGTGGTCTGAAACTAAACTGTTCATTAATTAATAACATCTTTGTGATATGTGATCCTTTGTAGTATCTTTTCAAATATTTTTGAGGAAATGTTCAAAAAAGTGATTGATCTATAGCTTCCTATGTTAGCATGTTCTGGTGTAGGTATCCTGATGATTTTTGTTATTTTTCAGGTTGTAGGGAAGTGTCTATATTGGAGAATGTGATTGTAGATTTTAGTGATAAATGTTTTTTGTTGAAATTTTTAATGGCTATTGGTGAAATTGTGTCTATTCCTGGTGATTTTATTACTTTCAGAAGTTTTATTTGTTTACATGAGTCTTTTGGAGAAATGGATGGGAAAAAATGGGGCATAAATATTTTTAGGCATTGGGAGATGGTTATATTTAAAATTCGGTCATGGTTCACTGTCCTAAATTTTTGGTCGTTCACTGTTAAATTTAAAATAAGAAGCTAATAGGTGTGCTTTTTCTTTATTTATTAGTAGACAAATTCATTGTTAAACTTTAGAGATGAGATACGTGGTTTGAAGTTAGTCAAAATGTATGTATTTTTCACATGTTTTTACCTCCTGGGGGGGTCCTTTAAGAATGCGTGACCAGTTTTTTTTTCCCAACTTTTCCAGTTGGTTTCTGGCATAAAAATTGCACTATTTGGAAAAAAAATTACCTAATGGGCTATTTATATGCTGATACTTCTTTTTGATGGGGTTTTAATTTCTATAAGTACTTTCAAACAGTTTGGCAATTGCATATGCACATTGCTGGGGGAAGTCCTGGGGATAGCTGTTATCATTGCAAATTTTACTGCCTCATTTAGTTGGGGTATAGATTTGTCAATATCGGATGAATGATTAATGGAGGGGTTAATGCCAATCTTTTTATCTAAAAATTTTCAAAATTGTTTCCAGTTTGCTTTTTTGAAGAGGAATTTTTAGGAGGAAGGATTTTTAGTAATTTATTTTTCAATGCGGAAAATAACTAGGTTGTGGTTGGAGTTGAGACAAGAAAGGGAAATGAGTCTTGAGAGATTTGGAATATTTCTTGTGAGGACCAGGTCAATAATGCTTGGCTTTAACCGCGTGCTGAGAGTGGATCTGTATAAATTAATATGTGTCAAAATGTTGGTGAATATATTTCTATTCGGCTGTGTCATGGTGTAAGAGAGTGCTATGATTAACTTAATGTTGCCTATACCTGAAAGACGATTTTGTAGTCTAAAGGTTGTGTTTATGGATTGACTGATGGTATAATCAGTATTATATGCCAGGTTAAATAATAATAAGATACAAATTTATGTCAGAGAAACCTATTGTCCATTAGTCATGGAATGAAAGTACTCCTTCGATGAAAATAAATATTTTTCACATACCGCCATTAGCTGTTCTCATTTGGTTCAATATATTTTTAAATTTTAAAACAATATTATTAAAATTAAAGAAACTAAACATACTTTTATTTTATTTTAAAGAATCTGATATGGATGGCTCACTCACCCTCTTTTTATTAAAATTTCATATAATAATTAAGCTATATGATTGTATCCAGAAAATTTTTATTATTCACATTTAATAATGTTTCATCCTTGACATTAATTCTGTTTGGTTTGTAAAAATCGGTAACTATTGCAATGTTTTGGGCTCATTCAGTCCATCATCAAGCAATTCCTACATTATCCGAAGAAAAATACTGATACATCAAAATAAGTAAAATCCAATTTTATGTTATGACAACAATGTTTCAATATTTAAAATTAAAAAAACTTTCCTACTAACATGCCCTGTTATTCAAATTAAATAATTAATAATAAACATTAAAAACCATCAATAAATATTCTCAATATATAAAAAATAAAATATTTTTATAGGAATGGTACGGTTGAAGTCATCATTCAGGCTTATTGCTGTAAATTATGTGTAGCAACATGTTGCTGTGTTGTCAGTTATGTCCCATGTGTAAAATCTGGTCTGTCTATTTGTTGTTAGCTATTATTACAAAAATATAAAAATAATTTCAAAAATTTAACTTAATAATTATGTTAACAGCGTGCAAACCTATTCCTTTTACAGTTCACAGAATTTTTATATTTTGGTTATGTGAATTGATTCTAAATATTTACGAGATCTGTTATTATCTTCTTTTCGAATAATTTTTGTCAAATAATTCATCGAATAAGTCAAAGTCAAAAGCATATTGGTGAATAATACCATGATTGGCTAAAGCATTGTAACATTTTCTTAGGATTTTTACAATTGGTTCTATGTTGTAATAATCTATTTCTTAAAGTTTGTGGGGTTTCGCCATTATAACATTTATTTTTACACTGTTTACAATTAATTCTGTAAATTATGTTCTGAATATTATTATTTTCTATTTTATCTTTTATGTCTGATAAGTTGCTTTTAACTATACTATTGTATATTAGGCCACTCCAATTTAATTTCAAATTGTATGATTATAGTTTTTAAAAACTTTTGTTATTCTCTTTTTCAGGTATATATTAAATTTTTTGGTAAATATGTTGCATTATCGTATCCAGAACACTTTTATTAATCGCATTTAATAATGTTTCATCCTTGTCATTAATTCTGTTTGACTTTTAAAAATCATTAATAAGTTTATTCTTAGCTGTTAATATATTATTGGTTAAGGGAGTAGGTACAATATTTACATTGTTTGTTTTTTCAGACTTTTGTGTCCTCATATTGGTCTTCATTGGATTATTATACCATATCCTATTTATTATGGCTTTTAGGTTGCCATTTTCTTACAATATGTCATAAACAATTGCTTTAATTCCTCTTATAAATTTTTGGACAGTTAGTGTTTTTTAACTAAATTACAGGCTCCATTTAAAATTTGGAACTTAAGATGACTTGAATTACAATTGAGTATTATATTGCTACTGTTTTGTTCATTAGTCCATTTTGTGTAAAATTTATGTCTAGGAATCTTAATTTATTGTCTTTAGCTGGTTCTTCTGAGAATTTTGTTTTATTATTATAGTTATTAAGTTTGTTTAAAAGTTCTTAATGCGTTTTTTTAAATAACTATTATTAGGTAAATAAAGTTTTATTTGTTATTGTATTTAATTGTGTAACCATTATCTTATTAAGATTTATAACACTTAAATTCATGGACATTCTATCCGACCTCCCATCATTAAACCATCAATTTCCTGTACAAATTTCATTCATTTTTAAAGTAATTCATTGTGGTACATAATTTTACTCCTATAAATAATTTCATGTTTTTAATTGGAGTATGGTTGGTCCCAATTGTCTTCCTATATTGTGATAGTATTATTTGTAGGTATGTTGGAAAAAAGTAAAACCACATCATAACTGACCAACTCATAATCAATACTGTCTTAAATTTTGAGATTATTTAGTATATATTTTAATTCTACTGTATTTTTGATATAACTTGTTTAGCATGTCCAGACTCTTATTAAGGAATGTGGTAAGTTTGTATGTCGGTCCATTTATGCTATTTACTATAGGTTACTCAGTTTTTTATCAGATTTTGCAGTCCATCTATTCTTGGATCAGTGTAATTATTAGCAGTTAGTCTGGTTTTTGTAATTTTATCAATATAGTAGTTATATTTATGGAGTTTTTCGACATATTTTTTTTTGACAAATCCGGAACTGGATTATTTCTGATTATTCAATATGTGTGTCTAGTATTAATAAGACCCATAACTTGGTTATCAGAATCCTCTTTTTGCTTAATTGCTACGTTTTTTGTTTTGACTAAGATAATTTCAGTATTTTTTTTGAGAATTTTTCTGAGGCTACTTAGATCTGTATTGATTTATTTCTTTAGTGGAGTTTGCGAATTATCACAATTATTATATGAAATTACAATAAAAATAGATACAGAAGAATATTGTGCACACTTTGTGATATTTAATGAAAAGTATGTTTGTGTTTTAGTGCATGGTTAGCTTTAATAATGCCTCATAATCAGTTATATTTCTCATTGTAATAACATTATCTCATTATATGCTTTAGTCAAACTTATTTCTGAAATCACATTCTTCTACATATAAACATTTTCTTTGTTCAAGGCATCATGATTTCAATATCGTCCCTCCTGGTTGTCTTCACGAACCAAAGTCTCCCATGTTTGAATGGCTTATCGGTAAACAACCTAATGATATCTTAAAGGCACTTGCGAAAGAGATTTTCACTATTTCTAATCAGAGAGTAAAAGAGAATGCTTCACCTTCTGAATTAGAGGAAATCATAAAAAACAAATTTTCTGAAAACTATGATCTCTTCAAAAATCCAAAAAATGCATCAATATTGCAGGTTATTCATAAAAAAGAAATGTAATAGCCAGCTATATCATTTTCTTCTTTCATTTTATTACAGTTATTTTTAATTCCAGTATACTTTTGCTCTTACTCAGACAGCAAATTCCAGTGCCTTAGAAAAAATGAAGTTAACGGGTAGCTTCCAAAAGTTATTGATGCAGTCAATAGCAACAGATAGTAAGATTGACGATGCAGTATGTTTGGTAATAGTTGCAATGTTTTACTGCTGGAATATCCATGTAGATCTTGCTCGCTAAACCCACAACTAAGCTGCGATTTATTTTGTTTCAGATCAGCGACATAATTTGTACAAGAAGGAGTAAAGGATTTGAAATCAACCACATAATTTTGATTTTGATATTTTTCTACAGTTTTATTGGGGACAAATACGAAATCAACCCAAGCCAAGAAAGTGTCTTATCATCTGCTTTTAAGACGGCACTTGTTGAAGATAAAGAGCGATTTTCAAGTGATAAAAGTTCCTTTTTCAAAGAAATTATTCATTGTGATGCATTCTGTTCTCAAGTTTTTAACAAACTTAAAATTTTGAAAATGAGTAGAAATAACATGAAAAAATACAGGTAATGACAGCAGAATTTAATATAGCAATTATTGATTAAAGAAAAAATATAGTAACAGTGCAGGGATTTGGACCTGAAACCTTTTAATTTTGTTCAAATTCACATTCCTGTTGGCTAGCTCTGCTGATTATCAGCCATACACTGATCATAGTATTCACCATCCTAAATTAATTAGTTAATAATTCTTGTGACATAATTGTCAGTTTCCAGTGTAATAATTTATTGTTGAAAAATAAACTGGTCAAAATAAAACTACAAATGATGACATGTATATCTTTAGGGGTAAGTTTCATTTTATTAATTACACTGTGATTATCAAAGTATAATAACATTTAAGACAACTCAGTACTTCAAAATCTGTGGAAAGTCAAAAATTGCATTTGCTATCATCAATAAAAACTATAAGAACCAATGCATCGTGGATTTAGGTGTGTATATATATTATATAATATATATATATATTAATAATATCCAGGATTCATATAAATGTATAGCTCCCCTGGATAAGATAAGAACAGATTGGATGGTGTCCCCATAGGCTAGTGGTTAGCATGCTGATTTCTAACTGTGGAGATTCTGGCTTCCCCCTATGGATATTTCCTTTGGGAGATCAGTCTGCCAATTTGGCAAACCTGGTCTCCAGTAATAGAGAGCTGCAGGGCTACATTCCTAGTTTTCCTAATTTTTTTTTTTTACAATTAGGATTGATTAGGATGTCGGGTAGTAGGTGCCTGCCGCGGGCTAAGGTCTCTTTGACTCGGCCGCTGTCCGGCGAGCATCAAGAAAGAGATGAAATAAGTAAACCTGTGGTCTTTGACCTTTGCTGGTGACCTAGTCAGCGGGCAGCTTTTTGTATTGACCTGACTCCATAAGATCTTAGAAGGTGTGCCCTGTTAGTGCATTATGTTCAGGAGAAGAGTTACAGGGTAGGTATTATAGTTAGTTTATCTGGTCGTGGAATGACCACGAATTCACACTCGGTATCTAATAAGGGTAGGCGAAAACCATCCGTATCACAAAGGGGAGTGTGAACCGGAGAGAGGCAGCCTGGATTGCTGGGGTAGACGCTACTCTACTCTAAAGTTTGTAGGGCCCCAGAGACCATTGTCCGCATGGAATGTGCATTTTATTATTAAAATATGGAAATGTAGGCGGGTGTTTTCTAAGCTGAGAACAGGGGAAGTTCTATTTTGTCCACTAAACAGTGGTTTGAGAGGAAATGATGAGCTATTTTAATAAAATTAGAGAGTCTGGTCTAGAATACCTAAATAAAGGAGTAATTACTATCCCAATTTGTTTTATTAATTTCAAAGGCCACTTGGATTTTAAATATTTAAATTTTTTGTCAGGTCTGTAGCTTTTTTTGAAGATGCAATGATGCCTTTGGAATATCGAAGTGTTTTGAAACAGCTATTGGAAGATATTACAAATCCTAGTAAGCCGGAAATTACAGATCTGAAACACAAACCGAATCTAGGCCTAAGGGACAATTTTGCCTCAAGGTTTAGGTATGATATGATTTTACCTTTTTTATTTTATATTATTTTTCATTTGTTTACTTATACAATTTTTATATTTGCAGTAGTATATTAAGCACAGCAAGACCACATATTTTGGATAGTGAGGGCATATTGGTATTTATAATAGGAGGCATAACTGGAATGGAAGTGAAGCTTATAAAGGATTATTTAACACCCTTTAAAAAAACAGTTATAATTGGATCAACAGCATTAACATGTCCTTCACATTTGATAAAAAACATTTTTTTTTAATCACTCCTTAAGGCCTGTTTCTGAAATAAAGTTATACATTTTTATGATGGCGTGTTTTAGCAATTTACTGTGATTGTGCATCTCCACCTATTTTTTGTAATTTTATTGAATAAACATCATGTTTCTTACTTGTTTGTTTTCATAAAATACATCTTTTTTTTTGTGTTTTGGTAATTATTTAGTTTTTTTACAGCATAAACTAAGGATGCAAGCTTTCTTATTAGTAAACTAGATTCTGTATTTCTTAGCTAAAAACTTATTATGTTTAAACAACATCGTCTGAGTGATAACAAAATGAAGCTAAGTAAATATAAGATTTAGTTATTTTTAATACTAAATGTTAGGAATTTAATTATAAGTATTATGTCAAGAGTTGAAGTAAGTATCAAGTCATAAGTCACAGAATTATTTAGAACCATTAACATCAAACGTTGAAAAAACAAGTCAATTTCAATATTTAAAAAAATCATTTGTTTAATTAAAAATGGATTAATTTGTTTATAAAGTGAATGATTAGCATAACTTTATTGAAGTGAACCTTAAAAAAAAAAATTCTTAGCCTTGGTGTTGATTTTAATTCATGCCATAATTTCAATATTTTTTGCAGTTACGTTTCATAATGGCCAAAATATGATTTAGAATACGGAGTCTGACCTATAGGAGTAAACTTTGTACTCATAATTAAATGGTACATTATTTTGGTAGGCACTTATCAAAAATGTTGGTACAGTATAACTCGCTTATAAAAAACATGAGGGGGCCAAGTGAATTTGTTTCTATTATCCGAGCTTTCTTATAGCTGAGCAGACCTGTGGTGGCCCTGATGTTAGGATAGTAAATACATTGGGGGTTTGATTATCAAAATCTAAACAATTTTCGAACATACTAGTAAAAATTTCAAATACATATCTACATATGAATTTATTTATTTTAAAAATCAGGTAATTTTTTATTGCATTTGATGGGAAATGTTCATGAATCTATTGGAAAAGTGTTGGTCAAGTAATAATTCCTTAGTTTCGAAGACTCCGAAAGCATCCCTGTGGCTAGCTGGTTTTAGTCTTCCTCAACTTCATCCCCATTGCGCTCATTGTCGTCGTTGTTTGTTGACAAGATATTCTGAACGATGTCCCTATCGCTCCGGATTTAGCTTGTTTATCGCGTTGTGGATTTTCCGGTCTTCGTATTTCCTTCAGATATCTGGCCAAACGTTTGTAACAATCGCTCCGCAAACATTCATTCACAGAGGCTGCTTCTCCTATCTTATTTCCCGTACGAAATCTGGCGACCTTGAAACGGTCGAGTCACCCGTTGCTACAACGGAAATCGCGATGGCTCAGTTTTACAGTAAGTTCGTCAGCATTCTTTTTGAGTAATGCTCCGGTTAGTGGAGTTTTTAAAGTCGAGTGAATTGAAAACCACTTGAGCTGAGCTACATCAACGTCGTCTCTGTCACATTTTCTATAAATAGATTCATGAACCTACATTGGTGAATCCGCGGAAATAAGAAGTTATTAAAGGGCGAAATTACCTTAATTTTTTCATGTTCGATTGATTGCTTTCAAAGGCTTTGAGAATTTATTTTTTATTCACGATAATTTTTGTCACATTTGAAGGAGGCATATTGAATTTTCGAGACACTTGAACGTTACTCGAACCACTTTCAATTTCTCTAATTGCTGCAAGTTTGTCTTCGAACCTTTCTCATCGACATTTTAAACGTTTTGCACTGAAGCTTGCAAGAACAATAGAAGAATTGAGAACGACTGAATAAGTTCAAACATCATACACCATTTCATCAGTCCAAAAAGAAAGACTGTGGGGGAGAGGGAAGTAAAAATGCACCATCTTAGGGCATGGTATGTCCCTTTACAGGCTGTTGTGGCCACCTCTTAATTACCAATAATTACAAGTTCCCCTCTTCTCGGATCAGAAAATATCTATCCATGTTTCCATATGTTTTTGATAAAGGTTATGACGTCAGTGAAGGGGGGAGAAGCTAGTGGGGGAAACAGCCTCAGGTGGGGACCCATCCCCACGACGGCTGGCCGCCTATATAAGCAGCGAGATTAGCTCGAGTTGGCATGTGCGCTTCACGAGATCTTTGAGATGCCTACGGTGGATGAATCCATTCAACGTAGGCATATCAAATTTTTCGACTCCTTGCAATACCTGACAAACCCGGTGTTTAACAAGATAACCCCCGTTCCGTTCCCCCATCAATGGCAGGACGCTGTCGCGGCTGGAACGATTTAGTCTTACGTTTTAGTTTGTAAGTTTTTTCTCCCAAATCGTAAACAGAAGGTGTGCCCCATCACCTAGTATTGTATATTTGTAGACCTTTTAACTTCAAACCGATATTGTTATTAAAACCCACCCTCCTTCAAATGCATCAGCGCATCGCAGTAAGAGGAGAAATTTTAATATTTGTTTACTGAACTACTTGTTCACTTATTGTTAAAATGATTATTAAAAGGGTTTAGAAGGAAAAAAAAACAAGAAAAAAAAAAAAAAGTTGGCATAACGAACAGGACCGTCACTTGGAACACTACTCTCTTCTCTCTCTCTCTCTGCACTGGCGCTTGCTGCTCTACTTAAACCATGGTCTCCTCATTCAACTACCTCTGCATCTCTCTCTCCTAACCTCGCTATGTTTTAGTCCGGCGTTGTCACACCCCACACCTTCTTAGTGGGAGTCTCTGCCTTCGTCTCGCTAAGTCTAGCACCTCCTTGGGAGAGACCTCTCCCTCGTGGACGACGGTTGCCGTGGCCCTACAAATTTACCTAGTAGTGTCTCCCACGGCAATCCAGTCTGCCTCTCTCCGGTTCACACTCGCCTTTGGGATCCGGACGGTTTTCGCCGACCCTTAGACGCCGAGTGTGAATTCGTGGTCATTCCAAGACCACATAAACTACCTATAATACCTACCCTGTTCCTCTTCTCCTGAACATAGTGCTTTGTCGGGGCACACCTTCTAAGATCTTATGGAGTCAGATCAAAACGAACTAGGGTGCCCGCCGACTAGGCCGACTTCTATTGTAAAAAAAACCCTGAAAAACCCAGGTAATTTTTGTTTCTTATAACCGGGGTTCTTATACTGGGGTGGGCAATATTTCCTCTTAATCTCCCCTATTTCCGAGGTTTCATTAAAAGGGAGTTTCTTATATGAAACTTATACTGTAATAGGCAAACCTGTCTGATTTGGTTTTAAAATTTCGTACCTTTCCTCACTACAGGGGTATTTTCAGCCCGATGGCCAAACCAAATCAAAAAATATTCAAGTCTAGTGTGATGCACCACATCATTAAGGGTTTTGTAGCGGTTTTGAATATCGTGTATTAATAATAGTCTACGAAAGCCTCAACGCGTAGTACCTATTAATTATACCACAACGGTCTGATTAGTTTGTTATCTTATTTAATAGGATAGGAACTATTTTTTTTAATTATGGCTAATTTGCCCTTCGTTGCGTTTATGTGAATTTTTCTTAGCAATATACCACGTATATAAACAAGCGAAACCAGTAAAATATTATCCCTGTATATGAAACATGGGCTGTTAACAAATTTCTAATACCTTTAATGCCTGCTTTACTAATCATAGTTAACTTTAGCCCCAACCCATGTTACATATTTACTTACTCGTGTTTTATGGAGATGGCTATACAATTCATGACTAAATAATACCCAAATTCATTTAGAATTGGCGAAACTCCCTACATCTCAACATATAGAAGAGATATTGTAATCCCCTGCAATTATCATCAATTCCCCAGGCAATTTCCTTCCATCTAGGACAACCTATTCAGCATAGACTGAACCCAAGAATGTACCAAGATCTTAAATTTCATTTTTCAAATTAGTATTGGTTTCTTGTTTAAAATGTGCATAAAATACTAATATATTGGTTCAAATATATTTATTTATTTTTGATTGATTCATGTATAAAATTTAGAGAATCTAGCAAGCAGATAGGGCGAATAAGTAATAACAGAAATATTGAAAATTGTAGCCCTCTTTAAAGGGGGTGGATTGTCATCTCTTTCACCTCTTACAAGTTTGAAAGAAAAACCTCTTTTTTGAGACCGGGTCTGTTGGCGAGACCCAAACTACCAAGTAAATTGTCACAGATAAAAACAAATTCAAAACGCATCATAAAGAACGAATTTCCCAGGACTATGTGTTTGCTCAAACAAACGAGAGGTGCAATGACAACATTGCTACAAGCCATGGGTTTATTTATTCATTGCATTAGGTCAAAAGATACAGTTACTTATCAAACAAACTAGCACAGTTACGGTTTACACCAATAACTATTTCCACAGCAATAAAGTTGTAAACTACCAAAAAATTAGGGGGAAAATGAGGTGGTGATCATTTTTGGAAATTCCGTGGTTTCGTTTCTGGTGAATGGACTGATTATACAACAATCCGAACGCGAAAATCCCTCAATAGGGATTTAAATCGTATATCGCGAGATGCCTCTGTGATGAAAGTAATGGAATGAACAAGTCCAAAGTTTAAAGCTCATCTAAGGCTTCAAGATGGAAGAATCAATGAAGCTGAGGACATCAGGTATGACGGTATACTTCAAAAGAGTTTTCGGTTGTGCCACAATACAATTTTTTCCCGGTATAAAATGCGATGAGTTCTTCTATGCTAAACAGTCTGACAAATATCATGAGAAAAAAAATTGAATTTTTAATAAATAATAGTTTTCAACTATTAGTCTTGTTGGGTAATGCTTAATTTTATTTATTTTGGTTTCGGTTGTTTGGACGCATTCTCATTCAGCATTCAGTCTCTGCTGAATAAGTTGGCCTAGATGAAAGGAATTTGCCTTTGATGATAATTGCATGGGATTACTATATATCTTCTATATGTTGAGGTATAGGGAGTTTCCCCAATTCGAAATGAATTTGGGCATTATTTAGGCATGAATATTATAGCCATCTCCATAAGACATGAGAAAGTAAATATGCTGTTCAGCTTATATTCTTGAGAGAACATCGAAAGCCATTGTGAGTCAGCATTGTGAATTTGTAACCCGTGTTAAGCAACCCGCAAACAGCAGACACGACAAGGCTTAAAGTAACGATATGGAGGACCACCAGAGATAAGGAAGCTTGGTCAGCTGAGAACAGCTGTCACGCCCAGGGCAAATGGAGAGTATGTTCCCCAAAGAATCACAATGTTTAATGTAATATAAATATTATCTATAAATTTCGCGTACTAGTATCTCTCTCTGCGACTTTAAAACCCATTACCACATCGCTCCGAATCCTCCAAATCGCTCATATGCTATTTTCACCTCTTGAAGTTTGACTGAAGAACCATGTAAAGTGTGACTCGCCTCGAAATAGTACGGCTTTTCTTACAGCTTATTCCCTCGTTAGACTGTTTTTTTTATAATAAGTCCAAGGGCAGTATGTCCTTTGCTTTTAACCCAACAGTTTGATGAAACTAATGATTTTAATTTGATTTAACATAACTGGACTAATTATAGATAGAAGCAAAGCCTAGTTCTGTGTATTCAGAATACATTTACGGTTTTCTGACAAACGAAAGACGAATTCTTAAAAAAAAAAAAATCAACAACAGTAACACTTCCTGGATTGAAAATGGTAGCAACCTGTATATAAAGCGTTTTCCCTACTTCCTTGTACGTAAACTTAAAAATACAGATTAATCAAGATTTTTGAACCAACCAGGGACAATTCTCACCCCCCCACTCCTCAACCTCTATGAATGGGGATTGATAGTACAGGGAAGTTATAATAATATTAAAGGATCGTTGAGTTAGTGCATTTGTGATTGCTTGTTAAGTGGACTGTTGAGATGCTCATTGTCTAAATTTCGATATTTGTCAACATCGTAACTAGTTTCAGATAGAAGGGTTGACATTATTTAAAGGTATTCAATACCTCAACCTATCAAGTGTTGAGCTATCAGTGCTAGAAAGTTTTGAAATAGAGGTGCCTACTTTTTTCAGTGTTTTGGAATGTTTTTCAGTTTTTTTTTTATAGATTGAATAATGGAAACGAATCCGTTCTTATGGGAGATTGTAGAATTATCAGTTCAGCTTAGAAGGGAAAGACTGTTTGTCAACTCTCAGCAATCATACATACAGGAATTGAATGAAAAAGTAAGAAAGTAACTTTTAATTAGTATTTAATTCATTGCTGTTTCCCCCTTCCATGATTTGTATATTGTGTGATTTTCATTGTCATCTCTTTGATCTTTTAGGTTGTTGCCAAATCTTCGCAATTGGCCCAAGTCTCTTGGATTACTTCTCAACAAAGGTTGAATTTAAATCAACTTGTCCTATCATGTCCCAACTCGACACCAGCTTTGTGCTGTCAAAAAGCCAAGAACCTTGATTTAACTAAATTTTTAGATGGTCAAAAGTACTTAGGATTTCAGGTAATTAGTGTACATTAATTCTTACAGATCATACATCACTATTTTTTATTAAAGTATTATTTCATGACTTATAAATGTTTTTTAGAAATGTGCGACCTATGGAGAGTTATTGTTAATTCTACGAGATACCCCGGAGCTCGTAGCAAGATGTCTCGTTGCTGGGGACAAGTCCCTGCCTGAAGAGATGCCCAAAGTGATCAGGAGTCTTATTTCGGGACTTTATGCCAGTTGTATTCTGACGCCGGATAAGAACATCGTTCTCAAAGTGTTGAAAAATTTGATCACCCTTCAGATTATCCCGTCAGAATCGCCCAGAAGGTAGTAATATTTTGTTAACAGTCATAACAAAAAGATCTGAGTGATTAAACTCATTATTGTTCAGATACTGTGTCCTTGAGATTACTTTGACATAACAACAAGGGCATAGCATTTTTATAAGGATGGGATCCTTGCTTTAGTTTTATTAATATTGAAAGGACTGATTGTAAGTTGGACTTTAGCTACTTTAAAATTATGATAACAATTTCCAAGAAACAATGGTATGAAGTTTAATATATATCTAAGAATGCTTTAAAAGCCTTATTTCCTTATAATTGAAAATGTAAAAATATATTCTAATAATGGTTTAATTTTCATCTATTCATTGTATAGACCACCAATAATTTATGAAACATTAATCAAAACAAAAACTAATTCATAATCAATGAAATTCGGCCATGAATGGGTAATTTCTGTTCAAGATTTCTTCAAAATATTCAAATGAAAAAAAAATTATCCATAATTTTAGGATGAGTTCTCAGATATGATGAAGCTCCTATGAACATTAACTTTTGCAGAAAAGTTTTGGTCTAGCCATTGGTCTTTATTTGTGTATGTTAGTGTATTTTATCTCTGAGCTAAGAGAGATTGTTGAGGAGCACTGCCTGATTGGTGATGTCATCAAATGTTTGATTTCAATTGGTGTTTCCTTTTCACAGGAACTTAATAATATAATAAACGTAAGATATATTATGAATAGTTGATCCAAGGATCAGTAGCCTGAATGTTTTTTTATTTTTATCAGTTTCTTTTTTTTACTTGTTTATTCCTGCTGTGGACTAATTGTATTTTTAAAATTAATATAAACTAAATGAAGTGTGCAGGAATTGAAGACACATAGTAATGACTGGAACTTACTTTAAAAAAACAAAGGAAGTAATTTAATAAAATATTGACCAAAAAAATACTTATTGGAATCAGATGGGTAATTGCTAGCTGAAAACTTTTCTTTTTTGAATAGCAATTAAATTTTCTTTTTTTGGAAATATTAAAATTCAACTCTTTTCTTTATTTTTAGAAATCCTAAAAAGTTAGCAAAACAAGACCAACTTTTTTCAGCTTCAATTTTTTTCTCCTGCTATGGTGTATGAAGACATCAGCTAATCCGGGGGTGTTATTGAATGAATTTTAAAATTTCAAATGATTGGATATGTTTTATGACTGCTATTGTAGATGAACCAAAGACTGTTCCTGTTTAAAGCGTACCCATCAAACTCAGAAATAAATTATATTTCATTTTATGTTTGTTTCACATGGAATTGTATCGTTGTACGAAACATACTTTTCCAGTGTCATTTTCCGATTTTAGCTTAGAATCGCTTGAGAATGTTTACAAAATAAAAACCTAATTATGCAATTTTAAGTTAGAAATACTTTGGATTATGTTCCTTGTCTACATTATTACCAATATAATCGGACAATTATTATCAGAGTAATCTGTAATTATAACATACTAATGATGCTAGAGTTGCCTTTAAATATTTTAGTATTTTTTTTTACTTAAAATTTCCAAAGTGCTCCCAATAATCCAGACTTATATTATTTTACGACTGACATCCATTACTGATTATTTGACTTTCTAGGTTACTGCAACAAGGCTCGTGCGCTTTTGCCAGATTGTATTCAGCTTTTCACGAGACACTCTTCGCAGCTAAACTATACCTCACAGCAGCCCTCCACGATCCTATAATGGGGTTATTGATGATGGAAGAGAAATATCTTGATATCGACCCAGAAAAAAAAGTTGCTGAAAGGTGAGTAATGTGTTAGTATAATAAACCAACATTGAACCAAAATTAGCATGGAATTTTATTCTGTTATTTAGAAACTTAATTTTTTTTTCAAAAGTCTGATGTTATTTTTTTCTTTACTTTCTCATTTTTGTTTAATTTCATAAAAACATTTTTATTCAATTGGTTGTGATTTGATAATATATAGCTCTAACTTTTTTACATGAATTATTTATTAAATTGTTCTTTTAAAATGAATACATAAATTAAATGCAGGATATAGAAGGTGAAGAAATGATATTGAGAGATACATGGGATTCCAGGTGAGTTTCCCCAAGACTTACTAGATGATTGTGAAATAATTCGGCCACTGAAATTTATGTTTCAAACTATAAAAAAAATGTTCATCAAAAATATATCCATCCTAGGGAAGGGGGGGGGTGGGTATTGTTGAATATACTTTTAAAAAAGAGCCTAAAACCCTTCAACCTTATTATACCTAAAAGTTTCCAGAACTTTTGCAGTAGTTTAGAATTGACCGCTGAAATAATTATTATTCATTCTCTGGGGATTATTAATCATCATATTTGTCAGACACTATCTTTCCATCACATATGTTTAGTAACATTCTAATAAAGTTTTCTTTTCCTATTGTTGATTTATCACCATATTTGTTTTTTATTTCACATTACGACATGCCAGTACTTTTTGCCTTCTTTATATATTTTAATTAATTCACATAGATTTTTATATTAATAGCAATTATCAATTGATTCAAAGATCAATAACATCAAAACATTTTTTTTAATCCCTAAAAAATTTTGTTTTCATAAACTAAATTATTTACTAATTTATTGTTTATTGTACTAATTTTTATTGTGTCTTTTCAAATAAAGGAAGTAGAAAGCCAGCTTAAATGGCTTAAAATGTGTTTGTTTTCATTGCTCCCAATCTTTGAATTTGTTTTTGAGTTGCCATATTTTATGAGTCCTTATCCATGGGGAAAAAAAGAACATTTAACCTTAAGTATTTTGATAAAGGTTTAAAGTAAACAAAAGGAGTCTGATTTTTTTTTTTTTCATACTTCACAATACTGTGCTTTTTCATATAAGACATAATCAGTTTATTATAAAGTGTGAAATATACCATTGACGTTTTAGATCAATCGAGTCTTTTATAACCACTATCATTGAACACAGACAGACCCTTGAAACATGATTTCAATTTCATTGCCCTATTCCTTTTTGTAAGTAGAGGCTCTCCCTTCAGGATCGGAAATTACTAATAAATGGATAGATAACTCTGTCTGGTTAAAATCTAATTTCAATTTCATCAAGTATTTCAGTTATTATTTTCCTTTCAGATTTACCTTAGAAGAACGCATTAAAAAATTTGGCAAAGAAGGTACTGAGGAATATAAGACTGAAATAAAAAAGTACAAATTTTCAATTTTAAAAAATCTTGTAGAGGTGACACAGAGTTTTATTAACAGTCTACATGAAAATTTCCATTGTTTTCCAAACTCAGTTTTTTGGCTTGTCGGACATATTCATTCTTCTTTGAGGAAGGCTAATATAATACCGGAAAAGGAGGTAATATTATTTATTTATCATGATTTATATTCGTTTTCATATTACATTATTGTTAAGTTAACTTTTTTTTATTTTATTTTTTGTAGGTTTTTGCGATGTGCACTGATTTGGTGTTCACTTTATTCATTTGTCCAGCGATAGTCACTCCGGAGACTTACGGTATCACTGATATCCCGATCAGTGATGTAGCTAGGTACAATTTAATGCAGGTGGCACAGATTTTACAAATGCTCGCTATTAAAAAATATCAGAAAGTTGAAGGTCGTGTTGAAGATCTTTATTCCCAATTTCCAAAGGTTCTAATTTTGTTTTATTTTTTAAAACATATGTTGTAGATATTACGAAGGTTATACAATTATTTTTAAATTGTACTGTTTTCTAGGATTGTGTTTCTTCTGTTGTTGTTACTATGATTGAAGGGAATTCAAATAGCGAAGAACCCAACCATGAGGAAAACATTAAATTTGAAGGGCTACCTAGGCTTTTAGCTCTTTTCACTGAGTCTGAGCTTCATACATTGGTAAAATATTTCACAAATTTTATTATTGTTTTTATTTCGTGGCTTTTGCTCTATTGTACACTACTGCTTTCTCCTATAACCCAGGCCATCAGTTCCTCAAAAGTACTGCTCAATAAACATCCCCGTATTAAGAGAACCCAACCTTTGTTGGGTATTTGTAACAAAATGGAGTATTTTTATTAATCTTAACTAATTACTAAGTTCAATATTTTTATACATTTACATAGAAGCTACGGTACATGAGTTCAATTCCTCTTACATTCATCTCATTCATGCTGCAAAACCATGATTTAACTTTTTTCGCTTAGGTAGTGAATAGTGGAAGAATTGGGAAGGCCATGGCAGAAGATTACTCTGAGTACTAGATTATCTTGGCTTAGGGGTTCTAGTTAATACTCAGCAAGTGTGTCAATTGTTACGTGTAAGATGGTCAGTTCTTCTGTGGACTCAGTAGAGTGTAGTTGTTATTCAGACTTAATAGAGGGCAGTTGTATTTCAACCTCAAAATGGGCATAGTTGTTAAACGAGGAGAAAGGAAAGTATTAGTATTAGGATCTTGTTTAAAAATGAATTGTTAATGTGTGCAAATATAACTGATTCTGAAGTAATTTGGGTGTCCGTGACCTAAGTACAGTATTTTAGTGTTGCCAGGATAATAAGCAAAAGATAATCAAATTAGTGCTGTTAATAATAGTTTGAAGATTATCAGTGATCTGGTGAATATTGTATAGACCACTATTCATCAAAATAGCTAGCGGAGACAACAGAGTAAATATATCTAATCCATTTCATTTATAATAATTTTAAAGTTAAGTGCCATTTTTATAAGCTTTTTATTCATGGTGGAATATTTTTTAACTCATCTCAAAAAGGCCATATGAAAATTTTTCAAAAATTCGACATTGTTAAGTATAATTTTTTTGGAATTTAACAATAATGTTAATATTTTTATACTTTTTCATATATGTTTTATTAGATTAATTCACATTCATTTGTACCAACAAACTATTTTCCCTTTATTTTATCGGCTACCAAAACAGATTATCGTTAAAATGGTAATTCTTGGATCAAGGTTGTCCCTCATCAGAGCATCTCTAGGTCGAAAATAAGGTGGAGATGACTTGAAAGGGAGAGTGTATACCTCCACCTTGCAAGAAAGATACCATATAATTATCCTTCTTAAGGACCAAAACAGATACGATCAGCATTATAGTAGGGAGAAGTGATTCTATTTAGAGCTGGAAGAATTAGCTTTCCCACTGGACATCACCCACTTACTTTAATTTTGTATAAAACTTTGTTGTTTGTCAAATAGGTCACTTTTCTGAGGACATTAATGAATGAGAGCTCAAGCGATGATCTAAAAATGCACAAAGAGCTGATTCCGCTTCTTAGTCAGCTACCAGCGCAAATTGTGAATGGACACAGTAAAGTGACTAATATCGTCCCATCTGAGAATTCTACAAAAAAATCGAGTATCTTATCAAAAGGTCATTAGTTTTTAGAGTATTTATTTAATTTTAAAGTTGTACATTTGATATTATTTGCTATTTAACATACAAGGTTAAATGAAATATTATCTTTAAATGCTATCCATAATTTTACATTTTAATTACAGTCAGTAAAAATAGAGGACAGCTATGCAACAATCAGAGCTTAGAAAATGGTTCATTAGATGAAGAAGAGGGATCCTCTTTTAAAGTTCTGATTATTCCATTTGATGTCTGCTCAGATCCATCCCAATCTTTTGTTTCGGAACAAAAAGTAAGTTTTAAGTAATTTAAAATATATTTATCAGTGTATGAGATGGATCCATTTTTTTCAAAGAAAATATTTGAAAAAAAACTGAAACACTTTAACCTATCTTAAGCGTTAATCGATCTTCTCTTCCTATTGAATTAAGGAAAGTTATTCTGAGTTGTTTTCAAACTTACCTATGAGTGGTTTGTTGACTTAATTTAATGTAAATTTAACATCTTTCATTCAGCAACTTTAGCGGATGCCACAATAAACAAACTACTCGTATATCTCACGGCTAAGAATGAACTCCTAGTTTAATGAAAACTTATCTACACCCGAGTCCTAAAAACTGGACATGTTAAAATTTGCAATTATTTCTTACCCAATAGAATAAACACTTTTCCACAGTGTATACATACTGTTTGTAGGTGACCACATTATTAATTTTAAAAAATAAAAAGGGTTGAAAATTAAAAATAAACTATTTTTTTCTTAAATTATGAAACATACAGATCCTAGTCTCTTGTAGCGAGTTTTTTCCGCATGCTTCAATAATCCTTGTAGCTATACTGTGAATAAGGTCGGCTATTCGTTCTTGAGGATTCTGATTTCATTGGTCTGCCAAGAGAGGCTCTTAGCTCTTGGAAGTCACCGGGAGGTGACCAGACATCAATTCATAATGTCTAGCTGGGCATTATTCTACGTAAAAAGAAAATTATTCCTATAAAAAGACCAAAATATACCCCATATTATTCGAAGATCTCTGTGATGTAGGTTTGTGCATTTAGCGACAGTCTCTGGAACACATACTGGTCTGTCCTCGCCTCTAAATAAATGCCACCTCTGAACTGCACTCTTCCCCATAATTGTTCTGAGTGTGACACTCTCCTCATCTGGAAACTGAACAGAGGTCCAATCATCCTTAGTAGCCTCAGTAGAGGTAGCATTGTCTCTACAATACGTGACATTAGGTCTCTACATTAGCGAGCTAATCAATAGTCCTAGTGTTACATATTGTTGCTTTAAACCCAAAAATATTTCTTTAACCTAAAAATTTACAATGAAATTCAAAGTCCACCAGGACTTGGGTGAATATTATTAATATTTTTCTTTGTGAAAATTATAAATCATTTATAAAAAATTTAGATATTAGCTTTGGAGAAAGAAGCCGAAAATGAGAGAAACGAAAGGAGAGGTGATAATGAACCTTCTGAAAGGCAAGATGGTCAAGAAAAACGGACCAGGTTTTCTTTGTCTCATGATGATGGATCTATAGGTAAATCTTCATTTGAAAAGTTATCCATAATGTTTCATGATCAATAAATATATTACTATATGACATAATTTCAGGAAACACAAGTGACAATTTAGAAGTTGTTTCTGAAGCTCCCTCTAATCATAGCGTTGCATCTTCACTCGAGCTGGAAACTGAAGATCAAAATGACAATCTCTCTGATATGGTCTCAGCGAACGTTTCGGGAAGAGGCTCCCCAAACATCTCAGGTGAGTTCAGTACTATGCACATATTTCTAAATTACAATGAATGACTTATAATATTTTGTATTAATACTATTTCTTTCAAAAAGTTAAGTGTTTGAAGAATGGCATTTTTATTTTTCAGGACGGGATACACCCTCTTCACAGATGACAGAGGGTGAAGATGCAGCTTCAGTTCGGCAACCGATGGACTTCACACCTCCTCCCCCGCCAAAAGCCTCCTCACAGACTAAGTTTGATATAAATGACAAATTCGGAAAATTCGAAATTGATAAACTGATTGCAGAAGTACCTCTAGGTTGGTACAGTTTCAGTAATGAGTACTATCCCAGAATGTATTAAAACTAGTAGGTTTGTCTACTTATACCCTTGAATATTGTGGTCTCTTTCAGGTACAAATAAAATTGTTATCCCTCATCTTCCACAGATATAAAAAAAAGTTATATCAATGTCTATGCAGTTATCTACAAATTGAGATCTTATATGTTGTACATTGTACATGAAAAAAAATTTAACTTTGATTAAATTCGTAATATCATTTTTTATGAAGTTAATATTTAGTCAAAATTATGATACTAGAGACCTAGATACTAGAGTCATAGCAAATTCTGTTTGTGAATGTGAAAATTAATTATATAATTGTAACAAGATTCTTAGTTAAATTAGCCATGAGGGGGGGGGGTGTTCTTCCCTCATCATTGTGGTGTGTATTATTTCTTTTGCTTTATTTAAATTATTACAATTGAGATAATTGAGCTTTATTTAAATACATTCTTGGTTTTTGTTCTGATATAAGCTGTTATTGCCATGTAGGAGGCTGACTTCATAGAAGGCGTGTTATGCTGTGAAATGTTTGTTAAAATTACTTTCTCATAGAAAAATATATTTATTGCTCTGATTTTTAGTTTTCTATTCAGCCATATAACTTCACATTCTATCCTGGATACTCCAGAACAGGATTTTTTTAGCCTGGGAAGTTCCTTGGTTTACCGAGTTTTAGTTTTTTAATGCATCTTGTATTCTTGACTTATTTATGGTTCTGGTGAATTTATCTGGGGTAGGTCCAATTTGTGTATTTGATCCTATTAGGTTTATTTTTCTTTGAGATATTATTAATTTGCCAAAATGAAAACACTTCATTTTATCTTTAGGAGCTGAGTGAGCTTGCCCTTCTGGATTTCATGATAAAGTTAATTAAAAGTCCTGTATTTTGGGAAAGTACCCAGAAATTTTTATAATTATTTAAATAAAGAGTCGCTTATAAATACTTGCTGATAAATTATTAAATCTGTCCAGACGAAACGTTCTCTTTGGTGAGTGACACTTGGAGCACTGATGTTCTAGCAAGTGACAGTGAAACTGTGGAGCAGCTACCAGTGCGGCCCCTTCAGCTTGTCATTCATGAACTTCCTAACAATCCATCGGTGAGTACAGTTTTTATTAAAAGACTTCCAGATGAATGCTCAATAGTATGAATCGTATAAATTATGTGATTTTTGTATGAAGGATATCTGTACAGCTCATAAATCCACAGTGTCATATATATAGTACATCATGACTGTGGCAGACCAAAATTGTTTCAATTAATTATCAAGATTCTACCCACAACAGTAAATACTCCAAAGAAAAAAACTTCATATTTTTGACCAAAAATAATTTATTTTGTTTTTTAAATCATCTTGGTCACTGTAAATCATATCCCCCCCTCAAATGTTAATAGTTAAAACATTGATTAAAAAAAACTTATTGAATAAGATATAATAAACTTTGAACAGGACTAAATGCGCTATTTTTATTGTTGTGTCGGGCTGGGCCCCAGAATGTTATTGTCAGGAATGTTTTTGAATTAACTTTTGTGTTACCATCGTTAATATGTCCTGTACTATTGGGAGATATCAGGACATATGAGCTGTGACTTGAATAAGTATAAAAGTTACAAAGTTCTTTTACATGTACTGATTTTCTAATATATTCTGTTTCTCACCATTGGTTAAAATATGACATTGGCCAATATTTCTTTTTTCTATTCTTCCAGAATGGGAAAACCTTGAGTGTCACCATTTGTTAAAGTGTTGGTTTTAATCGTGTTTGATAAAAATATTTGTAAATTTTAAAATCACTCTTTTTATTGATATATGTTTATTTTTAGCTGGGAGATGCAATGGAGACAGCTTCAGAAGCCTGGAGTACAGATGTTGTAATTTCAGATTCTGACAGGTTGACAGAAGTGGATACAGATGATACAGCAAGTGTAGCGAGGTAACTGTTTTTTTAAATTACATTAAATATTTTTGGCAAAGAATTTTATTTTTAATTTTTAAACAAAAATTTTAGATTCAGAACATATTTGTTTTATTTAAAAGGTCTGATGATACTGGAAGATCTGAGGCTGAAAGCAGGGGTGAATCTGAACCTGTTGAAGAACCTGTGATAGCTCAGCAAGGTAACCAAAAATAATCTTATCGTATAACAAAAAAAACTTGGAAGTACTGCTTAAAATAAACTTTTTTATAATTTATTTATTAGTTATAGTTCTAATGAATAATTTTTACCTGGAATTTTCATGAAAATTCGAAAAATAATCATTATTGTGATGAGTTAAACATTGAAGTAGATTAGCGTATTGTAAGGTAAAATATTGTCTGTATTTTTAATAACAGTGAGTTGGGCAGGTGGAAAAAGATAATAGCCAATTAGTCTCTAAAATAATGTTATATTTTATCGTATAATGTGGACCGTCATTTCCGCATCATATCTGGCATTTTGAAGGTCTTAAGTCCAGCAAATTGGAATCAAAAGAAAATAAGTGATTTATATTGAGCTATTGGCATTATAATAGCAAATTAGTGACAGCTATATGAGCGAATCATGAGGTTTGAGTCCCATCTGTCCTTGTGGGAGACTAGAGAATTACATAAAAATCGCAGATATGTTGGTGAAACGTTAGTTCATACTATATGATTTAATATAAGATTATTTTGGAGACTATTGTCCCTTATCTTTTTCCATCTGCCTACCTTACACCAGAAGTCCCAACACATGATTAACCAACTGGGAATAACTGTTATCTTAAAGTGTTAAAGTCTGTAATCTTGTCTTAATCAATATTGTTTGTACATTGGTCACAGCTTTAATGTGTAAATACGAGACTAATAAAAATTCAAACAAAATGAATAGTCCGATCTTTTGAAGTGTACACCTTTTACAATAATGTGACATTATTTATGCGGACTTATAAAAAATAATTTTCAGTTGTAGGGTTAAGGGGTGTTAACAGAGATGAAATCGTAGTTGCTAGACTGGACCAGCCAACTGTTGGAAACGTCACTGGGAAAGGAGGGGACGAAGCCGACTACAGGAGAAGAACTATTGAATATGTTGACACAAATAGAAATCTCTACTTAAAACATGGTAATTATTTTTATATATTGATTTCATTTCTATATTTTATACATTTTCGGTTTTTTTTTTAAGTTTAATAACTCTATTTTCAGTTGTCGGCATAACGGAAGAAGGTGACGACAGTGGTTCGCTGAGAAAAGGCAGCAGCTCCGTCAGTTCACCTACACACAGTACTTCAGAACCTGTTAATTATAGCAACTCTACATTACAACCTCCTATGAGAAGTCATTTTAGAACATCTCAACAACCGTCCAGCCAAGAGGTATTTTTATTTTCGGAAAAATAATTTTTCTTTTCTTCCCCTTCGATGAAGAGACAGTTCACTTTTCTTATAGTCAACCATTGAACTTTTTTTAAGATTAGGATATTTAGAAGCTTAAAGACTTAATTTTGAAATGCACTATTAATTTTAGGTTTATTTTTAATGCAGAACTCTCTTTTTTACCCTCAGGTTTTTCTAATATCTCGATTCTAAGTATTCTCTTTGAATGAGGAACATCAAGTTTTATGTGCATTCTAATTTTTAAACCTGATGTCAAGCTGAGAAGATACGTTAAAACCTCTAAATAATAATTCACTGTCTATTATTGCTCGAAAATTAAATACAGTTTACTATTATCACATACGAGGGTGGTCTGAAAAGTTTCCGACCTCAACATGAAGATAGTAGCAGTCGTAAATAAAAGCTAGTGAATTTCGTTGTTCATCTGTTGACAGTTACTCACCAAAGTTTCAGCCATTTTGGACGCGCAGTTGTTGTGTAACAGGAGTTTGAGTGAGTCGATGTGAGTGTTATTATGAAAATGGACAAAATCGAGTATGGAGATGTCATTAAATACTTGTTTTTGAAAGGCAATACGCCTACGCAAATCAAAGATGAGTTGGATTCTGTGTATGGGGACTCTGCACCATCATTTACCACAGTGAAATTTTGGGCAGCTGAATTTAAACGTGGTCGTAAGATCCTGGGAGACGATGAACGTTCGGGACGTCCAAAAACTGCAAATACCGACGAAAACATCGCCAAAGTTCACCAAATAGTGCTAGACGACCGCCGAATTAAAGTGAGAGAGATAGCAGAGGTTATGAACATGTCAAAAGAACGTGTCACATATTAAATCAACATTTAGAGATGATGAAGCTGTCCGCGTGTTGGGTGCCACGTTTGCTCACGTTAGACCAAAAACGTGTTCAAATGAACATTTCCAACGCTCTGTTGGCACAGTTAAGGCACAATAAATCCGAGTTTTGGCGCCGATTAATTACTGTGGATGAAACTTGGATACACCATTATACGCCCGAAACAAAAATACAGTCCAAACTGGACTGCAAAGGGGGAACCGGCTCCAAAAAAAAAAAAAGCAAAAACTGTTTTTTCGGCTGGGAAAGTGATGGCGACTGTTTTTTGGGATAGTCATGGAGTTTTTTTAATCGATTATCTTCAAAAAGGGAAAACCATTACAGGAGCATACTACGCATCATTACTTGACAAGCTGAAGACAGAACTTGCGGAAAAATGGCCACATTTGCAGAAAAAGAAAATCCTGTTTCACCAAGACAACGCACCGTCTCACACCTCAGCGGTTGCCATGGCGAAAATCCATGAATTACGGTTTGAACTGCTTGACCATCCGCCTTACTCACCAGATCTAGCCCTAAGCGACTTCTTTTTGTTACATCTAAAAATTGCGCTCGGAGGACAGAGATTTTCGTCAAATGAAGAGGCAATCACCTTCGTGAACGATTATTTTGCAGAGAAAAACGCCGAGTACTATTTGGACGGGTTACAGAGATGGGAGCATCGCTGGGAGAAGTGTGTAGAGTTACAAGGAGACTATGTTGAAAAATAAAAAAAAAACTTCTGAAAAAATGTCTTGTATCATTGTTAGGTCGGAAACTTTTCAGACCACCCTCGTACTTCATAACCTTGACAGTGCTTGTTTGCTACTATAAATACAGTATGATATCTATGGCTTCTCTTGTGACCTATTAATATTTTTTCAGGTGTTAGTACCCTCTAGGCAAGTCAAAAGCCAGCTTCTATTACATCATTTGTCATAGTCCAATGCAAAACAAATGCTACATTTGTAAACAAAAACTTGCTACAATTATCTATTATTTAAAATAAAACATGCCAATTGGTGGTGTGGTATAAACTCATAAAAACCCACAAATCATCATATTATTATCTTAATTATGATGTATCATTAACTTTTTATTTGTAGTTATTGATTGAAGACGAACGAAGTGACAGAGAGTCGGGTATAATTTCCGTTGGTTGCTTCAGTGCCTCCTCATCTACGAGTGGCAGCAGTGTTGAAGTGAGACACAATTTAGCAGGTTCGTTTTGTGGTTATTATACTATCATGCTTCAAATACACAGAACCAACTGTATAAGTAGTTGATTCATTTCTGATTGCAGAAACTCCACCAATAGCTTCACCAATCATTGTTCCTAATGGATCAGTTTCTATAGAAGGCCCTGGCAGTAACAATAGGCCGACTGGAACAATACCAAAGAGTATCAGTTTTGATAAGACGGCTGAAAGAGGGGACAAGGTGAATCAATTTCACCAATTCTATTAAGTATTGTTTATTTTATTAAAGTGGGCCCTTTTTATCTAAAAGAAAATCTGTTATTGAGTACAAATTGTACAAATTTAGAAATAAAATTGGAGCTGCATAAATATATATTTCTGATTTGGTTTTGAGGCAAACAAAAATCATTAACATTCAAGTTTGATTGAATCAGATTTGTAAAAAAAAAAAAATTGATTGTGTTTGTATGTTAAAGACCTTCTTTTGTTTTAACAGATATTTTAAACTTTTACAATTATATATTAAAGATTGTTAACTATAGTTGCTGTCAGGGATTTAGAAGCTTGGGAACCCACAATACATGGCAAGCCTTGTTGCAGCTCTGTGCACTACTTATTTATCTTCTGTCTACATGATCCCTTTATTTTGATAATGTCAATCATTAAGCAATAAGCAAATTAGTAATTAGTCTCCCGCCCGCTTGAATATGGCGGGTCATGCCAAATAGCCCCTTCATCCCAAGCCTCTAATTTCATGACGGCGACTATAGTGGTACGGCCATCTGAACGGTAATCAGAACGTCCTGTGTTCGAAATCTGGCCCTTTCATTATTTTCTCTCTTTAACCATTAATTATTTAAATTTATATTAGTGAGATTTTACACCATTACTACTAATTATTATTATAATTTTAACTTGTTTGATTAGAGCAAGATCAGAGGCTGACATATCAGGTCAATATTATTAATGATATTTATACTACACAACTTCATGCAATTGTTCTGATGAAAATATCCAATAAAAATTGTCTAATTTTTATTGATTTTTACAGGAAGCATTAGATGAAGAGGGGAAACATAAAAGAAGTTTTTTTAGAAATTTTAAGTTACCCTTCAAAAATAGAAGAGGGAAGTCCTTCCGGACAGACTGGTATGTTATGGTTAATTTCTGTTTCTAGGCCTTATAAATGTAATAATTTTAATTTTTTTGTAGTTGTAGTTAATAAAAATGTTAAGTTATTATCAATTTTTCATTAAGTAGTTTGTTTATCAATCAGTACATGGTATTGCAGCTACGATTCTGGAACTGTTGGCGACTTAGAAGCAGTAGCATCATTGAGGCTGAGAAGAGGCCTATCCGAGGAGGCAAGGACATCAAAAATAGGTTAGATTGATTTTTAGTCCCTATATATTAAAATTGTTAAGAGATAAACATCTTATTTTGATAATCTGTATTTATTGAAAACATATGAAACATCATTGCAGATTCATCTGAGGATATCCTTGCCAAGTATCGTGGCAAAGGAAACTCAAACGAGGCAAAAGGAAAAGAGAGTGTTTCTCCGAGAGAAGGCCCTCAACCTGGAGTGCCAAGAGAACCCGTTTCGGCTTATGATATATTTGAAGATGCAAAAAAAAAGCTCCGGTTGGTGCTCAGTAACAGTGAGATTTATCAACTTCCAGAGTCACTTCCTATGGTAATGTCTTATGATATATGTATAATTTGTTTAACATTGCATATCAGATGTCAATCATTAAGCAATAAGCAAATTATGGAGGTAATTATGGAGAATGCAATAGTCAGGATAGCTTATTGCTGTCTGGGGTTAGCGTATTGCTGTCTGGGGCTAGCATATTGCTGTCTGGGGTTAGCATATTGCTGTCTGGGGTTAGCGTATTGCTGTCTAGGATTAGCATATTGAAAATCATGGCAAATAGTCAAACTAACTGATCCACTATCACCTTTTTGGCTGAAACTCATTGATCTTTTGTAGTACTAGTGAGTTTTTAGCAACCAGCACAGTTGGCAGATGCCTAAACATTGTCCGGTTATACTTGCTTAATATTCTGTACTTCTTCTACCATGAGAGAGATGCTGAGGTCTGACAGGAGGATTGCCCTCTGGAGGCTCTGGCCCGCCCTCTGAGTTGAAAGCCCGCCCCCTGAAACCAACTTGACTAGGTGTCTTTTATAGGGTATAGCAGTAATTTACTTTACCGACAGGTGAAATGGGGAGAGTTCGGTTGCTGTCTCTAGGTCTGACCTGCAACTCTGGAAATAAAACTTGCTTTCTAGCTTGCTTATTAGTGCCAAACACTTAACCTCCATAGGCTATTCGGGTTTCATTAAAACTTAAATAATTTACTTAAAAGGTGTCTTTTTTATTTTGTTGAAAATCTCGCTTTTTCTCAGAACCTAATTGAGGATCACTTAGTGCTGCAGTTGTGGATGGAGGATTTGAGTTTAAGGGGGTTATATATTATAACTTTTTCGTTATATTTAGAAAATATGTATTTTAATATGAGCAGGTTTTTCAAAAAGAAAATAAATTAGTGAAGAATTTACATTTAATTAATATTGACTATAATTATTTATTACTTTTAATCTCTTAGGGTTAGGTCTTGACAACAAAACATTTGCGAATTACACTTACATATTGTTTCTATTTAAGATACTTTCTGAAGGGAATGGTGATTTTTTATAGTTTAAATTGTCTCCTGTTTTGTTCATGACTTCCAAATGTATTGTTGTGATATTTGATATATAAACTTTATATATCAAGAATAAAATAAAAAGGGCGTTATTCAAATCATATATCAAGAAGGCGAGCTAAAAAAAGGAACGATGTTACAAAATAACAACGGAGCGGGAGCGATAGCGTCACTCTAGTTTTGGGATCAGCCAGTGATATATGTATCTGAGTAAAGTGATGAAATAAAAAGTTCTGTAAGTTATTTGTTGTTTGAACTTGAAGCGGAACAGAAGAGAAATTGCACCAGGAAGAAGTGTTAATTTTGATTAAATAAAGAAGACCATTGAAGAAGAAAAAGAAAAGAAAAAAATAGACAAGTATAATTAATATAAGTTTTTTTTGTTTATTTGTAATTAAATTCAACTTTTGCCAGATTATTTTTGTTAGTAGAACCTAAAAAAACCTTAGAGGATAAATATTAAGAAAAATTTAAAGATAAAGAATAAAAATAAAATTACGATATCAATAAAGAATGTAATAATATATTACTGCTTGATGAGATGCTAATAAGTTGTCTGCATTCTTCTTACCATTAAAACTGTTGTGTGATTTTCTAACTTGTAAGTTAGGAGGACCCCTCATGCCTAAATTGCATCGATTATCTTCAATACAGTAAATATCTCATTTAAAATTGCAAAGCGATCCGCTATGTGTCCTCCGTCTCTCTTCTCAAGCTATATCATCATATCTTCTCAACTGACTTAATGACACATCACACTTTATTATTTATGCTTGTTTAGATTAAACAAACTTTTTTATAGTTTATTTTAACTTCTTCTAAAATACTCCTTATCACTATAGTAACATCTAATCAAACTGGATAAACAGACTTGTCACTAATCTTAAACTAGCTTTACAAATCCAGTGTAATAATTAATGAAAAGTAATAAATAGAAACTGGTGTAACCATGAAATAAAATATAGGATTAATACCAACAATTATTCATAAATTATAGTCCAGTATGACAACTGAAACCCCCTTAAAATTAACATTAAAGTATGTTTGATGGAGTTTTGAGGGATAAGATTTGGTGGAGGAAGACACCAAGCAAACATTGCAGTTTGTAGAAATATAACCATTCAGATTCAGTGTAGTGATGCAAAATGCTCGAGTCTATCGGGATCCCATATTAATGAATTTAAAAGTACCCTTATAGAAGGCAATAAATAAAAAATATTTTCTTACTGGCAGTGAGTATCCAAAGTATTTATCTTTAATTACCTTCATATTGACCTATAGCTAGCTAACACGGAGAGACAGCAACAGCCCTGAGCCATGGCTCAGGCAAATTCAAATTTTGTTTGAATCTAATACACTCCAGATAGGAGATAGGCACAGTACCGGAGGCATTTGGGCCCAATTTGCACCACCCAACTCATTTGGGCAACACTTATTAACTCCTTATATTTAACATTTTAACAGACGTTTGGTTCATCCAGAATACTTACTTGTTTTTTTTTTATATTTTGGTTTCAGCGACAAGCTTGGGCTCAAAAAGAGAATGAATTAGTTGCATTCCTTCAACTGCAATTGGCAGAAGCAATCAATCTTCAGGACAGAAATCTTGTTCCTCAACTATATGAGACTATTAGATGTGTTAAAATGTTAGATGCCAGGCAGTAAGTGGAATAAATCATTATTTTGTTTATCATTTATTAATTTAATTTAAATTTTTAAATGTTAATATGTCTGTTAATTACAGATGCCAGAAGGTTTTTGAATCTCTCAAAGAAGATTACAAAAGTCGAGTGCCTTATATTTCTTATTTTGTCAAATGTCAACAGTCTCTTTTAGCTACTTTGGCACACTTAGAGAGGTAACTACTACCAAACAGTTTTTTAGTAGAGTTTAACTTTTCTTTATCTTCTTTTCAATTTATTGGTTGGTTTTAGGTTATTGGCAAGAGTGAATAATGACAAACGTGTCGTCTCAGACTATCTGGTTTCGTTGTGTGTCCGTCTTTTTCTCGAAAAAAGAGAAGCTCAGATCTCAGATTTTATATCCGAATTCCAAGTGGCTAGCCTCAACGATGAGAAGAGTGATCTTCTAGAGACTTTTCTTGTATCACTGAGTACCGACATGGAGAGAGATCCTAATTGGCAAGGTAAAGTTATTTTTAGTGTGTGCTTTATTGTGGAACATCACATGCATAGTTTTATAGGTTAGTTTGTATTGAAGGGTTTAGTAGAATAACAGTCTACTTATGTTACATTTTTGCAAATTGGGATTTTTGATTGAATAACCTTCAATATAACATCCCTAACGTGTTTCTGTCCAACAAGATAAGATAAATAATTTTTTGACTTGTGCACCCAAATTTATTTATATGAAAATAAAATAAATATTAGTTTGAAGCAAAGCCTATAGTGTCACTCATTTGTTTGATTATTATTACTATTTTTGATCTTAATTGTTTGACTAATTTTGTTTTGTAAGGTGGGAGTATGGATGAAGTGAGGAAAGTTAGGAGAGCATTCGAAAGATCGCTATGCAGCCGAGTATACTCCCATGCAATGTATCCAAATGGCGATGGGGACATATCTCGAGATGAGTAAGTCATTGTCTTATTTTAAATTCTTAAAGTAATTGTTATTTATTTTATAATGTTTCTATGCTTTTTTGTTTAATAGAGTACTTCAAGAACATATAGCAAAGTTGGCCAAAGTGATCACTCCTGACCACAAAGATCTTCGTATCCCTAAAGTAAGAAATTTTTCCAATTTTTATTATCTCTAACGAGACTAGTTTCTTTTTTTGGTAAGTTTTTTTTGGAGTTCTTTCTCACGAAGTTATCGACTAAAACATGGGAAAATCCAAAAATTATGGAGATCACAACATTTTCTAGAATATGGTTTAAAAAAACCATTGCTAGTGATGTAGATAGAATTAGTTTCTGTAGCTATCCTAAACCAATACTGTTCAAAAAAAATTGTAAGAAATGTCCTTTGGCTTAATTTTTTACTCAGCTATATTATCTGTAAAATGACCCAGACAAATTATCTTTTTGACAAACTGAAGTAGGTTTGTCTTCACTGGAGTCATGAAGGGTACTTACCCACTACCCACGCTCTACACTGTGTACAACAAGAATATTTCTTTTTATTTATGATTTTAATAACAGAGATTTTTTTTATCAGGCATTTCACTGTGAAGTCCCGTGGCTGAGTGCTCAAGCAGAAATCAGTGAGTTGGCAGCATACAGAAGCCCTAGAGATAAATTGCAGTGCGTTCTTCGAACTATAGCCACGATAATAAATTTGCTTTCTTTGGCCAGCGTACCAGCTGCGGATGATTTGATCCCAGTGTTGGTTTATGTTATCATTATGGTATGGATTTTGTTATACTTGAACTTAATTAATTGGTTAGTAAACAATCAGAAAAAAAACTAAGTTGTTGATATTTCATCGAATCTATGAACATTGCTATGAAGTAAAAATTTATTAATGGTTCAATTTTATTTTTTAGGCAAATCCACCATCTTTGCTGAGTACAGTTGAATACATTACCAGTTTTTATGGGAGTAAAATAGAAGGAGAAGAAGAGTATTATTGGACTCAGTTCTGTTCTGCTATTGAGTTTATTAAAACTATGGATTACGTAATTAATGATTAGTTTATTTTAATAATTAGTTTAACAATAATATAGTTTTAAGCAGTTGAATTACGCAGATTGAAAATTTAACTAGTGTATGGATGAGTTATAATTTAAATATGCAGCTGGCCTGCTTTATGCTCTAATCCCTCTAATTGTGATAAAAAACAAAACAAAAAAAGTAAAAACAAATTTATTAAAAATAGTTTTATAACAATTATTTTTTAAGTTTTCTAATTAAGCAGATATTTATACTTTTGCTCAGTAACAAACAAAATAATAATTTAGTAAACTTAAAATATGCAACACATACTTCATCCACAAATAACTAGAAAATAGTGCTTTGGCGTATAAGATAAATTCAGTGGGATAATGGTACAAATTGTAAGTTTTTAAGACAATTTTTTAAATAGATGCCATGGGCAAAGCTCATTTTGTTATCCTGTAAAGATGATAATCTATTCATTACATAATTAAATTGTTTATTTCCTAAAATGATCTGATGAAAAATGAACTACTTTGTATTAAGGTATAAAAATGAATATACTTCATGATCTTTGCCTATGTGATACAATTGAATGATTTCAATTAGAATGCCATTCCATTATATTTTAAGATGTTTAGATCGTAAGGCACATACCCATCTTCATAATTTATTCTTAGAACGTTTTCCGGCTTATAACTGAAGAAAAAAAAAGATAGCTTGCTTTGTTTTTCACAAATACTTTGCCATATTAAAACGGACAAATTTATCTATCTGGTGCTTTGGATTTTTATAATGGAACTTTAAGGTTTTTTCATCATTGGACTTACAGTGCTTCCCTACCAAGATTATGAAAATGGTTCCTTCAATTTAAATGTAATTTACTCATTTTGATCTGTTAAATTTACATAACTTAAAAAATATTTTTTTAAATCATTTATAATTAAATATTTCTTGCCATTGTTTAGGCTTAAGTCATTTTTTTTTCAATCATTGCATTTATAAAATTATTATTTCTTTAAAAATTATTTTAGAAATTAAAATGTACTATATATATCATACCAAATATTACGTTTACTATTATTGAAGTAAATTTAATTTAAGTTAATTGCTATTTTTAATATATTGTTATTGTACATATAATGTAATTTATTATCTTTCGGGTTCAGAATTGTGAATTTAAACTACATTCCTTCATTTATGTTGTTACAATTTTCAGTTTTTACTACTCTGCTTCTGTGATTCAGATTTTTTTTTATTGTTAATTTGTTGTTTTAAAAATTGCTTTATTTCTATTATTTATTTGTCGTTACTTTGATTTTTTTATTTATTTATGCAAAAGTTATCCATGCAAAAATAAAAAAAAAAATATTGAGAATATTTGGTTGGTCTGAAAGGCTACTGAAAATAAAATTGGCATATGTGCTGGGGGAAATATAATATTAAATTTCGAGTTTAACTTTAAAGTTTGATATAAGCTAAAATTATATTTCAAAGCATACAACAGAGAAGCGATAGTGACACTTGCAAAAACTTATATTTGAATTATTCTTCTGATTTTTGTTTATGAAATTACTGACACACTTATATGTTATTGTATTAATTTAAAATTATCCTTATCATTGTTGTTAAAAAAATTATTAAAGAAACTTAAGTTTAGCTGTTGAAGTTGCTAATGGACCATATCAAACCATCAACTTCCGTATTATGCTTTCCGTGTTTGTTGATTATTATTTTAATCCATTTATGTTAATAATGCAATGATCTTCCATTTCCCTAAATTTTTGAGGGAGGTCTGAAACCTGCTTCACGTCCTAATAATAATTTTGTGCATGAGAAAATAATAGCCCTTTTTCAAAATATATTTTTTGAAAACATCAATACAACATAAATGGTACATATGTTATCAAAACAATTTTGTTTATTTTTACCTACTTATTTTATTGATGCAAGCTAACATCAAATTGGTACTCGTGTAGTCAAGAAAAACAGGGTTCGTTACAATATGTTCCATTTTGTAATTCTACAAAGGTAATAATTTATTTATTGTAAGAAAAAAAAAAATGTTTGGCAATTAACTAAAAAAATATATCTATATGCAAATGTGCTCATTTAAATAAATTTCCTTTCTAGTAACCTATTGTTTGTTAAGAACAAATAAGTGAAAATAATTTGGCTGTAATTTTGTCTTTTTTTTTTACGATATTAATTTTATATGCGAAACTAGTCCATTAAATCTGTTGTTGATATTTAAATTTTATTATTTCAAAGTTTAAATTTAATATATATACTTTTAATGTTGAGGGCTGATGAAATATTCTCTCACAAATGATCAGTAAGCAAAAATATTCTTTATATTTAAAAAATAAGAATCAATATCAACTGTGAGTTACCGTTGTTTATGCAAAAATGGATATATAAAAATAAATACGTACATACTTTAAAAAAAAAGAAAAAGAAAATAATGTTAATGCCTTAATAATTAACATAGGTTTAGAAAAATCAGCTTATATTTTCACTAATTTAAATGTACAAAATTTATTTTTGCAAATTTGTTATATATACATATATACACACAGAATAATAAGTAATTTTATGACATAATATATTTATTAATGATAAACATTTATAATTTATTGAACATGTAGCTATATAAATTAATTTAAAACAAACTAGTACTCTTAATCTGTATACCAAATAATATTGTTTTGTAAATAGTTATTTCTTTATTAAAAATATTTATTTAACTGATACTAAACATTAAAATTATTTATATGAAGTCAGATAAATTTATTTCTTATACCTATTATGCCCAATATTATTATTAGTTTTAAATCAATCACAAGATCAAAGAGATTCGGCATAAAACCAACAGTTGTCTGATTCATGTTTTATATTCACTATGGTGTGATACTTAAGTCATATAATTCCCGAGCTGGAAGGCTTGAAGGATGTTCTTTTTATCCTATGTATGTGTGCCTTTTGATAATGGTCCTACAAATTGCATCTATCTAAAATTTTAAACATATTTTCCAAAACGCCTGATTTGGCATTGGTTAAAAACAGGAAGTATGAAAACAAATTAAACTTAAAATAAAGTTGCTAAAAAGATTTAGATATCGTTGAATATTTCTCAAGTAACATCTCATCTTAGAAACTTTTTGAGATATAAAGTTATGATTTGTTTTCCGAAGTAAGGACAAATCAAATACTGTAATGAAAAAAGCATTTCAAAAATATCTCATAGTTTAATGTTTTGAGATTTAAGAGCAGAAATCGTGCGTTTAATGTGTATCGAGATGGTTTTAATAGGTTTGTATTGTAGCTATTACAACTTTTTTATTTGATGATAAGGCAAAGGTGGCCTGAGGTGGCTTAAAAATAAAAGTTTTTTTGATAAAAAATAAGAGAAAAAAATGGTGATGCAATTAATTCCCAGATCAGTCAGTAATCATGAACTGTAGGTAAACTCTCTGACTATTTAATTTCTATATCTGATTGCTATTCTAAGATGTAGTATAAGCCATTTAACATTCCAGCAATTTCACTGAAAGTGAATATATTTTTTCTAGGAAGCAAAATAAGAAAATTCACTAACCACCAAATTAAATTCACTGTATCTTCAAGGACATCTAAATAACACAATGAGCAACTGCTTATTTGAAAATTAAGATTTAATCATGCTCGTCCTGCTTTAAAAATTATCTGAATGGAGTATGTGTCTATCCAAGTTGACATATGCATTATAATTCAGGTTAGAATAAACAAGATGGAATTCGGTGTTTCTTGAGCCACTCAGTCCGCCAAAAATGAAAATAGTGAATACCTATTGTACTCAATACTGATTGATTATATGAATTGTAAAATCTAAAACATTTACTATACTTTATCTTAATCAACATTCCATCATTTGACCATTTATCCTGCTGGCCAGTATACTACCCAGTATACGTGTTCCAGAGGTGATCAATAGGTAACGGTATATGGTAACAGTATATTTATGTAATTTTTTTTAATTATATGTGATTATTTTTATGCAATGGTTGAAATTGTATATTTCTTTCTTTATCTTTCGAATTATTTATTTATTTATTACTTATTAAATATAACAGCATCAATAAAAAATGCTGATAATTAAAGCTATGTCATTACAGATGTAAACAGCGTTAGTATTTCTGAGTGAGTATTTCTTTAAACACTCAAAGCAAAAACTTGAGCATAGATATCTGTCATTTTTGTTCCAAACGGTCCTGGGGGTTTGTCAGAGTTTAAAGTACAGAAGTACAGTTTAATAACAGTTGCTAGAGATATAAGAAGTAGAATCACTAGAGGCTATTTGTTCTTGAATTCACTAACACATTTGTAGATCAATCAATGAACTTGGATTTAGTATATATAATAAATTAAAATCATTCACATTACATTTCTGGAACTCCAATGAAAAGTAATTGCAGTTTCAAAGACTTAATCAATATGGTAATCGTCTGGGGGACCCGATCAATTTTACAGAAATTAAAGATTATATTTATCTCTACTTTTAAAACTAGAATACGTTATGAAGGATTACATTTTAGTTGGTTATGTATCACCCCTGAAATTTATTTGTAAATTAAAACTTATTTTTGAAAGCAGCTCATTACTTTGTGACTATAGGAATGCTACCTTTAAAATTATTTCCTTGGTACTATTTTCAACAAAACTGACCATTGGACAGTAATTTTATTATGAATTTAGATTTTAAAATTTGAATAAGTTAAGTTTGGTGGTCTGTTGTGGTCCCTTCTGATTGGCTGATTAAAAACATGTATTTTATAGGCTTCTTTGGGATGCAACATCAACTCCCAAACTTTTGCCCACTTAAAATTAGAAAATATTGGCTATTTCCTGATAAATGTGAAATAATCAATGTTGAAGTACATTTCAACTCAACCAGTAATTATGTGTTTTTTTTTTAATTTAAAGTTTTTCTATCTCATTAATATGGCTTTGCAGCAGCCCTTATTGATTTTAAAACTAACATTTAAATAACTTGAAAAGTGTATGAACATAACAACTAAACCCCACATCAAAATTAATCCAGACAAAACTTTAAAGGGTATCTTCAACAAAAAAGTGTCTGTTTAGTTGAAAAATATTAATAGTAAGCATGTGAATAAAAATTAAACGTGAATAAAATCAAATAAGTCCCTATCTGTTAACTGGTGCATCTCTCTCTCCCCCCCCCCCCCCAAAAAAAATGATATTCCAAAATTCATATTCTGCTATTCATTGTTGTTTCAGACGATTTCAATAGGTTCTTTTCTATTAATTTTTTTAGTTATTCACACTTTTTGTTGGTGCATCAATTAATAATTATTTAAGAAATTTAAGAAGAAATATCTTTTTATATTTTCTTGTGAATTTGTACCTTCTTTATTTTGTTCATATTGATTTTCAAAAAGAACAATTTTGGTCATAATTCATGTTAAATAAAGCTTTGACCTCAAATGGAAAAAAGGATCCATAAGTGAACGATTATAAAAGTGACAAACAAACGTTTGTGTTAATGATAAACATTAGAGGGGGGGGGGGGGAGTTAAATTCTGCGAGAGAGAAAACAAACCGTTTATTACATTATATAGCCCATGGCGTTCTACTAATCCCCCCCCCCAACATGTCGCAGAGACAGGGTATTTCATTAGTTTAGTGATCATTTCATTCACGATTCGTTAGTTCATTGTAACGAGCCGCTCATTCACTGCGTTGACCCGCTAGTTCAGTCCAAAGATCCGTTCATTCAATGCCACAATCCGTCAATTCACTGCAGTAATACCTTTATTCATTGCAATGATCTTTCCATTGAGCAAAAAAAAGGAGTATTGTGTTATAGGGAATATCCAGTTTATACATAATATATAATAATTGACTGTTCTTTTTCCATAGGGTTAGGATTTAACAAGGGTGAAAGGAATCTAACGGCAAGATACTCTTGAAGTTTAGGTCTGTGGTGTTTCTACAACAATATGGAATGACCATATTGTGAGTATTAGGCATAATTTGTTTACATATAGTATGAATGAATTGTTTCATCCCTATTAAGAATACTGCACAAGCAAATGTTAATTTTTCAAATAAAGATCTTTTTAGCAAAAAATATTTTACCTTTCTTAAAAAAAGGTTAAGTTGCAGAGCCCGAAGGGAGAGGCTCAACTTTCAAATAGCTTATACGTTACAGTAGTGACTAAAAATGGTCCAATCGAACTAGAATTGTAAATGTATATTCCACATCACCTGGAAATGTACTCATTAGTTATTGTTTGGAATGATGGGAAATACTCGTATAGAAAAAAATTAAGTTTATTAAAAGTCTGACACGTTTTGCTTACTGTCGATTTCTCAAGTCCCAAATCAGAAGCTATTTAAGATTTAAAGTTTTATTTCTTTCTCCGCAGGTAAGGACGATTTAAAGTTGGTGAAGCAAAAAAAAAAATCAAAGGTCTAAAGTGTGAAGTTTTGAGAGGCAGCAATAGAAATTTAATGTCGTTAGAACCGATTTCAATAGGTTTTTTCTTTGTTATTTAAGTTGTTTTTTCATTTCTTGGACCTATGATTTTTTTGTCTTCCCATTTTTTCGCCAGCAAAAAATATAAATCGTGTGTTGTTATGTGTTCAACATCCGACATAGGGAATGTAATGTAAAATCATAAAGTAATGTTAAGGGACAGAGATTGTAAAAGTGGGAGAAAGGCTGACCGTCATAAACGGCTAGAAGTCGGCATGCCCCCCTGTTTTGGGTTCGGGCTGATTTCCCCGACGGAAGGCGAAGTTGCACATGTATTGCGGAGTGTCATTTAACGGTTGGAGGATTTGACAGTTTACAACTCTTCATTTTTACCTGTAACGAAAGTAAGTTCCAGAAGGGATATGGGACTCAGCAGCTAGGGTTGCCCGAGTGTGCATAGCCCATTCGCAAGAAGGTGTGTAAAGGTATACACAAACACAAAGGTCCATAAAGGAAAAAAACCTTCTGTTGTAGAGATAGAGACACGGTCCAAGAAGAGAGGATGTACACTGCGGGTCGAGACAGCGGAAGGACTTCCATAGCAGATCTGCTCCGCAGAGGACTTGGTCGTGGGCAACTGCCCGGGGGGACTGGTCTTGGGAAGACGTATGAGACGCTGAGGTTTTACTTGGAGTCACATCTTGATCTTGAAGCCAATTATGTATTTCAGTAAGAGATAAGTTATATAGTTAAACTAGTACGATCTCTGTAATCTTCCTATCATTTAAATTTCAATCTAAGTTCCTAAGCTTTCAGTAAAACATTAGTAATAAAATATATTTTACAAATTTCTATTTTATATAAATGAATCCCTTCCATTTTGATCGACACGTTGATTTATTATAAGTTACTTTGGGTTTAGATTCCAATTGGGACAATTGAAAATTATTATTAAAGTATAAATTCACGCGAATGCAAATACGCTCATGATTTGACAGAGAAATAAAATCGGTCAATAGTTGAACAGTTACGTGGCATCCCTAAAATTCAAATATTTTAATTATTCAACTAGAGTGTAACAGAGTGGTGTTTGTGGGCAAGTCGGGTAAATATATTAGCTGATATATGTATCCTTAAAAAAGATATATCATTTATGTATTGCCTTAGAGAGTAATGTATTCGGATACAGCTGAATGTCAGATATATGTACAAGTATCGATACGCAGAAGTATCCGTCTATATTTAAATAAAAATTTCTCATTCGCCAAACGTAGCAGTGTATAGGAAATAGGTGTATATTTTTTCATTCATCCTCAAAATATGGTCAATAGGAGCTTTAATCACTTAAATTAAAGGTAATTTTGTGATTTATTTTAATTGTCCCTTCATATTAGTTTTTCTAATATTTTGTTTAGAAAATTTGCAAATTTAAACATCTAGGAGTTTTTTTGCTTTAGGTTTAAGATTTGCACTCGCTAAAGCCTAGACCAAACGAAGAAGGAATAGTAAATTATTTTATTATTTACAGGATATTTTCTACAAAACTGTAGAATCCTCAATCATAGGGCCATCGCAGTGAACGATCGGATCACTGCAGTGAACTAACGAAATCGCCCGTCTGTTCGGTATATAGGCAGAACCAATCTCAGAAAGCCTAAATAATAAAAAGCCGGAAACTTTTTCGCTTATGTTCATGTCCACAATTCAGGAGTTAGGTTGTAGCACCTTTATCTTGAGTACCTATGTTTTTTCCACCAGAAATCCCAGCCCTTTCAATGTTTAATGTTAAAAACAAAAGCCCAATATTACAATCCTTCTCTCATGGACTACCTCGCCAGGTTTTCTATGTAAATAAAAAATCAATAGTAGGAATATGTTTGATTTTTTTTTGAGAACTACCTTCCGTTATTATGTCTCAACTAAAATATACAACACAGCCTGGTGTGTTGTTGTGTATATCTAGCTTTGAAATTTCAGACTGTCGGGGTCAGTTTTAGGGGTTCGTTGTTTTTTAGATAGGTACGTGAAAGTTTACACGGAGGCCTTGAAAAATATAACCACTTCTATAAAAGGTTATTAAGGGTCACTAATCAATTATTTACTTAATAATGTAAAAAACAAAAATCTTCTAATTTTGAGTTGGGCATCAAATTAAAATAGTGACTTCCTGAATAATAATATGTAATATATGTGGGAGATTTTGTGGACTAAACAGCAGATAATATATTAATAGTATTATTATATACAATATTAATTAATATATAAATTATATATAATATCAATAATAATAACGGAAACCTTGCTTGTGTGATGCATCAGTGTTACATTGATTTATTTACCGTCAAGTACAGACAATGTTAACCGGTAAGGGGGGTACGACGAGTCCAGAAGATTAAACTGATTTTTGGGAAATGACGGAGTGCTAGGGGCTTGCTCCACCTCTGTCGCGGGTTGACCAGTACCTCCGGCAACGGCCCATATTACAGTCATTTGTTTAGTTTATTGACTCAATTAAATTAATTAATTGAGTCAGTGATTTCATTTATATGGGCCGTTCCCGGAGGTACTGCAATACCGGGTCAACCCGCGACAGAGGTGGAGCAAGCCCCTAGCACTCCGTCATTTCCCAAAAATCAGTTTAATCTTCTGGACCCCCGATGGGAGTCTTACCAGAGATTAAGCTGATAAGAACAGATACTACACTTTAATTTATTCAATACAGACAATGTCGATCCCCGTACCAGTTTGAAAGTGAGCCCTCTACCCCTTTGGGCTCACCAATTATTCGGTCCCAAGATCTAGCATATTGATTATATGTTGTCTATTGTAGTCCACTTTTGTGAACACCATTTTAGTGTCCCTCTTCTTGTAGGGTTATCCTTCCGGGTTTTATGCTCATAATCTTTTGAGAGAATTTATTTATTTAATCTTATGTACATGGCCTTATTACATATAGTTGCCAGACGCCAGAGCGCGTCTAAACTGAAACTAAACTACAATTAATGCATGCAGCTAAAATATACACTTGTTTATTTGAAGGAAAAACGAAACAACAAAACCTATAACTAAAACAGTAATTTATGCTGGTCCTTAAACATAACTATATGCCATTGTATGTATCTTCTTTCTAGTCGATACATTATGCACAACTCTTTTATCTATTTATTATTCTTTGAAATTTATTCTGTACTCTCTGCAGCTTAAGGAAGTCACTAGAACAGATCATACTCCAAGATGGCGATGTATAGGTTAATAGAAGCCCGACATGCATTTTATGAAATACGACTTTGTATTCTATCGGTAGTCACGTTGTTTAACAAAGAAATGGAAACAATGCTGCGACGGCACCCTTACCTTTTGCTCTAATAGATTATATGGCTTTATGAACAATTACGCCGAAGTAGTTATCAGTCTGGGACAATTTAAGTTCAGTGCATATTTCCTAAATTAATTTGTGCCTACGTTAAGTGAATAGAATTGATACCGTTAATGTCAATATTTATTTTTGAATTCCATCGGTGAATGAAATTATCTGCTATAGTGTATACGAAGTTTTCTAGCCTTTGAGTGTCGCCATGGCCATATCGTCAGTGACCATATGCAAATAGACTAGGTCTATGCTAGTTATTCTAACTGCACACTGCAATGATTTCACATACATGAATCTGATTTTTTTTATGAACCCCACTATTGCCACAATGGGGGAGGATCTATTTGGATTCAAATAGGGAGGGGGCTACTGCCTGTCGTATGTATGCCTTTTTTGTTTAATTTTAAAGGTCCGTTCCCCAACAACTTAAATTCACTGAGTTCAGTCAAAATCCAGATCGGTTCTCTTGAATTTTATATGGGAATAATATGTTTTTTTAAACGAATTAATATATTGTAGAGAAAAAACTCCTTGGTATTCTTGAAGAAATATTTTAAATTTCTCGAGTTTATAAATAAAATCCTGAGATTTATCATATCTTTTTAAATGTGTATGTTAACCCCGAGAATTTTGATGGCACCACCGACAGACCGACACCAATAATTCGGTCCGAAGAGATGTACCATCGCCCACTACAAACAACTTAATTGACCGGCCCGAAGACTACAAGCACAAAATCAATGGACTACCCCGCGACTGCTATGAATGCGATAGGGACTACGCTGACAGGGGAGGGGAGGTGGCGGAGGCGTAGGGGTGGGGGGCCGTGACGACATAACGGAATCCCCAGCTGTGGAGGGGGGTTCCCCCACCACTCCAGTGACGTCACCGCCTCAGCTTGAGGTCATTGCTCCCAGCGAGCCCATGTTCTGCGATTACCTGTGTGTTGTCGTCTGCCGCTCCTCTTGTCTCTGTCTCTCTCTCAGTCCCAGGCATAACGTCTCTGTGTGTCGTCGGCAAGGCTCAGTCAAAATGTAAGTACATAGTGCATAGTACCTAGTAGTGCCGTAGTGTTCAAAAGTGTTTGCATCATAGAGAACGCGGAAGTGGAGGGAGGAAATCGCGAAAAATTCGCGAAATAAACAGCCCTTTCTCGACGGCAATTCTACGAAAGTGTCACATCTCATCATAATAAAAAAAATTGAACCTTCAGAAAGTGTGTGTGAATAGCATCATGAAGAAAGAATGGACTAAATCCCGCGAGACGCCGAAACTGCTACAATCACTGCGCTAACTGTGACAGTGCTACCGGCCGGCCCTTTATCAGCGGGACCCACGTGCGGTAGTGGGGAGCTTCAAACCTGTCTTCGGAGGAGGCGAAAGTACCGGAAAGTCTTCTCCCTTTTATCTCATTCTGCACTTTTGTTTTTGGCCTCTCTCTCCGCATGGAGGAAAAGGTCTCCTTCAACGAAACAAATGAAAAAAACCTGAAAAGTAGCACCAAGCAGAATTTGGCGGGAGATTTATGTGAAACATTTTAGTCAAGTGAGATGTATTGCACAATTGAATATTTCGTTACTTCTTTGAAAAAGTATTGCCAATTTCATTTTTTTTTTGCAATTATAGTCCACTGAAGTCCCAACACATATTACAAGTCATTAATCAATGTGATACCTACATAATATGATAGGAAGTGTTTCATGGAGTCACCTTGATTGTTTTTGCAATCATCGGGACATCAAATAAAACTACCATATAACCATAATGAGTTGCTTAGAACACAGCAGGCTTATCGGTCCTATGGACATTATAATTATTAATATACAAATATAATATATGTCTTCTAAATACTCAACGCATATGAATATTACGAATGAGGACTTCAAGTGATCTACAGGCCATCAAATAAAACTTACATGGAAATGTAAAAATATTTTCAACACGATTAGACATTAAAAAAAAAATATTTATTGATCGAGACGTCGAGAATTTTAATGTGATACTCTACTTAATATGATAATATTTTGTTTTCAAATTACCGAGCAATGAATGACACTTAATCGTCATTTATGGTGGTGGTAAAATTTCGTTTATGGTTTTGGTCCATAAAAACTTTGATGTCACCCCGGTCGAAGAGGGAACAATGACCATTATTGACAGGCCGGTGGGCACATTGGTAAAAACATTAAGGGTTCCGCTTTTGAAATAAATTCGAAAAAAAAACACCGTGATATTCTGGCGTGGGATATTTGTTTACATTACTAAAAGAACTTCCCATGAGGATTTAACCTTGTGTACTCCACAGAGACTTAAGAACAGGGATGCACTCAGTTAATAACTTAATTAGTATGCGTGATTACACATTATAGGCTCTGTTATTCTACAAAAAATATTAATAATAAAAAGATCTCAAAAATAATTAATATGAATAATGGTATCAAGTTTATTTAATCGATATTACTCCTGAATGTGAAAATTCGGCATTTCTATTCCGTGTCTATGGTATATCTAAGGGCTCTTTTTGTTATTATTCTGGATCATGCGTATTTCAAAAGGCGTTAAAGTGTTTTATTTACTGAAATGTTTTTCTGTCAAATTTTTAAATCTTTTGAAAAATCTTTAAATCCTACACATCATTAATATTATGCATTAATTTTTTTAAACTCTTAAAATTATTTTTCTCAAAGATAGCAGTGTATGTACAGCTGACAAAAACAATTTTTTTCTACAAAATTTTATTATTTTTTAGAAAATATTGCTGTTACAATGAGAAGTGGCGTCACTAAAACTATAAATATTTTTAGGTTTTTTTTTTGTAAGATTTTGCGAAATTACTTTCTTTCCCCCTTATCAATGCCATATTTGTTAATTGCTAAGCAACACTTTAACTTTCAGTGCTATTCTCCGGATGTCCCAGCGTAACAGGGTGTTTTGATGGGATTTTACATGTTTAAATTTGGTTTTACTGGTCGTTTACCTAATAAATAATAATAAAAAGTAATTTCATAGAACGTAATTGATTTTTCGTCATTGAAAAAAAAAGTATACATCGATATGAGTACGGAAATGTCCTTTACCAGCATAATTACATTGAATTTCTCGTAAAATGAGAAGTACCAAAAAGTACTTTTTTTTTTAATCGTAGCATGATTTCCATTTTTTTCTCGAATTTTCCAAAATTTGTCATATTGTATTCTCACTATATCATATATTCCTATAATCATTCCTTGATCAAGGGATATATACGTAAGAATGTAAGGTTTTTTTTGTGTATATTTTTGAAATGAATATTTTGAATCGTGTTAAATTAATTTTTTTATTTTGACAACACACGCCAGTAGGCGGGCGAGGAGGGTCGCTGACCCGAGAACCAACAAAACATGTCAAACATCCACAATCTCACTTTCAATGCTGCCCATTCTTCTTTGTTGTTTGTATTTGTAGGAGTCGCATTTGAAATTTATGCACAAAATGTGTCGTCTGATACACGATTTCAGTAATTTTCCTGATTTAGTGTTGTTACAGTAAGCCATACAGCACAGAAAATATGTGAGTTATACAGATGAATGAAACGCAATCAATAACAAATAAAAACAATAATAATTACTATTCATTATAATTGTCAATTCGAAATATAAATATAAGTTGTATAGTATTATTTTAAAAAGCACCGCTCAAAAAGAGAAACCTGAATACCGGTATTCATATTATGTGAAAATTAACTTTTTCCAAAAAAGTATCTCTCAAAATACATTTTATCATTGATATTACATCAACAGTCGACGTTTCGCCTAGTTAGGAATTCGCAGGATTAAGATTCAGAAAAACAATGTACAAAACACAATTTTTTTTTTAAAGGATAATCTATAGTTGAATAAAAATAACTATCTTCTCTAGCAGGGTAATAGATAATTGAGATAATATTTACAAACTATGGGCATATTTATAGTATCATGATAACATATTTACTTTTACTCTTTCATTCAAAACATTTGTATTTATTCAGGACATGAGGGGAGAAAACTGACCATTGTCAGACCTTTAATATTTAATTGTATAAAACATTTAAATATTTACAAATGATCACGGGCCGCTTAAATCTCCGAGGGGCTTGTACGGATGGGTGCTACATGAAAGTGATCTTGCTAGAGGATTTGGGTGGTCAGATAATTTCTGGTGGAACTTTAAGAAGTTTGGCGAAAAGTGATCTTGGAGGCAACAATACACATTATGTGATAAAAATAGTGTGGTCGGGTTTCTATGGGTATTAAGGTTGAAGGGTGATTGGTAGGGGATCTATTACAAGACTATTACATTTTTAATTACTATTTAGCACTGTAATAATTATTATTTATTCATTTTGAATGTTAAGGAATAGACAAAATCCGATTAAAATATTTACTAAGATTAATATTAAACGATTCATTTAATTGAATAAAATGTTTCTGAAAAGGTTTTAAAAGGTTTTTACATCACAATAATTAATTAATAAACTGAATTTCTCGTTTTAAATTGAATAAAACAGACAAATAAGCAAAGAATTTAATTAAGAACCAGGTTTGGTGAATATCTTTTTGCTTTAAATCTTTATTTTTAATTTAGTTTAAAACCTTTCATTTATTTTCCTTCTTTTTGTATCTGACACAGTTCTAAAGCTTCCGAAAAAGTAAAAATAATTACTTTCTATCATAAATATACAAAGAGATATAAGTAGACTTTTTTCATTGCCATTTTTTATTTTTTATTTCCCGTTATTGAATATTAACCAAAATGTAGTATAATAATATTAAATACATTTATATATATTCATACATAAACAAAAAAACAAAAATGGATCTGACAAAAAGATTGACTACAAAACCCCTTATTTTTATATTTTAGGTAGTAAGTTTCAAGTCTATCCAGTAATCTTTTACAGTTGACGTTTAACCTATTCAGGAATCATCAGGGATGTGAAAGATATCATCCATTTCAATTTGCGGTGATAAATTTTTGTCCATGCAGAATTGGAAACTATTCTAATGGAAAATTCAAAATGGAAATTTGCATATTTGTGATTAAACAAACTATTGTACTTTATATGACTGTTACTGTCAGTAATGGAATGTGAAATAGATACTAAAGAGGCGAAGACGTTGACTGTAGATGTTCTTATGCCAATAAAAAGATTGATGAGACTTGGAGCTTATTTTCTAAAATATAAAAAAACCTACGTAACATTTATCTTTTAAAACTCTATTCTATTCGAACGGCATTAAATACGGTAAATATACAGTTTGCTCTCATGGTTAGTTTATTAAATGTCCTTTAAATAATTTTTGCGTTGTCTAACTTCTAAGGTCTAACTTTTCTGGACCGCCGTAGTTTGACAATGTTTAGAAACGGACCTGCGGTAAAAATAATTGGTGACCAGTGGTATAGCCAGCCAAGTGCCGAGTGCTGGTAACTGGGCCCTATTGTTAGTGACTCTCTGCGAAGGAGAACACGTGTAGATTCTCGATAAATAGCTTCAGTCGATTTATCTCAAAGTTTCAAATATTTTACTTTCTCGCGTTATCTGCCTCGGAGAGATAGCAGGTAGCATTGACCCATCTTGTGAAAGGCGGAAAAGATAACAGGCCATGTAAAACAAATTAGCTCCTTGGTTTGTTCTTGCTCTTTTGGGCTTTAGCATTCACCCATTAAAGGTAGACCGGATGAGTAAGTAGAGTTTCTATCTTGAGTTCACGTGCGGAGGTTATGCTAGCTAGTTGGTCCTTGGGTTTTTTTATTTATTAAAATGTATTTTTCCTTTTTTTCTAGCTATATAATAAACTGTGATGGTCTGAGGAGCACTTTTAAGTGGTTTGGAAATTCCAAAATACACGAATGTAATTTTAAATTATTTTCGGCCGGAGATTTTTGAGTCAAGTAATTTTGATACTGGGGAAATATAAACCGATTTTATAAAGGATTTATAACATTATTTAGTGTTTTCTTAAATTCCGTTGGTTTCTTTTTGCTTATGTATCTCAAGTTACTAAAGTCATAATTATCTTTTACCGAATAAAAACTCCTTGGATAATATTAGTAAATTTTTAGTTTTATGTTATAAAAGGGGTGAATGGTATGATACAAAAACACTAGTTATAAATTTAAAATATAAAATTGTATGTTTAAAATAAATTTTATTATAATATTATTAAAAAGTATTACAGTTGTCCGGGTCTGATATTGGGCCATTTTCGACGACTGACATGTTTTTATCAAATTCATTGAACGGACTATATATCATTGCAGCCAAACCCGTGAGGTAATTTTTTTTTTACCTTCACTGATTGGATTTGGGATTTATAAAATAATATTTAATTGATAATGATAGAGATGCGTGCCTTTTCCTCGTCAGCGAAAATAAAGAGTTCGAAATTCTTCCTCATTACTTAGACTCGCCTTAAAAATAGCTCTTACGGAAGTTCAAGTGTGTACTGGAGCCATGTTACTTTTCTCCGAAACAAATCTTTTCCGAAAATAATTAGGGGCAGATTTCTTTAAAATAAAAGTTACTCCTTTTTCGCCCAAGGTTCCAAAATCGTAAAAATCCTCTAAAGCCACCAGCGTTGAAGAGAACGGTGGTTCAATCGAGTCAATTGAATGATTTATTTTCGGGTTTGTCCCTTTTTTCAAGAGCGTGCATGATGTCACACTCCATATTGTGCATCAGCTGTGTTCTCAAGATAAACATTTTGCCTCAATTTGTTGAGAAATTTACTTGACCGTTTAAATGAGATTTTTCAAAAGAATAAAAATAATTGTGTCTGTCCTATGTCTTCCCCAGCAGATCTTTAAGTGCAATACTGGTCTGAACAGGGTGGATGGTATAATAAAAAAATACTACTATGGTATAATACAATATATTAGAATATTTATAGCTATTTTCCAAATTATTCAAGTAAGTATATGTAAATCAAATTTATAAACTAGTTTCTGTTTTAATTATTATTTACTACATTTACCGTAATTTACAAAATGGTACCGATCCAATTAGGTACAAACATAAAATGTTAATCATGTCAATGTAGGCAAATATCCCATGTTTGTTATTTTACTTATTTTATCTATTTATAAACCTAATCTTTATATAAATTGTATCTCATAACATTCCAAATTAGCTCACACCAACTGTGTAAATGTAAACAAAGAAAAAGCAGTTAAGGTGACTCACCTTATTTGCAAATCGAATGGCATTTGTGAAAAAAAGGTTTGGTAGACCATATATTGAGTACTAAACATTAAAATGCAGAATTGGACAAAGTGAGTTACTGAAATTAAACAAAAAAAACTTTTGTGAATCCTTCCTCGCGCAATGTCATCAGACTTACCCGATTTTACACGACATAGTCCGCAATAAAAGAGACCTGTAGGTACTAATTTTTTAGATTACTCGACCTATCCGTTTTTTCACAACCGCCACAGATATATAAAACAATCAGGTCTGTGGCAAGTGAAAGAGAGGTGTACAGTACATGATAGAAATAAAACTTAGTTTTGAATACCTGCAGGAAAAAATAATATAAGTATACGTATATATAATAATAATATAACATATAATAAAATAAATAAAAAGCCTATTGAAACATGTTCCAATTTCTGATTCCCAAAACATTATAATTTGGAATAACTTTAAATTTCTTTAAACAAAAGTCCTTGGTCTCACCACATTGTAGTTAATTAAACAATAACGTTTTCGATAGTTCTAAGCAGTCATCCTCAATCGCTAAAATAAAAAGTCGAAAAAAACATCGATTGTGAAAGCGACAATAAATAACAATCTTAAAAAAAAAAAAAAAAAAAAAAAAAAAAAAATTAAAAATGCTAAACTGCACATAAACTTCGTATTGGTCCTTCTATTTTATGTATTCTGCAATAAAAATTTTCAGAAATAAATAAAGACGCATTATTCCTATGGCTACTTACACAATTAATGTCATGAAATTTGCGAATTTTTGAGCAGAACGTTTGAAAAGGTTTGATACTGATACTGACGTCGCTCAATGGCTGGCTTTATTAGTAGTTATGAGGGGGGGGGGTGACTATTAGCATTTGTGTACTGATATTGTTCGATGTAAGGGAGTCTAATTTAATTTTTTATTGATAGATTGATTATTCGTATGGGGTATCAATTAAGAATATATTTGTGTCGTCCAGATGCCCTTTCTCCTGTAGATGTTGGTAGAACTGGCTAGAATTTTGCTTAGCTTGCTCATAGCTTTAACTTTAAATATCTTTCTCCTTTACTGTCTTTGAATATGCTTGGGGGGGGGAATAGAATTTTAAAATTAAATAAACATTCTGAGCTGCGACTCGAGATAGCTTTTAAGGAAGGGAGAAAATTTTTTTCTCGAATACTTCCCGCTATTATATAAAATAATAATACTACAAAAGATATACTGAATGGTAGGTGGATATCAAGTCAAAGACTCAACCAGCAGTTGGCAAAACTGCTCATTTCAATTTTTGGTTTGGTTTCCAGCTTTACTTACTCCGTAAGCTCCCGGAGCCACGATGTTTTACTGCACTTCCAATGATTTGATTAATCCAAGGATCCATGACACTTCATGAATTGAGCTAAAACGTAATAATATGCCTTAGGTGCGTGGCCCGAAATGTTTTAATAATAAAATATTTATTGAGTCACACACTACTATTTATGGAAAATAAATAAATCCACTTTTCTAGGGATTTGAACTCAGAAACTTAATATCCCGAAGCAGATATATTACTCACTACATCATATGAAATACCTTTTTACTAAATTTTATTAATGAAATATATTAACAAAATAAACTGAATAGTTTAGCTCGAACGATATGAAATTATTAATTTCTATTGATTGATTTAGAATCTTTATTTTCAGGAATATTTTTCAATTTTTTTTACGTTAATGTATCCTTAACTATGGGTTAAAGATCAGAACATTAAGTATTATATAACTTCTCAGCTGAGACTTTAAGAAGTTATCGTAATAGGATCATTTTTTATTCACATACGTAAATACAGGCAGGCAATTGTTCTGTTAGATTTTGAATTTTGTACCTTTGCTTTAGGCAATTAATCTGTGATTCAATGAAGAAATGGGTGTCGGGCCACCTGCCTCTCAGGAGGTCTTCGCCACTGAATTGGTTTAAGAAAAAAAATACTTAGAAAACGCTCCAAGACTAATTAATTCAATATTAGCTGTCCCTGACTCATCGATAAGGGAAGGGGGTCATTGCTTCTCTCGGACTCGCCGAGTCAAAACCAAACATCGTTGAATCATTTCGGATGGTAAAAATGTTGATTCATGGATCAGTAGCCTCACTACATTTTAATATTGCCGAGCCCTAACGGAGAGGCACCACATTCATCAAGTCTGCATATATCGTATTTCAGCGATAGATTGTCAAAACGATTCAATCGGTCTGAAATTTTAAAGGGATATTCTACTACACTTCAAAATTGGCTGATCAGATCTCGTTTAAAATACAATCATAGGGAGTAGGAAAAAATAGACTAAAAATGGAAAAAGTCCCAATTGGAAACTAATTTAAAGTCTCAGAGTCTATGTAAGAGATAGAGGTCTGATTTCCCCGCCATAGTTAAGGAGACATAAAATAAGTTAAAACAAAAATAATCCACAAAAGGTGATGTTTGGCAGCCAGCGGCTGAACGATTGAGCATATTTTTTTTATTATTGGTTCATTTTTATATAATTTTTTTTTGTTTATTGAAAAATCGTTTTTTAGAGACGGGAATGGTTTAACAAATAAAACGAAGTATTTTCGATCAATTAATGGGTTTTTAATTAGCCACGCGATATAATTTCAACGTCATTTATTTCGTGTACATATATATTAAAAAAATTGCTGAAAATTTATCAATACAAAATATATATAAATAAAGAATTAAAACAAATTGAAGACAAAATATCGATCTTTCCTTAAGAGGGTCTCTATACATTACTAGATTTACTTAAAGGCCATGACCTTATTAAATGAATGTAAAAAAAAACTATTGGTTAATATTGATAACAAATGTGTGTATATTTTAAATATCTTGGTCACTGAAAACTATAATACTGATTACAAGCTATATACAACATATTTTTACAAAACTTCCTCTGATTGTAGTTTAATTAAAATTTGGTTATTGTGAAATATAACCTGAACATTTGAGATCGATTGTATCGATTATATACTTCAAATCTGTTTGAAAGTCGAGACTCTCCCTTCGTTCTGTGCAGAAGGTTTGTTTGCTCTTCTGCCTGCTACCTTCATGGGATTCGAGAGCGAGCATAAGATGGCTACCACACAGCCCTTGTAGAAGCGTGATATAGAAACGCCAACATCCACATCTGCTTGGAGTCAACGACCTCTAGTCTTTGCACTAGCCTTTATCCCTCCTAACCATATTAGACCCGACCCATTTTTAAATTCTAACGGTGATATTTTCAGTTTATAGAATCTTTGATTCGGTGGCTTGTTATATAATGTCTATTTATTCGTCATTCTATCAATCGATCAATAGCTCTTCGAATCTTTACAGAGGCACAACGACGCTTTCCCACATGTCAGTCACAAGCTGTTCGAACGCTCTACGGTAGTGAAAATGATTTCATATATCTGAAATTATCGGGGAATATTAGTTATACAAAACCTCGAAATATGCTGATTAGTTTTTGCCTAAAGTACAGTAGCGGGAAGTATTGACAAAAAAAAAGGGACTTAAGCGACTGAGACCGGTGTTAAAGACCATTGTGCTAGCTCCATGAGTATACTAATTAAAGACATAGAAAATTACACTAAATTTACATCTTATAATCTAACTTATTTTAATATTTCTCTTTATATGTGTTATTTAGTTATGGTTTTTTTTAGTTTTCGCAACATTAAACATTTTATTTAAACAGCTAATTGTGTAGGCCACCGCACCATTGTGTATGTATATTGGTAAATATATTAATGGTTTTTGAAAAAAAGTAATGCAAATTTGATATATTGTAGACGGTACTATAAATATATATTCTGAAAAAAACAATGTTTCTGAGCCAACTATATAGATATCTAGTCTTTAATGTAATTCCAGCTGTTTCAAAAGGGGTCATTTTTTTTTTTAGAATAATGTTATATTAATTCATTTAATCCGTTATTAATTTAGTATGTATGTCTATAAAAATGGAATAGTTTGTAACCATAACCATTTCGAAAAAAAGTAATTTTCATTAATAATAAAGCGACGAAAATTCGTTGAAAAAAAACAAAAAACAAATTTTGTGGAATAGAACAAATTAAAAGGAAGACAGGCAGATCATTGTGACGTTGCCCCTTCGAGCGACATTGAACTCGACTCCTAAAAATAGCCGGCTACAAATTGGGCCTACTCTATCTGAGCTTTTATATATGCGAGCGCCCAGGCCCAAAGAAGCCGAAAATAAAGATTAACGTGGAACGTGCCGGGAGATGAACGCTGTACTCCCGGCAGTGTTTACGCAGCCTTTGGCCCTTCTCGTATCGGTTAATGACCCAAACTTACAGTCTAACGCCTGCCATTATGGCCAACTGTTAGCGACCCGTGGCAAACATTCCTGTCTATGAGCTGTAGTCCGAGCTCGAAACAAGACGATCTTTAGAACAAGGACTAGACGGTCTGTCTAACCGTACGTTCCTGGATACCAGGCGCAAAACAATGACCCAATCGAATTTTAATAATATATTCATTAAAATCCCATGCTGTGCATACTTTGCTTTAGGTATAATAACGGAAATCGCGAAAAAAAAGTCTCAGAAGCTATTTAAGGCTTCAAGTTATTATTTAAGCTCACACTAAAGGTAATAAAAATAAATTCATGTTAACAAAGTTTTAGACGGATATTTAGTGTAGTTTACCCGATATATATATATTTTTTTGGTCAATATCTTAGCTATTTATAATTTTATTTATTTATTTAAAACACAATTTTCAGCGTTCAAGAAACTATGAATTGAATAATTTTCGTTGAAAAATACACTATAAGCTTTTAGGGTTTTGGGTTGCACTGTAAACGTAAAAGCATCATCAACCTTTTGAAGTGATTGGAATTTTGGCTACGTCTTCGTTTCTTCGCTCGTATATCATTTAAGTGCGAACTTTCAAAGCGACGGCGTCCGACTTCTTTTTTTAAACCCTGCCACGGATCCGTGTACCTGACGGGGCCCCCTCATGGGTCCTGCTGACGGGGTATTATGGGTACCATGGGGTATATCGTTGCCTGTGGTGTATTCGTCAGCACACCTTACGTTCTTCACATTTTGAGCAGTAACCACTCGTGTATCAGTTTAAGTAGCAGATATATTGGCGGCTCCGTCCCTTTTAAAAAGTGATACACATCAAAATTGTGATTCTTTCCGCTGAGAAGTTGAGTCAACAAACAAATAAATCAATCGTGTAAAATCGCTGAATTTTCGCAGAATTATTATCGGATTACAAATTTAAAATAATTCTTACAGCGTTAGCTAACATTTCTGCTATTTAATCACTATACCGAATTTGATCCCATTTCTTCAATCGCAAAACCCATTAAAAGATAGAGGCAGACCAAAGGTTGATGCCAAAGTTGGTAGGGGGCTCTGAAGTGTCATGTGTTTGCTCAAGTAACTCCTCATTGCCCTTACGAGGGTGAGTCAACAAGGGCCGAATTCTAAAGAAACAATCCTTGGGTGAGTCGGAGTTCGAACGAGTCCCTCCAGCTTTCCGGACCACGGGAACGGCCGCATGTATAGTTCAGTTCCATAAAGAGCGTCGAGGAATAGATTCGGAGGTGTCCTGCCAGGCGCTCTACCATCAGAGCTAGTCTATTGTTGACCAAGAAGAACCTTGCCAGCGTCAAATTTCTCTTTAGCTATTTAAGGAGATCATGATGTCCCAAGTTCTAATCCCTTGTGACATCCTTTTACTATTTCTTCTATAATTATATCAACAATGGTATCTTTTATCGCAACTGGTAATTATTAATATAATATCTTTACTAAAATGTGTCCTGTCAATAATGTGGGGGGGTCTATCCCCAATTCAGCCCTGACTTAGCTAGGCCGTCGGTCCCGCATAGAGCGGACTGTACCGCTGTACCCCGTCCTTGCAAGGTTTAGGCCGTTGTCCTCTGGCGGTGGCATTGGCTTAGTAACCCCGGCCTCGGGTCGTTACTCTCTCGGTCTCTCCGCTCACCGGAACCCAATTTGGGAGTGACTAATGAGGAAAACCTACTGACTAAAAGCTACAACTAACGGCTTGGACATGACAAAATGTTTTTATTCTCTTTTTTAGAGAGAAAGAGAATATTTCATATTTTGCGGGGGCTCATTGCATATAGTTGCCAAACTCTAGAGCGCCTCTTAACTAAAACTAAAATATTCACTTATTTATATGCAGTGAAATCAAAAAACCTACAACCAAAAGACTAATTTCTGGTGGTCCATAAGGATAAATGGAATGTCTTTATGTACATTATTAACACTATGCACTGCTTAATTATTGTTGTTACTTTTATAATTTTCCTTTGAGTGCTATCTTTTGTTGTAAATAAAGTCAAATTCAGTGGTATGTAGACGCGGGGTATGGTGTTAGGCTTAGGTGAATTTCATAACTAACTCTTAGATAGTTGTTCATAACACTTTCGTTCTGCCAAAAACGTTAACCCTAACTGCTTTCACGCCTGTTCCTGTCTGTTGTTTCATAATTAATAACAGATAATGCGCAATAGGACTTCAGCTATCTATAAATTACTCATTGAAATTAATCAAGCAACTCTGCCCTTCGGTCATGATCTATGGACCTATTGTTATGTGTTAATAAACCGCGGATATTATACTATAGTATACTAGATCATACTAAATTATTTAAATACAAAGTGGCGGAGAGCTCAAGTGCCGATGTGCGGAAGGTGTGGAACAGCTGTGTGGTTCGACGACCTCTCGCCTCCACCAAAACAGAGGACTGCTCCAGCACTGCCGAAATAGATTCACTCCGCCTCTATTGTTTTTCAATTTTTCAATACTGTTACTATTTTTTGAATCAATTTTTTTTTTTATCATTTTTATCCTTTGACAATTTATTATTTTGACAAGTCATCTCAAGGATCTCTTACTATTTGGTTTACATAAGTGGGGAACTACATTTCAATTTTGAAATATATATCACGAAATAATTGAATATATCAAAAATATAGACTGAAAAACCTATTTTAAAAAAATGAATCTATTCCCAATATTTACATACTAAAAATAATCTTATCACAAAATGCAATGCGTCTAGCTTAAAAAAACAACCATAAGACACTAATTTCATCGCTCTCGATTATAAATAAAATATTCATAGAAATACGCATAAATTTTAATTTAGGAAAAAACATAAATTAATCTTATAGCAAAAACAAAAAAATAATAAATGAAAACTATTTTAGCTAATAGAACACTATTTCCTTATAATATATTATTCCCTAATCCTTTATGTTTATGGAAGTTATCGATGCTAGAAATATTTTAAAGCAATATCATGTTATGTTTACATTCATCTATAAATTGTATGTGTATCACCTCTAAGGTATCTAGAATAGGATCAGCTTTGGATACGTCGTGCTACTTAACTATTGCAGTTTACTTTGGTTTGTCACATGTTATTCTTGGAAAGTTATTTTGATTATTTGAATTTAGTGATAGGATTGGCTAAGATACAAGCTAACTAGGTGCTGCGTCTGATAATATGGGACTTACTAACAAATTGTAAATGAGTAAAACATCTGTTGAAGATGACATACATAGTATCAAATATGCGTAAATAAGGGGTCCAAATTTTTATTTTTTAAAAAGATATTTGAATTTCTTTTTTCGTTAGCGTCTCTAATTTTAATTTCTTATATGTCCTCTTATATTATAAAAGTAGATTTTTTTTTCCATGTTTAATATATTTTTTTATTGAATGTCTTAGTCTATTATCCTATGTTCCGTAATTATTATCCAATTTTTAATTTATTCTCATTTTTTTTTTCCAGGTAAGTGTAGGAATGCAATCTCAATTATTTTGTAAGTACAATATTCCTGTTATCGTACATTTTATTTATTTCCTTCTGAGCGATTGAATCAATTCTACGTTCTCTCGAGAGACTTTCTGAGCAGAAGGAGATCCCACAACTGAAGATGACAGCTTGGCTGTCGAAAACAGTCCGGCAACTTAATAAGGGTCTTAAGGAACACGTTTCTTCATTCGTCACAGATTAATTGTGCAATCGTTATTTGGCTTTTTTCATTAAACCGATGATAATGATAACAGTAATTACAATCATTGAATCCAGACAATTTATATATTTTACCAAAGGTCCTCAAACTGTCTAGGCTCGGTTCAGTTAATCACCATTGGCTTCAAATTTCACCATATATTTTTTCTGGTCGATCTTGCGATACAATTCGAAAATTTTTGCTATAGTTTTTGTTATTATTATCATTTTGTAAAGTAGTTAGCCGTGGAAGATTGCTACAGCTACACTTTCTTCCGTGTAGAATATACCTCATTGTTGGAGAGAGGTGTTGTTTTTGTAGAGCTCCTACTTTTGCCCATAAAAATTATTCAATAATTCCCAAACCCGAAGGGGGAGGTTCTACTTTCCAACGTTGCGATTATCTTTCGTCGGTCCTCTCTGCGCAAGCATAAACAAAAAATTATCAAATCGCTCTGAAATTTCTGAATTCGAACTGTTATTCCTGTTTGAAAGTAAAGCCTGTAAAGGTTGGAAATAATAGCGAGGAGTTACGAAAGAAAACGTTACTGCACTGGCCTTAGATGTCAATCAAGCCTTTGAGTCCGTGTCGCACGAAACTGTTCAAACTTTATAAGGGTGTATAATATTCACCTTTTAGCAAACCTGGGAACCATTTTTGCAATAAAGAAAAGTAGGTCTGTTAATAGGTACGGGTCTGTCTATTTTTACGAGCATTTATATATATATATATATAAATTATACAGCTAATACAATTTAACATGAGAAGGACCGGAACATTTAATAACAATCTAGTAACAAGTTGGATTGTAAATAAAGAAGAACCACATCGTAGAACAGATGTTCATTATGAAAGTAGAGCCTCTTCCTTCGGAATCGGCAATAACCTAGAATAAGAAGATTGTTCTGCAAGGATAGGGATATGATGAGCCGTAGAGAGAAGAAGGGCAGACCGTAGGAAAGGTGAGCCGGACACTGGCCTGGTATCAGTCGCCTGATAAGGCCGCTTGCATATTTCGGTAGCGCGGGGGGTGAATGACCCCATACGCCCCCGTCCTTTTGCCTTACAACGTCCATTACACCTATCTGTACGTCAAGGGTTTTGTCAGTTATTCTCACGATTCATTGTCAGCATAGCAGAAATATAATCAAATATCTTAAATAATAAATAAATAAAATCGATTCTGGCTAACAGAATAAAATAAAATCCATCAAAGGTTAGGTGTTAAAGTAGCTGTAAGTTTCATGTATATATAAAATTATATTTTTTTATGTGAAACATCTTAAAAAAAAAAAATAGAGCATACATTCTCAAAATTATTTCAAAATTACAGTTAGTTTTTGTTAAGAGCGAAAAACTAGTGGAAATTCTGCAATTTTATTTATTTATTTTTTTCAAAGCTCTCAAATTTTAAATAAAAGAAGGAGGAAAAATGGAATATTTCTGGATGGGGCCCTTTCTCGAGGTGTTTAGGACTGTGGAAGACTTCGGGGTTGGGATGTCAACGATCTAGCGATAGTAGTGAGACTCAACTATCACCCAAATATTCCATATTTCTCCCTTCCTATTCCTGCCCGAACTTATCAACGAAAAGACCTACACAATTTGTTTGTATTCAGTTTTAATTGGAAAGAAATCGGCAATATTTTTTCTGCTTACACTAACACAAAAACGGCCGACTCTTAGTGAAAATTTAATTTGAATTCTGACGTCGTCTCTTTGAAAATTCAGGTTCAAATATTTAAGTTAGTTAAAATTAGGTTACTTTAGAAATGTGGTGCGAGTAATAAAATTACTCGTAATTTTATCCTTTTTAAAATGGTGTGTAAACGAACACTTTAGCTATTGAAGGTTATCAATGAAAAACATTGGGAAGGACACATTAAAATAACCTGTCCCGAACAACGCTGGGTAATTCTGCCATTATAAATGTATGACAAAAGTATAAATCATTCCAAGTTAGCAAGTTTCAACTTGGATTGGAGTGGTTCGAACTTACGTAAGGGTGAAGCACCGCTGATATTAGGAGTTGGAGAATTCCAGAGAGCGATGAGCGAGCGAGGCAGGAACGGTCAAATTATATCAACTGTGATATCAATAATTAGCTTAATTTAATGGATGGTCTGATATCTCCCCAGCAGGCCTTGAGTCATCAATGTGGGGTCGAGGTGGAAGGGAGTGTCTTTATGAGAAGGTTGAGGTCCTTGTGTGCTATTGTGGAATTTTATGTAACGTCGTGGATGTATTAAGTATGGGCCATTGCGTAGAGTTATGTTTGAAACATGTGATTTGAAAGCCATACTCCATATTGATTTTACTGTATAATTGTACAGTACCAGTTATACCCAAATGCTCAACGAAACCATGGGAGTGTGAAACCCAGTCCTCGCGTTACCATAGCACTGATGCTGAATGTCAAAAATTTTCTCTAAAAAAAAAACTGATGATTGACTGATGTTCGCTTCATTGGTACCATTAGATGTTGCCTCTCGTTATCTGTAGCAGGTGCGACACGAAATTATTTCGGTTTCCGGCCAGCTTGCTACAACGAAAGCAGATGTTCATCAGAACCGGTCAGGAAAGTCTTACTTTTCCAATCATCACGTCAAATTTGATACCCAACAATTAGAATACGCTCACCACTTGGAAAATTAAAAATTTAGTAGATACTAGATAAGCATGAGCATTTTACTGATCAACAGTGCCTCTAGGAAGGAAATGGGTTTAGTATCATGTTCCGAACACTTGGTTTCCTCCCAACAGGCTGAAGAATGTGTGTAGGATGGCTTCCTCACTGTGTAAATTAGCAATTAGCAATCACAAAATAACTTCTTTCTCACGTGTCTCGTGGTCCAAGAATATTTTCAAATGATTGGTATGATCATTAATTCAATCTCCTGCTCTTCGAAACAGAAATGCTGACATTAAACAACTACCTCTGGTTAATTACCAATGATGTTATGTTTGGTTATGTCTCACACTTTACACGTCCACGGACGTTCTGAAGGCTTTCGATAAACCCACATTTATTTGTAAGCTTCTAATTTTATTGTAATTGTTCTAGTAATAGTTTTGCAAATTATTATATAAACAATCTGATTGGGGTGGCCTACCTTGATTTAAATACCTACAACGAATTTCTGTCCTCCAAACATTGTTGGCCCCTCACACTTTGGGCATCTTGACATTCTAGATTTAAATTGGTTTATGATTCACCCAAATTGTCCCAACGTTACCATACATAGCTTTCATATTGTACCTATGCAGTAATATCTCCTACACTGAATGAATGAGTTCTTTGCTATCCGTTATTCTGTATACTGGATCTATTACTGTACATTTATTATAACTGTCATAAGTTTACAGGTACGAAGGGTTTGATAAGAGTGTGGGCTAATAAGATGTTGCTTTTTGGTGGACAGTAGATACGATGAAGTGAAGAGAGTGCGATGAACTTGGCAGCTTCCGCACCACCTCATATGTCTTCTGCGCAATGCGTGTGACTCAGGCATTCACCTCGTTCAATTTCTTACATTATTTATACATTGTTCGCCTCTGTATAATTTGTATTCACGACGAGTTCATTTTTCTCAAACGGTGGGAGGTTAAATGTTTATTAAATGCTTTAAAAATCGACGTATCTCGGTTCATAATTTTAAGGGAACTCGTCTCCAAATCAAGTATTATACATTTCCAATTGATTATTGGCCGTTATTAGGACACCTATCCTATTGCAGATGTACTTACATTCAGACAGACGGACGGAAGACATTAGACGATTCTTCTATACATATTTGAAAGTAAAGCCTTCAGGCTAAGCAACAAACAAGCACCAGTTTTTTCTTGCCCCGGCCACCGATAGATTCACAAAGATAGCGCCTTGTGCTGTTATCGATATTTTTGAAGGTCATTGACCTCGGCTTTATATATTCTTAAGGCCGTTGCCAATACAATGGTACCTATTTACTAAGTTTTTTTTTTTATAACGATTCTCTTCAGCTGTGAATTGTTCATATTATTTTGTTTTCGCTAAGTGAATAAATTATTTTATAAAAGCGAAATTGTATGTTTATTGCGGGCAAATAAGTGTTCTAACCACACTGCAAGTGGTGCATAAGACCATAGTATATAATTATTCACCTAACATGATAGATAATAGCGATACAGTTAGCAGTGATCGAGATGGATCAGCTGACTAGGAAGCTAACGGGTGCCTGTGTAGAACTGGCGGGGGTCTACTTTCACTAGCAAGGTTGTCGACCTCAAACATACTCCATCTGCTCTTCTCTCCTCTTAGTCAATGCCCCCTTCCCTCCTCGTCTTTGGCCAATCTTCTAAATAACTTATTGTAGGAATTATATGCGTCTACGTAATAGTAGATCCATGGATCACGGACCTCCCCCCCTTTTTTTTGTTAATCAAACGATTCATGCACCCATTACTCAATTATATATTTTTTTAACATATATTAACTTATTATTAAAAAAAAATAATAATAAATTGGCTAATGTGATGAGGGATGAAAGAAATCACATCATTAAGAATGATTATTTTTGCTGTGCCTTGATTATTATTGCTATTATTGATAAATATATTTTTATTGACAATTAATAAATTTCAAATCTTGTTTCAAAAGTTGAGAGAGCTTAAAAAATAAGAAAAAGAATTGCATGACTTTTCTCAAGCATTATTTACTTTTCAAGCAGACCTAGTAATGAGTCATGGTGCTGTAACGGAATCTACGGACTATTCGATGCATGGGCTTTCTCAAAACCATAAAATCTTATGCCATTGGTCCATGAGTCTATCTTGTTAGTTCTGGTGGTTGTGAAGTACCCTGTCATATCCCGTACACATGATAGTTTACACAATTATCATATTTTATGTCCCAACTAAAGACTTACTAATACTTACTACTATAAACTACTACTTACTAATATAAAGCAAAGTATTCTGTAGGTTGTGCAATTAAAGATCCTTTCGTCTTGATTAATAAAGGATTAGAAGAAAAAGTCAGTTTTAGTGTCCAACCAAAAATAGAAATTTCTTAATTGACGCAGGAGCACTTTCCGGCAGCTCACGCAATGCTTATTGTCATTGACAAATTATATAAATTTATAATTTAGACATAATAGGTCACACAGCTGAGAGTTTCTAAAATTGTCAAAAGAATGTAAAAAAAAAGCTTTGGACAGAAATAATATACAGTTTGGTTCCGGGCCGTTTCTCAAAGGGTACGGATAAAAAATTCAGTTTAAAATGTTTTAACTAATAATATGTAATATTCGTTCGGACTTTGATTTCCTATAAAAATATAACTGTAATATTACCTTTTCGAATATATTGCTTGTATCAAGTTTATTGCGAGATGCTTTGAAATTTTTATAATACGTTTTATTATCAGTTAGGGGTTTCAGCTTGAGTTGAGCCTCTTTTCGTACATTTAATTACATTCGTGTTTTAATTATTTCAATGGCCGGAACAATGTTGTCAAATCAACATACGGCATTCACGGTTGGTTGATTTAAACCGACTTCTGTTGACGGAAATCAAAATCGCTGCCAGCCTGAAGATTTGTGCCTGGATCCTTCATGAACGGTCAATCTAGAGATAAAATTTGAGTAGGCTCGGTCTCAGAATATTTTCTTCGTTTTTTACTCTTGTAAGTCCATCCCTTTGCCACCTCCCCTATTCAGATGCTTCAGTCCCCCTCCACTCTCGAGTATAGTGGCCACTTCTTTTAATCCTACCACTCTTGTCTTCTGTAATACCCCTCGTCGCCTTACAGGCTCGTCTTCCTGGTGCCCTGGAACTGTGGTCTGCTGATCTCTTAAATTGCTCGGCCCTATGCTCCAGCACAGAATATCCTAGAGCCCTTAGATAATTATAGTCTATAGAGCAATATTATTACTATCGCTGTTCAGGGTGTTCTGGCCTAGTACCATACAACCAAATTAAATATTTTTTACGTTGATTGAGAAGAGTGATGGATACAGGCGTAGAACGGGAAACACCAATTTTCCTGAAAATTCTATAAAAAAAACCGGTACCCGTTTTAATTAAAGCTTCTCCGTTCGTACTTGGCAATAATAATTACATAAAATTGAAAAATAATTTATTATATTAGAAAATCCATTTTTTCATGTATCGAAAACGTAAAATTCTAAAATAATAATATTTTAAGTTTCATTACTCAGCCAATCATTGGAGGACCGGTTAATCTTCTAAAACTTTTTAAGCTATGATCTATTTTATTATTACCAACATTGAATAGTCCGTAAGATTCCCTTACAACACTATTGCTCATTACTAAGTGATTTGGTAAATTAAAATAAGTAAAGTAAACATTAACATGAAAAAAGTCAGGTAATTTTTATAATTATGGCAGAAAAATGGCACTGCAAAAAATAATCATGAGTCATTGATTTATCAATAACGTAATTTTTTTCATCTATCATCACATTAGCCATTTTTTGATATTTTAGCCGGTTCTACGACCTTCAATTCATCATATTGATGTCCTCAAGCTAATATATTAATATATTTAAAAAAATATATAATTGAGTAATGGGTGCATAAATCGTATGATTGACAGAAAAAAAAGGGGGGGAGGTCTGTGATCCATGGATCTACTATTACGTAAATGCTTTAATTCCTACAATAAGTTATTTAGAAGATTGGCCAAAGACGAGGAGGGAAGGGGGCATTGACTAAGAGCAGAGAAGGGCAGATAGACAACGTTTGAGGTCTAGCGCCGGCACACCCTACGTATGTATGTATGCACCATAAAGCACACTTTATTTATGGCGTTGTCTGTTTTGGTAGAGATAGTACACAGAAGAAACAGAGTACTCTAGTGATAAGATTCCAACTTGTAGTGGTGGATTAATAAAAACTGGGGTACCCTTGGAAAAATCAGAACGCGTGAGATAATTCTTCATACCATCGTATCATAATTAATAAGTAAATAATGAATAAGTCGCAAGGTTTGGGGATGACGAGAATTGGATTGTTTCTTGGGAGGGAGTTAGTTTGATTAGTATTGGGTTCATATTCGGATTGGACGACACCTGGGTTGATGAGACGGGAGAAGGAATGCCCTCAGCATTAGACTGACAGAGGGTCGGGTTTTATGGTGCAATATAGGATTATAGGCTGTAGATGTACGTTTAAACTATACTTCGCAAAAAGCAGGACTTCCTTAGCTCTTCTCTCGTAGGTCTCACGATTGCAGAGACACAATTCGCGTTTAGCGCTAGAGAAAGATACCTGTCTCGTAAAAAAAAAATTTTGGCTTGTCTTTTCCAGTCAAAGTTTGTTAAAATAAAATTGTATTTCGTTAGTTTTTTCTTTATCGAACTTTTTTCCCCAATTAATTTTTGTTACAGAACTTGAATCCCATATGCTTTCGATACTAATCTCAAATTGATTTTCAAGCAATTAGTGAGCACACAATATTTATTAGTTTCAATCAATCATCGAGGGTCGACCTACACCGACCAACACTCCAAAGAAAACTAATTCGTTTACGTTATTCTAATGTTTTTTGTTCCCTTTTTTGTTCGACTAGGATTTAGCTTAAATCGATAATGAACTAAAATGCATTTATTAAAAAACATATAAATCAACGATATAAAGAACGTAAAAAGTGAAGAAATGACTTTCCTAAATACTTTTTTTTTAAAAGCTAAATATCCTCGGGCTTTAGCAAGTTTCTCTATCAAGAGATTGCAGTATAATCGGATAAATTGTAAATTTCTCCTCAGTCGAACACTGATTGAGGTATTCTAGGTCTTCAAACGGATTTTCCTTTTCGGCCATTTTAGTCATAGAATTGACGATAATTGGTTTGGAATTCTCGAAAATTGTTATTTACAAAGTTATGAAACTTTATAGTTCAGATACGCACTTCATGGGATCAAATTTTAAAATTTTATACTCAGATTAGTTTTCAGAATTAAATATGTTGAATATTTTCGTCATAACGGCGTATTTAATATTTCGTAAGAGGGGTCCACCCCACTCCGGTTAGGTAGTTTTTTTTTTATAGGCAACCCTCTTAAAAATAAACAAAAAAAAGGATTATAAACATTTTATTTCTTAACATATAATAATAAAACTTTTATTTCATTCATCTCTTTGGAGAATGATTGAATAAATTAAATTTTCTTTAAGTTTGAAATCATCAGGTTATTTTATATTGAAAATACATTATTATATAATGAAGTTGTTTTCAGATCTAAAATCGGATCACTGGTTTGTGTTTTAGAGGTAATTTAAGTTTTGATCAATTTTGGTGCTGCTTCGTGGTGGGGAAATTGTAAACTGAAGAGGGGACATTTAGCCTTAATTTGAAAAAGAAAGTACGCAGTATTTTTGATCAAAAATACCTTATCTAAACCTAGCTAAAACCGATCGCTATAGTTTTAAATTATTTGTTATCTCGATTACGGAATATTTCCTTTCAACAAATAATAAATACATTTTTTCAAATACAGTCCTCACCATCAGATTGATACCATAAAACTTTATGTTATTAATTAATGTTTGGTTTTAAGGTATTCGTGCTAAGGGATTCTTATTTGTATTTATACCTTGAAAAATTAATCCGCAAACCCCCGCTACAGAGGTATTGACAACATTTGTTTGTTTGCTCAAACGATTAATTAATTAATTTATATTCTACTTTTTTGTTTGGTGTAACACCTTACAAAGTGCTCAAATATCAATGGTAATCAGAAAGAATCTAGAAATAAAATTTTTGTTGGCCATGTAAGTCTTAAAATTGTTTTTTAGTTATTAGATTATATTCTTCAGTACTTGCTTTCATTACGACTACAGTAAGATACCACATCTTATAATATTTTATCATTATTACAAAACCCGTTTGTGGTTATGAAAGTCCGTCTGGTTTTTCGATGGCAGTGCGATAAAGGCAGGTTTGTTCTCTTGTACAACCGAAAACGCCAGAAGACTGTTTTGCTACGCTTCTCCTGTGGGAATATTCAAATTTATGTTTTAGGGGAGGTTTTACACCCTTTAGGGTACTCCAACTTGTTAAGGGAGGGTTGGGGTGCCCTCCGCGGAATCACACACGCCTCTAATTTCCGGGGGTCTGGTTTTGAACCTCAGAACGGGCAGTGATTTTATTTACGGTGACGTTTGAACTTGGTGGTCCCCGGTAGAACACCCCGCCCTTTTCTACCCTAAAATGATGAAGGGTGTAAAATTCCATTCCCTATTACTAATCTAACAGAGTTGTGCATTAAACAAACGTCATATAAAAGATAGGAGCTAGGTCGGAATGAATCCTTCTTTTTTTCTCCTTCCTATGTAGGTTAACCACATAAAAGTAAAAAATAAATACCTTATCACTGCTGACAAATCCTTAAATGCACCTAGGCAAACATCATTCACTGCACTCCTGACAGCAATGGCTGACGCGAGGTCAGCAGTAACGTCACAATTAATTGTTGAGCTCTTTTTTTAAGCTGAGGAAGAGGATCAAACCATTCGAATGAATATGAAATTTTAAAGGTATATTCGAAAACACCTCATAGCATGCTTAGTAGGTATTGATAATCAGTTGGAAAAATAAAGGAAAGGATGAACAAGAAAAAATCTTCTTTGCTACCCTCTCTGTACCTTTGAGCGCTGAGGATTGTTGTCCTAGGAAACCCAGGATTTCCGTATTCCTCTCACGAGCGCTATTTCCTTTCCTCTCTGATATACTAACTTATATATAGCTCTCACTACTACTCCGTAGTCTTTCTTGAGCCCTTACTCCTACGATCCTTGCTTCCATGCATTTCTTTGGCTCTCGGTGAAGATCAGTTTGGCCTTTGTTCATCGATGTCCTTACGTGCAGGAATGTTTTTAAATGAATTCTTCTTGAATTGTCTCGCCTTGCCTGTGGGTTATTCTTGTTTTGACGAAACTTTTTCCGAAAACCATTTCTTCCGTTTTTAGGTATAGCAGATTCAATGCATTGATTTCTGGGTACGATTTTTTACTGCCTCTTTTACCCTCCACGTCTATGCAGAGTGCCCCCAGACGAGGGAATGGTTTCTTGATTTGCTTCATAAAAATATCAACTTTTCAAGATATTAAAAAAAATTCAATTTTCAATATTATATATTCATCCAAGTTTTTATTGAAACAAAATACTCCGATACACGAGGTGGTGTGATTATTATAATGCATTCATTTTACAATTATTTTATAGTCCCCAAAAAGCTAATTATACAATAATGTATAATTACTTAAATAGGTAATTATAAATTAAAAATAACCCATAAAAGTCGGTAAAACCAAAACAATACGAAAGTGAATAATACAAATCGCGTATTTCGCTCGATCGAACGTTGGCAATCCGATTCCAATTTTTTTTTGTGCTAATATTTTGCCAATTGTGATTTATATTTTGTAATAAGTTTTTTTTGTTGTAATGCAAAAAATCATAATTATAACAAAAATAATTATATATTTTTTTATATTTAGTTTTATCTCAACGTGGGTATATTATTTTATTATTATTATTTTTTTTTTGTAGAGAAGGTCATTTATGTACTTCCATTGAGGGCATTAAGGGTGTGGTTTACATCACATCAGCAGATAACAGGGGTGAGTCCCTCTCACTCTCCCTCTCAGCCATCTCTTGGAAAATGGGAAAAGTTTTTGGAAAAGCAGTATTTGAATATTAAATAACCCATAACTCCGATGTCATAATATTTATTCATACCATGAATATAAAGTGGGTTGTTCCCTATTTTATGTTTTTGATACTTGTAAACCAATATACAAATTCATGAGCACTTTAAATTAATTTGTATTTATTGTCCGAAGTGGTAAGGTGAAAACATGGAAACAAATTTTTGAGGCAAAACACGAAAGTGTAGGCAAAATCGGCAAAAAAAAAAACCCATTGTAAAACAAACGTTTTAGAGCTATAAATTTTGCACCAAACGAGGCCTAAAGGAGATCGTTAGGATTAAACTCTGATTTTAGGAAACTTTTTGAAGATTAGCGCATTTGAATAGTCGGTAATTCGATCGATTTTTAGACTCATCTCAGATCCTTTTCCAAAATTATTTTTATAATTTATTTATTATAATTATATTTTTGAGCTTTAAGCTGGAATACCGTTTTGTATTGAAGAATCGTGAAGTTCGGTGAGGTTCGTGTATTTGGAGCGGTATGTATCTAATTGTGAACATGGAGTATACAACTGTGCCAAGAGGTGCACTACGAACTTGATCTGGGACGTTCGAAAAGGAGATCACACCCTTGATCTAATTGGTATCGGATCAAAAAAAATGGCCAGTTCTGGCTTTGACAGTTTGATGAGAAATGTATTCTTGGACCTGTGTTGTAATTTTTAAATTGCTCTGGTACAACAATGCAAACATTAATTACTAATAGTTATCTTTTTAGTAAATCGGTAGATCGGTTTTTTAACGTGAACAAGTTTTTCTGGTTACAGTTTTAATGAAAAAACACATAGGAAAACCCCGTTGCAAAGTATGTAATATCATAATGACAACATGCAGTTAAAGGTAAACTGATATTAAGTTTCACTAGAAAAAGCTGTAACTTTATTTTTTACAAATATATTTTTTTAATGGTTTATTCCTAATTCGTTTTAAATAATTTCTTCTTATAAATGCGATCCAGATATGCAGAGCCGCATTTTATTTAAACTATTAAGGGGTATTTCTATAGCAAAAACTGGCAAAATTTAATATAAAATTTTTGAGGCTCCTTGAAATTAAAATTGCGGCCTCTCTGATTTGTCTAGATTGTATTGCAAACTGACGCTATACACATAAATTTCTTTTGGTAACACCATCTTGTTTTCACCCAAAAACAGGGAAAATTATAATTTTTTTTATCATTGAATAGTTTTTAAATGAAGAAAATTGTGAATTGAAAGAGCTTATAACACAGAAAAATATGCTGAATTCTCGCTCCTATATTTTTTTTTGTATATGTTAATGCTTTTTTTTTTTCACTCATGTCTATGTTCATTGCGAGTCCTAGAGAAATGAAATTTTACATGGAGGTTTCATTTGGTTACGGGATGAAATGCCCTGGTGATAAAAAATACATAAATATTTTGTTAGCCGTAGACAAAGGAACTCACTATGCTGAATAATAGTGTGGATTATTTGTCGGGGTTTTGTGGAAAATAAAACTGTATTTGACACATAAGTCGAGTTTCCAGCTCTTTATTAAATGTTATCTTATGCAAGCAGGCTAACAGTACCTGTTTAAAAGTAGAGCCACTCCCTTTCTGGCTCGGTCACTGTTACAATATTGGGACGTGGACAGACAAGATTGCAGACATACTGTCTACTGAGGCAGCAGACTCCTGCAGTAGAAGATTAATAGTGGAAGCAGGCTACATAGTTCGTTGACTCCCGAAAGCAACGACCCCTAACTGGGTGCACAAAATTGGGGCTTGTCTGTTAAATTCATCGTATCACTTCCATAAATAAATTCTTAACGATATCCTTACCGTTCGTTCGTTACGGATCTGGAACAGTTTTTGTCCTGGCAATACCGAGCCTTGTCGTTCATCTCTCTGTCATAGATCTATGGATTAGCAGCCTAGTATGTATATATTTCCACTAAAAAAATGGTAAATTTAGCTGACTATTTTTTTTATTATTATTTTATATTGAAACATCTTTATTGTGCTAAAATTACAATCTGCCTTATAGGCAATAAGTAATTGTGATAAATGTTCTCATTCATACCATATTTACAATCTGCATTGACTTGCTCATTCATACAGTATTTACAAACAGCCCAGAGGCCTCCCAAATCCACATGGTTGTCATCTCCCTCGCGTGCGAAAGAGGAAGCTGAGTCTTGGGAAGTATCCCACGCTCCTCCGTCAGCCGCGTAACCGGATACTAGCCAGTGGAGGATAACGAAGAGCCTCATACGCTCATGACATGATTAGAGAAACTGGCCATTGCCAGGACTCCCACTGTCCCGATTTATAGCAGGTCAAGAGGCCACTGCCGTTTCAGTCTCTGAGGAGGGTTATAGGGATGAGTGGTGTAGTGGAATGACTGTGCTACTGGATTAGGGTGGTTGGATAGGTTACTTTGGAATTTTTGAATTTTATGAGCTTGGAAGGGGTGAGTTCAAGAATGTAAGGTATATTAAGATCATTATGAAGGGCTTTGTTGCTGACGTAATAAGGGGCATTTACTATTGTTCTCAGGGCTTTTGATTGAAAGCATTGGATACGCTTGATGTTCGACTTTTTTGCTGCCACCCCCATAGCTCTATTCCGTTTGTGCAGATTGGCTTGAGTATAAATTTGTAAATAAGTAATTTGTTTTCTATTGAGAGATGGGATGTCCTTTGAAGTAGCCTGTGCAGTTGTCCAAAGCGTCTGATTAGTTCTTGTCTTTTTAGTCTCGTATGAGGGTATGAGGGTGGAGGTAGAGAGGCCCCAAAAGGGTTGTTATGTTTATGACCTTTCACGTGTGACTTAGTTGGCTTCCGCCTTTTATTGCTTAACACATCGACAATGATTAATATATGTTTATAATACATTTAGTTCATGTTATTTTACTTTTGCTTACAATATATATGCAATAGAGTATAGGGTGATTTATCTTATGTTGTTAGCGGTCGCTACATTCATAGTTGTGATATGACTATCTTTTTGCATTACCGCCTTGAACGCGTCATTGTGCTCCGCCAAAAACAAACAGAACTTTTAATCTAAAATAACTTCTGAGGTGTGATTGATTGAAAACTGAAAAGTAAAAAAAAAAAAGAACTAGTCGACTTTTTTCACGTTTGATTTTTACATACTTCTTGTTATATATATGTAATGAAAGTGATCTCTCTTTCAATTGAATTTGCCGCGCTGCTTCCACTGGCCCCCACCAGATGGAGCAGCAGTTATCAGATAGAGAAGGTAGTGTGTAAAATAAAATAGTGTGAATATAGCAAGGATAGTTATAAACTTTAATTGTCGTTTCTTTGTTTACAGGTAAGATTGTGTAAATCAATATTAATAATTGTTATAATATAGTATATAGTGAATAAAATTGCTAACTTTGTTTACAGAGAAACTGATTTCAGTTTATTCACCCCACCTTCAATAATTGTCTTACATATATATTTACCAAAACACACATTGGATCAATTGAATTATTTTATTGGCCACTATCATAAGACTATGATTAAGAAAAATATTAATTATAGACGAAATTAAGTCCATACAACCGTAATTTACTTCTTTTTTTAATCGTAAAAGCATTTAGCTTAGTGTTATTTACTGCAAATAAGATCATTTAGTTTACGTTAACGCATGAACATTTAAAGTAGGAATAAAAATAGTGTTGCGTGTTGGAATTGTCATTCATGGATAGAGCATCACCTCCGTACCCGTTTGGATCTAGAGTCACACTTTTAAGACTGTGGTACGAAAAAGCTAACAGAGAATAATCCTAAACATTTTTGTATTGTATTTGAAATAAATTCGCTTGAAATCTTGCGTTAAAAGCATGACTATTATGTTAAATAGCTTCTGTGCTATAATCTGAGATCTGGAGAATAACAGTCCCGGATTTGTGTTTCACGATTTCCGTTATTGTAAACCAACAATAAGTTCGGGATAACCCGAGCTGTGGTTCACATTCTTTTCAATTATGGGATCTATTTCATTAATCATATTATATTCCTATGTCCCTGCCTACCAGACAGGTGAGACTGGGTTGCCTTCTCGTTATCGTATTCACTCGGGTCCGTAAGATACAAACATAGTCGCTGAGTTAAATTATTTAAAAAGTCGCTGCAGTAAAACCGAAATCTAGAAAAGCATCGTATATGTGCGGGCATCAATGGCCGACATGCCCTAAAAAAATCATATTATACATGAATATATGAAACACGATCTCTTCGTACATGTTTTAAAGTTATGTCTCTACGTTCCAGGACGTTAAATTATTTAAGCTAACGCCAGTTGGGGTATTTTTTTTCGTGAAAATCGTCAGTGATGTATATTTATTATTACTCTTCTATTGTAGTAGAATGTAGAATTTTTTCATTCTACATATGTTTTACGAAAATAGACTTTTTTTCTCCCCCGACCTCGGGTTTTATGCGCATGTGTACTCCAACTGGAAGCCGGTAGAGTTACGGTTTCCATGGTCTTTTATATTTAGGAGCTGCGAGGGACTGGTTAATCTATTGGGATTTGAACCTAGGATATTCTTGTTAAGCTGCTTACTATACATGTAGTATTTTATAGTATTAATTAGCTAAACAAAAAAATAGTGACAGGAGCTGGTTTGAATCTGGGAACTCACGTTCAATCTGTTCAGCTGTGTTCAATAGAAAAAAACATTGTCAAAGCGAAATCTCTCTAGATAAAGGCAGGAAAAATTTGATAATGGCTAGGGTCGTGGTCTTAGCGGTAGTTATGCTGGAAGAGCACTTGATCGGAGATAATGAGGTCCGGGTACGATCCTCTGGCCCTGTCACCTTTTTTTCTTTTGCTAATAGTTAGTACCACAGTAAAGTAATTTATCGTAAGACTATTGATGATTATCAATATATTTTGTAAAATGTGATAAGTATAATGAAACATTTAGAGTTGTATAGTCCGACTACGACCAGTAAAGACCGAGGCAACTATCCCACAGGATAAATGTTTGGTGGACAAGTAGTTTACTGTCTCCCACTACACTCCGTACTCAGATGTTCAACGAAAAGGTAGTAGCGAGACCAGCCGATTGCCTTGTACTATCCGAGCTCTAGAATAAGGCTAAAGCATGTCGCCTTGGTCGAACTTATTGTTTTATGTATGTTTTTATGGCCAACAAGCTGTATGTTATTTTGGGGCTGGAAGTCCTTAAAAAAAAAATACAAGTTTATCTATGTTATTTTTCTCTTTAACTAGTAAATGGACATGCTTCAAACGTCTTTTGGTTCCTTCATTACTAATTCGTGAGGGCAGGGGACTCTAAACAAAAACGTATTCATGTATAGCGCGTGCAGCTCCTAATCGCACAAGGATTGCGTGATTGCGAATGGGAGTAGATTACGACCCCCGTCCTTTAATTTAGGGCCAATACCTTCGTAATTGACCCTCCGAGAGTGGTACTCAAGGGTTCAAGATGAGGTGGTGCGAGTATAATTATTGTTACTACCGTGGTGTTACCTGAATAATTTCATTAGGGGTATTGAGAGTGCTTTTTTTTAAAGGTGGTTTCTAAAATCAAGTCAAAATCATCTTTAAAAAAGTAGAATAGAGGGTAGATATATCAATGTAACTCTCAATCAAAATTTCATGTACCACATACATGTCAAATATTACTTTTCTAAGCTGATTAAGTGACTTCAACCTCTGCAACAGACCGATAAACGGGCAAAAATAAATCTACTGAGAAATACGTGAAAATCCATTAATAGGAGGGGTTGGGTGACCAATACAATTTTTTTTTAAAAACTAGAATTCGTATTGGGAAGGTAGCTTGTGTGTCTGCCTTTATTTCTTCTTGTTCTTGTCTTTGTGATTCTATCGTTTTAATTATTATTTAAAAATTTAAATAGAAGTCCCTTTGAAATTGGGAAGTCATGAAAAATATTGCCATCTTCATAAAACATGACTAAGTTTCATTACATAATGAAAAATAATATTTTTAGAAAATTCTTTAGCAGGGTGTCAAATTAAGGACGTTTAATTTGCACTATGTAATTATTATGTGCTAAAAATGTAATAAAAGATGTAAAGAAGATCAAAGATTAATAAATTACTTATTTATTAAAAATTAGAAATTTTCCTATCATACTGAGTAAAATTAAAGATGTCAACGTCCTGATCAATAATGAGTGTCGTTTGATTTAAATAGACTATTTAATTGCAATAATTCATTAAAATCGTGGTCATTCAACTTTTTTTGACACCTTTAAATGTGTGATATTTCACACTTGGCTGCAATTCTCTTATATTTTCAGCGAATTTTTCCAGTGGGGAATAAAAATAAGTCTTTTATAATGAAAGTAGTATTTGGAAGAAAAATGTTCACTCCGGAAGAATAAGTGACACAAAAGAAAAAAAATCAAATAATGCGTGATGCTCATCGCTGCGAATAAGATAGGATTAAATTAAGTTGGCATTTTCAAGTCTTCGGTTCATGATATGTAAAATTGTACGAATCAAAGACGGACAATAACTTAAGAATTTATGCCCCTATTAAAATATAATAAAAATATTTTGACTTAGGACAGAATTTCGAGAAACAAATCCAGTATTTATTTTTCATAGCATGCACGTATTTCGGAGATGTGTGGCTTCGTCTGTAGTGTGTTCATGTACTTGTTAGTTTACTCAGCTTCCTGTGAAATATTTGTTTGAGAAGAATGTCCGCTTATATTTGCGAGCCGGTCGGGTTGAGCGAAGTTGTAATTAAATGGCCTGAGATTAATTTAAGTTGGCGTGAACCCGGAACAGTATGGGGCTTAGCCTCGAGTTCAACGAACTAGATCGACACTGGCAGATATGTAGTAATTGCCGAGGGGCCAGCACGGAAGGCCCGCCTTAGCCGAAATATTGACCCTGTCCCTCCGGTGCTTTAGCGCGGTGTTAGGATTCGACGATAGAGGTATTATAGGGATAGTTAATGGTTCACAATGTGAAGGAAGGATATCGGTTTGCTAGGCAGACAGTGATTTTTTTGTAAATACAGCTCCGTAACTAGAAAATATCTCGTCCTGTTTCAAGTACTTTTAGCTAAAAATATGACCGAAACACTTAAAAAAAATTTTTTTTTACTGAAAGTTCTTAAAATCAAAGAAGATCGGTATTTCATAAAAAATTACATGGAAACAAAATGAGTGGCGCAGTGTAATGAGCGTGCTAGGGGGTTAGGGTGGTTGGATAGGCTTCATTGAATGTCATGAACTTGGAAGGGATGAGTTCAAGAATGTAGGGTGTATTAAGATCGTTATGAAGGGTTTGGTTGCTAATGCAATAAGGGGCATTTACTATTGCTCCCTGGACTTTGGATTGAAAGGATTGGATGCGCTGGAGCGTCTGTATAGTTCTTGTCTTTTTAAACTTGAGTGTGGGTTCCATGTTAGCCTTTGTCGAGATGGAAGCCTAAATACCGCACTGCCTCGAATAAAGGAAGAGGGATAGAATTAAAAAGAACTAGTAGACAGAATAGAATAGGAAATAAAAATGACACAATGTCTCCTATTGTCAGATCTAACTCCGTAAGATTTCCTATTCTATCAATTTAATTATAGGATACTTTAAAATGTTATTGTAGCCCCATGAAGCATTAGAATCAGTAAAAAATAAATTGGATAGACCAGAGAATTGTGTTCATTTATTAATACGAATACCCAAAAAATCAGCCTTCCGGGATAAAATTACAAATCAAATCTAATTCATTTTTGTGTATATTTTTAAATTTTGTTCTGTTTTACTTCATCACTTAAACGCTTTAACTCCTCATGACAAGATGTTAAAATTATGATTGTTTCGACGAGGTTACTATACGATATAAAGAACCAATGACACAGGCCAATTTGGTGCCGGAGTATTTGGAGCTGATTTATATGAATTTGAGGCCCTCAATTCAAATATGGCATTAGCTTTTGCTTAAGAGGTCAAATTTCTAGGATATAACATTTTAGTGAAATATACATTACACTATATTAAGTTAAATCTATAAATCAAATAAAAAAGCTAAACACGGAATTTTTATTATTATATTATACAGATTTTATTATATACAAAGATAGAGGAAAAAGGAGGAAATTACGAAACATGAAACCAGCAAGTCACTGAACACTTTGGAAGCTTCTTTTCCGTGACATTCTTGAATGAATTTTGGAACAGTCCCTTTTTAAACTCCTGGAGTAATCTCCCATCATGTGCGTATCCTATCTTTCTTGGTAGCGGGCCTCCATAGTTTTAATATCCTGGTGAAATCTTTCACCTTGTTCCCTCACTGGTGTCTTCTAAATTTTCAGGAAAACGGTCTAAGTGTCTGTATAAGTAGATCACCTCAATACTCATTTTATACCCAAGGGATTTGAAACTGATAAGCATCTCGTTTACCAGTTCAACATTGCTTTGCGTTTGCCCAGAAAATTTCCGCAACTGCAGCAATGCAGAAATTTTCGCTCAGCCTCATTCATCGAATTTATGAAGGCAGGATCCTTAATGACAATGACACCAAATAAGACAATCTGTAGGCCGTCAAATATTCCTGCTTTAATTTTTTCCTTACTAAACTGAGGAATTTTCCCCCTCCATATACAAAGCATGATCCGTTCTTATCAAGAGCCGTTACAAACTGCTTTATAAGGCCCAACTTTTTCCTCTATGCTTTATATGCAGTGGAGAAAAGATGATTTTCTCTCGTTTAAATAATGGGTCGTTAATGACATTCTTTTCCACAACGTCCATGTTTTGTCTGTTAGGTCACGCTTTTCTAACCCTGTGGTGTGTTTTGTCTTTACTATCCTTGAGGCGGAAGCAGCAAGGATATTTGGTGAAGTCACTTTGCTGTCCAAGGAGACAGCTTATCATTTTTAAGTCCACAAGAATCACCCATTAATGTATATGATACTGTCTTCTCCAAGACCAAAGCTAGGGTGTTATATTCTTCTTTTTTCGTTGAGTGGGCAATCGGCATTGAACCTTATTTATTTTCATTGTATAGATTGACACATTACAAACTTCGCTTTAAGCTGTCAATAAATAAAAGCCAATCATCTGGAAAATAGTCAGCAAGACCCATTTTTTTCAGGAGTCCTCTAATTTCGTGACAAAATACCAGATTGTCTTTTTGAGAGAAGAAGAATCCTTGTATATGTGATTGTTTAGAACTGCAAGTTAAAAACAAACTCCGGTCTAAAAAAGTAGATCAGATAGAGAAAAACTGATTTCATATTTAGATTTAGCGCCCCAAACATAGCTAAAATCAGTTCTGAAATCCTAGACACCAAAAAACATTTTTGTTGGCCTGTGTAATTTATCTAAAATGTCCTGCCTGGTAGTTGAAAAAGTAATGGTGAGGTAATTTTGGGAATTTATAGCACATAACTAAAATGTGCTAATCCCAGAAAAGCGGTAAATAAGCACTAACCTATTATATATACTCTCTAGAATTATAACAGCCTTAGTGGATGGATCAGTAATATGTCGTTCAAATGAAACTTGAATGTGAGCATGCATAAGGATGTTGTAAGTCCTTCAGCTGGTGCATTGTTGAACTAAATATAAGAAAAAACCTTGCTGCTTTTATGTGCTAACTACAACTCAAGTGAGCTTTCACAAGCTATAATTGTTGAATATAGTTTTATTGCAGGATATTTTCATATATTTATAATATATACTAAGGCATTGTCTACGTATTTTGTAAAATAAAGGAACTTTCAACCGGGAATACAGATTAGACTTTTGAGTGAATTTCTTATCTGCTTAGCTAGTCTCGTACAACTACTAAAAAAATCGCCAGTCATCATCAGTGTCCAATGCACTAGCTATTTGTAAAGGGTCATACGAGAGCAGTTAAATATAGTAGGCATTTACTAGACCTATGTTTCGAAGGGATGGCTCAGTTGGAAAAATAGCATGGCCAGAGATCACAGGTCTCGAGTGCGAATCCTTACACTGTCAATATATTTTTTCTTTCCATAACTGATGAATATCTCCAATGCCAATAAAGTTTAGCGTTGCCTTTAATGATGGGTTGGAGAAAATTCGGTAAGTAGTACTGACCACATGTCTATGCTGTGATCAACCCTCCATGGGCCGTAGCTGTGGGTAAGTAAAAGGATGTCTTACAAAGAGAAACAATGACTTGGATACAGGAAGAGGAATGTAATTAAAAAAAAGTAGTGGAGAGGACTTGCGGCAGAGGGTAAAAGTAATGTGGGAACATTTTGCTTAATTAACTTTGATCATCCATTGGTTGCACCAATACTCGATCTCATCAAGGTATTTTGAAGATTTTGGGATGGGTCTGGATGGGATGACATGATTGCAGTGTCATCTGTAAATGTTGCCAAGAAGGTATTGGGGGTAGAGGGGGACATCAGTGGTGTATGATTATAGAGGATGGGACCCAGGACGCTGCCCTGTGGAACTCCTGCTTTTATGGGATAGTAGTTAGAATATTCTAAACCACAGCGGACTTGGAAGAACAGTTTGAAAGGTAGAACTGTAGGATTAGGAAAAGGGTCTGTGGTAAACATCTTTTGAGCTTGTAAAGCAAACCTGCGTACCAAACCCTGTCAAAAGCCTGCGCTATGTCCAGAAAGGCAGCAATGCAATACTGTTTGGTTTCAAGGGATGAGGATATGTAATCAACAACGCGAAGGCCTTGCTGAGCTGTGGAATGTCGTTGGCGGAAACCTAACTGGTGAGTAGAATAAAGGTTTTTGGATTCAACAATTGGAAGTAGACGTTTTAAGAGGAGTTTCTCAAATATTTTTGAGAGGATAGGGAGTAGGCTAATTGGGTGGTAAGATGAAGTGTCATTGGGTGGTTTACCGGGTTTGTTGAATAGGACAATAATGGAGTGTTTCCAGAGGAGAGGAAAGTGCGTCGTTCGGATATTGCAATTATAAATATAGGTTAGGAAGATTATGGCTTTAGGAGGAAGTTGGAGAATTCGAGGAGTAAGGAGATCATATCCGGGAGATTTTCGGTAATGTAATTATTTCAGAAGGTATTTGACCTCAGATTGGTCAACGGCTTTTATGCGATGAGTATTGTTTTGAAGAGTAAGTTGAGGAGTGAAAGTAAGGGTAAGATGCAGAGCGAATTCTTCCAACCTTTCGCCATTCGAAGCCGCCCAGGACCCATCATCATGACGAAGTGGGTGTGAAAGAGGATGATAATTTAGGATTTGTTTAGTTAGATTCCACAAAGAGTTATCCCTGGTAGACAGAGAGGAGAGGTGGGAATTAAATGAATTGGATCGGAAGGTGACAAATGCCGCTTTTCCAACCTGCAGTAAGGATTGTACAAGCGACGATCAGCAGGATGCCAGGATCTTTGCCACACTGTTCTTGAACGGCGTTTGGATTGGATTAGGTCTTTGAGATACTGAGGTAAAGGAATTTGATTGTGAATTTTGATGACGGTGGGGTGACGATACCTCCCACGCCGATCTCTGGATCAGAGTAGTGAAAGAATGCACTGCATTATCTAGGTCCTGGGATGTTTTCAGAGATACATTGAGGTCTACAGAGTCTGTAAGAATCTGGCAGAAGTGGTCCCAATCAACTGGGCCCCTAATACATGAAGGATGAGGTAGTTTGTGGATTGGTCTTAGAGAAATGGTTAATAATAAAGGACTATGGTCGGAGGAGAGGTCCTCGAGGTGTGTAAGTTAATAGTTTAGTATTCCAAAACTATTGTAGAAAAATAAGTCAAGGAGATCAGGATTTCGGTTGGGATCAGATGGCGAATAGGTGGCTGTTTTAGGAGAGATAGTGAGCAATGTTTTTGTGTGAGTGCAGACAGCAAAGCACGTCCTCGTGTATTTGTGGATCTTAAGCCCCAATGTTGGTGCTTCGCGTTCCCACCCACAAGGAAACGATGCCCGATGGAGTCTAGAAAGGAGATGAATTGGGAATCAGAAATGGATTTATTGGGAGGGAAGTACACTGCTAGAGTAAGGGGGAAAGTGAAAGTAATGATTGACACTGCAGTGTACTGAAGGATATCGTGTGCTGCACATGCATATCGTGTGTGGATAAGTTTGGTACTGTCGAACGGTAAATGGTTGTTTAATCGTAAGTCTTGTTTCAGTAATAAGAGCTACGTGAATGTTCTTGTCATGGAGTAGTGCTGTCAGTTTGTAGTGTGGGTGCGAACACCATTCGCATTCGAAAGGAGAATGGATAAGGAGTCGGAAGGATCCACTTATGGATTTTGTCTAACGGGGATAAGGTAGGAGACAAGATTTGTAAGAAGGGAAATGAGAGGGGTAATTAGGGCTCTGAACTCTGTAAGAACTGGTATTCATAGGCTAGTGAGATCTGAAGAGCTTGAAGGTGGAGGAATATGCGAGATGACAGAAGTCTGTAAAGTATATCATTGAAGAAGACGTATTAAAATTATTGAAGGGGAGGGATCAAAGGAATTATTGTTGACGGGTGGAAGGGTGTTGATCCCGAGTATAAATTTAAGAAAACAAGTCATCAGCCGCACTAACCGAGCCTCGAGATCCCCAGAGAGACTACCATACACCACGCAACCGTAGTGAAAATGGGGGAATACAAGAGAGGAAACTAGGAGTGGGCGCAATGTGATGGATGGGATGTTGGATCAGTTGAGCGATTTAAGGGTAAGAATGGATTGGCGGGTGATTGAGGAAATGTGGTCTTTCCAGGATAGAGTTTGGTCAATGACAAGTGGGAATATCAATTAGTGTCTTGAGCAAGGGACGAGAACTAATGAAAATTGCCTTGGATTTATCCGCATTCAATGGAAGATCATGGAGAAAGGCCCAGGTCTCAATACGGCCCAGGTGTGAATCCTGAATTAATAGGAAGGGAGGGATTGGGAGCCTGCCTAGGAGAGAAGGATAGGCAAATTAGGGTGTCGTCGGCATATAGGTGGGATGAGAAATGATGGATAGATGTATGGAAGTCGTTGATGTAGACACAGAATGGCGAAATAGATGAACCCTGAGCACACCGGAAGACAATGGAAGGGGTTGGGGCGGAGGATGATCAGGGATGAGTACTAGCTTGAAGCGATTAGAAATGAATGATTTAAACCAACTGACGGCACTGTAAGAGTGATGTGAGAAGGATATCGGTACAAGATTTGATAGAAGGATGGAGTGATCACAACTCACGATCCCAGCTCCCAGTTATTTCCTCAACTCCTGACAGTAACGAGTTGTTTTTACGTTCATTTAATAGGTTTTCAAGGTCCTAAGTAAATATTAATATTTTGTCTTCAGTTTCCACGTCGGCTATTTTGTTTAAAAATAGTAGTTTTGATGTTGTATTTGCCTCAATATAATTATAAGTAATTAACTAAGCTAGATCGGTGATCCGTGACTTCCTCGATATCTAATTAGAGGCTTTACCATTCTAGTCCCGGGCTCGAGTCCCGAAGTAGCCAGTAATTGTTTCATTGGCTGTTAATCATTATTAGTTTTTATACTTTTTTTAAAATTGTTTCTCCGTGAATTGATGGTATGATATAAATTAGACGTAAGTTTCGAAATTCTAACAGAAATATTTTAAACACAGACCTCTTACTGAATCGAAATAGAACCAGGAATGGATTTGAATGTGTTGTATCTGAGGAAGTGTCCAACCTAAAATATTTTTGAGTTGATCTTGATCTTGTAATGTTTTCACTGCCGACGATTCGCTGATAGTGAAATAGGTTAAGCCTGTCTACAATTAAGTGTTTACATCGTGCCACTGATAACGCCTAGAAATGAGGTCACATTATCAATCCCCACCCTTTCACTTTTTTTTTATATGTATATAAATATGTTGTTTTTCTATTATTTTGTTTAACATGTCACTGTTTACAGTTTGATACGGAGAATATTTATTTATATATATATATATATTACAGCCATATTTAATAATGTGAACTACAGCAAATGTTTGACTTCGCTCTGGACTATTTTGTGCTTGACATTAGACACGCTATCATAAATAAATAACGTTATATTGCGTTGAACTTGCTTTTTTTTTTTTCGGCGTCACTACACTCCTAAATTATAAGTCGTATTAAATTAGGCTTCATGCTCTTTGAATAGGGTAATCGAAGGTCTAAAATTTCAAATGGATATTCCACAAAGGCTCGGATTATGCGCTGGCTCAAATACAATAACGGAAGTATGAACAAAATAAAATAAACGTGAATCTAAATTCTAAATGAAAGATAAATCTAAGCTTTCTTACAGATCAAAAACTATTTCAGATTTTTATTTATCATTCCTTATATTTGAAAAAATATTTCAGAGCCAATAATATATGTCAATACAAATAATATATAATATTTTAGTATTGATACCATACACATATTATTATAACCTAAGGAAAAATATACTGCTGGGATTACATTTCTGGGGTTGGGTAAAGATTAAAAAGTGACGAAAAACAATCTTTTTGTGTTTAAGAAGATTATTATGAAATATTCACATTCTTATACTTTTTTATTATGTTTTCTCTTTATAAATTTTAGGTTTCCGGAATGAACCTGCTGTTTTATCTAAAGAAAAAAGCTTTACAAAGCTGGCTTTTATTTAGTTTAATCTAGTTCCTTTTAAACATTTAATGTTATATTAGATTATCTAATGAGTATTTCATCGGCAACCAAATAATCTGTTTTGGAATCCCTTAACTATAAATTAAACGAAAAATAAAATGAAAGCCACAAAAATGTTAAAATTTTTAATTTTTTATGAATAAATATAACAAAAAAATTAAAAGAAAACTTGATTATGACTCGGATGACATAAAGAAGTATCGTTTTTTGGCTCTCAGATTGAACTTGATATTTATTTTTTTTCTGGAAAAAAGTTGTCAACAAATGTGTGCTGTTCCATCCTACATAAGATAATCTTTGTTCATTTCACTTCAAATACAGTACGACCTTTTTCTAATCTTAGACCGCTCTGTGATGACAATGGATGGACGCCAGCTGCATACTAATCCTGAAAATAAATTTCTCTTAAGTGCTCTTGTAATGACTATAAATCAAGAGAAAGGAATTATTTTAAGTTAAAACGAAACAACTTAACCTCCTATTGTTTTAGTATCCTTTTTGAATTATAAACTCTAACCCTTGCCTAAGAAATGGCCGCGTAATAGCTTTCCCTGGAGAATAATTGAAAATTAAACTAGAACATAAGACGTTTTTTTTAGACCGAAGAGTTTTGTTTTATATCTATAATTTATTATAGTAAATTCTGGGATCAATGAATTTCCACTTATGCTATATAAATTATAAACTAAATTGCAATCAAACAAATATAAATGGCTAACATGCTGAACATTCTACCAATAAGGAAATCTGGTTAATATGACTTTATGATTTCCTTAATTCACTCCCGGTCAGAGCAATATCCTTCCTCATATATATCTTTAACTGCATTTTTTCAAACCTCCCCCCCCCCTTCCTGAGGACCAACCTCATACGGAGACCACATTTTGTCAAACTCCATTCTTTTCTCTTGGATTATTATTATCAATCCTAGCAAAACACCTAACAGCCCTTCATCCTATCGGCCAATCTCCCAATATTCTCCAACTTTATTGAAAAAATAAAACGTCTCTTCTTTTGGGCAAGCGTAATCTTCTATCGATTTACCAGTTTTGCTCCCATCTCCAACACTTCACGATGCAGCAGTAGATTTGAGCAATCGACCATATTTCCTCAGCTCTGGAGGGCAACAAGCCCTGTTCCATATCTTGGTGTGGTTCAGGCGTTTGAACTAGTTTGGTACACCGGCTTGCTCTTGAAACTAAAAATCTATCTTATCCAAAACATATCTCCTTATTTTTAATTTCCACCTTTAGCACCGCTACTTCCCATTCCACTGAGGCTCAGAATACTTAAACGACCTTCCAGTCGAAATTCCTCAAGGTGTTGTTCTTAGACCTCTTCGCTATACCATCTACGTATACCGTATACCGTGACATTCTTGCCACTGCGGAATCTTTTATTGCTGCCACCTGATGACACAGCTGTTCATTCATCCCATCGAGACACAGATAGCATCCCATATCCTCCAAATCGATCTCTCAGAAATTGAGTGCTATTAATAATAATAATTAAAAATTATAATCTCTTACTTGTAATTAAAAATTAAATATTTTTCTATCATATTATGTAGGGTATCAAATTAATGATCTCGACGTCCTGGTTAATAGTATGTATTATGTTTGAGTTTTTTTACCTGTTACTGGAAAAACTCATTAAACTGTCAACAAAATCATTTTCGCAAACGAAACGGAACTCGTTAACAGCGTGATGTATCCCTAGTGACATGAATTTACTAAATTATTCAATGTCACTTACTCATTTTTTATAGTTGGCTGTATTTTTTTTATGCCTTTCTTCTTTATATCAAATGGGTCATCCATGTTAAATTTTATGCCATGTGATGTGAAGAGTAGATTCACCAAGTGTAGATAACCCAGAATTTCATCGGTAAACCTGTGATTAGAAAACAAGGGTTTCTGATTTTGACAAAAAAAACAACAAAACGAAGCCTAAAAAGGTATTCGTTCCTGTCGTTAAAACCGATCCATCTTTATCAGAGATTCTATGATCCAATTCGGTGTTAGTTCGATGAGAGAACTGCTCCTACCCAGACAAACTGTTATTATAAGGAACTGCTCCTACCCAGACAAACTGTTATTACAAGGAACTGCTATTACATAGACAAGCGTGAACCTTGGGCTGGCTGTAAACCCATGGCCTCACCTTCACAACATGCCAGGCCGCTTCAGTAGATAACTGACCTATCTCACAACTTTTATCTTGAGCGTTTAATTACAATTTAATGCGAGACTATCCTTCCTTCTGTAAGAGCAGTTGCATTCTGCACTTGCGAAAAAAATACAATTTGATTTTGTGAATTGGGCAATGCTATAATATGAGTAATGACAAAAAATACAATTTGATTTTGCGAATTTGGCAATGCTACAATATGAGTAATGACAAAAATACAATTTGATTTTGTGAATTGGGCAATGCTATAATATGAGTAATGACAAAAAATACAATTTCATTTTGCGAATTTGGCAATGCTACAATATGAGTAATGACAAAAATACAATTTGATTTTGTGAATTGGGCAATGCTACAATATGAGTAATGACAAAAAATACAATTTGATTTTGTGAATTGGGCAATGCTACAATATGAGTAATGACAAAAAATACAATTTGATTTTGTGAATTGGGCAATGCTACAATTTGAGTAATGACAAAAAATAAAATGCATGCATGTGAAGAAACAGCCTGGAGAAATGGTCCGTGTTCTTGAAAATTATTGTTTACAAATCTATTGATAATATAGAATAGACTATATATACGTCAGATTGCAAAGGTGTACATTTGGGATTGCTTAAAATAAAATTATTAAATATATGAAATTTTGTAAAGGAAACCCCTTTTTGATATGTTAAAATTATTTAAATAAGTACTAATTCAAAATCGGTTCTCTTGAGCCTAATGGAAATAATGCCCATTTTAATAAAATGGGGTACAGTGAAGGGCCATTCTCTGACTTAGCGATAATAAATTGTAAAACTATCTATTAACAATTTATGATAAATGGATTGTTTGTAAATAGTCTCATAACCTTCAAATCATGTGCTCAATCAGTTGTGGGCTGTGTTACAATAAGGGGGGGGGGAGGAACGGAGTAACATTGTGGGTGTATGTAGTCTTTTCCATATTTTTTCCAGAGTATTTATAATTTTTTCTTCTGATTTCATTGTGGAATTGTGTAACTTAATGTGCCCCATTTTGGTGTCTTCTGAAGAGGCAGTTCTTCTGCATTTTGTTCTTCGAACGTCTCGTCTATAGTTTCCGGCCACTGACGAAGCAGTCCCCACACTCATTCCTGTTAACACCTTATCGGTTACAGAGGGATAAAGGTCATTTTTGAGAGGTTGGAAAGGAGGAGAGGATGGGTTGAATATGGAAAATGATTACTAATTACAATCACTGATAGATTATTAGTGACTATTGAAATCATGTTATCTGTTATTAGAAACGTTTTATAAAAAAAATCTTCAAAAGATTATTCTAATTCTAAGCCAGGCGTGCATTCCCTTGGATCGAGGTTGCATTAAATGCACTTTTATTGGCGGGATATTGTTCTTTAATCATAAGGTGGCAATACAAAAAAAAAATCATTTTGATTGTGATGGAAGTTTCCTAGTTATCGCTCTAATTATTATTTTATATTTGTATATTATAGCTACTATTTTTATCACGTATTTAATGTCATTTCAACCGATTTCAATAGATCGATGATGGTTTGATAAATAAAATGAAGCTTATTCGATCAAAAATACACTGCAGTTTTGGTATTGTTTTTTACGGCCTACGTACTCTATTTTGTTTGTAAATATTTAAAAAATACAATTGAGTAACTAATCGACTTAAATAAATACAATTGAGTAACTAATCGACTTAAATAATTTTAGTCGGCAAACAATCATTCAAATTACATTTGCACTTTGACTGGACACATACCCAAATGACTTTGTCTGGTTCAATAATACAGAGTTACCGGCAATCATTCGTACAGTCGGGGAGATTCGGACGTGGATAAAAAAAAGTAATGTTATTTGTTCCGCTCTAAAATCATTTTGAAGTTAATTTTCCGTAAATCTATTACTCAACGATATCCTCTTACACATATGCAGTGCTTTCTTATGGCTTCCAGGACGCTCTGGTATCGTAGGTAACGTGTGACATGATGGCCAAAAGAAGGAACTGCCGAATGTCAAGACACAATGCCGTGGGTTAGGAACAAAGGATGGTTAACCATTAAAATATTGTGGAATGATCTCAAAGGCAAGCAAATAATGATTAAGCCACAATCGCCTCATCCATACACAGCCTGATGGTGCAGAGCCCTCCACTGATGTGGCTGAGTGAGGCTTACCGTTGTCCACATCCTCACTCAATGTCTTGGTCACCAGCGACAGGGAACACATCACAGACTTCTGAACGGCATCGGTGAATTGGAAAACGGGGATCGCACTCTAAAGGACTAAAGTTGATAAGTCAATTTCATGTTGTGAATTTGTTAATTATCATCATTACTCATGTCATTTGTAATTAGAGCATCAATGACCCTCGTGTATGAGCTATCCTTAAAAGTTATAAATAAAAAAAAATAAAACATTTTTTTATTAGCGAACAAATAAAACGGTGAGGCTACTGGCCTATGGATCTACTAGCCTTGGCTACTTCTACTGGCCTTGACCCGGGCTGCAGTGAAGCACTCTGTTGCACCTAGGACTGTTGGGGTAGGTCCTAGCGGTGCATCCTTGCAGTTGGGGCAGGTCATAAATTTTTATCCCCCACTGACCTAGGCAACTCCCTTCTTGAACGCCCTACGTTATTTAACGGCTCTTTAAAACTTTACTGGGCACTTCAGTGCCTGCTCTACATGTCCCCGCTTTATTAGTTCGGCCCCTCGTTGTCTCAATGACTGGGATTAGTTCGTATTACTGGGGCAGTTCATCGGTCTGCAACTCTACTCTCAGTTCTCTGACGCAGCTAGCGTACCAATATTCGTTAATCCTTATATCTTTATCGGATGGAGCTAAGAACTTACGGTGGTTCATTATTTATTTATTTATCATCGTATTATTGGCTCCCGAAAACGACAGTGGAAGCAGGTGAAAGATTTTTTTCTATAAATAGAACTCTAAAGGGTTGAAACCCTGACGGATTGCCAAGTAGTCCAAATTCGTCTAAATAAATTTTAGACAGTTAGGGTCCTCCTTAGAATTTTGGAAGGTTTCAATTTCCGTCTGGAATGCAGTTCATTGTCCCAATCGTGTAACTATTGTTGTAGGTGGAGGGGCATTGTACCGTGGGTTGGGTGGAACTGAACATTACTGGCTACGGAAGTCTCTTGGTCTTGTCCTCCTAATTTAATTTGTACCATTTAGATCCATCCTTTACTGATTATTTTTAATATTATATTGGAAAAGCCACTGCTTGTTTGCAGCTTTATCGCTCCGTTACTCCAAGTTGGATGCTGTTTGACATCTGCTCAATTTATTTGGCACCTTTCTTTCCTAAAACCAACCATACTTATTTGAACTCCTTCCAATCAAATCTAATAGTATGAGGTCATGTCGATCCTTCCACTACAGATCGTTCTAAGTTCGGCCTCTGGAATTCTATTCCTGGAACTTTTGCTTATTGTTCTCTCTACCAACATTAAAATCCTGCCTTTTAAATTCCTCGTGATATGATAACTAACTCATTTACCCTTTGTCCCTTACTAATTTACTGATCAGTTTCACCTCTTACATCTAAGGTCTTTGATAATACCATACTACAATCTATAAAACTATTGCAAGATGTAGTCCTGTAACAATAAGCAGTAGTCAAGTATTTTGTCAATGCTATCGTATCGTCATTATTGGTAGGGGAAACAGCTCCACTGTCTGCAATAAATGCAGTCCAACGATATTTTGATTAGTAAACTGCTCACAACGGATAAATAAAATGTATGATATCTTTAGTTTAGTCTCCCTTCTATTTTGCTTATCGTGACCTGGCAGAAGTGGGTCTTGGGTCTTGGTTGCTTTAATTTTTTTATTCCTATCATTTGTCAACATGACTATTTGTAAAATCAAACAGATGTTCAGAATTTTTATTACGTCTATTATTTTGATATATGTTATGCTTCCCACTATATTTTATGCTGTTCTATGTTCATTCTAATGCTTTAGGCTTGACTGCTCATCAATTGTATTTCCTTATCATTATTCTTGGGGGTACTCAACCCAGTATAAAGTATAAAGGCATTATGATTGATTCATAGTGTTTAGTGATGAATAAGATGATGATCTGATGTTGAGTAAATCTCCCTGATTGAGAACTAATTAGTTTAAATACCAAACTCCATGTAAGAATGCGAAACTTACATGTCATTAATATGTAAACTTACCAACATACACTTGCCGCCCTTCTCCAAATCGACCGACAGCTGAGTTTTGCCTAGGAATTTGCACTGATAAATGGATAAATAAACAATTGTTTTTTCCGGCCTGAATCAAACCCTAGCATAGAACCTGACGGCTTATATAATATTAATAAAGCAGGATGAACCCTTACGAGTGATCGCCAGAGGTAATAGGCAAGTATTAATGTGTTTTTACATAAGTGAGACTGATAAAAAAATCGTAATTTTTTAGGTCAATTTTCAAGGAGGACGTTGCCCTTAGTAAATACCAGTTTCTTTCTAGATTATAATTTATCTCAATTAATTGTTTTCCATGGTTACTGCTTCAATGTTCCAGAGTTTCATCTCATGCATTCCAGTCTTGGGGATAAATATCTTTCAAATTACATGGATAATAAAATATGAGAAAATTGAAGAAATAATATGAAGACTACAATTTTCTTAAAAACTTTTAAGTATATTTTTTTCAATAATCTCCATTGTATGATAGTATTTTCCCCAACAACAAACGATCAGCGTATCTCGAGATGTTGGTGAATATAGCTTAAACATTTCAGATCAATTGAGTCATCAGTTTGAGAGTAGCAGTTTGCGAATAACAGATGTAGATATATGTCACGCGGAGACGTCGTGGTAGAGAGAACAGCAGTGACAATGAGCTGTAGATAATTATAAGGAGACTACCCTTGGCCTAGATTGTCCCAGCCAGCGCTGCCTATTCCCATCTTTGTGGTATACTGTCGTTTATTGCCTAGCCCGAACGGAGGGGCTGTACTTTCAAATAGGTATTCTTCTACGAAAGCCGGTCGTGAAAATGATCAGGCCTATCTGAAATCGTAAAGACATAACATCTCTGAAAAGGGTGGTTAGTTTTTTGGCGATCAAAAAATAATGAGGGAAAATTAAACGAGAAAAGCATATGTCCTGTTCCCAGACTGTGCCCAAACAAAAACGTTTAGTAAGATCAAAATAATCAATAAGTATAAATAAACACTCCTCGGTAATTACACAAAGTTGTTTATTAATAAAAATGTTTTCGATAGCTATAAACTGTCATTTTCAGTTATTAAAATAAAAAGTCAAATGATGAAAACATACAACGTACTTTTGGAGACAAACAAACCTAACTAGTGATAATAAAGATAATAAATAATAATCACAATTAGTAAAGCTTACTTATAATAATTTAAAATATACATATAAAGAACATATACGTATACTCAAGATTTCTCATGATTTAAAATAAAATTCATTTTTCACACCACGAATAAAATGATATCAGAGACAGTAATGCGTTGGCTATTTAATACGTTACATTTTCAGAGTTTTTTAAAATATTAATTTATACAGCATGTATATCACTAAGGCTGACAGCAGTTACTGCTTGATGAACTAATTTTATTTCTTTTATTACAAAAGAATATAACACATTTTTTAGTTAGATGCTGTTTGACGTAAAAGCGATTCTCAGTGATAAAAATAGATAATAAGAACTACAGGGCATTTTTTATTATAATTATTTAATCAGTTTTTAAGCAATTCGTGCATAGTCTCTGGGTATCTGTGGACGATGCCTCTTCACGTTCTGTATTCATCATTCGTTTATAAGTATTTAAAAAATACAATTTAGTTTATAATCGATGTAACAAAAATTTAGGCAGAAAACGTAAAAATTAATGTTTTAGCTCCTAAAAAAAAAGAATGCTAGACAATTCTGGATTATTTTACTTGTTAAACCATTTTGATCGTTGAATGTAGCCTTAACTACAAAAAAAAATCTATTTGTTTTAAAATGGTCTATAAAACCTGTTTTTTGTGTGGCTTTTATACTATTGACTAAAATTGTTTTTATTTTTGGAATATGTTTGAATCTCTTCTTTGTTACTATTAACTTTAATTTGTCCTAATCCTGTATCAAAGTAGAACCACTCCCCTCGAGCTCGTTAATGTTAAAGTATTATCGCCTAAAAATGCCCAAAATAAAATTTTGGGAGGGCACTGAACCTTTGAACTAACTAGCGGTGAAATGTATCTTGGACCGGTAGTGGGTTGAGGGGGAATATAATATGGGGGGCCGGAGCCGGCCTGTCTGGGACAACCCTCAGACTGGTGAGTAAGGAAGTAGCGATCACAATTCATCTTCCTCATCACCCCTTTGGACCACTTCCGATTGTTGTTTTGTGATACCATCTTATTTCAGTGTAATGCTATTCTATTTATTCCTATACATAAAGGGGGGGGGAAACTAACAATAAAAATATACACTTTTAAAAACGAGTCCGAGCTATCGTGGCAGGGACTCAAACCAACCACTGTAATATATCTTTTGTATTTATGTATTACCATTAATTTTGTTTTATTTCGTTCCTTGATTAAAATTTGTGTTAGTACTTATTAAATAATTTTGGTCCGAATAAAGTTGTCTACTGGTCGGAGGAAAACAATTATTACCATTTTTTATAGACTATGTTAATATTTTTTTTTTTAAATAGTAGGAGTCGACAAATAGATACATAAAAATAAGAACTTCTTTAAGAGCTCCAGAGATAAATGAAATATATTAACCCAAAACTAATTGGCATATTTTCATGTGTGGAATAAACATTTCAAATTTTAGATCAATTGGATCATTTTTGTAAAACATGTAGACTGTAAAACTCATGAAATATGATCGTGAAGTATTTACTGTAACATAGAGCTATGTTCTGATTTGGTAATATTTTCATTTTAGAGTTATATAAATTACTTTAACGCTAGATTTGTCTTGGAGTAGTATTTAGTGTGGAAATTACTACTATGGTCGTACTGTTCAAAATTCGGATATGACAATATAATTTTTTTTCGTTGTTGATTTACCCACTACCGATAGTTATTTATGCCCTGAAATAAGCTGCGTATATTTAATAATTTGAGTTATATCTAGCATAGTTATAGGTGATAGACTTGAAGCACCCTTAGATGCCCGGGGTTGCTACCCCTTCGATGGCAATGACCCGCCGACCCGGTTTGCACAGTTCCGCCTCCGTCTATCGATAAATTAAACTTACTTCCCTTATCCACTTTAGTTCATCGCCTGTGTTCGTAGTAGTACGCTATTCATTTCATCTCCCCACTTAGCCCTTTGAGGTAACGTCTTTGTACGCTATATTCTATTTCACCATTTATTCCATTTTAAGTTATATTATGTAACAAATTCATCGATTCTATGGAAGGGATGGTATTTTGTTACGATTTCATATAGTTTTATCTAAACTGACATAATTCTTACCTTTTCTTTGTTTTGCATTGTCTTGTTGACTGTGAGTTAATATTTTTTTTTCAAAGCAGATGGCGGTGTCTTTTTAAAAAATAAGAATGTTTTAAAAGCTCTGTTTTTGTAATTTGGTCAGAAGAATACCTAAAGAAGAAGACGTAGGTACCGGGTCCAAATTCCGCGAACTCAGAATTGTTCCTCTTTTTTAAATGTATATTAATGCTGGTTTTATATATTATTAATAATAACTATTTTTGTTTTACGTTCATGTGATCGAACGAGATTACCTCCGTTGTCTGTATGTGTTGAGGAGCTAGCGTGGTAGGTGCTAGGCTGACACCTCTCGTCTAAGTAGCTAGCCGTATATCCTCACAAGGCTGACAGGCCAGATCCTTCTCTTAAAGAAAAATGCTTAGGGAAGCCGGAAATGGCTCCTTAGTCTCCAAAATTATAATCTCATACTCATATGTTACCCGCAACTTAGATAATTACTACCAATGTAGTTTTTGAATGTACTCATAAATGGTAACCAAATACTCCAACATTCTTTGTCCTAATTCATGACTATGTCTCTGCAATGTTCTTCCCGCTATCCACTTGATACCATAACTTCCTCCAAAGTGTCCATCCATCTCTACACTGGGCGTCCTCTTTTTCTTCTTGCCGATTTCTTATACTGAGTCTTTTTGGCAAGCGGTCTTCAGTCATTCTTTGGGTTGATTTGGGTTCTTTTTTGCTTCTACTTTATATAAGAAGGTTTTCTGTCTGATGTGTCTTATCCCTTATTGTTGCTTTTGGGACACATATTATTTATTATCTAGGGATACGTAGCTCCGTCTTCAGAGATCCATCCTGGATTTCCCTACAATAAAATATTCCAAGAGTGAAAGAGCCAATTCGCTTAATGTACTCATGTTACTATTTTGTGTCATCAAATATCTATTTCTTTCCAACTGCATTGCTTATGCATATGTATTCGTTTTTCAACTTATGCACCCTTTATCGTTGATAGAGTACGAGGACATAAGCAAGATAAGAAGTAGAGCTAAAAAAAGCTCCGTGGAAGCTGTGGCGTTCGGGCGTCGACCCCGGAAGCTTGGTCGGATCAATGCGGACCCGGGGTCACGTGACTGTTGGGGTAGGCCTACCTTAGTCCACCCCCCTCCATCTCGGATTATATATCTCTAGCCGGTCATAATGTATCATACATAATACATAGATACATTATCGTATTTATCTCGTTGCTAAAGGCTCATTACTTGCTTAAAGCTTTATTTAAAAACGTTCTTCGATCTACCCTGGCTATGAGATGGGTCATTTTTGGTTACCAGATTTTTCGGTTCGTTCCAAATATTTAATTATGTAATATTGTGTGGGAAATAGCTATAAAAAAATAAATCTTGAAGTCTCTCAAGACATATTAGTCATCGCGTCGCCTATACAACCGATTTAGAAATAAATTCTTAAATAAGATTTTCTTAAACCATAGGTTTACAGACTAATTTTTTATGTAATACTGACCATTTTAAAATTTTAATTTATTTTTTTTTGAAAGTCTACCAATTCGGTATTTATCATGAAGGAATGAATATGAATTCAAAGCTATTATCATTAAGATGCGTGTTTTTTATTCTTTAGATTGTTGCCAACAATATTAGTTATTATGTTAATGTTTTGTATGTATCTTATGTAAACTACAGTCCACATGACGTATGAATAGGTGAAAAGTTGTCTGTTGTAATATTAATAATACAATATATTTTGAGAGATATTTCAAGCTTTTGTTTTGAAAAACTATTTCTTACAGACTGTAAATATTAGCATACATGCGTTTATTTCCCATTGATACACTTAAGAATATTATTATGATTATTAAAAACAAAATTCAAATTTTCTTAATATTAGTAATTATTAAATTAATTTTTTTAGATTGCAAGTCTTGGATTGAATAGAAATTGAACTTTTTCAGTAATATTTTTTTTTTGTGTTAATTCTTAATTTTTATTTTGTTACATACTTTAAGTTTAAATGTAAGGCTTGAAATGGAGTTCTATCGATAATACTACTAGGGTACCGTATTATTAGTATAATCGTTTTATTAAATCGCGTGCTATTTGTTTTTTCTCAAGGATTTATCGCACTTGTCGAACAACTTACTAATTCATTCATTCATACAGGGATGTTGGGGGGGAAGGTTTTTCGCTTTTTTGCCTGTACGTGTGTTTCAATCGATCTAAAATTTGTAAAGCAATACTTAACAACAACTAGAAAGATGCCAACTAGTTTTCGGTTATAATTCCATAATAAGTATTATAGAGAAAATTTATTTGGGCCCGTTTGAGAAACCTCAACTCAAATCCCAGCTCACAAGCTATTTAAAATTTAAAGTTGTTATTTTTTCCTAATTTTACTTTTTATATATTTAACGTTATGAATATTATCTGAATGCGGCGATATCGAAGGAATGTGAAGCTAAACGTCTTGAGGGGATTTATTAGAGCTGGGAGTCGGATGCTGAGTAAGCTCCATTTGAGAGGGGAGAGGACAAATTTGAAGAACGCCTCGGAGCGCCTTCAATGTTTGCAGAAGCTTTCCCGCAAAGCCGCAGTGTCGCGCAGGCTGTGCTTCTTCCGGCCCCTTATTCCTTGCAACCCTCCTGGCTACTGTGGGTTATCACATCCTTAAAAGCCGGAATTATCGATTTAGATCAATTAGTTATCAATATCAATATTGAATTATTATTAACAAGTAGATCCATGGTTTTTTAAACTAAATTGTATTTTTTTTAAAGTATATACTTTATTTAATGAATAAAATATATTTTGAGACATTCACGTCATTCCGCAAGAGCTAACCAAATACCTGTTTGTTAAACGTTCTTTAAAATTAAAAATCCAAACCATGGGAAATAAATATGAACTTCAGAAGAACGGAAAAAAGAATTACATTAAATACAGATAGATTAAAATAATCCTTACAACCGCTATCGTAGAACATATGTGTGATACACACGGTGGTAGGAGAGTCGGGCCCATAACCACTCCTTTTGGTGGCCTGTTACTGTGGCTTACTGTCACGTCATTCGTGAAGCAAAGGTACAAAACAAATATTGTGCCATCGATTTATCTTTATATTGAGATTTATGTTTAGTATTTTAGTATAGATGGTAATTACAATATTTAAATTAATCACTTTTTTTTTGTCTAGGTAAGTCTATCATCATATCTTGCTAAAAATCTGTAAGTACTGCCCCCTTTTCTCAATTTTCAATTATCCAATACACGAAGATTCCCGATGAATTCGATCCCTATTTATAACTAGGAGAAATCTTTGTCTGTTCATAAATTTTTAGTTTGTATTGAACTATGGAGATTTTATTCCATGGGTAATTAAATATTTTCAAAAATGTTCGTAGTCTATATCAAAGCGATAATCTTAATATTAATAACAATATTTATAGTACACAAATAAAACCTGGCGGGAGGTTGCTGTGGAACAAGCGTTGGCCAGGTCGTTGACCCGACTGCTGGAGTTGATGTTTGGCAACAGGAGGAGGTTGGAGGCTTGCATAAGAGCCGCGAAGCTGCTCTTCTCAACACCTAGCTTTTCGCCATGTTGTATACATTAATTTCTAACGTTGTAAGACTGTTTAAAAAAAAAATTACTTGTGGTTTTACAGTCTTACTTTAGGGTAGACGGTCTGTCCTATTGAAGTTCTCAAACGTTTTTAACCCGAGAAGTTGACGCGTCACAAGCCTGTGTGAAGATTATATTGTGCGGCATTTATAGTTTACGACTTAGGCTGTCAAGTAAGCGATATCTTGCTATACTACGAATTTATCTCTCGGAGTGATGAAATCAAGTTTTCAGTGTTGTAAGTGTAATCGTAAACCTAATTTTATTTTTTAAATGACACATGCCAGCAAAAAATGGAAACGAAACTCTTATAAATGACATATAATTAATGTCTTATTTGGAGACTTCTCTGGTTGGGGTTGGTTGGATTTTTGTATCCGGCTATCAAAACTGAAACTAAATTTGAGAGGTAAGATGATATCATCAATCTGTGGTATATAAAATTTACAGTGCCTGTCAAAACACAATTTTTCAGGATAAACTCAAATAAATCAACATTTCAATAAAACAGTGATTTTTCAAATAGAATGATATTCCAACAACTTTGCAGGAGCATCCAAAGGTGTTGTTGTAAAATTGGCCTGGGACATTCCAATCAAGCACTTCCCAATTCAATTGGATTGAGATCCAAATACTGAGTTGGCTTTATGATGTTTTAAAAAAAGTCTTCGTTTTCTTTTTCTTGTTAGAAGCCCTTCCAAATGTTGGGCGAGTGTGTATCATTATTCTGCTATATCATAAAACCAGATCCAATTAGGTGAAGCCCAGAAGGGACTGAGTGGTCTTTCAAAAAGGCTTTTTTTCTTTGTTGAGTACTGCCAAAATCTGAATGAGATCTTCTGCCGGAGAAACTCCTCCCAACAAGAACCGAAACTACTCCCAACAAGAAACGAAACTCCTCCCAACAAGAACCGAAACACCTCCCAACAAGAACCGAATTTCCTCTATGCTATACGGTTGGAATTGCCCACTGAGGAATTAACTTTTCAGACGTGTTCGACAAGTCATAATTATGAGATTAGATCCAAACACTTGAAGCTTTGATTCGTCCGTCCTGAGTACTTTTCTCCAATCCTCCAACGCAAAACTAGCAACAGCCCACCGGCGTTTTCTTATCATTAGCAGGATGTAAAAGTGGTTTCAGTGTTGACAATCAGTGTAAACAAGTTGGCCCCCACGAGTTCTTATAACTGTTGAAAATAACTCGATTTTTTTGTGGTGATATTCACCTCTGCTCGAATTAGAGATCCACCGAGTCTTCCATTGCTCTTGCTTTTTAAAATGCAAGCAGTTTTTGACATTTTAAGTATCGTAGTGTTTTCGCACTCAGGCTTCTTTTGTAGTGTGTAGACGGCACTAACCGATTCAACAGGAAATTCCTTATTTTTACCGATTTGTACTCGCAAAAACAGAAATAAACCAGGCAATTTAACCCTATGAACATTGTGGTTAAGCGAACAATAAATGAATGTGACTGACTAAATCGGATTAAAAGAATTTAATGTAAATACAAGTTACTATAAGGTTATCTTTTTTTTTTTTTTTTTTTTTTTTTTTACCCCTTCCTGGGCTTTTGGCCCACACGGGGAAAGAAACTATAGAAACTAAAGGTTATCTATGTAACTAATATATGTACTATTAGAGGTGATTGAGGTTTTAAATGATTTTAGGTAAATTTGATCATAATGTGCTCCTAAACATTTGACCGCCAGTGTAAGTATTATCAAAAAAATATAAAAGAAAGATTTTCTAATTTTCAATTCTATTCCGAGAGGGTTGATCCTATTGCATTCTGCCGAATGATCAAGGATGTAAAATTAATATCTTTAGAACCTATAATTTATTTATTTCTTGTAAAATATGATGATGTAAAATATGCCAATCACTAAACCATTCAATAATATTTTTGGAACCTTTTAATAATGTAAGTTATCATGTCGCTAGCAACAGACATATGTCATGTGGAAATGTTATCTACGATAAACGACGAGAACATAAATCCCGCTTGTTTTGAGCCCTCATTCAGCCGACTACAAACAAACATACGAAAAAAAAATATACATTTTTATTCTTGACGATTTGCCAATTCACGTTTAAAGTTTTTTGCGGAAGATTTATTGTTGTTGGCTACGCTGTATTCATTTTTCAGTAATATGTCCTCGCCACGTAATGCATAGCTCACAATTGAAGCAATAGTCGCTTTGTTTATAGGTTTTTATTACATACATTTTCTGTCGCTTTATTATTTATTTGTTATTATTTACATATTATCATTGAAGTAAACTCGATTTGTTGTAATTACTTGTTTGCAAGGCCCCTTAAAACATGCTTTTAAAAAAATTCGTACCCAAAGCATTGTTACTTGTCGGCCGGCTTTACTTTCAAAAAGGTATAGGGCGGTTGAATAATTTAAAAATTTTTAATCGATAAAACAGATAAAAAAATAAGGTTTAATCGATCATTGAAATATTCCATGACATTTGGAAATATGCTTATTTTGTTTTGATTAAAACACAATAACGGAAAGTCACGGCTCAGAAGCTATTTAAGACTTTAGAGTCAATATATCCACCTTTCACCAGCTACGTCTATTTTCTTCTCATTTAATGATGGTAATTCTGATCATGATTGATACCTAGACAATTTACACTTTGCTAGTTAAGCCCACATTAACTTAAACTGTATTAATTGCACGGAGCTTAGTCAATTTCATTAAACTTAAAATAATCCAAAATGAGTTTCTAAGATTAAAATTTGACAAAGAACCAAGGTAATCTGCATTAGCTAAGTTGCACTATATATCCGATACTGATTATATTCTAGTAACGATAAAAACGATAACCATAAAATTTATAGTTAGATGTAAACATAGCGAGGATCCACTACTTTTACTACGTTTTTTGTTTTTAGACTAGATGGATAGCATATTTATTTTGTAATATGTAAATATGAAGAACAAATTGATTTGATTAATACTGTAAAAATGAATTTCAATGATATGCCTAAAAATAAATTTAAATAAAAATTTCCTATTTTGCCCCTTACATCTTACAATATTGAGCTGAGACTACCTGGCCCATGACTTTGTCAATAGTTGTGTTCGAAAAGCTACAGGCTCAACATAAGCAGATACTAATGCCGTAGTTGTAAACAATTTATACATAGCTATATATTTTTTATTTATAGTATATATATCTATACCTCGGAGGGATACAACACATACAACATTTTTGGGATACAACATTTTTTTCATTTTATAACAACTGCATGATGTAAATAACAATAAATAGAATATTTTACCAGAACATTCTATTTATTGTTTTACATCATGCAGTAGTTATAAAATGAAAAAAATGTTGTATCCCAAAAATGTTGTATGTGTTGTATCCCTCCGAGGTACAGATATATACTTTCGAACACATCTATTCATGAGGCAAAGTCATGGGCCAGGTAGTCACAGCTCAATATTGTAAAATGTAAGGGGCAAAATAGGAAATTTTTATTTAAATTTTATTTTTAGGCATATCATTGAAATTCATTTTTACAGTATTAATCAAATCAATTTGTTCTTCATATTTACATAATAAAAAATATGCTATGCATCTAGTCTAAAAACAAAAAACCTAACAACGTCTATCTTGATTACGATTATATTTTATTTATAGTATATATATTTATATATATATATTACTATTAATAAATAAAGGGTGGGTACATAGACAGTGTGAGGTGAACGGCCGAACTAGGAAGAGAGGAGACGGTCTCGCTTTCACTCGCCAGAGAAAGTGGCCTGCCGCTTCCTATCGGAAAGGTCACAGGGCCCAAAGGTCGGGGTTCGGCCCTGCATTGATCCGGTTTTACGACCTACGTCCTACGTACTAGTCCTGTCTCTCTTTTTAGGTTGTCCTCTGCATAATTAGTGGAAGAGTCATTGAGTGTGTGTGGTCGCGGTCCGCGGTCGGAGTACGGTGACGAATGGAAGAACGAGAAACTACGTTCATTTTTTCTCATACTGTATGATTAATCGCCATAGTTTAACGGGTTATACCCGAAAGAAAAAAAATGTTTGATTTCATTCGATCCAGCCCTTTTTAAGAGTCTGTATGTAAAAACCTTTGTTAAACCTGTGGGCTCTTAGTTAGCCAGGAATTTAGATTTGAGTGGATATAGACTTGGGTTGATGAAAAAAAGATGTTTGATTTTCATAAAATTTATTTATGGTGGACGCTCCGACCTACCATGTAAGTTATGATTATGGGCTATTCATCGCTCTCTGTGATCTGCACACATTTTATTTTATACTGACACGGGTGCTTTTGGTGGATATACTTCCCTAAAGTGAACAGATTAAATAATCACTCCTATTATTCTGCAGGAACATCTGATATTCCACTGCTTCCTAACAATTTTTCCGATTCTTACTGGTAGCATATCTGACTCAGACAGAGATGTACATTTATTAATTTAAATTGTATATCTAGGTTCTATTAAATTATCCATGAGTCTTTAATCAAATAATTACTTTTTTTTTATTATTATATTGACTGGGGCATCAAATGAATATAAGTGCTGATTAATCTCAATTCTACCTAGTCCTGCCAAGTTCTGTTACTACCTTTAGACTAACATAAAATGCTGGTAAATAAATGTCTCACTGTTTGTTGTTTATATTCGATCTGAAGCTTATGATCCTTTTTAGTTTGTCTTTGAGTTTCATTTTGAGACGATGTAGAAGCCTAGAATAAAATCTTCATGTCATTATTTCTCTTCACAAAGGGGGTAAGTCTAACACAGAAATTTGTCAAGCTCTTAAACTATTAGGAATTAAACGAATGTTTGTATGGTGTACAATTAATCGATTCATTGCAACGACGTTTGTAAAGGACAGCCCCCGGTCAGGTCGACCACGAAACGACATCAAAAAATGCGATTAAAGCAGTTGAAAATCTAATTCAAAGAAATCCACAACAACAAAAAATAATGTCAAGATGGGTATTTCGCTAAGGTCAATGCCCTGAATCATCAAAAATGACTTTCAAATGAGGGCATGCTGTAGAATGACACGACAAAGGCTCACTGAAGAAGATTAGAGAATAAAGTGCAAAGACATCGTAAGGAAGTAGGCCGATGGTTGTCATCGTAAGATTCGAACGAGAAAAAAAAAATATTCATCAGAAAGACACAGTGCATGCACAAAACTCCTGGGAAGCCCAAGAAAAGATTGGAAGGTTGGAACGATGGCACCGTCCGAGCTCAGCGATGGTTTGGTGTGGGTTTCACTTTGATGGTACCATAAAACTATATGTCAAAACTCGAGCCAGGAACTACCAGGGAGATATTTTGTAGAGCCTAATGAAGCCCTGATAGCACTGTCTTCGCTAGTTAACGCTGGGCTTCCAGCAACATTCAGCCCCAGCACATAAGGCTCGATCAACTCAGCGGTGGATGGACGAGAACATCCCAGAATATATTAAGGCTTCAGACTGGCCCTCCAGGAGTCCGGATTTGAGCCTCCTGGATTTCCGACTTTGGCCACATCTGGAGTTAATGGCTTGCCACTGGGGACACACTAGTTTGGAGAGCCTGGAAAATGCCCTGGTGAAAGCAGTTGACAATTTTCCGCAAGAAGTACTGCGTACTGCAATGTCATGTTAAATAATTCGAAATGCTATCTGTGTTTGATTTTTCCATGTAACGGTACTTATAGCAGGACTAGGTAATTATCGGTTAAGTTTTAAAACGTTATGAAAACCGTGTTTGAAACTTTAACTTGATGCATGTTTGTCTTAAAGACAGTTTATTTGGCGTAGTAGTTACATTCGACGGGCCGACGATGCAAGAATAAAATTACACCTAAGTGTAAAAGTGAAATAAGTCCGTGGTGGGGAATCCCTTTCGAAGGTGTCTGCATTTTACCCACCGAAGACGGTGGCGCTCAGCTCTCAAGTTTGACCTTCGTTTCAGTTTCGTTACTTCTCCATTTAAGCTGCTGCTCAGTTTCCTTCTTAAAACTTTGTGGATCAGGTCAGATGACCAATCCCCATCAAACCCATTCTTCTAGAAATTCAGCTTAAGCCTGACCGGGGTGTGTTAAACAAGGGGAAAATACGAGTTGCCTATATTAGTAAATCATTCCAAAATTCCGTCCCACTTTGTGTCGTGTGTTTCGCAAGATTGATAAAAAAAATTATTTTATTTTTATTTAGGTCAATTCTCGAGGGGGGACATTGCCCTTAGTAAATATTAAATACGTTTAAGATTATCAAATCTTATTTTTTATTCAAGTGGATTGTTTTTCATGGTTACTGTTTCAATGTTTCAGTTTTTCCTGATACCTCTGTGCGCAGTTATCCATTTTAGTGCGTTATCCATTTTCAATTTCAACCTTAATTACATGTGGATGGTTTTAATGGGTTAGGCAGATGGATTTAAATATTTGGAAACATAGGAGGGGGGAAGAGAAAATAACCTTTTTACCTTTACATCCGAAGAAGTTATGAAGTTTCAAGATATGAAACAAAATCCGTGGTGTGACACCTCTTGACGAGACAATCCTGCCATAGAAGAACATGGTTCTTACGACTTCAACTCCTCAACTCCTGTCCTTAAGGGAGCCTGCAATTGAACCCATAGCTCGTAACAATAATAATCGTAAAATTATTTCTAATCCACTAACCAGCCAAGCTTGGTTCACGTCCTGATGCAGTAGAAACGTTTTTGTTCAAGTATATTTATTGTACATAAAAAAATAATTATTTACATGTATATGTCATTAGTAGTCTTACAGAATATTTCTGGTTCAAGTAATTTGGCTTTGGGGTCAAACTGTATCCTATGCCATGAGTTGTAGAAAAACGTGACCTGTAAATTGACAACCTCTGGTGAAGTGCTTAACTACAAAAGGCCAAGCTCTACCTAAGTTTTAAAGCTAAAAAGACGAAACAAGTCAAGTGTACTACTTCACAAAATTATGGGCAACGTTACGGTTGCGGAATTGATCTTATTAGCACTTTTTACGACTAACTGTAATACGTACATGAAGGTAGTATAAGGAGCCATGTGCAGCTCAGAATATGTCATTTGTACAGTTTTTTTTTGAATTTCGGGAAAATAAAAAGTGAGGGATTTAAAAAATAAAATCGTATTATGGTCATAAATTACATATATCGATTATAATAATATTTGAGAAATATTATATAATATTGAGTTATATATATATATATATATATATTGACCCACTCAATATGGCAGGAAATTTTATTTGTTTTAATTACTAAGACATTTTATTACGGTTATCTATTATTAGGTGGCTTATATTTTCAATATCATCGGGTCATCAAATGAAACTACTATGCTAAATGTTATCCCTCTAAAAGAATCATTGATTATGTTAAAGTTGTCTTAATATCTTTTTGTGATTATGTTATAAAAATAAGGCAATAAACAAATTACATATTATTTAGAATGGAGTTAAAAACTTCAATATGATATCCAAATCAATCAGATCTAGGCACCGCAAAAGAGCCCGGCGGGACCCTGATAGCCTGAAAGGGTTTTGAAAAACCAAGTCCTTTTTTTATTTTACCCTAATTTTAAAACAGGATTATACTAGCAAATTGTGAAGCTTTGCAGGGGGGCCCATAATTTGTAGGTCCGGTCCAGAATCGAAGTTATATACATTTTATTTTTAAATAATAAATCTTTTTTTTGATGAAATTAACAATACAAAATTGTGATAAAAGTTTGCCTGCATACCATATTCAAAATTTTACATTTACTTTTTCATTCATGCCCTATTTACTGTATACAGTCATACAATATAGGCATACGAGATAACTCAGGGTTCTTCCTATTCACACGCAGTATTGTCACCTTCCCGGATTAAGTTATATTCAAATATTTTTTTTTTTTTTAAATAAGTAATTGATTAATAATTGAGTCCTAGTTGTGTTTAGAGATGACTGGTTTTATAGTCAGGTTATCCTGATATCAAGTGGGTACACCATTTAAAAGTTCAAGCATTCACCTTTGAACTAGTCTCACAGAGTCTGGACACGAATGTGAAAACAAAAGTTTTCTGGTTTTAAAAACCCTGTAAACCCCTAAAAATTAAACTTTCTTTTCTAGGGCCATGTCAACTATAAACTATAAACAGTACAGTACAAATAAGTTGTAATGGCTCATCATTCCAGTCCTATGCTACAGTACAGTCAAAAGGGCCTTAATGATTTAAATGTATCATATTAATTATCGCCACTGCGAACGGTCTGTTTGATGATTGTTACCCCTTCTTCTTGCGATCGTGAGGGGAGAATGTTACGTGGCATTTTCTTCAGAGACTTGCTGACGTAATTGACTGGTATGAGCCTTCGAGTTTCTTATTCCCACCCCATCTTTCATGCTTATTATAATTAACGTCCTAGGTCAGCACTGTACGCACATCTGAAACGAAGCAACCCCCTGGGGACTGGAGCAATCCTCCGTTAGATTGCATAACTGGTAATTTTCTGCTAGAACTGAATGACCTCATTAGCCTCTTAACAGAAACTGAGACGGAAAAGAAAGCTGCAACACATTTTTTATTCAACATGCAGCTCTCGCGGGTCGAGTTGCATAAGCTGCACTGATTTCTGTTCCGCTGCGATGGAAATACGTAAAAACCAATGAGCTACACCTGAATCCTAAACATCACGATTCTTAAAATTCCTTTGATTTGGGGTTGATCCGTGTAAAGAAACAACGAACTATCAACAGACTATTGGTTTCCACCCATTGCTCTAAATCCAAATTTTCGTTTTGTTTTAAATAAGTACGCGTCTTTCCTATAGTTTAATTACAATTGTAGTCTTAATTATAGTTTAAGAGGGATACATTCATCTTCGAGATATAGTGCGGGAATGCCTTAATATAAAATAATGTTTTATTACAGTTTTAAGTAATAAGGTATATACAATAACCTACCAATATTATTCTGCAAAATATACGAGTTAGCTATACCAGTTTTTAGGTATTGTTATGACGATGGCTGAAAAATGTACATAACAGTTGGTCCTAAAATATAAATAACTTAGATTCTCATTAGTTTTTAGTTTTTCCAGTGAACGGTTATATCTTGTAAACTTTGATTAAATTTAATCCTTGTAAATGTAATGCTTTTAATTTTTTTTCTCTAAAACTAACCCAAAACATATGCACAGACGTTAAGAGTTTTTATATAACAGTCTTAATAGTTGTTATTCCTTAAGGCTTGATAGAAATTAGCCAGGTAGCGACAATAGAACGCGTGACAGCAAATTATTCATTCTATGTTCTCATCAGCAGAAGTTCATTCGGGAAATACATACTGACGATGTTATTTATCGCGAGCCACTCCTCCATGTGTTAGCCTAGTCATTCCCTTCAATTGCGTACACAGGAGAGTACAAGGAGTGTGTCTACAGTAGATTGAGACATTGCCCCTCTGGGGACATCAGACAGAGCATTCCGTTCATATCCTTATCTCAGCCCCACTTACCAGTACATCTGTCCACTGCCTTCTAGTTCTAGAAGGGCACATTCCTGGAGCAATACCGTACGGTTGTCTCATATGTCGATCATTACTATTAGGCTTTGCTCCAATTTTTAATGAAGAAAACATTTTTCGATCTATATAAATAAATAACTTAGAAGTGCTGAAAAAAAAAATCGAAAGATACTTTCAAGGCGTTGCGTAAGTTATATAAATATTTATCAAATGAAAAACTACTCGGTAATTTTTAAGCAAATATAACGGGGTTTTCGACGGACTGGAAGTCGTTCTCAAGGGCTCAAACTGATGTCTGGCCTAGTCCTTCGAAAACATTCAGGTATAAATCAATGACCCTGTCGAAAGGCAGAGGGTGTTTAATTTTTAATGTACATACAATCAACTATACAGAATACCAATCGTGGTTTTAACAAATGAAAATATAGTAAACAGCTAAAATATTAGCAAACAAATAAAAACGTATTGAAATCGGCTGCGGATGCATTTTTTCCTTTTTAATGTGTGCTATCATGAGACTACTAATAATATCTTATTGTTGAGGTATCTGTGTTATTAATATTTTAAGTATCTTATTGGTTGTATATATATATATATACGTGTTATATTTCTATATTAATATTTGTAATGTACGTAGGCCTGATAAATATGCTGTGAAGTTGGTAATTCATTGCATTTGAACTGTTGCACTTACAATAGAGCGCGTTTCTCCGTAAACTACCGGAAACGTGAAAAAGCTTAAAAGTCAGAGAGAGAGTTATTATATAAAAAACAAAAACAAAAAATAGTAGCCCACGGCGATGTTGAATATATCTTTTAAAAAACAGATAGGTTGGTCCCTTTTTACGAATGATGTGCTGTTGACTCTTTGTACCTCTCTGAAGGAAGAACCTCTCCTTCCGGCCCTTGTTGCGAATACATGTCAAATGTATCCTGTATGATATATCCGATACACATAAATAAAAGATCCACTGGCTGCTAAATGGAGACCAGGTTGTGAGGCGAGAAATCTCGGGTCAGCGATAGGACCTTGCTCTTTCTAAAATAAAAGTGAAACTTCCCAGCCACGGCCCCCCACCACCGACCTCATTAATCCGCTCACATCTTAACATTGACTCTTATTTTTAGCCGAACTTGTTCCTCTCTTCTTATCTCCTCGTCGTTGCACGTATCTCTTTTCGGGCTTGCGGGTCACCTCAGAAGAGAGCTGATGAAGGATATCTCTTAAGATCTTGTCTTACACCGCTATCTGTCCTAGGAAAGGAAAATTATCATGAACAAAACGTCTTTGGCAGAAGTTCGGGGCGATCGTATTTCATCAGTATCTTTGTTCTATGGTAACGATCATAAAAATGATGCAATCGATCTGAAAGTGTATTCCGCATCACCTCCACATTTAAGCGATATAAAATTATATGTAATGACTGTAACAATGTAATAATACAAAAGGGACAGTTACAAATAAACTTTATTCTCTGAAACCAAATTTTGTTGTACTTAGCCTAATAGAATTAGGGGAAGATTAAAAAAAAAAACCAGCCCCTGCCCAATCTAAATGAAACCTTCACTATCACATATATCTAAATAATTTATACTTATTTTGAAATTAAAATCTAGTACAACCAAAACGTAGTATACAATTTATATTTTTTAAATATAGCCTCAGTTGAAATATTGCTGATTAAGTAATTTGTACTTCCCCGACAAGAAAAAAAAAATTTCTTATTCTCTTTTCTTATTTTAAATCACTTATAAGTTGCAAGCATCCTGATATAGGTAATCTACTCATCTTGATGACCTGAGCGGAAACAGCTGCCAATCTTTAAAAACTTGTTTTGAGTCATCTGAAGTTTGAAATAGTTCTTACGACAGGTGGAATTCCAGCCATAACTGGAAACTACCTCAATTATAACATTTCTCATGTTTCAGCCCAGAAGTTGTTAAATTTTTTTTTTTTCTATATGGTTAAGGGCACATCGAAAACGTTACCAATACCTCACTAGCCGGGAGTATCAGGTTTTTTTTTAAGACAATATTTATTTTTAATATAAGTATATATTTATTAAAAGGCAATTTTCAAAGACTGAGATGGTTTAACAAATAAAATGAAGTATTTTTGACAAAAAATATCGATTATTGAACTTTTAGGAAACTTTCCCTCAGACCGATAAGTGTCTCTCAAAATTATTTCTTGGCTTTTTTTCAGTTGATTTATATTTGAAAAAAAATACACCTAGTTTAGAATTTGAGTTAAAAATAGAATATTATTTAAATAATGGATTTATGCATCTAAAACGGAGAATTATTGTTAATTTGTCCATTTTGAAAAAAAACACAACTTTATTCAAGATTTTCTTTTTGATAAGTGAGGTAGCCCTTTTCCGTTAAAGCACAGAACGAAATAGACTAACTTTAAGTTGCTAAAATTTAAAATTATAATCTTTAGCTTATTTTTGCTTAGTGTTGTTTAATTATTTGCGTTCGTTTGTGCTCACATTATAGGGATGAAAGGAGGGATATTCAAAACCACACATTTCTCTATGGAAATGAAATACATTCACTATGGTGGGTTCAGTAGCATTATGAGAGCTTTTAATTATTATAGTTTTTCTCTCCAACTTTTGGGTTGATAACCACTTCAAGATGATTCAATCATGATGATCAAGATTATTCAAATGTAATGTTTACCTTTTGTATCCTTTTGAATTTATGAACTCTTTTTACGGTCTCAAATCATAAAGCGGTTACTCCAACCATGACTGGCTACTGTACAGTATCCGCGATAGATCGGTCTGTGATTTTATTTTGATGTATGAGGATGTGCGGGTGTTTTTGAGGTGACGATAATATCTGGGTTAGTCTGGCAAACTATTTCCAGATAGGAAAATCCCAGGGAGTTGAATGACTCTGCGATTGTGTTTTTGTCCATGACCCCGTTAGGTTTTTAAAAATGGAATAGGATGTATCTAGGCTGCGGGGTTTAGGCCTTGTAATTAGCAATACTGCTCTTTGCTCTCTGCTCAACTCTCCTCTGCAAAAACGAGTAATAATTCCTCAGGCCGGTGTTTAATTTAGTTTCGAGTTGAAGTTCTATTGTACGTCTGTATGTTCCCCTATGGTAGCGGTTTCACGTATGAAATTTAAAAGGCCTATCCCTTATAACAACACCTCATAACATGCTGTTTATTTTTTGGTTAAAATAAAATTATAGCAAGTATAGAAAAATGGATATTCAGATAACCCCCCCCCCCGGTTAATGCCACCCAAAAATACTTTCAAAAAGTCCATCAGGTATTTAACTTCCTATTAGTTATTTACAATTTTTTTACGTAAAAAAAAAAGCAATTCTACGGATCCATGGATCGAGTAGTTATTGCTCTTATTATTATTTAAAAGTTAAAATGTTACGATGTTTTTGAGTTATCTAATCGGACGAAATGAACTGTGCTGTTTACTCTTAGGAGGAGGGCCATTTATCAAATCTCTCAAGTCAGAACTGTCAAACGTAAAATTAGCCTGCCAGTTAGGTTACAGATTTTTTATTACTATTAAATAAAAAGATCGTCAATAGTTTTCCAGAAAGTCGAAAAACTCTGCTGGAACGCCGGGCCTCTTATATTATTTCAGCCAGACTGTATGTCTAAATATTATATTTACTATTATTACTCAAAAACTACTGTGGGTCGAAGAGCTGTTGGATCACCGTTCCCGTAGACTATTGGTTAGCATGCCGACTTATATTTCGGATTCCCAACATTATAAATAAAAGAGTAGTGAATTGGTTAAGGATACAGAAATAATGGTTGTAAGTATAATAATATAAGCTCAGCGGCGCCATCTTCCAACTACGGCGGTAACCTCAGTCGGTCTTACCTCTTCGTAAAGTGATGAAGTCATGATATCGCTTCTTTATTTTCTTCGTTTCTACTCCGTTTATGCATGTATTTAGAAAAAATACTATTTGGCTCAGTATTGATGGAATCGTCACTTGTAACCGTGCACATTGCATGTTCGGATAACCAAGTGCAGGCGCCCAACCGGATAGGTGGTGGGCACAGATGCGACCGTCAGCTGACCGACTGACCCGCACAGAGGTGCAAGGAGGAGAACTGTAAGGACAAAAAAAACACAGAAGAAAAAAACCAAAAAAAAAATAAGAAGGAGAGTCGCCTTTAATGGAGTGCGGGATGACGCGTGACGCGCAGACAACAGGTAGTGGCGGGGGGGGGTTATGCAAGGGGTCATCGCCCCCCCAGGGATCTGGGTCACCCCCTCCCTGTCTGTTCCCCACCAGCGGTCTAGCCCTCTCTCTCACTCTCTCTCTATCCTTGTCTATCAGTGAGGACTATAGAGCTCTCTTGTATGTGCAAAGCCAGGAATATTTTGAGGAGGGGAAGGGATTTAAGAATATTTTTTCTCTCTATCGGAAATACCTCAGAAAACACAAGTTTGATGTATTTATCAAACAATTCAAGGTTTCGCAAAATGGATTTTAAAAATCAACGTTGGACTGTTTTGGTAGGTCCCAAAGTCTACGTATAGTTCCGGTGTCTTAAGATGTCTTGGGGTGCCACCTGGGATAACGATATTTCTAGAATTGTGTGCAATAAAAATAAATTGAAAACTATAAAGACACACTTATTCTTAGAGGTTTTTATTTTGCATCTTACAATATATCAAATAAATAAATAGTACTATTTGTTATTTTGAAGGATGTTTACATATAGAATTAATTTCGCCTATGTGCAAAATATCCTTCTGTATCAATCTTTATTATGTATTCATATCATAGTGTGACGTTTCGGACTTAATCAGTCCATTATCAAGCAATCCAAATTTTTTATAGAAATGGCTATTATTATATAAGATGGGTAGTTATTTATTGATCTGTTTTAATATTTATTATTCGTTATTTTAATTTGGAACGGCACAACATGGATTGCTTGTTATCGGACTGATTAAGTCCGAAATGTTGTATTATTATACGAATACGTAATAAAGATTGATACAGGAAGATTTATTAATAAAAAATTAATTTATCGTTCATTAATTATTTAAGAAAATTCAACTCAAGTTTTATGTACCACACATACATATACATATACTTGGGAGATCTCTGGGCTGTTTGTAAATACTGTATGAATGAGCGAGTGAATGAAAATTGTAAATATGGTATGAATGAGATCATTTATTACAATTACTTATTGCCCAATGAGACAGATTATAATTTTATCATAATAAAGTTGTTGTAAATACCTCTAAATTTGAATCCTAATCCATATGAACGGGAAATTTGGATATTAATAGCTTTTGTTTTTAAAATCGTAAGGGTGAATTTCGCGGGCGAATACAATTTTATGAATGAAAAAAGCGGTAAAAAATAAGATTGAAAAAAAAATAGTACCCAAAAATTATAGACAACTTGGAGTATGGAGGATTTTATCTACTGAGGGTGTAACATTGTTGTACAATAATTAAATTTGTTCATATTCACAGATTATTAAATTTATTATTCTTTTAACACTTGTAAATGTGTTAATTGTTGTTGTGTGTTTTATTGATATTAGTTTCCTTTCTCCTATCAGCACTGTAACAGTCATATTTTATATAAGCAGAACTCAGGTAATATGTTATTGCGCAGCTAGTTCGGGCCATGTTTTTTTTTCTTTATACTTTCTCTTAAAAAGTAACATTATAGCGATTATCTGTGAGAACAGTTTTATCTAAATATCTTGTGATGATCCCTGTATATATGAGATAGGGCGAAAACAATTCGAATGCTTTCTGATACAGTCAGTGGAGATTTTATAATTTAATTCAAGGGGTTTTCGAAGCGTGGGCATTGTATATGATGGGTTCAGATGAAGAGTGGTGTAAGTGACAAGGCTTTTAGAGGAGAAACCGGGGCACGGTATTTTGAAAATTTCAGGGATGAAACAAAGCCAAGCTTCGTACTATTAATGTGACCTTTAAGGCGGAATAAGGTTTGTGGGTACAATTAATATTCTAAGACAGTAGGAGATCATACCAGGAATGCAAAATATTATTTATGTCAAATAAAAAAAGTTTCATTTTAATATTTTTTTATAAACAGAACTTTTATTAAAGTGTTGAAGCAAAATTTTCATATTTTGCACATAAAAGTTTTAGTTTCGCTTAAAGTCAATAGCTTCAAGTCTATTTGCCTTAAAGGTTTTATGCAGTTACTGCTACAACTTGCTATTTGATACTTTACAAGAAATATCAATGGTAAAATTCAAAATACTTACCTATATAACTTAAGTATATCAAGTACATTTCCTTGATAGTACATGCGATAACTAGAGGCAAAACTTCTTGAATTGAAAATGTGTGTTTTTTCTGTCAATATTTCTTTATTTTATGTTCTTGTAAGGCTTATTCTTTTATGTTCCAAAAAAATACTAATTTCGTTAAAACAAAATAAAACTTTTTCCGATTAAAGATTGGAATAACAGCTATAAAAAAAAGTTATTACATCAACAACTTTTATTAGACATAAAACTTTTGTTTCTCAAACATTTATTTTTTAGAAAAAACAATTTATTGATGTAAGTCTAATTGTAATAAGGAATGAATTATTACTTTTTTTCTAGTAAAATGAGAAAGGAATATAATTTTTTTCCACATTAATAATGTGTATATAAATTATACAAAAATATACATAATAATTTGTTATTAGTGAAAATTCGGAAAGTTATGTGTTTTGGAATATTTTTTAAAGGACGACTTCTTTTGATGTCTATTTTTCTCATTTATTTACGGTCAAATCTTTTGCACAAGGAATCACATTAGACAAAAAAAAATTGATTTGTAAATTAATTTGAGCCATGTCTAATAGTATTCCCTCTAATTTCGACCTATTTAAAATTAATAGGGCAGTGAAAGAATATTAAACAACAGTTCTTGAGCTGTGAACTCGGGCCCTTGGGAACATAATACATTAACCAATAAACCTAATGAAAACTCATTTAGCGTTCTTGGGTTTTACTGCAGCCTTATCCCTGATGAAAAACAGTTCTAATTTGTGAATTATATTAACAGTTTACCATATAGGTCAAGTCATATTTCGTTCTGAATATTTATAGGAGTTAAACGCGTCATTAACGAGGCTATAAAGACGGGGTTTATTTCGTTCTGGTTCGTTGAATTTTGATCGAAGAAATCGCCATGGGTCGTAAAAACTCACTTTAAGAGCTTTCATAACTTGCTCGGTAAACTACTGTCACCTGTTGATTCCATTAAGTTAAAATTTGGTTGTTTGATGAGGGCAATATTTTATGGATATTGCTTTCATTTTGTTTAATAGGAGTTTACGGACAAAACGGGCAATTAATGGCTATATATTGAACGTCCAGTTTAAAATTTGAACCGAGGTCTTCATACCGGGAAGCAGTTAGTAGCCCGTGTAAAAAAAAACTTGCAGATGCTTTTGCGCTCAGTAGAAGCCGAAAATGCGCAGTTAAAAAATTCAGCTGCTGCCGAGAATGTCGGTCCCGTTGGAATCGAACGTTGTTACCGAGAACAAAAGCAAATTATAGTCACAAACCTTTGGAATGTTTTTGTTTAAGTACAATAACCTGGAGGAAGAGAAAAATAATTTTATGTGGAAAAAGTCTATAGGTACAGGTACTACTCTCTTTGAGGTACCGGGCAAACGCCTTTCGCCTAGGTTTATGTTTTACAATACAGGTAATAGACTTCATAAGAAAAATGATAAGGCAAGTGGATAAAAATAACACAGCCCTTACTATAAACGAATCTGATCAATAAATAAGCGAACTTGGCAGAACAGTAGCAGGAGATAATTGTGAGAGCAGTCGCGTTCCTGAAGGGTCACGAATGCCGGACCCTTCGCCAAAGATTCGCTTTAAGGTAAAGGAGACCTCAGCTGTCCTGGCACACACTAAAGGTCTTAATTACCTTGGCTCCCTCGATCCATCGAGGTCTTTTCTTTCTCATTCTACATATACATGTTTTAATTTTTCTTTCGGTACTTTTCACATTGTTTTCGATGGTTAAACCATTATGCTCAGATGCTACCTCCACAGTATTCACCCAGTGACTCTCAGTCGAGTGATAGTTTAAGCAATCTAAAGAGATAGTATTTTTACAATTTTTTGTTTTTTTTTAAAACATCTTTTATTATGATAAAATTACAATCTGCCTCATTGGGCAATAAGTAATTCTGATAAATGATCTCATTTTTTTTTATATAAATAATAAAAAAATGCGTGCCGACAGAAGTGGATTTAATTAATTATCAAGGTTCAACCCACACCTGAAAATACTCCAAAGAAAACATATTATGGATGCTTACGCATGCCCTGTACAGTTGTGCACTAGCAGGTACTTCTGGGCACGGCTGCAAACACTGTATAACCAAATACTTGGGCCAGCGCTGGAAGCTTCCTGGTTTGTGAGGAATTCCAAATTAATTTAGAATTAGGAATTCTTCCAATATCTCAACGTTTGAAGAAATACTCCAATATTCCTGGACCTACATCTTAAACTCACCCTTCGTTCGCTGGTTCCTTGGCTTAAATGGCTAATATTCTCCGGTATGAACAGTGACTACTCACTTAGGAGTTCGGCTTAATGTTTTAACCTGCCGTGGCATAACTCATTCTGGTAATTACTCAAATCGCAGAGTTTTTACCGATAGCGCAGTATTTGTCGAAAACTATTAGGACATATTTATCTCCTTGTATGTAACGTAAGGCAATTCATTTTTCTTCTATACTCCAAAAATACAACAAATATCTTCCTTAAATAATAATCTCTTTTTCAAAGAAGTATGCTCGGTTTTGGGGGTTTCACAAAGGTATTTTCCTGACCATCACAATATTTTCGAACTAGCCGTTCATGAAAGTTCCAGCTAAGAACATTCGTTTCCTATGAGTCGGCAAAGAGGGGATGCGGTCAGGGGCACTCTTCCCCCTCCCGGTAACTTTAGAAACCGCAATTGTATATATCCTTCTTATTAGTTTCATTCATTTATTTCTTCATATATTACTTTAAGTTTTTTATAAGTTATTGCACTTTAACGTGGATCAGTGAATATGAGGGTTCATGGATATAAACTTTTCTCGATTTGAACCCAGTTGTAATACCAGAATTACTCTATTTGAAAAAAAAAAAAAAACTTTTTGAGCTATAAAACATGATTAAAAGGTGTTTTATTTAATCAATTTATAATTAATACTAACTGATTACATAGATCAACAGCCTAGCACTTTTTTTTTTAAACAGCAATTGTAAACTTAATTGTATTTTATAATATATATATAAAAGAAATGTAGAAGCCGCCAAGTGAAAAGTACAATATCGCCAGAAACTCGTGGGTCTCGGATTTTTTTCTATAAAAAGCTACTAAATATATATAAATTTTTAAACACTTCATTTTATTTTGGAAGTTAGTAACACCTGCTAGAGATTTACCAAGTTCTCAATACTACTGGTATTGACAACATACATATTACTGGCTTTGACAACATTATATGGAACCTCGATGCCATTACGTCGCTATGTTGCACATGAGAAGGGTTGTAAAAAAAGTTTCAAATCAAATTTTAATCAATAAAAAAAAAGTATGTCCAACACATATGACACTTTACTAAACAGAACATTGAGATATTTATATATGCAGTTTCATTTCATCGTGTTATCAAATGGATCCTCTATGTAAGGCTTCCATGTCTCTTGGTTGAACATGATACTTAATTACAAGAACATAAACAATGTGGGTCTTGCAAAAACTAACAAAACCCTACAAATTAAAGAAAATATTTAACCTTTTGTCGGTATATTCCATAAGAGAAATGACAAAATATTGTGTTAAGTGATAAAAAAAAAATTCTAAGATGAGGTGGTGTGAGTTTCTCTTTTCACAGATATAAGGGACAGTTTTTTTTTTTATATTATCTGATATAGCTTTCCTCAATTGAAACTGCTCTTGTACAACAATAAACGCGAACTCTACATTGAATATACAACAAGGGGCTTACGCCCACCAAAAAAAGTGTCTACGAAAAAGAAAACCTATTCTAAAATAGAGATATACGCTGGCATTGTTGCCGGCGTGAGAGGGTGTGGGGTGAAATTCGGCAAGGGGCATCGGCCTCCCTTGAACTGTCCCCGTGAAGGCAACGCGCGCCTTCATACAACCTTCACAAACCATTTAGCAGCCTTCTATTGTCCTCATAATGCTTACTGCGCTCTCGGATACCTTACCTCTCTGCATGCCTGCACTTAGGACTTAGACACTTTTACTAAAGGGAGAGGCTCTACTTTTAGTCTGGTCGATTGTCTACCGTTTATCTGTATGTTCAACCATAGCGGTCGGTCAATAAAAGTTTTACTAAGCAACACCTCCAAGTATGCAGATTTGGTTACAGTACAAATACAACAATGTATTCATAACCAGTATAGGGTTAATACTTATACATAGCAACAAATGTATTCGACTGTTAAGTTACTAAAGATGAAAGGTTAGGAATTACTATTCATTCTAAAAGCCATTTTAAGCGAGGTCAGTGAGGAATAATTGACAAACCGAGATTTATCGTGTTTCTATGAACAATAAGCATTGAAAGTCGAAACTTACAATCCTTGAGCTAGGCAGCTTCAACATTAGGTAATTAATTAAATCCAGTACATTTCAATAGGATTTATTTTTTGTTATTTCGCGTATGACATTGACTCTGCAAAATACATTGACTAGTATTCAAAAAGAGAAAAAAATAGGACATTTATTCTTCTAAGCTAAAAACATCTCTCTGCACACTGTACCCGATTGAAAGTACAGCCTCGCACTTTAAATGAAAAAATTGAAACATCCTCCAATTATTATTCAGTTAGCAATGCACAAGTTTTGTGGTAAGACACCACAGCTCTGGATCTATATACATGGAGACCTTAATTTAGAAGTATGGGATACCTGATTTGAAAGGAAAACCTTCCTGCCAATTTCAGTTTTCATGAGGGTCTGAAAACTAAAAAATATATATATTCAGCTATCGATATCTAACATAAGTACTAGGCCATAAAGTCGTGAACATATTTACCAGCTGAATTTGCTAGATTATTTTGAATTGTAGATACATCTTAGCATTTCACTCCAACAATTTGGGCTCTTTGCACCTATTGGCTCCAAAACCTATGCATTCCAAATTGCCACATTCCTTTTGTCACATTGCTTTAGATTGCGAGAACTGGGAGATTACCAAAGATTCAGAAGATATCGTTCATCTAACGGTAAAATATTCTCAAAATGATTCTAGAAACATGTGGAAGAGTACAAGAGCAAAACTTTATAAGACCTCAAGGCAGACCTAATAAATTATTACGAAAGTGTAGTACGTTTGGCATGTCGGAAGCATTCCACACCTATTGGAGTAGAACAAAAGGACGTCCTGCCATCTCTAACCAAGGAGTAAAGAAGGATGAGAGCAAATCAGGGATCCAAACAAATAAATCTTCTATAGACTGTTCTAGATAAATATATCGTATTATAGTTAGAGAGGGCACTCTTAGAAAGGAAGTATTTTTAGCTTTTGAAAAAGCTGCAGAAGAATCTGTCCTCAAACCCAACCAGCTAAAGTGTACGATGGTGAAGGGAACCACGGTTTCTTCCTGAAGATCCAAGGATATAATGTATCGTAAAATATAAGTTATCGTCTCCCGCTGTAGACGATCAAAAAAGAGAGAATAAAGATGGTAATAATACACACAGGTTCGATTGTTAACTGGCTTTATTATCTTCTCATCCTCTATCTATACACAGGCTTTGTTTACATTAGGCCCTGTTGTATTAGGCTTAACATTGTCTTGCCACTAGCCATAATATATATATATATAATATTATGTTTTTGGAAGAAGAATTCTTCATCTATCTGGGGATTAATTAAAAACTCGACATTTCGTACAAAATCGACAAAATATCCCAGTGGGTGGTAGGTGCTACTTCGAACAGTGGCAATGTACCTCACAAGCTGATATCCAAGAGCACTAAGATCTACCCAGGCAAAGCATCAGTAAATATACAATAAAAAGACAAGCAAAACAAAAACGTTCTTCCATTGTACACAAAATAATTATAATACGCACACGAAGAGAGAAAAAACATCAACAAAAAAAACGACACTACCACCAAAATAAACGTATAATACAACACTAAAAATAGCCGACAAACACAACCTATAGTCGACTCGAGTGCGTGATACGCCGACTAGGAATTTTAGACCCTTCACTCCCAAGCTCAGACCGGAATTAGATTGCAACGCCGGGACACTCCGATTTCACCGTTAGAACCTTCAGCTGCTCCAAAAGCACCGTACTTAGTTTTATCGGGGGTGTGATGCTCTCGATGGTGACTACATTATGTTCGTGGAGGGCGATCATCCGGAAAGGCCCCTCGCATGGTGCTAGTCTGTTGGAGCTCTTTCGACGATATACGATTGCACCGAGTTTGAGTTTCCCCGTGATATCGCGTACCTGGAGGTTGTCTCGCGCCACCCGACGGCGTTTCTTCTCTTCAAGCTTACTCCGAACGGCCGCCCACTGCTTCCTCAGTGCGATACGATTATTGACGACGCACGCTGCCATGTCGTCATCTACAACTGTGCTCCTGGCATCTCTCCGATATCCTCTGAGTCCGAACAGCGTCTCGACCGGGGAGAACCCTGTGGCGGAATGTACCGAGTGGTTGTGTGCGGTGACGGCCTTCTCCATCGCCACTCCCGGTTCTAACCCTTTTTCCCCGTGGTAGATACGCAGGTCACTGAGCGTACTATGTAGTCTTTCAATGTCCCCCCGACTCTTCGGGTGTCCTGGGGTGTTGAGATGCCAACGGATCTCTAAGGCCGCCGCCTTGGCCTTCATCTCTGCATTATCAAACTCCTGTCCTCCGTCGGAAGCGATTGTATCGGGAACGCCATAGAAATAGCACATGTGCGTAATTTCTGCACAACTGTTTTCGCCGATCGGTCTGCTATGACTTGAGACATTGCCATTTTGCTAGACCTGTCTATGACGGTAACCCACTTGTACCCCCTCCAGGTGAATGTATCCACTTGTACATTTTTCAGTGGTATGTCTGCTGTCGGGGTCACGTTTTGCATTGCTCTAGGCGGTGTCGGTCATATTTTGTGGCGAGGCATTTGTCACTAGCGCCAATAAAGCTAGCGATAGTGTTCTTCATTCCCCACCAAAAATATCTGCGCTTGAGGGCCTGCAGGGCTGCTTCGATCCCGCGGTGGTTCGTTTTGCCCTGGTGAAAGGCAAGGGTAACCTCCCGTTGACGCTCTTCTTGACTGATGGTTTCCACCTGCAGGGTACACCGAATGAATGTGCGGTCGGCCCCAATCCTCTCCGTCCGCCATAGTCGTTTGATGCGGTCCCAATAGTCGCATTGCCCACGTAAAGGTGGTGCGTCTTTCCTGGCGTGAACGCATCCTTCAGGGCTCTTCGGATCATGTTGTTCGTAATTCCTGGCGAGGACCATATCTTCACGGTGTTACAACGGCCGTACTTGCCATACGCGGTCTTAAGCAGCCCTAACATCTTTGTGATCCAAATGATTTGGCGCTTACTATCATTGATTATCTCCTCGATGTCTTCGATAACTGATGGCTAGTCTTCAGCTGAGCTACCGTCTCCCGTGATGTCTTTTGTGTTGGTCTCCTCCGGCCGGTCTCATGCTCCGTCTCCACCGGGTGACCATTCCTGGACGAATTGCTTGATATCTTGCGATGGTCCAGCCAGCTCTAGTTCGATGGCATTGACGATGACTTCACGCGACAGCCCATCAGCTACCATATTCTATCGGCCTGGCTTGTATATGATATCCATCGTATACTGGTTAAGGAATTCCTTCCATCGGGTTATGCACGCCGAAGACTCCTTCAGCTTCCCCACCCATCGTTGGGATCGATGGTCAGTTTGGACACTAAATCGCCTTCCGAAGACGTAGGAAATGCTCTATCGCCCATACGATTCCCAGCAGTTCCCGTTCAAGCGCGCTATACTTGCTTTCGTGGTCCGTAAGGCGCCTGCTAGCATTTGTGATCGGTCTCTCTCCTCCACCGCGTTCTTGTGAGAGTACCGTCCCCAACGCGTATTCACTGGAGTCCGTGGTAATGGTGAATGGGAGTGGGCAATTCGGGAAGGCGTGGATAGGCTCCCCCCGTAACCGTTCCATGCACCACCGAATGTTGTTCTCCATCTCTGGGGTGATATTGACCTTCTGTCCTTTCCTGAATAGATTATTGATCGTGACGAGGCATTCTACCATTTCCGGTACGAACCTTCGGTAATAGTTCAACGACCCGAGAAGGCACAGGATTCCTTTGACGTCCTTCGGAATGGCCAATCTCTGTATCGCCTCGACTTTGCTCCGATCGGTTTGCACTCCCTCTCTTGTGATGATATGACCCAAAAATCTTACTAGTGCTTGGCCAACAAGCGATTTTTCCGCCAATTTCAGCCCGAATTTCCTGATCCTTTAGAACACCTGTCTCAAGTGCTTTTGATGTCTTCCTTGCTTCGGCTGAAAACTAGGAGATCGTCCATATATATCTGGCAGTAAAATTCCTCGATGCCTCTCAAGAGTCCATTAATCTTTGGAATGTTATCGGCGCATTATTTAGCCCGATGGGCATTCTGGTGAACTCATAGTGCCAGCGTTCAAATGTGAATGCCGTCTTGTGCTGATCTCTCTGATGCATCTGTATTTGATGATATACCGCCTTCAGATCGAGTGTGCTGAATATAGTTGCTCCACTTAGTTGGTCGAGAATGTCCTTGAATCGAGGAATGGGATATTCTTCGTCGACGGTATTCTCATTCAGTTTCCTGTAGTCGATGACTACTCGGTACTTTTCTTCTCCGACTACTCCTGTCTTTTTTACGGCCCACAGAGGGCTATTGTATGGAGATGTGCTGTCAACTACGATTCCCTGCCTCTTCAACCCCTCTCTCCCCCCTGATATGCTGTCTCAGCGCTTGCGGGTATCTCCTTTCCTTAACATACGCCACACGGTCCTTTTTGAGCGGTATCTCGTGTACCGTCTCCCCCGTTATGACAAGTTTATCTCCCTCTTTAAAGAAAATGTCGGCGTATTCTTGCCTAATTTTCTTTTCCCAGTCTTCTTCTCGCTTGACTGCTCCGACTTGATCCTTTCCGACCTCCAGGGTTCTCTACGTCGGTACGGTTTTCTTCTTTTTCTGATGGACCACATCCCCTCTCTGCACCTCACCTTTGCTCCTACCTTTCCCAGGATGTCACACCCTATAATACCATCGTATTCCCGCTGCATCTTCTCCACCACATGTATTGTCATTTTCTTCTCCTTATCCGTCAATCTAGCCAAACTCATCGCTATTTCGCCTTCAACTTCGCGGGCCCTCCCAGGGTGACTAGTTTACACGTGCATGGTCGGATCTGCGACGCCCTCCCATTGGCGCATAATTTTCTCACCGCCGTTATGCTGAGGATAGTACAGGAGCACCCTGTGTCAACCAGACACCTCACTCCTCTGGCCACTCGGATAATTGGTATACCACCGTAATTTCCACTCGCACTATAATTGGATAACGTGCGGTCACCCCTCTGCCCACCCACTCCTCTGGCCCCCGCTTGTCAATTTCTTCCCACGTCCGCGCTCTGCCATCTGCCCCTTCCGTGGTCCCTGCTGTCCTCTACTCTGTTGCCTCTGTTGATCCCGGCTTCATCCTCTTTTTCCTCCGTTTCTGAGGTTACCGACGTTTTCGATGATTCAGAGGGGGTCCTATTACTCCCCCACACCCCCTGTGCATTTACTTCCATAGGTTCCGGCCGATGCCTCACCGCTCTTCGGTAAAGGTATGGACACTGCCTGGCGAGGTGTCCTTACATCCCACATTCGAAGCAAGTCATGCGTGGGCACTGCGCCACCAGGTGTCCGACTTTTCGCATCCGTGATATCGCCGTTCCTCCCTCCTTCCTCCGGTTCTGGGTATTTCTTTTCCTGGCCTCCTCCATTTTGCCATCGTCCTTTTTCTTTCCACATGCGGTGGCTCCCTTCTTTTCCAAATTTGCTGCGGCATTCTAGGTCTAAGGTATGTCACCTTGGACCAACCTCTATCCTCCGCTCCCTGCTTGCCTTCCTCTTCGTGGGCGCTAGCATCCATCAGATCTTGGGCGCACTCCACGAACGATCGGTCCCCCCGTAAGTTATCTCGATTACCCTTCTCCCTGGCTTATCTCATTTTTTGGGTAATATTGTTAAACCGTGCCAACAGTTCCCCGGCATATTTGTCTTTCGTTTGACCCGGATGTCTCGTTTTCCGAACATTTTGAAATATATCCTCTTCCGGTGTCCATCGGCCTCCTCCTGGGGTGTTCTCATCCACCTGTATCAGGTTCAATACCTTTCTTTTTATACGACACACCAGGTCTGCTTTTATTGATTTAGCATCCCCTGGGTCTAGTAGGCCTTCGTTTGTCTTCGCTTCTACTCTCTCCATAATTCTATCACCGCCTTAAATGAAGTGATTTAACTCACCCAGCTCTCCAGAGAATTTATCCAGGTCGAATATTGTCCTTCTCAGGTCCTGCGACGTCGCTGCTCGTACATTCATCCAGGCGAGGGAGTTTGCATGGACTTCGGGCAACGTTTCGCTTGGTAACGGAGGTGGAACTTCGAAGGCTGCCGGCCGTAACTCTACTATTTTTCCTTATTAAAAGGATGAAAAAGAAAAAAACGAAAATAAGTAAAGTAAAATCGAAAAAAAATTAGTTACCTTACGTGTCGTTTTACCCTAACACTCGTTAGCTCCCGGGTTTCGGCACCAGTTATCGTCTCCCGCTGTAGAGATCAAAAAAGAGAGAATAAGGATGATAATAATGCACACAGGTTCGATTCAAGAATTCTTCATCTATCTGGGGATTAATTAAAAACTCGACATTTCGTACAAAATCGACAAAATATCCCAGTGGGTGGTAGGTGCTACTTCAAACAGTAGCAATGTACGTCACAAGCTGATATCCAAGAGCACTAAGATCTACCCAGGCAAATCATCAGTACTGTTAGTAGAAGTTGAAACCGAGGTTTCAGCAACTCCGATGACAACAAGCTTCCAGTGAGCGAGTAGATTGTCAGAGAGGTTGACAACCTTCGGACCAGAGATTCGAGGGAAGGAAGAGAGCTCTATGAGGTCTATACTAGATCATACAGAGCTTTTATGAGGTTGAGGACATTTTAACTCTAAAACAGCTGTTTAGCAGATAATACAATTACCCAAATATCAAGACATTATTGGACTGAGGAACATTATTTCAAAAAATAATTACTTGGTAGCATAAATATTGTTCTGTTTATAAAGTAGGGAAGACGCTGTGGTGACAACAGTGATCCTATAATTGAATAGTGTTTCGTAATTGTAAGTGCTCCATGTTTATTTATACAGACTCTACTTCCATGTTATTTGTGTTTGCCATAATAGTTGTGTTCCATAATAGTGTTTCAACTCAACCTTATGAATTCCCGAATCAAAGAATTGACCTCGAAGAAGACAGAGGAAAACATGAAAAAGAGAAAAAAAAAAAAATATGAAAAAATAATGGAATATCTTCGAGTAGAACGGCTCGGTGCAAATAACTGGATCAGTCACACAGGAGAAAACTTGTTGACATGTAAGAAGATGGTAAAGGGTAGTAGCACAAGAAATAGAGGATTGAAGGACACAAATACATAGAGGATGAGGAGGATGTTCCCCATCAGTCAAAGGCTGCCTCGGGGCGATGACAGAAATAAGAGGATGTGACAGACCTATTTCTCCGGTGTTCCACTATATCCTCACTAAAACATCCAGTGAAGTGACCTAGTTCCGATAAAGGAACTAAAAAACATTTTATCGATGATCAAAGAAACGGTTAGCAGAAGATGAGGGAGAAAAGTTCTCAAGATGCCAGCATAAGAAAGAATGAGCGAGATCGGAAAAAAAGGTTTCAAAGATCGGCAAAGGTTATTGGTAATGAACTAGATTGGACAGGTCATGAGCAACACATCGAAAGCTGACGTCACAGTTACTGTTCACGAACTAACACAATAAGGACCAAGGAGCTCTAAGTCCAACGATAAAACATCTACTTTAAAACCGTACATTCTATTACAGGAAAGTCCTGACGCTAGAATAAATTTAAATATATCTGAATCACTCAGAAATGACATAACTACTATTGACAGAATAATTAAACCCCTAACAGAAACCAATTTGTACCAGTACATCTAAAACAAACCAAATTGTATCTATAATAACACAATTTTAATATGACGGCAGTCTGACTTATTGTTCCTGAAACCGAAACAGTATTGAATACCTCAAGATCACAACTAAAGGGTGTGAACTGCTGTTGGCAGGGGTCTGCTAGATGGTTGCGCTTGGGGTTTAGGGGACACATCTGGCGTTGCATGTTTTTACACCGCAAACCTGGAGCATTTGCACTTTTTCCACGAACACAAAACTGTAAACAGCAGTACCATGTGCGTGTTAGGTAGAGGCATGGTCGTGCCCTAAAAATGAGAACTCTCTGCCTTGCATGTTGACCTCTTGGTCCACCGGGATCTTCGCCGGCTTCTGGGAAAACCTGGAGTTCGGTCAAGTGCTCGTTGAATTCACTAATCTATGTATACTAAGACTACAAGGTGTTGATAACCATTTGGTTTTACACCTATAAAAAACAATATCCATCCAAGTCTGGACCCTCAAACCGTTAAAAACTTGCCATTTGCTTATTGTTTCACAAAGGATTCTTTTACCTTCCATTTTTAGGAAGATATGAATCCTAATGCCTATTTTTGACTGAACTAAAACTGAGATATGTTCCTAAACATAGGAAGCTAATGAGTGAGTGGAAGAAAGTAAACACCACTGATGAAAACAGACGGATCTGGGTCATGAGCGATAATAGCCAGGCACACGAGGAAGAGGATATCCTGAAAAATCCGCTAGAAATGCGTACCATGTGCTTGTTCTGCCGGCACATCCGTCAATCCCTTTCCTGTAAATTAACATCATAATATGCGGTAGTGAATAGTAGCACTTAACGGCACTTGGAATAGTTTATAACAATTGGAGCTTGATATCAGCTCAATATGGAGGAAATGTGTCTGTGTCACGAGATCGCACGAAAAAGTACTTTCGTAGGGCAGCCTAGTGGCGATGTTAACTTTCATTGGTATGCCTTCTTGCCTGTGACAGAAATGAATAACCAAGACGATCAGTTTAAAATTAAAAACATATATTTCTCAACACTTAAGTTAACGAGAGCACTAATATAACAGTTAAACTGAAACAATAAAGTAGGCTTTCTCCCTCAAGTCTGAAGTAATTTAAGAAAAATAATTATTCTCAAATATACTTTGTAATCCAAATTGAAGATGGCGAAAATATTGTGGCTTTTTACATTTTTTTCTGGATAAAAAATTAGAGGTCCTAGTAATTTGTTAGATGTATTATAAACATTTACAACAATAATATCATTGCCTCAAGATTTGCCACTTACTCACTAACACCTTTTTTCAAATAAAAGTCTTCTAGTATATTCACTTACTAGATCGCTTTTGACTGCTCCACTACCAGGTAAAATTATAATTTTACTTCTTACTATGGCAGTATTTATTACTATAGTAAGTTTAAGTATTATTTTTCAAACTCCAAAGCACGCTCAAAACGTTCGAAAAACCTTTTCCATTTGAAAATGTGCACATTTTCCCTTTCCCAAGGAAAAAACTGTTGCGTTTCCTGCCCGTCTTGGGGTTTTAATGCTATCGTATTTAGGGTGGCTATTAACTTAGACGCAAATCCTTATTAGAGCCATACAGTTTACTTACCTGCCAAGACATAAAAAAAAATTTATATAATAACATTTTTCCTTGTCGACAAGAAATTTCAGAGGGGGGTAACTTGATAGTTTGCAGTTATTGAAGATTTTATTGTATATTTTGGATTTTATTCGATCTGGAAACGATTTTCAGATTGTAAGCTTTTATGGAAGTTCTACAGCAAGGGAGTACGTACGCTGTGGAGGATTTTCACGTCAATATTGAAAATTCCGTGGATACTCTAGGATTCTTATCCTCACCTGGACATCGTGCTTTCTTAGCGGAACTAGTTCCATATAATCCACTTCCATGGGCTCTGAATCATAGTGTCTTCGTCGAGACTAGGGGATGCCCATAGTTCACCTAACTCGTTGTGAAATAGCAAGTGCGCATGTCTTAATTATCAATGGCGCTTCACTTTCCTTGCTAGTTACTTTAGGGTCAGTTTTTGTTTCTATTATATTTTACATAGATTCTTGTTTTATTTTATCCAAACGTTAATAACCATTTTTTGAGTTATAGTTTCGGATCGATATGATCATTTTGAAGACTGCTCGCGTAGAGTGCAGGCAGACGAAAGACGATCACCTTGTACCTAGAATCAGATTAACAACAATTTTATCATCATAAAATTACAATCTGCCTGATTGGGCTATAAGTAATTGTAATAAATGATCTCATTCATACCAATTTACAATTTTCATTTACTCGCTCATTCGTACTATATATACAAACAGCCCAGAGGCCCCCGAAGTCCACATGGTTGTCACCTCCCTCGCGTGCGAAGGAGGAAGCGGAGTCTTGTGAAGTCCCCCACGCTCCTACGTCAGCCGCGTCATTGGATCAGAGCCAGCGGAGGTTGACCAAGTGTGCGAGAGCTACAGACGCTCAGGTCATGATTGGAGAAACTGGCCATTGCCAGGACTCCCTTGTCCCGAATTTATAGCAGGTCACGAGGCCACTGCCGTTTTAGTCTCGGAGGAGGATTATAGGGATGAGTGGTGCAGTGCAATGACTGTGCTAGGGAATTAGGGTGGTTAGATAGGTTACTATAAAATTTTATGAACTTTGAAGGGATGAGTTCAAGAATGTAGGGTACATTCAGATCATTATGAAGGGTTTTGTTGCTGACGTAATAATGGGCATTTACTATTGTTTTCAGGACTTTTGATTGAAAGGATTCGACTTTTTTGCTGTCTTCCACAGCTCTATTCTTTATGTTCAGATTGGCCCAAGTATAACTTTGTAGATAAGTTGTTTATTTCCTATTGAGAGATGGGATGTCCTTAGAAGTAGTCTGTACAGTTGTCCAAAGCGTCTGTTTAGTTCTTGTCTTTTTAGCCTCGTGTGTGGATTCCATGTCAGTCTTTTGTCAAGATGGAAGCCTAAATACCGTACTGTCTCAGACACAGGGAGAGGAATCGAATTTAAAAAAACTAGCGGACCGTACTTGCGGCAGATACCTGGAATCAAGTACAGGCTCTCCCTTTGGGCTCAGCAAAGACTACATCACATAAAATAACGAAACGACATAGCATAAAATATCTTCGATATCTTGCAGCAGATAACCTAGATAGTCGGCCGACCCTGGAGTATTCGCAGATTTTGTGTTGGATCTGATTGGCACATGAGTGCTGTATCGAAGTGGATGGTCTTCACCCGGGAGTAGCTCACCTTGTTTGCGTACCTCGCCGGCCTCCTACGCAACCTGCGACCGTTATAATCTCCGAATGTCACTGTTTCAGCTGTCGATATGATTATTGGTCCAACAGTATACCTGCCGAACCCATCGTATCAGAACCACGTTAAGGTGTAAAACCTGTTGATCCATAAATAAAGATTTTTTTATGAAATGTCAGTTCACGAAATAAGCATTGGCATAGAAAATGAATCATGATGATATTACGTTTGGCTTGAGGTTTTTCATTAATTACTAAATTATGCCAAAAATTACTTCATTTTATTTTAAAACCGGTTACTTGTCTATCACTGGAAATGATAACTTAAACCAACAAAATCTAATTTCGTAACTAAAATATTTAACAAATAAGACCAATTGAAATTGGCTCCCTAGGTATTAAAAAATATTTATATCATCGGTTTGGGTTGGCCTTTCTTAGAGCCCGAACCTTCACAGAAAGTAGGAAAAGAAATAAAGCCAAAAAAAAATCTACAAAATATTCCTGTATTTTAATAGATCTCAGCTATTATTTGCTAATTATTATGATCATTACGATTTATGATGATAGCTGATTATTATTCACTAAATTTTGAGATGAAAGATATAATTTATGGAATATAATTTAAATATTTCGGATCGATTGAATTATATCTACGACCCCATCGTAGGCCATACAAACAATCTCGGCAAACGGCTTACTTAACTCAATGAAGACAAACGAAAACACACTTAATAACAGTTTAAAAATGATTTAAGATTTAATCAATATACGCATCAAACTGACAATAACGGAGAAGTATACAACATGCTGAGCCCCATTTGGCCATATTGACTAGATATGGGCACTCAAAAAACGTCACATCGTGACTTTAAAGAGAATTCAATTCAATGTACTCTGGCTAATAACTACTAACCATAGAGACTATAATATACTATATAGATATAGTATTAATATATTATAATATATAGAGGATATAGAGACCTACAAGTACCATACCTATAAACTGACATGAAGAAATTGTTGGGAGACTTTCATGTAAGACTTGCATTTCATCCCACTTGAACCCACTAATGAAGGCAAGTACTGTCCACAATTATCTCACAATACTCCACTACGACTCATGAGAAACTGTTATAGGATATATTAAAATGACCGGACGATACAATTATGAGGTCTTGTCATTTCTGTTTATTGTGCTGTTAACATTTACTAAATTAATGTAACTGCGTGCTTTTTATTGCTTCATTCGCTGTACGTAGAGGTTCGATTGAATTATTTATTAGAGGTAGGTTCTGTGACTTAAACCCGGTTTATACAGAGCAGCGACTGTTGATAACTCCATCGCTGATACAAAACTTGAAAAGATGATCCTGAAGTGGGAGTAAATAGTAGTTAAGTGTCTCGTTCCGAATTATTTAAATTAAAAAGGGGTTTTGTGAGGTAATTGTGAAAATAACGTGCCGTGGAAAACCAAGGTAGTGCCCTTGAGCGATGGGAACGTTAACTTCAAGGAACCCCGACACTAGGCCACGGGAGCATTAGCCGATAGCAGGGACTGCTTCAATTCATTATTAAAAATATGCTAAAATGAGTGTTTTTTACTAAAGAACACTACAACATAGCTATATAGCTATATAGTAGCTACCGATATTTAGATATCGGTGGCTAGTTGGAACTATAAATATTTATTTTTTTAAGTCGGTTATAGGGCCTGGGGTACTCAAAGAACAGAAATGGTTGGCCACCAATTTAATTGAAAGGTAATAGAAAATCACCTACCGGAGCAGGTTTGATGCCCTTGAGCATCACTTTAAAGCATCAGGTGTGGCTCATTGCTGAGCCCGAAGGGAGAGTCTATACTTTCAAAAAGGCGCCTTTTGTTCGTCGGTCTGTACATGTCTGACCAATGGTATATTCAGCATCTCAGTCAACTATCGTGTTTATGTGTTCTAGATAATATATAATAATGAGAAGCACACGAAAAGCTTTTTCGGATAAGGAACGCTTGAAAGGGACAGCAACACAAATAACTTCCAAGATATTATTCAATAATAATATTTTGGATTCAATTGGACCAAGTCAGTACCGATTCTCTAGAATGTTTGTTTCTTGCTAAGGTAGTTAGTGTGGTCGATATAACGCTATGATCCACGCTTCTCGCAATTCATCGAGGGCTTGATTTCACTTTGATGAAGACACAAATTGTATTAACCAATTCACCAATGCTTAACGATTACATGCAACTCCCATTTTGAATTTTCATCATTATACTGAAAATTATAATTTAAACACGCAACTGTGAATTATTCAGTATCTTGGAAAAATCGGTTGAGTGCACTTTTCAGAAGGGGTTGGGCAGGTTGTTTGTGTACAGAATGTGTTGTGACATATTTACACGACTGGAAAAGTCCATACCGTTTGAGAAAGTCCGTGTTCCGAATGCCACGGTGTTTGGCATTTTCAACCTTATAGCATAAAAAAATAAAGCGGATAGTCAGGTTTACAAAGGAGAGGAGTGCTGGGGCTATGGTTGGGGCAGGCTATGGTGGGGTGGAAAGTGTGCAGAGTTATGTGGAAACGGTGAAAGCCAGTGTCAAGTTGAAGTCTTACACAACCGTTGTATCTTTATATAACCAGGTTCGTTGATCCTTGCCACGCCGCCATCTTTGACCGACTGCCTCGCTCAATTTGTATTTCCTAACTGGATATTCAGTGTTAAGGGCGTACCATCGAAATAGTACTGTTCATTCGGAGTTCACATACCTTCTTATATGCTCCCAAGTACCAAACTAAACTGCATTCGCTTGTCAGATTGACTACGAACCTTGCCTTTTCAACGCGAAAGTCATTCTCCATATGGACTTCGGGATAAAGACATCAACTGCCAGAAGACAAATTAACTCAACCTCTAAGGTCCAGGTGGAATAATATTAGCAATTTATAGTTATATGAGGAATTGTGAATATTTATGGATTTAAAACCAACAGGAGTTTTTGTACGATTTCTATAGGGTGGTCAAGAAGGTCGACAAGGAATTTCTGAGGGGAGCTTTGCAACTTGATACCTTACAGATATTAAATATTTTATTGTATGTATAATGTGTATAGATGAATCTCACAAAAGATGTCAATCTGGGAAAGATTTTCAGATTGTAGGTGTAAGCCATGGAATTTATGAAAAAGCCCAAAAAAGTTATCCTTCTCCAAATAAATTTCACCACAGTCTATTTTACCAAACATTATCAAGTTCTACCATTTCCCTAAATCCTTTCTATAAAGGAATAAATAAAATGCCCAATATTTATTAAGGCCCATTATTTTTTTCAAAATCAGAAACCCTACATTTTTGGCCATATGTGTGTATTTTCCGCTAAATGACCCCTGAGGTATGAACTTTAATTTAGATGGTCCATTAGATTACCTGACGTCGATATATATGAATAATGTCTACAGCTCACTTGGTGGGTGAGGTATTACTTTCATACTCTTCGGTTTGCTATGTGTAACTTAGAGCTTTCCTCGCTTCCTTGGAGGGTGTTTCCTCCTGTCTTGCTGAACAATTTTCTTGCCTTATCTGACTTAATAATTAATAGGTATTCAGGTTTGTTACCAGCAGTGAACTATTTCTAAATAGCCTTCAGTCTTTAGGCGTGTTCTTAGTGCTCTCTGTTCTAGATACAAAAGAAAGAAATACAGAGGTTATTACCTCGCCTTGCATATGTTAGCGTATACTTCTCACTCGAAAAATTGACAGTTGATTTCCCTTGACCTTCCCGAAGATCCCTCAGCGTTTTGAGATTGAGTACTCACCTCTTGAAAGTACTTCCTAATGTATGCAAGATCTGCTTGCTATAACGAGTGGAATTCCGAGGTTCAAGAATCAGTATACGAGAATAAAGAAGAGAGTGATCACAAAAAACACTACCTTTTGAAAGGGTTCCATCTCAGAAGAGACAGTTTAAAATGACTTTTTCTTCAAATCCCGAATGGCATGAAGCACCCTGACTCATGATTCCCTATCGTGGAGAGTATTAAATCGGCTGTAAAATATTAAACATGTCAAAAGGTTGAAAGGAAAAGTAGTGACTTTGAAACTGAGTCCTAGATCTGACACCACGGTGAAGAAGACTAGCATTTCATAATGGTAGCCAAAAGCGCTTGTGCGTTAAATAAACATAATTTGTGGGTAGACACTTATAACTGACTTTACTTTGAAGAACGGTCCATTTTAGAATTGCGTACTAAAATATGAAACATGTGATTCATATTCTATGATGATTAATTTTAAACAGCTGTTGTGTAAAAAACGGGCCCACAGCTTGACTCACGGTATATTTGACATATATCTAGTTAGCATATTTCAAAGCACTGTGAAATATACCTTTATTATTTTTGAACTTTTTTTTACTACCACTTAGGCAGGCGAAAGGTGGCTCCGTACTTCACAGAAAGTAGTGCTTATTTGGCTTGACATCGACAACCCAAAGACAATAGTAATGAAGAATCCACTGGCGCAATACAGCTATGTTTTCCTCCGCCACAATACTGCCCTGGTCCTTCTTACGATAGCCCATTGAGGCAGGAGGAGTGGAGTTGAGTTGAGTATTTTAATATACAGTGTGGCTAGTGAAAGTTTGCCCTGAGGTTTCTAGGTCAGTGGCCAAACTTGACAATGGCCAGCCGAGCGGGCATCCCCTCTCCCTGCTTCTTTACGGCGGCTGGTCCTACCCCCTCTGCCCTTGTGTGTGTGTGCGTGTATGTTGTGGGCGTGTCTTAATATATGTATGGCACATATCCTGTGTGCGTTTATATGCGTACTGCGCGCTTCTTAGAACCAAAGTCACACAAAAATAAATCTTCATGATCACAAGACGTTGACTCTGGAAAAGTTACACCACATAAATTTTCCAGATTCTTCTTGAAAGACCTGTTGATGCCGTCACGTGGTCCAAAAGATACTTTGCTATCTTAAATGTCGTATGAGTTTTACCATGAGAAACCTTAAAAGTTAGCAAAAAGGATTCGACTTTTTTTCATATTTAATGTTTTTTCTCATAATACCTGCTATTGTATTTTAAACAAAAATTAACCAGTATTGTACTTTAGTATTGTTTTTGGAAATACTTTTAAAGTTACAGATCGATTGAATAATTTTTATGAAGGCTATGATAGACGGAAGAAAAAACAATCAGACTTACACTCATACAAAAGACGCGCAATTGTTTGACTGTAGAACCTCTCGGCCCCAGCAATACTACCACCGACCGCTACGGATTTAACAATTATAATTATGATACCCTGATACAATTTATTTTATAGCATTTAAGACTACGAGTTTTTTCAACAATTTGGGAGTTATATACCTCCTTTTGCTACGCCTATGACATAGCGATAGGCATACAGTATCACATCATTGATATCAAAGACCAATTTAAAAATAAATAATGTCTCTTCGTTCTCTTGATACACACTTCTTACACAACATGATTTCTACTCTTTTTCTAGTTATATTTAAGTACAGATAGTGTACATAACATATTCAATTAAAATACCTGTAGGGTGGCAACCTTTGAATAACTCGTTTTACTCACCATGCTGCTTGGGTTCATAGAACGTTAAATGCAAATTAAAAAAAAAATTTAAGTCATTCAATTAAGTGATTCGTTATGGTTGCGTAACTGTTATATTGACTTTTATAAAGATTTTTTGTAATTAATGTCCACTAAAGCCCTAACACATGATACATATTATAATTCAGAACGTTGAAACATTTATATTTATATAATTTTATGTTCTGATAGAGAAATACATCAGTTATTGTTTTTAGTACTGATGATGAATTTTTAATGGGACATCATTGTTTTTCACGGTGCTGGATTTATATCATAGGTTTATTTAATTTTATAGCTTCATAAGGGTGCCAATCGGGACTACCGTGCAAATATTATTCCTCTGAAAAAAATCACTGATTGATTTGAGTTTGCGAACACGATTTTGACATCTTTAATTTAATATTAAATATTTCTTGGAATCGTTTGCAAAAACAAAATACGTGACATCGATATTTTTAACCTGATACTCTGCACACGAGTATAGGCAAATATTATATTTTTAAGACCAAATAATTATTTAATTAATGGAACTTTTGTTTTATAGAGATAGCTATACTTTTCTGTATTTCCAAAAGCACATGGGAACCCATTATGTGAAATTTGGTTTCTCTAGTTTGATGAGGAGAGTCACAAAGGGTATCTGATTTCGAAAAAAAATCAACCCAAAATCAGAAATCCCTAAAACACCTTTAGATCCGTGGAGACAATAGAACAATTCGATGGTTTTTGAAATTGGAAATATTTAACATATCCAAATCAATTTCGTTGCAAATAGTGTTATAACTCATTTAATCCATAAAATCAAGTGTAAAAATAAATACTAATAAAACTACAGGGGAAATAGTGAAATAAAAAGTTTTGTCCCTTTAATTAAATATATTGCACATTTTTATCTTCATCTTCATGTTATCTGTGGTGAAAATCTGCTGGAGAATCGGTCATTAAAATAGTCCACAAAGGGAGTGATGGATGATGTTTTGGAAGAATATACGCTTTTAAGTTTCTTTTGGTGCACTCACAAGCAGTGAATATTGGTGTAGCTAAATATTGATGATGGATGAATAGATCTGTCCATCCACAAGATTGTTTGCTTTCATACTCATGCTCTTTTAAGAAGAAATTGATTCTCAAAGGCTAAAACAAAAATAAAAACATACTATAAAAAAGTGATACATTCAAATTAGGGTTAAAATATCCGAACAATAGTAAAACTGATGAAATAGATATGATTGGTTTGATATAAAAAAGTTTAATTTGAAATGTTAATAATTTTTACGTTTCTATAATTGATTAATTGTTCTTCGCAGTTGTTTGAATATTTTTTTTTTGTTTATCATAAAGTCATTAAATAATTGACTTGCAATTATTTCGTTCTACGAATTTTCATGATTTATCGCCAAATTAATTCACCTTTCGTACAGAGACACTCACAACCTTTTTCATTTTATGATACATTATTTATACTGAAAAGTATTTATGTAACTGGCTCTACAATTAATTAAGCTATTAATAAATATATAACTAGGTAAATAACTATAAAACTATTCTGATTTAGATTAGAAAATGAATTTTATTCAACCAATGAGAAAAATAAGACCTTCAATTTTGCTTTGTCAGGTAGGCTGTCGTAATGGCGCTGCCCACTTCTAATTTAGTGGCGAACAATAAATTTTCCTTCCACCTTGAGATCCGAACCTACGTTTTTTATATCTTAATAAAAAAAGAAATCATTACCGCATGATATATTCAATAGTGTATCCTGTCAACTAGAATTTTCTTGATAAAGCATGGAGTCATTAAAGTATTGTTATTCTGTTCTATCACTGCCAAAGTTCATTAGAGGACAAGTATTCATTCTCAAATATAATTTATTGAGTTTATCGTTGTTGAGTAACACCCGTATAAAAGGCTTTTCAGAATTGTTTTTTTTTGTAGTACGTCCTGGATTTTCTATTTTGTACTGATGTCAACATATGCATGTTTATTATGGAGTACCTTTATTTTGGGAAAAAAACTGGTTCAATGTTTGAAACCTATTCTTCTTCCTATTTTAAATCGTCCTTAAATTTCTGCTCTCCGAACCCTAAACGGAGTCAACCTTAGCTCGAAACCGACGAAAAATGACTTTCCCTATTTCTTCCTGCACTTTTCTAATCGTCATTAGGAGCTGCATGACTTTGGCCAGTGTAGACATTTAACGGATCTCTTGTTTCTATTTATTAGGCAGGCGAAAGGTGACCTCGTACTTTGCAGAAAGTAGTGCTTCTCTGCTTTGACATCGATAACCCAAAGACAATAGTAATGAAGAATCCACTGGCGCAATACAGCAATGTTTTACCCAAGAATCTGACGGCGAATTATTTAAGAATCGATAAAATAAACAACTACGGTCAATTCATTTCGGTGCTGTAGGGATCGCACGATAAGCGATCGGTGACAGTACAGGCGACTTAAGCGCTGATTTATTACCTGGCCGGGTAGTGTCCGGACCTGTTACCGAGTTAGTCAGTACAAACCAGCAACAGCTGTATATAACAGTACAACAGCAATGATAAACAATTTTACATTTATTTCAAAATAGAGTTATTTCATTCATCATTTCCAGATATTTTGATTCGTTGTTACTGCTATCGTAGAATTAACGACCGTAAATACTTTTAAAACCCCTTATTAAGAAAAAAAACTTTCAATAATGTCATAGTTTACAGTTAAGACTGGAGATGGTGACTGGGAAAAAATCGTCAAAGAAAAAGCTGTGGACGGAAGGTGAGAGATTGAGAAATGTGCTTCAGATGAATGTTCTACGGAGTTCAAATAGCATCTGCTTACTCGGAAGGCTGTAGGACTTGATTACCTGAAGAAGAATTATGATATTGTAGGTCCCAGGTACCTGAACATTTGCAGGGGTCGGCCTCCTAGGTATCACTGTGTACATAAATTGCCGGCTGGAGCCCTTTGTCGAGTGTCTACTTCATTGCTCTATGCCAAGCCTATAAATGTTGGGATAATACCCTAGAACATACGGAAAAAAACTTTCCTCGTACCTGTTTAAAAGTAAAGCAACTCTTTCGGGCTCTACAATGATTTTCATCTTGTATATTTTAATGAACTGCCGTTTAAATGTTTATTGCTGTGTACGAATTATTGGGGTCCAACCATTGTATCTAAAGTGTAGTTTCTGTGAATCATTCTCTCCCTTATATGATCTGATCTAAAAAATAGATTATTTTCTTAATATTCCTAGGTTTATCGGATGTTTGAATGTACTTTAGTCACCATTCGCGAGAATGATTGAATGGATGCAGTTCTTGGCAAGTTCAGTGGATACAATTATCAATGTGAAGGTGCAAATGTGATCGGGTTAAAATCTCATGGACCTAAGCACCGCGTTCTTGGAATTCTATCTCTTAAAATATAGATTTAAAATATTCTTTAACACATCACGCTTGCTGATTTCTCGCTGACACAAACATGTTCACGCATGCTCTGCATTCCCGACCCATCCACCCTCCACGAAAAGGTTCCAAGAAAGAGATTGTATTGGATGCCGATAGAAGAAAGGTGAAGGATGTTGAAACTTTTAGAAAGGTTTATTTAGTAGTGTGCAACTGCAGTGGGGCCGTTCCACAGTGTTAGTCTAGGTCTGGTCTGGTCCTTGCTGACGAATTCAAGATTTAACTGCGCAGATCTAATAATGCTACTATTAACTAGTTGATCGATGGATTATCTATTTTGAAATTGCATCAATTATAAACGAAATTAAATATGTAAACAATGATGAAATATTATCGATGGGACTCATCATGAGTTTATTTACGGATTACAACAAATCCTATATGATGAAAAGTGTCTTTAACTATGGTGAATATCAGAACTTCAATAGCTTCTGAGCTTAAAACAGAAATCCAAAGTAAGCTAAATGTGCCCGACATATTTCAAGTTAGTTCAGTACTTCAAGCTTTTAGACCCTTCTTCCGGTCATTGTATGTTTTTTAACCGGAAAGTAATCAGTATATTTCAAGGTGTTTAGAATCATACCTAGAATTTGGAGAGGTATGCTTCTTACAACCACCAGTTTTTTCATCAAACCGATTAAATGGCCAGGTGTGCACTGAGAAATCTTTTTTGATCTTATTGGTGGGGGGGGGGGAGGGAGCGGTTAACAGAGAGTCTGTTATATCGAGTCGTTGGCAGTGAATTTAAACGACAGGGTCAATAATTTATTCTTACCATTGAATCAAGAATTTATTCAGCGTTCGAGGAAGCGCATTTCCTTAATTATTTTTTTCTTTTATTTTTTTGTAACGAGCAGGAAGTGATCTCTATCCGAAAGCAGCTGTTTTTCCGGCCTGCACCTGTTTGTAAGTGGTCTTAGAAAACAGAAGGATAACAACACATCAACAAGTTAGAAATGGGTACGTTGACCCTTCAGTGCTCGATCATTTGTTTCGTACAGTACTGAGTTAGGGTTTCATAAGTGTGTCTGTCATCTGTGTGTGTTTGTTGGCAATTTCCCGTTGACAGGAAATTTCAAATAGATGTCTCTTTTGATCTTGCGACTCCATGGAAAACATATCTATCAAAATAAAAAATTATAAATTGTTATTAATCTATCGAATAATTGGTACTAAACAAATGTTTTTATAATTTTGCGTGAATGATATCAGTAGTGCTAATCTGTTTTTTTTTCATTTAAAGTTATTAAACATGTCATTAACACGACAACGTGATCGTAACTTTTACTGAACCCGTTTTTTCTTTAGAGGTATGATATTTGGCACGGTATCTACATCAATCATGTATTACTGTTACAACGGTATCAATGAAGCTAAAAATAAAAGCCACGGCAAATTATCACAGTTACTAGTCAATAACTTTGTAATTAAAAATTAAATATTTTACTAACGTATTAAATATTGTATCTAATTATAAATGACGGGATCCCACTGAAAAATAAAGATATTATGTCTTAGTGGTTTGCAGACCGTAATTACAAAAAGTCATAAACATCGATTTTGCATCTGTAACGAAACATTTAATGCATCACACTTGACTTGAAGTTTTTTGTTTTTTCTGCTCTTGTTCAATTGGACTTTGAAATTTGACCTATGAAAGTACACGGAATGTGTTATATGGGTTCGACTCCGATATGTGAAAGAAATGTAAAATTATAATTAATACTAAGAGATAGAATTGGCGAAGTGCCGAAGTGCGAAGGAACGACCCACAGGTATAGATGGTCACAGATGTGCCTCGAATGGCCCCAGATGATTATTTTATGGGCCATCATAAAGACAGCTTCAAGGACAGGTTACAGCCCTTCTTTTCCGGCCACAAAAGTAACTGGGTCCAAAAGTACGACGTATAAGCATCAGACGAGGCAGCAAAAGGCTTTCCTTGGTAGGGCATCTACCCGGAGCAGATCACACATGGCTCGCAAGCCACTATGGAGATCACTTCACCTTTTGCTTTGTATCGTCTGGAGAACGGAGCTTAGGCCGATGACTGGTTGGAGACCCAAGCTAAGGACAATGGACTATGGGGTGGCACCGTGCATCTCATGAAGCCTTCGTTGTATAATATTATTTATTGTGCTATAATTACAATCTGCCTTTCATAAGGCAATAAGTAATAAGATAAATGCTCTCATTCATACCATATTATATTTATATTAGTTGTATAATATTAACGAATATTTCAGTAGATAGACAGTATGCTATCTGCGATCGTTCGTTTTCATCAGTTTATTCATAATTAATTATTAAACCATCCTTAATAAAATATATTGTGTATATTAATCAAATTATATAATTGAAATCCTTCCATTTGAACTAACTCGTTAATTTATTAAAGTATATTACTTTGGATTTAGAGAAAATTGGGACAAGTATTAAATTAATTGAATATTTTGAGCAAATTGTAATATGGTATAACTTTACACTAATGCATTACGATCACGAGTTTATAGAGGAATATAATCTGTTAGTATTTGAATAGTTAGATGGTATATGTGTTAATCAAATATTCTAATTATTCAACTAGAGTAACAGCGTGGTGTTGAGGATAAATCAGGAAAATATTTAAAAGGATATACGTATCCTTAGAAAAGTTATATCCTATATATAATGCCTTATTTTTATTTTGTATGTATTCATGCGTAGTTATGTATCATATATATTGGTGTATTGCTACGAAAGTAAGCATCCAGAATAAATTATAATAAAATAAAACCCTCATTTCGTCGGACGTAGCAGTTGATATTGACCCAAAAAGTGGAGCCGGTTACCGGGGTTGTGGGTCGTGCAAATAATGGCACGGCTGCAGTCGTCATGACAACCCCTTCGTACTCTTTTCACAACCACCCCTCCTAAAGCGTGCATATCGATTGATTCAACGCTCCAAGTGGTCTGTCTCCCCGCTGACCTGGCTGAATTCGAATTTCCTTGTCCAGGCTTAAGTACACCGGAAATATTTTAAACCATGCAAGAAAATGAGTAATAGCTAATGCAATAGTAATAATGATCAGTATTAAAGGGTGGCTTTAAGTGTTGTGAGTCCACAACTCAAAATAAAATCTGTGTAGTGGCGGGCGAATCAATAGGAAAAATAATGAACTCCCACGAGATATAGCACAGGAAGAGACAATATAATATTATTAATCATAAAAGTTTATAATTTTCCGAGTTGGATATCGTGAATCTACTGAAATTTATCATAGAATCATTTTTGGAAAGGATTTTAATTATTTTGGTAGAGCATGTGGAATTTGGGTTTGGGCTTTTCCAAGAACATATAAAACAAATATGTAAACATATGTGAATTGTGCTGATTTATGACATATTTATATGGATCATTATTTCAACACACATTTTCCGATCAGTCGTAGTGTCTATACTGTCAGACGTATCATAACTTAACAGGAATAAGAGAACGAATAGTTTTGTAGCGACAACTGACTATATAAGATAAATCACCCTATACTCTAAGCAAAAGTAAAATAACATGAACTAAATGTATTATGAACAAATATAAATCATTGTAAATGTGTTAAGCAATAAAAGACTAAAAGACGGGGGCCAAGCAAGTCACACGAGAAGGGTCATCAGCTGTCAGTCAGGTACCTAACCTTATGTGTGTGGGTACCCGCAGGGCAATAACATAAACAACCCTTTTGCAGCCTCTCTGCTTCCAGGGGACCGGGGATGGTCGGGTAATCAGGCAGTGGTCGCGGTTCCTCACCACATGCGTGCGTGAGAACCAACGCCGGCCTAGGCCCTGGCAGCCCTCCCAGTAAAGAGGATACTTAAGGCAGGCTCCTGGCCCTGTTAATTAGTCTCTCGTGACCTTTACTCGTTGACGCTTGGTTTCCGCTCGAACTCTGAAAACTTGACTAATTCTGTATGAAAAACCTCTGTACCTCTTCTCTTGAACATAGTGCATTGTCGGGGCACATACCTATAAAAAATTGAGTCAGATAGTAACGCCGTCATGAAACGATTGTCCAGGTTATATACTCGAACAATCCTCACTTGTCACCAGGGCTAGGGTGACCAGGCACCCCCCTAGTGACGATCCGACAGGTTTCAACAGCTACAAATAGCTCAAGAGATATTTTAAAGCTTGTTACATTTAAGGCATTTTTCCTTCTGTATCTTGAAGGAGTCCTATTACCATAAAATTGAACTGAAGAATGGAAGTTTCAAAAATATTTTTCTTATTGACTTCTAAAAAAGACTGAAATTTTATCAGGTGTTTTTAAGAATTTACGCAGATAGACAAGACATAGATTAATTAAGCCTGCCGGTTAAAAGAAGTATCTTCTGTGAGTGGCTGAAAAACTATGTGGGATTTTCTCAGGAATAAAACGATAAGAGAAGATCTAATGATTGCTGCCCTGAAGGAAGTCTGAAAAAAAAAAAACGAGAAATGAGTGAAAACCGAGAATCCAGAAGACAAGGCTACCTGTAACTGGGCTCTCAATGGAGACCGGGGAGATATTGACGATTACGAACTTAATATGTGGAAAACCACCCAGAAGATGAAAGAGTTCTGGCTGGTTACGTCGGTTCGAGGTTCACCTAAGCTAAAAGTAACTAAGGGAGATAAAACAGATAGAAGAGGCACATTAGCGGATACCGTCATAAAATATAATAAGAGCTTCATACTCCATGTATAATATTGGTATATAATATCCTTTACAGGTTCCATACATGTCATGTATCCATCCAAAAAAAAGTTGATTTGTAATTATTTTGTTATTAAGGTGGTTTTTATTCATAACTCAACTTCAAATTTCTTATTTTTTTGAGTAGACGGTATGGCCAAATTTTCCGACGCGAAGAAACCTTCACTTCAAAACCGGAAAAAAGTGTTCATTTCTTTAACACGTTGCCGCACAATTTTAATTTGACGATCGTGCTCAGAAACACATTTTTTTTTTTCAATTGTTTATGACTGCCAGATGAAATCGAGTGTAAGTTATATGTTTGGAAGTGAAAATTATCACGTTTTATTTTTCCTAAAAAACTGTCGACTGCTATAACCGTCATTTGCTCATAATGTCATTTTTTCTCGGATTACCTTTCCTGTTAGAACGAAGCGTTCCGGTTGTGTGTGTTTTATGTTTTAGCAGCTCTTTTGACAGCTCGATACTGTTGTAAAAATTGTCCATAAAGAGATGATGTCCTTAACTCAAATATGGCTGCATTAACCGTAAAAAAAAACTACTTGTTTTTGATGTTTCCTGTATGTTGTCTGATTTTCCTTGATAAATTTCAACATTTAGGACATATCCGTCCGGCGTATTAAGTTCATAGAACCGATTTTTTTCATTTATAATTTATAATGGAACACGTTGCCGCAAATGAGGGCTATAGCCCTCATTGGCGGCAACGTGTTAATAGATCCAATAGTATATCTAAAAAAGGTTCTAAACTATGGGTAACCCTTTCTGCTGGCATAGGGGCATAAGAGTCAAATGAAAATAAGCGTAGCATGGTTATGGTTATTATGGTTTCTTATGGCCCAAGTATCTCGACTCCAATAGGTCTAGAAGTCAGACAATCATTATTTAGGGGTTTCCCCATGTTTTATTTATCACCCCATTGATGCATAATTTACGGCCAGTTTTACTCCTACGAGAGCGCTTGAATATTTTAAATGACGCTATCGATCCGCCAGGACCCTTGTTTACCCTGCAGGTATAACATTTTCCCCGACGCCATAGGCACAGAAGCATGGAACTTCATAAAAGTCCAAATTCGCAATGCCCCTATTAAAAATATGCGCATAATTCAGGCTCAGTTGTCACTAAATAAAAGCTATTTCGCTCACCAAATTTGGAAAATTCTCATGATTAGTTTTTTAAGTCTTTTAAAAGCTCTTTAAATGGTTGTGTAAAACATTCTTCGTATAGTAGTACTAGTATTCAGTGACGTAAAATACTTCGTTTTATTTTTATAGTATCTTAGTCATTAAAATTGAAATATGCAACAACTAGAAAAAATGAAAGAAAAAACATGCCATTGTAATACATCATTGGTTACGGCTGCATAACTAATTTTGTATATAGTTTTAATGACTTTTTATTACAATAGTTCACTATACCCCCGACTAATAATATAAATTATTAAGCTGGTCTTGGAGATATTTTATTTTATATCCAGTTTAATATGGCATGACATTATTTATTTTGTATTTAATTAATACAAACATTATTTACTCGTCATTACTTTTATTAAAATTCATTTGTTTTTTAGTGTCCCTCGTCATCGAGTAAAACTTTTACGCAAAATATCATTGTTTAAAATATAAAACTGGATGGTTTCACATTTAATAACAATTTTTAATTGTTTCACTTAATTAAAATCCCTTTAAGAGCATAAATTACATATTATGATATATTCAATTTGATACTGTTCTCAGTATCATATCTAATAACTAGTAGTAATTAATTTATAAATAACCTATAAATATGTTTCATTGTGGTGGTTTCAAATGATGGATAAAATTGAGCCATCGTGTGGTTCTAAAAAAGTAACTTTTGAGTTGACGTTGTGAACACGATGTTAAAGGTAGTTTTAATGAATTTTCATAATTTCAGTTTGAATAAGCCAAGTATAAAACATATATTGAATGGCTTTCTTTTTTCTGTACCACCTTCAATGGTTTTTTAACCATAAGGAAAAATCTAAATTATATATCTCTAAATGACTTCTGAACTGTGATTGACAGGGAGTTAGTTTAAAGAGACAGACTGTTTTTTAAGTTGTCGGTACTTCCCATTATTGTAATTTAACCAAAAATTTAACATAATATTTTGAGATGTTGTGTGGTATGCAAAACATTATAACAATACATCATATTTTTTTTTTACCGGGATTTGTTGCCTTACACAATTTTATATCGATTTTTAAAAATAACCTAATGAATTCTTGGAATGTGATAAAAAAAAAATATGTTTGAAGCAACGTTTGTGTGTGTGTGCTTCTCTAAGCCGTAAGTCCTTGCTTGATCAAGGAGTTAGTATGAACGAAGCTTTTGTGATGGTGCGGAGGGATTAATTTTGAATTTTTGGGAGTCTGTCAAGTAGTTTCAGACGTGGCATATGCGAGGATCGCTCCAAGTATTTCGTTGTGTTTTGTTAAGTAGAGGGTTCAATGTGTTCAATGTGTGTAGTTTCCGTGATAGTTTGGCGTTTAAGCAAGCGGCAAGATATTAGACCCCTTGTTTCAAGAGTAAACAACATTTATGTATATACAAAATGTATTTAAATGAATTTTATTTGATAGTTAGCTATTTCTGGCTTGTCACTTAGGTACTGTTCTAGTAGCTTAGGGGTTAGTAAGTGAGCTAGTAGAGGCAGAAATGGCATTTACTAGGTGATTGTAGCGGGTTGAATGGCCTCCTGTTAGATAAGCTGGGTTAGGTAAGGTGCAGAAGTGCATAGCCCAGATGCACTTTCTAAAGCCATTATATAAGGGCCTAGGGGGATCCTATGTTTATCGCTGCTATTGCGAAATCGTCTTGCCACCCATCCTATATGAAGATATCGTGTTTTCGCTAATAATTTACGGCCGAAGAAAAAAAATATATATCGGGACCTGCCCAATATCTAATATGAACATACTCGGTTTCTATCCTTCCAGTACACTAATAAGACAAATTATGATATCCTACTGTAACCATGGTAAAAATGAATCTATCTAATTAAATTTTTAAAGCTATTTGATCCGGAACATCTATGCTGATCAGCCTTCAGTGAAAATGCAACCAGGTCCATTTCGCTTGGTTTTTAGATTTTTCAACTCCCAGCTCAAAAGCTCTTTAAGATGATTTCAGCAACGTTATTTATCACTTTAACGAGTTCTGAACGATCGTATTATTTTTACAATAGCTAACGTGTTTCATATAGAAATACATTTATTCCTGCTATACGTTTGTAATTACAATCAAGCCTATTGGTTAATCCCCTACTATCGTTGATCTTAACACATACATACAACAATAAAATAGTTCTTCACGTATTTTTTTTTCGTTTTAAATCTACGTGCCATTTTTACGTTTTTTGTCAGGCCGAATATCTAAAAAAAGTCAGTTAGTTTCACTCAAATGCTGATTCTATTCTCCTTTTGGTAAGGTTTTGAATGAATATTTTAAAGGTGCACTTTTAGTTTAAGATGATGTTTTACTTTTTAAATACAACTAATCGATCAATAGTTAAATAGCCTTCCAATTAATTTATTACATAGAAATATCTGAATAAATAAAAAAATAAGAATTGTTTCTGAGCTGAGACTTAAGACATCTTAAAATTGAACAAAACGAAGCCGATTTCCTTCGTGATTAATTTATTTTTCCAGTAAGTATATTTTAGCGATGCTACAGGAAATACAAAATAATTTGTAAATAGATTCGCCTGAGGATCTATAATTATATAGAATTATCTGTAAATTGAAAGGGGCTATGAAGAAAAAAAAGTTTAAATTAGAGCCTCTCCCTTTTAGCTAACCCGAAATAGCTAACACAGGCTTGGGTGGTCTTACGAACTACCTGGTATATATATATATATATATATATATCTATATATTAAACGGATCATCCATCTTCGCAAACCACAAAATCTTGCCGCATCGCTTGGAAATAGGGTTGCTTAACTATATCATCACGCATGCATTAAGAAACCTGAGGGAACAATCTTGCAGATGTACTGATCTCAACGATCCTTATTTTTGGTTGATCTGGCATTACAAAAATATCCTTATTATTATAGGAGGTGAGTGATATTTTCAAATTTGAGTGAATTTATATTTAGGAATATTAGAAAGAAAGAATTCCATAAAATTCACTTATGGACTACGTACGGACATAATCTACATGTGTATGTATGTGGACGTGGTCGACTAGACTAATCAGTAGATCCGGAAATGCGAGAATACGCTTCAAGCATGTCATCTGGTGGAGCACCCTGAAACTGCTCTTGCTGCCTCACTCTACTGCTTATAATTCCTCAAAGAGTTATTTCAGTTATGCAAAACATTGACTTTATATTATAGATCCCGATCCGGCTACCTCTTGCCGCATCTCCCAGATTTGTGTGTGGACCTGATCCTTGTATGAGATAGTCTGGGGATGGAAATAGGATGAAGAGAGCTTTGAATCAGCTTTGTACTCTGAAGATAGTTATTTCATAAACCAACCTAAACTGATATACCCAATAAAAACTAATCCCGCAGGTAACTATGAGCTCATATTTTGTCAAATATTTTTTCAAAGTCTTACTGGACTTCTGTATTAAGCGCACACTTGTTGGGTAGATCAGCGAGCTGGGAGCTAAGGTAGCTACTGTTGGGTAGATCAGCGAGCTGGGAGCTAAGGTAGCTACTGTTGGGTAGATCAGCGAGCTGGGAGCTAAGGTAGCTACTGTTAGGTAGATCAGCGAGCTGGGAGCTAAGGTAGCTACTGTTACCTTGACCTGCCTGCGATCGGGGAAACTGACTTCCACTTTTTAATACCAGTCGCTGAATTCCTGTGAATAGGTCCCGAATCCCGGTATGAATGAAAAGGTAAATAATTATGTGTTTTCTCCGCAGTACGATTAAAATTTCACTCGTCGTTCCCTAAGGCGATTTTGTATTTCTATTCCAATTTTCCGGTTTTTCCTTTTAAGATGTTAGTTACTGATTGCCTTATAAAAGGCAGATTGTAATTATAGCCCAATAAAGAGTATAATATATATAAGATATTAGTCGTTTTAAACAATGTTGCTAGGCTGTAACAGACGTAATATATCTTCAATTTCCCTACATATTTTTGCTATCCCACAAAATATTATATGAAAATATTCACTTTTTAACTAGGAATAGTTTAATAAATCGTAACCCTTCATTATGTTTCATGGGATTGCATAGCTTCTCTGGAACTACTAGTGAAAATCTATTTGAAATTGGGCTGTCGGAAAAATGCCTAGTGCGATTTATCACACAGTTCAGGACTTATGTAATTTTTGTAATATTAGTCCAATAAACACCCAAAAACTTTATGCACATCAATAAACTGGACGAATTTTTAATAATTTAGCTGTTATATTTTATATTATAAAACCATTGGGGAATCAAGCAGAGCTTAGTAGTAGAAGACGTAAATAAAGATCCCACTATATGAAAGTGGGATTGCAAACAATAGCGAAAACACTCTTGATGAGTTTTAATGACTTTACGTAATTATCGTTCACATCAGCATGAGCCAACATGAGTTGGCGAGAGTAATTTGATATCCTGCTTAATATAAAAGAAAAATATTAATTATTTAATACTAATAATTAATGACGTTCATGTTTCATGGAGCCATTATGTGAAATGTACGTATCAAGCTTAGACAGGGGATTCAAAGAGGAAAGTACTTGTAAGCATTTGGCTTGAAACATGAGGGTCTCCAGTTTTGAAAAAAAAATAAATAAACCCTAAAACCACACTTATTTACCTGGATATATTTCCTTCCTCATTTAAGTGTCAAAAGGTTGGAATAAGCCACTTCTTACTTATTTACAATATAAAAAAATAATCTACATGTTTATAGTTTGGAGATAAATGTACTATCCACAAACTGAATCAAAACGAAGAGGTTTCCCTAAAATAAGACGACTTCCCCGAAAGCTCAATGAACCCTAGCGTTAATGGCCCGCTTCGTTTCAGCTAAGCATCGCAATTGCGAGCTGAAGTTCTGTAATAAGATTGTAAAACCGACGTTCCTCGTCTGAGGTCAGCTTACCGACTAAAGTGGCGGTGGTGTGACTAAAAGACTAAAGAGAGTAAATAACTTGTTAAAAGAGAACAAGAAGAAGAAAGAAAAAAAACTCACTTTTCCGCGAAGAGAAAAACGGCTGAGAGATAAAGGAGACAGGTTAAACAGTTATAAGTGCGCTGGAACAGCAGAAGCAGGGAAAGGTTGAGCTGGTACCGAAAGTGAAACGGTCTTGGGTGAACGACCTTGCCTAGAAACAAATCCAGCCTCTCTAGCATTGGATACTTTCGCCGAAACTTATCTTTGTGGCCTCATTGTACCTATTTATAAACCTAGAGCTCATCTTATAGGTAGATTGAGAAGGGTCGAAGTCGTATTGAAGTTGATTATGAAATGTAGCTGTGCCCTCGGTTGAATCAGTATCTTCAGGTCACATGAGCTACGATTATCACAATTCTTTGAACCTTTTCTGAAATCTGGTTATACGATGTACAATAGAACATCGGGTACGTTCGTACTGTAGGGTAGAGGAGAATAAAAGCAATAGGAAAGGTAAGGTTGCTCTGCTAGAAGTGAAAAAGGTTATGACCATCATCATTAGTAATACTTTATACGAAAATACAAAAATCAAAAAGACTGCCCGAGTAAGACTCCGGCCTGTACCCATTGATCGGCTATATACCAATTACAAATTACACGAGACATTGCAGGAGAACGAAACCTATACTCAAAATTCACTTATGTGTATAGCAGGTGTGGAAAATAAATACATGATTAGCATGAACGTGTTATGATTTAATCTTATTACCACCATTAGAAAACAATATCGAATTTACAGATAGTGAGTATGGGATGTTGTGGGAGGGAAATATTCGTTTAGTCTAAATTGAGTTTTCAAGAGAAAGGAAATCCCTTTAGGAAACATAAAAAAACTCAACCGCTCACCGAGACTGGATTTGAAATGTGGTGGAAATTGTGGAAGGGCAATGGTTTTGATCAGAAGACAGAGCTGCCTCGATTTGATCGATGGATTCCCTGGAGGAGTAACATTGATGAACTACAAAATGTAATCAAGAGGCGTTTTTATAACGAAGGATTTAGACGAAATGGTGCATCCTCAAGTGGGAAATATTTTACAACGTCGCGATCTTGACAGGAGCTAGTTTGTCATTCAAATACTTTCCGGAATCGGATTGTATCTCAGCCGAGATTATAAACGGTGACATTATACATTATTCTAAAGGTCATTAACTAGACTGTTTTTTATTAATATAAAACATGTTTCTTCTGTAGCTACGGCTACCAGCGTTCCTTCTACATTGAGATCGAATCTAGCAGATTATGTGTTCCGTTGTCAACCACGCTTATTGGTCTTCTAGTTCTTGTACAGATAAATAAGACCAGCATGTCCCTCAAAGCGATCTTTCATGTCCGAAATCATTTTGGCCATCAATGCCTATAGATGGCTAGACAAATTAAGTCCACTGCCTTGGAAAATACCAAATTTTCAAGTAACCTGTGAGATCAGAGGCACTTCCAAAGCCCAAACAGTGCTCCACAGAAAGTCAAGGTTCCTTTACTAATCCGATTTTAGGATTTAGGTGGTGTAAAAATGCTTTCTTAAAGTATGTTGCTAAGGTAGAACAGTTCGTTACTCTATCTGGTTGTATCATGTTTGGGCTATGTATTAAAAAGGAAGACGAAGAAGAATTTAGTGGTAAGAGCTTAAGTTATTTCCATTAGCGGCAAGGCCTTGGGACTCGTGGATCGGAGGGAGGAACGTCCAGTGCAGCGGAAGGATACGAAAGGGCAACGCACGTCACTAATGTCGTGTCGTATCTGTTTGTTCTGATCTAGGAACAATCTTCAGAAAATATAAAATTAAGTGTTGGAGCTGTCTGGTAGTGCTGATGTGACTCTTAATATCCCATTGGAAAATAGGATCAACATCATTGACTAGAGGTTTCGGAAATATCAAAACACTTCAATCTCCATTATCTCTCGATATAAACTCCGGTAGTTGATTGAATGAGCGGTTACCTCATACCTAGAACGTGACTTTTCGTTGGTGAATGATGGTCTCATGGGCCATTATGAACTAGCACACTTTTGCACTAGCTTTCGGAAACAATGGCGTCACGAATATTTAACAGCAGCCTAAGCCAGAACTGGGAATGTGGAAATTTCAATGTTCCAGAATATCTAATTGTGTAACTTGGTCGGTAATAGCATAAAGTTACCCCACACCTTATGACTTATAACGAGTGGCTATAGGCGTTTAAAGCATAAAATGTAATTAAACCAATCATTGCATTCAATCAACTTAGTCATCCCAAACGGCAAAATTCTGTTGACAGTTTTATCACATCCAATGTCCATTATATAATTTATCAATTATATTCAAGATTGTAGGTAATCCAGCCTTTGCACTGCTCTGAACGAAGCCATAAGAGGAACGCTCTAAGAAGGGACACTTTAAACAAATATATAAAAATGATTTCCCTAAATAGGCTAATAGGTAGAGAGAGACTCTATTTAAAAGAAAAGGTACCCAATTGCTAAAAGTTGCCCAAAACAAATCAATTAATAATAATTTAATAACAAAACACATAAAAACAAGTATAAGTTAAGGTTTCACCCCTTAAGGCTTATTTCCCGGGCTTTGCGTGATAAGATCATGGATTTGAATCAAATATTATCTTTTATAATTAACCTATTGATATAAAAATAATAATAATAAACTGAAAAGTTTTAAATTTTTCACCAACAAAACTAAGCTATAAATTCTCTGCTGTAAATAATATCAGGCTATTTTGTCATGTTTGTTCGTTTTTTCCTCACACGTTTGGATCATGATCAAGAATTAACCGGTGAGGTCATTCATTATAAAAATGATCAATCAATAAGATGGCAATAGCTGTTATACATAAAGACAAAAGAGATTCACCTTAACTATTAAAAAAAAAAAATTTTCGGGCTCATCAATTACCTAATATTGACAAAATATAATATGATTACCAAGTAACTAACAAATTATGACACTATCACTTAACATTGAGTTGCTTTATTTGTTTTAAGTAAGAATTATTTTTAGCACTAATGCATCATAAAATAATACTAATTGCTCCGAGCTGAAGCATTGTGTTCCCAGATCTTAACGACGGTGTTATTGGCATCACATATGACTTAAGAAAACATATCATTTGGTTAAAACATTACATGACATTAATCAGAAGTCTAGGTTTTTAATCCAACACTGTACTCAACGTGAGCGGTTGAGTTAAAGTAGTAAACGCGGTGTTAATGACAGTTTTAACTTAGGAATAAAAAAATTTACATATTCTTAAGCTGGAAGTTGAAATCTTAAATGATAACATACGTAAAATTATAGGGGAAAAATCATGAATTTTAGTAACAATTAATCATAGTTGATTAATAACACTTAATAATTTTTTATGAGGTTGAAAATATTTGTCCGTCTAAAATTTAACATTTATAAGACGAACTGGGGTCTCAATCTCTAGGAAATACAGCTAGGGTCAGGGGTGAAAACATGTTGGTTTCTGGTTTAAAAGAACAACAATAAAATTCTTGAAACCCTTAGAATAGATACTTTAATAAAATTTGATTTTAATAAGTAACATAATTGGTTCCTTTAAAAATGTTGATATTTTTTGGTATTTGCTTTTAGTATGGTAAAATGGTATTTTGGTTGAAGAGCTTTTGGTATCTTGCTTTCACTAGACCATCTTAAAAGTCATTCTGATGAAAACTACCACAGAGCCTAAATATGTCGTAAATATTAACAGTATCTTTATTTAATCATTTTATGAAAATTAATAAGGTATAGTTTTTCGTTATGAGCTTGTGACCTAAAATATTTCTAGGTGCAGAGTGAGGCATAGAACCGATCGGCAGAAGGTCGATGCCACTTAGAGAAAGTTTGGTTGCGTCAAAGGCTTGGCTAGGTTTCCGCGTTATCCAACCAGCTCTGTGCCAAAGGTCTCGATCAGCCACAGGACTCTTCAGGGAGTGTTCACCTGCCGACGATTCGTGTCCTCTACCGCAGCTGCATCAGGCCTTGCACCTTGCGAAAGGGGCCGTCCAGCAGCTTATAACGTTATATGCCAGTAAATTTTTTTTGCTTGGCAGATTCCTCTTATATCAGAATATGTTACTTTGATAAGTTTATTAACGGTGCGTATTTCTCAGTAGGCACGTAAAAAATAGGATTCTTATACAATATGACGTTCCGTAACATCTTCATGCCAATGTAACTTATTTAGTTACGCGCGTTGGCAACAACTTGTTGCAGTTCAATTCACTTCAGCAGACTGGCGTATGTTTTCAATTTTTTTAATCCAGGTTTATAATTATTTAATCTGCATGATTGCTTGGTATTCGTAGTGTAAAAAGACAATAGCCAAAACTCTGTTGTGAATATCTTTTTTATACAATCAAAAACATACATACATCCCATACACCATCACAATAGTTATATTGAAGTCATAAACAATAGTGATATGCAATGAAAATACATTACAATTGATTGGTATCTCTTTTATTGGTATCCGGTAAATCCTGCATATTCGTAAAACATTATGGTCCACGTTTCGCCTCCCCCCCCCCCCTCGCTCCTCAATTCTCATGCTCATGTTTGTTTACATTATTTTTTTGTTTAAATTAGATTCGATATCCTTTATTTTTACTTTAGCTCAGTGTGGTTTTACCATGAGTTCAAAGCGTATGTCCATTTGTGAAAAGAAGGAGATTATGAAAACAACCGACGGTGACAAAAAAAATCGATGTAGCAAAACGCTTCGTTATTCCTCCATCTACACTGACGTCGATTTCAAAGAAGAAGGAGATCATCAAGCAGTAAAATGGAGCGAACTGATTTGAAACATCCTCAACGCTGACGAAACAGGATTGTTTTTAAGTGTCTCCAAGATCGTTCAATGTGTTTCAAAGACGAAAAATGTCATGGAGTCTAAAACAGAAAAGAAAGGGTCACTACATTCAGTTTGTTGTTTTGTATTTTGTATTGCTCATATATAGAATTTTAATAAATTGAAACTCTTGATAATTTGTAATAAACCATCGGTCCTTTAGCATTTCAAATTATCGGGATTGGACATCGTGCTCAACTCAGAAACAAACGGAAAACGAAACAAATCGCACTTGGAATGTTTACAGTCACGAGACAAGCTAAAGACTTGTAATATTGGCATGGCTGTATTTCGACATGAGATAGCATAATTAGAAGGCATCCGACCGGAGATCAACAGGACCATATTTTACCTTTAGCAAATAATTATAACCGTTGGATTAGATATCACAAACACTAATTACTGACAATGATAAAAATTATCAATGTATCTTAAACGAAAGCGGGACTACCTTAAATGTATTAAATAATTTTTTAGTGTCTAATGTTAATAATTGAATGTTAATGTTAAAAAATGCATTTGTCTTTTAACTTAAGGTGTTGCACTGTATTTCCCATTTTTTCCTGGTCATACTACCTTCTTATAGATTTAACTTGTAGAATGAGCGGTTGTTATGGTTGGTAATTAAGGCTTACAAATTCTTGCTTTCCAAATTATTTTTACCAAGCGTAGGTCATTACATTTAAGAAAGTAACTGTTGAATCTGTGATGAAGTTGTGAATAAATCAGATGGGATTCTGCACTTCTTATCGACTCGGTGACATTTTGAAGTCTTTTGAGCTTTATTTTTTCCATTACAGAGTTTCTTGTAAATGAATTGCGGTTGTCATTTACCAAAAATGATTTTATGTTCTCTTCCTTGAGTCACTAGTCGTTGACGTTGTGCATACTATTGTTGACTATTTCAATGTTCCACAGTTGCCTTTCTAATGTGTAGTTTTCCTTCGCAGTTTTTTTGTCTTTTTAATAACGATATATGTTTAATGCAAGTTGAATAATTTAGTTAACACATGACATATGTTTCCCGAACAAGATTTATAAAGTAGCGTCTTCGATTGTGTTGAACAATCAGCCTTTTTCTTCTTTTCCTAATTCCTCATTTAAGATTGAGTAGCTTTCCATCGTTCTTCTCCACTTTTTCCTCTTGCTCTTCCTTCTTCTCGTTTCCGGCTTGGTGCTTCCTCTGGCTCTATGAAGTCTCTCTATATAATCATTGTGGCATGATCCTGCCTTGGGCAGACTTCTTTCTGGTCTATCCTCTAACTCTCTCTCTCTCAATTTGACGGACATTTTAATTGGCTCTCTTCCGAAAGTGATTTTACTGCTCTTACTCCTAGATCTTTCCTAGGTGCCTCATTCTTAATGTCACTCCTCTTTTTTACCTAGGATTCTCAGCACTTTATTACCCTCACCTCCTATAAGTTAACTCCAGCATTGAAATAATCATATATCTGCCTTCGGTACTGTAGATACGGAGTGAACGTCATCCATGCTAACAGGATTAAATGGACATCAAAGGTGGTGGACACATAACTAAGTAAACAGAAAAAAAAAAATGAATTCTGCAAACTTGAAGAAGGTTTATGAATGATTTTGTCTTAAAACATTCTGTATTGTGTTTTTTTTTTTAAGAAATGTACTTTCTGTCGGAAAAGTCAATGGGGAATATTTTATATAGATTTAATTTTCTTTCAAAGCTTATAATGCTGAAATATACTTTGATTTAAAAAGAAAAGTAAAATCATTGAATCAAGGTACAATATAACGAACTCGGATTACTCCTATCAAATAGCTCTGTCCTAAATCATGGACTACCTAATTCATCCTAAGTATTTTCCTGTGTTACATGAGTACTTAATTTTTTGTTTTCGAATTGAAGCCTCATTGAACATTGCCTCAACCGTAGCTGAATCATGGCTGTTTCTTCTTCCGCGTTGTTCCGCCATTACTGACATTTTCTATTGTGCCAAATATGAGTATGAACTTATGACACAATAGGTTTTTTTTTATACTGTTTCTTTCCTTTCATCCATATAAAGATTCTAGACAGATAGAAAAATATGTAGACAATGAGGCATGAATATTATCTCCAAAGGAAATTTTGTATACCTTGTTTCTAAAACATTGTTTCATCAGAGAGAAGAGAGCAAAGAAGTGTCACTTAGGACATGGAAAAAATACGACCCAAAGTTCTGACACTCCTTGTGCACCTGGGCCCCCTCACAAACCTTCATAAACAATGGACTTATTGTGATGTTTTAGTTTATACCATTGCTGTATATTCATGTTATCTATTTGTGTACTTATACTTTAAGTAATATTTTATTTTTTATTTTTAGGTGAGTACCCAGATTTTGGAGGTATCGGTCGAAAATGTGGATTAATGTGAGTACTTCAACTATTTTGAGTCATTGAAATAAGACTTTTAGTCTACACCTAACATTAATGAAGTAAATATTCATGTCCTTTTGTCAACCGAATACAAATGAATTTCACGATTTCAAGGCTTTTAATAAGTAGGTTAGCATATGAAATATATCAGGCCTTGTGCAATTAGCATTCAGTAGTAATCGAGGATATTTTTCTGCGAGTATTTAGGCTTGTTAATGAGACTATGATTTGTCTTAGCTTTTTGAAAATTCGTTTAAGTCAGTCTACTAGTCATTAATTACGTATTTATAGGACTGCTATTTAATGTTTCTGAATAAAAATATAGATATGTTTTAATGCCAATTATTAGTATATTGTTGATTAAGTATATGATTGATGGATGTGGGTTATTCTGGCAAAGCTGCTTGTCAAACAATTTTATATTTAACAAATATTAAACTATGTTATTTTGACCGTTACCTGGCTTATTTTATTTGTTTGACTTAGTTCATGGCTTTTCAAGATATTATATTAGGTATTTCCTTCTAGTAGGTAAATTAAATTTGTGAAAGTTGGATCCCCGAGCTGTGGTCGAGTGTGCATTTCTCTTCATATAGCCCACTTTTTTGTAGTGTGGATACCACTATTATTACTAATTAATAATTACGATTGCCCTTAATATTTCTTAAAGACTTTTATTTCATACCTGCTGCTCTTGTTACAAATACCCTCTGTACTGTATTCTCAGGGAATCGGTTGTTTAACATTTATAATCCATTATTCTTCTTTGTTGTTAACCAGTCCGTGTTTTAACATATTTATTTTGAAGTATTTCCTTAATATTCAATTTTTATTTCTCTACGTTACCGGATATTCTACTGTAAATCAATTTGTATTATTCGATTAAGTTAAAGTTACACCTGCTAAAGATTTTATTATACTAATCTAGGATTATTGGCAACATGATTGTGAAAAATTATATCACCGTTTTATTCTTACTTAAAGAAACTGGAAGAATCAAGTTTTATGTCAGTATTTTCATGTTATCGCAATATTAAATGGAGATCCATGTTACATTTCATCTTTATGGTTAACAGGGAACCCATAATACAAGGGAAGGTTTTAAGTATATTCACTTAAAAAGTAGTATATTCAAGTCTTCCAATGGTGATATGGTGTAGCAGATAGACAGAGCTAATGTAGAATTAGAAAAGAAAAAAAAATATACATTATGAATTATTCAGACAAATGATTTGCCTCTAACCTCTTGTATTAGTAACACCATGAGGTCATGGTTAAACCCACCGCTAAATAGGCGGACCTGTTGCTTCATCATGTTGCTTTCTTTCGGGAGCCAGTGCGTCCCCACGTAGCGATTAGTTTATCAAACCTGAATGGAAAATAAGCACATATAATAATAGCACATCAAACAAACATAGTATACTTATAGTTATAATAATAGCAGCAATAGTAAATAATATATAGCATAAAATTCATAAACAGTGGTATTACACATTTAAATAATTCATTTTACTTTACCGTCCATCAAAGATTTTGAGTATTAGTATATTGAATTCAGTTTATTTTCCTTTGGGGTGTCTTATAAGGCTGCGAGATCAAAGCTAAAGATATTCGATATGATACTAGGCTAGTGTTTGAGCAGGGGTAACTCGGACTTATTATAACTTTCTTGGTTTATAATCAGAAACTCTCAGGCCTGTTTCTCTCTATTAATGGTTCCCTGTTAACCATATAGAGAAAATGTAACATGAATCTCCATTTAATGTTAATGATAACATGAAAATATTGACATAAAACTTGATTCAGTATTAGTAATTAAAAAACAATTTTTTCAATAATGTTGAGGGAAAAAAAAATATTAAAACGGTCATTAGCATTTAACCCAGCCTCCGTTTTTTTGTAAAGTTTTTGCATTGTGTTTCCAGTTTATGCCTCGACGATAGTAAAATAAAAGCCATGCCATGAAAAAGTAATGAAGGATCGTTAAGTATTATTAAATATATATTATTACTTAATAATTACAAAAATAAATATTTAGCACCTTAATTAGTAATGTAATGATTTTTTTTCTATCTTTGACAGACTATGTTTACAAAAATTTTCATTAAAATCGTTTTCGCATGCAAGAAGAAGCTTTTAATTGTGTTGTGCATCACAATTTACTTTAATTAATTAAAAATCAATAGAAAGGATTATTCTGGCCATTATAAGATAATGGACCCTTCAAGTGACGAACCGGATCTCTTAATGGCACAAGCTCCCAGTTGAATAATTAATGTAATAGTATAGGATTGTAGTAAATTCCTGTTAACACATCTAATACAAATCAGAGACATTATACAAATTATAAAACAACTTACTTAGATACATTTAAAAAAACTAAATGTGTTTTATTCCTCAAATCCGCGGTTTTCAGACTGTTCTTTAAATTAATACATCCACCACCAAATTATATGTTATCGTGAGAAAATAAAATGAGGTGAATACAACTCATAGGCGGACGATGGAGTTACATGCAAATATTAGAAAGTGGCTCATCATTGAGGCTGTGCTGAGAAGCTGCCATTAGATATATATATTCTAATGTCGTAGGCCTTTAATTATTCACTATTACTTCTCCTGTTCGAAATTATCTTACCCTATGAAATCGTTAATCAGTATCAATAATAATTCGAACCATTAATATATTTTATTCTGCGAGTAATATTCCAAAAAGATACTGCGGATTTCGAGGTTTTCGAGGTCAACGTTTCGCCTCTTTCTTGAGTTTGAATAATAAAAAAAAAAGTATTCAGAAAATAATTAAAATTGATTTTATTTGACAGTAGTTATTTTCAGAAGGTGAAACGTTGAATGGAATATGTATCAATTATAAATACGCACACTTGAAAGACGTGAAAATAAAATTTTCTTCAACAGTGACTTGATGATATTACTGCTCAATTTTATTACAGTAGTAGGACAACACTTACATGATATTAATGATGATAGTATTAATAATGATATAATACTGGTCTGCAGAGGACATGTCCATTTTTTTGGTTATATCTATAATTTACGTATGAAAGTTAAAATAATTACTATTTCTATTTAATCATTAAAATAAAATTAATAAAAGCAACCAAATTGCCACGAGTAATGACATGATTGATTTTTTTAATACCATACGAAACTGACAGAATGCCAGAGAATGAAACAAGATGATCCAGTAGTGTTCACCTATTCTTTCCAAAAGCGCATACATCCACTTTATATCACACACAACCCTTAGCTCATGAAGATGTCTATATGCATTGTCCACTAATAAAAGTATGAAAATTTAGCATATTATTGTAGGGTGTATTAAAATCAAACTATATACAACAACACCAGATTTCGGGACGAACCAGCGGTACTTGGTATTTCGTTACTTGGGATTTCAATTTTGAAATATGTCTTCTTCATTATTTAGTACGATTTATAAGTTCTTTCCAAGATTTAAGGTGGGAATTAAGATTCGGGACCTTCTCCTTTGGAAGCTTTCTAAGGGAATTCGGGAGTTGGAACCGGGTATCCCCAGCCTCTATAGCTCTCGAGCTACACAGTACTGAAGTATCGTCCTGCAAACTCTTCCATATATAAACCCCTGGCTTCCATGTGGACGGTCGGAAAGAATGGTCCTTCTGATGTAAGTTTGGCAAGTTTCCCCCGAGGGCTGAAGGTCACCCTGACCCCTCCCAGACGATGCCGACGACTTCTAGACGGCTCCCCGGGCGCGCGCTGTACCTGACACAGTATAGGAGAAGTCGATAAGGGCCGGCGTCGGTTGCCCGGACTACGAGGGGGTGAACGGCCGTTGGGGGTAAACACGGCACTTCCTGGTCTGACGTCAGGGGTGGTTCGACCTGCGCCCCGTAAGGTCATTGGCACACTCACCCCTCCATATAGAGCAACGTACCTGCCGTAGTGCATCCTTCACATATGGTACGTAAACAGTCATAATTACAATTTTAACCATAATTAGCTAGTAGATTTGGAGTTGTTTTTTTTAAAACCAAAAACCTTTATGTTTTCGCAGCTGTGACTTATCTGCTTCTTCAGTTCAATCTGAGTCCACTTTTCAATCTAGACACATGAAACTTTACAAATGAAAGTTTCATTTGAGGACCCAAAGACAATGTGTCCATGAAACAATCTCTTAGTAATTAAAAAAATAAATATGCTCATATGTCATCGAGTAAGGCATCAAATTAAAGCTCTCGAAATTCTGATTAATGGTGTCTAATTTTTAATTTGTATTTTAAAACCCCAATTGCACAAGGGGATCAAAATTTTGTTCGCAACGGGATAAAAATAAAGTGATATCTGCTCCGGCCAAATAATACAATACTGTGACAGAATTCTTTAACGTTTAATTTATTTTTCTCTCACATGTTTTTGTAATATTACCACACACAAATTCTAACCATCGCTTGGCCGATTGTTTTGGTGGGCTCCTGTGAAATTTCAGGCTATTTATATCTATTTTAGGACCACCGTACGAAGGAGAGCTGTGTAGGATTCAGTTACGAGAGAAATCCAGATGGCAGAATATCGACTGACCCGTGATGTTTCAGAGAGATGCAATTGGAACTACCCTGCACTTGCCCAATCCCTGGATTGTTTAATTATTACATATGTCATATAGCATGGAACACAAACTGTATGACTATACTCGTATTTTAGAGAGCAAATATATCAAGAAAATAAGGTATTTATTTTGTATATGTCCGAATCCTCAACATATTGAACACTATCAAATTTCTGTTACCAAACAATATCTCTAGGGAAAACCTGACTAAACTTTTAACTATATATTATCATCCACCTGTATCTATTTTATATATATAACGAAATATGCAGCAACACATCATTCTTTGCATTTGACTATCAAACATATATCAAATATTATACCTGCCTAATTATCTTGACTTTGAGGAAATCTGACAATTATATAATTTTTAAACCTTTCAACTAATTAACAAAAAAGTCTATTTTAATATCATTTTTGTCAATATCTATACGCTATGTTGTTAAATTCCAGAAACCATGGGGTTATGCAAGAAATTTAGGTCAGCAATACAAATTCAATTATGCTCATGATGTTTAGGGTTTGGATATTTACAAAATAAACTCAGCGTTTTCTTGCTAGTAGCTACATGACACATAGCTATACAGTTTGTGTGCAGTCGGATTCGCTTTGCATTGCACCAGCACAGTGCACTCACGGGCCAGTCGATATTCTGTCAGCAGAATCGCTTTCGTAATTGAATCGTATGCAGTTCTCCCCTTGCACCGATTAAATCGTTTCACTTGGATGATTAATATCATCATTTAATTATTTCAATTGATGGGAGTACAGTATGAGATGAGGAGTGTGTTCAGATTCGACTCGATTCGAACTAGCGATTCGGAAGGCGCAACCGTACCAATGAAAAAATAATCCTTCATACGTACATTATCCATGTTTGCATTACCTGGACCGCTCAAGGTCGCATAAAGTTCACAATAACATAATAAGCATATCGGCCTCCTTAAATAATGCCACATTTATGATCTAGCCTGGTCATTTGCATTTTATTTTATTGGCCTGGTGTACCTATGGGAATAAAACAATAACGAAGGACAGAGGGAAACCGATAAAAACACTTTTGAAATATATTTATTTTTAGCTGTAATTTACTTACATCTAAATAATAGAATACTTTTTAACTTATTATTGAGTTGTGGAATTACTATCAATTTAATGCTCTTATGCTCCTGCTACTGTTGTGGTTTCAACTTAGCTCACGAACGACAGCCTAGCATTTCAATAACAGAAACCATTAGGTTCATTTTACTATGTCTTTCTGTTTGGTTTGGAGATTTTAATTCCCCATTAAAATTAATTTTACTGATCCAGTGACATAAAATTATAGGTAATTTTCCCAGTCATCCAGTTGTGAGAGTCAACCATAGAGATATTGTATTGAAAATGGCTCAAGTCGGACAAGATATCCGATGCTGTATAATTATTTTTGGTATTTTAATCTGCTGTTTCAAACGGTTGTCAATAAAAGTCATAGTTTAACAATTAAACTTATTATTTCAAAATACTTATTTTGCCAACACTCGTTTAATAAGTATTTAAAAATTCACGCCCTACGTGTATTTCTCGATGTTGTTTCTTAATACAATTTAGTTTACAAATAATATCAAATGTCAACATGTCAAGAACGTTGTGAAATTCGTTTTGTTCGAATAGTTTTGTGAGGCTAATCAGAAAATGAAACAGAATTAATTTTCAAAACTTCACAATTAGCCTGTCAATAAAAAATGGTCATTATTATTGCTATAATTATTCATTGAATAATTTGTTAAAATTATTTATTAAATATTCATGATTGCATGTATGGCTGACATATTCTGCAGGCTGCACGCTGTAATGGCGTTAGACCCTCCCACAGCAAGTGCATTACCAAGCCCCGCCTGAACTCTCCACAAATCAATACTAAGTTACGATGGCTTCACTAACACATTTCCCACGGATATAAATAGCTCACGAATACGTTTTCATACACCGTTGACCCTTTAATAAATTATTACTCATTCAAAACTGTTAATAAAACAATACTAGATAAGATTAATATCATTTCTTATAAATCAGAAACACGCTAAACTGTTAACTGTTAACTTAAATGTTCGTTTTTATTTGTTACATATTATTACACTTCGGTATTGATTATGATGATTTTTTTATCGGTTGTGCTATGTCATAGTATCTTTCATGCAAACTGAAAGTGGTAACAACTCTCTGAAGTTACATTTCATGGGCAGATGTTATTTCCGTCAAAAAAATTTATCATAAGATAAAGTGTTTTAAACGTTCAAGTAAAAAAAAAAAAAATGTTCAGATGCACTTTATACTTTATTAACTCCAGATCAAATAATCTATGAATAGGGGACATGAAAAAATCGTACTCATGAAGACTACGAATTAGACCAGACTGACGCTTAAGCTACTGTGTATACGTTTACAGAACATGAACCATATGCAAATACTATGACATACCACAAACTGTTAAAAATGTGCTTATATACTGCAAATTCATAGTAATTTTCTGACTTCCTGACAGTTAGATACTGCACATTTACCCACACAAAAATTTCCCAAGAAGTATTAAAAAATGTGATCTGTGTAACAGAGTACAAATAAACATTATTAATAGCTGTTGAGTAACACCTGGCTTGTAAAGTCAAAACTTGAAAAAAAATATTTCTAAATAAAGCGTGTGCTAAAGATCAGCTCTATTGATTCGCAAGAATAGATTAACCTTTATTGTGTCAGTAGCAAAGTTATGTGTTTGTTGATCTATCAAAAATAATCTTTATAGGGCTGTTAGAAGGGAAATCTGCAATGTTCTGTAAATCAAAACGTTATCGGTCCTGTTACTTTTGAGTTCATAATGCCATTATGCCCTAAACTTTTGCTATAAGATGTTGTTTGTGCATCGAAACACAAAATGTTTATTTGAAAAAAATAACAATTGCTATAATAGGTCCATTGTGATTGTGATAAATGATCTCATTCATACCATGTATGCAATATTGCAATCACTCTTATTCGTAAAGTATTTACTATATTCAAAGTAGCTTTAATGCATAATAAACATTTAAATATTACCTAATAAAAAAATATTAAAAATAAGTTTTAGTGCATAATATAAGATAATAAATATGGCTATGGTGCACAATATTATGAGTAGGCTGAGGAAGAAGATCCTGGGTACATGAGCCCCAGAGATGACCCAGGAGGGAGGAGCATTGATGGCTTAGCCTACCCCTTACATCACTACCCTGCTGGCGAGGTATCCCAGTTGTTGAATCTCGGTTACATGGAGCTCTTACATAATCCAGCACCGGTTTAACTCCTTGCAACTTTTACTTTACCATCTTGTACCTACCTGCCGATGCCTTTTTTCCACTATATTGTTTAACTGCTACCGGCCTTTCTTTATTTTACCATACAAAAACTTGTTATACTGCTGCATTTCAGCAGAACAGTGGTGTTCAAACGTATATTGGTCGAATCAGTAGACTAATGTAAAACTGCTGAATATAAAATTCAGCTCAAATAAACAGTATAGGGGCTGTTTGTCGAACTATCTTATTAAATCGCCTTTTAAACAAGTGAATGTAATAAAATAAAATACTTATATATCTATTTAAAAAAACCTATTAAAAGGATATTATTAAATACTCGAATTTTGCTATTAGCTGTTAAATCTTATATTTTGAAATATATTAAATTTTTTTGCGATACAGTCTTTGATAGGTCTTTAACTATGTGAAAAAATCTGAAATTTAAATAGCTTTTGAGACTTGACTTGACAAATTTTAAAATTTAGTAAAGCAGAGCCAAATTTTTTCATGCTAAAATTTGTGTCCATAATCACTGTAGTAAATATTTTAAACAAATACAATTCAGCATACTTATACATTGTAAAATGTACTTTTAAAATTTCATATGGATAGAACTACTATCGTAGAACATAGATGCAGTCGGAGAAGAGGTGATTTGTCTCGTTCTTAATATGCTTATGGCACACATCTGTAGTGGACCGAAGATGAATCCTTACAGTACACCTTATGCAATGAAAGTGCCATGATGGCTTGATAACGTTTCAATTCGAATATAGACTCTGCCTCGTTACCCGAGTCGCTGATACTCGGGTTGGAGCGTGATTCGCTGGTGGCAGAGAGGAGAGGCCTGGAGCGAGTGGTGTGACCGTGGTCGGGATGGCCCGGGTTACGCAAACCCACGGGTGAACGAACCCGGGGGAGAAAGTTCGACTTGGCCCCCTCCACTTGGCCTGTGCAAAGGCTCCACTCTTGACAATCACTGCAACACCTGGCACCTCCCAGCTCTCAGCTCTGATTTAATATTTCCTCGTCCATTGGAGGGAAACATTCCCATGTCGCAAATCTCCTAAACTACCTATCTACTGCTAGAGAAATATAATAGTCTGAAAAAGGAGCCAGTTTTTTTCTCAAATAGTTACATAGGGGTATAAATAAATTTTCCGCCAACTGAAAAAACGTGTCTTCAAATTCTGGCATTGAAATTTTCTTTCAACTTCATCTCCATAAATTGAAAAGAAAAACACATAATTTAATAGATTTTTCAAGTTAGCATCGGGGGGTGCTTCATGTTTCAATTAAGGATTAATTTATTATTATTATGATAAAAAAATAAAAACATTATTTATAGGAGTATCTTTGAATGCATTACAACCTTAACGTAAAAATCACAGCTCTGTATCTTTTGTGTTGATGTTTAACTGGAAATTACGGAAAAGTTTCCTTTTTTTATCCGATATTTAGTCAGAATGGCCCAGAATGTTTTCATATAATTTGTGTTGGAATATACTTTTAAAATTTCAACGAAGTATTGCATATTTTTTTACAATTGCCATATTTGAAATACATAAGCAATATTGTATTGCGTGTATGTGATTCCCGTTTGAGCTAGAATCAATTACAATGATAAGCCATGTCTACTTTTGTCAAAAAGGTCGAATGAAACAAACAATTTGAAGATGTACTGTTTGAGGATCATATTGGGTACTGTAATTGAAAATAAAGTGTAGCAAGAGAAATTTATCTTTTCGAGAGAATGTCTAGGAAAGTTTTCTCGATGACCCTAACGACAAGAACATTGATTAGCAAATTACTATTACGTAGGGTATCTAACTAAGAGTTTCAACAATCTGAAAATCCTTAATGTATGTTGTGACTTAGGTTAAAAAAAATGTCATTAAACCCATTTTTTGCAGATGTAAATCCTTAATTGTGAGATATATCACATTTGACTCTTATTTTTTTCTATAAGTCTACTGAAAATTACAAAACAAAACAAATAGATATATTTAAATTATTTTATAATCATCTTATGATTTTTTATTACGTGAGAATTCGTAGAACCAATACTAATTTTGTTCTAAAACTAGCCAATTCGTCCTCTTATGAAATTCACTTAAAAAATCTTGGAGAATATATTTTGTTTTATTTTTGTTAAATATACATTATAATGGATATGAATGAGATGATAAAATAATATTTTGGAAAAGAGGCGACTGTGAGGTTCACTTTGGCTGTAAAGGGTGGCCGGAACACTACTGCCATTTCAGCTGACGTAGCTCCTTTGTTGTAATAACTGTCTAAAAAACATCAGCTAGTCTTCACTCAACATCTATAATTCACAATGTCAGAGATGCGACGTTGGCGACGTAGCCAAACATTTTTTTCAAAATCCCTGTTATTATATCTCAACCAAAATACCAAAAGCATACAGCATTAATTTAATTCGTATTATTTTTTTCGGTAGCAAACTTAAACCATGTATGCAGGTAAATAGTTCCTTATGGAAAGAGGTGTCCCTTCGGCTTGGCATTCAATGTTTATTTGGGAAAAAATTATAATTCACAATGCATATAATTCACATTTTCTTTTAGAAGCGATGCTTAGTGACCCAAAAGTTTTTGGTTAAAAATATCGACTTGTTTTTTTCAGAACCAAACAGTCATTGAATAGTAGATTGAAGTAGGGTCGTGTATGGACCCAACCATAATATTTTTTAAAAATTCAATCACATTTCCCGCCCTGGCTTTTTTTAACTTGTTTAGGAACATTAAAAAAGACAAATATTTGCATAGTTGTTATAATACTATTCAAGAGAACTCAATACAAATAGATACTCAGATCTGTTGTGAGAATTTTACGAATCACTTCTAAGTACCTGGTCTAATTTGCTGTTATTTTCGAGTCGCGTATTTATGGGGGTCACGGTACGAAAGTATGACTTAAAATGACCTTTTATTACATATGACGAAGAACAATATTTCGAGAAAAAATATATCTCAAGACAGTTGGTGTAGGTTCAAAGAAGGGAGACCTTCAGAACCATCGATAGTCATGACAAGGAAATCATGAAAATGAACCATAGTTATCAAGGTGGCTCTTAGTAAGGCCACGTTTCTTCGGGGTTAGAATTTACTAAACGGTTTGACATGGGTTTTAATTGTCAGCTCGTTATTGCTATAGAAGCTGTTAATATATTTTTTTTAAGAATAAGTGTTATAGGACCTAATCTTTGGAATGTAAAAACAGAAATACGAATAATCTAACTGAACGTTAATTTGGAAATTTAATTATTTATTTTATAGTAGCAACTGTGTTAATATAGCATTCGAAGAAACTAGCTCGTACTATGAAGGTCTTTGGTTGGAATGCTAGTGATTAATAGTGAATCTATCTTTTTAACGATGATAATGTTCATTCATAATTCATGGTCAGCTGGAAATTGTTCACACAAAGAAAAATATATAGTTAACAACCTCAGTATAAGGTTAAAGTAAATTTTAAAGTACAAAATGAAATTGTGAAATCATGCAAGAGTGATTATTCATTTTTTCAAGTTATGGGGTGCCGAATGTCGCTTCTAATTAATTATTTAATAGCTCTTAATCATTATTTTAAACGTGTTTGTGTCATCTGGTGGAACTTTGTAGCAAATTGGTTACCTCTAGTTCAAATATAACTTGGGCTGCACAAAAACTGTGAGCACCAAAATATTGACGCAATTCATAATTATTAATTGAACTCGCGTCGATAAAATTATTGATAAAGCTAGCCAAAATTTTAAATGTCTCGATAGAAACCGGTTTTTTTCTATTTAAAGGATTTTTGTAATTATTAGCAACTAAATCCCCAGCAAATATCATATGGTATTAATAAAGACGCCAAGTGATTTAATTGGTCTAATTAACATGATAGGCATTTAAATTATATTTTTCATTTGGTTTTTATTCCTTGTGTTGTTACTTTATTTTTTTTATGACTGGACTGTGAGTCAACCATGTTTCCTCTTTAATCCTATATATAATCTACATAAAATATTTTTTACTTCTTTAAGTTCTTTTCCTAAAAGGCCTCCGAATCTATAGACTTAGAGATGTATGTTCATACTTTGGAACTCATTGTACATTGGAACCATGGTAGACCATTCATTTTCCCCTACGAGCCTGAGTGAACATTTTTGAAGCCATCATCATCGGAAAGTAATTTCTGGTCAAGAATCAAGCCAGAAATCACTAAAATCGAAAATGAGTTGAGCATTTATTCTAGATTGTCTGTACTATTTTTAGTATTACTACTTTTATTTGTGATTTTATACATACGACTTATCCTTCGAGTATTGTAATAGGGCTATTAAAATAGTTAACAATTACCGGTAATAAAATTCGCTAATAATTACTCGACTATTATATTATAGTAGTCGGTAGAGGTCGAAGCAGCTATAAGACTGGAAGATCCTTGACAGCTTTAATAAGTCGGGGCTGTGGATGTCCCGTGCAAGGTCTCTGGGTCTTGCGGGCATAGTCTACCGTTCTGCGCCGTGAATCCAACCTCTTCCTCTAGCTTGCTGTTGTCAGGCTTTCCTGGTCTACGTCTAAATCAGTTGTCCTCATGCTTTCGCTCATGTGTCTGTCCGTATGTTCCTGCAATGTTGAGATAAATTCGACTTTACATTGACCCACTGGTGTTGACCAGTTAATAGGAAATATACAGTTAGAAAGTGAAAGACCGGGGGTTCACCACGGTCATCGTAAACAGGAATTGAATGATACTTCACTTTATTTGTTGAACGATCTTGGATATTCTCTCAAGCAAACAAAAATAATTGTTAATAGTACGAATTCTAAACAACCTACCTCAACACAGTAGTCTTGTTTCTATTGTTTTCAATGAAGGACAATAAAGTTTTAAAAAAAGGTTTAATGTATCATGGGCTAGTAAATTATTATAATTTTTACTACATTTCGTCGAAAATTTGATTATGAATTATGATGGAAGAATAGAACAATGAATTTAAAGACAATGTCATTCACAGGTCTTTATTTTATTCTTTGGAAAGTGGCCAATTTTATTATTTTATAAAAAAATCTTTCAGATAAATGTATAGATGGTTTTTTTATATGTAATTTGTTTGAAGTTAGGTCCTGAGAATGCTTGAGAAGGTGAAATGTCGATTGGTAATGTAACAATAAATAAATGATTTTCGGAGAGGCTCAAATGCTTTTTTGAAAAATTTCATTTCACTCTGTGTAAATATAAACCTTATTAACGATTAATGTAAATTTTTATTTTATTCAATACTTAGAATATTGTTCTTGAGCCTTAAATGTGACCTTAACCTCGAAGAAAAATCATAACTTTAAATCTTAAAATAGATTCAGAGTCAAGACAAGTCTAGATGGTCTGACTTTTTTCATTTTTAATTCAATACTTCCTCACATTTTATTTTAGATGGGAAATAATCAACATGTCTCTAAGTTTTGTGGAATACACTTGTAAAATTTTGGTTCAATCTTAATCATTCAACCAATATATTAGGACAGACGGTACGAAAGACTATCGCCTTTAGGCAACAAAAACATATTGTTTTTTTTTTTAGTTACAAAACACAAATACCGTTTTGCTCTTTTCCGCTATTCTCTTAACACAATTAGCTCGGAATGAAAAAAAGACTCTACGCCGCAGTGACTGACGAGTAGGTTTTGACTGACTGAGCGGCCCGTGGCCGAGGTCCAATGAGGGCAGGTGATTATTTCGCTCTTCCCATTTGGGAGCAGGTTGCCAAATGTAACTCAAGACCCTGGCAATGGCATTTCCAGCTACTGTCCCCTCTTTTGGCACATCCAAGGGCTCCTGCATCTTCGGGGTTTGCCTAATCAAAGAGTACATCAGTGTTCGTATTCCAATCCAGAAAGAAATATCTGGTTGGATCATATGAAATGTCAATTCCTAGGGTATGAGGCAAAAAAACAACGGAAATTTGCCTAGAGATATGATACACCTCTGTTAGTAGTATTTGTATTTTTATTACTGATTGTAGTATTGACCTAATAAAGATTTAGTCCTAGTAAAAGGACCTAATCAGGGTTGAAGTTCACTCCTATAATTTCCATTTTATGTTTCCCCACTCCTTTTAAAATTTGAGAGCTTTGAAAAAAAAAAATATCGTCTCCATGTAATGGCATAAATAGAGAAACATATTCAGAAGGAATGCCCTCTATATAACTATTGTCAAACATCTCTGAACAAAAACGTAATCAGTCCCAACAACAACAAATTGATCCCAGCCTGAACCATAAATCAAACACGGCTACAGATTGACCTTTGAGAAAAAGTTGTACTTATAACTTATTATACTACTCATGTGAAAAGAGAACATTTCTCTAATCTTTGACCGCCCAAAAAATATGTCCTCTAACAATATGAAAACAAGCTCTCTTTTGACTTGGTCGCAAACCTGACCTAATATCAGACCTTCAAGCTCTTAAGCTAGCTTACAGAGAGTCTCTAACTTTCTGTAGGATAGATTAAAACAACTTAAAATGTGAATTATGTAAACTATACTTGACTGTAAAGTGGACATGTTTAATGAAAGTCACCCTTCGTCATCACGAACCAGGCTTTCCTGAGTACCACTCCTATCTCCTAATCTCCTTTCTCTTAATAAGGCTCTTGTAATAGTTATTCTTGGAATGCTTTACACATAACATTTCAACTGTAGGTAAGCCTGGAATTTTTCAGCACCACGACTACTATGAACAAGTAGTACTTTTTTAATAAAACCATTTTTTTTTTAAGAGGGAGAGATATACACCCTATATATCAAATCTGAAAGTGAACTCATTGAATAAAGACGAAAAAGGAACACTACTGCTAGATTACAAAGTTTATTTCAGAAAATAAAAATGTGAACAATATTAATGATTTGTATGAGTTAATCATTATTATTTCTTAAGAGCCCTCATTCTTTCTCTTTTTAATATTTTGTTATTATTCAATCATTATGCAGTTATTCAAGTTTTGCTGCCATAATGGCGGTTAAGAGGGGTGGCTAATTTTTTACATCTTATATATATATTTATATATATTCGTGACTCATGTGAAAAGAGAACATTTCTCTAATCTTGGACCGCCCAAAAAATATGTCCTCTAACAATATGAAAACAAGCTCTCTTTTGACTTGGTCGCAAACCCGACCTAATATCAGACCTTCAAGCCCTTAAACTTAATATATATATTAAGTGCAATAAACTTTTTGTTTTCGATCTTAAATTAGAAAGATTTCTTCCCCCTTTTAGCTTGTCTGTTCCTTGATTCATCTCGAGTCAAATCTGACACTTACAATTACAGTGTTAATGATCGGTGTTTCTTGGCTATTACAAAAAAAAAATCTCCAAGCTAAATGACAATGATTAAGTATCTGGAATGTTTGTTGTGATTTAGAACAATAATACCTTTCGTAATCGTTAAAATATTTCTATGTTTATGATTGGAAAACTTTCACAATTATGTTGTTAAGTGTACTCAGTGTTGAGTGTACGGACACTTTCATGGAAGTTAGACTCTATATCACGAATATATAGAAACGAAAAATTCCCATTAAAATGTTCAATTGTGATTACTGAAAAGGGGTGGAGAAAAAAAAAAAAAAGTTTAAATAATAAAAAAGGATTTAAGCATAGATCTTTCACTTGATATAAAACTCCCCAAAATCCACAATAAGAATGAAAAAGAAACCATAGGGCTTATTTTTATCCCCTTTGGGATATGTGGCCCATTAGCTCAGTTGGTTAGAGCGTCGTGCTAATAACGCGAAGGTCGCGGGTTCGATCCCCTCATGGGCCAGTAGTTTTTTTTTTTATTATCGTATTATTTAATAATATTATATGTAAAAAGCTTAATCGATATAACAAGTATGGTGAAATTACTCAAATAAGTAATTTGTATAGTAATTCTGATTTAGTAGATCAGATTAAAAAATTATACATTTGTTCAATAAAATCCCGACCATAAATAAATATTAGCATTGAGTACTGTGAAAAATGTGTTAAATGTACATAATAATTATTTTTGTAAATTTTATTTCCTTTGTTGAACATTTTTATTGAAGAGTTTCCTATATTTAGAACAGACAATTCATTAAATCTCAGTTGTTCAGCCAGCAAATTTACCTTTTTAAGAGTTAAATTTTCATGTATAATTCAATTATGTTTTTCGTATAATCCGTCTGTCTGTTTTGACAGCTCGTCTCCTTTTTTATCCCTTCTGAATGTTCACCGTTGCCATACAACTTCAGGATTACTAATATGTTTATTTCATTAATAACTTCATATGTTCACAACTGCCTACTGTATTATATTTGTCTTTACGAGTATCAAATTTATTATTCCGGCATATGAAATTTAATTTTAGTTTTGAAATAGGGATACTTACTGAAAATAGTGCAACTCCACAGAAACAATAACACATAATCTATCTTACTGCTTGAAATGAAATGTTACATATGTTGAGATTGATGAGATACAGATTGAGGATCTATAATTGTATATAAATATCTGTAAATTTAAAGGGGCTAGGAAGGAAAAAAAAAAAAAATGTAAAGATTGATGTGACAGTTTCAGGGAAAAAAAAATCAACGAGAATGACAAGACTACAGGAAGCTGGTCTGCACCGGAATGTTTTGATTTGGCTAAGAATCTTACCCAGGGTATTTATTTTGTACAAATAAATTTATCTATCGGTAACTTTTTATTAAGACTCTTTAATATTAGCGTGGTGATTAGAGAAATAATGACAATAGCACATAATCATGTGATGGAACTTACTATTAATAAACTTAACAAATCTGTTTCGTAAAGGCAAACTTATATCCATTTCGTTCTTGGTTCCTTAACCTTTTTTGTTTATTAACAGTATAATTAAACTAATATATTTTTTACATTTATATGTATATTCATGGATTCAAACTTATCTGTTCGCCCACTTTAGGATTTAAATACGATGAACATATGCTATCATATATTAGCTAATAGTTATTAAACTATATTAGTAAATCCAACGATGGGATATTTTAAATTATTTTGACTAAGTAAAATTTTAACAGCCTTGATGTAAACGGCGCTGTCTATTCCTATGTTACACGATTCTCTTTAAAGTTATGTCTTTAAATATTAATTAAATTAAATGAAAACCAACAATAATATTCATATTCTAGTGTCGCTTTTGTCAATATTTTATGTTTCCATTTTTTTTTTTTTAATGCCCTTTGTGGCTGAACTCGTTTAACAAATGAAATAAAGTAAAGACATAAACAATAAAATAAAGTTGTCTTTATGTCTCATGTCAAAAAAAATTTTATACCATTTTAAAGTAGATAGATTATTTTAACAACTGCTCTCCTAGAATATAAAGCATAACAAAAAACAAAGTATATAGGCCTTTATTAATTAAGTTAGAAACATCCCCCGAAGGACTCTCACCACAGGCCGTCCCTAGAACACCCGCACCTCACCCGAGCTATCCCACACTCCTTATTTCCTACACCTATCCTTCAAATAGGTCCCTCCTAGTACAAGGATCCACTTATCCCAAATAAATTCCATTTATTGTTCCCTTATTCCTAATTTTTCTAGTTTGAGAGCATTGAAAAAGAAAAAAAAAAAGTTAGAAATAAAAATAATATAGGTACAAAAAAAATTTACCCTAATTGTGAAGTGGAAGATTAAAGTTAAATTTAATGAGATGTGATATCATCACCAAACATTTCTAAAATACATATAAAATACCTACTTGTGGATTTAATAAGTTTGTTGAGTCCACCTAGAGTACAAAACAAGCTATATAAGTTCATATATCTTATGAATAAGTTCACAATATTAGTGATATTGTTTCTAAATTATGAATTCATGAAGTATATGATTTTAGGGTTCAGAGTATCAAAAACATCTCGGATCCCATAAGGATAAATAACATATTATCACAAGTTTGATAGTTTATGGGCTATTAATCTAACAGAAATATATATAGATACATAGCCTACACTGCCATAGAGTGATAGATACAAGTCCCACCAGAGCTAAATATATAATATAGATCACTAAGTAGAATTAATCTGATACTTAGTTAAGATCGTGCGCCACTCTGATGTGGAATTAGAACACATATTATTTAAAGTATTGTTAATAAACTCTAAGTCCCTGGACGAGAAGTTTTTTGTTCCGTTATAAACAAGTTATTGCATTAAATTAAACTTATATAACGGAATATGAAGTCCTTTTTCAGTAGGTCTAATTTGACTTAGACACCATCTCCTGATTTGATATAATGATTATCAATGAATATAATATAATGAATATTAATTTATTTTATTATTTGTGCCTGGAAGGAATATCTGGCTGAGAAATAATAATAATAAACCCCCTTAACCATTGCCCTCAACCACAAATTTGTTGTATAATGGATTGATTTATTAGCCTTTAAAGGAAATGAATCTTTTATGCGAGATGAAATTGAAATATAAGTAATAACTAATGAATTGGCGTTATATAATACTATACTACAGTTCCATGGTTAATTTCGTATGCTCAAACATCATATTTATCTAATGTTGCACTAAGTGAAGTCTTTGGTGTACTTTTGGCTGTCGCTTGGCTCGTTACAGCTTCAGGAGGAAGTAGTAGACCGAGTTAGTTCCGTTTAGTAAGGCTGCTTCCGGCATAATAGCACTCAGTTAAACAGAACAGAACGATGGAGTGAAACAGAATAGACATAGAGGTAGCTTTAGGGGTTTATACGAAAGTTATACCCACCCCTGTTTGGGGAACCCGGTGTTTCGTCTAATTACTTTTTAGGTTTCCAAGTATATCTCTGATTATCGGGTCTCAGTGGTGTGGTTAGTGGTTTCTCAGTGCTCCTCCCTCTTCACAGTTATCTCTGCGACGCTCACCTGAGACATTCCTGTCCTTTTCCATAAATAAAAGCCGACAAAAAGCCTTTCCCCGTTTTTCCTATTTGTAGACAGGTCATTTCCCATCAATGAAGTTAAGCCTGTTTATAGTAAATTTGCTTATAGAATAATTTTATTCCATCCTTCGTTTATAACTCGTTATATGAAATGGCTCGCCCCGAAATATGTGAAACTTTTTACAAATCGAGCATATACTCAATTCCCACCCATCACAATTACAAAATCTGCATCGTCTATTCATCTTGTTCTTGGTCTACCCCGCTTTCTTTCTTTTGAAGCGAAGTTGTTGCACCATTTCCTCGCTCCCATTAGAGGATTGAACTACAATACGTTAAGTCCATGTAATTATAAGTTTTTCTAATATTATAAATGGCCAATACTTAATATTTAGGTTGAGAACACGTCTCATTCATGAAAAATATAAGCGACTCCATACCAGCATATGAGTACATGTTACAAAGTAGATCCTCATGTATCGAATTAAGGATCATTTAGATTCTCCGATAGTTACTTGACAGTCAATGATGCCATCATAAAAAGTACAATCTAGCTATTGTACATTTGCCGCTTGATAGTGGTTGAAGTTGATGCGGAGGCACGGATCACCATAACCTGCCTCACATCCGGGGACTGTGCTCTATCTAATCAGTAACATTAAAGGGATGAGATGTATTTGCTGAGGTCCAATGCAGTGAGTCGTAGCCACATTAAAGGGACAAAGGAACTCAGAGGGGAATATAATTTTATAACGGCCCCGCAACAAGTTGCTTTGTCAGCGGAGTTGTTAACCCCGGGCAACGTACTATTATCGTCTCTAAAGGACGGGGCTTTATTGCGCTTTCAGGAAATGTTTCTTAGCATTCAACTCAAAGGATCTAATTAAGATGCGAGATGGTTTTCTCCTGCGCTTTTGAATAGTTTTTTTTTTTTATCTTTACGCTGTATGACTCAAACGTTGTTATCGTAAAACGTTGCCAAGAACAGTGTATCGGTGTCACAATCCTGGACATACTTCTCTTTAAGGACACCCCGATTTGGTATATCCCTTCTTTACAGTAGCCTTTTACCTGTATAACCTCCTTGAATTCGAATCCGCACCCGAAAATCCCACAAATCTCTGGAACTTCATTCTCATTAACATCCACCTCATTATAACTCTCAATTTTCTATTTAATTACATCCATGACATATGACAGAATTTTTGTTTTAATTCATTTGTTTAACTCAACTGTTTTAATTCATTTTTGTTTCAACATCATTTGTGAGCGTATGTGATTCGTGTAGATTTTTTTTAACTGCCCCGAAGCAACGTTCGCTGGTTCCGTAACACGTACAGAGGAAAATTTTCCAGTGAAGGGCTTAAGAAAATAATCAAATTTAGTGACATTTTACACTCCAGGATTTTAAGCTGCTCTAGGTTTTTCTGTGGCTTCTCAGTGTCAGCATCTAAAACCTCCTAAATTCCTAACTCGAGTAATGATATTGATTTACAGGATAAGTTTTTTTTCTTTTTTGTAACAATTCTCAACGGTATCAAAAAAAAAAAGTTACTGAGCCCAAGGCAGAGGCTTTACTTTTAAAGTTCCTGGACTGACATCTTTCATCTGTACAAAGGTAATAAAAATGAGCAATTGGATCTGAAATGTATTGTAGTATTTGTGTGAGTGGTGTATGTGACATGATCCACCAATAAATAGTGTTAGAAAGGGTATTGGTATTGCAATACTTCACTGCATAATACAGTGAAGGGTGACAACAAGCTGATGACTCATTCCTCACAAAATTAGCAAGATTCTCAAAATGGAATGTTGTATAAATAATGTTAAAACTTGATTGCATCACTTTGTGCAACGGACGACACAAGTGGAATTAGTGTCGTTTTGGCTGTAATTTTACGATTTACCACCACTCAAACACTTTTCCTGCTCACGTGGATAGGTGATACGAATCGGACATGGAAAACACAACTACAAGGGACGGTATTTCTCTGTCGTGTGATGTTTTGAGCCTGGAGTTGCCGTTGTTGGTAGACTGCACTATCCCGTTTACCTTGAGCCTACTACTTACTCTCGCCTCTCCTAGGCCTAGCAAATACCATTAGTAGTTCAGTTGTCAGCAGGAGTCCGTCCGGTGCTGCATCTTGATGCTGCCTTCTCGGAGATGTGTCTACCTGTTGCACATACGCGCATGGTCTGAAGGTACGTGACAATTGCGTACGTTTCAGCATATGTGAATTCAGGGGCGCTCCACTTAACCACTGCCTTTTAAAGACGCCCTAAATACTTATTTAATTTGATTCTGTAGTACAGTATGTGTGAACTTTTTCAACATTTAATCCATTGAAAATAACCAAGTGTGGTTAGGTAAATTCAACCAATGTGTTCATTCATGTGAATTTTAAGCATCTCCCACAAAACACAACATTTTACCTTGCATTTCATGCGATGGTAACCTCCATATAAAATATTGATAAGAACATTTAGTGATTTATCATAATTAAAAACATTAAAAAAAGTTTTTTTCTGTCGATAAAGTAAAATGTAATGAGATAGTAACCTTATTATAGTGCAACCTCCCTTTCTTGTTCACAAACATCCGATACGTAGTACAGTGAAATTATATCACTAATATTTACCGGATGTAATATATATATTATATTATACTATGTAATATGTATGATACATATTATGGGACTGATATGCAGTAGGGATTTGAGGAACTTACTCATTATATAAAGGTCATGAGCTCAAAAACTCCCTCAGCTGATGTACTATGCATAAAAGGAACCTTGGAAACAAGTAAACAATTTAAAATGTTTCTGATTTCGTGAAAATAAAAAAAATGAATTTCAACAAAAGTATATAAAGGAAAACATTACCTGAAGGTTGATTAGATAATCAAAAAATGATAATACAAATTATAAAAAAGTGTCAATAAACACTTTTAGTCACTTTTTTAAAATAATATTCTACTTAATGTCTAAACACATAATACATATTATTAATCTGGTCGTCGAGACACTTTTGACGACTTTACGTAATTATAATTCACTTAAGCATTAACTCACATTACATGTACATATTAGAGCACGTCGTCACCTTTAATTTGATACCGTACTCAATATGATAGAAAACCTTTTTTTTTACTGCTAATGTTGCGAACACGATATTAATTACCGTTTTAATGACGCCTTGTAATTATAAATGAAAACAATAATAATAATAATGATTTATTTAATGGCACATACTCATATTTTATGGAGATGGCTATGTTTTTCATTTCTTCCAAATGTACAATTGTACTATAAAATTGCATGTCTTGAGCAAGGGACTCACAGTGACTAAAACAGACAGACAGACTCTCTGGTAAAAACGTAAGCGTTTATGATTTTTAAACTCTTAAAAAATGTAATGCTTTACACCACCCGTTGATAACATGTGCCAAGTTAGTTAATTGACCCAATACAATCTTTAAAAAAGTACTTGGTGACATGCTAACAATATAGTAAACAAAACACGTAACCTGACTACTGGGAGTAGCGCCACCTATAAACATTCAACAAGTTACAGAAATCACCTCAACCTCCGTAATTTTTAAAACTAACTTGTCGACCGAAGGATCATCAGCCTTGTCATGTTTTTATTACATTATTTAAACAGTTTATTATAATTTTTTACGCAAATCGTGAACTAGTGTTTAAAAAAAAATATAATAATAATCGATATGTAGGAAGTAGGAACAGAACCGAAAAAATACGACTCCACGTGAATTATTTGAATCCTCATGCAATTGGACGCATTAAGCCTTCTCAACAAATAAAAAAAAAATGAATAGCTGAATTTTTGCAGTACGCCTTCTTTTGCTGCTTACTTGAGAAATCTTAAAAATCAGAGAGACGGGGCATTTCCCATGTTTCAATTTATTTTATTTTTTTTACTATTTATCGTTATTGTATGTTGTCCAGTGTATGATAATTTCATTTCGATTTGTAAGAAATATTTCTTTGAAAATACATATAGATTAATCATTTTTACGATCATATTGCCATTGACATACCTACATAAAGACAAACAGGTAAAAGATGGTTGCTCAGTACCTGTTTAAAAGTATAGCCTCCCTTCGGACTACCAAACAAATAATTCCAAGTATCCTCTCTCATATGTATTAGATGTTTTTGCTTGTCTGTTAACCTAGTAATGCTCTTCTTAGATTATAGACTAGTAAATGCTCCTGATACAGACAATAATTGATGTTATTGTGCCACACTTTTTGGTATCCTGTACTTAGGAGACTTTTGTTCAAATTAATTTAGTGGTGCAAGTTATAAAAAACTGTTGATGTTATCATGACATCTTATTGACTAGTTTGCTCAACGACTCACTAGACGTGGAACTAGCGTCCTCCTCCAGCAGTGCTCTATACGGGAAAATGGTCCTCGAGTCTCTAGAAACTTCATTTGCTCATCCCAGCTTCGGTCTTCCGGGTTTCCTCTTCCCACTATTTCCCCCAGAAGCATTTTTTGGCTTATTTCTTCTTCCACCATTCTAATAAGGTGGTCCAAACCATAGAACGACTCCAAAGCCTGTCTTCGCTATATTCTCAGGTTGCGATTCGTTCCCGACTTGAATCCTTCAAAACAACAAAACAAAAAATTCTCCTTTTGAATCGCATTACTCTATTTTCGCTTTCCTTACGTATAGGTCATACCATTGCTCTAACCATAAATTTACCGTAAAAATTACTTTTATAGAAGCATCATTTATTGGTTTTCTGCTGATACCCAACATTGGAGGTGGGAGGGTACGATAACCACCTGTTAATTAATGTTTACCTTTAACATAGTAATCAAAAATTACTTTAGGAGTCTTGATATTTGACCTAAGAACTTCAGGTGCCACATTGTTAAAGGTCTCAGCTGGAAGGTTGGTAAGTGTCTTATAATTGTACAGTGTTTTTATACTATCGTGTCTTATTATCCTTTATTATTATCTTATTATCGTGTATTAAAGTATCCTCGGCAAGGATGAAGCTAGTGAGCTCAAACTTCACGGCCTTGCAATTAAATTCGGTACTATAACAAAGTTTCAATTGGAGGATGGTAATAAATATGTGTGTCTGATTAGAAAACATGTTAATTTGTTGAATTATGGAATGCTGCAAACGAATATATGAGATGGACATTGGTGCTATTCTAAAACAATATTCCCCCTATTGAACAAACTTCTTTTTGTAAATGTTCTCTCTCAATTCTGCCTTATATTGTCCGCGGAGACTAAAGCGGCAGTGGCCTCGTGAGCTGCTATAAATACGTGACAGTGCGAGTCCTGGCAATGGCCAGTTTCTCCAATCATGCCTGAGCGTCTGTGGCTCTCCCACTCTCGGTCAGCCTCCAATGGCGACGCGGCCATTGGAGGAGCATGTGGGTCTTCCCAAGACTCCACTTCCTCTTCCACATGCGAGGGAGATGACAACCATGTGGATTTGGGAGGTCTCTGGAGTGTTTATAAATAATGTATGAATGACAATTGTAAACATGGTATGGATGAGAACATTGATCACAGTTTCTTACTGCCCAATAAAAGGCAGATTGTAATCTTATCGTAATAAAGATTGTTGTTAAATTTAAAAAAAATATAGTTTCCTAGACAAAATCCTTTTCTAAAAGTGGTTTAGAAGGTAAAATGGTTTTGTGAGTACCTTTTACAATGTAATTAGGAATTGGACATCAATTTTGAGTTTGAAAAATATAAAGGTGTAAATTGATTTAAGGAAGGGGGGGGGCACTAACGGAGTCATGCAGTTTTTAGTGTATTCTCATCGTAGGATCAATGACCTCGGAGTTCCAATTAACTTTGAAGTTTTAACTTGAACTCAATTAGCTCCGTTTCAAAGTCGATCCTCTTCCTACTGACTCTGCAAGAGAGGGCCCTCGTCGAAAATAGTTTTAGGAACGGAAGATTTGCAAAGTCTAGAAATAGGGCAAGTTGCAGGTGAAGCTGTGCGTACGGTGCACAGGCTGTGTATCTATAGATAGAATTCCAGCCCACTATCTGGGCCAACTCGCCTCTTAACTTCTCAATATAACCGCCCGTACTGTCTTATCCTCAGTCTGACATCCTCTCAACACCGTCCTTTGATCGCGTTCGTCGCCCTCTTCGGCTCACCTCAAAGCAAATTTTCAGAGCACTCAAAACGTCGTTTTCACAACACTATTGGTGCATTTGATGGTGAAAAGATACATTGTACACAAACAGAATAAACATGCACACTAGTTTACTAAAGTTTTTGTGTATAAAACTAGTTTATTAAAAACCTAAAGTGCTTACTGTGAAATTCTAAACCTTTATTGTAGTCACTAATCCTCTTGTGAGCGCATACAGTATTCAAGAGCGTTATTGTAGTCACTAATCCTCTTGTGAGCGCATGCAGTATTCAAGAGCGGTATTCCCTACTTTGAAGAGCGTTTGAACTAAAACACTGCAGGTTTTCGAATACTTCCCTTCACTTTCAAAAGACTGAGAATCACAGTTGTTTCTGTGATCATTCTCTTTGCAATATGTGATATTAAATAAAATGCAACGATACAAGCTATGTTAACAAAATAGTCAAATAAAGAATTAATACGTCATTTTAAAGCCAACTTTTTTCATTTAAAAGTGCTTTTGTTCAGCCTAGTATATATAAACTGGTTTTTTTTGTTTTTTCTTAGCTCTCAAACTTAAAAAATTGGATGTGGGAAAAATAAAGGAAAATTATTTTGGGCTAATGAGTGCCTTTCACTAAGGGGAGTCCCCCATTTGAGGATGTATGAGAAGGATATAGGGAGTGGAATGCCTAAAGGAGGTGGGTGGAATCGGGAAGGTAGTGAGAGTCTACCGAGGGTGGAGCCTAGGGGTACCTAGGCAATGGTTTGTAGTCGGCCAGGTCAAGCCTGGCCCGCCCCGGCAGGGGCCTGAAACTGAAATTGCGACGTAGAATGTAAAGGAACAATATCACGAGTACTCGTTGGGATCCTGCCAAAGCCTTGTCTCGGTGTTAAAAACTTATTCACCTATTCACCTTTGTCCTAATCTTCACCTATTCAGGGCTTTTGTCCTAAAACGTCAGACCATACCAGTCACTGAAAATTGCCTTTTCAGGCAATTTCAGGCAAAATCGTTTTCGACAGATCTAACCTTTAGATGAAAGATCATTTACGTACTAACAATGAAACTATATTAGACAACTGACTTTAATTCACCTGTACAGTTTGACCGCCCGGAGTGTGACGTTCAATATATTAAAAGTAATTGTAAATAGCTAAGATATCAGCGAACAAAACCTATTTAAATCGGTTGGAATATATTAAATACTTGATTTAAATATATATACATTAGTTAATTACATTATTCAATTAAATATAAAGGTTAACGATTACTGTTTTGACTACCTTTAAGTTTAGTTTTGCACTAAGTTCTTTATAGATATATAGAAAAAAAATTATAATCTTAACACATAAATCCTTCTCATATAGACATCTGATTGTTTACTCAAATCCGAATCACCGATGGCGAAAGCGCAACAAGCAGAGATAACTTCTGTGGGGATAACATCATCACAATTGCTGACAGCTGAACCAATCTCGTGTTATGATTTTCAAATAAATAAAACTAGATCTTCAATATTTAAATAAACATTAAACAATCTTCTTTATTTATAAAATCGTTTTCGACAGATCTAACCTTTAGATGAAAGATCGTTTACGTACTAACAATAAAACTATATTAGACAACTGACTTTAATTCACCTGTACAGTATGACCGCCCGGAGTGTGACGTTCACGATAAAAACAAATTTGAGTGAACAATCTTGTCTTGAAAGAAAAAGTGGTTTGAGATGAGCAAAAAAAGAAAGTGACATTTTTGTGAACGGGAACCTGCGTTGATGGGACTGGTTCCTTCTCGGCTGATCTTACCGGTTCTGGAGCTTGGAACAGTTGATGGTCTTGCACCTCTCTTCCTAAGTAGTCCTAAAGAACAGGAAATGTAACAAGCTCCTCAAAAATGTAAAAGCGGAATCTCCCGATAAAGCCGGATACATAAAAAGAATCAGACAGCTTCTAGGTCCCTCAAAAAATAAACCTAATTACAAAAATATTTGAACAGAAACTCAATTGTATAAACTGTAGAATATAAACATCAACAAGCAATAGACACAACAAACAATGGATCACCAGATAACACTATTAAAATATTTTCTGGTTTTAACCCTTCCACACTTATGAAATTCCGTAGAAACTTTTCCAACCACTCTAATTCCCTACTACAGTCATTACACTGTGCCAGTCATCCCTATAATCATCCTCGGAGACTAAAGCTGCCTGTGCGTGACCTGAGTCATGTCCTGAGCGTCTGTGCCTCTCGCGCTCTTGATCAGCCTCCACTGGCTCGTATCCGGCGACGCAGCTGACGGAGGAGCGTGGGGGACTTCCCAAGACTTTGCTTCCTCTTTCGCAAGCAAGGGAGGTGGACAACCATGTGAATTCGGGAGGTCTCGGGACTGTTTAGAAACACTGTCTGAAAGAGCGAGTGAATGATGAATTGTAAATATGGTACGAATGAGAACATTTATCTCAATTACTTATTGCCTAATAAGGCAGATTGTAATTTTATTATAATAAAGATTTTGAATATTAAATAACTGAATGAGTTATCTACTTATTTCAGACTTTCTATTTTATTGTAGTACAATTCATTCTGTTGATTGTTCAGTAGGCTCACTCAAAGATAAACTGTACGATCGGCATTATGCTAGTGAGGAATAAATAAACTAAGAATTGAATAGGAAGCTAAATTTTTAGAACATAGATAGTTTTTGGGAACTTTTAAAACTTTCTTTAAATATAAAAACACTGAATTAGTTGATTAATTGACTATTACATCTTTTGAATATATAAATTTATATATATTAGAATATATTAATTAAGTGTCTCTAATCCGCAAAAGATGAGTTTTCATGTTTATAAGAAAGTTATTTTCAATTGTGTCATAGAGAAATTAATTTCGCCCCACGTTCAGGAGAGATGTTCGACTCCCAATTCGAGACGAAAGTGAACTCATTCGGCCTCCTACATTCATATCAGTCCCCTTTCTAAACCGGGGCCCATCACTTTGCCCTGCCGCCCTTTCGTTTTCAAGAATTTTCACTCAAATGTAAACAGTTACGGGCCTGTTAAGTATCTAATATACACAGTGTCTTGAGCTTACATTCCTTCGTGCTATATTCCTACAGGAAAAAACGGAATTAAATATAACATACTATTGTGATTTTTCTGACGGCTAAAGCATGTGACACGTAAGTTTAATAACATCATAATGTTTTGATTTTTAACAGTTTTTTTTCACCTACTTATAAACCTAAATCGTGGAGTAGTTATTATCATATAAATCATATCAATAATTATATAACAACTACATCTTTATTAAAATATTAAAGTTAACTGCGATGGTTATTGACAACGCCTCTTGACTTATAAATAATTGATAATCATGGTCTATTTTTGGTACTGGATGGTGCTCATTGGTTGAGTCAATTTTTTGGAGTTAATGGGGGTTGAAATTTGTACGTAGTTATTACTTCTGTATGCATTTTGGGCACAAAATGTTTGACTGTGAATGTAGTACTATAACTCAACACTATAGACCAGTATAATCCTACAAAGAGGTGTCTCAGGTTGGTGTGACCACTCCACAGTCTTGTTGACAACCGCTCAATGCTTCCCATTCTACGTTCCATTGTTTCTATCTCCTTCTTTACTTCTGAGGCAAGCACCAAGTTTGGACATGGTAGTTGTTCATAATTTGCGGCTTAATTATGTCAGATGGTACCCAGAAGAAATGAACATCATATTTTCCTCTCAACTATTTTATTTACAATGTTGTGTTGTTGTAACAAATACTTCATTGGCCATTAATTTTGTAGTCCCTCAGGCACAGTCACTGGTGACTGCTTTAGTGGGTATTATCTTATTTTAAGCGTTCTAAGGCGTTTTTAATTACGCACGTTTCTATACAGTACATTTGATTAAGTTTACATTTCTACGTATTATCGTGAGACACTAAGGAACGGCCAACACTTTCTTCAGTTTTCGACCTGTCAATGAAAAATTTTTCTTACCCTTCATTATTATCAATAAATCCTTGAAATATTCGTTTTTAAGCTAAATTTTTCTTTAGAGGGTGTCGAATCTCAGTGCAACCAAGAGGTACTTCTGGGTCCAGCAAGTTACTAAGATGGTCGAAACAAATAGTCAAATTTATCTTTAAAATTTGTTTTCAGCTGACTGAAGTAAAATGTAGATGACGTTAAAGTGAAAATTAAAAAGGTGTATATAAGAATAAATGACTGGCTAAAGCAAACAAATATTAGGTAATAAAGACAGCTGAATGGACGGACATGTGGTTTCTCTCGCGTTTGTTTGAGCAAAGGTCGAGTATGTGCCCGCTTTAATGTCACTGCCACTTCTTCCTCCCACTCCACTTCTCTCCCAAATCCTAAGGATTCTCACTTATATTTTGCCTTTTAATATTTAAACTAAAAGCAACAAACAATAAAAATAGAGTAGAGTGTACAATTGATGTCCTTACCTGCGACCTTCGGATTGTGTACGCGAGGGTCTTCAAAATATGACTCAATTCTGCACCATCCACTGTTTTCTGCTCAGTGTAAGTTGAGTGAGGACTTCAAAAGCTAATCAACTATACCAAAGTTAATATCGAACAGCAGCTATTGTGAATGACAAATTTCATCTGAATATTCTGAACAAATAATCATGTAAACTTACATACTTCAATCATTCCACAATCTATTCGTCCCTGAACAATATTGTTCTCTCAGACCATTTATTTATTTTTTATTGCATACATAAAAAAAAACATGACTATGACAAATATAGCTTCCTTCAATTAATGTTTTTTTTCTACAATTACATTTATTTCACACTGTCAAATTGTCTATCGTCTCCTGTTGCGTTAGATAGTATTCACTGATTGAGAGCTTGCCAATTTAACAATCGGTAGAAAATTTAAACTTTAAAGAAGCCAAATTATTCACTTATTGGCACTATGTAAAACGACATGGAAAAAAGTATTCAATAATAGAAATAAGATAATAAGTAATCAATGCTAAGAAGCAACGATTGAAGAGAAAAATAATTGCTTGTGACCCTATTGGTTAAAACTATCCTGTAATTGAATAAATAAAAAATGTAAGAATTAAATCATTTACATAATCAGAAAAATGTTATTGGACCAGTAATCCTTGTTTATATAGTCGCGTTTTTGCTATTTGTAAAATGGAATAACATTTAAAAAAAAAACAATCAACACAATTTGAAGGAGCACTGTAGTGTTACTCCACAATAATATAATATTTGAATAGAAATGCTCACTAGCCCAGTGAATAAATATGCCTGGTGTATATTATTATGCAGCACTAACGACTGTTGTTGTAATATTGTGCGTCACTAAATGTCGTTGCGTGGGAGTGAATCAGTCAGCTAGTCTGTTCAGTAGCGGCAGTAGTCTGTAATATCTCTCTCTGCTTATGTCCTCTGCTACTTATAAATGGAGACCGTTCTTTGTCTAAGCGCTTCCATCGGGCTATAAACACTCCTCTGGCTGGAGGAAGCCATAAAGAACTAAATCTTTATTTCCATTAATGTTTAATTTATTCCACGCCCTTGTCGGCGATTGAGGAAGGATGGCCCACAAGGCTTATGGCTTAGAACAACTGTCCAGTCCGAAGGGAGAGGCTGTATTTCGGAACTAACTTATACGTAGAATGACCTTTCGGCTTCCTGTACTGTGGTAGAGTTATTTAACTTGATCCAATCTCTTTGAAAGTAATATATAATTTACAATTACGTTGGTTATGCTGATAAATTGACGGTTGAGAAAAACTATTGATTAAAAAAATGAAAAGTCAACAAACATGATACTTGTAGCCTTTATAAAATTATAGTGCAGAAGTAATTAAAAATTTTCAATATTTCCTCAAGGTTCAAAAATGATAGTCAAAAAAATTTACTTTAAAAATTTCCAATATTTTGAAGAGACTTACAATATTACGGTGCACTTCTTTATACACAGAATATTAGTCTGATTGCTAAAGCAACATCCTCTTATTGCACATCTTTAATTCGTACCCCCTGCGCATCGCATTTCCTCTGCCATAAAATCCGATATGACATCCGATATTTCCGAAGGAATCCTCACAAAATTCTTAAATCTTTCCCTTCCCAATATTTTTCTTCGGCTTATTACAGTACTCAACCCTGATCAATTCATTGTGTAGTTCAGACATTTATCAAAGTCACAAGAGACAGTTAGTACCATCTTCTTTTGTGACCTTTTGGAGGGGAGTTTGAAGCATTTGAAGTCTGTGTGTATTCACAATCCACCAAAAGATTTTAAATGGAATTTTTTGTTTCCCCTTGCCATTCCAACGCTTCTTTCTTTCTGCAATCCAAACAACAACAAAAACACATCAACATCCACATCCACCGGCGCGATACCGTCGAACTCTGTGCAATTGTGGTAACAGATCGTACATGGACTCACTGGCCACATCCAAACATAAGTCAATATACAGGATCGACTGGTATGACGTCATGGTGGTGATGTCACGGGCTAATTTTATTCACCAGCCGTGGCACATTCTCCCCTACTTGGCTCGCGCGGTGCACAAATCTAGTGGAATGTGGCCTTCCATGAGCTTGAACTTTTAGTTTTATTTTATGCATTTTTTCTTTTTCGTTTCCAGTCGTAATCGCGTGATACTCCGTGTCCGTAAGAACGTAGTAACGTTCCATCAACAGTTGTCATGGATCCGCGTCATTGTTTGAGCATATTAATATTCAAGTTGAATATGCCGTTAACGGGATGATAATTCTATGACTACATATCTACATTTGTTTCTATTTCCGTTTGAAATTTGGTAGAAAGTTTTTGGATCCATCCCTTACTTGAAAATGACAGCCAAACGACGTATTGGCCCATGGCCACTTTGTGTTAGAGGAAATGAACTGTCCGACAAAATACCAAAGAAGCTACATATGCCTCTACTAACAGCATGTTCCCACCTACGTCAGTATGTCATTGATCAACAAAGATGAAAATCCCATGGCCGAAGCACAAGAAGCAATCAAACTGGATCTAATCGGGACTGATGGACTAAATAAAAAAGTCAATCTTAGGTGACTACCCATAAATATAATGTGTTTTTTTTTTCCACAAGCGATTTCGGGGGCTCACATTGTCGATCTTTAAAAAAGTCTTAAGTCTTTAAAACATCGCACAAATGACATAAATTATTCTGTGGCCTCAAATCTTGAACAAAAAGTGCATCATCATATAAAATCATAGAAACACTAGCGTTAAAATATAACAATATTTGAGGGGGTGAGATACCAAGGGTATAAGTGAATAAAATAAAAATAGAGTTAAGTGTGGTTATGTACAGTTAATACTTATAAAATATTATTGCATGTATGCATATTGCTCCATATTCAATGGATCCACACTAGAGCCATAATATAAGCATCATACAGTTATACAGCCTGCCTACATAAGGCCAAGATTCGGAGCCTTTTCCATATATACGGAATCCGGCACCTGAAGTGAACACTGGCGCTTGCTGCTCTATTCGAACCATGGCTTTCTTATTGAACTACCTCAGCATCTTGCTTTCGTAACCTTTTCGTTAACCGTAAGTTCGGCGTTGTCAGACCACACACCTTCCTAGTTGGATTCTCTGCCTTTGTCTCGCTAAAACTAGCTCCTCCTTGGAAGAGATCTCTTCCTTGAGGACGACGGTTTCTGAGGCCCTACAAACTTTAACTAGTTGCGTCTCCTCCAACGATCCAGTCTGCCTCTCTCCAGTTCACGCTCACCTTTGGGATCCGGACGGTTTTCGCCTACCCTTAGATACCGAGTGTGAATTCGTAGACATTCCAAGACCACATAAACTACCTACAATACCTACCCTGTTCCTCTTCTCCTGAACACAATACACTGTGGGGGCACGCCTTCTATGATCTTATAGAATCAGATTCCCGCCGACTAGGCCGCCAGAAATGGTCAAAGACCACAGGTTTACCCATTTTATCTCTCTTGACTCCCGCTGGACAGCAGTCGAGTTGTAGATGCCCAAGCCTGCAGCGGGCGTACCCCCTAACAACCCGACATATGTTTTTAAGTTATAATTAATTATTGTATGCATTACTTCCCGATTGAGACATGTAGTAATTCGTTTTATATAGAGCATGTAGAATCGAATAAATTCCTGCAGTCCAGGGCTACTGTAGAATCAAATTTAAAAAAATACATCTCGTATTTTTATCGGTAGTCAATTTGAAATAATTATTTGAATTTTGTGGCTGTGAAACATTTTAATTACAAATTATTATATATATTATGGATGATAATAATAATTCTGTACAAAATTTGCTTTCACTTTTTTTTGAGTAGACTGTTCTTTTGTACTTGAAAATGCGGTGGCCTGAGCTGCCCAAAGCCCTTATGCGTAGTAAACACGTACAAATTGTTGGTAGCCACGGGAAATTTTATGAGGTTTCACTCCTTTTAACAATGACCACACAGCATAGCATCTCAAACATTTAGGATAGAACACAAAAGACTCGTATAAAGGCACTTCCTCGATCATAATCATTTTGAAAAATATCATTGCGGATTGCGCAATAAACAACATAATAAAATACAATGAACACTTTTTATAAATACACTTTAATTAGATTTGTTACACATCACGTTTAATTTTACGTCATAGATGTCACGCTGACTGATCGTGGAACAGACACCAAAAAACACAATCAAGAAACAATTATACCAATATATCATAATTATATCGGAGTAAGACTATGATGCTCTCTGATGCTAAAAACTGGAACCTTTTAAATTTACTATAATGCATTGAAGTTTTACAACCAAATCTGGAGGTTATGAAAAAAAGAGAACTCTAAGAAACAGAAAGAACATTACTTGTGTAATAATAACAGATTTTCAGTATGCAGTTTCTCGCCATTCTTGCAAGAAAAGGCGACGTAGTTTTAATTAAATAAATAAATGTTGAAGTTAGATAAATTCTGCTTCAAATATGACCTATCTCAACAATATATGATCACCGTACGGGTGATTTGTCACCTGTACGCCGAACGATTTAGATATTCATTGTCTGGAAATAACGGTTTTCTTTTTCCGGGGTGTTGGACAGTTTGTTCGAACGGTGCAATTAAGTTCATACGATTTTTCACTCGTAGACTTTATCAGTTATTATTTTTTGAAACTTATTAAATTGTACAACTCCTTAAGCTCACCACCGTCCCGATATCACCCACACCTCTCCCGGGGCCCCCCACACTCCTTATCCTCTACACACATCCTTCAAATGGGACTCCCCCTAGTGAAAGACTATTACCAATCCAAGATAATCCTTTTTATTTTTCCCTTATCCTATTTTTATTATTTTGAGAGATATGGGACCAAAAAAAAACCTCTTTAAGTTTGGAATGAATTAAATTTTGGCACTCTTTATAAATCATAATTGTTGTGAGCTTGTCTATTTTGATCTTGTTTGATATAATATTTTTCAATTTAGAGAATTTCCTTGATATGGTGGTCTGTTTCAAGTTACATTTTAGGGAAATAATAATATTTTTTAGATCTTTCGTATGTTATGAGCCTACGAAAAATGGAATATTAGGTCGGGTGCACTGATGTGCCCCAACTGAGGAAGGTTAAGTTGTCAACAGGTGTTGGCCATCTCCTAGCCAGTGAGAGGTTACTTAGTTATTTATTTATATTCTAACTCCCAGGTGAGAAAAGAGTTGAGGATAATGCCTCAGCCTGATCAGCCAATCCACATTTCTATAACAATTAATACAACAGTATCTAAATACGTTATTATATCTCATGAAAAAATTTAATATAATATTCATCGATGTGATTTGTACCTACTTCGTCTTCAGGTCTGAATTGATACCAGGAAATAAGCCCAATGTTTTTCTGCTCAACACAATTTCAGTCCTTACAAAACGATTTTATAATCCATACTGTTGTATAATTTTTATTGGTTTTTTAAGGTAAGTTGGAGTGACTTAATGCTTTAATGTGACAGTAATGTAAATAGTATACAAATTCTAGATTTTTAAATTTTTTATTACATATACAATTACATATCACTTTACTGATACCACAGATAAATAACGAAATGTCACTAGTTTTATTTTTTAATCTTTGGATGACTGTTTTTTTTTTAGTAAACCGACCTTTTCTTTTTTGTCTCATGTCATAAGTAGTAACTCTCGCCCTACTCGTTACCGCTCTTAACTCAAAACCACCAAACATTTTGGACCGGTTGGCCTCAGTACTCCTTGGGGTACAAGTAGAAATATTTTTACTTGTAACTTGAATGTGTTAGTAACATTGCTTCCCTTCATATCATGCAAGTGCCTGTTTTTAGGTAAATGTAGGTGACTAACGTATTTGCACAACTGTTTGAATGTATTCTTCTTCACGACTAACTACTACTACTCTAGGTTTCGTTTGTCTACAATCGTACTCCACTGTAGAAATAGGCACTACTATACTATTAGATTGCTGTAGAATCGTCAAGTGATACCCATTTTATTTTTATAATTTTTCCAAGATAGATACAATTTACATGTTTATTCCTCCCTATCTTTTTAACCAGCCTTGAGGCAGTTTGTTTGTAAGCACGGAAGCTTTTCAGCCTGTTTGTTGGTCCCAGGATCCCAGGTTTTACTTGTAGTTGTAAAATACATTCGTGTATCCAATATCATCACTATCTTTGCTTCCGTAAATAATATTTTGTTGTAAAGCTGAGAAATGGGATTATATCGTGAATTCTATATTAGGATAGAGAATGGCAGTATGTTGACGAAGAAAAGAATCATCCATGCATTATAGGTGAGGGGATCCACTCGCATGGTTCCGAAGCCGCGTCCCCTTTGCCTATACGACTCCCTCCTGTATTGTGGCCTAATGTACCGTGGCTACCACTTTTGTCGCCTTGCTAGTTATCCTGTTTGAGTCTTTCGCCGCCATGTCTGCTTTTACACCATTCTGGACCTATCCATATTCCCCTATCTATCTCTCTGTAACTTGAACAAATATTCGGTCTAATTTGGAAACCTTGAAATTGTTCCCTTGCCTACCCCAATCTGACGACTCTGCAAGATGGCGGCCGGCGCAGGCGCGGACCTCCTATCCGACGACCGACCGCCCTGACGACGGTTGGGTAACAACCGCGCGGCAGGAGGAAGTGCGGACCCGGGAGGGGAGCTAGGTGAAAGTGGCAGGGTGGGAGGCCCAGTCTTTGGCCTACTTTGTCGTTAGTCGTCCCGCGGAGTGTGTGCTAGTTGTCAGTGGCTGGCGGCAGAACATGCAGGCAAGGCTATTTCAAGACAATCAACCACCTAATGTAGGTAAATGACTCTTCTTATATACGTATATAACATGGATATACTCACTATTTCATCATTACTTGATACAATACCCATTCGCGAATTTATTTTATTTTTTTGCACAAACATAAACACCACTCAAAGCTGTCTGCTTAGAAAAAAAAAAAACAGAATCGCCCTAACGACCCGCGATAAAAACAACCAACTTCTCAAAACAAACAATTTACAAAACACTACAAAATATTATCATCACGAGAAAAAACAAAACAAATTAAAACATTTTCTTGTGGCGCTTAAGCCTAGAGATTTGAACCACTTCCCCTTCAGTACTACTGAGCATTTATCCCTCTTTTGTTAACACTTTCTACTTGAATCGGATTCTCAAGAATCTTCCCCAGTTCCGGAAGAGCCGCGTCTCCCGCCCGGCATCCGCAGCAATCCTGCCAACCTAACTATTTTTAGCCGGTGGCAGCATTGAGTCTTATAGGAAATGCACCGTGCGCCTGCTCCTACGTTCTCCGACCTCTGTGGTCCCGTCAATGATTTAGTATTCAATTATGTAAAACATGGCATACATGAACTAAGTTAGTCAACCCAACTCGAACCATCTAACACACCAGATAAATACATAATGTGACGAAACGTCATCAATTAATAAATTTTATTAAAATTGATCCTTTGTTTGTTTATCAATCCATTAGAAATAGATGTGTTTTGAATTGCCTTAATTTGGCCAATATAAGACCCTACTCTAAGGTTTCATACTAAAATAAACATAATGACATCTCAAAGTGCTAATTTGTACAGTATATATGATAGTGTTGCATGTTGCATGTTAGATTAGATTGTTGTTCTATTCCTTGTGAACGCGACGTCCAGTTCGGACCAGTTTTGGGAGAGACAACAGGAAGAGACCTGCTACTTTTAACAACTTCCCGCCAGGCTCAAACGGGACTGTTCTAAAGTATCTTCTGTGCGTGGGAAGGCGAAATTGGATACTGCCTTTGCCACCTCCGAGTGTGAAGCTCCGAAACAATGGTGCCTGTTCGGATTGCGAAATCTGCATTTTAAATGAGGAGGAGGTTTCGGAAAACTTTCTTTTTGTCTATATATTGTATTTCTTCTGTGTTATTCGTCCAAGTTTTATCAGAAAAAAAAATGTGATAAGTTCGCTAAGCGGGAACTAAAACCATATCTGTGTAACCAGATGCGATTTCGACTTGGATAATTGTTATGTAAGTTTTATATAAGTGATTTCTGATTTCAAACTTTCTCCGAGTCCGACATTTACACACGGCTGAATATTTCTTTTTTACAACTACGTTATCAGTGTAAAATATTCAGCGCTTTAAAAACACATACACAAAAAAAACAAAAACGATTCCGTGGTAAACATAACCCCGAGTGAGATTTGTGATATGATCGTTTTTCGTGTTCTGTATATTTGAGGAGTTATTGACCCCTCACGATAACAACCTGTTGTCAAAGCCTATCTGCCCAAGTCGAAAATAAATTGGCTTTATCGGACGTTGAATCCTCGACAACACTCGATGCGGTATCTTCGGTACGTGTGTACAGATCGGTTTTTGACTGGGATATGTCGTTTTAATCTGTCGCAGTGATTGTTTTGTTTTTTTAAATGGTGTTTGTGTCAAGTGGTACCTGTAACACTTTAAGGTGATAATTGCTCTTCAATAATCTTCATCCTTTTCCTTAGTTGCTTTTGAAAATACTTTCCAGCCAATGCTGAAAAAAAAAATTGAAACTGTTCAATAAAAGCAAATAATATCCATATAATACATTTGTAGAACATTTTTGAGTTAGCAAATTTATCAGTAACTAGTAACAAACTTTTTTTTTTTAAGATCCCTTTTAATTTGTTATTAGATTTTAAATTATAACAAAATATTGTTTCTAATACCGTGGAATGTTGACATTAAATTCGGGTTTTTTGTTACTTTACAGATAAATAGATATACCATCTGAAATAAAATATTTACCACAATAATTGGTCCGTCAGTTTTTGCGGTGGTTTGAACTTTAATTTTGTTTTTATTTCAATAGCCACCTTTATTGAATTTACTCATTTGGGCTTAATTTAATATTAATTAGTGTCGTTCACTATCTAACCCTGTTACCTTATGGTTGGTAATCTACAACCCCACATCTTTTTCAAACATGCATGACAGATGGCAGATGGGTAATTTTTTTTGACTTGGAAATTATTTTCCAGGTCGGGGTTTAAATCCGCAACGTCAGGTTGAGAATCATGCACTTTACCTTTCTGACTCACTTAGTCCTTAACTAAGATGGTAAGATCGAAATTGAGCAGTAACTTATATTATTAAACATAAATTTGTAGCGAAATTCAATGCTCTTCACCGTTAAAGTTTATTTAAGCTGTTTTGTTTGATATAGCGTTTCACTGTTAAACTACTCAGGAAAAAATAGACAAAGAATAGATCCTTAATTTTTATATCCGTTGAATCAGTGACTATTTTTATTTAAAACTCTGTTCCATTTAAATTAAAAATCTAACACTTTCTATGTTGGCATGCTCTGTATTCTGTACATCAGCCTACCATAGAAAAATTCTTTAAAACTCACACATTATTATAAAATGTTTGTGGCTATATTACAGTAAATATAATTATAACGATGTGCATTCACGATGGATTTTATATTGTGGAATCTGTAACTCAATCTGTGTATATTAACGAAGGGGTTTGAAAAATCAAAACAGTAATTTCACATTATTTTCGCATTTTGCATTATTATGATTCAAGTTAAACGTAAATTGTCTTCATCAGATATACTAATACAAGTTCATTCTTTAAAAATATCACTAAAATGGATAATATTCTTCGGGATTAATAATGAAATGCCTTTGAGCTGTTTATTGCAACGAAACCTGTATTTCGTTTTAGATTCTCTTGTTCACTTATTGGTAATAGTGTAGGATCGTTTGCGTTATTGGTAGCTGTTTTGGTATTCGCTCGAAAAGCGTTGTGTGCTTTCATCAATGGGTGACGAGAAGAACGCGCCGTGCCAAGTGCTTTCGTCTCTACGGCTATATTTAGTGGGAGCAGACGCAAAGAAAAGATGCAACCGTTGAACGGTTACTTTACCAAACATGTAGCCTGGGGATGGAAGGGAACTTTGTGCCAACGTTCGTTGGCTCCGTGCTGTTGGTGAAAGTACGAAACGTCATGAGTGATTGTGCAAGCATTCAAAAATGTATTTGAGACCCGTCCGGTTATAATTAACGGAGTTTCAAGTGAAAGCGAAATTCCCCCTGAACCCGTAACCTTCCCATAATATAATCTGATGCCCTTAACTAACATATTATGGCACCCCTTATTGTACGTCTATTGTGTACATTTTATATATAGAAATCTCTAATCTCCTAGCGATGCTTTTATCAAGAGCTCAATTTGTATATTTGCTGTGTACAAATTTACTTCTGAAAGGGTCAGTTACACCACGGCCACAAAGTCCAAATGGAAATCAGAAATGTAATTTTTGTTTTCTGTAATTATAGTTTCTTAACATTATCTGAAGCCAACAGAAACTAATTCTCAAATTAGAAAGAAGTTGCCATTCTTGTATTTTTATTATTTGAATCATTTATTTTTTACTGACCTATGTTTGTAAATATCTGTTATAAACTAAATTTTTTTTTCCTTAGCTCTCTAATTATAAGATTAAGGATGAGGGGAAATAAAGGAATATTTGGGTTGAGCAGATCCATTTTTTTTTTTTTTTTTTCCATAGCTCTCAAACTTATAAAAAATAGGATGTGAAAAATTATTGTGGATTGATGGGTGCCTTTCACTAAGGGGATTCCCATTTGAAGGATGTATGAGAAGGATATGGGGTGTGGGATGCCTAAAGGAGGTGGGTAAGGGGGATCCTTACTAAAGGATCCAAATTGTTTTGTTATTTAAATATATATATGTATAAATGTAATACCAGTCGTCGAAAGTGTAAAACCAATATACTACATAGAGACATCTGAGTTTCCAGGACAATGTTTTAAATAACTCTTTACATTTCCACCTTTAACATCTCGTGTAGTCTTTAGAGCCATCATGTAGTCATGAGCCAAAATCAGAGCTTCTTAAGCTTGAGAAATCTTAATAGATGAAAAACAAGGGTATTTTTTTTTGTAATTTTTTACATACTTATTATATTATAAAGTATTTCACACTCTATTAAGATTCACCGCTCGTACTGCCTCGAGAGGATAATAAGGGCATTGTCAATCCCTCGCATAGATAGAACTTGCATTCGCTGCACTATTCCGTAGAGTATATAAGGGGTTTGAATACTCCCCAAAAAAACTCAACTCCGAAGCATACATACAGTGAGCCCGCACAGCCTAGCGGAGTGACAGGCAGAAGACCAGGCGCTCGGAGCAGAACCCGAAGGAAAAGTGAAACAGGGAAGACTTTCTCAGGAGTGGGTTACGCAACGATGATGGGAAATGGCCACCCCTTTCTCTTCCTGCCTCAGCCGACCTGAAAGGTAAAAAAAAATTTATCTGGTTCTTCCTCTTATAAAGCACTACTGATCTGTATGGCGTGAGTGGTTGAGTTTTTGCTAGCTTATACAAACATAATAGTCGCTTGAGAAAAACAAAAAAAGCTTATCTTAAGTCCAACCCTAGGTTAAATTGCATTGGGCTTAAAACAATGGAGTTCACTTGCTATGATCAAGGAAATTTTCACACGGCCTTAGTTTCACTTCCTCAGTATTGCAGTTGATACCGTTAACCCGTCCAGGCTGAATTATGGCCGGTGGTCATCACCGACGTACGGGTGTTCGTTATCTGTTCTCTGAAAATGGTAAAAGTATGATAGAGTTCTTTTGACATAGCCATCTTGCTGTAGTCACAAAAACAGAATTTGAGGCTAAATAAATATACAGACGCATTTCTCATTTTACGATCTTAAGCTTCGTTACGATTCTGAAGAAATGCATACATTTTAAAGAAAAGAGCCTTGTTGAAGATGGGACTGATGACCAGATCATGTGCTGGCAGGCTCGCTTCTGGTGAAAGTTTTGTTTGCTATTCCAGACCCAGGCCCGGGCTGAGTTGAATACTATTTCTAAGCAAGTGTTATGTTCACCCTAAACCCTCCGGATACGTTTCCTCGGAATGAAGGGTGGATCATTTTTCTTCACGAGGCACCTTGTAAAGTATTCCAGGGACTCTCCAGCGGTTTATTTTGTCTTTCCTTTTTATTAATTAAACCGTAATACGTGTTAATAATATACAAATATTAGCGATTCAAATACTCTTGTTCGAATGAAAATTATTGCATGCGCATATGGTTCCCGTGGTCCAAACAAATATTGAGAGGTCAGAAAAACACACTTCGCGAACACTTTAGTAGTGATATAGTTAAAGAAAGAAAATAAACAAAATGATGCCGTCATAAAACCGCTGGTAATTGGCAGAAATTGGAAAGTCCGATGTTTCGCAAAAACGATTAACAGCTATTGGAACGCGGAAATACAACCCCGGCAGAAGAGATATGTAATGACGTTTACATTCTCCAAAAGGCAGCTGGGTATCGTCTGCCTCTTGCCTGTTGCATCTGCCCTCTTCTCGTTCGACCAACAGTTCATTTTTACATTCATAATATTTAGTAACAAAAAAGAAAAAAGGCGTCTTACAAGATATGCCTCCTATATTAGTCTTCTATGCGTCATGAAACGTGGAACTCACGTCAGGTAGGCGTGAGACCTATGTCACCTACCTTTATTGTTCTGTAGTTTCCTGTTAATTTGCATTTATTTTATTTGTTTTGGTTGTAGGCATCTTCTTTTCTCATCTCGCAACCATCCCTCCTACCTCTATGAATTTTCTACATGATAACCTGTCATTGTTCCTCTCTTGCTTCTTCTACAGTTACGTCCAGCTCCTGGGTTCTCTATCTATTTGCATGACACACAAACTGACTTCGTTTAATTTTCCCTAGTACTTCGATTTGTATAAGCTCATCATCTAAACTTCAAATACCGTATAAGTATCACTAAAATTATTGCGAAAAATTATTGCGAAATAGAACCTGTGTGGATTTTATTCGTTTCCTAATGTTTTTATTTAATTTTTACTTTTGTTTAGTTTATACCATGTATAAATATAAACATCTATATAGGCTGGCATGCACAGCCCGTGGGATATGCTAGGGAAGAGACAAAAGTACGTGGAATAGGAGGGGCAGTGTCCTTGCCTCTAACTGGGGCGGCCGTCGACCCCGCCTTACTAGGGCACCCCCCACTCCTACGTTCCTCCTATTACTGTCTCTCTTCCATCCGTCTTCCTTATACGGGCCCTCCTCCTCCTCCTCCTCCTACTTCTTCGTCTTCTTCTTGTTTCATTTCACTCTCTTAGTCCTCTTGATTTATTTCTGTTTTATTGCAGTCCTGCTGCGGTCACATTTCCCCTTCCGATCTGTACCCTAGGGCTGTTTTATGTCTTTTTTTTTTATCCTATCTCCTCCAATGCTAATTCCAGTGCTATGAGGATTTGCAAAGGAACAATTAGTAAATAATTGTTTGATCCATACATTAGGAGCCTCACATTTTTTTTTTTTAAGACAGTCCAGAGATACTCACAAGACTTCGCATGATTTTTAAAATACCATACATAAATTTTGAATAAATTAAAATGGTTTTTGATTTTTTTTTTTTAGTATATATTCCGAGGGTTTTCAGAAACAAATCCCATTTCACAAGACAACAACAGAAAAAGGCAGGCACATAAATATTTTATTCATCAGTGTCAACAAGTTAAAATAATATTTAAACTCGCATACTGAAGCTGAAATATAGATTAAAATATTGAGAGATATGATGAGTAGGAAAGAATAGATTAATCAATTTTTTTTTAAATATTTATTTTATGTATTTTCACCGCCAAAAACAAAGCTAACAGCGGAAATACCATCAAAATATTTGAAATTGTTTATGTGTTATCGTCTATAAGTTCTGAGAGCGACCCAATCTTGCGTGCTTAGTATCGTTTCAGCCTGTTTTTTTTTTTTGTATATTGATTACTATATACATTTTTTTCATTTGTTAAAATGGCGATTTTCAGTGAACTAGATGGTATAAGAAATAAAATGATCTATTTTTGACAATAATACCAAGTAGCTTTTTCACAATCATTTGATAAGCTCATATTTACTATGCTAGTTATTAATCTTCAATTTCTATGTTATTTCATATATATATATATATATATATATATACATAAAGGTTGTAACGGAAATGGTGTCCGAAACTTAAGGAAGTGCTAGTAGACCTCAAATTCAACAGAAAAGTTCATCTGGGCTATGGTCCAATTTCAAACAAGGAAGGAGTAAATTTAAATTTTGTGTTTTTTTAAAGTTGTCACGTTTTTTGTTACATAGGAAGTCATAGCTAAAAACTATTTACGTTAGATAATTCTCAATTGCAGCATTATAAACTAGACAAAATTGTTTTTGTCAAAAAGTAGTATTTGACTTTGTAAAAACTATTTGAAGCGGCTAAATTACGAAAAGTTCTGTTTTTCGTAAAATTATGGATTATTCATCTCCTACAGATTCCCCCTCTTTTAGAAAACTTCCTTGTTTAATAAGCATTAAGTTTGTGTTAATTAAGTTGGAGTCTATCACAGACAATTAGCTGAGATTTACCTCCAGTTTTGTAAAACAATTATGCGATGTGCAATTCTGTCTCCTCAAAGTACCAGTGTTTTTAGCAAAAATTATTACAAATAATTATAAAGCTTTTGTTTCTTTTTTTTTCTGAGTAAAAATAACTGGTGCCCTATCACTTTGGATAGTAATTTTAAGTATTCATTTTTTGATAAAATAGCATTCATTCGAAGAATAATTTAAAAATGCAACGAAATAACGAAGGCAGAGGTCCTTACATAGCTTTTATTTCTGTCTCATGCGATGTATTGTAATAAATTAATTACTGAAATACACATAAACTTTTTATTTATAAAAAATATGTAAAATAAAATATTAAGTGTGGGTATAACAAATGAAATTCTCCCTTTAAAATAATGAAATTTACAAATTAACCTTAACTAATGAAATTTAATGACAATACTTAATATTTCTGGTAAGAATAATATAAAATTTATTCTAATGAAAATTTTCAATATGCCCTCCACCCTGGGTACTCCCTCGTCATTAACAATACGACATCCTCTGCTGTAATGACCTCTGCCTCGTTAACACTCATTTCGTTGCATTTTTGAGTTATTCTTCGAATGAATGCTGCTTTTAAAAAAAATCAAATTAAAAATTACTACCCGAAGTGATAGGGCAACAGTTCTTTTTACTCATAAAAAAAAAATAAACAAAAGCTTTATAACAATTTATTCGATTAATTTTTGCTGAAAACACTGGTACTTTGAGGAGACAGAATTGCACATCGCATAATTGTTTTACAAAACTGGAGGTGAATCTCAGCTTATTCTGTAACAGACCTCATTAACATGGGCTTAAAGTTTATTAAACAAGGAAGTTGTACTGAAAGTGGGGAATCTATTGTCTAGTAGGATGGTGATCAAAAAAATCGCGAATGATACATGCATTTAGTAAAAACATAACCTAACGTAATTAGTCACTAAGATATTTTTGCTGAGTTTACGATGCTCAATTAGGAATTACCTAACTCAGGTAGTTTTTTAGTTATCGCTTCCTATTCAACAAAAAACGTAACAACCTTTAAAAAACACAATATTTAAGTATACTAAATTTAGTTCATAATTATTGTTAAACAAAAAAATGGTGAGCCTACCTGATCATGGATTAACTCGATATATAATTATTTTGTAATCAACAGTTTTTTAAGTGAACGAGAAATCCTTCCAGTAAAACTGCGCCCACTCGTATTGATTCAGCCGATGAATTGATACAAGTGTTGCATAGGGCAATGGCTAATCCTTCATATATGATTTAGTTCACTCTCTAGAAGAGTACTCTCTTCCAATTTACTTTCATTTGTCTGGAAATTGGAGCTCAAGTGTTACATTACCTTACAGTTTTTGCTGGGGAGGGAGTTAAGATTTTATTCGTTGTCTCTACCTCAGTTTGAACTAGAAGCATGAATGTTTCATTGGAAGATCCACTCAGTGATCCAACTTTAGTTTAATGGTTTCCTTTGCTTTCTTATACATCGCAGTCAAATCAGTATTGCAGAAAATTACAATGGGCCGCAGGCCGTCTTTAGATTACGGATTGAAGTTTATGAATTTGATAGGTTTGATGTAGATGATGATAAAACATTTGTTCGCATTATACAACAATCATCGAACAGACGGAAGAATTTCGTAACTGAATGAAAGTAGAGCCTCTTCATTCGGGCTCAGGAATTAAAAACAAAAAGTGCGCACATACAAAGGGCAGGAAATGCATTTTTTCACTTGCTGAAGTTGTTCGGTTATCCTGGTGCAACCTCGACTCTGCTTACGTCATAGGTCAGCGAGCGCCCGTAGCCGAGATCCACCTCCTCCCCTGGTGTGCAGTCGGAGCGTAGTTAGTCTTGGGGGGAAAATAAAATGACTTACGGTTTAATCATGACGATTGCTATTTATCAGTCGAATAATCTTATAATCTTCACGATGCTCATATACTGCCCCCTTTTCAACCAAATTCAATTTAATGCCTGTTTTTAGTTTAAAATATCTTCAGGTCTCACACTTCCAAAACATAAATAACATTATGACCAAATTTTCATAGAAACAGTTAACAATGCTTAAACGCAGAACAATGTTTTGAAACAGAAAATATTTAGATATTATCACTAGAGTTGAACATATAAGTCCTGTTTAAAAGGTATATAAGCAGTTAATTTTTATTAAAACAACAACAATCTTTATTGTGCAATAATTACAATCTGCCTTTTATAAGGCAATAATAATACAGATAAATGATCTCATTCATACCATATTTACAGTCATCATTCACTCGCTCATTCATACAATAGGACATGATTGGAGAAACTGGCCATTGCCAGGACTCCCACTGTCACGCGATTATAGCAGGTCACGAGGCCACTGCCGTTTCAGTCTCCGAGGAGGATTATAGGGATGAGTGGCGCAGTGCAAAGACTGTGCTACAAGATTAGGGTGGTTGGAAAGGCTACTGTGGAATTTCATAAACTTGGAAGGGATGAGTTCTAGAATGTAGGGTATATTAAGGTCGTTATGAAGGGTTTTGTTGCTGACATAATAAGGGGCATTTACTATTGTTCTCAGGACTTTGGATTAAAGGATTGGATACGCTTGATGTTCGACTTTTTTGCTGTCCCCCATAGCACTATTCCGTATGTCCAGATTGGTTTAAGTATAACTTTGTAGATTAGTAGTTTATTTTCTATTGAGAGATGGGATGTCCTTTGAAGTAGTCTGTACAGTTGTCCAAAGCGTCTGTTTAGTTCTTGTCTTTTTAGTCTTGTATGTGGGTTCCAGGTCAGCCGTTTGTCGAGATGGAAGCCTAAGTACCGTACTGTCTCGGTTAGAGGGAGAGGAATAGAATTAAAATAAACTAGTGGACAAGTCTTGCGACAAAGGGTGAAGGTAATGTGGGAGCATTTTGCTTCATTAACTTTGATCCGCCATTGATTGCACCAATACTCGATAAGCAGTTAATAAAATCAAAAGTTTCAAATTACAATGTACACTGAATAAAAACATCTAAAGAGAGGTTTACTAATACCACATATTAACTAGTGTTTAGTACAGGAGAGAGATGCTCTCCGCAAAGGGTGCTCAGTTCAATTCTGCACATTAAGTAAATTAGAGTTGTTCATTCAGTTTAATTGGAATGTTATAAAGTAGTTTTTGAGTTGTTTAATTTTAGTGCTGTTCCAAAGTAGCAGCATAGCCAAACTAACTTTATGCGCAAAGCACTTTAACGTTAAGAAACCATAAACCGGCTTTAAAATTCACGTTTAACATTTATTTAACATTCCAAAGCGTATAGCTACTTAGTATATAAATATCGATTTGTTTGAGAACACTTATTTTAGATACAGATTGTTGATTTAATTAAATTTTAATTATCAAACTCCTTACTCACTTACTACGTACTTTATTTTTACAGTATCATTAACATTCGTTATTTGCCAGTATTGTTCGAACAGGCTTTTCATTCGATATGTACAACTGTCGGGTCATCTGGTTTTCTAGAGCTAGTTGGTAGCATTGTAATGACATATGTCACATTGCATTGTTGACCAGTGCCCTGCGCATTGATGACCGGCCACTCTTCCTCTCATGAATAGGACCATCAGCAGTGACCCTTCGCATAAATTAGGACTGTTACAATGGTACACAAATATCTCATCTGCTCTAGCCATGTTTTAGTGATTATATTATCTTTGTTCGGATTTTAAACTGAACATGTTTTTTTTGCCGAGCCCAATACTATTTTCATACGGACCTTTGGTCTGTCTGTATGTATGTTCTAAAAAGCGGTCGTAAAAATGGTTCAATCAATCTGAATTTTTTTAAGTATATTCAGAAATATTTGATAAAATATGTTGATTAGTATTTAACTAAAATACAATTAAAGGAAGTATGGAAAAAATTGAACGTGAAACAAGTCAACGCATTAATCTGACATTTAAATCATAAATCAACAGGCAGCTGGCCATCTATCTATGATTTAAATTTCTGACTTTTTTTTCCCTCGTGGTAAAAGTCAGCATTTATTTCATAGTATGCTATTTAATTCATAATCACACCGTTCAATTTCTAGAACCAGGTACAGTTTAGTAAGCCATTCTACTGAAAATATCACAACACATGACAAAATTAATGCCTGTGTGAATTTCTGGGAGCTGTAGAGATCAGTCTTCTGAGCCTTACAGCTTGAGAAATTCCAGTCAGTCAAGGACGCTTTCGAAATCTGCTCTCCGCAAATATTTCGCCTTCTGCTTTTAAACATCATATGTCGATCTGATTTTTTTTCTAAGGGTTTGTCTGTAGTTGTTGTTTTTTTGAAAACCATAAACCCTTATGTTTTTAGTTGTCGTTGCATGACTGGCTTAATGTCTGGAACTTTAGGATCATTTGGAAGGTTTAAGATTTATATTACCGAAAAGTTATTATGTAGAGGATGTATGATCGGCAAGACGTCTTTCGTCAAGGAACTTTAGCAAAAATATTATGCACCGATACTTTACTGCCTATGATGTGTCGTTGTTGTTTTGTTGTTGTACGAAGGCAAACAACACCAACCTTAACAGTTTTCCCATCTGACAAAATAACAAGATACGATAAACACTGTTTATCGAATGGATTCCACGGCCACTTCCTACCCGATGGGTAAGCACAAGATAAACCTTTTTCATCCCCACCAACAACGAATTCGCACTTCAGCAAAACTTTCGTCAAGGAGTTGAGTGTTCCTTTATCAAATATTTCCTAACGCTTTTTCATAGTCTAGTTCTAATATAAACTATGAAAACGATAGATGAAAACGGGCTTATGAAAGGATCTTGGTAACAAATTGAAACCTCCGTTTTTTTTGGTTAAAAACAATTTAGCTTTTCCATTTTAGAGAAATGACATAAAATGAAAAAAAAATCCTTAGTAAAGTTGAATTCACTTTGTTTATTGCTAATGACAGTGAATCACATATACTGAAATTTCCAAATAATAGTTTAAAGAAAGACACTTAATTATTTTTCATGTTATTGTCATTATCATCGTTGATTAAAACTCGTGGGAAGTATCATGTCTCTGTCAAACAGGTACTGCTTCTAACTCTAGAAACGGTTTATGTTTTCAATCTGGACCAATATTTAGAATTACTAGTCTATGTTTTTACAACTGCATCGTTTAAGAGACAAATTATGTTTTTAACTAATGTGTCATTTAAGAAGAAATCAATGTTTTTAACTCTAATCTAGATCTATGAAGTGTTGGTATAAATTGTTAGTTAATCCGTCTCTAGTCCTCCTAGGATTGTTCATAATTCCTTATCCTTTATAAATGCTCCGAGATGTAATTTTCCACATCACAGCAGTTTGTATGTACGGTTGATCAATAATGAGTGAACGTTCATGCCTATATAAATATAGTCGCTACAGTCATATTTATTGAGGTCGCAGAGTCCCACAAACTCCGCGAATCATGAATCAGCAGCGCTTGACTATTGGGGAGTATTTGAAGAGGCACAGGTGCATTAACCTTCTTGGAGTTTTCGGCGCTTCTTATCTCACGCGATTATGACGTTTGTAATATTGGGGCCCCTCACTCGGTCTAACCTCGTGCGGTATGTCTTCAACCTCGGCAGGTGGTTAATTAGTCACTCACTTAAAGCTCAGTAAATAAGGAGTTGACCCGAGATATGATAGGCCACTTCTTAACCTCTTGATCTACACCTTTTGGCTTGACAGAAGAAAGAGTCCCAAAAGAATGTTTTTCTATCAAATTTCAGCTTTAAGATGAAATCCGGCACCTCAGAGTGGAACATTCCCATAACAAAAAAGGAGGTCAACGAAAGACACACTTTGTATATTAATAATTTTTTAAAAGGATTCATTATTTATTTTATTACCTATAAGCCTTTATTATCCTGGATGCCTCTTACACTCATATGTATATAAAAAGAACAAAAATAATAACCTCTTTCGGAGCAAATGAACCTTTGATAGATTACTGCCCCAAAAAATGTGACTTGCCTCACATCTATATTCTGTCTCATTACAGCTTGAAAAGAACAGCTGACAACTCAAAATAGCAACTTTCCTAAATAGCGACCAAATTTTGAAAATCATTATCTGAAGACTATTAATTGATGGACTAAATTTCAAATTAAAAAAAAACTTCTAAATGTTAAACCAAAAAATATTTTGTAGGATTTATGTCCAGATCATATTTTTGTAAAGTGAATATTGTTAGAATAGGACCACCACAAATCTATCTTCTACTTGGGATTTTTGTAGGAAGTAAACATTTCCTGTGTCGTAGCAACGCAAACAATGAACCTCGAGGCGATTGATGTCTTTCCGTCGTATATTATATCAGTAGTACGTTTAATGATAGGGGTCTGAAAAATATTTAAATATATCTAAAATTGTGTAGGTGTATTTCATAACTTCTCCAAACATGTTGATTAGGTTTTGTTTAAAATGCGATGAAACAAAAATCGAGAAGTTTGGAGGAAAAAAATCAATGTGAAAAGGGGAGGCCCGGCCCGTTTCTTTAATTTTTGAAATTTCTCAATTCCAAAATCCGAAATTAAAAAAAAAACCCATGAAATTATCTCAATCGTATTTGTGTAATCTACATTAAAAAAAAAAAATCCGTTCAGTTAATATTTGATGTTATAATTGCGAGGCTACTGACCCTTGGAGCGATTGAGAAGCGATCACGCATCAGACGAATTTTTTTTTTTTTCTCGTTACTACGTAGACAATCACTTTTATGACAAACGAAACGGATTCAGGTAATCGTTACCTGACAAACCACCGTTATTTACAGAACACAATTACAATGAATGAAAACGACAAAGCTGAATGAATGAACCGGTGATGGCTGGGGGGGGTATTAACATGATTATTATCTTCCGGTTTAGCTGGATCCAAAACGACAGGATCGCGGAAGCCTTGAACTCAATATTACCCCCACCACCGCACCTTATTTTCATATCTCTTTTTTTTGTGTGTGTGCTCCATAATGCTTTATCTATATCCTTATCACCTGTTCCCATCCGTTATCAGAAGAAGAAATAGAAATAAGGTCAACCGACACTCATGCAATACTTGCCGTCAAAATGGCGCTAGGAGGGAGTATTTGTAGTCACTGCGATGAGGAGTTTTTCCTTGTTCACCCCACGCAAAAAAAAAAAAAATCATGGTTATGGCCTTGAAAACATATATATATGTATATATATATATACACACATCTATATAATAAACTCTGTTTCTTCCGTAATACATATACATATATACTTCTGCGAATATGATAAACGTCGAAGGAATTTACGCTCTATGAATTAGAAATGGTTGGCTTCACATATAAAACCCACTCTTCCTAGGGAAGTCGGAGTAAACAAAGGTGTAACTTATCAACCCCAGAAGGTAGGATTGATCAGTATTTGTAAATATATAATTTGACAATAACTTATTCTTGATAAAAGTAACATTTGGTACATTTCCGGGGGTTACTACCAATGGGCTATGACTCTTAGTTTAGGAAAGCGTACCCCCTATGGGATTATGTGATTGTTTCATGGCGTCGAGCAAAACTCCGGTTATAGATCGGAAGGTTAAACAAATTAGCTGCTTTCCGTTGAAACAGATTATGGGTTAAGTTATGAGATATCAAAATAGGTGTCCGTAAAGCCATCCTGTATATTATAGAGGCCAGAAGGTTACAAAAACATGTGGACCTAACGAGAATGGCCCAAGAAGGAGAAACAGAACCACTTAGAGGGCTTGAGTTGACAGGGGAGGGTAATCAGATCAAAACTAACAGGGTGGAAATAAACGGATGAACTTTATAAAAGTAAGTCGAATGTGATGTGCCGAACGATTATGGGTTTGGTTTGTAGTGGGAGAAATTCCAAGTACTTGACAGACATAATATTGAGCACGTTCCACAGTGGATATAATTCACAGTCCGAATTTGTCAAGTGAAGTCGCAAATTTTGAAGTCAAACTGTGTAAAATTAATGAATAGCACAAAAGAGGAAGATTCCTCCTTATGAGATGTATGGCACAATAGTTCCGTGCTCAGTTTTTTTGCTGACATAAAATTTACAGATAGTTTAAAATATTCATTTGCCTGCTAATAAGTAAGTACTATGTTTATAGCGTCAGTAATCGAGAATTTTTTTATTCACGGGATGAGACACTCTAGTTTTTGGATCGATGCCAAATGTATCGACACGTGAAAACAGACTGGAGAAAAAAAAGCGATTTAAATAAGTATATGTATAAGGGGAGTAGGCGTGGTGTACCTAAAAATACAGTCTAAATGGCACACACAGGAGTGGGGACCCAGGAGGGCGATGCCCCAGGCCCTGGCCACAACGGGGCCAAGGATTTGCGCCGTCCTTGCCTAATCCACGCCAGCTCTCACCGTTCAATGTATCCGTGCATCCTACCTGGCCTAGTGTATCCACGGCTTATCATATCCACAATAGTCATTTTTAACCTCCATTTTGGGGGAAAAAAAGCGGAAACTCCCTTTCCAAATTAAATTCACGCTTAAGTATTCAAAAAAAGTATGTATTCTTTGATTTAAAGAAAAAATTAAACCCTTAGTAGAAAAGTTTATGAAGAGGAAAGTCGTCCAACGTTGACTCCTTAGTTGGTAGAAGGTGCTATAATAATAAAATTTTACGTTTTATTGCTACTTCTTAATTATTGCTTACTTAATAATTGGTAGCTATTCAATTCTCTTCGCGAGGCCTATCGTTCCCCGAGTTTAAAGTCAGCCACCACTAGAGTGCATGGACGGTCATCTGTGAAGTACTTTTATTCATGTCATTATGCGTGAACGTTCTGAAATTCCCAAAATATTGGCTTAGAACACTACGTGGATGTACCAACGACATAGAAAATGATTAAGTCCCCTTAAAAAAAAAAAAGTTTCATTAATTTCAAAGCTTTCTTTAACTTTTTACTTTATGTGTTTTTAATTTCAGAAATGTATTTACTCGTTAATCGTTAATTTTTAATATAAAATAAACATTTTACAGAGCATTCCCTTTCAATGGCGTCATCTAAAAGCTATATTAAAAATACGGTTCTGTTTCACAGACTTACAGAACTTGTGAGACTCGAGTCAAAAGTATTTTCATCAATGGTTAATTAATATTTCATTCAATTAATTGTTTGTTGTTTCAAATGAATTTTCATTAATGGAGGTGGCTTGGCTGAATTTTTTTAATTTAAGGTGGAAACTCCGGTCATAACAAATCGGAATAAAAAAAAAAAATAATAAGAAAATTAATCTTTGAGATGAAGATTAATGGTGAGGTCAATTATCCTTGGATCCACAAATCATACTTATTTCATAGATTTATCTGTAATAAAATATATCCATGAATTGATAGACAGTTGTATATAAAAAAATATCACTAATTGCACTTAGATAGGAGGCCTTGTATACAAGTAGAGATGGGGTTGGGGGTCCAAGGACCGGAGTCACTCAAGCGACTCACTTCGCCGCTGGTTGTCTCAGGTTGTTGTCGAGTTTGTGAGACCCGTCCAAAAATCTTTTGATTTTTTATTCTCTTTTCATAAATATTCCACCTTTTAAGGGTTAGACTCCTCTAAAATCCCATAAACACGGACATATCGACTCTGAAATGTGTCGTAATGATCAACATTAATCAACTAAGTTAATTGAACTATATTATAGTAACATATTTGACATAAATTTAACACTTTTATAACACACTTAAATATTATTAGTAGTCATTGACCGTACTAGTCAATAAAAAAAGTTTTTTTAATTTTCTATACTTCCAATATTTTTATTTTTAACCGAATCTTATGAGCACGTGTTAAGTGCTAAGTAATTTCAGATAGATCACTTTTACGACTGTTGTCGAAGAATATACAGATGAAAGATACCGTACCTCTACGAAGGTACGTATTGCCTCTCTCTTCGTTTGTCGGTAATTAATAATTGGGCATTGTTATGAGAATTCCATTCTCCTTGGTTTGTCATCCTAAAAGGTAATATTAAATTACAGCTGTACACATCCGTCCCTTTCACCCCCTCCTTTCAGATGAAACAAGCTTTCAATTGCTTTCGGCTGAAGGAAACCGAAAAACTGCTTTGCCGTGTTTTGTTTTTTTTAACCCTTATGTATTTAATTGTCGTTGCATGTCTGGCTTACTGTTTTGTGTCCCTTAATTGCTGTGCAATTAAAACGCATATCTAAGAATTATGCATGGTCAAGTATTATTACTCTGAGTTATAAATGTATTGTTATTAGCGAAAAAATAATTTTTTTAATTTTATTATCGCAGAAAGGTCATCAATCAATGTTCACACGTATATTAATCATCATATATTTTATTATCATGTATCAGATATTTACCTACTGCTTATGTTACTAGTTATGGATATAATAAAAATATTAGCAATAAAAAAACAACGTGATCCAAGTGGATTATCGACAATGAAGGGGTCAGCTGCCCACCCCTTCCGCATAACCTCCGGTCCACCAGTGACTTTCGCCTTCTCGAATCTGACAGTTGCGGTTTGCTGTTTTTCACGACTCTTAGTTAAATAAATTTATCTAGTTCTTGTAGGCTTATAAATTTTGAACTGCTTAGTTGTTTTTTTTTGTAGCCATTGTAAGTGTTTTTGTAGCTAACAGTCATTAGCAATTTTGTAAATTCTTTTTTTTATCACTTCAATATCAGAAATATATTATTAAAGAAGGTAATATGAAAAGAAAATCGTGGATATGTTTTTTCCAGAATGCTCCCCCTGGTATTTCATACTGTGTCCAAATATCCTTCCTGTCGAAATACTCATCGAATGTAGATTTCAGAGTCAATGTTGGCCCATGCGTGCAGAGTGGCCGCTAAAGATTGTTTATTGTCCTTTCTACCCTGGAGTGGTTTTAATAAGTGTGTGCCCATCTGTTTGAAAATATTTAAAAAGGTACCGATGGCTGCACTTCGAGAACCTTCTCTTCTAGCTGACCTCTTGATATTACATCCTTCCATGGATTCATAACTTTATGATTGACAAATGTTTTTTTATTAATTTTCTATTTACTAATTCTAAAAATGTTTTTAAACCACAACTATTTATTTATATTTTAAAAGAGTATTTCAAACTTGAAAATTGAGTCAATATTTAAATGATGATGTCTGTTAACCAGTGCAATACATTGGTCGTATACAGACATCGTGTAAATGCATTTTGTTTTATTATACATTCTACAATATACAACAAGCTCCTTTCCACTCCAATAGTATTTGGGATCTACCATATTCCATTTTAGATGTATGCAACAATAAAAATATACAATTCCGATTACCAGACAGACGTTAAGGGTTCGAATACAGCCCTGTGAGGCTGTTTCATTTTGAGATAAATTCATCTCCCAGTGCCATCGACCCTTAGAGTACATTAGCAAGCCACGTCTTAACGAAGAATACATCTTACTTCCGTTCATGTGAACTGGTTTTAGAATGCGCGTCATTTTTTTTTCTGTTTAGTGTAGTTTTTTCTAGGGCATGTCGGCTTGACATAAGAGAATTATAATTTAGACTAATTCAGGAGTGAGGCCATGAGTTTCTAGGACACGAATGCTGAAACTGCGCAAAAAATTATGGTGATTGGTTAGTGATGCATGGCCGCGATCTGTACAAGGTCCGCAGATCCCCTGCCTCCGAAGCACCTCGGCTTTAATCACTCCTGAAACATTGTAACAGAGCGGTTTGCCCTCATTCCACGAGGACTTCTCTCCCATGAGTGTGTGCGTGTTTCCTCATTAATGGCAGCACGATTCAAAGATGGGCATTATCATTAACCGGACAACTTAGGGTAGGCTCGATCGTCAAAAATACTGTTTACTTACAGCCCATATAAGCCCAAAAATACAGTAATAGATGATACAAATCACTGCCGGATTGTGGAATGGTATAATTATAAAACAGTTTTATTGTCTTTCCACAACTGATAACCTTTTATTTAATGTAATAGCGCTTTCGACAGCTCTAAGCTGCCATCTTCAGTTATATGCTATTGGCTGTGTGGGATATATAACTCATCTAAAACAATAGTATATTTTTATCTATTCAATTAGGGCTGCTACGACTGACGAGTCATACAGATAAATATACTATTGTTTCAGATGAGTTAAATATCCCGCATAACCAATTGGAAATAACTGAAGATAGCTTAGACAGCTTAGAGTTGTCGAATGCGCTATTACATTAAAGAAGAGCATCAGAAAACAAAACTGTTTTTGATGAGTATCTGAAAAAAAATCGTCTACAATAATTAAAGTCGAGTGTGATGCGACTATATGTGATTATAGTCTTATAAAATTTCAGCCCATATTACATATTGCTGTAATTTGACACACAAACATAAAAATGAGAAAAATATTTATTTTTTAATATATAAATAATTAATTAATACATAATATAACCAGTCTGTTTTATCCATTTTTATATATTATCTTTTTTTATCCATAGCATCATAAGGTAGAGAAATATAGCTAGATACCAAGCCTAAAAAAAAACACAAAACACTATAGGTCAAACATGAACTCTCCCAATGACCAGAATATACTCAAAGGGAGAAAACACACGGGCTTTAGGATTTGAAGAAAATTAACGAAACCCTTAAAGTATTTTTTTCTACAGAAACATAAGAACACTACCACTTTACTGTGCTATAATACTGTCTTCCGCCAGCACAGCTGAGGCTTAAGTGAGTTTATACAAAAATCACCTTTCACTTTTTGAAAAGTCCATCAAAAACTTTCTATAAACTTGAGTTTTGTATTTTTTTTTTTTTCTGTTTTTTTTTGTGTCATGTAAACCGTGGTATTTATTGAGAGAAAAAACGCGTATGTTCTATTGTTTTAGCTGGGTCTTTGTGATAAATTCTAATAAGAACGGTATTCCTTGAATGTAAGAAATCAAAATCTACAATAAACATTAATTGTAATAAATGTCTCAAACATTTCTCAAGAATTATAATGGTACGAGATAGACAAGTTTTCGAATCGTCAGCTGTCTATGATACCGGCTCTCCTTGGTACACGGAGAAAAGCTAAGGTAAACGGGTAGTGAAACACTAGGTAGGTCGCTTCCATGATACCTCAGAGGGTTCGGCGATGCTTGGGTTCGGGCAAGCACAGCGAGAGTTTCCTATGCTTGTGTCGATGTAATGAGTTCACTCTGAAAACTGCTTATATTCTTGTCAGTCATTATTCTAATACATAATTCTCCTTGGTAAAGGATCTCTCGTAATGTCAAGTAGTTGGAGTGAACAACTTTATGACGTGAACATTCGGACCCAGTGAAAGTCAAATTTACTTCCAATAGAACTTTGAAGTGTTGTGATCAGGTTTCAAAGAAAGATTTATCGTATACTTTTTGCACGTTAAACAAGAGTGTGACCGAGTGTGGCGATAAGGCTGTCATGGGTTCTTTTAAGTTCCTTTTCTATGCAACCACAGTGGATCGACTGGTCATCAGGTGTGTGTCAAGGTGTGAAGCTCAATATTTTACTGATTTATGCAGGCGATTTCCTTACCCAGCCTTTCAACTGAAATAGATCTAGCTTAGAGAAAATTCCAAGATCCATTATATAAATTTAAATTAACGAAAAAAAAACACTGATGGAAATCGCTTGAAAATTATTTCATCTATTATCATAAACTTTATTCGATGGAGATGCCCTCGTTTCAGCCGTGAACTGTTAACCTTTTGTTGCTTAACTGCCCATTTTCCTCATTCATTTACGTCTGCTCTGTGCATAGATTCTGAAACATTTGAAAACGTTGAATATTTTTTTCCATGAGGTTTTTACGTTACAAAAAAATAACAGTTACTAAAATGGATTACACTGTATAGTATCAACCAAAAAAAATTCATTTTAAGTATTGAAATGGATCAGATGCCGAGAATATACAAACGGATATGCTTCAATTCTGACAATCCGTTGAAAAGTGGTTTTATTGAGAGCTTCAAAACTATGGAAATGAAATAAATTAGCTGTTCATCCCAACCCTCATACCATGAAGCAGTTATGCTAACCATTACACAATAGAACCCTTCAGACTCAGTGAATATCAGATTCTCTCCACACACGTCATTCTAAATCCACTTTTTTGTAACCTTTGAAGGTCCTACAACCTAGTAATGACCTTGTCTTAGTTAGGAATGTTTGACCCTCGTCAATCACCCGTCCTTTTAAATTCGTTTTGGAAGACCGTTTCTCCGTTCCTTGATAATTGTTCTGTGGAATTGAGAAAACTTCAAAACAAAACTTGTAGACAAACTCGAAAAGTTGTTTGTTCTCCCTCGTTGTATGAGGAACAGTAACTGCTACCCTGCCTTGGCTGGGGCCGACTGCAGCTGTCATGGCCGCGCACCGGACCTTCCTCTATGCTAACCTTAGTCCAGCCTTATACACATCACCTTATTAAATCAAGGCGATTATAAGTATCCTTTTTCATAGCAGGCATTTATTAAATTCCTGCCTGTTTCCCGTTCCGACCAGGTGCACACGGTGGGTCCTCATTTGCGATTTAGGAGGCCGAGATGTGAATATCAAAAATCCTTTCTTGTCACAATGGCTCTCCCCATTCTTTAAATGTCCCACTGTCAGACGTTTCACAAGGCAATGTTTTAAGATCAATCCATTACCCTAAACCGCCTTTTATTCAAATACAGTCACTTTCGACAACAAATATTCCATCCCATTGGTGAAGTATCTGAAGAGTCTTAGAATATATTAACCGTTGGACTTAGCCTCTAGATAAATGTCAATGAATGCATTCAGAGAAGGTAAAAAACAACTGAATATTTATTCATTGCATGCGGGTTTTTATATCTTTTTCTTTAGATGTAAAAAATAAATTTAATTGGAAATCATTAAATAAGATTATCTGCACTACTTCTTAGCCGTCTAAAATTTATAGTATCGAGAAAAAAGCGAGCGGTTCCACATTTGAAGACAAATTCGGCACATTTTAAAGACATTTTTATTTCTGCCCTCAGGCTCTTCCACTAGGAGTTTTGATTGCCCATGATTAACTTTTATCTCATAAGACGATACGAAAATGCTTTTAATTCTATCAAAACTACTGTTGGTCGTGCCTATGCTAACGTATTCGTGCTTCCTGAAGCTCTCTGATAAAAATAGACACGTGAACGCCAAATAATAGGTTTTATGCAAGGCTGAAATAGCTCTTTCGAAATAAGTGAAATTGAAATTAACATTCAGTGCATTCCTCACTAATAACGTGTGGAACGATCGCTCTTTCTCTTGGAGATATGTTGACAAAAAACTTCGTGATTTGTCTTCATTTTCTAAGAGACTGTCGATACACCAAACGTCAATAGAACTTATCAAATAAACTAAATTTTGCGTCAAATGATATGGATTGAAACTATTATAAAAACTAGTTTGGTGCATCATAATTTTCAGTTTTCCGTTATCAAGAATTCGTTTAATTTCTGTATTCTCATATCCAACTATGCTACTAATACGACGGAACGTGACAAATTTGAATAAATGACTTGAATAAAACTAAAATAGAAGCGATCTCTGTTAAGTGTCCACACATTTGCATTTTAAATGTTGGAAATGAAACTAATTAAATGATCCACTATTGTAATATATTAGGATATACATTATAGGCTCGTGATGTAATAGACTACGGAGGATTGCCCGCTCACGAAGGGAAGCCAGAAGAGACAGTCTAGGAAGGAAACCTTGCAGTGCAGACCTCGATTGCAGCCTTCCCACTGCAGCTTGCACCGGCCCTTCCTACTACAGATTTAACTTGCAAGGCTCCTCTATCTGTATTTATACATCTCACTTCTCTTTCAGCTCTTCTTCTCATCTTTCGGTCGGCTTATAATGAAACTTTTTTTTCTTTGTAGGGCTTTGTTGATTTTTTTTTTTTTTTAATCAGAAACAGCTAGGTTTTCATCCCTGTACTCTGTATACCTTTAAATGCTCCAGTTGCTTAAGGATAAAACCTTATAAAATAATGAAGGATAGTAATAAAATAAAAATTTTGTAGCATATCGAGTAGGGTATCTAGTTATAGGTCTCACCTTCTCGATTTATAATATGTATTTTTTTTTTGGAGCTGTAATTACACAGTCGTTAAAGCCGACTTCGCAACTTTGACTATTTCCATGTTTTACAAAGAGAGTTTGATGTCCTGTATATTAGAATTACCTAATTTAATGTCCCGCTTGTGTTGAGTGGAGTATCAAAACCTCATCCTCCTGATTAGTAATACTTTTTTTTTTTAAACTTTAATCAAACAAAGTCAATAAAATCCTGTTCGAAATTTTAAAGCCATTGTTGATATTTTAAAGGGAGGACGACTTCAGTACACAGTGCGGGGTATCGAATAAACAGTCTCGCCTTTTTTAAGAATCTTATGTCGGTCATTATATTCCGAGGAGTTTTAAAATTCATCATTAAAATTTCACTTAGATTGAATAATTTGTATGCTATTGTAAAACATACTGACAGCCAGAAGATCCACCCAATAACCGAACAAAAGTGGGACCTGCCCCTTAGTGTTCGCAAATCTAACTCAACTAGCGTTTGACACAGGGGCTAGGTGGATTGATTAATAGTATTTAACAAGTGTTGGAGTTGTCATTCAAATTCTATCTATCTTCAGAGTAGCATAATTGTTTTTTCTGATGTTCACCTCTTTACCTGACCTCTAACAATTTGGAATTGAACTGACCAGTTGGGATTCCTGGGATAATTATCGGATATACTCCACATTAGTTCAACCCCCACGGAGCTCGCCGTAGGAAAGGCAGCGCCTTGACCTATTCACCCGATACTCCTATCACCTCAAGACAGACCCCGTATCAAAACATACCATCACCCGTGATCAAGTAACCCATGCTGTGATGATTATGCGTCCTTGCTTTGAGAATCGAAGCAAGTTCGCCAAATGTATTCAGAACGGCCTGAATTATACTCCACATCTGCTCGAGGAAAAAATAAATTAACACGAGCTATCCCTTCCTGATTTTAATGTATTCCGCAAAAATTTATTACTACGTGTAGCTTATAATTTTCTCTGGTGGTACTGCCCGAATCGTTCTTATTTCATTCGTTCAGAAGCGATCTCTGTCGTATGTCTGTCTCTATGCATGTACGTATGTAGTTATGTTTGCTTCTACGTCTCACGCTTGTTTGTTTTTACGTCTCAACCTTTCTCCCCACATCGAGTATCTGGGTGACAGAGTTGTTGCTGTCACCAACTTCTTCACGAGGATAGGGGGGTGAGGTTCCCAGTCTCAAGGACCCTCTACCAGGCCGTGGTTTTAGGAATTTTAAGGTACGCTTCACAGTCATGGTCGGCGCATCTGAACAAGGGCACGCGCCCTGAACATAATCCAGAGAACTGCACTTATTCGGGTCACGAGGACCTACAGGACTAATCACGCGAGGCAGCGGAGGTGTTGGCAGCGGCGGCACCGGTGGACCTGGTGCTCCTGGAATAACGCCTCAGGTCAAGAACAAAGAAGAGGATGGAGGATCTTCCGCTTCCCCTACGGAGAAGAGTTAAGGAGGGACCTGGGAGGTGGAAGGCCCTCATACGTGAATGGACAGCTGAGGCGTGGGGCACCAGGTGGACCAGTACGACAAAAGGGAGCACCCTCAAGAAGTACTTTCCCTACCTTATTTATATACTATTTGTAATAAGATAAATTTGTAATAAAATAAGAAAGGAACTCTTGAATCCGGACAAAAGGGACAATTCTAAACAGAAGCGTACACCTCCTTGGATATGCTGATGTCGTGGATCCTACGGGAGATGTTGAAGTGCGATACAGCATGTGTTACAATCGAGGAATCCACAAAGAGAATGTGGGTTCTCATAAACGGTGACAAAACAATGTATGTGTGTCAAGCCGCTTGACTCTACTGCTGGGTATGTGACATTAGGCTAGCAAGACTGTAGTCCAGGACTTTGTGTATATCTCACTAGGCAAGTGAATATCCCTGATACCTTCGATGATGAAATAGGGAAATGCATTATGGGAGCTAATCTTTTTTATTTTACTTCTCAGGAGAACTTAGATAGCAGGGCATACAAAGCCCTTATAGACCCATCTTCACATACAACTTTGAATGCAATGAATGACCTTGAATAAAACGAAGATTGTCACTTCTTACGTTAGAGAGGAAATTTTTCTTAAGTATGTTTGGTGGAACACACTCAGAAAAAAACTGGAGCTAAGATTCGGTGCAGAAATGATAGACCTCTACCATGATTCGGATGAGCCAGTTCGTTAAACTCTACCGAATAAGTTGGGACTGTCCTCCTGATCCTCCTTGGCATCCACGACTGGAGGGAGGTAGTACATAGAGGAATCAGGCGTTCCTTGCTAGAGCTAGAAACGGGTCCCTAGTTAAAACTGAATAATTTCGGAGGTATTCCAATGTATCAATTTTTGAGAAGCAACAATAGAAATCACGCTTTATATAGTTTCTATTTCCATTAATGTTTTAGTTATTTTACATTTTTTTTTATTTGTTCTAATAAATAGTTTAACAATTCATAAATATTTAATAGTTTATATAATAATTATAATTTTATAATAATCTCTTATAATCTTTATAATAATCTTATAATTTCTTGATATTGTTTGTTCACATATGCCCTCTGTCCCCTTTGTATATATTTTTAAAACATATAACCTTGTTCATAATCCAAACAGACAAGAACTGTAATAATAAATGTGTCAAATATTTTAAAAATCTTACAAACGGTGAGGCTAATGTTTCATGGAGCAAACAGAAATTTAAAAGTCAGAAGAGCAGGTTAAGTGAACGCTTTCATAGCCACAGTCTGTGTGTCATCTCATTTGCAGTAAATTTAATCAGATGACTAAGGCGGACTTCTCTGTTTTTTATTTATTTAATTTTTTACCGATATTTTTTTACAGTTAGATTTTCCAGTACATTTCTCTCGCGTTAGATCCGCTTACCTTATTATCAGTAGCTGGTTCGCATTTTCAGCCGGGCGAGATCATGTAACTGATTCTACAGACGAATGGATATCAGTGCAGGAAAGATAAAAGTCGTATTCTTGAGCCAAGGGACCGACTACACTCAAGATTTAGGTACATCGCAGAGAAAAGTTCAAAAAAGTAAATTTATGTATGTTCTGCGGTAAAGGTCGTAAAAATGATTCTACAGGTCTGTGAATTTTAAAGGTATGTTTTGAAACATATGTTAATTTATTTTCGTATTTTGTTCAAAATACAATAAGGGAAGTTTGAAAAAAAATATTAATCGCTGTACCAGTTTCACATACTTTTGAAATTCTTTAAGTCCCTGTTTAGAAGCGGTTTAAGATATAAAGTTTAGATTGTTAACTGATGTTTAAGGACTCATTAAATTTGTTAATGGCAAAATAATTTCAAAGATATTCCGAAAAATAATGTTTTGGGAGCCTGACAGCCTATGAATCATAATCTGTTATGAATATTGAGGCTGTGTTTGTATATTATTACAAATAAATTGAAATTGGGAAATATATATAAATATATAATACCAACTATAGTAGCATATGTTAATGTAATGTAAAACATGGGATGGGAACATGACGCGTAGTGGGACAGACATTTCACACATTCTGGCGACGAAGGTAGAAGTTGTTTACGTTAGGGTAGCGGTCAAACAGGTTCTGTCTGATGAAACCCTCAGGGGACTTTTACTTTCGGCAGCCGATCGGTAACGCTTCAGCCGTCGGTGAGGTTTTTAGAAAGTGGCGGGAGTACCGGTCCCGCCAAAAGTCTACGTCCCACTTCCGGGTCCAGGGGAGCTGGTGGGGGTAGGTGGGACAGCAGTCAGCAGCCTCCTCGCCAGGAAGAAAAACACAACAGTCTTACGTAACAGAATATGCAAATCGATCATTTTTCTACGTTTGATTCGGTTAATTGTAAAAATACATATACAGTTTAAAAATTAATTGCATACTTTTTTTAATTTTTTTTCCTATTATATCAAATTAAAATATATTAACATAATTTATAAAATATAGTTTTTAGAATAGAATAGAAAAAAAAGTATTCCAGGACAAATCCCTATATGAATAATATTAATGATTTCACAAATTCATGTCTGGCAAATAAAAAGAAACTGATTATAATAAAATCATAATAAAAAAATAATGACAATGTAAAATAAAATGTAAACCTCTATAGGAATCATAATAATAATTATGAAATAAAATAAAAATTGTTTAACCGCTTTTAGTAAATGAAGTCCATTGGATTTACCTATAAGAAACCAACAACAGAAACCATTAAATTAATACAAAAAAAAAAGAAGTGACATGCCAGTTGGCAACCAACATCTAGCTATCTATCTACCTATATATAGTAAACAATTAAATAAAAATATTAAATATAAAAATAAAAGTATTCCGTGTTTTTCAATTTTTTTTTCACTTTCTTTGAATGAAAAAAATAAAAAAAGTACTAAAAATGTCATAAATGGTCGCAAGATCATCGAAGTCTTGGTTCATATCTCGCCGATAATACTATTGGCAGTTCCTCTTCCTAGATCCTTGACTCTCCTCCCCTTATCAACATTATCTCCTCGATCATCAAGGACTGTTTTATTTTATGGATAATAAAAGTTATTATTGACCCGAGCGCAGGTTCGGATGTTAAAATGAATATATATGTACTTCATAAAACGTAGTCATCGAAGGTCGCTGCACTTACATAGCCTTCGAGACTATGACCTATTGTCTATCTTCCTCTATTCTATACACATATACTACTGTACATATGTGTATATATATAATATTATAAGCATTTCATAAAAAAATCTACTGGACGCAGTAAAGGAACAGAATCGTATTTGAATTTTTATTATTTGGCATGTTCAATTTTCTTTTTTAAAAGCACTATTTTACTTTTTTTTTAGTTAATTAACCGATTTTCTGTTGGTTGTTACAAATGATTTTGATTATTTTATCTATAATTGCTGTCAATATCCAAGCATTGATTATTTTCATAAAAGATTGTTTGTGTTGTCTTTTTTTGGTTACCCTTGTCAACTTATTGACATAGTTTCAAAGATACATTTGGATTATACTTTGGGTATGCATTTATTTTATGTCGTTTTATTTGATCTTCTCTTTATTATTTAATATATACGTATAATAAAATAATTCATAAATATTTGTATTTGTATTTTAGGCTCTCTTCTGATGATTATTGCTGTAGGCTAAAATATGTTATTAGAGTTTCCAATCAGAGTTACTTTTATTCTTTTTGGGGAACATGACAAACAAAATATAAAATAGACCAAGGCTAGTAAACGCGAGTTAACACTTCCTGATCTCGTTTGACGCAGGCGATTTCACGCTAACAAGAACGCCACGACATAGTGATAGTGTATGTCCCGAGAAAAAATTATCAACGAATTCCCCCTTTTTTTTTTATTTAATAAATTAATATTAATTTATGATAACTTGTTTCAGGAATTATGACACTTACGAGAGCACCGTGTGACCTGGACGCAATGAGTCTATTCCAGGACCTCAAGCTAAAGAGGAGAAAGGTCGACTCAAGATGTTCCAGTGATGGTGAGTTTAAGCAATATTTTGTATTATTGTTTATTTGTTTTCTTTTTAAATTTTCTTTCATCTTCCCGATACTTATGGAAACATTGCTTTTACAAATCATATTTGAAGAAGAAACTTCCGTTTACCTTAGATTCTCGACTCCAGAGCTTCTAGAACAAAATCCTGCGCACGGCACTATGGCATACCCCTTTTCGTGATATTGAAGGCTCCCGACATCCACGAAAAGTTCGAAGTCCCCACCATCACCGAAGCCATCCAAAGAAGACACATCAAGTTCTTTGACTCGATGAAACATAGCCAAAACCCTCTATTCCGAGACATGACACCCCCACCGCTACCGGCAAGATGGCAACTCTGAAGATCTGGTAAAGCAGACCAAATCGAGGACATCACGGCGCTTGGTACACCAACAACAAGCCTCTAACGGGCACCCATCACTGCTATCCGACTAAATAAGACTGCACTACATGCCTAGAGGGACTCTAGGCCCAGCCACCAGTGGACTCTCACCACTGTACCGCAACTATCAACCTCTACCGAATCTTCCCACACTCCTTAATTCCCTCACACCACCTTCAAGCAGGTACTCCTAGTACAAGGATCCGCTCAACCCAAATATCCCTTTATTTTTCCCTCATCCTTAATCTTATAATTAGAGAGCTAAGAAAAAAAAAAAAAATCTGTAAAGTGGGCTATTTCTTTTAACCTGAAAAATAATTAAAAAGGATTTTTATTTACTATTATTACTTAAACTTAACCATTTTTGGATGCCACGAACTGCATGAATGTAAAAATGTAAAGGATGGTTCTTTGCCTGTACTTATACGTTGTTGCCCGCTTCGGCCTTCATTCTAGTAACAAGTAAGTAGTAAACAATATCCAATACGTATACGGTTTTAAAAATATTTTATTCAGGGAGATGTCAAAGTAAATAACCGAAATTCGGGACCTCATAAAATCGATTAGTGGTCTAAATATTAACCTAAACAGCAAAAACACAAAACCGTCTTTTTTGATAGTTTTTTTTTTTCTTGAATAACACATACGAAAAATTATACGTTAAATACATTACACGATAGATCGCAAAAAATCCGGATTTTGTCGAATCGAGCTATGTATCAGGTTGGCTCAAAATTCTACATTTGTTTAATAACGTTTTAAGTTATTGATTAAAAAAAATCTCAAAAACGTTGCCAGTTGCAAAAAACAGAAAATTCCTAAACATCGTCAATTACGGATGGAAATATTATAATTTTATTTCTCGTTGCTATTTTTTTTGTTATTTTCATCTGTGTGTACACCTCTAATTATTCCAATTAGGAGCAGGAAATTATAAACCATTAGACTTATTTATTATTTATCCTCCTAATTGACAGAGGTTCGATAAAATATTCATTGACTTCAACTTCTGGATATAACCTCGTCATGTAACCATTTTAGAGGTTTCTTCGCTTTCTTTCTTAGACCATGATAAATTGTAAATAGATTCGTTAGAAGAATCTATAGTAAATTCTTTTTTTTTTTCAGTTTCAATCAATTTTATTAAGATAAAATTACAATCTGTCTTTTATTAGGCAATGAGTAATTGAGATAAATGTCATCATTCATACTATATTTACAATTCATCATTCACTCGCTCATTCATACAATATTTACAAACAGCCCAGAGGCCCCCAAGTCCACAAGGTTGTCACCTCCCTCGCATGCGAAGGAGGAAGCGGAGTCTTGGGGAGTCCCCCACGCTCCTACGTCAGCCGCGTCACTGGATAAGAGCCAGCGGAGGCTGACCAAGAGCGCGAGAGCCACAGACGCTCAGGACATGATTAGAGAAACTGGCCATTGCCAGAACTCCCACTATCACTTAGTTATAGCAGGTCACGTGCCACTGGCGTTTTAATCTCCGAAGAGGATTATAGGGGTGAGTGGTGCAGTGCAATGACTGTGCTACGGAATTAGGGTGGTTGGATAGGTTACTATGGAATTTTATGAACTTGGAAGGGATGAGTTCAAGAATATAGGGTAATAATTTGTAATAATAATTTGTTGCTGACGTAATAAGGGGCATTTACTATTGTTCTTAGGACTTTTGATTGTAAGGATTGGATGCGCTTGATGTTCGACTTTTTTGCTGTCCCCCATAGCTCTATCCCGTATGTCCAGATTGGCTTAAGTATAACCTTGTAAATAAGTAGTTTGTTTTCTATTGAGAGGTGGGATGTCCTTGAAGTAGTCTGTACAGTTGTCCAAAGCGTCTGTTTAGTTCTTGTCTTTTTAGCCTCGTGTGTGGGTTCCATGTCAGTCTTTTGTCGAGATGGAAGCCTAAATACCGTACTGTCTCAGACACAGGGAGAGGAATTGAATTTAAAAAGACTGGTGGACAGGACTTGCGGCAGAGGGTAAAGGTTATGTGGGGACATTTTACTTTGATTCGCCATTGGTTGCACCAATACTCGATCTCGTCGAGGTGTTTTTGAAGGTTTTGGGATGCTATATCAGGGTCTGGATGGGTTGACAGGACTGCAGTGTCGTCTGCGAATGTTGCCAAGAAGGTATTGGTAGTAGAGGGGACATCAGCGGTGTATAGATTATAGAGGGTAGGACCCAGGACGCTGCCCTGTGGAACTCCTGCTTTAATGGGATAGTAGTTAGAATATTCTAAACCACAGCGGACTTGGAAGAAACGGTTGAGGTAGGATTGTAGGATTAGGAATAAGCTTTGCGGTAAATATCCTTTGAGCTTGTAAAGCAAGCCTGCGTGCCAGACCCTGTCAAAAGCTTGAGCTATGTCCAGAAAGGCAGCAGTGCAATACTGTTTAGTTTCAAGGGCTGAGGATATGTGATCAACAACGCTAAGGCCTTGTTGAGCTGTGGAATATAGTAAATTCTATGAATAATTTTGTAACAAGGGGATATGAAAAAAAAAAAAATTCTCACTACTATAGGTTGAGGTAGGAATTAATGTTTGATATTGGTCGTTAACATAATAAAATAAAATATGTAATATAATATATAATAAATAAGCGTTATTATGAGGAAGCGTTAGTTAGACCTCCGATCGCTTGTTATGGGCCGCTGAAGGCCGCTTAACCTTCCTATTCACTAATACATATTTAAGGCCGTTCCAGCGGAATCTTCAGCTGTAGTTATTGCAATCCGTATTTTATTATTGATCTATTATCAAATCCGCTAAAAATATTTATTATCAATATACAAATAGTTATATCCATAACTATTCAAGTCAATTGTAAAGGAGATTAAAATATAGGGTACGCCCTGGGAGTACAGCATTCATCAATTAATTAATTGTATCGATGATGAAAAATACTTAACATGTCGAAAAGCACGCTGAAGATTGTTAAACCCTCACCCGTTTATTATCTTGATCAATGAATTCGCAAACCAAATTTGAATGTATCACCTGTGGGGATGATAATAATAATTACAATATTTTTATTATCCTGGGACTACGTCTGTCCCTTAAGAACAAACGTTAATGTTACATGTGATTTATTTGATAGTATCGGTCCCCAGTAGCATTTACAACTTGCAGAGAAATAGAATATTAAAAAAAATTAAATTAAACAAGAGAAGAAATAATTAAATACGTACACTTAAATAACATATATTTTAAAGAATTAAAATAGAAATAAAATTTGTGAATACTTAGTTATTTTTGTAAAAAATAAATACCTCAAATGGAAAAATATTTGGCCTTTTCCCTCATCGTCACTCCCCCAACTGGCACATTTAATTGTCGACACTGTGAAAACCATGTGGTAAGTGATCTTTCAAGATCAGGGGAGTCACCGGTTTTTGTCGTTAGATTTGAATGCTTGAAGGTACTCCAGCGATGATCTCATTTTTTGTTTTTTAAAAAACATCATCACTGAATTGAAGTAAAAATAAAGGATATCGAATGCAATCCAAACAGAACAATCTTTAAGCAAACGTGATGAAGAGAATTGAAGAGTGGGCAGGAGAAGGTTTTTTTTTTTTTCGAATAAACGGGATTGGCAACAGATACTTATAGATCCTAGGACGTCTCTAAGTGGTCTTGGGTACGAAAATCGTTACGAATTACGGAGGAGCATTGTTTTTTTACGAATAACCGCGATTTTTCCAAGGGATCAGAAGTTATTTACTAATTAACGGGATACCAATTACCAATATTGTACTGTACAACATTGTCGCTCCAGTTCAGGTGATAAAATTTTGAACACAAAACCAACAATTTCTTGGCCTTAAATAAATAGATACAAAATAACGGAAGCACCTTAACATTTATTTTAGTGCGAAATATTTTAAAATTGATTTGTGATGTTAATATTGATCGCCCTGAGATGATTATTACCCTAATTTCTGAAACTTTTAATTGTCTACAATATTTATTTTTAATGTATTTCAAGATTTAATTAATGTAGCGTTTTAAAAATGTTGATTTATCAAGCAGCCTATAAAAAGATTTTCGCTTCAGAATGCCAATATAAAATCATAAGCTATTAAAATTTGATTCATCTGAACTTTAAAAAACACCATTAATTAATAATATTTAGCGTTCTTGAACTCTTTTTCTTTACTGAGTGATTTCCTAAATTTTATTTTCTAAGCTTATTATTAATCTGAACGAGATATAATGTTTTTAATTTCTGAAACCTTTGATGGCCTTGTATTCTCGTATTTTCTTGATGTAGTGAGTAAGTCAAGAATTATATAGAAAAGTGTGTTTTTTTTCACATTACCTCTTTACTTTTTAGTCAACCGTTTCCCATGCTTTTAGGAATTTTTCCTGTCCGTAATCCGACCGAAATTTTATATCCTTTAATACGGTGAAGTTTTATTGGACTTAATGACCTGTAAGTACGACCTTGCCCCTGCCCAGAGCACCTGTGACCCACTACCTAAGTGACCCGAGTTAGGTAGCATACTGGGAGGTAGGAATTAGGCTGGTCGCTGGGCACACTCGACGTGGAGGGGATGACCAAGGCTGATCTCTTTGTAAACACTACGCACTTCTCCAGCCCTCTGTATCGCCAGTGGCAGGTCCTTTGTGTATTTATTTATTACTATTATATATGTTGTATTTATGTTTGTATTGGTCTATTTGTTTACTGTTTCTTGTTGATCTATTTAGTCAAACTCTTCGTTTCCTTCTTGTGATTGTGAATTATTTACCTGAAAGCCTAGCGGATTTTTTTGTTTGCATTGAATAAGAACTATATTATATTTTTTTAAATAAATATAAACGTTACATAGATGATCGATAAATACGGAAATTCAATTTTTTTCTTAAATAATTGTCAAACGAATGAGAAATAAATAAAAAACTTATTTTTTAAACCCCCCTCAGTCACTATTAATCACATTAAAATAAAAAAATGTAAATAGCTTTAACAACCGTCTGAAACGACAATAAATATAAGTTGACTCCCAACACTGTACTTTTTAGAACTTAATATCTCATTATCGTATTTGATGTGTTTTTAAACTTAACCCGACCCGTTCTGTATTTAGAAAAAAACACAGAGCCATACTTCGAGTTGTTGGAATCTAAGTTTAAATCTCAGGTAGATTGATTCATTTGTACGCCGTTGATTGTAAACATACGCTTGTATCTATTTGAAAGTAAAGCCTTTCTATCCGTGCTTGACAATAAAACTTGAATGTACTGTTAGAATTAATTTTTTGAAATTTTTAAATGTTTGTTTGTGCAGTTTTAAAATGTATCATAGAGTTCATTAAGGTATTAAATATTTCTTTTTTGAATATATGTTAGTAGTTAATTTTGATCCAGCAATTACCTGGAAGGAAGTGAGATTTATTCAACCAATACGAATGACCTTACATCTGTCGCTGGTTCGAACTAAGTCCATAGTAATGGCGATGATAATTTATAGTTTAGGATTTGTCTGTAGTTTATTACGCCTCATACATACGTTCCATACATGTCAATAAAGTCCAACGCTTTATGGTCGTTTATTTTTTATTATTAAGATACGACTGGAGTACAGTCTTCATTACTGCTATGTACAATGACATAAACATCGTAAAGCGTATTGATACTGATGAGTCATCGCTTGGTTCACCTAATATTTTTTTTTATTACTTTTGTTTTTTTTATACTTATATTGTCTGAAAATTGGTTTAAAAAAAAAAACACTCCAATATATCAATTATTATCAAGACAGTCAACGTTTTGCCTATACAGGCATCCTCAGGACTGTGAATGGTAGTTTCTTTAAATTTATTGCATGAGAAAATTGAGTATCCTCCTGTATCAAACCATCGCATGAGAAAATTGAGTATCCTCCTGTATCAAACCATGGCGGCATGAGAAAATTGAGTATCCTCCTGTATCAAACCATGGCATGAGAAAATTGAGTATCCTCCTGTATCAAACCATCGCATGAGAAAATTGAGTATCCTCCTGTATCAAACCATCGCATGAGAAAATTGAGTATCCTCCTGTATCAAACCATCGCATGAGAAAATTGAGTATCCTCCTGTATCAAACCATCGCATGAGAAAATTGAGTATCCTCCTGTATCAAACCATCGCATGAGAAAATTGAGTATCCTCCTGTATCAAACCATCGCATGAGAAAATTGAGTATCCTCCTGTATCAAACCATCGCATGAGAAAATTGAGTATCCTCCTGTATCAAACCATCGCATGAGAAAATTGAGTATCCTCCTGTATCAAACCATGGCATGAGAAAATTGAGTATCCTCCTGTATCAAACCATGGCATGAGAAAATTGAGTATCCTCCTGTATCAAACCATCGCATGAGAAAATTGAGTATCCTCCTGTATCAAACCATTGCATGGGAGGATTGAATATTCTGTATCAAACCATTGCATTAGTGGATTTAGACAAAAGCCGGCCTCACCCCAAAGAGATGTACAGTTGTTTTAACTCTTCTCCCCGTTCCAGGCACTTTCTTTTTAGTTCAAGAATAAACAACTATCTGAATTGTAATATATATCTTGTTCCCTGTATTTATAAACAGAACTTCAGTGTTGTTTTGAAGGTTAATTAATTCTTGGATTATTATTTAATTTATTAATTTAATAAATTGGCTTCGGATGGCATCGGTAGTTCAGCTTTTAGTTCAGATCCAGGAGCCCCAATTTCTTAACTGCGTTGTCTGCATTGTTGTGCATCTCACCGCAATCATTGAACAGCTCGAAGTGTTGTATCGATTCCTGTGAGATTTTGTGAAAGTGTTCGTGCCGGATGCCTCAGTTTTCGAAAAAATGGTACCACGTCTCAACCAGGTTATCGAGATACGAGTGTGACTCCTGCACTTGCAAATTATAAATTAGCCCATGGATTACCTTATATGTTCGTGCTTCTGTTAGGCTCCATCCAACTAATTACTAATAAATTACTATGACTACTACATACTACTAAAACTACTAACTAATAAATTAACTAGACTCCGTAGTCCGCATTCCGTAGTTTGCTGCCAGTCGAAATGCCAGGGAAAGAGCAAAGGCAGGATTCATTAGGATTGGGATGGGAATGGGAAGAAGTCTGGCCTTGTAATAAATAAATAATATAAGATTTGTGTAATTTAGTTCTAATGATGATACAATTGAAAAGCACCTGGAACCCTGGTTTACTATGTTTTTCTAAAGAATATTTACTTTTCCTGATTAGTCGTACACCCATCTACACCCCAGCTATAACAAGTCCTTTTCTTAAAAGCATTCATATAGACTTTAAGAAGGCGTTGAATCATTCAAGATTTGTGCTAAGATATTTTATTACAATTATTATTTATGTTATTGTTATTATTATTTTGTTTGTCCGCAGGAGAGAGCGTGGCAGAGACTAGTACTTCTTCGCCGGAGCTGGGGGCGCCCGGGTCTCCAGTCAAACAAGAGCAGACACCGGGCAGTCCTGCACAGCTTAACAGGTAATTATAAATATTATATTCTTTTTTGAAATTATTATTGTATATTATATGTTTGAAAACACCTTGCTGTATGTATACATGTATGTATGAATAAATAGTAGGATAGAAGCTTCTTCTGTCAAAAATTTCTGAATTCCAAGTGAGGTGAAAGACGCTAACAGACAAACTGATCGAGAAAAAAAAAATAATGATGGTGCTCTTGGGTTTGAACCCGTATTCTGCTATTATTGTCTTTGACCACAATATTTACATTCCTCATTTTGTTTTTTAGACTGGGTCTAGACTACGTCATTAAACAGGCCAATCAGATTCTCAGTGATGTTATAGTTGTTAGTCCTCACCAACAAGGTAGTTTAAATGAGCAGAATATATTTTTCCGATTTTTTCTGCTTCGGAATGTGTTACAGATCGCCTCCTTGGTTTCATGACTATTGCACTCGCCGTTTAGTTTATTATTTTTAATGAAATCCTCAATTAATTATTACTGATACTATTAATCTAGATAGGAATCATTATTGAATGTTTTGTAGCAAATACTACGTGATGTGGATCCTACAAATTATTTTATTTTTAGATGATGTAAATTTTGTCAATATTTTTCCGTGAGTCGTGCCCGATTTTCATCCGTCATCATTGTGTTCTTTCTTCCCTTTTTCTGTCATTATCCACTCCATACGACCGAGTGTACTTTTTAAGACTTTTTATATTACCACACTGTTTCTCGCGAACAGTCTCCAGACGTCCGTTTCTACCTTAAGAGCTTTGAAGAAACTAGTCCATTTTTTAACTATTCGTTAACATTACTATTCTTAGTGCCATTGTCAATTCTAAATGAATCCCGGAACCCCTGACGAGCATTTTGTCTTTGCAGTCTTCTAGTAATATTACCGTCTAACAAAGTAATGGTACAAATGTGTTTTAGTGATGTTTGCCTGTTGATGAGTGGGAACAGCTAATTGATAATATATGTGGTAATAGTTATATACTCAGGTAGATTATGGTGTGTTTGTGGAATTATCATATGCTAGTTCCTCCTTCAAGACAGATATCCCCCTGACTCCATTGAAGTATTTCACGCCGGCTAGAATGAGGTCCAGCTCGGTCTAGAATGGGAGGGAACGCGGAAGAGGGAAGTTAAAAAAAGCCCGGCAGATCCAATATTAGAATTTCCCGGGCTGTGAACTCCCGCGCCACGGTGGAAAGTTGGAAAAGCTCCAAGCGGGAAACTCGACGCACCGGCTGAGTCTCACGTATGTCTAGTGACTCTGTAGTACGTAGCTTCCTCATTCCTCGATGGTCTGCGCAATTCTGACTTAGTATTCGTTCCTTGTATATATTATTTATTTTCATCTGGATCACATGTGTTTAGTATAGAAATACCTGAAAATATTATTTGAAATAAAAAGTCACTGTTCGGCGGTTTCTTCCATTTTTTTTCCTCTTGGTTTGTCTTGTTGAACTCACAATCTATGGACAGAGCAGAGGACGTGGCGTCTACTCATACTCTAGCGAGAGCTCAACAGTTGAAAATAAAAGTGAGCCTGGAAAAGTCTTCTTTTTTGTATTGTGTGGCAATATCTTGGTACACTAAGATAGGTTCAAAATTGCCATGGTACTTGAAATTGAATTGAGTCGTGATACTGAGCCCATCTTATATCTTTACATGACTATAAGGGCGAACCTCCAGATACCGAGTAGCCCTTGTGAACTTCAAAAAAGCATTTGAATTATTTATTAAGTTACTATGTGGGGACTATGGGAACGTTTAGAATCTCTGCACAAATTATAAATTTGGTGAAAAGCATGAACGAAGGATTCTCATGGCGACGAAATCTTTAAAAAAAATCAAAAATATCATGTTTCTAGCACATTTTACGAAGAAACAGCAACTTATAAATTAAAATGGACAATATGGCAATTCATCCTTTGTTCTTTCCTAGGTCCCATAGCATTGTCCATTTCCAAGTATGGATTCATTACGTCAGTCTACCGGTTGTGTTTTATTTTTTTTCTTAATAGAACTAGGAAATTGAATCCATGGTGCATTACCTCCGAGGAGATAGCCTTACCGAGGTTCCGAGGTGAGTATAAGATGCTGGTTATCGTTTATTTTGGCTTAAAGAACTTAGACAATACCCCTCAGAAAAAGCCTTAGTGGAACAGCAGTGGGGAGTTGAAGCCTAGGTCTCCGTTAGTCTTATAACCACCAGGCTAAATAAGACCTTGTGAGGTGATCAAGTCTTTGAATAAAATAACCTTCCACGATGTAATGCGAACCCCCGAAATTGGAAGCTGTACCATTCTCAAAACTGGTCTCCGAAGATTTCGATAAAATCTTATTATTTAAACTAACAGATCATTTGATATAATTATCTGTACTTTTGTTTTTGAGAAGAATGCCTCTCCAATACTGCGGGCAGCCAGTGACTAGATTTCTACCCGCACCAGTGTGACAACCGTTACCCGCTCGACTGTGAATCAACTGACCTAGAATAAGTGAGAGTATCTGAGTCACACTCCGTCTGTTTTCAGTTTCCTCGATGGCGACTGTAAAACATTATAACGAGCCAGTAAAGAATATGATGATCATACGTAATATTTTTTCTATGGAAATGGTGCAAGCGGTAACGAATTCCGATTCCTTAGTAAGGACATAACGCAAGCATATATAATAATTTAGCGTTTTCATCATAGAGAGCTCATTGATAATTATGCCCGCATCATGAATGAAATGGGCTCAAAACCCTTTGTGGGCTATTTCATATTTTTCCTTGAGTGATATATCTTCTTTTGGTCATTATAGATCAGTCGGTTTTAAATTGAGACACTGACTAAGATATGATAAGTGTCTGTCAGTACAAGGGGAACAAACAATCTCACACTTTTATGAAAACTTTTATTTTAAAAAAAGTTTTCATGTTCCCGCCATTTCTAGTTTTCCCCAAGGAAACCTCAATACATCTGAAAAAAGTTAAAAACTTAATACTTACAAGTATGTAGGCACAAACAAAATACCCCATAGAATGATTGAAAGAAAAAGTCACTTACTTTTAAGTGCCTGTCCACAGATTTCGTGTTTTAACGAACAAGTGCTTTGGGCAGCCATTTTCAAGCGCTAAAATATTACACAAAAATCACAAAGTGGTAAAGCATACTTAAACGCCTTAGAAGAACGGCCCACAGCCAGCATTGCAGCCTAAAAATTGTCAAATAATATTAAAATTGCAAAAACTATGTAACGTAACGAACGGAAATAGAAACCATGGGTTGTACGATAGCTTACAAAGACATAACGTTTTATATAACCTGACTGCTGTGAATAGTGCAATCTGTAAACATTCTAAAACTGTAGAACTACATCCGAACCTAAACAAACAGAAGGTAAACTGTACGAATATATTTTCTAAAAAGCTAAAATATGAAACAAACAGAAGGTAAACTGTACGAATATATTTTCTAAAAAGCTAAAATATGAAACAAACAGAAGGTAAACTGTACGAATATATTTTCTAAAAAGCTAAAATATGAAACAAACATGATAAATAAATAAGTAAAATAAAACTTTGGGGAACAGTTGTTTTTAGAAAAATATTATAACGAGCATGATTATTTGAAATATTAAACTTTCCTCTAGTCCCGTTTTTGAGATTTTTTTTTCAGTCATCTTCACTCATTTACTCGATACGGATTCCTAATGCAACTTCTCTCGGCCACAATAAGCAATTTAATTTAATTTTTTTTTTACTTACAGAATTATCCCTTTTTTTAGAAAGGCATTCAATTGTTTATATCTCAAGTCGAATTTCCGGTTTACTATACTTCTTTCTAGGTAAAAACTTCAACAAAGACGTTTCAGCCTGAATGGAATCGTCTGTATTAGAATGCCGGTGACGACACGATAAATAAATCTACTCAGCATTTGCACCTCGTTGGCAGTATCATTGGCCTAATGGCTGGATTATTGAGATGATATTGTTATAACCATTTTTATAGTTCCTTGGAAGTATTATCAATTCAGACGTTTTCAATGCCGTCGAGGATTTTTTTTTCTTAGGTCGAAACGATTTTACCTTCAGATATAAATGAATAATGTTTACAAATATCCGTACCACGCCGCAGATTCAATTAAATACTAATGTTAAGAATGGAGAGCAGGGAATCCCCGGCACCAACTGATCATCTTGTATGTGGGGCATACGGACGCGAAATGTAATAAGGGAGTTATTTTTAATTCTTAATATAAACAACTTATTGTACAATACCGGGGATTTAGGTGACTTTTACGTGCAAGATTTATGTCGTCCGTAGTTTGCTCGATACTGTATTAAATAAAGTACCCAACAGGATATTAGATTTCCAAGAATTATGACTGTTCCTTGCCCTTGATAAATAAACGCTCTTTTCTGGGGGGGAGGGTATTACACACGTCTTTGATAAGGTATTGGAAGGAGGAAACTATACTTTAATTTTTAAGAAAACATCAAACCACATTTCTTTTCTTTTGTATTATTATGATTTATAATAGAATGGAATTGTGGTTGAATTTATGTTTAAATGACACGAATTGTTCGTTCGTGTTCAATACGTTTCTTTGTACGTTAGCGCTTTGATCAGCCTTCGTCTGTCATCATCAGGCGCCAAATATCGATCAATCTTGTACTGTGTCGGATTAGAGCTACCATGGGGTCCGCTTGAGGCTGCTACTTGGGAGGTCTAACAGCATGTTTGGCTCTGGAGACCAAGAGCGTTTGGAGTTTTTCTATCAACACAAAACGGTAAACATCTTTAACATGTACTGCTGTATTTCTACTACAAGTGTTAGGTAGAGTTTGCCTTATCCACCTCCTCCGTCCAGCTTCCGTCTTTAAAGAATAGAAGTCTCTGCCTGGTTTTCCAACCTGGTCTATCACAGGTAGAGATAAGAAGAGGCGAGAAGCCGGCTTCTTAGGTGCCCTGAGCTTTTGTAAACTACTAGAGTTTATATACCAAGACCACTGAGCGTTGATGACTATTTGGTTAAAGTATTGAAGATAAACGAGCAATCGGACAGGATGTGAATGGCACGCAGATATTTGTGAATTATCTTTATCTATAAAATACCACTTTTTTCCATTGCGTGTGGCTACGGAGTTTATTACATATGTCCGCCATGAATGTGTGTAACGAGCTCACTGTAAAAGGATTTAGGAGTAGCACAACGTATTAGTTGTTAGCTTAGACAGAGAAACAGGAACTATGAGAATCAACATAACGTTGGGGCTTAGGTCCAGGTTTAGTTCCGTTAATTTTAATCTCGGCAGGTATTTAACATAACAGGTTCCAGCGGTCGAGGAGATGGGCAAGTACTTTTGGTGCTTAAGTGTCGAGTTCATTTTTTTTTAAAAGAAGAGATTATTCGCGATGACGTCATCTCTAAGAGCTCTAACGGGATAGTTCGAAGCACTCCGGAGCTGATGAACCCTGAGAACCAATCAGAACCCGTGTAATTTGTCAGTAGCCAGTGATGAATGGCCCTGATTATGATTGGACGAAACCGAATTTCAGGCCCGTGGCTTTCTCCCGAGAAGAAAGTCAAGTTCAAACAAGGGAAGTGAAATTGCCTCCTGGGCGTGGCCCATTGACATTTCAGCGACGACACCTACTCGCTGCAGACCCATTGTCTCGCACCAGCTTTCTACCCTACGGCTAATCTTAAAAGAAGAAGACCTTTTTATTTTTTCCCTCCTTAAACATGGCTCCCTTGTTAACCTCCACTAATCACTCGTGGGCCCCTTCTTTTCTTCAAGACTGTCGCCTTCTCTATTATCTGAGAGAGAGAGAGAGAGAGAGAGAGAGAGAGAGAGAGAGAGAGAGAGAGAGAGAGAGAGAGAGAGAGAGAGAGAGAGAGAGGGAGAAAGCACGAGGCGGTCGTTCACCACTCTGCTACCTTATTCATATCTTCGGCGCATTCAGAATATTAACGCTCTGATACAGAGAAAATAAATTTAAATAACGCTTAATATGCAGTTTTGTCTCTTGGAACGGTTCAATGACACATGACCAAAAATAATTGCCGAGCTCCTATAAATATTTTTTACTTTAAACCGATTAGTAGGAATCTTCTGCCTGAATCTGGATGTACTATAGCAGCCGTTGAGTGGGAGGGAGAGGATGGTCAAAAAATATTTATGCGAAGATATGACTGGTGATAAAAGGATGGGTTATAAGTATTGAAGAATTAATATCTTGCCAGAGAGGAATCGGAAGAAGTTTGTCCAGAGATTTCTTGAGTGACGTTGTTGGTAGTTGATTTCCCATTCATACCACGTGCACACTAGGGCCTTCCAAATAATAATTAATGTATGCATCTTTGAGAGCTTTGAGTTCGCCATTAGTCCTCTGCTTTCACACCTTCAAAAAGTTCTATTCATTCCAAATTTTCCATCCGTTCATCGCAAGTATTAGTTTAAGAAGGTTGCGCTTTACAGATTAACTCCTATTCAGGTTCGGTTCAGCATGGTAGGAGAAAAGGGCATTGTAGAGTTCATCATTATTCCTAAATACACACAGTCGTGTATTCCAAAAAAAACAAGGATACCTAGTTCTTCCTGCCTTGGTATTCCTGTATGTTCTGTGCATATCTATTTTTTCATGGTTCTCTATATCCTTCATTTAGCACTCTCAAGAAGGAGAAACCTCTGGTACTGAACAATTAGTCAGAACATCCTATAACCATCTGCAGCTATATATTGAAAGGAAGAGACAATAATTCATCATCCTACCAGTTGTCATTTTATGGTTAAACATGTTTGTATGTGTTCACAGGGCGGTAACCCCTGAGAAATCTATCGAGGTGAGGGTGAAAGAGGAGCTGGTGTTTGATGGTGGAGGAGGCGCGAGCGGGATCTGGAGGGCGGCGAACGGTCGTGGGGACATGCGTCCCCCCCGACTTGCGGCCCCCAGGCCTGCCCCCACCGTCATCATGGGTGAGGCCGGGGGCGTCCGGACCATGGTGTGGTCCCAGCCCACGGAGCAGCAGCCTGGACCTTCCGCTTCCCCCTGGCCCGTACCCAACCAGGAAGAGACGGCAGCCCAGCTACTTCTCACTCTAGGTAAGTTACTCCTGTTCTCAAATCTTAGAGCTTTAACTTAAAAGAAGGATGAAGCGTGAGACCCTTAGAGCTTGGAGCATTCTCCTTCCAACGCGTGTAGATCCAATTGATATTATAAATAAGTAAGAATGAATGAGTTCTCACGTTCTGGAGAGAAAACAAAGGGCTTTTGGATTGTAGATGTAACTTCAATAACTATGAATTCAATAGCTAGGAAAAGGCTAAGAAATTGAAGGGGTTTATTGTTTCGTTACTTGGCAGCTGAGTCAACACCTGGCACCCTTCATTGACTACCTCAAGCAAAATCCTTCCAGAGGTAGAACGTCTCTATTCGCAACGAATAGTTAAATAAATTTACCCTGACTATAGCTGTATATTCTCTTTAACGTCAATATCATCCCCGAACAAAGCGAAACGTCTTGGTACACTAGTTAACAGCCTTAGTAAAGGTAACATTTAGCAAACGTACATCAAGTAAGCAATAATTAAAATTAAAATTCTAAAACACTCTCAAACTTATGAAAAATACGATATGAAGAATTCAAAATATCGGACAGTACCTCCAACCCCCATCCTAGGACCAATAGTAGTGTAGTGTGGTTCGAGCCTCGCTCTTGTAATATCAAGCTACAGTGAGGATTCATGTCCCAAAAAACAAAATGTTTTAATAACTATGGCCCCCTCCACAGTTAAAAATGACAGATTTTACCTTTTATTTTAGCTGGTACAAATTTTTTACTTATATCTATATAATATTTTTTTTAAAGCATTTCGGGGAGTAGAGATCACTGTGTGATGCCCCGACTAAGACATCTCTATATTGCCAGTTTAATGGATAGTAATAATAAAATTTTGCATATTCTAGGGACTTTTAAATGAATAACCCCTTCAAAAAGGATTAGGGGCTGTGCGATTTGTTGGTGGAGGGGTGGGCGGCTTAGCTTGATGGAAAAAAATTATGGATTCCATCAAATCCATTCGGTGCATTATAGAAAACGTAACATCTTTCTTTCCTCAACATTAAACAAAAAGAACTCGCAGCTTGGTATTATAGTTATTGTAACTGAATCGTTCTCTTTGTACTAAGTAGCCGACAGGACAGCTAATGTAATAATGGTGTATCCATGGCCTCTTTTTTCCGTTGATTTTCCAGCTTCCTGTCGCTTTTCCAGGAACCGTCCTCCTCCCTCCCACTCTGATGTGTGTTGGTACATGACCCTAGGTTGCCTTTCCTCCGCGGTAGCGACGACTACCGGCCGAGGACCGCGGACAGTGGCTGAAGTGGCGGATGTTGCAGGCCAAGAGGGGACCAGCCTCGGAGGGGCACCAGCGAGCGGGGCACTTGGCGCTGGCCGCTCGCTGAACATGGAGCGCCTGTGGGCTGGGGACCTCTCCCAGTTGCCTGGGGCCCAGCAGCTGACGGCCCTCAACCTGTCCTGGGCTAAGCCCGGCCTCCAGCAGGACAAACAGCAAGAGGGAGAGCTGGAAGAGGAGGACCAGCCAATGATCTGCATGATCTGCGAAGACAAGGCCACGGGTCTGCACTACGGCATCATCACCTGCGAAGGGTAAGTTTTACTCTTTCAATATATACAAATCTAAAACATAGTAGCTTTTATTATTCAGGGCAAGTGCCAACATAAAAACAATAATATGCATGTACGTCTCGAATAAAATACAGCAAGGCAAGTTTTATTAGATCGGAAGAGATGTAATAATTTAGGTTTTAAATAGCCTAAGTTTCATATTACTTAGTTATATAAGCTCTTTTAATTGGCAAGCGCTTTCAACAGCCTATGGGAAACCCTCTTTTTTGTTTCCCGCGGGTTGTGGTGGACTGATCTCTTTGTAGTGCCTGAGGATGACAGTCCTGGGCTGTTGAAAGGGCTTGCCAATATGAAAAAAAAGTTTATGAAAAGATACGAACGTTGGTGTTATTTAAAACCAATATAAAAAGGGTTTGACTCCAACAGGCTTCTATAAAAAAAAATTCTATACATCAGAATTTGAACATAGATAAACAAAATAAAAGACGTAAAAAATGAAGAAATAACGTCCAGCGATGCAATACCGGTCTCCACGTGAGTTTCTTAACTACTCATTAAATTATACTACAAAAAATCTTCGGTATTCATTTAAAGAGTTAATAAAAGTTCATTTAGTGAGCTGAACCATCTCAGTCATTAAAAATATTATTTAATTTATGTGATTTATACAGACGAAAAATTTCAGATTTTTTTCACATTAATTGTTTCTTTTTATATTTTTCGATAGTGTATGTTAATATACATGCGGAAAAAGTAGAGCCAAGCTACATTTGAATTTGAATGTGGCTTCCCACACCCCTTAATCCTCTCACACCACCTTCAAGCAGGTACTCCTAGTATAAGGATCCGATTAACCTAAATATTCTATATTTTTCCCTCATCCTGAATTTCTAACTAGATAGCTTAGGGGAAAAAAAAAAAAAAAAACCAGGCTAGAAGTTCCAAGTTAGGTTTATCTTCTATAAATAATCATTTATAAAATCCCTTCTCCGACACTTCCTTCTTGATGTAACACGATTAATTTTCATTGATTAACTTGATTCTTAACTTAATTCTTGGTGGCCATTCCGAGTTATTTGACTTTGAATCCGCTGCCATTATTTCCTTCGAGTACATTTCGACCGGTCACAGTGATATTATTATATTTTTTTTTCTTTCATAGCCCCTTTAAATTTAAAGATAATTATATATAATTATAGATCCTCAGGTGAATATATTTACAGATTATTTTGTATTTCCTGTAGCATCACTACATTATATTCGGGTGTGAAATTATTACAGCTGGAAAGCTGTTTATTACGGGCTGTAATGGAACAACAGATCCCTTACGTCGAGTAGCAAGCACTTAAAAAAGAAACGTGTAAGCGTCCATTGTAACGGGATTGTAGCGATAGACTTTTTAATAAACGTTATCGCTCGGTGGACGGTGGCATTGAAACGAACAATAGGACCCACATAAGTAGTCCACAACTCTCGATGAAAAAATGAAAGCTCCGGCTGGCTATCTCAGATCGTGGAACTTTCTCTATTATAGTCTCCGCTCAATTATATTATATAAAGAAAAACAAACCGAACGCTTGTGTTTTCATGATGCAGATACAAATATGTTATTATTTATAATTAGTTTAACCTGTTATCCTTGCAGTGATCGCTTGTAGACCATTCGAGTACGCCTTATGGTTCTCGTATAATTTGATAAAAGAGCAACTGTTAAAATACAATGGTTTTCTGTGATAACAACGCTAATCGGATTAAAAAAAATTTCATGCTCCAGCGATTGGATCGTTAATGCTCAAGGAAGGAAGAGGGTCTATGGTAACAAAGGGGGGGGGGTCATGCTTATAATTTCCTTGGGATTTGAACCCAAGTATGTGACATCGTGAAGAGGTATACATAACTAACCTCTAGACCAAATGAGGGAGCTTATAATCAGTGGTGTAACCATGGGAGTTGATTAGCGTGGTAGGTCCTTATAGCTATGACTGACAACTATCTTTAAATTTAGTTGCACATTCGAACAAAAACAGCAATTTATAATTTTACAATCATTTTTTCTTTCAGTTACAAACCTGCGTCCAATCCGTTAGAAATATTCCAATTTGATGATAAATTAACAGGATTCGTGGTCACAAGTAAGACACTTATCGATGTTAGTCCAGGTTACTTAAGGGAGAGCAAGCTATTACGAGGTGAAGCAACTCTGGCTAGAAATGGGGGTACGAGTTTATCGCGCTTGTGAATTCCAACTAAGTGCAGGAAAGTATCTATTGGTTTCAGCCCTTTCTTGGAACAATTAAATGTATCTAAGATAATTTCGTTTTTTTTCTAAGTATAATGCATCACTTTTGAAGTTGTGTTTTAAACATACCGCAGAACTAGTTAATCGCCTTTGAAGTGCAGATAGACCTGCATAATCGCATACTTTATAGAATGATAGTGTACTTATGGAACATGGCTACAGTTTTTCTGATTTTTCTTCTGTTTTATCTTTATTATGTAAAGAACGATGATAAAAGCTTTTTTTAACTGTAGTTTTTGATGCACAGTGAAAGTATAATACTTGCAATAGGGAAATACTGAGGAATTTCACTGACGCAGAGAGCATTTCTCAAGACATCTCCTGGATTTCGTAACCGTCTTGAACAAAAAAAAGCACCCAACCTCTGGATCTCTGTAAAATGAAGGGCTAGGTCAGTTAGTGGGGTGAGAATAGACCAATCAGAGTGGTTTTATCGGATGATAAGCTCCGCCCTCTACCACGCCTCTCACCGTCAGAAGGTTTTTACTAGTAAACACATTTCCGCACCAAGGACACGGAGCTTGAAGAAGGGGTGCAACACAATGGAGGAGAGAAGGTTCGGTAGATTCTACGCTGCAACGCAACGTGTAAACACAATTTAGTACGGATAGTGGTGAACGTTATCGGATGCCCGGGTTCGATCCTCGATCTATAGTTGCATTGAACTGTCATTAACTAGTTGATCAATGGATCAGTAGCCTTGCCGTTTTTTGTTTTTTTTTTATTGTTTTTTTTACCGACTAAAATGTATTCACATATAATTATAAACAAACCAAACAGAGGATATAAAAGGACAACAACCAGAAATAATCGCGGGACTGAAAAGCGCATTATATCACTGATTGTAAACAATCTATTCGGTATTATTGATCAAAAATTCTTCCCGTTATTGTATTGTAACCAAAACCTAATCGACATATTTTGAGGTATTTTTATAATAAAGGGCTTTAAAATTTCAGATCAATCCTTTTCACGTCAGCTAATGTAGGACATACAAGCAGGTGAAAGACGGTCACCTTACCTGAAGGATAGCAGACCCTCGCACTTCGGGACTAGCATTCATTTGAATCCTGTTTTACGCTTATTTAACTTCGACTAAGATCCTATCTAGTTCCCTATTAAATTTTATAATAATATATTAACAAATGAAGTTTTGGATTGAATTAAATACTTAAAGTTGTTATAGGATGAATGGATTCTCCTAAGGTGTGTGTGAGATTGATGCTGGACCATAGTGGGCTTTTTAGGTGTGCAGTGAAATCAAAAACTTAATTTTGACAATAACTAATTTTAACTTAACTAGTAGTCTTATCTTTTTTTTTTTTCCATAGCTCTCAAACTTATAAAAAATTGGATGTGGGAAAAATAAAAGGAAAATTATTTTGGATTGATGGGTGCCTTTCACTAAGGGGAGTACTATTTGAAGGATGTATGAGAAGGATATGGGGCGTGGAATGCCTAAAGGAGGCGGGTAGACTTATCATGCGTGCATATTGGACCAATTATTAAGTATATACTAAATAGTGCGGGAAGAAATCAAATTATTCCCCCTTCAATTTTCAATAATATTCAAGTCATCCCGAATGCTATAAAATTTAGGTATATATTGTTAAAATAGTCGACTACAGAATACTTGCAAGTGCTAATATCTTTCTTTTAAAAGAAAATCCATATTTCTTATACTACCTCTTTTTTTTAAAAAAATAACTCTACCAGCAATGTGGTTCTTTTGAATAAACGTTAAAAACTAAACTAAATGTCTCTTATTTACATCAATCACATAATGACAAATAGTTAGCTGAACAAATAACCAAATACTATTTATTGATACATTTAATTGAATTGATTAATCCTCCTGTCAAGATGTTAATCTGTATAAAACGAGTTTAATGTCCTTCCATGCTTATTTAAAACATATTTGAGATTAATAATATTTTATGTTAAGTTAGGGTTCTGCGATATAACCTTTAAATGCATAATTTGACTTGACTAAGGGTTACCCTCAAATGATTATAAAAATATCCCATCTTTACTTTTCATACTTTGCTTGGTTGACTAACCTTCAAGAATTCAATAGAAGAATATTTCCTAGTTAGCTGATGGAATCCATCCTTTAAAACCGAAGAAGTAAATGTAAAGGAGACGAAATGATATGTTACTATATATTGTGAATGTAAGTGACAAGCTCAGTGCAAGTATGTGGTGGGACTAAACCTGCCTACTCGACCTGGATCCTTCTCCCCACTACTTTGCCCCACCACTACAACTTAAATGGCGCATTACTTGATCTTTTGTCTTCTGTTTGTAGCTCTTAAGTTATATTTAACTTGTAAATTTTTGTCTTTCTAGGGCGGGCTGTCCTCTTATATTATTTAACGTTATTGACAAGCTCAAAGGGAGTGACTAGCCTTCAGATACGGATCCTCTTTCGTCTCTGTGTCTGCCTGTATGTTCCGGTCTGGGTAAAAGTCAGGCCCATTTTGCCAACTTTCAAAATGTCTCAAGTTTAAGTCCAGAAACTATTTAACATTTAAAATTACGATTTTTTTTCTAGATGTTTATAAATATTATGCATTAGAGACGTTAACGCAAAGATAAATTCAAAAATATTGCACAAAAAAAGAGTTTTGGGAGTCAAGATTACAAATCATGTATTTGATGTCGTTTAAGCCCAATTCAACTTATAATTTTTGTTTAAGTTGTGAAAAGATAATTTTCAGTTGTAATGAAGCATTTTTGGTTTAAAATATCAAATAGTTTTTCGCAATAATTTGAGGAGTCCTCGAAGTTGTTTTTGTCTTTCTGCGTTATTCACTTATTTACAAGTGATTGCCTAAAATTATTTCAGTAATAAACTAATTTTACCCAACAAACTTTAAAAAAAAAATCGTTTAAATAATCAAAAAATACGGCGAGGGTAAGATGATTCCAGCACACTCTACACCAAATCTCCAACTCAAAAACCGACTTAAATCACATCTCGATTGCATTTTGCGTTTCTTCCGTAAACTGGAGGTGTTGTTAAAGTATGCTCTTGCTAAAATTTAGTAGTAGAGTATAACTCGTTGGTTTGATCGTTTCTCGATATTTTCAAAGATATATATATACTTACTTTTAAGCCTTTGAGATTTATTGAAAGGCTATTTTTGGAAAAAGGACGAATTATGACGCCTTTTGTTTCGAGACTTAATGGTCTGATTTTTATTCAGTTGAGCCCAATGTTGCCTTCTATATCAACAAACGTACCCTTCACGCCGATCTCAATATCCCATTCATTCAAGATCTGGTCACAGTCATCTCGCGCTATAAGAATTTCTATTCCCGCCTCCTTGGTCATCCTAATGCTCTATACTACTAATACTTCTACTACTAATACTGCTAATACTACTACTAAAGAGACAAATGGAGTTGTTGTTTTTCTTTTGAATTTGTCTAATGAGTTTTTTTTCTCCAAAGCAACAAGACAGTATAAAGTGCAGATCTAAGCACTGCTTTTGGACAATGTTACCTACTTTAAAGATTGGATGTAATATTTTCAATAAAGAAATATTTAAATAACTTTTGATGGAATTAACTGACAAAAACTGTTATTCGTGTCGTTGCCTTGGTCGTTTCTCGATCTATTGATATAGCAATGATATATATAAGCCTAACATCATAGAATCTTTTTGGAAAAAGGTCGAACCCCTTGCGTTTCGCGACCTTATGGTATAATTTTTATTACGTTCGAATCGTTTTAACATTTTCCGGTTCTTCTTTCATTCGACACTTCCAATATCTCGTCCATGTCGATATTATTAAAATTGAGAAGATGCGAAATTCCATCGCCAAAAAATGGCGTTTATTGGAATTAGTTATCTTCAGCGTTTTAAGTCATGATAGATCGAGAAAGGTAGACAAAGTTGTTGTGGTTCAAGTTACGACGGATAGTTACGTATTTGCAGGGAAAAGCAATCCAATTGCTATGAGATCGGGACCGAAGCTACTATCGCTTACAATAAATACATGCCCTCCCCTCCTATCGGTTTTATTAGCAGGTCGAATATGTTCCTACCAGTCAGGCTGTAATTGTACAAGGCTGGCTGAACATACAACGGCCTGTGACACTAGCAAGCGGGAGCATTGCCCTGCCTTGGACCGAGCCAGCCTTGACCAAAATACAAAATGCCAACAGCCCCTGATCTTCAAGGACCTCCATTCGGCCACAATGGCTCTGTGATTGCCGTGTCTTGCCTGCACACCTTCTGTCCGGGCCCACCGTGTAATATGGAAATACGCCGGTAGATTGCTCTCGTCTGTGTCCCCAGCCTGAGAAATCATTAATGATTCCTTATTATATCAAAAACCTTACTGACGAAAAAAATAGTTTTGAGAAAAAAAAAAAAGTTAAATAAACACTTGAGAAATAATAGTGAGTGATTACCTTCAATCAATTATTCTATACCCTGCCTCTATTTTTATTTAAAACTCTTTAACTAACTATTATTAATATTCTTAAGAGAAAACAATCCACTTGTATTTTTTTAATATTGACACTGTGTGAAAATTAAATTTTGCGATACAGCTTTTAATCTCTCCCCTTTTATTTATTGTTACATCCTTAGGGCTTTTTTTTCGTTTTAAATAAAATAATGAAATTGGTAACAACCAACATAATAAAACAATAGATCTATGGATGATATTATCTTTAAATTCCTCCTTCCATTATTGCATGCCGAACTGGTAACTTCTCTGTTTATTTTTGGGCAGGGGAGGCATCTAATTATATAAATTATGTCTGGTTCTTGTCTGTTCTCTAGTTGAAGTTGTAGAGGCAAACAGTCAATATTCCTTCCTAAGTCTAAATATATCCGTCCCACAACATAGTATTGCTTGTTTTCTTGTGAAGTGGCCAGTGAAAATGTTTTTCTATTCCAAGTTAAAAAACAATTTTTATATATTACGGGTTTATAAATGATTATTGTATTTAACGAATTCAGTTCTTAATGTAATATAATTTACCGTTTTAAATTTTGCAGTTTGGCACCTTTGTAATAATGCATGAATGAAATAATGGACTTAACAATATCATTCATAAATCGTTAGTTTCATTATTTGGGTTGTTACCAATTTTATTATTTATTATTTTATAATACAATTTGTTTTAAATATTTAAATGCTGTTTTATATGTAACTTGTTTGAATTTTAGTCCTTAGGACTTGGCAAAACATCGACTCGAGATGTACAACAAATAAGAGATTTTTGGAGACACTAAAAAGCTTTCTTGAAAAGTTTTATTTTCATGCAAAGTAAATAACAATAATTATCAAAATTTACACCACGGGAGATTACTTACCAAAACTAATAATAGTTCAAAATAACAGGCGAGGAACACACCCAACTCCAACTTTCTGATACTAATGTTTGCTAACATTCTTTGTTTGTTTTTTTTAAATTGTTAAGTTTTTGGAAAAGAACAATGAAATGGTCATCATTGATGCTAATGTTGGGGGATTATTCATTCAAAAGTCTTATAATTTACAGCCTTAATTAATTAAGAATAATCCACTGGAAAAAATTTAATCAGTTTTGAGCAAGAATTGACAACATATATGATTGTATGAGTTGCATTATATAAACCAATCCAAAATTGTAGAAAATCAAAGGGCCAAGGTGCTCAGAAACTTTGTGTCATACTTATGAAATTTTATAGGAAATAAAACATTTATTTCTCAAAAATAGAAGTAAAAGCTTTTAACCAAATAGTATTGCTATATTAATGATTAGTTATTGCTATTAAGTAATACGTTTAATTTTGATGTAGTTGTAATAATCAAATATGTCATTCAAAGAAGGGCAGTCACATTTTACAATGTTGCATTTGTTTTGTTTCTATGGTGTACTTGGTAACCAAGCTCAACGTACCTTGAATTCATATGCTTATGAATTTGCTAAATACTATCATAATATCTTTATTTGAAATAAACATTTTTATAGCTTCGGAAGAAGAAAGCATTACATAATGTTTGTCAGCGTTCACAAACACTTCCAAGTAGAAACTGGGTCATACAGAGATAATAAGCTAAATTGCCTCTGTCGAGATAACAAATGACTGCAATAGAAACATGAAAAAATCTGTTTCATATGCATGCTGTAAAAAATAATAAAACTAAATTATTATGTACATATATTTATTTCTATTTGTAATTTTTTTCGTTTGCTTAAATAATATTTTTGGTACTTTTGAATTTTATTATTATTTTTAATTTTTAAATAAGTGAGTGCATTTCATAGATAAGTTGTTTTATATTAACCACTCTTCAAGATTGTTTACAATTAACATAATCAATTAAACTGTTGATAAATAATTGATGCAAATATAACAAAACTTAATTAAATCTCTATTTTTTAAACTATAATTTTATAAATTCACATTATTAAAAAAAATTTTATATAAAAAATATTATATCTAGCATGATTGATTCAATTTTTCAGGTGTAAAGGATTTTTCAAAAGAACGGTGCAAAACAGGAGAGTCTACACGTGTGTGGCAGATGGAGTTTGTGAAATCACAAAAGCCCAAAGGAATCGGTGTCAATATTGCCGGTTTAAGAAATGTATAGAACAAGGAATGGTTCTCCAAGGTAATTTTATAACATAATAATCTTAATTAAATATCACATAAATAGAGCGAGAGAAATTTAGCAAATTTGTATCTTATTCTGTCCTAAATAATATTACTATGTAATAATTCTTCAAACTTCTAAATAGATGGAAAATAATAATGAATACCATGGACCAAATGAATACAGAATGTAATTCTGGTTAAGAAATAACAGTCCAATATGAGCAATAATATTAAAGCAAGATGTCGTTATATTTAGTTGAAAAAATTGTTAAATATGTAGACAAAAGGACAGCAAAAATTATGTATATGTCACTAGTATTAAAACAATACCCCAAGAGGAAAAAAATGGTTTACTTTAATATTCATAGTCTTTAGAACTTCTTCTTCTTATAACTTTTGAAATATACTGTCCTTGTGTTTTTCAAAAATATTGGTTTTCAGAGCTTTTCAATTCTTAAATTCTCTATAATGAATTGTAGAATGTTGTGTAACATTTTAGAAAAGAAAATTCATATTTTTTTTTTAACCTTTTTGCAGTTCTAAGTAAGATGGGCTTCATAAAAGATGAAACACATCAATATAACTCAAAACTTAATGGTGAACCTATAGATCTTAAACAAACAGTGATAAACTAACTCAAAAAAAATGGTTGAAATGCTGCTGCTCTTGCCTGCAAACATTATGCTTAAATTACCAATTGCGTTGCGGCATTATTTCTATAGAGGCCTAAAATAGAATAATGAAACTAATAAATTAAAGACTATGAAATGCTTTGAAAGATATTTATGAGTGTAAGAGTGCTGAAAAGATGCCCCCATAATTCACCAAATAAATCTTGGGCAGAAAGCCTAGGTATGCATAGAAAAGAAAAGTAAATATCATGTAACCAAGTTTTAGGCAAGTTGCTCTGAAAAGTTTATATACTCAGCTAAAGAGAATAGCCTAATCATGACGAGTATTTTAAGGAGAAAAACAAGTTCATGTTTCACTAACAAGCGGGTGTTTGACACCAACTAAACAGCGTTCATCTCTTTGAACACTTTTCCCAGAAAGACTAGGGTGGTTTTAGTGTCATCACTCAAAACTGGCACTTATGGTGGACTTAAGAACTACCTTTGGTTGGAGGAAGAAGTTGCTATGGTTGCCATGGCTGTATTTCTCTATTAAAATTAATACCAGTAGGATCATATGCCAGAATAAAAATCATAACAATATTTGGGATGGCATGTTATACTGGTTGTAGTACTAGGGTACCTCTTTACTTTTATGTATCTATTTATTTTAATGCAGTATCCTTTACAGCTGTCAGAGAGGATCGAATGCCTGGAGGGAGGAATTCCGGAGCGGTATACAACTTATATAAGGTATTTATTGATTATTTTTTGCTAAAATCAATTAATTTAAACTGAACACTGTTATTTCAAATATACACCATTCTTCATTTTAAATAGATTTTATTAAGAAAGGACATGATCCTGAACACTTTGAAGAATTTCCATGATTCATTTAAACTGAAGAGGTGCAGAGCCTCAGCAGGCATCACAGACTAGTTTTAGTAGTTAAACTCCTAGTTGGTAAATAATACCCTAAAATGTTTAAAATAAAAAACATAAGTTTTCTGAAAGAGGAAAAAAAGGAACAGTTAAGCAGTTATACTAATACCAGCTAAGAATGAAACTCCAAACAAGTGCAACCCTTTTTTCAGGTTTGTTGGTAGGAAACGAGAAATGCCATATTAGATACAGCAATTAATGAAAGTGATACAAAAAGAAATGGGACCCTAAGTATGAAAATCAACTGGTGGAATACCACAGTACAACATGCTGTCCGAGACAAGAGTAGCCCGGGGGAAACACATTAGGAGCAATGAAGACAAGGGTAGAAAGTCTAAGATAGATTGACCCATCAAGTCAGTTAATCACAGCGTGTGATTAAAGATGGCAATAATTCAATGGAGTTACTAATATTAATTTTTGTGGTTTGATCAATTAATTGTTAAATCAACTGTCAACTAACACAGCACCATCCATTCAATTTAATAAAATATTTAATTGTGATGGATTCTTATCAAATTCATTTTGTAAATTTTGTATTTTCTTATAACGTAATTAAATGTCTCAATTATTTTTTAAAATAAAACTTTTTCAATCGAAATTGAGAAAACATCGAACGATTAATTGTCGATTAATATTCTTCTTCTTCTTCTTCTTCTTCTTTGTCTTCCTCTTGTGCCTTGTTATCAGCGTCGAGGAGCCTTGATAAATTAGAGCCATCACTCTCGGTCCCTACATAGCTGCTTCATCAACTGGAGTGTTTTGCCTTTTTTCCCTCCAATCCTCTGGATGTTCTCCTGGTAGGAAATTCTGGGACGCCCTCTCGGTCTTTTCCCAGATGGTCGGGCTTCTAGAACTTTCTTTGGTTCTCTTTCATCTCCCATGCGGCACACGTGCCCAAACCACTTCAGCTGTCGGGAAATCGAGTGTGGTCTGTAGTTCTGTCACCTCAAACTGTTCTCTTATTTGAACATTTCTGATGCGATCCCTTCTTGTCTTCCCAACCACTCTCCTCAGAAACTTCATTTCTGCTGCAGTAATGCGGCTGACTTGCTTATCAAGCATTATCCAGCTTTCACTTCCATATGTAAGAGTCGGGAAATAAACCAATTTGTATTTGTGCCTTTTATTCTCCGTACCCACTTCTCAGTGTCTGATTAAACTATTGGAGATCTGGTAGTAAACTTGATTGGCTTTAGCAATTCTATGGGATATCTCTGGGTCAATCTTACCATAGGAACTTATAATGGTCCCTAGGTAAGTTAACTCCAGCACCGCTTCCAATACCTCCCCATTGCAGATTAGATGGACGTCTTCTTGATCTTCACAGGACAGAACCAGGACTTTGCTCTTAGCGGTGTTAATGACCATCCCTTTACAGAGTAGCTTTCCCTGCCATTTTATTAGGGCCTCCTGCATCTTTTCTTGGGAATTAGAAATCAGGACGATGTCATCGGCATACAAAAGGCTTTGTACGAGAATGGTTCTTAAGTTCCATTTTCCGATGGCGGTCCACGCAGTTCGGCGTTTGCATATTTTATGGATCTCGTCCATAAAAACAATGAACAGGAGGGGCTTATACTATCTCCCTGTCTCACACCTTTATCTATGGGGTTGCCTCAGATTCTCTTCCATTGATCCGTACAACTCCCTGTGCATTATGGCATGCCAACTGAATGGCTGAAATTAGATCGCCTGGAATATCTTTGGCTGCCAATGCTTCCCATATTTCTTTTCTGGGGACCGAGTCAAATGCTGCCTTTAAGTCTAAGAATGCCAAGAATAAGTGCTTGTCTCTGTCCCATGCCTTCTCTGCTATGACAAAATGCTTCTTAGGACAAAAATGTGATCCTGTGTTTGCTTTCCAGGACGGAAACCTGCTTGTTCATCTTCCATTTTATTTTCAATCTTTCTCCTCAGTCGCTTTTCCAGTATGCTGGTGTAAAGTTTGTAAACAACTGACAGCATGCTTATAGGCCGGTAATTTTCACATTCGGTGGAGCTGCCTTTTTTGTGGATGGGAATAATTATACTGTACTCCCAGTCTCTTGGAATTTTCTTCCTGTCCCAGATTTGTTGGAAAAGTTGGACTACTTTTGATTAATAAGTAGCTCGTTTAAATTATTGTTGTGTGTGTGATTCACTCGGGACCTACGTACCTAGGGTAGGAAGGCCCATTGTCACAATCGATTTCTGTGTACTACGATTGTCTATCCATGATCCTTTTAACAAACTACGGTTAAATACACGCCCTTTTAATTTTGCAATAAATTTCAGATTGTTGATTTGAGATGTGAAGTTAATCAAGCAGATTAAGATTCCTTTCCTTTTTTTTATGAGAAAAACTATGTTTTTTTTTACATTTTTGTTTGTTTATATCATTTTATTGTTCTTTTCACGCCGCTGTTCATAATTTTCTATCGAACTACTTTAAATATTTTACTGTAATTTTAAGTAATACGATGATTTTTCCCTTCTAAATCACAGTTTTTTAATTGGCTGCGTATCATATCAATAAACCCCATAGGCAAACACATAAATAGGTATGGGAATAAATAAATGTGAGCGTGAAGCAGCAACATGTTGCCGTTTGAAATGGCGGTTTGATATCTCAAAAATGCCCGAGGGTTAATCGATTGTAAGGAATCGTTTGAATAGGAATAATCGATTGTGAAGCATAATGATGAACTAGCCTAAATCGGTCGTCCCTACGCAGCCCTAGACGGGCCTACGTGGCGTATTTGGACACTCACTCTGGGACTGACGCTCTGAGGCATTTCAGCTGAAAGAGGAGCAAGTAATTATGCTTATCATATTTTCCAAAATTGCACGTATTGCCATCTGTTGAACTATGCTGGTACTATCTAGCCAAAATTTAAATTCAAAAATAAATTTCTTCAAATCGGATTCAAATGACTTTTGGTTTATTGGACTTTCCCCTATCTAAGTTAAAACTATTCATCTATCAAATATCCTCACTATATTTATTTATTTTGCCTAGGTGAAATATAAAAAGCACAAAAAGTCAGTTCGGAACGGCCAAATGAAAGGACAGATGGACAAAGGGAAACCTATTATGAGCCCTGAGCCTTCATCCTACATGCCTTCCCATCTTGTGAATGGGACAATACTTAAGACTGCCCTTACTAATCCCAGTGAAGTAAGTAAACATTTTATTTTGTTTTAGTTTATATGACTACTAATTAATAAACAATAATACACTTACTATTCAGGTGCTTATTACTATCGAGGACTAGCACTGAGTCATTTTTGATCCATAAAGGAAGGAATTCTTTCAAGTTTGACAAACATATATCTAAGAGAAACTAAAATTATTAATTAGTCAAACTCTTTTTATCATATTTTTTTTATAGGAAAAATATTTGTTCTTAATTTACGATGGGGTACAGACTTATATCATAGCAGAAGTTGTCTGTTTAAATAATTTATTTAAGTGTTGACTTCAATGTGTGGTAATGAAGTCTTGAATAGTTTTGATTAACTGAAGGATTATTTTATAGCAATTTATTTCTGCCTGTTCCCGATAATACAGCTAATTCAGGCTCAATTAGGAAAGCAAATAATACTTCTCTTTTGATAATACTTTACATCCTCGGTAGACTCTCACTACCTTCCTGATTCCACCCGCCTCCTTTAGGCATTCCACAACCCATATCCTTCAAATGGGGGACTCCCCTTAGTGAAGAAAGGCACTCATTAGCCCAAAATAATTTTTCCCACATCCTATTTTTATAAGTTTGAGAGCTAAGGGGAAAAAAAAAAAAATCTCTTTTGATTTCTGCATCTGCATATGCAGTAAGAGGAGAAATTTGTAAATCGAAAATTTGTATTTTGATAAATAAAGGGGTTTGAAATTAAAAAAAAACAAAAAAAAAAAAAAAAACTTTTGATTTAGTTCTTAAGGGCCAGATAATTTTGGCAGTCATTTTGTTTGATGGTAAAAAAAGGTCTTATCATGATAGCGCGGACTAAGGGAAACCTATTATGAGCCCTGAGCCTTCATCCTACATGCCTTCCCATCTTGTGAATGGGACAATACTTGAGACTGCCCTTAAGAGAAGCATTAAAATAATGTAGCTATAATATGATTTTAGTATCATTTTGAACTATGTTGAAATGACTATATTATATTTACTTTATTTATTTGGAGGATTGATTAGACATATATTTGTACATTAATTTATGTATTTATTTTTTTATCTATAGGTTGTCCATTTAAGACAGAGACTTGACAGTGCCGTCAGCAGTTCGAGAGACCGAGCACTGTCAGTCGATACGACACTTTCCGTCATTCAGACCTTAATAGATTGCGATGAGTTCCAGGATATCGCAACTCTCAGGGTAATGATATTTTACTTACACTGTTATTCAAATTTTATTTTCACCAATTTTGATTTTAAAAGTGAGCTACTGTTCTTGCTGACATTGATTATTCAAACATTTGTTAAAGAAATATGTCTAATTTAACTTAAACATTATGTATTGTAATTAAAAAATATTTTTACTTTTTGTTGATTGTTTTTTTTCACATTGTTAATTATAAAATTTTCCATTTTGTTACAGAATCTTGAGGATCTCTTGGATCACAAATCTGACCTATCAGACAAACTGATGCAAATAGGTGACTCCATTGTTTACAAACTTGTCCAGTGGACCAAGCGGTTACCATTTTACCTAGAACTACCAGTAGAAGTAAGTGCTTCACCTTAAATATTCAGTTAATAAATGAATTCTTAAGGATTACATCTTTAAATTGCTAAGATCCTCTTTAAGAAGTGAAATCCGATGTAGAAAAATAAATAATAAAAAAATTGGCAGTTAGGCATAATATTTAAATATTGAGTTCTTTTTTGGTATGAAACTACTTTGATCAAAGAAAACAACATAATCTTCTTTCATCAATCTAGGTCAATGCCAATTAAAAAAACTAAACATTAGGGGTGATTGTCATTAGGCTATACCAGAAGTTAGAGTAAATGAGGTTATAATCCAATGCTGATGCTTCTGAGTTGTTAAATTAATCAGTCATTAAAATGTATTCTGTTATCTGTAAAATGTAGACAAATAAATTTACAAATCAGGCAAATAGTCTCCTGTCAATTAGTCTCCTGGTTTATTCATATCAATGTTCCCCCTCTCCAGACATATTCCAGACTTTGAATGACGAAAAATGCCAAATTTTGGCATAAATGTTATTACTTAAATAAAGGATAGTTAATAAGAGACCATTGACCTGCTTTGAAATTTATTTTCAAGTTTTTATATAAAGAATTTAAAAAAAGAAGAGTTCGTGTGACAACTCAGAATACTGGATTTAGATCTGAAAGCAGAGCTCTAATATGTTGTAATGATCTTTTAGAAGGTTTTTTTTTTTTTTTATCTAAAATAGATCTAATTTTAGTTATAAATATTAATTTGAATCCAAGGTTATTGTGAATTTTTATGTTCATATTTAAAAAAAGAGGGTTTCAGATTCAATAGATAACATAACCTGTAATACTACTACTGCTATTTATTTAATTATTATAATCTGTTATTGGACAGGATAAACACAACAAATGAGTCAATCATAAAAATAATTATTTGTCATTAAATAAGAAAAATAAATTTATGAATTAAAGAAAAAATAAATCTGACTTCAACTTAAGAAATGAGTCCGTTCGCAAAAAAATAAAAACAGAAAGCAAAGCCAAGCCAGTCATCATGTGAACGTGAAAGAGAAGACAGTTGGAGGAATATCTCTTTTTTGAAGTGAGTTGTTATTGAACATTTAATCATGAGAAGTGATTGGTACCAGAAGAAAGAAGTCGACAAAGATTTCTTGTTGTTGTAAGTTCCACCATTTTCTGTGGATTCAAATTGTTATTTACTTTTATATTTAAATTTTGAGTATTTGATGACTGGCCTTTTCAAAAAAACAGAATAAAACTAAAAAAATCCTTAGTAATAATTGAATTTATTGATCAGAATAAACTATTTAATATGTGCTTGCTAATGTAATCTTATATAATTTTTGAATTGTAATCTTATTTTATTATTTGAATGAAGTATTGAAATCCAGTACATTTTGATTCTCCTAGAGGCTACAATTTGAAAGTACGGTATAAATTTGTTCCACAACTAACTGAACAATAAAGATTTTAAAAAATTGGTTCTGTAATATAACATTTTAACTATATCACTCCTCTAAAATAGTAATGATTGCTGTTTAGGTCCATACGAAGCTGTTGACTCACACTTGGCATGAGTTACTAGTTCTTACAACCTCAGCATACCAAGCGATACATGGAGCTCATAGGCTTGCCAGCACGTGCTCTGATGGTTCAGATGTTAATTTCACTCAAGAGGTAATTTACCTGTCAGCATATGATTCTATATTAATAATTTATTCTGGGACTAATGTTCCCTTAAGATAATTACACATCTTCAAACTTGAGCTTTAAAGTCATATAGATGTACTAATTCATAGATGTTACAGAGAAAAATAGTAAACATTTAGAAAATAAATATGTAAGTGAATGAAAGAAAACATAAGTGCACACTACTTAGACTTGGATATTAGCATGAGTGTACAGTATAGACATGGATGACTAAAAAGCTGTGATTTGAGTACATTGTAACGATATTTTTATGATAAATTGAATTTTATTTGAAAATAAATAGGGAGGTCTCTAGGATTTCCACAGGTTGGATAGTAAAAATAATTGACTTGGGCAAACTGTGTTCGCGACCGCTAAATATGCAGGCTATGATGAGAACCAGGTAACAAGTGTTGGGGCCAGACCAGAAAAAGCGGTCAGTTAAACCTGCAGAAGAGAGAGACTGGGATGTTTTGGAGTTAGCTAGAAGAGAGAGTGTGCAACAAACATGTCTACCCAACAACAATGAAGAAAATATATCCACCTTCCCTTTTAGATAATTGTTTGTAATTTTGATTATGTAACTATTATTTAAATTACATGTAAATTCGTAAAGCCAATTATGCTGGTATGGAGTTTTTAATAATTTTTAATTAAGGTATTTTAAATAATCAAAATTATGCACTATAATCAATACCCTGAGATTATATATCGTTTGATACTTATAAAATATTCATTGTAAAAATATCCTTATAGATCCTTTTACTCCTTATGAATATGTAAGCACAAATTAAAGCAAAGATAAATGATCATTATAATTTACATGCTTGGATTTTGATGGAATAGAGTTCCAAATAGATGATGAATGCAATAAAGAAAGAAAGATCTGTCAAACGCTGAAGTGCGATGAGCTGGAACATCATCTTGGTACAGGAGAGATGGTATAAAATATTGCCAACTCTCAGAATGCTAGATCCACTTCTGAACTAAGTGTAGAACCAAGAAAACCCATCCATTGGGAGCTCAAAGAAAAATTCTAAATAAATTGTTTGAGATCACAAGAACCCTATATATTATTCTAATATTTGCTATTTATTAATAATAATAATTTAATTATATATTTTTTATATAATTTTTAAAAACTTTTATATTTTATAACTTTTACGTTAATTCAGGGTTCTGTTAATAATTATATAGGAAACTTCTGGCAATTGGAATATTGGTTTTATTTACACACATTGAATAACTAAAATTGATATACAAATAATAAATTACGTACGTACTAAAAATTACTGTTAAGATTAAAATTACGTAGTATACTGGCCAGTGTTTCTTTGTGTTCTTCTCTTCGGTGGTAATCTTCATTTGCTTGATCCGAATCGTCTTACTTGCGCGTCCTTGGTCTTCGTGTTGAGTGCAAGTGTGACCACGAGGCGGTGGGTCGCCGTGCCTTCGCAAGGATGCTACCTGCTCTGCCTGCCTTCTGAAGAACGAATGAATGTTTTTGTCCTCATGCCGGTTTCTCTGTACCTACCACTGCCTTCTTGACTCTTGATCTCTTTGGTTGTTCGGATATTTATACTTTGCTTAAATTAGAAGTTTATATAAAATATGATATTATTTTATTTCAATTATTAATAATTAATATGACGACAATAAAAACGTTCATACTTTCAAAAATGAATCACGGATCGTTATTCAATGCTCGCTAATTCCGAGTTTATTTAAACAAAAACTATTAAAAATCATCATTTTAAAATATCACAACAATATATATACCTCAACTGTACTGAAATAGGAATAACTTAAGGAAGTGACTCCTCTCTGCAGGTATGAGAAAAGGTAATAAAGATTTTTATGGAAGAGAAGGTTCAATGGGAAAGTTGGTACCTTCTAGACAAAGGTTTAGTCAAAAATAATCCCATGTTTTTTGGCTTTGAAATATTTTATGACTCATTTGGAGTAGGAGAAAAATCTTCAATTATTATCAGGAGATTTATAATAACAGGAAGAATGAAAAAAATAATTAAACTTGAAAAAAACATCATCCCAGTTTTTTTTACTTTCTTAAGTTTTATTCTAATGAGAAGCTATTTAAAATTAAATTTTCTGATTTTTCCCTTGGTCAAAGAAAAATTAAAGATATTTGTGGTTTTTTTTATTAAATGCACCTGCTATTATTTTAGCACTATTAGGTGGATTAATTAGAACTTCCTGGGTCAAACAGAGACTGTTAACACACAGCCAATGAGAATTTTAATAGTGTTTTGTAATTATAATATACATAAGTCACAAAACACATTGCTACTCAAGGTGTTCAGATTATTACGATTTAATACCAATATTATAAGGCGAATAATTATGTTTTATTACTAAATAGTTAATGAGTTATGGTAATTGCAGTATTTTGTCATGTTATCGAATGGAAAGGTCTTTAAAATTTCATTACAGTCATTGCAGAATTTTAACAATAACACATAAGTTTTTACTTTTGAAAAACCAAAGAAAGCATAAAGGTGCTTTTATTGTAAAATGAAATATTTGATTATTATATTTTGCCGTATTATTCTACTTAATGCTGAATTCAGTTGTCAATTATACCTAAGAGGTTTGTAAATTAATAGAGAGATATACTGGAATTTTGTTACTATTCCTTTCAGGTTTCTAATAATCTATGCACCCTTCAAACATGCCTAACTTCAATGATGGGGCGCCCAATCACCATGGATCAGCTAAGGCAAGATGTTGGACTCATGGTGGAGAAGATAACCTATGTAACTCTCATGTTCCGCAAGGTTAAACTTACGATGCAGGAATATGTCTGCTTGAAGGTTATCATCATGCTGAATCCATGTAAGTGTTGCTCAATCATTTTTATAATTTTTGTGTTTCTTTAATATAATTAATTAATTTATAATGAGAAATTTTTAATTTCAGCGAGAGGAGATGCAGGTGAATTAGAGGCCATGCAAGAAAGATATATGACCTGTCTAAGGACTTATGTTGAGCATACTTTTCCGAATCAGCATAGCAGATTCCACGATCTCCTTTTGAGGCTACCAGAGGTAAAATAATCAGTTCTTTTGGAAAAAAAAAAAAAAAAAAAAGCTATAATAGGTGAATTTAAAAAAGTCTGCTTGTTCATTTTATTATAAAACAACAAATAACTATAAAATTTGAAATATTGTATACTAGCATCTTGCTAGTTACCCATATTTTAGTCTATTATTCTATACCTATTTTATTTTATTTATTTATTCTATACCTCTACAGTTTGAAGCAAAACGTTCTTGAATTATTAGTATTTCAGTTGAGGAATTCGCAATCCTCTAAAGAATTAGAATCTTCAAATTTTCTTGGTTTCCTTGTCTGCAGAACATCAAAATCAGGAATAATATCTTAAAATCAAACAAAAATTTTATTCCAAAGTGATGTTGAATAAACAAAAGTAAAAAATAAGACTTAAAGTAACATAATAAAAATTATGTTTTCAGAACATAAACTAGGCCTTGCCTACTAGGGGACAGTATAGATCTCATTAATGCGTTAATTAGTATAATGGTTGATAATGTATTGGTAGAGGTATCCATTTTAATGAAGTACTTTGAAAAATGGTATCCTAGAAAAATTCCCTTGGATCCAGCTTTAAAACGGCAATGAATTTCTAAAATCCAACATGAGAACAAATCATATTATTCAGAAAACAAATTTCAACTGTTTCGAAGAGCCAGTAGTTTTTAATACAGTTCATCACCATGTAATATCAAAATAAGAGAAATTTTAATGATCAATTTTGCTAACTTATAAAAAAAATTAGATGAACATTTCATCAACGTTGATTTTGTTATGTATCTTTATTATGAAATTTAAACTGAAGGTCTGTTTTACCCCCGAAAGAATCTCCACCTTCCTTTCTCACTCGTTTCTATAGGGCCATTAATTATATTTATATAAAAATGATGCTATAAAGTGTAAACTATATAATTAAATGCAGTGGTGACTAAATACCACACCATTTGAAAGCTGTAGTTTTATTTTGTTTTTTTTTACTCGCTCTTAAATCAAATTAGGAACAGTCGCAAGGTTCATTACTCCATGAAATATTTTGATACATAAAAGATACGTTATAAAACAAATTATACTAGCTCTGTACTTGTATTAATAATGAAGTTTATTTTTACAGGTTCAGTCAGCAGCTTCACTTCTACTCGAAAGTAAAATGTTCTATGTTCCATTCCTCCTCAATTCAACGATCCAGAGGTAATAGGAGCATAGAGGCATCAGATCTCCGAGGAAGCCTATAGTGCGACGGAATTAGGGCAAGACTGCACCAGCGACCTGCGCCCCCCCCCCTCCAACAGACCAAAGCTGAACTCGCCCCCGATGAGAGAGTTCGCCTTAGTCTGAGTTAGCGAGAGAGGGGAAAGCAAAGAATGCTATTGTGATTTTTATATAATGTTGATTCCTATAATATGAATGTTTGTTACCATTTTCATAAAAAAGAATGATAAAACTTTGACCTACTATCCTTATTTCATTAGTAACAAGTGATCTTCTAGTTGACTCTTTCATGCAGATATTCCAAATGTAATGATGCCATTTTTGTTTGTTTCTTTTTTTCTTAATTTTGAATTAAAAATAACTAAGTCGCGAAGTTACCAAGCTTACAATCCAGGTTCATTATGTTCCTTTTTGTGAATTGACGGCTTGAAAGCCAGTTTTTTTCTTTTTTTTTTTTGTAAATATCAGTGGTGGACGGGTCTGTTAAAATATTGTTTGTTAAGTATTCCATCACTTGCGGAATACATTGACAGGCTGTTAACTTTATGTCGGTACAATTTTAATTTAATCAATTTCACATTTATATTTAGGGTTAAAGCAATTTTTTTTTTTTTTGGCGATAATCTTCTTGAAGTTGCTTTGGCTTTTTTGAATATAAATGGAAATATTTAAACACTGCCAGTATCGACATAGAGTAAATAAATTGTAAGTAGCCTTGTTACAATTATTCCTTTCAGTTTAAGTACAAAACCAGGTCCTTTAAAATAATTTCACCAAAACCAAAATAGGTTGTGTATTATTGTGTATATAGAGACTATAATTTTGTTATAACTATATATAAATTTATATATATGTACATGGATCTTACAGTATTCACATGTAAACTATACTATTTTATCATTGCTGCATTATTTGACTGCTTTGCAATGGATATAATTTGTTTGATTCTTCTCTTGATGGGATTTTATTTTTTAATTTTTATTTACAGAAATAAATTTTCCTTATAAGTTCCTTTGTTGCATATACAAGGTGACTCCAACTAAAATGGTAAAAATTTTGTAAGTTATAGGAAATGCAATTCTTAATATACCAGTATCAAGATTATGGCATTTAGAGTGAACCAATTCACAGTTTTATAAAAACTAAATTGGAGACGATTAAAGATAATTGAGGATTTTCAAATGTAGCGAATAGTGTTCCTGATGCATGACATGAAGTTTCTACGTTCAAATAAAAATAATGAACTTTACTTACGCAGAAGTGGTTCGCTCTCAATAGAACAATCCAGCATTCCTGACTTGAATAATAAACTTAGATAAATAAGTTACAAATCAGTTAAAGATAATACTCAAGATACCACAACAAAGAACCAGAGTGTTCGTGGTCCAAACCACATTTTACTTCTCTACTAGTAGATTTTTGTGATTACTCACTCTTTTATCATTGGCTTAAACTTTTATTTCACTTGACATTTTTTTGTCAGAAAAAAAGACCAATACAATTTTTTTGGTAAGGAGGCAGGGGGTCGCAAATGTTTTCGCAAATGACTTTCATCGTCTACTCCCTCTGCTGTCAGATGTGTCAATATTTACTCATTAATCTTGAATGTCTTTTGATTGACATTTGCTTAATGCGATTTAATTCTCTGCTTAGTTCATACTAAGTTTGTTTTTTTTGTTAAGAATTGCATTTGGCTTAATATTGAAAAATGCTCTCAAAAGTTGGAGTTGTGGTCACCCTGTAAACATTTTGAAATCGTTCAAGCATAAAATAAGTGACTTTAACGAGTAAGTCATTAATTGTAATAATCATCTCATTAAACATAGCTAAGCTTCATGTCAATTCATCTTTCACAATTATTTATAATAAGATTAATTAAGTATAATTAATAAATATATACTTTACATTAGAAATGATTACCGATAAAAAAAAGAAAAAAAGAGTGAAATATTCGACGTTTATATAAGTATAGCGACCAATGAGAAATAATCTTTCATTATCGTTAGCAACTTGCCTACTAAAGGCAAGCTAATAAGACTCATAATGTTTACTGTGTCTTATTTCAGACTTTGTTTTTAAAATTAATATCTCAAGAGAATGCTATTATATATATACATGAAATGAGACTGACAACATGACTGCCACTTTGAGATACCTTTTAAACTAGAAAGCATAATAATGTAGACCCATAAACTATTTAAAAGGAATAAAAAAATAAATGTCCATTTGATTAATATGATTGTAATAAATACTGCTTTCCACAACAATTCTCACCTGTGAAATTGTGTGATATTTTCTTGATGGATTGTAAGTAGAGAGGCCTATTTCCTAAATTGAACACTTTTATATTAATGTTAAACTGTCAGGTCAGGATTATTATAATTAAAATTTGCACTTTTGCAATAGGTTAAGTTATGTAATTGTACATACATGCATTATTGGAGAATGAACATTGCAAAGTAGGAGAATGTAACTTTCCCTCTGTTATATTTTAAATTTTACACTTTTTCAATTAATTGTATATATAAATAAGCACATAGTTTTGACTGTTTATAATTTGATGTTACCAGGAGAAATTGATTATGTACGCAGTTAAAGGATGTGCGTATATTGAAAACGATGAAAAACAAAAAAAAAAAAATTGTGAAAAATGACTGATGAGCATTAAAAGTTTCATCCAACGTAATGTTTTTGCATTATATAGTTTGTTATATTTTGTATATTAATGTGAGATAATATTTTATTGGTGCTAACAAAGTATTGTGAAAAGTCTTAGTTGAAATAAAGCGACATAAGTCTGATAGACTCTTAAACATAGAGAGTTGTAACTCTGTGTCTTACTCATTTGTAAATTTGAAGAAGAAAAAATAAATAAAAAACAGTAAGTTCTGCGAGAAAGTGCGCAGATATAGTATGCCTTGAGTTCACTCTAATATATTATTCTATAATTATTGTTGTTCGTCTTTAAATGTAAATACATCAATGTCCTTAGTACCAGTTTAATAATGTTATTGATTTCCTCAACAAATAATATCTTAAATGTCCGTGTAAATGATCAACTAGCCATTAATCAGTGATTACTCAGATGCATAAATCTCCTGGACTAGGGAGTGCACAAAACCTTCTAATGTGTTCTGCTCCAGAGCATAGTAATTAAAACAAAATCGCCAACTCTCTGTTGACTTGGTGATAAACGTGTCGATTGAGGAGAATAATTTATATAGATGCCGCTACTGTGGTAGATTCTACTAAGTCTACTAAAAGATGTCAACTTGAATCCTGTTAACCATCAAGTAAAATTAATCATACTACATGATTTATTCTAATAATATTCATTTAATAGCCTATTCTTAAGTTTTAACAAAAATTAAAGATACTGTAAAAATAGCTAATACATAAAAATAATCAATTTGTTTGACTTTTAACATTTTTTGTTATTTGCAGATAAATTTATCCCTTACAATGAGCAAACTATAAAACTGAAACCCTTAATTGTAAGATATTGCTCACTTCATAAACTATTTAAAATTTTGGTACAATCAAGGAGTACAGTTGGTGTCAATATTAATTTTATTTACATAGTGAATAAATTCAATCAAAATGGAAACTAATACTTTGATCAAATTTAAACCAGAATAATTAACTCTAAATTAAATTCAAATATTGCTTTTTTGGGGGGAGTTGCAGAAATATTAATGGTGGAAAAAAGCTAGGGTTGTCAGACCACCCCAGTATTTTTCCGAGGATGTAAGTTGTATGTGTACCAAGTTGGGTGTAAATTGCTCCAAACATTCCATAATTATGCTGAAATACACGCCCATCAGCGTTTCCTTCATTTTCCTTATAAAAATGTCTGTTAAAAAGTCGATTATTTTATGTAAATAATTGGTTTTCCCCATGATCTATTGATTCAAATTCAAAACTAACTTAAAACAAGAGTAAATTGAATGGATTGCAGTGCCATCTGTTGAGTAAAAAGATAACTAGATCCAGTACAGATTGTTAAGAGAGTGATATTTAGAGTGAGAGGGGATTATTAAATCCAATAAATTGACATGCTGTTAGTTGATAGTTGGAACTAAATAGCAAAAATTAATTATTTATTGCACTGCAGTGACAACTATTGAGCCGCAGAAGAACTATGCCTGGCGCTGACTGGAGAAGTTAGCTCCTGCGGGATCCCAAAGACCAGGTACTGAATAAAAATTTTCTGGCGAGAAAGAAAAAAGATTTTTCTGATGAAAAAAAATGACTGGCCCAATTAGTTTTCTTACAGCTCAATAAATATGGCAATTTTCCTACTTAGTTCCTGCTATTTTACAACAGGTAGCGCTACACATAAATTTTTTCAATGAAATACTCACCCTAAGCATCTCTGTCTCACTTCCCAACCTGTACTGGAGCTAGTTCTTTTTTCACTCAGCAGATGACACTGCACTCAATTTGCTTGTTAGTCAAGTTAGTTTCTGATTTTAATCAATAGGCCGTGCTGCATTCCAATTATTTACATGAAATAATCCTTATGTTTCTCTCTAATCCCTAAATATTCAAGCAAATAACTGATTAACAGTTAAGTTTTGTTTTTACATTTATTATAGGTGGTTTATGAAATATATTTTTAATGGGTAGGATGAAGTATTATAAATTGGCGTTGTACTTTAGTGCTTATTGGTCTTTCATATGATTTATACGTACTACTTGGAAGTTGATCTTACATGAACTATTAATGAAATATAAATTAAATAATGTTGTACTCGATGTTCAATAATTTACTTAACCTGCATATTATGAGTCATGGATTATTTACAGGAGTTGGAACCTTATAACAGTTAGCTTCTTAAATTAGAAACTTTTGCAGCTCCTACTTAACATGAGACAGAAATTCCGATTAATACTTTTTACTACAATCAGCTTCTTTATGAAATTTCAGAAGCATTAACTATTTTAACGCAGTTTAACTGTTTATGATAAGTAAACTTATAAAATAGTATAGTGGCGATCTATTGTATTAGCTATAAAAGCTTTTCAATTTATTCATCACTTTTATACATAATAATAAGTTTCTTTTATGTCAATAAATAATTGAAGTGTTCAGATTATGTTAATAAATAAAAATTAAGTCATTTTTTCATTGTTTAACTATGTTTTTAGTGACCGTCCCAGTTATCCAAGCAATGCACTTTTTATTTATTATGATGCTTATGTGTTAACTTCCATATCTGATGATCATGGTATTAAAATACAATTGAAAGCTTTCTTTTGAAAAAGTTGAGAGATAGCTCTACTTCTGTCATTTTATTTATATCTCACACTTTCATTATTAAACTTTTTCAGGTTATAAATTAGCAAAACAGACGGTTTATTTAAAATTTTAATTTTAAACTAATAAAGTTTTTCATTATATAAAATTTGTGGCTTATTATTAATGTCAAATACACAGATAGCTTGCCATTGATCAGGAGAAATTGGGACCACTAAATTCATTAATAAATGAATTCAATCACTGACTATTATTACTCGCCAATTATTATTTGATTCAATATATTATATATATAAAATTTATCATGATTTTAACACCTTGAATTTTATATGCTGCTCAATATGATAGGATATATATATTTTTACTATAGTGATAATTAAAGACATCATGGTTGATTGAATGGGATTCCTTTTTTAACATCATGAAACTACCATGTGAAATATGATGCCTCTACATCAAACACAGAATTATTTTAAGCTGCTGACAAATTTATTTACTTTGTAAAAAAAAGAAAAAAAAAAAAAAAAAAAAGAAAAAAAAAAAAAACTCAAATTACACATTATTGTCAGGATGGTGATTTCTTAAATTTGATATATTCAATATGATTGAAAAACTATATTGTGACAGCGGAAAACATACTGAGCAGGTTTTTTTTTTTACAACTGAGTGCAGTATTATACAAGACAGGTTCATGGGTTTTCTAAAAGTAAAACAATTTTTTCCAAAAATGAGTTTTCAGTGACTTTGATTTATTAACTTTACAATAATAATTAATGACACTATTAAAAGCAATTTAAACTTGCATAATGTACTTCTGTCTGGTTTGTATATAAAAATCTGCTACTATAGAATGCTCCTGCTATCAACAACACTATACCTATATTGTGTAACAGTATTAACAACAAACCATTATAAAAATAAAATAAACTTCTTGCTGAATACGTGTTTCTGTTTGACCGCTGACTCGCACACAATTAATGTACAGCAGTATCAATTTAGAATTACTTCTAAATACAACTTGTAATTGCAAGGTAAATTTTATAATAGTCATTAGTTGTGGCTTGTGATTTGAATGGTTTTATCATTAGTAGCCCAATTAAAAGTACATTGGTAAGTAATCAAGAACTGGAAATAAAAATTTGTTATAATTAAAAAAAATATATTCTAAATTTTGCGAAGGATATTGACTTACAGGGCTCATCCTCATAATTAACAAAATCCTTAATTGAGTGCTGTTTCACACTTGACATCTTCATACAATTTTTGAATTTATCTTTGCATTATTGTCTCAAATTCTGAATTGAAGGGACTATTCAAAACTTTACATCTTGAAAGTTGGAGTAAAAGGATCTGCCTTAAATCACATTAATTTGTTTTCTTATACCTCCTGTTATCATACTACGACCAAAACATACATATACTCAAGATATTGTAGAATACACCTTTGAAATTTAAACCGACAGGCGGACAAAAGACAATAGCCCCAGTCCAGTCTTAAAGTAAAGCATCTCCTTTCAGGTTCAACAACCATTTGATTAGAGATAATGACATTTTTATCAGTATCTTATGCTGCCTCCGTTTACCCGTAAAATGGTCTCGAGCTCTGTAAATGTGTTAGGCTCATTTTTTGAGTCATACTGCTTCAAAGTCCCTGATATTTAATGCCTGATCAGATCGGAATACAAGTTGATCTCGATTGAAAGCTGGCGATTGCAACATTTCAATGTAATTATTCTTAAGGTACTCAGTAGTGATTATGGCAGAATGAGTGCAGGCTTTATCTCACATTATAATGAAATCTTCGATCTACCCTCAATGTCATATAAGTGGCCAGAGATTTATTCTGTACAATGATTAAATTAGATTTTCTTTCCATGAAATTCTCTCCCAGATAATAACCCAGCCCTACAAAAAAAAAATCTGATACTGTAGGGTACAGGTTTACCCTCTTTCTTTCTGATCCTAACAACTGTGACCATCAATTAAGTGTAAATGAAATTTAAACACTTCTGTATAAAAGACTATGCACTACTTTCTTACTCCCCAAAGGTATTCTCAATATGTTTCTGGCAATTTAGTTTAAGGGATGAAGTTCTCTTTGAAGTCTTTTTCCCTTACTTGGTCAAAAAACACATATCCCATTATCAATTCTGAACAGCATGTAACCTTATTAAAAATTGATCTTGCCAGGCAGGCACTTGTGACCCTATGTGTCTTGGGAGGTATCCAGTCTCTAAATAGTGTTTCTACTTTTTCCAGATAACAGCCTAAGTACAACAATGCCCTTTGATTGTCTTTCCTCCAGCTGATTGACAGAACGAATAACTTCAATTTGGAGCACAGACCCATTAAGAGAAAAGAAAACAGCGTGGCCTGTAGACATCAGAGACATGGCCTACATGTCACAACTTTTTTTTCATTACCAAAATTTATTCCATAAAGCTTACATAGTCAAAAGGTTATTACCTAATACAAATTTAATATTTCATTTATGTATGTAATCATCTGAAGTTCCTGAATCAATGCAGTTGTATTTATAAAAAAAAAATAGGATTACTTTGATTGTAATTAACAATACGTATTATAAGGGGGAATAAATATAGAAGGAAATTATAGTAGTGATTAAGGTGATAATTAGAATAATTCAACAAACTGTCATATTTTATTTAACAAAAAGCGAGATGGGTGAAAAGATTTTGCCAAAGGCATTGTAAAATTAAGATCATATAGATGTTAAATAGATCAAGCCTACAGACATCTCACAATGTTTTAACAGTATATACAATCTTCTCAAAATTAAAAGATAAAATTAATTTTGTTCAACTTGTTTTTATATCTCCTGCATCAAGGTAAACACCAATGGAATAAATATGGTGAATACATATACATACACACATATAAATATATGTATACATGCATACATGTAATGAATATATGCCCTATTTATAAATATTTATTCATTTTATTAATAACTTTGTTTCATGATCATACATATAATCATTTCATTGGTGGTTTCCTTCTGTTTACAATAAGCTCTGTAGGCTTGAAATTTTTCATATATTTACTATAAGGAAACATGTCATTTAAACTAACAGTATTAATCTAAATAAGATAGCTCAAACTCTCATTAGTCAATATAAATAGTCTACAATCACAAAATCTTACTTCTTTTTTTTTTTTAATTCTTTTTTTTTTCACTTAGCATTTCATTAAGTCAGTGTTAGCTATAGAAATGGTAGAGCATTGTAAAAACAAAATATCTAACAAAAAGGTAAGTAAAACATATTAGAAAATAAATCATTATTATTATTATTATTATTATTATTATTATTAATATTAATAGGAACTGTGTATTGTAGAACATTTCTTCCATCAAATGAAAAAAACGTTTATCAAAGACGTAGTTACTTAATAAAACGATACAAAAATTGGCCAAAACTATTCCAAATAAAACGTACATAAACCAGGGATGTGAAAAGATTCATTTTAACAGTTTTATGAAAACTTTGATTTATAAAATACAAAATAAATGTTAAAGGAAAACCTTTAAGCAGTTTCAGATTCAGGAATTTCTTACATATTTTAATGATGAAATTAAACTAATTTATATTTTTTCATGATATTAAGTATATTATATTGTTAAGCTCAGGCCAATTAAAATTGAAAATAATTAATAAAGTGTTTTTTGTTTAGTAATTTCTATTTATGTTTCTATAGGAGTTGTCATCATTCAAAGAAGTACATATTTCAAAAAATGTTTAATTGTTTGTTTAATCAAAGCTGCTCCCAACCCAATTCCGAATGAAGTCATAATTAAAAAAACACTTAAGTAAAGATTTTTTTTTCATCCCTGATTCAAATGTTGAGAATTTGTGGTAACGAGTAAATAATAATATACAGAAACTTATTGAGTTTTTTTTTTTGGAAGAGCGTACAATTGCAATTTGTAACGAGAACATTTTTGTTTTCTCATGACCTGCTTTGCCATTTCTATGCAAACATTCTGTGGGGGTCTGTCATAATAAATATACTCAACAACGCTCTAATAATTATAACCGCTATAATAAGTATGTACATCACAACAAGTCATACCTTAGACATAGAAGCATGTAACTTACACTACTGAATGTTTTTTTTTTCTTCTTCTTATGGTATACATGTTACACTTTTTTTTTAAAATTAAAATTATATTTTCAAATTGAAAAAAATAAAAATAGAAATAATGAACATGAAATCCTTTCCATTTAGGAGAAGGGTGACGGAAAGAGAGTGAGGGGGAGCCGTGCTCAACCACGAATGTTTTCTGGCCATAACTTTTAATTGATTTTTCATTTGGTGCCTTATTGATATATCCCCATAGCATAGAAGATATCAAATAAAAAAAAAATATAAATGTAAACCCAACAGGTAAAAAAGAAATGTTCATTTATTATTTATTATTATTTTTTGTAATACTTTATTAAATACATATATAGTTTTATTTATATATTTGCAAATATCTATCACCTGTTACTTTACACATATGAGGTGTGAAGTGCACTCCTACGTTTGTGTAAATTAGGGGATGGATGTAACTGTGTACAAATGGTAGCTATGTGAAAATTGTTGTGTATTGTCTGGTAACCAACTTTTTTTCTCTTTTTAACTAAAAGTAGAAAATCAAACTAAATTGAGATAAAAAAAACCTGTCATAAAATTTGCTTTTCTATAAAAGGATAATATCATTTATCTATAATTGTTATTTTCCTATATTTATATAGATGGGTATATTACCCATGCATTTGTTCTAGATGGTTACACATAACCACTTAAAGAATAGTAATTTGTAATCATGTTCCCCCTTGCCGCTAAGTATATATATATAATTATAAATATATATATATTTACACAAATTTGGACAATTTAAAATAGTAAATAACAAAAAAGAAAAGAAATTAAAAGGACATAAACCCAAACCTCACAATCACTATTTCCTTTTAATAATAGAAAATATATAATAACAAGATAGATATGATCTCTTTTTACAAAAGAGAAGCGACTGAGGGTGCAATATGTCATTTTTAATAATAACAATAATAATAATAATATTAATAATAATGTTCATAATATGTATACAATGTGGTTTCCATATATGACCAGTACAAATAAGAATCCTTATTAACTATAGTCCTATAGACGTATATATAATGTATTTTAATCATTTATACATACCAAATAGTTCATTTACTTCTTCTCTCTTTTTTTTGTTTCGTTAAATCTAAATTTAATTACATCTTTATAATAACAATAATAATAATAATAATAATAATAACCTCATATAAATCTAATAAAACACTAAGTTTTACAAGTCAAAGAAAAGAAGAAACACATGACAAAATATCTATGTGCCTTTTATGGATTTTTATTAGTGGTTAGCCTGTATCGTCACTTATTCTTAATGTAATCTCTATAAATAACCTTACTACAGCTACTGGCAGCATAGTGTTAAAAAAACTAGTTACAAAAACTTTAATATTATTACACGTGTTAACAAATCTGAGGTAAGTAAGTACAATGCCCTGAGAGCTCTTCTCCGTTATTATTATCATCATCATAATTATTCTTATTATCAAAATAAATATACTCCTGATTTTAAAAAATAAAAATGCTTTATTGAATGATAAACCTAAAAAAAAAGAAAAAAAAGTGAAAATCAAAATTTGAAAGTTGCGTATTGATGACAATGTGCAAGTCACTGCGCATGTCGTTCCACTTGAAATGTGATTCTTCATTTATTTAACGACTAGCGAGTGAAAAGTAAGGGAGGGGGATGGGGAAATATATATATATATATATATATATATATATATATATATATATATATATAGAAAGAGAGAGAGAGAAAGATAGAGGGAGAGAGAAAGATAGAGGGAGAGAAAGATAGATAGATAGATAGAGAGAGAGATAGAGAAAGATAGATAGAGAGAGAGATAGATAGAGAGAGAAAGAGAGAGGGACAAGGGAGAACAATTGATGCTAGTTAGGCCAGGTCTGGTCCCCATTGTTTATACATTTTAAAAAATAATATAATAAAAGTAAAATCTTCCAAAAGACTGAGTTCGTCAAATTTATTTATTACACATGAAATGAATAGTGTAAGAAGAGTTTATGAACAGTTTGAGCTATGAATGATTTATGAAATACAATTTAAAGATATAATGTATCGAGAGAGAAAATAAAGAAATAAAATACTAAAAAAATTCTATTATGATATTGAAAACTTAAAACTCAGTCTTGTTTCAACGCTGACTGATTGATTTGCAAGCTTTTTTTTTTCAAGTTTTTTTTTCTCAAAAATTGCAGAATCATTCTCTTTAAGAAATCATCACCTTTTTATAATTTTTTTTTTTTTTTCTGCTATTTTTTTAAAGTCATTACATTTTAATTTACATTATTATAATATACTTTTAAAAGCATTGTAATGATTCTGTTACTGTCCGACATATATCCAGGAAATATATTATCAATTACTTATATATTTAGTCAAGTTAGGGATTTAATGATAAAATGAACAAATATTTAAAAAAAAAAAAAAAAAAAATAATCAATCAAACCTCTAACTTTAGGTCGGAAAATACAGAAGCTTACAATAGTCAATTAATGTTATATTTTTAATATACTTTTTTCTTTTACAAAAACAAGAACAAAAACAAAACAAAACTGTGCTTGTTTCTTTCCCTCAAGAGATTTTTTTTGGCCCATCAGGAAGGGTATGGGATCGCGAACACGCTTACACACTCGTTATCAATATATATAAATATATGTACTTATAAGTGTAGTCATATATTTATTTATATATAATACAATAGTATTGTACTAATTAATGAACTACAATTCTCACCATAATAATTAAACTATTTGGGAAAACTTCAATTGCGTATTTGCACTTGCAATAGTCTTTTTCACTGAAGTCCCTTTATTTTAATTTGTAATAACTTCAAGAGTACTTTTGTTCTTTAGATAGCACTATTTTTAAGTTATTATCATTATATTACTTTAAATATTAACTTAGTTATATAATTATATATATATATATATATATATATATATATATATATATATATATATATATATATAGTACATACATATGTACATACATATATATGGTGTATTTGTATAAGTATTATAGTTTTTTTTGTGTGTTTTTTTTTATAAAAGAAGGTGTACACCTGTTAGCTCTATGAACACAGACTGGTTGCGTTGGGTGTCAAGAGAGGCTCAGTGCGACGCGAGTGGAGATTGCTGAATGGATGGGCAGATGGAGTCAGGATCTGCACGGGGACCACTGAAGTACCTGCCTCCATATCTACGACCTCCCCCTCCACTGTTCGTCGCTGGGTAGCCCTCTACCTCCATCTGCTGGCTATCTCCTCGACCTCCTGGCCCTCCTGCAAAAGTACATCTGCATATAACTAACTGTATAGTTAAATAAACTAATACATTTACACAAGCATACACACAGGCTAATATTACCGTAATGATGAATAAATACTAACTGAATAGCCACAGAATATAAGTATCAATGCCTATAATTAAGAAAAAGAAAATAAGTAGTATTCTTGTCTAAAACAAAATTTTTTGAGACCAAATTATATGTTCATATAACCTTATATGAACATATAAGTTATGCCAAATTTTTTTCCACCAGAAATTTACTAGCTACAATAACAGTGAAGTACTTAATATAGAATTGAAAACAACAACAACTTGTACTCTAGGGATCCCCATGAAAGTATTCAGTATCAATAGTCTCCCCTTAAACTCTCCAGATCTCTATTAGTTCTCCCATAAAATGCAAAGTGCTAATGTGCTAACTAAATAGTAATGTTCAGGAAGTACTAAATGTAAAGTAAATAAATCCATGGCATAACACCTCATACCTCATCAAGAAGTAGAACACGCTGTAGTTGGTAGGTGCCACGTTTGGCACTAGGCTGTTACCTCTTAACCTTAATTTTGTGCTTGTAAACCAGGTTATTTATCCTCACGAGGTTGAGATAACCTTTTTATACACACTTAAGATGACAATATTAATAGTCATTATCAATCTCCAATGCACAGAAAAAGCAAAATATATCATTAAATAACAAAATTTCTAAAAGAACAAATTGAACCTCTAGACAACAACAAATAAGATATATGAAGCTATATGACATGTTTAGTACTTCATTAGCTATTATGTGCAATAGCTAGAAAAAGTCAATTTAAAAATGAACTGCTCCACATCTTCCTCTTTTATAGGAGGTGGAAGGCACAAACGCCACTTTTCATGGCGGTAGTGGTGTCAAATTTGTTGAGCCATATATATTTCAAGATAGACTCATCATGTTTGAAACTTATTACTTCACCAAGGAAATGTTTAACTAACAAAGAAAGAGGTTTAGTTTTATTCTTAAGAATTTGACGATGGCCCAATTCTCATTTGTCAATCCATCTGCTGCTTTGATGAAATTTTATTTACCTGCTTCCTCTTAATCAAACGTTTTTTCCAAAAAATCACCCATCCTCACATATATCAGAATCTCTTTAAGTAAACATCATCATCAGACTGGTAAAAACTACATATACATTTTTGCTAGTAAACTTTATCTGCCATAATCATTTCTAATTCTTCAGCTGCTACCTCCCTCCCCTCCCTCTTCTTCTTTTTTTTTTGTCCTTAAACCTTGTGCCTTTGAATGGTGTCCAGAAGCAACACTTGAAAATACTTCACAGGCTTATTGTTGTTTACTACACTTCCTCTTGTGAAATAGTTGTTTGGGGGGAAGTAGAAATGGCATTTGGAAAGACAGCAACTCTGATAATGAGTTATCCTCATTTCTATGACTTGGTTGTATCGTGATGCAGACATAAGCAATGTTACAAAGAGCTTAAGACGGCCCACAAATCAGGAAAGGTTTTGCCTTTTGTGACGCTATCAAGTCATTAATGTTTTAAAGAAGTTGTCTAGGCTGGTTGTAAAGTTTCTGTTTTCACTGCAGGATCAAAACATCCAATTAATGAACATAGATCTTGAGTGGTTCTTTCAGGAAATAGAATCTTCTAAAAGAGAAGCAGTTTTTCGTTTGAAGATAACCAATGGAGGTATTTTGCTGCCAGTTCTCATTATTAATTGTTCACAGAAATGTCCTGCCCATGTGAACTAGGTGTTATTGGTGAAGGTGGTATATCAGCACATTTGCCTCACATTTAGATAGAACTGTATTAGAACTGGAGTCGTCTGCACGAGCCCCACAAATAAACCTTTAAGAGTCAAGTGCCAACCAGGGTCTAAAACCTGGAGAAAATGACTAAGGAGAACAGCAACTGGCCAATATTTTTAATGATAGACTTCAAACGAATCTATTCAACATAAGAAAATCCTATGAAACTGGAATTTTGGTGATACGTTGCTACACAAAAAGGTTATGGTGGAAATTGATACGCATTCTAAAATGAAAATTGATACACCTGATGTTTCACTAAGGAATCCTATAGGTTACAAGCTCTCTTAAGTTTTACAGGGTAATTGCCTTTCCCCCACATTAATTTAATAAAATATTTGTGGAAGTGCTAATATACTGATTAGATATGCTTTCTTTCCCCTTTATTAGATCTACTATTAAAAAAGTCCATGATTTTTTTAATTTAAGCCTAATTGGGGCATCAAGTGGAACGACTTTGCAAAATTTGATCTTTTCGGCCAAACAAGTTATTGTATAAAAATTGCAAACACAATTTAAAGAGAAATATTATAATTATAATCACACTTACATTGTTGATCAGGACGTTGAGATGATTTATTTTTCCTTTTTTAAACTTGTAAATAACTTATTGTCAGCCCTTTATTACTTTAAGCATCACCTAGGTATCAAAGGGGACAACCATGCAAAATATCATCCCTTTACGAATGCAGATAGAGTTAAAATTGTGAAAAAATTTTAATGTTTTTTTTTTCATAATTATAAATACAGAAATCCTAATACATAATTCATATTATTTACCATTGTACCCAGATCTTAAATATAATCCTCTACTCAATGCAAAATATTTAATTTTTAAAAATCAATTAATTAATTACTGGCAATATCATCTTTCATGAAGTTGGTAACATTATTCACTCGAGTTGCTGCATCATCAAAAAAAAATTTGTAAAATTTTACAATTCAAGGTTTTACGGAGGGAAAAAAATCTGAGGAAGACAGAGTTTACAGGCTTTAGGAACCAACAAACTGTAACAAATTTCTAAAAATGAAACATGAATTTGAACAGAATGTTGACTCCATACATTTATTGAGAGCTTTTTGATAAATGGACTGGCATAGAATGTAATGTGAAAAGATTTAATTATTTTTAACTATTTGTAATAACCACAACATTGATCAATATCAACCTTGAACAAAAAAAAAAAATTTTAGTTTTTCAAGTTTAGCTATAATTGGCTGACAATCATTGAAGGTACTTTTCCTTATTATCTTGCTTAACCTGAACAGCCCCAGGATAATTAATGCCAGATGCATTAACTTACTATTATTATTATTATGTTCAGCATAATAATAATAATTAGCATTATGTTTAGTTGCTAATTTTAGCAAACTTCCCCTAATATTAAAAAGGTGGTAGAGATTTAATCAACAGATAAAAAGGACAATGTACTAACACAAAATAATATATTTAAAATACATACATACATATGTGCATAGGTGAAAACATTTTGGAAAAATTGACAAATTTTCAAATAGTTTCTTCCTTTTAAAGCTAATATATCTCATTTCCCAAGATTCAAATTTCTTGTTTATAACAAGTTTCCTGATGGCAGACCGAATAGAAAAGGTTCAAAAGATTTTCACTGGTGAAAAATATTATACAATAACCTTAAACAATTTTTTTTTCTACTGTTTGAAACTATCTTAGTATATTTTATAAAATATAGAACCTGATTTCATGAAACAATAAGTGGGTGAAAGGGAAAATATGTGCTATTCCACAAATGTGACATGCAAAAACTTTAAAAAGTCAAAGTGCTCTTAAGGGCAATGAAGGAGATTGCACATTACTTTTTTTCTTTTTAGTTTTTCATTTTTATTGTATTTTTCCAAAAATTGTTAACTTACTCGTATCTTAGTTAGTCAAAGACTGCTGAGCCGAGGTGTTTGCATGTCATCGCTGTAGAAAGCCTGGCAACGTATCTACAACCAACAATCATCGTGAAGCTATTTTTCTAAATATAATACTTCAAAACTAAAAACAACATTCCTATTGCAATGAGATGTGTTACATATTGCATTTCGGGCCTTTTTCAGACATGCACTAAGTTTTAATACATTTTAGTCATAACAGTCCGATTGAAAATCAAATATACCCTTTCTTTTTCACTGCTGAGAAAAACAATACTCTGGGGTACAAGTATGATTGGGTATGTACATTAACCAGACTAAGTTTTAAAGATGATGTTCATTACTTAACTACAATTTTTACAGGAAACTGTCTAGAACAATTTGCTAAAAATAAGGACTGTAACCTAAACACAGAGTAGCAAGAAATTTGGTAAATATTATAAATGGCAATTGATAATCCACCATCTAGAATAATTATCACATATACGTAATTAGTATAATGGTATTTCACAAAAACCCAATTTTGTAATTAAAAAAACTGTGGGCACTGCTGAGATCTTAGTTACATTGGATAGATTTAAGTTTATAAAATATGAAAAAGAGCCGCACTTTGAAAAAATCGTTTTTTACCAGCCCATCTGAAAAAGACCTTACTCTATTTCAATTGCAATCATATGAAGAATTTTTTTTTTAAACTATGGCAATTGAAATAAATTAATATCTTACTTAGATATTATAACTACTTATTACAATGAAGATTTCAGATTGTAGATAAGTTGGAACATACAAGTTTTATCTATTTATATAAATGTTAATTACAAAGGTAATGTGGTTCGTTCTTCTCTTCAGATGCTGAATGTATCAGATTTTACAGCATGATGATGTTTAGCTCTTTGAGTTAATCATTATAAAAATATAACTTCTACTACAATAAGAATCTGAAGAAAATTGTACATGTCATAATTAGTAATAAATGAAAGACTACAGAAAGCTATGATCCACTGGAATTTAATGACTTAGAAATAATAAGTATAAAATGATAGCTGACTAATCTTATACAGAAAGCAATACCTAATTGAGGCACAAGTCTTGTAAATAAAGGGTGTCGCAAAATTAACGCAAGATTTGAATTTGCCACCATTTGGCCAGTAAAGTGCTGGCAACCCTAAAAAAAAACACAATTTGGCAGACAGCTGACTGTTTAGGGTTAGTAAAAATGGAGCGTTACACGATAGAACAACGTGTCTTAATTGTTGAACATTATCTCAAAAATAATGAAAGCTTGGCGGCCGCAGTTCGAAAATTTCATACAAAATATGGTCGGAATAGTGTTTTGATTTCATTAACTGTGAAGAGATTAATTGAAAAAATTAGGGATACTGGATTAATTGGAGATACTAAACACACTATTCATCCAAAAACAAGCCGTTCAAATGTCAACTTCGAAGCAGTGCGTGAGAGTGTTGTTGCAAATCCAGGAACATCAATTCAGCGTCATAGACAATAATTGCTAATTTCAAAACCTCTCTACAGCTTATACTCGCTAACGATCTGAGTCTCCATGCTTACAAAATTCAGTTAACACAACAATTGAAGCCTATTGTCCATACACAGCGAAGAGAGTTCGTTGAATGGATTATTGAACATCAACAAGTGGATGCTGATTTTTCGAGCAAAATTATACTAAGCGATGAAGCACATTTTCATCTTGATGGCTTTGTTAATCAACGAAATTGTCGCATTTGGGGTTCATAGAACCCCCATGTGATTGTCGAAAAACAAATGCATCCATAATGTGTCACTGTTTGGTGTGGATTGGGCTGGAGGCATCATCGCCATACTTTTTTGAAAATGAGGCTGGTCAAACAGTGACAGTTACTGGTACTCGATATTAAGACATGATAACACTGTTCTTTGTGCCGAAATTGGATGATATTGATGTGGCCAATATGCGATTTCAACAAGATGGTGCCACATGCCATATAGCCCATGAAACAATTCAAATACTGCATGAGACATTTCCAGGTCGTGTACTCTCTTGTTTCGGTGATCAGAATTGGACCCCTAGATCGTGTGATTTAACACCTTTAGATTTCTTTTTATGGGGTTATTTGAAGTCAAAGGTGTATGTCAACAAGCACACATCTACCCGTGCATTAAAAGAGGAAATTCAACGAAATTTAACCACATTTATGCCAAATGGTCATGGAAAATTTTGAAAAAAGAATGCGTACGTGCCAGCAAAGTCGTGAAGGCCATTTGCCCGATGTGTTATTCCATAAATAACCCTATCCTATTAATTTATAATTCAATAAAAAAATAACAACAAAAATACTAAAAACTGTGTTTTCTATTTAAATCAAATCTTGCGTTAATTCTGGGACACCCTTTAATATGCCTACGAAAAAGTTCATAGAGAAAGATGTAATTCTGAGGAATCATCAAACTCAAGTAATTGATGACTGATGAGCAATTTCAGTATAAATGAAAATGGCTTTGTGTATATATGTTGAGAGAATTGAAGTTATGTGTGTAAGTGTCCGGTGTGTTAGTTAAGTAAGCAAGTACAACTGAGCTTCCCTATCCCTTTTAACATTGACAGAGTCACCTCCCTTAAATAAACAGAGATGGGAGGGACAATGAGATGGGGACCCCCTTTCCCATTCTATTAATGATGATTCTTAACTCGCCCACCTGCGGTGGGACCTTGGGAAATGTGAGACAATAACTCACCATCCCAAGATTCACCATATTTCAAGTCAAGTATGTAACAGAGCTGGACAGATACTTTTGAATCAAACCCGACAAGGAAAAAGTTTAATTCGATTTGGAACATTGCTAATTTAAGAGGATTGATCAGAAAGGTTGCAATATGAGGCTCGGGAGAGGATCCTGGCATATGACCTCTTAAGACAAAAGTAAAAACAAGCAGTTGAGATAAGGTCCCTGCGGAGAATAGAGGGTACAATAAGGAAAGAGGGTGAGGAAATTATTCAAACAAGCCTTAAAATCAAGTCCGCTCAAACCATCATTTGACCTGCTCACATAGTGCTAGCCTTGAAAAATAGACATTATGTAGGCATTCCACTGTCAGGGGATGGACTGGTGCCGGAGGAGATGTCTGGTTTCTGATAGGGAACTATGAGTCTGGCTTTGAAAAGGGACCCTCACAACGCAACAGTAGAAAAGAAAGAGGGTTCCACTTTCCTCCTCAGATCTTTTGCCGCTTTTTTAACTCTTATTAACTATACATACTTTTCACCCCACCATTAAAAACCTAGGAATAACTATTGATCAAACTCTCTCAAGGAGCCAACATATATCTCAAATTTCACATTGGTCAATAGGCACCATTATTAAATTATTTTATCACTCTCGCCCTCTGTTCTCCCACCCTTTAAATCAACTTCTTATATTCTCCTTATCTTTGACTATCACTGTGTGGTGTGGTGTATCGGGGTCTCAGAGGCACGTTGCAGCAATTCATGAATTGCTTTATTGGATCTGTATTTGGGACTTCCGCCCCTCTACTATCTCCTAACTCTAAGCAGAGTCATGGGAGGTTCCCATGGGGGATGAATGAAGTAGGTAAGTATTATTGACACACTTAGGACGAATTAAGGAAATTGATTACATTAAAACTAATTTTGCCTTTACAATTCGTGTGAGATGCCATTCAGTTTCACGGTTCACAACTCCTTCTTTTCGCAAGCGGCTATGAATGCATGCTAGCTATTGCATCTCATTTACCTGATTCACACCCCTTGGGAACTTGGCATTAGAGTGGCTCTTCCCTTCCTTCCATTTATTTCTTTTCCGCACCATTAATTCTTATCACACCTCTTCTACAAATAATATTCTACAGTTCAAATTCTGTCTATTCCCAGAGCAGATGAAACTGTCTCTCTGGGCTTTATACTCCTGCCCACAAAATGGCAGCATGCAATTGTTCCTTCCTCTACAACCCTTTGGAACTCTCTACCTCCTAGTATCCTTAATGCTTCATCCTTCAAAACTGTCCTATTACATCACCTCCTACCATATAGACAGACACTTGCTAATTTATTAATTACATTATATGTCTACTCTTTTATTTTGCATCTCTATTTTTATCTTATTGTCTATTATCTATATAGATGATTAGCAGGGACCTTCCATGGTTTTTACTATTGTAAATTTGGCTTGTGTTACTTTTTTTTTCTATCAACTTAAGGTAAACGTACCAGTAGTTGACCGTTAAAGTGGAAAAAAATCAAACAAATTCGAAAAATATGAATGCTGCATTGAAATAAATATTGTGAAAAGAGCATTTTTTTGTCGGGTTAATAGTTTAGAACATATTTCCATCAATTAAAGGTCTATTTTCTAAATAATTTGTCTGAAATATATGTTTTTTTGAAAGCTTAATTTGTGTTAGTAATCGACACCTAGGATCCTCAAATTATTAGTAGTTTACACACTTCATAAATATTAAAATCAAAACATAGGACAAGGAAAAACTATTTACACTTACTGAAATAAAATATTTATTTGTTCATAATTTAACATATGTTTTAAAGTTTAAATTGTATAAGAAGAGGCATTTGACAATCACTTATTTTTTTTCAGCCAGTAGCCAATTTTTTGTTGTGCTTGTTTCTCTTCTCTTTGTTGTTTCCTTCTATCTTCTCTAGCTTTCCCCCCCCCCCGCCTTCCGTGTCTCTTTTTTTTTTTAAATTTCTTGCCTCATTTGAGAATTTTATCTGTAGCTTCTTGTTTTTTAAAAATTATTATTTAGATGATATTCAATCTATTTGTCAGATTTGACTACTAATTGCTGTTAATAATAGTTGTAATGCTACTACTAACGGCATTATTTTTATTTTTTCCTGCGGAGGCTCGGTCCAAAATATTATTTTTTGAAATGGCTTGGTACTTCCGTTGTTACAGATGTTCTAGCTGTTACGGTGGTTGACAGGGGTGTCAACTACTGAAAAATATTTAAAATTTTGTTTTAGTATTTGGCACCATATGAATGGCTCGTAAATTTCATAGCAGAGCACCAATTATTTAAACAAAAATACAAGGATCATGTACATATTCCATTGTACTTCAAATTGAATAAAATGCAAGTAAATATAGGATGAAAAAAATTAAATTAACTTATCTTCTTATTAAAACTCACAGGCTACTTGCGCACTTAAGTCCAGCAGTCCTTATTTATTATTTATTATAACCTACTTAACAGAGAGAATTTTGTCCGCAGTTGTAGAAGAATAATTTATCTATCTTTCCAGAGCATTTTGATTGAAAACTCAAGCATCTCGGTGATCTTATTTGAACACGTTGTTTCCAGAATGTCATCTATTGTAGCACTGCCAACAACCGGTGCATATACCTAAACGGTCTTCATTTAATGTCATATTGCATTGTACAGACTTCTTCATATTGTTTTTTTTTTTCTGTTAGTATGTGGATCCATGTATGACTTAATTTGATAAATGCAGTTAAATAATCTTATTTTATTTTCTTACAGAGCTTTACACTTTATTTTACATTGTAATTTTTTTTCACTTATAATGTAATTTTTTTTTTTATTTGCCAGATATGAATTTGTCATCTAAACAGTATCGTTATTCATAGGGGAATTTGTCCTAGAATAAATGTTTGTTTCCATTCTATTCTTAACATATTAATATTTAAAAATAAAAAGAAGGGATGTGGGAGATGCCCTCAATGTACAATTATTGTTCATCATTAATTGTATCAATTATTGTTTACTTTACGTAGAAAGGAAGGTAGGTATGAAAGGTGCTAATTTAATTTAGTTTTCAAATTTTAATAATATTTAAGTATCTTTAGACATTTTCTGACCACAATTATAACTGCATTTTTGTAGCACTATGGTTAGCATTTAAATACAGTTATTTAATATTTAAGAAAGAAGAAGAATATAAATGGGTGGGCCATTGACCATTACTAGCAACCAGCTTACTCGTGTGATGATCTGATTATATAAGATCGTAGAAGGTGTACCCTGACATCACACAATATTCAAGAGACGACGAGGTACAGGTAGGTGTACTTGGTAATTGGAATAACCACAAATTAACACTCGGTATCTACGGGTAGGCAAAACCCATCCAAATCACAGAGGTGAATGACCTGGAAAGAGGCAAACTGGACCGAGGGGAAGGGGGATTCTACTAGGTAAGGTTGTGGCGCCCCTGAAGCTGTCGCACTTAGATTAGATTAAGCAAGTAAGTAAATATATTAGATAGGTAAATAATAAACATCTACTTATAGCATTTAGTGACATCTCATATCTCACGTGATCATCTCACTTTACCCAACTAACCTTGCTGGGAAGAGGTGCCTGGTTCAACAGCTGTCTGCTGTATCGCAGGACTGGACCCACTGGAACCAGAAGTGTTCGTCCCTTCATCCGCAGTGCGTTTGAAGAAATTATGTTGGAGAGCGTAATAAGGTGTAACACGGGTTTTGGGATCATAGTCAAGCATCCTATATATCAGATCCTGCAATTAAAAAGTAAAATCATTTTAAAAAAGAAATGTAAACGGAACGTATAGTAATAAGTAAATGTTATATTCAAACAACTAATTAATCTTAACATTATACTAAGGCAAATCAAAAGTTTGTTTACATAAATAAAATTTGATCAATCCTTACTATCTACAACTTATAACAAAATTATTTTGGTATCCAGGCTTCAATTAAATTTAATGCAGTAAATAAAGATGATGTTAAATTTTTAAAATTTACAGTTCAGGTTTCAAAATTGTTTTAGTTTGCATCGATATTGGAAAAGATACTTATGCGTCAATGTTGCTAGGGAGTAGGTTAATTTATTGTTTTAACTTTGATTATGTGACATTTAGCAGTTAGAAATAACCATTAATAATAATTAAGTCACCATCAATAATAAAACCTTATCTAACATAATTAAATGTAACATTAATTCCATTATATACATAAGTGCAGGACAGGACATGCATTTATATTAAGCTACCAATATTGTAATATTTCATGACTAAAATAATGAAATCATAATTTGTAGAGTTTATATCAGCAATTGAGTTATTTAAAAATGTATTTATCAAAGTTAATTTATGAAATGTATACATTTATTATTTGAACAAATAATATCAGTTGTTATTAAAGATCAGATAACTGAGTATTTGAAGGCATAGATAAACATTGTAGCTAGTTCCGGTTTAAAATTTTTGATGTTTCTTTGCATAATATTTAATATTAGTAATGTCATAAGATAATTCTGGATTAGCCTTTGAAAGAGATTAACTGGTAGTATAAATAGCTCACAGAGGAGCGATCTGCATTTAATGTTTGAGCTGTACATTAGCCTCGTGCAAGGCTATGATTAAGTGAATGTTAAAGTCATGACTGGTTTAGGATGAATGTCACCAGTAGTTCAAGCCTTATTTTATTTTTTATCGAAAGAACTAGCTGGTCTGAAAATATCATTAATCTTAACGACTTAGTTATATATCACTGATTTACATTAAGTTTTAAATAAACCAGTAATATTATTAAATAGCTCTGAAGAAGATTCATTGAAGCTTGTTACATCATTGGAGGATAATCAAAACTAGCCATCAACAGAAAATGTTGTAGAAGATGCTGTATGAAATTTTATTTTAGTTAGTATGTTCTAGCAAACAGTTAATTGATATTTGTATTTTATTAAAATAATTCATAACTTTTAATTTCGGCAATGAAACCTTTTGATGTTTTTAAACATTTAAATTCTCAATGATATATTAGAACTCATGAACCCTAGGATTTGATACATTTAATTTTCTTTGCTAAATTCCTTTAATCGTTTAGTGTTTATAGATATACCCAATAGCTACCTATACAATGAAGATAGATTGATGTATAAAAGATTCAATTTAAATAATAATATAAAATAAAAAAACAATAGATATGTACCTTAAACTTAAGGTAGTCTGACACTGAATGCCCGGGTTCGCCTGACCTTCTTCCACCAGGGCCGCCATTCTCTACACCTAGAATTTCATGTAAGCGCCTGGTTCCTGGTGCACGGTATTTTTTACCATCCTTTGTTTTCCGTAATATATATCCATCACCACTTGGGCTCTTTTCAAAATATTTTCGAGTTTTGTGGGCCTGATCCAGTATATGCTTTGGAGGCATTCCAAGGACTTCTACAATCTTGTTCATCTGGTCAACCTAGTAGAACACAGACATAATATTAATTATATTAAGAAACATAAAATATTCTTTTAAATAATAATGAAATAGCAATTATTTTTTGTTTTATGCACTAATTCTCTATATGTAGACTAGGTGTCATAAATAGTCTACTTCTACTACATTAATTAAAATTTCTATTTCCCTAATAATTTCTTGTCAGATAATTTGAATAATCTTCTGTTGTTTGCAATCCTTCTTACATTTATCAATAAAGAAACCTCCCCTCTAAATCCACATTAGCCAAATAAACTAAAACTAAATTTAAATAACTTGAAATCTTAAACATAAAATAGGGCAATATCATAATCCCAGACTAAACCATTGACAAAAGAAAAAGTTTTACCTCATTCGAACCAGAAAACAGAGGCTCCCCAGTATGCATTTCTACGAGTATGCAACCAAGACTCCACATATCAATAGCGAGGTCATATGGTATGCCCAACAAAACTTCAGGACTTCTGTAGAACCTTGACTGAATATATTGATAAATCTGTAAGAAATTTAATTTACAATTAAAGTGTTATCCAATAATCTCATCTTTATTTGTTAATAAAACTGGTATTGTTAAAAAATTAAAAAAAAAAAAAACTTACTCTTTGACCAAGTTGGCATGAAGAGCCAAAATCAACAATTTTGATTGCCGACCTTTTAGGGTTGCACAGGAGAATATTTTCAGGTTTGAGATCACAGTGTATGATGTTTAATTCCGGAGTTGAGAGGAACAAGAGAGCTGTGCAAAGTTGCTGTGCGAACTTGCGGGTAAGGTTTAGCGACACTCCACGGAAGTTTGTATTCCGCAGAAGGTCAAAAAGATTATAGGATAAAAGTTCAAACACAAGACATAAATGGTTCCTCCACATAAAGTTTCTTTTCAATCTCACTGCAACAAAAAAGTAAATCAATTCAATATATAATTATAAAGTGAATAATAAAATATTGTTGAATTGAGAGTTCATTGTAAGATGTGACTTTATATATGAGTGTGTGTATTTATATATATAAAAGGCTTAGGTTGATGAAAGAGAAATATTAGATTTTCATAAAATATATTACTTTAAGATAATGTGTACATCTGCATCTGGTCATAATATAAGATGGATGGAGTATGGAAGTGAGATGTTGTGGGTGCTCACTCATACTTAACAAATGATATAAATAAAATGATGTTAGTTTAAAAAGTCAACAGGAGCCCTAGGCCCTAGTTTGCTAAATACATCATATAAAGTGTCCTTTCTCCATTGCTCTCAACAATCCTCTAATTCTGATATAAGGAAATCCAACTGAGCTGAAATTAAGGAGGGCTGGGTCAGTAGTTTAACAGATGCTTTCATAAACAAGAATCATTGCTAAGCTATCCCAGCTTACATGTCTACAATGACGAATACAGCTAGTAGGGTAGTAGAAGTCAACAGGAAACTTGTGGGTTCTTTTGCTCCACTCTTTTTTAAACATTGCGCTGCAGGATTAGATCTCAGAGGAACAATATTTTGAGCCAACAAATATACGTTTGCCTGAAGTTAGAGCAATGGGGATCCATATTAACGAGGACAAAAACAACATCATTGTCATGAAGTATAATTTCACCCATTCTGACGAGCAGTGCTACTCAGTTGAAAACGACGCCTTCCAGAATGAGAAAATGGTCCCACAAAGAAATGACTTTGCCATAATGAATATTTTGCTATGCAGGGAAACCAATTCAAGACTCCTCGTTTAACCCATCATAACCTCCACTAGCAAAACCGTGATCTTTATCAAATATTGACAGTTGATACCATCATTCCTAGCACATACCAAGGCCCATACACATTCAACAAAGACCTAAGGAAAACTTACTGTGTGACAGTTAAGCACATCTGATAGATAGTCATTAGGAAAGTCAAAACACTGCCGAAAAACTTTCTTTGGAAGGACAGGAGGAAGACAAGGATCACTGAGAAAAAACAGTCAAGAACCACTTTGCTGTATCTTAAGTGCCACTAAGAAGCAAGCATTTCACTATTTCTGTTTCAAGTACCTACTCACTTTCCCACATGAGGCAGACAAAATCTTGACCAGGGCCATTTCACTCATAAAAATCTATAAAGGAGTCGAGAATCCAGATCTCCATAGTTATAAGGCATCATATGTATCAAATATTTAAATATGTGACATACATTTTATATAAGAGAATATATAGACTGATGTATGGGACATATAGATGTTTAATGTAATCATCCATTATTTCATTCACTCATTCTTTTTTATTGCATTATATTTTTCAGTCATGTTAATACAAAACTTATCATATCCCAAATTCTATTTTACTAACTCTACTAACTAAAATTTCTTCCATTGATCAACACAAGATTTATTTTGGATTAGAATTAATTAGAGCAATATCAAATAAAATCAATATTAATCAATTTCCCTTTTATTATAAGTTTACGACAATGCAGTACACTTTGAGTTTGATAGAATAATCAAATCTTGTTGGTTTGAATAATTAAATGGTACCCCAAATAAATAAATAAATTATTTTAATTATTCGACTTGAGCATAGAGGTGTGGTTCTCCGGACAAGGTAGGTGAAAGTAAAGGGTGTCCCATAATTAACGCAAGATTTGATTTAAATAGAAATGCGGTTTTTAGTATTTTGAATATTTTTTTTATTGAATTATAAAGTAAATAGGATAGGGTTATTTATGGAATAACAGATCGGGCAAATGGCCTTCACGACTTTGCTGGCACATACGCACTCTTTTGTCAAAATTTTCCATGACCATTTGGCATAAATGTGGTTGAATTTCCTCTTTTAATGCACGGGTGGATGTGGGCTTGTTGACCTTTGACTTCAAATAACCCCATAAAAAGAAATCTAAAGGTGTTAAATCACACGATCTAGGGAGCCAATTCTGATCACCGAAACGAGAGAGTACACGACCTGGAAATGTCTCATGCAGTATTTGAATTCTTTCATGGGCTGTATGGCATGTGGCACCTTGTTGAAACCACATATTGGCCACATCAATATCATCCAATTTCGGCACAAAAAACTGTGTTTGTCGTGATATCGAGCACCAGTAACTGTCACAGCTTGACCAGCCTTATTTTCCAACAAGTATTTTCCAATGATGCCTCCAACCCAAAATCCACACCAAACAGAAGTGACACATTGAGGATGCATTTGTTTTTCGACAATCACATGTGGGTTCTCCGAACCCCAAATGCCACAATTTTGTCGATTAACAAAGCCATCAAGATGAAAATGTGCTTCATCGCTTAGGATAATTTTGCTCGAAAAATCAGCATGATGTTCAATAATCCATTCAACGAACTCTCTTCGCTGTGTGGTGTACGCTGCAAAGAGCTTTTGAAATTTGCAATTCTTGTCTATGACGCCGAATTGATGTTCCTGGATTTTCAACAACACTCTCACGCACTGCTTCAATAATGACATTTGAACGGCTTGTTTTTGGACGACCAGTGTGTTTAGCGTCTACGTTGTTCTATCGTGTAACGCTCTATTTTTACTAACCCTAAACTGTCAGCTGTCTTGTTTTTTTGTTTTTTTTTTAGGGTTCAAATCTTGCATTATTTCTGGGACACCCTTTATATATGAATATATATATAGATAGATATTTTCATGCATTATAATTTTATATATATTTCATATATTTTCATGCATTATATGGTAAATGGGACATTTATTAACACCCTGACTGTTAATTGAATAAAATAAGCTTTTATGTAAATGATCAGTTTTAAATAAGCGGGGGGAAATTGAATCATAGAAGTCTTGTGAATCAAAGAAGTCAATTGTGTTAAAAGACTTCCAAACTGAAAATATAAAAAAAATGTAATCAAACCTTAATCAAGAAGGTTACCAACCAAGTGGTTAAGAGGACTATTTTTTCTGTTTTTTGTTAAGGAAAGTGTTGAATGATTTATTAATAAACACTTTAATGTATATTTGAAACAAAAATTACCAATTCTAATATTTGTTTATGAGGGTGACAATTACTGCTCATTAAGTCTGGTGTCAATGTTGTGTATCATCAGCCGGAAAGAATTTCTAATGTGGATGAGAGTGGATTTCTCTTAAACCAAAATCAAAAGTTTTTGTGAAGTGAACTTTTATTTTTTTTTTAATACATAGCCAACGTCCTTCGCCCTAGGTTAATCAAATCAAATATTCAGCCACTACCTGTGATTTTGTTCATATATGACCATAAAAGTCATCTACCTTACCATTTGAGTGAACTGTTCAGGGAATTAAAAATAATTCTGATGCCTCCTTACTCAAATGTTACAAGAAAAATATAGTCAGCCGATGCATCAGCATTTAAACCCTTAAAAGATGGGTGGAAAAAGGGTCTCACAGAAAAGAGGTTGCAAAACACAGAAAAAGAAATTATAATAAAGATAATTTTGCCCCATTTTTAAAAATTGTTTTAGGAAACTGCATAAATAAGAATATTTAGGTTAACGGGTTTCGTGCTTGTGAGCTGTTCCCATGGAATCCCAATATATATTTCACTAAATGCCTGGGTCAGCCTTAGAGACAGATCTTTTCTCAGAGGTGATTACAATAGACCTTCAAACAAACTCACGAGTATCGACCAATTTACAGAAATTGTTGGGGAGGATATTGCATAGAAACTACATACATCATACTCCAAAAAGCAGCTTAAATGAAAGGCAGATTGCTAAAAATGTATTTATTCTTTAAGGGTGGGAATAGTGAGGAGAAAAACTAGATAAAAGCGATGAGCTGAAAGAGAATTATTTTATAGGAGAAAATAGTCTCTCTTCAATTAATGTGCCTGAAGAAAGAATAACTTAAGGAATAATAAGGAACAAAAACAAGCTTTTTTTCAAACCACAACAAGCAACTATATTATTTTTCAATGCACAACCGACAAAAGAAATCAGCCAAAAAGAAAGTTGACAGTTCTGACAGTAAGGAATCTACATGACCAGAAGTGTTTTATTAGCCCGAATCCCCTATAAGAAAATTTAAAAGAAATATCCCAAAACTTATATTCGTTATAACCAGCCAAAAGTGGAAGTCAATATTTTAGAAAAAAAAACAACGAAAACAATCTGCAAAAACTGAGACCAAGAAACCATCTTTCCAGTGTGCTAACATCCTCAAAAGTTTTTTAAGCTGTTCTATGTCCAATAAGACTTTCCATGAGAAGGGTCTGAAAGGGTACACAGGCACCTCCCTGAAATTGATGACTTGTTTTATACTGTTGTTGTGTGTCATACTGTGGAGACAGATGATGATTTAAGTGAATAGCAGCTAACTTTTTATTCATTTAATTTTTTCGTGTATTCTTATCTTTTTGGACTAGTAATTTTGTATGTTCATGACGTTGTTGAATATGTACATTAACAACAAACAAAAAAGTTAATAAATATATGTTTTGAAATAAATTTTCTTTCAAGTAAGTGAACTTGTTTACTTCTAATAAGTTTTATTTGCCTATTTACATTATTTCAATTCGATATACCTAAACAATACTGGTAAACACTTAACACTGTGCCATATCTTGAAGGGTCCAGACCATACATGAATAAATGATATGCTTTGAATGAAGAACAGTTAGAGAGAACACCCAATCGGGTTTAATTAGATTGCTTACCTATAGTTTCCTTTAAATAAATCAATCCATTTATAATGCCAAAGTAAAATAAATAATAATGAAGGGATGTCAATAACTGTGGTGTCAATAGCAAATTTTATTCTATTTATTCTTATTTTCAACTATTTATTTATTCTCAATATATTGCAAAATATCTTCCAGGAATATTTTTGGTATGAAATATTTTATTTAGTTCAAGTAGAGTAATTCAGGAGAGGTTACAATGATTTTCAACTTGACTGAATTAATTTTCCCATAAATTTATAGTATTAATATTGCCTAAGGGTGTCAATAACTAACTGCTGTTTGCCCTATATTTTTATATTTGTAGGCAAAATATATATGCCCTGGGACCTAACATAGCAAATTAAAAAAACAACAACTATATTTACCTATATAATACTTGTTGTCTGCGTCTGCTTTATTCATCATATCTAACAGCATTACTTCAATTTGAGCCTGGTTGAGAAATGGTTTCTTATTTTTAATTATTTTAATTGCGACATGACAGAGTTCTTCATGGTCGAATGCTTTTACCACCTAATGAATGGAAACATGTAAGTGTTATGTTCTATAATATTTAAACAAAAATACAAATAATATGATTTTCGAAAAGAAAAGAAAAAAATACCTGGCCGAAAGATCCCTTTCCAATTAATGAGTCAATTTCATATCTATCTAAAAACTTTTCGCCGTTCTTGATGATATAGTCATGGTTTTCATCGTCATAACCATCGTTGTATAGTTTGCGTTCTTTCTTATGAGAACTGTCCTCTCCTTGGGTACCTTGCGCTCTCCTCTTCTTTTTGGCATAATACACCTATGAAACAAAACAAACAATAATTTAATTAGGTAATTAATTATGGTTTGATTTTCTAGTTTGAACAGATATAAAACTGTTTATATTATATGCAATATTTATGATACTTGTGTATTATAAATACTTTTAAAATACCAGTCAAAATTCCATGGTAATGCACATAAAAAAAGTTGAATTTTCTTAAGCAATAATTTCAGAAATTTAAAAATGCAGCAATAAAATGATAATATGAATTTTCTACAGACAAATCTACTACTAATGAATGAAGTATGATGCACTTGACTTTCCAATAATATATTTAACAGCTCCACAAAATTAGGTGTACCTATTTACTTATTTCCTCCTATCTATCATTTGCAGGTTATAATTAGTAAGCTAGGAATACTTTTCATTTCACAAGAAATTGTTTTTTCCCTCTGAGTGTATTAGGCAATAGCGACAAAGAAGAATAGAATAAAACATTAGATATTCTAGTAAGCTAGTTCCCTCTTTACCATTATATTTCTTTAATCTCCATGACAATGTTCCTTACTGACAGCAGCTTTTACTTTAGGTAAATAAGTGAATTAAACCCGAAATACTGTAATTGTGTATACAATTTTAAGTTCAAGTTTAAAACAGAACTACTATTACTAACAGATATTATGCAATAAACCATTCAGATTCAGTGATCAAATCAGCATAAAATAAATACGATAAGACATTTGAGTAAGATTTATGTTGACCGATTTAAGTTTGCGACCAATAGAACAATATAGGTCTTTCTGCCCTGAATGTTACTAACCACCAGAGGAAAGCTTATAAGAAAATATGTTTATATAACAGCATTTCGTATATAAACACCTTTGTGTGGTTTTAGCGCTCAAGTAGAATTTTTTATTTCATCAGGAGGTTATAAAATCCTAAAAGTTAGAAACTCGATGATGCCTATCAACTAAGATAGCCTGATCTCTTATCTGTGTTGTTAGGTCACAGAATTTAACCCTCCTGGGGAGTTGAAGGCTATAAAGTAATTTTTTCTCTACTTCATGATACAACTCCACCAAAGGTTTCACTAGACTTGCATGCTCATTTTCGATTTAAATTTAACATTTAGCTATTTAGATGAAGCTTTTAATTATACATCGATGAGCTTTAAGAGTTAGGAAATGTTAAATAAATAATTTTATCCGACCGTTTACGAGTTTAAAGATGTGTTCATTTAACATGAATACCAAATGGCCATCTATTCAAGATACTAGCGATCAGTCGTTCATTGACTGATGAACGTGATTTCGGGAAACCGTAACGGAGCTACGAACTACACCACCAGAACACGCTAATTAATCTTACATACAAAACCCAATTGTCAAAACAACAAAAATCGGCAATAGTTATGCCAAATCCGATTTGATTCTTCCATACAAAACAAGGGCCGGGACACGGTTTCCACCACATCCTTTCTCCACTTCCATCTTTGCCTACAAACGACTATAAGTTACGATCCAGGTCATGAAAAAAGATATATCTAATATTTTAACCTTAATTTTCACGTCTGTTATACAGCATTTCAGGGGATCTAACTAACTATACAATATGAGCGTTTCCATTGTGAAAATATGCGTTTATGATCAAACGACGTATCAATCCTAATGTACGAAACGCAACCACTGAATGTCCACCGACAACTGAAACCTGACGAAGTTTCTCAGTGACCAGATATAGTTTTGTTTTTTTAAAAGACAGTTTTTTCCGCAACCCTTTTTTCATAAAACGAATTCTGTGTTAAAATCATCAATGCCCGTTTTTTGCTGCACCCGAAGGGGGCCCAACAGGAACGGAGGAATCGTTCGTCTGTATGTTCTACGAAAAATAATCCAATCTAACTGAAATCGGATGAAGTTGTATTCAAACATCACTTTGAAATATGATGGTTATATTTTGGCTAAAATGCAGTAGCAACAGTAGCATGAATAAATCAATTTAACGGGAAGGAAGTCTAGCCCGTTTCGTTAGCATTTCATAATACGTAGCAAGATGTAGCTAAAGACGGTAGGGTGGCTTATGATTAATAAAATAAAGTGGTACTGACGATTAAAATTCAGTCAATTTTTTACTCTTATTATTGATTATTGTAAAAAAAAAAGAAAAAAGAAGTATTGTTCGGCCTAAGATTCAAAGCGTCGTAAAGCGCTAAAAGACAACCAGCGACGAGTGATGAATGGTAATGAACCGGCAGTAAATGGGAAGGTAATTGAACTAATAAGAGAGGTGAGGTAGAAGCGAGAAAAGAGAGGAAATAGAGAATAGGGGTTGCTAGGCGGGGAGGGGGTGTCTCGCCCGGTCGATAAACACCCAAACCCAGCCCCCACCCAAACACCGTCGTCTGCCTCCTGTTTTAAGTCTTCCATGCCTGTGCCCAGTCATGCACCATCCTCTCCAACAAATCTCTACATCATCTAACGTCTTTTTGTTACCATCGAAGGCTACACAACATGTACATTAACAATTACATTACAACAATAACCATGGACTGTTCACAGGGAATGAACGAGTCAAATCACCGAGAGAATAAATATTGCATTTGACACAGTATTTTTATCTTTAACCAATAGTAGAGAAAACGGTTTATTGGCATAATTGACACTGCATCCGTACTGCAGTACGGACTAGCTGAACCAAAAATTATAATTAAATATTTCTTTTCTTACGTCGATTATGAACTAAATTGTACTCAATAAATATAAATAAACAAAATAAAAACGTAGAAATTACAGAAACGAGCTACATGCTGGACTCGGAATCAGTTTTTTAATGTTAAAAACTTAAATTATAAAAAACAAAAACAAAACAAAAAAAACAGTCAGTTTCTGACCAAAAATATTTTTATTTGTTACTGACTATTGTCTCTGATCGCCTTTTAAACAACAACAAAACACTTGCACGTTAATATGTAATTAATGTACCACAATCTCACAATTCTGGGCCTATATAGAGGCAGAGAACATTAGGCAGTTGTGGGATTACTCTAGCATGGGGTCTGGCTACGTAGCACACAGCACTTGCTCATAGAATTCAACCCATGCCGAAATATGTTGATGGCTTGAAGTTAAAATTCAGCAACATATTTATATCTGAGCCATTCGAAATTAAATAATCCTTCCTGTGCTTGAGTGATGAGATTACAAACAAAATTTAAAATTGTTCATCTCTCAAGCGTAAGAAAAAGCGATATCTCGTGTTTTATCCGGAGGATTCTTTATCGCGTGCAGGAATATCAATTTTCTTAATTTAAAAAAAAAAAACTGGAAAGAAAACTTTTCCCTCTGAAGTGTATTTTATTGTTTACACAGTTTTGTGGAGAGACACCACTGTTAATTTCTGAAATCTATAGCTCCACAATGAGCACAAACATGACATCATATTATAAGAATTTCAACCTTGCATTACTATAATAATTGTAACAATAAACTACCATTATCTTATTGGAATTAGTCACCGTGTCCGTTTAATTGTAACTTTCATATTGAAAAATACATTACTTCATTTGTAAATCTCGATCACTAAAATCCAACTTTTCACTGCTATTTTTTGGCTAGAAAACTTAAATTTCAGGAAAATCGTTAGCTACTTTTTTCGTTACTGTCAATTATAGGGACAATTCCTATGTGGCTTCCGTCAAGTGACTAAACAAATTTTATGTGTAGCTGATTAAACGTTTATCATTTATTTTACACAATACAAACTTTCTCAAAAAAAAAAAATTAATCCTGAAAAAATCTGCTATTTGTCACCAGCAAAAATACATACAAAAATTTGAATTATTCAAAATAACTGTCTTAGAATCAAAAACAATTACATTTACTGCTAAACCAGAATTTAAAAAAATACATGACGAATTAAATATTCCTTCTACTGAACAATTCTTAAACTGATTTTTTTTTTTTAAATGCAATTGCCTTAACCCCATGAATCCACTAATTAAAGAAATAGGCAATGATACTAAATTTGACATACAAACTTTACATCCATAAGATAACCAAACATATTTCATTACAACAGTGAACATGTCAAGCTAAAATATTGACAATCTTACTTATTTTAATATATTACTCTTTAATGTATCATTCAATTTCTATTTATCTATTATTAGCACTTATATATTTAGGATCAATAAAATAATATTTTCGACCGCTAGGGTAGAACGTACATATAACAGATAACAGTTCAAAAGTGGATCCTCTCTCCCTTCTGGCTCTTCAACGTGTTAACATTGTACAAGACATGCTCAAGTTAGAAATAGCCCGACAGTATGAACGAATGGATGGCAGAGGCCAGAAGGTGGCTAGTTGGAATGGAAGAGAAAGAAGGAGGGTGGGATAAAAAGGACTCAGTGACGGAGACGCCGTGGGCTATATGAGCGGCGGTGTCAACGGCACAACTGCCCCGTCAAAGCACAAGACCAACTCAAACATCAAGCCCTGAGGGCAAGCCAATACCCACTCCCTCCCTTCGTCTCATCAAATATACATCATTCTTATCTCTCCTGCATACGTTCCGCTCTATGCCTAGCACGTAGTTCCAACAGCGTCACGTACCAGCTCCCAGGTTCACAACGAGACGAGGAACAGAGGAGTACCATCCTACAACTTGTTAGTGATGTATGCGCAGAGTCATCTATTGCTCCAAGACTCTACAAAGCTGTGAGGCAAATCAAGCAACGTACCCTTTTGTTTAAGGAACCCAACAGACTAACGCGAGACAAACAAGGGTGGGAGGAAGAGGGACGCATCTTCCTCCCACCCTTTTTGAGTAACTTACATTATAACACAATAGACTCGAACAATTTCGGCCACTAAAAATCACCTTCCCAACCAATATGTTTGTGTCAAGTTTTACGTTACAATGAATTCACACAGTCCAGGTAACCTTGTACTGTTAATGAAATGACAAACTAAATCTGAATTTTATATTCTGCAGTCTTAATAACACATTTAAGATTTAATTATTAAGATATAAGCAAATTTTGTGATCCAGCTATAGAAATCACTTCCTGTTTATTAGCCAACACTATAGGTCTCAGTGTCGAGATTCAAACCGTTGTTGCAATATTGCAGTCATTACGAAGACAGTTCGTACTGGCAAGGTTAAGCAGGACTAGCTTAGTTATAGGGAAGATCTAAAGAGTCCCGATCCTGCCAGTATATTCCTACTTTTGATTAACAATATTTAATAATCATCAAAAAAGTATTAATTATTAAATTATGTGGCAAACTAAATAATAAATAAACATATGATGGGAGTTTCTAAGACCAGAATTAAGATATGCTTACCGAAAATATCAAAAATTTTACCATTTCATGTGATTTTTTTTAACAGTGTTTAACGCTTAAAAAATCTAACACATGATAAACAGTTTGAAAACAAATACTTGAATAAAATGTGTGTGATATATCGAAAATAAAAAAAGACGAGCTAGCCGATCCTTAATATCCACTTGTTCTGAAGGTTGCCTTTTCTTCAATCCAAAATAAATAAAAAATGCAACTCCCAAAAATATATTCACACTCGACCCACTGCAGAGATGGAGGAGGTGCCCCCTGAAATGGGACGATACCATACCACAAGACCTCGTTCGGCGGTTTTGCAGAGTGCACTATATTAGGGCGCTAACTTACTCCTACCGCGATTAATTACGAACAAATTTACTAAAACACCATTTGAGCGTGAGACTACCTACCTTGTGAAACTGAAGTCATAGCTGTGAATGTTTTATTGAAGTACTCATAAAGCATCGTTACCAGTTCGTAACATTCGACTGTGCATAAAAAATAAATAAACATCCTACAACAATCAATAATAACATAAATAACAGTGTTATCAATTAATTATCGTTTGTAGTGCTGCAAACATCACCTCTTCTGTCCCTATATAATAATCATCCACTTCCATCCTTGAAAAAAGTGAACACAAAAAGATTTGAGTGGGTGTAATGGTGTTTGGACATCAGCTTTGATTGATGAAAGAAAGATGTTAGATTTTCATCAAAATTTATTCATGGGCGACGTTTTGACATATATGTCTTGTAAGAGATAGGACTAATATGTAAACACATATTATTTATTTAAAATAAATACGATGTAAATGAAGGCAGTAGAACAATATATATAGTGGAAAAAAAACATTCGAATATCTAACAACACTGTGTTTTGTTTTATATTCGGACTCAACCCACTGCGGAAATGGAGGAAAACAATCATTATCACTAGTTCTTTGAAAAACTAACGCCTGAAACTTTATGCCAGATTGTTTGTCTTTTGTCTATAAAAATACGGAAAAGCTAACTAGTGAAAACATTCTGTACAAACAGAAGAAAATTACTCCAAATTGTGAGGCCAGCAGATGTTTTATCTGATGTCTTCGGTTACGGACAGTGGTCAAACGGATCAAGAATCAAACAAGATTCAAGATCAATATGAATCAAGATATTCATTTTAAATTTATGAACAAAATTATAAACACTGATACTCAAAATTAAAATATATTTACCTACAACTTATAAGTTTCATAAATATCAATTATTTTTTTATAAATGGTAACCAGAGGAACATTCTGGGCAGAGGGCTTCCTGTGTATGTTTTATCATGTCTCATTCCCTTCCTAGCTTTTGGGCGCACATCGACTTATCTATAATCCCCTTTCTTCATATTCAAAGCATTTATTGTGAAAAATTCAGTGAGTAAACATACCTTACCCACCCATACAGAACTGTTGATTCGAGCGATGCGCTAATTAGATAAAGACGCAGCCGGGCAGAACATTGATTTCCTATATAGCATTGATATTTGATGGAGGTAGATTCCTCCAAATAAAGTAGACTACATAACAGCCAAGCGTGTGATAATGAAGAGGATATCAGGGATAAATTTGTTGAAGTCCCGGGAACAATCGAAATGGAAACAGAACTTGGGCGACAAGATAATGATCATTCAACAGGTGAGGCCACTTACAAATAAAACTTTAAAACATAATTAATAAAGGTTCGAGGTAAAAAATGCTTACGGCGGTTGTAAATGCACACATACTACATTATCAGATGAGTGATTAACAAAAAAAAAAGTATTTGTGTTGAATATCAGTGTAAATCATTTTCTTTATTATAAATTTTAAACGTTCAGTTTTGAACCATTTATTTACCACTGCCCTCTCAACTGAGGACTGCCCCCTAGGGGGAGTGTTTTTTGTATTTAATAAATTTTGATAAGTATTAATCATTGAGAGCCAATAGAAACATGCGACTAATAAAAAACTAATTGTTACTAAGAAGAAAAAAAAGTCGGTAAAAAAGGAATTAAGGAGGGGAGACTCAAACAAACATATTCCTAATCATGAATGGAGTGGCAACATTAACCACCACACCACACGTCATGACACAATTACCGTTCAATTCCCGACTAATTACTAGATCTCAACCAGCTCACGATTGTTTCGCTTTTTAATAAACCCTGTGTTTTTAATTTTCTGAAGGTCTTAAGATATATATTTGCTGAGGAAAAAAAAAAGTGTTTAATTAACATCGGCGTTGAATGGCTTTCTCGATCACTCAAAAAAAAAAAGAAAGAAAAAATCCGTACTTTAATCATTCCCTCAAAACGTCTTTATAAAAAGAAGCTTTCCACTGTTTTTCTTTAAACTCCCCTCGATTACTCTTCTTTCTGCGGAACCTTTGAAAAATATCCCTCAGGATATACAAAATTGAACTTTCGATAAGTAAAAAATATCCGTTAAGTTCCCGAGAATGACGGAGGATTTTTAATCACTTGCAACTCCGTCAATTCTAGTTCTAGTTGAAGCAGCAAAAGATCAGAAATCAAACATTGATGCAGTGAACGAACCTCAATGCAACGTTCAAAATGGGGTTTTAACTACTTCACGTCTACTTTTGAGTTGGGTAAGCAACACTTGAAAATTTTAATTTCAGATTGTGCATTGTTCATTTTTGCAAAGTACTTTAGATCCGGACCTGAACGTACAATGAGATAGAGCAAGTGTAATTAACACAATTAAGGGTTCCGTTACGTCCTTTATTATTAATCAGGCTCAGGATATGGAGAACTCCACCTTACTGAATATGGTTTCATGGAATCGGTAGTGTTTTTCATGACTGTAGGGCGACTGACCGTGTCAGAACAGTCACTCAATATAGGGGTGAAACACGAGAGCAAATAATTTTGAAGAAAAAAAAACAAACCCCAGATTTTTTCGCAAGGGACAAAATTCTTCATACATTTTTAGGCATGAGACCGGTAAATTATTTGTAAATACAATTTTATAAAAATGTATATATTATTAATTTAGATGGAGGACGGGGGTTAATCATTACTAAGAATGGGATATATATCACAACAAATCTTGATAATATTATTAATTATATTTATAAGCTTAAAAATTTAACGTTTACAATCGGCTGCAAGATAGGGATTTATTTAAGTTCCATTTCACGTCCTGCTTGGTAGTGCAAACAGGTTTATGTATTTAGGGAAAAATCTATTTAAGGGTGGCTGGAAAACACACGACTACAAGACAGGGCATGGAGAGAGGGGAAGAGAGTGGGGTCGGCCCTAAATCTGCCGTGTCTCCGGCCCCCGAGTAGAATTTGTTTTCGATTGAACACTCTCGGCGGACCGCACTAGCAATCCGCCATACATTCGGTGCGAGGGCCTATCACTCACACAACAAATCTCGTAAACAACAACTTATTCATTTATACAAAACACTGGGTTCCCGAACCGCAACAACAATCCCACCAACAGATTTATAACACAAGTACTCTCCCACCGCATCAAAAACATACAAATCCTGGTTCGTGCAAGTTTACGACTTGCTGTGATTACAGAAATTATTAGGAAAACTAAAACAGTACAGTAGTTGGCATGACCACTTCATGATTTGCGTGTTATTTTCAGCAGGGACAATTACAGACAACAAAAACAAAATAGAAATAAGACTGGAAATGCTCAAAAACACGATTGCCATAGTCTGCTAATAAACCTTCGTTTTCCGGAAAATCAACTATTCCGACCAAGTTTATACCCAGAATATTTCGAGTTGTTTTTAAATATAAATGTACATATCAATCGTATATTTTTGACAGCTACGAATGTAGAAGAAATACACGAAAGAGAATCAGCCCGAACCTGCCTGCCTGCAAGGGAAGTACTGCCAAGCATCTTCGGGCTCAGGAAATATAATCGTTTTACGAAACATAATTATGCAAATGTCCAAAAAATACTGACAGTAAAAGCAACGGTTTTGTTTACAACATTCCTCGCATATCTGAAATCGAAAGCTGTAGCTTTCCAAATCGTCATAAGGCACAAATACTACTGGAAACATTCATTTCTATCCATTTGAAGCGAGAGAATTCATTATTAGTAATTGGTTTAATGTATTCGTCTTGCATTTCAGTAGTAAAATTGTACCATCTCATTGGCGAGTGAATTAATAGTAAACGTGTCTGGTTACCGTAGAAAACATATTAATTCTTAACATAAATTAATATACTTCAAATAAATTACTGAGTTTGGGTACGAATGCATATTTTTTTAGTATTCTTTTCTCTCCGGTTTGTAAAAGAGGTTGATTGATTCAAAGTCTCCCCATAGCTAGAATTCATTTGAGGCACAAAACCGTTATAGACCGATTAATCTTTAAAAAGGTAAAACATGGCATCAAAGACACTATATATTTTAAGGAGATATGAAGGAAGGTAATTGTCCTGTGAATTGTACCCTTCACCATTTTTCGATAGGAATAACCTTGCTAGGGACCCTATTTTCGGGCTGACGATTAGAAAACAGTTATTTTATTCTGAATTTCAATCAGCATGTTATAGGAAATCGCAGACAAAAATAAATGTATATCAAAATGTTTCACACCTCCCCCCCCCCCAAAAAAAAAACCCTTCATTCAATATACACAGAGTGAGTTACAGATTCCACAATATGGAATCTTTACATAAATGAGCTAATATTTCTAATTGGTAGCTACATTTTATATAATGCGTGTGAACATAGAACCCCTTTCAAAACCCTTCATTCAATGCATGTACACAGTGAGTTAAAGATTCCACTATATGGAATCTAGTCACATAACAAACGATTTTATGATACCTTTATATAAATATGTTCTACTTACACTTTTGTGGACTTGATAAAAAAATAAAGGGAACAACTTGGGATCTTATATTTTACAAGAAATATTTATAATAATTTCTTTGTTTTAATGACGCCAGTTAGTTACTAAGCGCTACCTACCAACTTGATCGACGACGACTCAGTTTGTCAAGATGTTTCACCATGGATTTAATATAAGTTATAAATAGGTATTTTTATAAATAGTGGTATATTTACCTCGTTAATGTGCTTGTAGGTCTTTATAAGGTCTACAGACAGCTTGCGAAGCGGCGCAGTGGCAGGGTCCCTGAAGTGGGCAGGTATCCTCGCCTGCATGGCTTCCATCTCTTCCGAGCCTTCAACCTGATGGTCCTGCCCAACGAACCTCCCGTACAGGGGTCCCATGTCTCCACCTGGTCAATATAATCAATATCTTACAAATTGTAATAATAACTAAAGAAGCCAAAGTAATAACTGAAAGTCATATCACAGGCGCTATGCTACAAATGCATATAAAAAATAGTACAGCCTAACAGAGCGGATTGCGCGTCCCTTCTTGTGTGGTGTCCATTTCATTCCAACATTATGAAAAGTGGAATCGTCCAATTAGATGTTTAATAGCAGCGTAATGGATAAGGCGCCAACGAAATTGTAACAAGCCTAATTTAATTACATTAAAATAACAAATTAAGTCAGAGTTTTTTGCGAATTCTAAAACGGACACTAATTTTCGTTACAAAAAAATAATATATTACATTTCTAATGTCATTTCCTTGTTGAGGCGTCCGTGTAAACATGAATGAAATGGTAACAGGGTACCTTAATTACAATTTTTTTTATGAACGGAAACTAATTATCAACATTTAAAAAATTACTGCAAATTAAAGGGAGAAATCATCCTTTTACACAATCAGAAGCAATTGGATTGGAAAACATGAATAAATGTACAGCGTTTTTGCTATTAAACAGGCTATAACTAATTAACCATCCAATTAGGGATTATATCTGAAACACATCGCTAGAGAGTGGAACATCGAAGCAACGCTGGGGAACATCCAGTTATTTAATACATTCTATAATACGAGTTTTTCATATAATAATATTGAATGTTGGCAAATGAGGCAAAACAACCACAAATGACACAGTTTAGCCGAGAGCGTTCTACTTCACGGGTGTAAATAGTGACAAAAACATTGGAAGCACCGATTTTAGTTAAATTTTTAGTCAAGTTGCCAGAATCGGTAATAAGAATGCTAAACTAGACAATGTTTGGCAATCTGTGCCCTTGTACGGATTAGATATGATGTTCCTTCATATCTATTAAAAATTTTAAATTAATTTTTTCAAGGTTTTACCTTTTGTGTACGAATCAATAAAGATTTTTTTCCTAAACAAGAAGTATTAATATCGGAATTCTCAGGGTTTAGTTCTGGCACCACTTTTATCTGGATGATATTAAACCAAGTACCCGTGTACTACCAACACACCGCCAAAGTGAAGAGGGCATCGAAGCAACACTGGGGAGCACACTATTTATTATACAGTTATTTAATACATTCTATAATACGAGTTTTTCATATAATAAAATTAAATGTTGGCAATTGAGACAAAACAACCACAAATGACACAGTTTAGCTGAGAGAGCGTTCCACTTCACGCGTGTATAAATAGTGACACGGAAAAACATTCGAAGCACCGAGAGAGCATAATTGAAATAGCGCCAAAATTATTTTAATGCTTTGAATATTCTAGCAAAGGTGATCCACACCCAAGTCATCGAACTGGCATTTTCACTGACAGCTAATGTTTTATTTTTATCAAGTTAGCACGCATGCGATTGAACTAAAGAGTTATGCTTGGAAAATCCCACAGAAGAGAGAAGCAGCATTCAAGGTGTGGGAAATTGTAAGCGGGAGATTAAAGTTATTTTATCAACATAAATGCATAGTTAATTGCAGCTTTTAACAAATAATATAAAAACTTGCAATATCGTTACGATTATAATTTCTATACTTACTACTCATTATTATTAGTAGGGCACGAAGATGGTTTTCTATTTCTTTTTGCTTTTTCTTTTGACAATTCATGTGTTCGAAAATAGTGTGTTAAAAAACAGCCTTTTCAGTTCACATTAGTTGTCGTCACAGCTTAATGCTCAGAGAGCTGGGTGTTTCATCACAAGGACATTCATATATATATTAGATAAAATAACCATCGATTGTGATGCTTGGAGGGGGAAAAAAATTCACTTCATATCTCCCAGACCTTTCCGGCGTAACATTAATCGAGAGTCTAGCCCCACTTGTATGTTTTTAATTAATTCTTTATTTAATAATTACATTGTAAGTACTGTTCATACAATTGGTGCATCGGAGTATTTGTACTCCTAAAGGCTAAAATGAAAGTTTCTGGGAATAAAAAATCTTTTGATAGCAAGTAGCAGAAAAACCTAACTAACCCAGAATCCTGCCTGGAATGACGCTACTTGCGGCGGGGATAGTAGAAGACGATACATAAAGAATGAATGCAAAATAGTGTCCATAAATCATTCGATGGAATCTGAAATTCTATCTATTTGAAGATTAGGAAATGTTAAATTTTTTGTGTACAATTTGGGACACTAAACACATTGACAAGTTTTCAAATAAATTTTGATTGTAATTTGGGAATGTTTGAATAATTGGTGGTGCCATACAGCTCTGTGGCACATTTGCGGCTACGCCGTGGTTTTCATTTTTCCTATACTATGTAGCATCAATTTTGATCTGGTTTAACAGGCGACCATCGTGGGGAATTCACGAGCCAAGATAGTAGGAAGAGCGTGCGCCTTTGCCAATTTGGTCAAGGAGTGGTGCGCCAGAATGAGGATGACCATGGCTGCGGAGAAAACAACAGCGACGTTGATACAGGGCAAGATGGACCGTGCCCACCCTATGTGGTTGGAAATAGAAGGAAGAAGAGTTAGGGGGGGGGGTTCACAGGAAGTAACGTACCAAGGGGGTGAGACTTTTGAAAAGATTAAGCCTCTCTCCCCACATCAAATACCTCGGAGACAGAGTTGTTAAAGTGAGTAACTCCTTCACGAGGATAGGGGGGGGGGGCGATGTGGGGAGTCAAGTTCCCAGACTCAAGAACCCTCTACCAGGCAGTCATCTTGGGAATCATCAGGTACGCCTCGCAGTCATGGTCGGCGCACCTTAACAAGGGCCAGACGCACGCCCTGAAAAGGATTCAGAGAGCGGCTTTGATAAGGGTCACGAGGTCCTATAGGACGGTGTCTCAGGACGCGGTGGAGGTATTGGCAGCGGCGGCACCAGTAGACCTGGTCCTCCTGGAGCAGCGCCTCAGGTCGAAGATGAAAAGAGGGCACATTGAAGATCTTCCACCTCCCCTACGGAGAAGAATTGAGGAAGAGCCCGGGAGGTGGAAGGCCCTCATAGGCGAATAGACAATAGAGGCCTGGGGCGCCAGGTGGACTGGCACGACCAAGAGGAGCACCCTGAGGAAGTACTTCCCCTCAGTCCAGGACAGGTTGAGGGCAAGTAGGGTCTCCCCGGATTACTGGGTGTCACAAGTGCTCACAGGACACGGCGGATTCCGTGCCAGGCTGTACGAATACAAGAGGACAGAAAACAGGTCCTGCCCCCATTGCGGAGAGAGCGATACTGCGGAGCACGTCGTGCTCTCTTGTCATGCACTGGAACCGGCTAGAGCACGGCTGCTCCGCACGATAGGAGAGTACAGCCTGGGCGAGTCCGACCTGCCGTCGCTGGTGAATGACGAAGCAAGATACACCGCGTTCTGCAGATTCGTCGGGGAGTGGAAAAGGGTTCAAGGCTCCGGGCACTTTACTATATCCAGGGGGGTGGCGCGGGGTGAGCAGCCGTGTCTTCGGGAAGGCTCGCCCGAAGCCAACGATGTATCGCCGGTTCCAGAGGAGTCACTGTAAATATGTACATATAGATATAAGGTAGGACTGAGTAGTATATGGTATAGACATAAGTTTAGTTAAAGGGGGATGGAGGATGCACACCCCATGTAAATATAGTTTTAAGTATAGGTAGAACACTGATCCAAAATTGTAAATAGTATTAAGATAACTAGCTATAAGGAGGGGGGGGAGTGCATATAGCTAGTTTAGGATTTGTAAATATATTATTAGAGGTGTTTCTTTTCTCTTTACTTTAGTTTTGTGTTTTCTTCTTCCTTTTTTATACATTGTTATCATATGTTTTTTTTTTGAGAATAAATGGAACAAAACAGAATAACCGAAGGTGCGCTGACCGGTGCAATAATCCCATTGCACCGGAATACGCGCACCACAGGCTACGTAACCCCATGAGCTCGCTTCACGGGCTTGTGGGGTAAGCCCGTTTGGGGCTCAGCCACAGGAAGGGCCATAAAAAAAAAAAGGTTTAAAAGTCGCAAAATTGTTTTTAGTATATAATTAGTCCTGCCTTTTTTTTAATATATGAGCGTGTAAGCCGTTAGTAGGTGTACTTGACTTCAAACTTTTTTTCGGTAGTACAGTTTGGTTTGAAGTCATCATTGTAAGAAGAATTATTTAGAGGCAAAGTTATATACGAAATAATTTTTAAAACGACATTTCTTTCTCTCACAAACTTTTCAGCTACGATGCAATAAAAACTGTTTTCGAATTTTCAACATAGGATTAATTAAGAAATACAAATACATCTCATTATTTTTATAAAAAAAACACACTAACAATAGGGAATGAATGTAAATATTTAACAAGTTTTAAGTACCCTCACGAATATCTTTTTTAGGATATTATGTATTCGCTTTCTTCGCCCATATTGTCGTTTATAGTGTAAACATACATATTTTAGAAGTGCAATATCGTTTAAACTGTACATTTCAAAAAATGGCGAGACTACTGATCCGTGAATCAAGCGTTGAGATTTTTCTGAACGCTACAGCCTGCGGAATAAGAAAAGGTAAGGTCCGGCTAAGACGCAGGAGCACAAGGGGGAGGTTATTGTGTTAGGGGTGATCAGGTTATAGCGGGCCACCCTCCAATATCCACCGCCTCTGGGATTAAAAACAAATTAGCCACGTCCCATCTTCTTCGACTAATTCTCCGACCTCATCAACTGCACCCCACAACAACATCCTGGGCTCATCCTAGAACTAGCTTTGAGAGGAGATCGGCTTTTATTATTTATTTTATTTACTAAAGACGTTTCGTCATAGTATGGTTTTAGAGACTGGCGTCACCACACAGTGACCAAGTCCCCTACTTAGTTAACAACATGGTGAAGAAGCTATCACCATCTTCTCTGATCTAAACATCCAAAATATTTGTACCATGTACGCCCTCGGTTAGTAATTATAACAAAGAAACCACTGTCCTATTTTACAATATCTGTATTACTATGTTTTCATATACTTGGTTCTAGTCAAAAGAACTACATTAAGAAGCTTCTGAACATATTTCTTGCTTGGTCATAGACCGGGTCATGATTTGTAATTTGAACAAACATTCTGAATTTAACTTTGAACTTTAAGGAGGTTACTTCCTTCGAGGCAAGAGTTACTCCCGTCCGGCTACGTCACAATTACCACCTGAATTGTGCATGTTGTCTTCTGAAACGTCATTAATTTCGGTGACCACTGCCCCAAGCAATATGCAAGCAAAAACATTACTTTTCTGTAGCAATTAGGTGATTAATGTCACTTACTATTTTTATGGGATTAGATTTATTTTTATGATAGCAAGCAATCAACAGGAATGAAATTGCTACCATGCCCTTGAAAAAATCACCAGTTCAATTAAAGCTGCGAACAAGATCTTAATGAGTATGTAATTACATTTAAAAAAAATTACAATTAAATTTCATGTTTATGGGTGAAACAAGGAAAACACAATCGCAAGGACAGACCTTAAAAAAACCGTAATAAAATAGTTCACAAAAATCTAATTTCCAAGAAAAGTATGCAAATGTTGTAGTGTCTTAACATTGTTTCTTTTTTATGCCCTTTAAATGGGATCAATTTAGTTCATGATAAAATAAACAGTATAAACATTGCTAAGGGCACTGATCGCTGTATCAACTTATTATTGCCGTTTCAATTTGTCCTCAACCAAATTAAAACGTGAAACCTTTAAATAACTAATTTACTGTGGCTGGGGAGAACTTGAAACAGAGAGAGAGAATGGGGTTATTGTTAGTATTTAGCTATTGTCCCTGGGTCAAACCAAGACATAAAAGAGTAAGGACTACGTTTTACCTATTTGAATTGTTTTTTTTACCGTAAATTGCAAAACGGTACATGCTTTTGAAACCGTGTACACCTATGAGTGTAAGGCCATCCGTTACCTGCAATGGAGGGGGGTGCTGCTGGGCTTACTGAAAAAAGGACCCAGTTTTTTTTTACCAGGTTGAATTTTCTCTTCCACATCATAAACAAGTGTACATGTTTTTGGAACTAAAGCCGCCAAAGGCCCAAAGTAGTATGCTTTGTTGGCTCACGTGGACGGGGCTTGAGAAAAAAAAAAAACTTAGTTTTGACATTGATTTTTTTTTTATCGCACCACCATAAACTATCTAAGGGTACATTGTAAATTTTTTTTTTGGTACAGTTTGACACCAAGGTCCGTTTACTACCTGGAAAGGCAACTTTCCGAAGGAATGTCCTTTCAAGGCTTTTGCACGCCTTTTGAGAATGTAACAAACAGTAAGTAAAAATGTGAAAACTTAAATCTAAAACGCTACACGAAATATTATCGTGTATTAAGAGTTTATAGTTATCCGGGGTATGATCTGAGATGCTAAGATATCCATCAAATTTATTTATGGGCCACGTGTCTACATAACATGTAAGTCAGCATCAGGTCCTGCCGACAAGAAAGAAAAAGTAGACGTTGATCAGATTGAAAATACAATCGACAAACGACAATTTTCATACTTATTTATCGTTATCACACCTAACTATCCATACATATGCAATGTGTTGTTAAATATGCCTTTAAAACTTTAGCTCGATTAGACTGGCAAAAAAGAAACCATTTATTCTCTTTAATAACCAGGTGCAAAATCAGGAGGGATGTGTACTAAAGAAAAATTATTAAGGACCGCCAGATGGCTTCATCTCTGCTCCAATAATTAGACATTTATACTTCAGGCCTGGTCCTAGTTTTAATTGAATAGATCCACATCTAAATCGGTATAACCTATATAGATAAAGATTGACTATGCGGTGTCAGGTTGTATTCAAATTATACATTATTTATTCATTAGTTTATGAACCTTGGATTGATTGAATCAGTAATAAATGGTTTGCTAATAAAACTATAAGATTTCTAATGCCATCCATTAAACCGAAAACAACGGGATTTCTACAAATTCAAAACATTTCTAAAAAAAAAATATTTCGACTTCATGCTTTGGATGGAACCTTTGGGTTGAAAAATCGTATAATAATAAATTAACAAACATGGCTAATCCACTGATCCAGGAAACAATTGGTTTATTTTGTAGGTAATAAATCGACCATTTGGTTGATCGAACTGGTAATTGTTGCTTGCTGATAATAATACTATTTCTAATGGCATCTTAAAAATAAAAACTATCAAGTCCACTTGTTTGAGATAATAATTATAAGTGTGGCGCTAACAATGCTACGGGTCTACGGAGTTGCTAAGAGCTGTGATAAATCGTACTCTCTCCCCCTGCTAGAGAATTAGAGCCTAGAGAAGAGATACAGGACTAGGCCTGATTTGGCGGCGATGCGGAAGAGAACATATCCGTCCTTCAAAGCTATTGTTAGTCATCACCTCCTCCAACCCGCCCGCCGTCTTCTCATTCCACGAAGGCGAGAGTCTGTTCGTGCCCTATCTGTTGCTCCGAACCCCCGGGCGTTAGCTCCAAGCCTACAGCGATATCCAATGTCTTGACGAAGTCAATTATCTACAACGGAGCTTCCATTGTTTCACACACGGCTCAGTTGGGGAGGATAAGATGGTGTTTACCCAAGGACCAGTTCCTATATCAATCAATTGTTTACTCAGACTATCTAATTTTTCGTTAAAAAAAATAATATTTATTCTTAACATTAATTCTTTAAACTGTGTGTATATATTTTGAACGAGGGTGAATTGCACGTAAGTAGGAAATAATTCTTGCATCCCGATTAATAATGATGAACAAGCAAATTGATATAAAAATAAAGATCTTTGACTCCATCCGCCTTTCTAGGCATTCCACACCCCATATCCTTCTCATACATCCTTCAAATAGGGGTCTCCCCTTAGTGAAAGGCACTTTCCAGCCAAAAATAATTTTCCCACATCCTATTTTATAAGTTTGAGAGCTAAGGGAAAAAAAAAAAAAAAAAAAAAAAAAGATTTACATAATTTATGATGACAGGGGGATATGAAAAAAACCCTGAAAAAACGAAATTCTAATAATTGAGCCCCATTACTTTTAAAACATATAATATATAGAGAAGGAATGTATAATGTACATTATACCTTTACAACAATCGCAAATCACAACGAGTACAATTGTATAGAATGTAGCCAAGCTACAGGACATATTATATTGACCTTTTGTAAATATTAGATTTATTTATATAGAATTCCTTAATTTTTAATAACAAGGGGATAGGAAAAAAACAACTCCTAATAATTATTTAAAGAACGTTAGTATGAATTCTTGCAACATTGCAATTAATAAATAATACCATAAAAACTTTCTTTTTTTTTTAATAATGATGTTAAATAATTTGAAATAAAGATTTTTTAAACAATATTAATGGCCAATTTTTTTCACACCGATTACAAGCTGACTTGTATTTAAGCAATACATATATATAAACCAAATATAACGAGTGAAAAGCGGCGAAAAAATATACATATATATTCGCGGGAGTGTTTTTGTTAAAAAAAAACATTTGATTACTAAGACCCCCGCCCTTCCTAAAAACTGCCGCTAAAAGATGATTTGGTGTATACATTTGGAGTAGAAGAAATGGCTTAGGCTGATAATAATTGTTAGAGGCTACAAACAAAAAACTTAAAACAATAAAAATAAATAGGGAGAATGCCTTCAATATTAAACCATAGGCATGCTATTCATAAAAGAAGTCAAATCATAATAGTTAACAAGTACAATAGGGGGGGAGGTAGAGTCAACTTTTCAATTTGTTGTAACTTTCCCGTTACTTTGTGAACACACGAAAAAAATACTGTTATTCAAAATGTGTTGAAATACAGCTAGTTATAGTTACAGCAATGATTAGCTCAAAAGGGAAAGGCAAAGTGACGGTTTTTAAGTTTCACAGCAGGAAATTATAGATTTGTTTTTTTTTTAAGCAGCATTATGACTTATTTTAGATTGATGTTTATTATTATTGGCGGTAATGGAGTTTGTGGAGGACATCAATCTCAACAGATTAATTAAACGGAAGATATACGTACATAAAGGGTGTCCCAGAAATAACACAAAATTTGATTTAAATACAAAACACAGTTTTTAGTATTTTTGTATTGTAATTATAAAGTAAATATGATAGGGTTATTTATGTAATAACACATCAGGCAAATGGCCTCCACGACTTTGCTGGCACATAGACACTCTTTTGTCGAAATTTTCCATGACCATTTGGCATAAATGTGGTTGAATTTCGTTGATGCAGCATTGAATTTCCTCTTTTAATGCACGGGTGGATGTGGGCTTGTTGACAAACACCTTTGACTTTAAATAACCCCATAATAAGAAATCTAAAGGTGTTAAATCACACGATATAGGGGGCCAATTCTGATCACCGAAACGAGAGAGTACACGACCTGGAAATGTCTCATGCAGTAATTGAATTGTTTCATGGGCTGTATGGCATGTGGCACCTTGTTGAAACTACATATTGGCCACATCAATATCATTCAATTTCGGCACAAAGAACTGTGTTTACGACGCCGAATTGATGTTCCTGGATTTGCAACAGCACTTTCACGCACTGCTTCGATATTTGAACGGCTTGTTTTTGGACGGCCAGTGTGTTTAGTGTCTTCAACTGATCCAGTCTCCCTATTTTTTTCAATTAATCTCTTCACAGTTAATGGAGTCAAAACACTATTCCGACCATATTTTGTATGAAATTTTCGAACTGCGGCCGCCAAACCATATGAGAGGTATAGCACTTTACTGCACAAATGACGGCAAATTCAAATCTTGCGTTAATTCTGGGACACCCTTTATTTGTTTACAATTAAACATACGCTCCTAATATTGCAACTACGTCATTATTATTATTCCAGTCATAATCATAATCACTCGAAACTGTGAAAACTCCTAACGCAGAAAATAGTAAAACCCCAAAATAATCTCTTTAAATTTGTGTTATTTATTACTCACGTCTCCTGTAGTCGCAGTGGCGCACCATAACTATATCGAAATTAAAAGATCTTCACAGACAGGACTATCTCACTGGACTGCGAACACTCTAATGAAAAATCAGGAAGGTATCTGCCTTTTTACCTGTACAGTTCAGGTATATCGGTACCCCGACAATTCGAAAAGCCATAGATCGAACAATGAGGGAGGGGTTGGAGTCCCAGCAAACTTTCTTTCTTGTCCCTCACACTACCTGCGTTACCAATTTACCAAGAAAAGTAATTTTGAGAAAAGAAATACTGTCGAGTGTAGCATTCAGCTTGCCTACTTTCAAAAAAAATATGAACGCAGAGTCAGATAATTGAAATATGAAGTCTGGAAAAGCATCACTAGAAAAAGAAAGAAATTTATAAGTTCTAAGCTTATTTCCAATTTTAGGCAAGTTCCTAGAATCGATAAAAAGAAAGCGACTCGTATTTGAGTTCAAATTTGGCATTCCGTGCCTTTTTACAAATTAAATAGAAGTAATGCCCCTTACTACCTATTCCAAATTACAAATTCATTTTTTAACGATTGTACCATCTCTCTGCACGAATTAACTAAGATTTCTTCTTAACAACAAATATATATGTCGAAATTCTCAGGGAATATCTGCATGATATTAACTAAAAAACTACATCAAAACCCATGTTTGCCGATTATCTTACTCTGTACTAATAAAAATGTTATGGCACTTACCCGCTTTAACCTGGACTGGATTTTTTGTTTGGTTGCTAAAATAAAAGCGTGTAGCTAAAATTTTCACCTCAAGACGGTCCTCGAATCCACCGGAACTAATTCTTAAGCATGCATCTCAAACGTTGAAAGGCATAAAACCTTACAAAAATACTAATAACATGAGTGAATTCTCGCGTCCTGTTCGTCAGGAAAAAGTAAAAAAAATAACCAAAACAATTTGCGATACATCGAAGGAGAAATCAAAAATAACATTGGAAATCCGTCATCATATTTAATATTAATGGTCAATATCAATGACACATATTCAAGATTAAAACCAAGACTCCATATAAGACACGACACAACAAATCAATATATTTTAAGTAAATTGGTCCTCATACTATTCATATATAGATTACACACACCCGTGTGATTAACGACTGTCCCAAGGAGAATAAATGATATTTATAGTAAAGTTATGTCCAAATTTGAGGAGTTCGATTGAAGATTTTGAACGGACAAGACGCGAGGGTACCCACCCCCAAAAGAGAAAAAAAAGCTTTATGTTAAAGGGCCCATAATTAAAATAATAAATAATTTAGTATAAAGACTGCTTCCATAATAAAATATAGAGTTGTCATAATAGTCAATTTTATTCATTTACCTAGTTTTTAGTCACTAAAATTTTGATATATAAAAATAAGATTAACAAATACGTTACAAGGCAATATATTTTGTAATATTTATTTGTTGGTGGTCAAACATGGGTACCAAATTTCTCTCATTTGCTTTTATTACAATCATGTAATATATTATAAAATGTTACCTAGCTAGGGATGCCTTCAAATGAAGAAAGACCATTCCCCTATTCTGTAAACTGTTTTTTTATCCGGGTGTAGAGCGAGATGGAAACAAAATTATACATAAAAAAAAAAAATTCGTCGTTTACGACGCGGCGACATAATCGAATGAATGCCTCAACCAAGTATATCTACCAACCTAGCATAGTTTTACTTACATATCGATAGGGGCAGATAAAACTATGTTTACATAATTAAGACAACTTTTTCAAAGGGTAGTTTTTATAAGATTTTATAAAAACTTATATTATAATATTTATTAAAAGTACATTAAAAAGCTCATACTTTCAGAAGCTATTTTTTAGATAACATATAATATTGATAAACGTATTTAATATTTAAACAAACACTTCTATTATAACTACAAAATTATTATTATCCAATTAATAACATAAATGGCCTACAAGAAGAACATTTTCCCTCACTTGAAACTGAAAATTCCTAGTGCACAAAATCATAAAACCCTAAAATAATTTCTTTAAATTAGTAAAGTACTTACTTCTACTGAGGTCACGGAGCCACATCGTCACAATATCGAAATGAAAAAACTCGGATATAGACCTTACTACTGAGCAAGCACGACTGATTCGCTGGACTGTCAACACTCAAGTTTCTGCAGTTCCAGGCACGCACTTAACTCAACAAATTGAAAAACCATAAAACTAACAGAACGATGCGGGAGGGGGTAGGATATCAGTTTTGGTCACAAAAGTAATAACTTTCTTTCATATCCCTCATAGAAGTTAATTTGCCGAAAAAATGAATTCTGGGAAAAGAAATGCTGTCAATTGTTCCGTTCGACTAGGATACTTCCAAAAAAAAAAAAAAAATGAAAGCACCGTAAGATAATAGCAATCCTGAAGCCTGGGACAGCATTACTAGAAAAGGTATGTTTATCTCGGCTTCAGGTACAAGCTAAGAATTGGCGGTATCAATAAGAAGGTACAGACAAATAGAAGCAGGTACAGTCCCTGGCAGGCACAAATGACGTGGCACGTGTGAGACAGGCGCTCCCAGATATAAGGGGCAGTGAATAGGAGGCGACACTTAAAGTGTCAGTCGTCAGTGGAGATAAGGGACTTGGGTCTCCACGTCAGAGCCGTTTTAATTTCATTCACTGTTTGTATCCTCCCCCGTCTCCCACATTTATCAATGTATCTAGGCTCATTTACGGAAGGACCGCTATAGTTTAAAATCGAGAAGATACAAATACAAAACAACAAAAATGTTCGGGGTGAAACGTATCACAAGATTATAGTTGTTATAGCATAACATAACAGATAGTCATGTGAGCTGGTGATCAAAATCAGTCCCCGCTAAAATTTACAATGTTAAAAAAAAAATTAAATAAATGTAAACAATATAATATGACGAAAATAAACAAGAACCAGGTTCAAAAATAAAAATATATCTACAAAAATTCACATATACACTAATTAACAATTGGGCATTCCCATATAAAATATGTAAATACACACGCAGGTTTGCTTTACAAGCTCAGAGGATATTTACCGCAGACCCTATTCCTAATCCTACAGTCCTACCTTTCAAACCGCTTCTTCCAAGTCCGCTGTGGTTGAGAATATTTTAACTACTATCCCATAAAAGCAGGAGTTCCACAGGGCAGCGTCCTGGGTCCCATCCTCTATAACCTATACACCGCTGATGTCCCTTCTACTCCCAATACCTTCTTGGCTACATTCGCAAACGACACTGCAGTCCTGTCAACCCATCCAGACCCTGATATAGTATCCCAAAACCTTCAAAAACACCTTGACGAGATCGAGTATTGGTGCAACCAATGGCGAATCAAAGTCAATGAAGGAAAATGTTCCCACATAACCTTTACCCTCTGCCGCAAGTCCTGTCCACCAGTCTTTTTAAATTCGATTCCTCTCCCTGTGTCTGAGACAGTACGGTATTTAGGCTTCCATCTCGACAAAAGGCTGACATGGAACCCACACACGAGGCTAAAAAGACAAGAACTAAACAGACGCTTTGAACAACTGTACAGACTACTTCGAAGGACATCCCATCTCTCAATAGAAAATAAACTACTTATTTACAAAGTTATACTTAAGCCAATCTAGACATACGGAATAGAGCTATGGGAAACAGCAAAAAAGTCGAACATCAAGCGCATCCAATCCTTTCAATCACAAAACCCTTCACAATGATCTCAATATACCCTATATTCTTGAACTCATCCCTTTTAAGTTCACAAAATTCCTTAGTAACCTATCCAACCACCCTAATTCCCTAGCATAGTCATTGCACTGCACCACTCATCCCTATAGGCCTCGTGACCTGCTATAATTAAGTGTTAGTGGGAGTCCTGACAATGGCCAGTTTCTCTAATCATGTCTTGAGCGTCTGTTCCTGGATTTTCAACAACATTCTCACGCACTCTTCGATATTGACATTTGAACGGCATGTTTTTGAACGACCAGTGTGTTTAGTGTCTCTAACTGATCCAGTGTCCCTAAATTTTCCAATTAATCTCTTCATAGTTGATGAAGTCAAAACACTATTCCGACCACATTTTGTATGAAATTTTCGAATCACTTTACTGCAAAAATGGTGGCAAATTCAAATTTTGCTGTTATTCTGGGAAACCCTTTATAAGTGCACCAACTAATTTGTTTGAAATGTCAAAACGCAGTTAAGCAGTCGTTGTACAATTTTCATTTTGTAAATAAACGATGAAAATTTGATAGCAGCTTTCAGGGAATATGAATCAGGAACTCAAGTCATGGCCCGAAGCTGATGTTGACCCACAGTTGGATGGATAGATACCAAAATAATAAAGACACGAATGCACAGCGTCGTCAATGGCAATGTTCCCACGCTGTACCGTTATCGCAAGCGCCAAGGATGATAAAACTAAATAATAATAACATTACCCAGCAAGGAAAAAAAAAGTAGAGTCAAGGTAAGACTTAATAGAGGCTATTTTTACGAGTTCTAATGGCGGACATGACAGGCTATTGCGTTCAAACAAAGCAGAAACAGCATGACTACGGATTCTGCCCGTGCGAACTAAACCCTCGAAGGAGCCTACAATTGAAATATCCAAGCAAGGAAGTAGTGAGGAGCACAATTGTGATTGGGTTGTTTTCTCATATGCTTTGTCAGGGGAGTAAAGCAGGTAGTTTGTAGCAAACGTTAGGCAAAGAGCTATTAGAATAGCGTAATGCTCGCAATAGATTGAAAATAAATGGAGGTAGTCCAGAAGGAGCAATTACTGCCGAAAACGTTGCACAGCGGGCCACAAGTTAAAAAAATAAATGCTTATGAACCCATATTAAAACAAAATAGGCTGTCCTAGCTGGAAATTTCCACGTCCAAGATAAAGCAATGCCTAATCCCTTCAGTCTGTAATCAAGAAGACTAAGATTGAGTCACAAATATTTTTAGGGTCTGAATCAGGTCCTCCTAGAGTGAAATTGTTTGAGGATTGAAGTAATATGATCTCTAATTACCTAATACTTAATTCATTATATAGAAATGAAATAATGCAGGAACGAAATTAAATACCCGGTTTCTATTGTTAGATCTAAAACACTTCCGGAATACATTTTAATGTGACCTTAATCATCTAGGGGGGGGACCTTAAATCTTAAGCACCTTCTGAGCGGCCAACGACTTTTCCCCTTTAATGTTTGTAACTCCTTTGCGTTACCATCTTAAAAATAAAAAAATATACACAAGGTGAGCCAGAGTGTATTTAAGGAGGTCTCTAACAATTCAATACGGATGGAAAAAGTCTCCAGTTAAGATAAGCATCGTTACTTTTAGAAACAAAATCAACTAGTATAGCGAATCAAAAAAAATGGTCCCAACAAACGATTGTGCGCGTCTGAGTACTTCAAGAGAGAATCACCGATCACGAACCTTTAATCACTTCAAATTAAATCAATTCCATTTCTATGTGACAGCTTCAGTATAGTAAAGTAGTCATTCTAGTTGGTAGGTGTGGAACTAGGCTGTTTACTTCACAATCTTAATCGCGGTTTTCCTAACAGGATTAACCACATCTTCTTTTAAGTAGCTACTGATATATCCCACGAGGGTGAGCGAACTCCGACCAGACCAACTCTCCAAAGAAATTAAAATCTGTGAATCGAACGAGTCACCACATTTAGAACTCAGAATATTAGCTATTAGGCTTGGGGGACTTTTACGGTTTAATCCTCATAATATGACAATTGAAGAATATCCTCTTTAAACAACTCAGTTCTATTATTATTGCCTAAGAATTAGAATCGCCTGCCTCAATTTGCCTGTAGAGATAGGTAATGTTGACGTCGGTGTCTAAAAGAGGACCCGTGACTTAGCAGCATCCATACTCAAAGGTCAGCCGGGGGCATCTAATATTAGGACAACTGGGGATGCATTGCAGCAAGCGAGTCTCAATTCGGCCTGGCCAAATTATTTAAGGAGTTGTTTTGTTTTCAGGCGAGTCCTATTTCCGCTACAGGTTACTTTTGATTTGCAATTAATAGTTAATTTTGAATATTAATAATAAAAAAAATCAAGTCACGTGCCATGAATCACACATTTGAGGGTTTCGTTTATCTTATTGATAATAGCTCCGACTTGACCGATTCATTGTTGATCGCGTAACTAATTTGACACGTTGCTCATGTATTATTTGATGCATTATTTTAAGTACCTCTTAATTTTTTTATTAGTACTGGTTGCTGTTTTCTAATTGGTCGTCAACGCACATTTTAAGCAATTAATTAATGGAGCTTTATTTTTTTTCAAAGGATTACTTTTATTTTTAGCACCGCCGTAGGAATAAAATGGAACCATCACGAAAAGTCCCTTTTTTTTCTTATAAATATTTTATATTGTAATGGGTGTCCCAGAATTAACGCAAGATTTGATTTAAATATAAAACACAGTTTTTAGTATTTTTGTTGTTATTTTTTTTATTGAATTATAGAGTAAATAGGATAGGGCTATTTATGGAAATACACATGGGGCAAATGGCCTCCACGACATAGCTGGCACATACGCACTCTTTTATCGAAATTTTCCATGACCATTTGGCATAAATGTGGTTGAATTTCGTTGATGCAGCGTTGAATTTCCTCTTTTAATGCACGGGTGGATGTGGCCTTGTTGACAAACACCTTTGACTTTAAATAACCCCACAAAAAGAAATCTAAAGGTGTTAAATCACACGATATAGGGGGCCAATTCTGATCACCGAAACGAGAGAGTACACGACCTGGAAATGTCTCATGCCGTATTTGAATTGTTTCATGGGCTGTATGGCATGTGGCACCATCTTGTTGAAACCACATATTGCCAACATCAATATCATTCAATTTCGGACAAAGAACTGTGTTTACGACGCCGAATTGATTGATGTTTCTGGATTTTCAACATCACTCTCACGCACTGTTTCGATATTGACATTTGAACGGCTTGTGTTTGGACGACCAGTGTGTTTAGTGTCTCCAACTGATCCAGTCCCCTAAATTTTCCAATTAATTCCTTCACAGTTGATGAAGCCAAAACACTATTCCGACCATACATTGTATGAAATTTTCGAACTGCGGCCGCCAATCTTTCATTTTTTTTGAGATAACGTTCAACAATAAAGACACGTTGTTCTATCGTGTAACGCTCCATTTTTACTAACCCTAAGCTGTCAAATCGTGTTTTTTTAGAGTTGTCAGCACTTTACTGCACAAATGGCGGCAAATTCAAATGCGTTAATTCTGGGACACCCTTTATATTACATATAACGATTAGATCATAAATTTCATAGTTAACTCATCAAGGTGGAATATTATAAATTATCAGGTATTTAAAATTGGGCGTATATAGGAACCTGAGCAAATATTAACTGGTTTTTTATTTCTTCCGTTTGGGGATCCTTGTAAACAACTTGGCTTACAATCCCATTGCAAATAAGGATTTTTCTTAATTTTAAATTGTATTTTATGAGAATCAGGAAAAGTAGGGGGAAAAATGTAAAGGAATCCATTCACCCTAGTATTTTAAATACTTATCAAACGACAAAATTTAGAACAAAACCCTTAATTTTATTCGTTAATCCAACTTTCATGCAAGTTTCAAGGCATGAGCCTAAGTTTTCTCTGAAGTTTGGGATACCACGCAGGTGCAAAGTGCACGTTATTGCTCGAGCAGATGGGGAAATGTCGGTGGATGCTCCGGACATCAAAGGCTTGTGGATGGGCCCTAACCTTTCCTATAATATAATAACATAAGGGACAATCATAACTTGGTATCTTATAAGTTCATCACTTAAAAACCGGTAGAATAGCAAAAACTGCTAACAGCTAATAAATGATTGTACAGAGCTCTTTTGAAAGCGACTCAGGATTCATTAAATGATTATTATTTTATGATTTTTTTTGGGGGGTGGGTGGTCGATCGTTAACCTGTCCTTATCCATAAGGGAAAATTATAACTTTGTACCTTATAAGTTCCTTAACTCCTAATCAGCACAATTCAATGTATTGCGGAATAATCCTTTCGGATAGATCATTATTAAGACCCGACACATATATGCGCACAGACAGGAAGAAGGCGATAGAGGACTACCCCGCACATGTGTGAAAGTAGAACCTCCCCCTCCAGGGTTTACAATTAACCTGCCCCATGGAAGAAGAATACACCAGTCGACAAGGAGTTGATGAAGTGAATGGAGAAGTGTGAATACGGACTTGCCCAAAGCTTGCCTCGGGCACACCTAATCACACTGGCCCGGGACTGTTCCGTCCACATTCTTCAATACTAGTCGATCCTTGGACCAGTCCAACAATTTTTTTTTCTCTTGGGCTGGGCATAAATATTTTTTTTAATTTAATAAATGGTTGTGAAAAAATACGATTTTTTTTTTTGATGAACCTTCCGGGCGTCAATGGCCCTTGTGGTTGACGCACCCTAAAAGAAATTAGTCCTCGAGTCCTTAAAATTAGAACATATGCCCTTCCTGCCAGACAGGGACTGAGCTTTGTTCTCGCTGTCGTGTCCACTAGGATCCATACGACATATGACATCTAGTTCCTGTGTTTAATAGTATAAAAAAAACACTAACACGTTAACAAATTTCTTTCCAAGCAGTGTAAAATAATAATTAAACTAATAATAATTTATGTAGCTTATGTAAATCCAAAATAAAGAACATGAATAATCTTTGTGTTTGACAGCACTAAAAAAAAAAAAATTACCTTAAAAAAATTTTTATAAAAGCAAAATATTAATACACATCTTTGAAATTCCTTCCGCAGCCTTTATATGTCTTTAACCACAGAGAAAAATCGGAACATTGAATATTCAATAGCGATAATCGAAGCAGGACTGAATTATTTTGCTTTATATTCATACTCGTCGTTTTTGTATTTTAACCAACACTTGATCACCGTATTTCGAGATGGTTTCGGGACATAATTTTAAAATTTCAGAACGTTTGTATCATATTTTAACAACCGCTACCGTTAAAAACACAACCAGAATAACGATAGGATAGCTCCGTACTTCAAACGAAGAATATATTTCAGTATTGTTAATATAATAAATAATATATATTTTAATAAATATTTAGACTGAAAATTTTGAACGATAAAATGTACGTTTGTTGTCCAAATTGAATGCACATACCATTTAATTAACTGAAACATTTAAAAAGTCATGCAGTCTAGAAAGCGATTAGTATTAGTATGGACACCACAACAAGCATTAAACAAGTAGTCTATAAAATAACTTACATTTATTTGAGGGATGGTAAACATCTTCGATTCGGCAGGAATACTCACCTGTAAATAAAAAAAAATAATTAAAAAACTTATCACGTACACTAAATTATTTTCAAACAACTTTTTGAGTCGTGTAAATATTTGTAAGAGCAGGCAAACCATTTTTTTTTCATTATTTAAAAAAAATATATATAAATTATGAATTAAATACTATTTATTAACACGAAATATAACGTGTAAAATCTACTTAGTTTTTTTTGTTACTAATAATGTTTTTCTTTCTTAAATATTTTTTTTATTCTTAATTATCTCGGAAACAGAAAATCTCGTTTGCATCAAATGAAAACAAATGTAAATGCTATTAGATAAAAGAAAAACTATTAATCCCCTGACTTAAAAAGGTCGGGCTACCAAAAATAACCCCCACTAGTTTTCTGGGGGTTTACTTTCAGGATTACGTGATCTAATGGTTTGGGGGTATCCAAATAGAAAATAATTTTAATAATGGATTGTTGGAAAAAATTGATTATTTTTTTTCATGTCGGGAAGGCATCCGCACCCACCAAGCCTTAGCCAGACGTCCCGGAGCCGTAATGGCATTTGACCCCATTCAGGAAACACTGAGCATTAAATTTATTACCTCCTCCATCTTCAATTAATAATACTACAAAAGTGCATTCTTTTTGTAATGAAAAATTCAATCAATAGGGATACTAAAAACACAGAAGGGGAATAGCACCGGTATTTATTCTCATTCAAATATTTTCTCATACCATTTTTTTTTTTTTTTTTTTTTGATTTTTCAACCGTCAATTGAAATAAGCTATTAACAGGATTCGAACCCAGTCAAACAACGAATCAGCTGTATGTCTTGATACGAACGAAGACTGAATATGGAATACGCAGTAAGTTCCAAATTGGAAATTTTAAAGGAAAGCGCAAAATAAGTTTCAGGCCAATTTTGCCACTTGATGCGTTTTCCAGGTAACTGATAAGAGAAAAGAACTTCGTTACAACTAATTTGGAAAACGCATTAAGTGTCATTTGGCCTAAAACATTCTTTTTTGTGCTAAAATTGACACGAAGTTTCAGAAACAGCCTTCCCCTGTAAAAATTGATCACAGGACGTTTCATAAAAAAAAAAATCATTTTTCATTCGAAATTTAATTTTAACCCTCTCAAAACAGAATGAAGACAGATAAAGCGATTCAACTCAAATGGTGGAGAGATTCTCACCAAGACATACATCCCACGTTCTCAAGGTAATTCATTGACTTTTTTTCCTGTTACACAACACAACCATGTCCACCTTCCATCTGTTTATTGCAACTCTCATGTTTGATCAAGAAACATTATTTTTATTGAAATCAAATTCATAGAATAATCACAGTTCATCATTCAATCACTCATTTATACAATATAAAAATTCACCCTGCCTAGAAACTACCCCCCAACCCCGTTTGATTGTTACCGCCTTCGTCTGTGAAAGAGGAAACAGAATCCCGAGCCCAGCCTCCTAATCGATTCCTATCAATCGATGGAAAAAATTCGATACTATAGATGAAAAATTATCGATAGTACAGATTTTCTAAGGGAAAAACATTATTTTACTAGGGTACAAGGGATAAGTAGAAACATATGATAGGCATGAGAAGATGTGAATGAATAATTACTAAGTTCTTTCATGTAACATGTCTTTATCACGGCTGACTTAATTTGGCATTCACTACTAAGAAAGTCACATGTTACAGCAATGTACAAATCATTAGCAAGAGAATACCGTTGTAATACTAATAAAGTATACTATCAAAAGCTCTTTGATCAGCAGCTTTCTCACTTATGTATACAAATCCTGAAGTACATTCTTGACAAGACTTTTGTGATTATGAGTTTCGTATCTAGGGTGTTAAGGGTGAAAAATTTTACGTAAATCCTTGAGATTTCCACATTTCAATGACAGGCATCATATCTTCGCTAGTCATTTCAACGAGAGTGCTAAACAAAAATTGTTTAAGTTCACTGATTTTTAAATAGACCTTTGTGCACTGCATTCAAAAATTTTAATTTGTTTTTGCTTCCTTGGCCCAGGATCAAAAAAAGGAGAGGGACTACGGTTCAATAATTAGATTCAAATCATACGGATTATAGGGATGTGTGGAGCTGAGTAAGAACTGAACAAGAGGTATTAGAGTGATTCGGTACATAACATAGGATTTCATGAAATTGAAAATAAATAATTTTTTTAAATTGTTTTCACAATATCAACCCTTATTTGACGCAAAGGTATGTATGATGTGATATATTGCATGGTGATTCCATTTGATGCCGCAACAATTACAAAAAATAAATAAAAAAGTAATAATCTAGTCTTATTAGTTGGTTAGATGAAGAAACTTTAAAAAAGTAAATATTTTCTTGTCATATCAGAGATCCGAAACTTCTGATTAGTAATGTGAGTTAGGAGTTTGTCGGGGGAATATAATTAACATATTATTGTGTGATGTTTAACAGTTGACTTGAATATTTTATTCGCAAGAAAAATTACTAAAATTGTATTAAAATCACTAAGTACGACAGATAGAAATAGTATACTTAAATTCTACCGTCTGCAAATCAACCACACTGTTCGTGAATAACAAAGGATACTAAAACAACCCGTTCGAGTTCAGGATAAAGCTTATTATTCAATAATTGTAAGCAATAAAGTTATGCAACATTACCGGTGTGATTACCTTATTTCCAATTGGATTTAAAGAAAAAAATTAATGACATCGCTGAGAAGGAGAAGAGCACTGCGGGCTGCGCTAGGGGTGAAAGCCCTCTGAGGACCGCCAGGAATCTATAGTCTTCTCTCGCTAGGCTTCCGTCTGCGTCTAACCGTCACCGAAACACGCTTGATTCGCTATTTGTTATAACTATTTGATCCAGGGATCAGTAACCTCTGCATTTGTTTTTTAAATGTGTGCATACATACACACGAAATAAATGATGTAGAATGTGAAGGAACGATATCAAGAGATACTACCACTACTAAAAAAATGTAGCACAGGCTCGCAAGGTTAACTGATCACATAACCAGGGCATTTAATGAGAAGAAATAGACGGCTTTGACACAGACTGAGCTCATCCATACGTTTATTAATTACAATTTAACACCATATCTGGAGTGTTTGGTAAGAAGAAAATGCCATAAACGCAAAATTTTCAGTAGACTTTTAATACTATTATTTTTTGTATAAAATCACACTTTCATTTAAAAAGTAGAATCAATAAAATGTGTCTACTGAAACTTTTACAATAATGAAATACTCTTTTTACCAACTTCTTCTTAGAATCTTGAGTGCAAGATATATAAAGAACTCCTACTTTCCAGTATATTCTTTTACAAACAAACCAACAATCTTCTTTTACCAATTCATAATCTATCATCTATACTTCACACCCTTAAGTCCAAAGCTCGTTTTACTCAAATGACACAATAATCCACAGAGGATTATTATTATTATTCAGAATGACGTAGTAATTAATAGATTTCAGGCACTAGGCTGATAATACCACCATTTGCCTGAGAGTCGCCAGTTTCCTTGGACCCAGCCCATTCACTACCTAAGAGTGCTTAGACCACTACCTAACATTCATTTAATACATTAACAATAAAAGCAGCAAGAACAATAATCTCATTAGCAAAATGAGCCCCTACTTCCTATAATAATAATAATATAATGATAGAGGAATCCCAAATTGACATAACCAGTACCGGTTTGGAGTAACACATGCGCTACGAAATATAGAAAATCAGTTGTACAGATAAAACACGAATGTGATGACAATTAACCACTTTCCCTGATACAGCAAGATCTCCACGTTAGCATGCCTGCTAACACCCACAATCCTGCAATATATTCCATCGGAGAATTTAATTTCACACAATCTTTCTAGCGATGAGCGATTACAACAAGCCCTAAAAATAAACTCACCAAACCAAACATTTAGAGCTAGATGCACTGGAGAGCATCCTATTAGATATTGCAGTGGTCTCAATGCTAATAGTATACCTTTTGTTTGGCTGTTAATTATTAATAATATTGGGAACTACCGTACAACGAAAATTGTTAATAATTTATTCATTTTAGTATCTAAATAATTAATTTTGTTGATATTATTAGATTCATTCATATTTTTTTAATATTAGTTTTTTAAATGTTTTTAAATCATTCCAAATTTTTTAGTGCAGCACATAACTTTAAATATAAATATGTTGAGTAAACATAAGTGAACTGAGGGCATACAACGTTCCAGAAACAACAACGAAACCCTATGGGTGTGATATAGATAAGGTGATCGTACTTTAAACCCACACCCTTTATCTAATTAGTATAACTAATTGTTAGACCTGATAAAGGTAGTACAGCGAGTACTAAGGTCGGCCAAGACCCTTAATAGATAGTTAAGGTGATACCTGAGGGCGACCTTAAATATACGAGATGGGAAGAGAACTGTAGAGAAAGTGTGCCAAGGCAACTCTGTTTCCTGTACTGTTGCCGGCATCTCCTTCATCTCGTAACTTAGCTGTATCGACTCGCATAGCCCGTAGGATCCTCCAAATCGCTAAGCATTAGGATTACATAGGTTATAACGATTTAGAAACAGTATGAAAGCTGTAAGAACAAATTTGAGGAACAGCGTTAACTCCGATAATGAGGTATAATCCTAATCTAAAATCTGCGGGTTTACCAAGGCAATTAATTTGTCAATACTGCATCTAAAACCGGAACTTTACCTACTTTACCCCTCGCGTTCGAATTGGAACTAAACGCATATGTTATTAAATCTAAAGAACCACTTATTCGAAAAGTAATTTACTCCAAAAAAATCTGAAACAGATTGATTCTTGATCAGAATGAAAAATATAATGTCCACAAAAAAAAGTTACAAATAACTGTTCAAAAGGAATCGTTATTTTCAACTGGTAAAGTGGCAGTTTTGAAAATCGATTTTAGTGCCTGAGCAAAAAGTTAAAAGCCAGACAAGCACTATAACACAAGCACTATAACATAAATAGTAAAACATTAATAATGAGTAATAGACCATAGCATATTATTTTTCAGGGCACTTGGCTTAAAAACGTTCATACGTATATTTGCGCTGGGTGTATCATCATAAGTATAATCAAATCGTCTTCAAAGCTTAATGCTCAGAGAGCTGGGTAAATCATCATAAGGCTACTACTAATTACTCCCACTAGTCGCGCCTTCGCCGATTGATTTTCAGAATCTCAATCACAGATATAATATACCTCAAATAAAAAATAATTGCTGTAAATATTTGTCTAACTACCGAAACAGCCCTCAGGTTTTACACAAATCGTCTTCAAAGCTTAATGCTCAGAGAGCTGGGTAAATCATCATAAGGCTACTACTAATTACTCCAACTAGTCACGCCTTCGCCGATTGATTTTCAGAATCTCAATCACAGATATCATATACCTCAAATAAAAAATAATTGCTGTAAATATTTGTCTAACTACCGAAACAGCCCTCAGGTTTTACACAAATCGTCTTCAAAGCTTAATGCTCAGAGAGCTGGGTGTATCATCATAAGGCTACTACTAATTACTCCAACTAGTCGCGCCTTCGCCGATTGATTTTCAGAATCTCAATCACAGATATCATATACCTCAAATAAAAAATAATTGCTGTAAATATTTGTCTAACTACCGAAACAGCCCTCAGGTTTTACACAAATCGTCTTCAAAGCTTAATGCTCAGAGAGCTGGGTAAATCATCATAAGGCTACTACTAATTACTCCAACTAGTCACGCCTTCGCCGATTGATTTTCAGAATCTCAATCACAGATATCATATACCTCAAATAAAAAATAATTGCTGTAAATATTTGTCTAACTACCGAAACAGCCCTCAGGTTTTACACAAATCGTCTTCAAAGCTTAATGCTCAGAGAGCTGGGTGTATCATCATAAGGCTACTACTAATTACTCCAACTAGTCGCGCCTTCGCCGATTGTTTTTCAGAATCTCAATCACAGATATCATATACCTCAAATAAAAAATAATTGCTGTAAATATTTGTCTAACTACCGAAACAGCCGTCAGGTTTTACACAAATCGTCTTCAAAGCTTAATGCTCAGAGAGCTGGGTGTATCATCATAAGGCTACTACTAATTACTCCAACTAGTCGCGCCTTCGCCGATTGATTTTCAGAATCTCAATCACAGATATCATATACCTCAAATAAAAAAATAATTGCTGTAAATATTTGTCTAACTACCGAAACAGCCCTCAGGTTTTACACAAATCGTCTTCAAAGCTTAATGCTCAGAGAGCTGGGTAAATCATCATAAGGCTACTACTAATTACTCCAACTAGTCGCGCCTTCGCCGATTGATTTTCAGAATCTCAATCACAGATATCATATACCTCAAATAAAAAATAATTGCTGTAAATATTTGTCTAACTACTGAAACAGCCGTCAGGTTTTACACAAATCGTCTTCAAAGCTTAATGCTCAGAGAGCTGGGTAAATCATCATAAGGCTACTACTAATTACTCCAACTAGTCGCGCCTTCGCCGATTGATTTTCAGAATCTCAATCACAGACATCATATACCTCAAATAAAAAATAATTGCTGTAAATATTTGTCTAACTACCGAAACAGCCCTCAGGTTTTACACAAATCGTCTTCAAAGCTTAATGCTCAGAGAGCTGGGTAAATCATCATAAGGCTACTAATTATTCTAATTAGCCGCGTCGTTGGCGATTGATTTTCTGAAACATAACTACAGAAAAACAATAGTTTAAATTAAAAATAATGGCAGTAAATTTTTTTCAAACTACCGAAACAGCCATCAGGTTTTACACAAATCGTCTTCAAAGCTTAATGCTCAGAGAGCTGGGTAAATCATCATAAGGCTACTACTAATTACTCCAACTAGTCGCGCCTTCGCCGATTGATTTTCAGAATCTCAATCACAGATATAATATACCTCAAATATAAAATAATTGCTGTAAATATTTGTCTAACTACCGAAACAGCCCTCAGGTTTTACACAAATCGTCTTCAAAGCTTAATGCTCAGAGAGCTGGGTAAATCATCATAAGGCTACTACTAATTACTCCAACTAGTCGCGCCTTCGCCGATTGATTTTCAGAATCTCAATCACAGATATCATATACCTCAAATAAAAAAATAATTGCTGTAAATATTTGTCTAACTACTGAAACAGCCCTCAGGTTTTACACAAATCGTCTTCAAAACTTAATGCTCAGAGAGCTGGGTAAATCATCATAAGGCTACTACTAATTACTCCAACTAGTCGCGCTTTCGCCGATTGATTTTCAGAATCTCAATCACAGATATAATATACCTCAAATAAAAAATAATTGCTGTAAATATTTGTCTAACTACCAAAACAGCCCTCAGGTTTTACACAAATCGTCTTCAAACCTTAATGCTCAGAGAGCTGGGTGTATCATCATAAGGCTACTAATTATTCTAATTAGCCGCGTCGTTGGCGATTGATTTTCTGAATCATAATTACAGAAAAACAATAGTTCAAATTAAAAATAATGGCAGTAAATTTTTTTCAAACTACAGAAAACAGCCCTCAGGATTTACAGAAATTGTTTTCAAAGCTACTTTACTTCAAATAATCAGACCATTCTTATGAACCCTATTGTACAAACATAATGACTAACTAAAGGTCAAAAAAGTATAGAAGTAAAGAATAAATTTAAAGTCATTATTAAAAAAATAAAAAGCTTGTGCGTAATGTAACATACTTGTTACTGTTTTAACATTGGGCGATTTCATTGTAGACTTGTGAGCTTTTCTTTTAGGCCTGATGACTGTTTCGTAAATTAAAAAAACGCATAAATGGATAAATTTGAACATATTGATATAATAGAAAATAATTGATAATCTTTTAGAAGCAACTGAGACGCCCTGATCCAAGCTGTTGCCGTATATTATAGCGAGAATGCGTCCACTGCACGAGTTATGTATGAACAGATTAATAGCTACTATAAAATACACAATCATATTTTGTTATCCATCATTGAAGCGATTAAAAATTTAATGGCAAAAGGGATCGTTGTCCATCACTGTCTATTCGATTACTACAGAAGAGTAGTCCCAGGACTACAAAACAAAGGCTTAGAATTATGCGGCACAAAACGGTAAACACATTGATGACAATATCATTGCCTCTGTGATAACTGTGGATTTATAATACTAAAGGTCAGACTGGTGGACGGTCAGTATATGCCGGCTGTATATTGAAATAATTTACGATGTTAATAAACCTGTCCATTTTACCCTTTCACCCACACAAGCCCAAATTGAAACTTTTGTGTAATCTGAACAATATTTTGGCAAAGGAACACTGTTATGTTCACTACAATATATTGGGGGGGGGCGTAGGATCAAAAGCTCACAGCTTATACACTTCCCGCGAATATCAAGTAATTTTTTTTATAAGTATTATTTACTTGAAAATGAACTAAATTGTATTAATTGAAAAAAAAAACCGGTAAATATAATAGATTAAATAAAAAAACTTATAGCTTTAAATGTTTAATAGTTACTTAGTTTAAAGCTTAATAGCCCGACGGGAGTCCAAATTATTATATGTTTCCCGTTATTGCACATGATCTATGATAATTTCAGGTATTGTGAAAGATAATTTATATATATCAGATAATCATACCATTCTTACTAAGATCTTATCTTATTAAGATAAAACAATAATACAAAAAAAATATTAAAAGTAGCTCGGGACGTATTAAATAAGTTTAAAATTATAAATTTGTACTTATGCCCCTCAAAACATAATCAATTTGGAATGTATTTTGAACTTATTTTTGAATTACCGTCTTCAATGAGCCCCTTGAAGAAAGAAAACATCCAGAACTTTAAATGGCTTTAAATAGCTTCTGAGGTGGTTATTTACGGTAATCTACAGAGCGGCGAATTATGCCTGACTTTTTTATATTGTATTATTCTTTCCCCCCATTATTTTATTTTAACCAAAAGCATGTCCTTATACTGGGAATATACCAATGGGAGGGGGGGTCCCAGGGGTATGTATATATGCCTAAATCGTATGAATAAATATTGTAAATACGGTATGAATGAGAGGGTTAATGTAAAATTGTAAATATGGTACGAGTGCGAGATTTTACCACAATTATCTATTGCACTTCCAGGCCAGATTGTAATCCAATGTGATAGACAAGAATCGTGACATCCGTAAAAATATACAGCTTATGTTCTGTAACGTTTGAGAACACTACTTTTGATGCTTATTCGTCACAATAAGTAAATACCTTGTAGCTAACAAGGTTTATAACGGAATCCCACTGTGGATGTCATTTATTTCTGTAATAATACATAAACTACGTGTCAAAATACACATTTACACACTATTTATAGAAATTATCATCAGAAACATTTGTCTAATTTTTCATTTTTTATATACTTCCAAAAATAAATTAAAATTATGAAATAAACCACCTTTGACCAAAACAAAATAAATCTAAAAAGAATATTAAGATATTATAGCTTTTCCTTATATTGTTGTTAACTGTTAGCTTTTCTATCGCAATTCTAGAAGAAAAAAAAATTAAAACCGGTAAAAGTTTGGTAATTTAGGCTAATTTTAGTATACATATCTCAGTGAAATTACATTTTTTTAAATATTCTTAATTATTGTGTTAGATATTTCTTGGGGAGTTAGTTTTTAGTACTTTATTTGTCTAATTAAAAGTAATTCATCGCTTTCAATTGGAAGATGATAATTTTGGAGAAATGATAATCTGGGTTTTGGAATCTTTCAAAAGGCGGTTATTTATTTGGATAATTTCACCGAGAAATGTATACTTTTCTTAATTTACGGAATCGGAATCCACGGAATCCCTCCTTCACATTCATAAATGTCTATTGATCTGCTTCTTCAGTCCAAGATATGGCAGTAAATGGAAAAAAGGGAAAAAGGTACTCTCGAGTGTTTCCTGAAGAAACTTAAATAGTGATACGGAAATTTAATGTTGGATCGCGAGTTCTCAACTTTCCCCGTCACTAAAATCGAAATCCTCAAGACATTTCAATCGGTCTAAAGTAATAATGCCGGGAAGAAAATATCCCTCCAGTTCTCATGAAACTTAATAATTAATGCGTGACCTCGATACCGGCCGGCTAAGGTGCGTGCACGAGGACCATCACGCACTTGATATAATTATCAACGGAGATTGGAGCTTGCAGACCAAAACAAAAACAAGAGAGAAAGAGGCGAAAGAAAATAAATAAATTATTCCCTAAAAGAGGAACCGAAGATGCATGAAATATTACTACGATTTATGAGGCATCAAAGGCGGTCCTCGTCTAGACCTGGCCAAGACACGATATTAGTTCAACACTTGTATTTGTATGCGGCTCCATATCCATGGAGATTCTGATCCCAGAAACCTCACCATTTATTTATTTAATAATATTAGAGCTAAATTTTGTTTTCTAAGACATAAGCAATAAATAAAGAAAGGATCTTGACAGCGAACGGAGATAAGGGACTACTCGAAATTTTATTTTAAAATATACTTTATTAATCTGCCTAACTACATCAGTCAGTTATTATCACATTTTCAACAATAAGCCTTCAGTTCACATTAGTTGTCTTCAATGCACAATGCTCAGAGAGCTGGGAGTATCATCATAAGGCCATTAATTGATTTAAGTACTAACGCCCAAGCCCCTTTTTTTTCCGCAGTCATAATCAGGTACAAACAATATCGCAAATCAATAATAAAATCAACAGGTATTCCCAACAATTTTGGTTACAAATAATGGAATTTTTTTTATTTAAATGTAATCGGTATCCAATATAAATTATAAAAAAATTCTATATAATGTTATTATATACCAAAAAACAATTTTTGTTTACCAAGAACAGAAACTGACAGTTTATGTAGATGTGTTTCTGAGGACATTACTTTACCTATCTACAAGTTTCATTGACCACTGAGCCTCTTCTTTCAGGCTCGGTGATGGACAACGAAAATATTATGCTTAGTTAGGCCAACGACGGAATCACCGAACCATTAAACCCGACGTAAAACAAGCGGAATATTTTACGAATTAGATTTACGAAGTCGTACAACTTTGTGTTTTACTCCTTCCTAAAATAGTTTTAATTAGTTTCCGTAATGGGCCGGGCCCACCAAAGGCACTACCTTACAAAGTCATAATAAATGCTAACAAACGATATTGGGCGAGTCTGTGTTTACACAGGCCACTTCCACCGGCATTAATGTCACATGAAATTTGCACGGCTTGAGGATAAAGTGTCATACGTACGATACAAGTAATGTTCGGAAGGATCTGAAACGGTTTAGTAATTGGTATAGATAAACACGTCATGAAATCCAACAACGAACATTTTTTTATTTATAATAATTATAGGATAGCTCCATGCATGCCCGGCAAGTCACTCATTTCAACATTACAGTCCCTGCCGAACGCCATGCCATAAAAATGTTTTGAAAGTAATGATCACAGCTATTAATTGAGTTGAAGCAACTTGTCTTTCATTGTTTTTCATACTTGATAAACATTAAGTAGTATCAGCCCCTTGAATCTAAGTAAAATCCCGAAGAAGTTACGAGCTGTTAATTCATAATTAAAAACCCACAATCTAACTTTTAATGTAACTAAATTTTATTTTGACCTTTAGCTTTCAAGTACAAATTATAATAAATGTTTTTCATGTATAAGAAATAAACTTACCAAACATTGCAGTAAACATAACTGGTTAACATCGTTATTACAAAATGGGAGTCTATTTGATTTATTTTTACGCCATTAAGTGTATCAATAAATAGCTCTCGAAAAATTTAAATAGAATATATTTCAGTTTACTTTGAAAGATTGCCACTTTGTCTACAAATTTAGATCTTTCCTGCGGGAAAATTGTTTAAAATACCCAGTCACTTTATCAAGATGAGCAGATTTTTTTCCTAAGTTTCACGCTTTTAGGAACCAACAATATTCTGAATTCCAGAGAATGGTTTAGTGAGAAAGAAAGGAACGGCCGAACGCAGCGTTTTTGTGGGAATGAGTATAATGGTTATAAATATCGTTTCAGAACATACCGAGGATTTGAACTGTACGAGATGGTAGTGACAGGGAGGGTGATTAGAATCAATGGTTTGGAAAAGCTAAGAAAGAAGGAAAGATTAGCCTAACGTGTTAGGGTCCCACCTCCCCAGACATCGTTCTCCATAGGCATTATTCCTTGATATCACTCCACTTGTTAACAACTGACTCCACTCACTTCATTTCGCTTAGCAACAAAAAAAAAGTTCAAACGAGAATGAAAAAATGTACTTCTAGTGACAGTGCTACGCTAATTATTGCATCGTCGCTACTTCTCGACCCTGCAGCTTCACTGATACCTAAAAATTGAGTAGGTACAGCAAAAAATTATTTCCCGGGAACAAGTTGCATTGTCATTCAGTAGATTAGTAGCAGTGAGAACATTGGCCTATGAAGAAACTTTTTCATAAAACTGTTTTATTTTTCCAAAAAAAGTTGTATCCATTCCTAAATTTATGTACAGAAGAGGCAATTGTTTTTCAGGGCTAGCGAGGGGTTTTTATTTTGGCGAGAGAAGGTTTAATCTCACTGGCCATACCCTTATACATAGTTAGTTTTCTCGCACTACTTTCACAACAGTACAGTGTAGTAAAACCGACCTGAAGTCCAGGCAGTAGAAAAATAAATAACCTTGAGAACCTCATAAAGTTACCATTTTGTCATCATTATTAATGTTTATCAGTATGAGGGACATATTTTCATAGGGTTTTTTTCCAGTGAAGAAAACACTCCGGATGATATTAAATATTATACACTTTGTGAATTGTATTTCAAATCATTGTAAATTAATTTAATTTCTAATTGATTGATCGCTTGAATCATTTAACCCCAGTTTCCTAACGGATGTGTAACCACTTGAAATAAAGAGCATTTGGTAATAAAAATGACATTTCTGAAAAATCTAGAAAGGGTTCTAGGTCTCAACCTAAAGTTGAAGATCTTATAAGAATGCCGACGTCTGGTCAATGGATATCATAATTGTGCAACCCATTGCACAGGTGTATGCATCTATGCTATTTTATTTCTTAACAATTTTATTTTGATATAATTACATATTTGCCTTATTAGGCAATAAGTAATTATGATAAATGTTCTCATTCATACCATATTTACAATTTTCATTCACTTGCTCATTCATACTATATATACCAACAGCCCAGAGGCCCCCTAAGTCCACATAGTTGTCACCTCCCTCGCGTGCGAAGGAGGAAGCGGAGTCTTGGGAAGTCCCCACGCTCCTACGTCAGCCGCGTCACTGGATAAGAGACAGCGGAGGCTGACCAAGAGCGCGAGAGCCACAGACGCTCAGGACATAATTAGAGAAACTGGTCATTGCCAGGACTCCCACTGTCACTTATTTATAGCAGGTCACGAGGCCACTGCCGTTTTAGTCTCCGAGGAGGATTATAGGGATGAGTGGGCAGTGAAATGACTGTGGTAGGGATTAAAGGTGGTTGGATAGGTTACTATGGAATTTTATGAACTTGGAAGGGATGAGTTCAAGAATGTAGGGTATATTCACATCATTATGAAGGGTTTTGTTGCTGACGTAATAAGGGGCATTTACTATTATTCTCAGGACTTTTGATTGAATGGATTGGATGCGCTGCATCTATGCTATTAAAATGGCAATAAACCTTGGGTAGAGCTGAGTGCGTGATATAAATAAACCAGGGTTTTCTGGTTAGAATTTAGTGTGTAAAATCCATCAGCGATTCTGTTGAATAAAAAAATCGTCTTCTATATTTTATTAAATTAGGCCACAGCTCAAATTTCACATATTTAAACCTCCGTCACTTGAAGTCACCTTTTAAATAAAATATTGTAAGTACCTAGAATCAAAAAATTGAAATTGGCATGAACGGCATCATAATATAGTAATTTGCACGTTGGTTGCCAAAACTTTACTTGATGGTATAACTCTACATTCAATCTCTCACAATGATGATGACAATTTTCAAATAGGTTGACGACATCCTCAAACCTGAATGCAAGTATAGCCTCTCCCTCAGGCTCGAAAAACAATTAAGACTCTAGCGATCACTACAAGGATACGCGATACAGTCTAAAAAGGCAAGGAAGTGAATATGATAAGAAGTGGGTCACGGAGTGGCTGTGCAGACGGCTTATCTGTCTCGCCTCAGCCCCAGACCTCGCAGTCTTCATCGACTCACTTCTGTTTTCAAAGCCAGGGTCTCATGTGGCCGACCTCACACGCACGCCCCTTCAGAAACATCACAGGGATTCAATTGTTATTTTATGTAGAAGACAATATTTTTCAGGTATTTGCAATATCCAATGGCCGATCAGGAAACAGTTAACAGAATGAGAGAACACATTCAAGTCTAATTAATGTGATGCATCACTATACTCAATCATTGAGAGCTTTCGTAGAGGCAAGTTTAATGTCAGTTTTCATGACTTTATGCAATTTAGTCAAATAAAGGCCCAAGATCTAATGCAAATCATTAATAAGGACTTTGAGCTGCTAAATTTGATAGCACACAAATGTCTTTTTTAATTACCCATTAATTGAACAACAAATCCAACCGTATTGTAAATTTTCAAGTTTATATCACAATAGGAGGTCCCTGGTTTTGAAAAAAACCATTTTGCATATTATTCGTAATTTCACTATTTCTACCTTTTATATGGCTCTACTGGCATTTAATGACGTGGTATAGGTTGTCTACGTAATATATATATAAGTTAATGTTTATTGAATTACAAGCTAAGAAAGGTTGGTAATAAGAACACGTAGAACGTTATAACAAGACTGCTTTATTTAGACCAAGATACCTCTATCTATAGGTATTACCTGTAAACATATACAGATAACATATGTTTGGGGATTAAGGCTGGGCACTAGCGGCGCCTGGACTTAACTCCCCCCCACCAGTTTACGAACACCCATTCGCAAACTTTGAAGTCCAACACTCGGACGTCTTAGTCCATTCAAATAATGCTCCGCTAATGTTACAAAGGAGCAAAGGCCAGCCCCGCCCGTACACAGCCTGTAATCCCTCACATTAAGCTCTAAACCTATAAAACGTAAAAACCAACTGTCACTTGTAAAAAAAAACATAAAAGAAAACTTTGACTTTGAAAAAAAAACAATACTTCTGTGGGAAAAATCACATAACTATACTTATTTACAATATTCCTCGCGTGTATGCTGCGAGGACATTCCAGCTCATTCCTGATCTACAACCTCCCCCCCTGGTGGAAGCTTTAACTGTTCTATGTGGACATTTCGCCGCTTCTTAGGGGGTCGTATACTCTCAATTGTCACGACGTTGTGTTCCCTAATCACGACCACTTTAAATGGGCCCTCATATCGCACCAGCTCTTTGCTCCTATTTGACCCTAGTTTTTTATAGACGATAGTCCCGATTTTAAGTTCCCCCATTCGATCCCGGACTTTGAGGTTTTCCCGTTCCACTCGTCTCGCTTTGTCCCTTGTTAGCCTTTCTCGGACTTTGTCACATATTTTCCTCAAACCGACAGTATTACTCGCCATTTTCTCCGCCATTCCCTCGTCTGCTACCGTCTCTGCCCCATTTCTCCGTCTTTCGCGCAGCCCAAAGAGGATCTCGAACGGGGAGAACCCCGTCACGGTGTGGATCGAATGATTGTAAGCGGCCACCGCCTTCGGCATTGCCTCATTCGCCGGCAGACCCTTTTCCGCGTGATATACCCGCAGGTGGTCACTCAGGGTGCTGTGCAATCTTTCTATCCCTCCTCTACTCTTAGGGTGCCCTGGGGTATTAAGATGCCAAGAGACATCGAGAGTCTTCATTTCTTTTCGGATGTTGGCATTGTCAAATTCTCTGCCCCCATCCGACGAGATCCGGTTTGGTACTCCGTAAAACTGGAACCAGGTATTTAATGCCAGCATTACCGCGTCTGATGACCGATCTTGCACCGGGTGCGCCATGGCCACTTTGCTAAAGCTGTCGATTGTGGTAACCCACTTATACCCCCCTCCAAGTGAAGGTATCCACTTGTAAGTCACTCAACGGTGTCTCGGCGGTGGGCGATTCTTCTTGTCGCCCCCGTGGCGGATGTCTGTCATACTTCGTAGTGAGACAAACTGCACATGCCCCTATCATTTCTTGTATGCTCTTTTTCATTCCCCACCAAAAGTACCTCCGCCGCAACGCTTGCAACGTTTCCTGAACTCCACGGTGGTTCGTTTTTCCTTGGTGATAGGCCAGCGTCACTTCCAGCTGCTGTTCTCTGTCTTTGAGTGTCTCCACCATCGACGTGCACCGAATAAATATCCTATCCACTCCAAGTTGTTCCGTTCGCCAGAGTCTACGAATTTTCTCCCAAATAGTGGCATTCCCTACAAATACATGATGGGTCTTTCCGGGTTCCGAGGCATCTTTCAATGCACGGCAAATTTGGTCGTTCCTAACCCCTGGTGGCGACCAAATCGTCGCGATTTTACTTCTCCCATAACTGTCATATGCGATCTGCAGCCGCCCTGAGGTCTTGGATTTCCATTTTTCCCCGATATTCTCCACACGCGCGCCTACCTTCCCCAACATGTCGCACCCAACTATCACCTGGTACTCCCGCGGCATGTTTCCTACGATATGTATCTTTAGATCTCCCCCTTTCTTCGCCCACCTATTTAGCCCTATGACTAACTCTCCCACTACCTCGCAAGGGCCTCCCAGGGTGATTAAACTACAATTACATACCTGAATCTGGAGTGCCCTCTCTCCGCCATACAGCCTCTCCAGCGCTCCGCGGGACATAATGGTGTTGGTGCTTCCCGTGTCCACCAGACACATCTCTCCTCCTTTGACCCTAATTATTGGCAACGCACACATCCTCTCCCGAATTGCATTACATGTAAGGATGCGGTCGCCTCTCTGCCAACACGCTCCTCAGGCTTCATCACGTTGCTCCCATCTACGTGACTCGACCTTCTGCCCTGTCTGTCTCCTGTTTCTGCTGCGCCTCGCTTCTTCTCCTTCAGTTTCCGAAGTCCCTGATGACTCATCTTCTGATGATCCACTCTCCCCATGTGTCATGCTCCGTCTCTCTCTTACTTCTTGAGTGTTTACCTCCATTGGTTCTGGTCGTTGGTATTCTCTCTTCCGGAAGATATACGGGCAATGCCTCGCGATGTGTCCTTCCTCGCCACACTCAAAACATTTTGTTCGAGGACACTGTGCCACTAAATGTCCTGCCTTCCTACATCCGTGGCATTTTCTTTCTTCCCTGGGCGGGGCATACCTCGGTCTCGTTCCTCTAAATCTTCTTTCTCCTGTCGTTCCCTTGTCTCTGCCAATAACGGACGTTTCTGGTCTCCTCCAGGTTGGTTTCAGGGTCCGGGTTCTTTTGTATGCAACTCGGCTCCACTCATTGTCGACGTCTTGCACCCTCACTTCTTCCTCCTTGGCACTAGTGTCGATCATTGATTGTGCACACTCCGAGAACGAGCGCTCATCAGAGAATCCTTCCTTTCTTCCTGTCTCCTTGGCCAGTTGCACTTTTAGAATTGTGGATAAGAATCCCATTCTACCCTCCACCTCTTCTACGCTAATCGACTCTCTCATCTTCTCCGTTATCTTATTGAAACGGACTACTAACCCCGCAGCATATTGCCCGTTACTTTGTCTTGGGGACTTTGTCTCCCTAAACATTTGGAATATGTCCTCCTCGGGAGTCCATCGTCCTCCTCCGTACGCCTTCTTCAATCTCATCTTAATTAATTCCCACGGGGTTTCTTCATCTGCCTGAATTTGATTCAGTATACTTCTCTTGACCCGACATATCAGGGCCGCCTTCAACGATTCCGCGTCTCTGGGATCTATTAAATTTTCTTCTGCTTTAGCTCCAATTAAAGCTGTGAGACGGTCTCCTCCTTTTAGGAAATGGTTCAGCTCACCCAGTTCCCCAGTGAATCTCTCCAGCTCCGCAACAGCCTTCCTCAGATCCTGGGTATTCATCGCTTTTACCCTCATCAGCGCGAGCGCCGTGGCATGAACTTCTGGCATAGTTCCCACTCTTCTAATATCTGCTCCCTCTACGAGATTCAAGACGGGCTGTCTCAAAACTCCTCCTTCAGTCATCTTCTCTCTTTCGCGTATAGAAGAAAAAAAAACAAAAAAAAATTACGCTCGCACTCGATAACTCTCTTTCTCCACGGTTCCCGGGTTGAGGCACCAGTTAATGTTTATTGAATTACAAGCTAAGAAAGGTTGGTAATAAGAACACGTAGAACGTTATAACAAGACTGCTTTATTTAGACCAAGATACCTCTATCTATAGGTATTACCTGTAAACATATACAGATAACATATGTTTGGGGATTAAGGCTGGGCACTAGCGGCGCCTGGACTTAACTTATATATATAATGTATTTTATCATAATAATAGTTATTTAAAGCTATTTATTGAGTTTCTAATCAATGGTGGAGATTTTTGTAGTTATAAAGCCACGTTTACTCCGAATTAGCATACACTTATTAACGGTAAATGTTAACATTTCAAAAAACGGCACTAATTTTGTCATCTACAACTCTTGTTTGACGTTTCCGCACCAGGGAGTCGGTAAAGATCAAAAGACTCACTTTATTTCAGTTGTTGTTTCATCTTTGTAGTGATTTTTTTAAATTTATTAAACACTTGGATCAAGCACAAGTTCGTTTAATTTTCGAACAGTGATTTTGCGGTTGACTTGATCATCAACAGAGCTATTTCCCATGCATCAGTTAATGACAATGTTTTAATTTAAGTGAGGACATCGGTGATCTCTTGTTACGTTAACTGGGCTAACATAAGAACATGTTCTTCAACAAACCAAGGACAGGCAATAAAGCAGGTACATGGTACTGAACCAAATAATTCAAGTACGACCCTGCACATGCACATGTACTTTTCATTGATGCATTTACTGGCTGTGTAATGTCACGGCCTTTTTAGGCCAAGTAAAATTGAAATTGTGCTCTCTTCTTGAAAAACAGTCACATTTAAAAGGACTATGCTGCAAAATTCATAAACCCTCACCCACACAATTTTGAAATAGGTTGACAACATCCTCAAACCTGAATACAAGTATAGCCTCTCCCTCAAGCTCGAAAAACAATTAAGACTCTAGCGATCACTACAAGGATACGCGATACAGTCTAAAAAGCCAAGGAAGTGAATATGATAAGACGTGGGTCACGGATTGGCTGTGCAGACGGCTTATCTGTCTCGCCTCAGCCTCCAGCGGGAGTGCAAGTCTCTGAAGAATCCATAACTCAGGCTGGAAAACATCTTATACTAGAATTGTATTGAGGTGAAATGAAAACAAAAACCACTGGACTAACTGAGATACCTCATGTTCACTAAATCTGCCTTTGCGAGACTCCCTAAAAAAAACGTTCGAAACTGGTTGGGTCACAACCAAATACCCTTTCATGGGGATGGGAACAAGCTCTTCCCGTTCTAGTACGATGACTAAAGACAAAGCTACAGTGTGTTTCCTGTGATTGCAAGAACGGTTGCAGTAGAGCTTGCAGTTGCCAAAAAGCTAGGCCCTCAATTAACCATCACTGTAGTTGGACGTCTTACAAGAATGTTCCTGGAGACCAATTTGGGTGACTCCAATGATGTGATTCAAAATCCAGTAGGTGTGCAACAAACTGGATCATCTGGCGAGCAGGACTGTGCGCAGTTAGAGGACAGTTATCATCATTATCAGTCAGAACCTTCAGTAGAAAACTGTGAATAAAAATTGTCAATTCGTTTTTTTTTTATTTAGTTCCCATTATTATTAATCGAATAAGTAAAATTTATTTATATTGTTATTATGACATTTATTATAAGTTTTTTTGCAATTTCACAACCAATGCTTGTGTTACAGTATGACCACAGATTGGGGTAAGTGGAGCAAACGTTGCACAGATTTAATAATCTTGGTCTCGCTTAATACAGGGTTCAGCAAAAAAGTTTCAGTAAAAAAAAAAAGTAAGTAAAACAATTATCAAAAAAATATTTTTTAAAATTTTGTTTATTGTTTCTGTCTGTAATGTGTCCTTTAACAGAAGAGAAAAATGGGAAGTTAAATTTTTAACCACTTCACAGTATAGAAACTGTTTGTTTTTTTAGGTTTAATTGTTATCGAAACTTTTAAGTCATTCACATTTTTCGAGATGTTATGGCATGAGATAATTTGATTCATTACAGTAGTAATAGACGGACGGACAGAAGAAAAAAAGATAGTGCCGAACCCCGGAATCGAAAAAGAGCTACCATACGTCGAAGAATTTAAAAAAAAAAAATCATGATCGAATCAGATTTGTAGGGCAAAAAAGAGCTTGACTAACAGACCGGAACATGCATTTCCTCAACTTATCAAATGTTTATCGAAAGTACCACTGGACATTTCAAATCAATTTTTGGTTCTTTAGCATATTTTTTTATGATTATTTAAATGCACTTTTCTTACATTAAATATTATCAAAACGAAGTGAGATTTAAGTATCACTAAATGCATACAAATGATAATCTTACCACTAGTATTCCCTCCATAAAAGGTCCTCGTGTACTCACCTGAAATATTAAATGATAATTTAGTAAATCTCAATCAATCTAGCATTTTAAATATACAAAAAGCTTACTAATTAACAGACTTTACTTCAAGAATTAAATTAAGCCCAAGAAAAATAAGACATAATTCCAAGCAAATGCAATAGCAATAAAAAAAACCCTACCAGTTCTAAAATGTTTTCTCTAATAATAAAGGATATCTATTAATGAACTATTAAAACTAAACACCATAAGCGATAAATATATGTACATAAATTTACATAACTATAACAAATATATGGAATTATCTACAAACGGATATTCTACCTGATAACACAAAACCAATACCTATATCTATAGAAATATATGTTATCTATTACAATTAGATGATAAAAGACAGAATAAATTATATGTTTTTAAGAATTTACAGCAAGTTCAAAAATACAGATATTTCAAGTCAAAATATACAACCTAACCTCACATACATAGGAGAGTTAGTTAAATTTTGACTAAATGAATTAATTAATGAAGCTCTTTTTAATGTTTTTTATACAACCTCATTTATTATGTGGTTGGCTTCGGTGTAATTTTTGCCTTTGTAATTATAAAACTTAAACCGTGATAATTTAGAATTCTAACGGTATTTTAATTAAGTTGGATAAATGCTGAAAATGGTTTTAGTTTATAATTTTAAAGCAGAGAAAATTTTGGAATATACGACGTTATTACATTCAATTTGGTTGCATTCTAAAAATAAGGATACCAAACACGCGTACGTATAATTAAAAATAAGCCCAGTATAATACATTGTATAAATAAAGAGAGTAGATATAATATAATTTTCCTAAAGACGTCAAAATTCATACTTAATGTGAGATTACATGTTTATGTGTACCCAAGTCTCAATAAGTTGATAATCGTATCAGCATGGTCTCTGGACCGAGATTGAGCAAAGCACAGCACATCTTATTTGATATGGAGGGGAAAAATTTAGGCAGGACTTTAAAAAAACAGCTTTATGAGTTAGTAGTCCTTCTAAAATTCTTCAACATATACCGAATGGAGTTTGTTCTTCAGGAGAACTCTCTTCACACCCTTATAGGGATTTACAGTAAAAGGACAAACAATAACATAATTCTAAATAATCATCCTAGATGTAATTGAAAATAAGATGTCAAGAAGCATTGCCTGTTAGATACATGTTGAGGGCCCGTGAAGGGAGGAGCCTGAGGACGGACTGACCCCTAGGCATGAAAGAGTAGACAGTCAGGGGGCTGCCCCAGGGCATGGAGACTACGATCCCCGATTAGCCCCCCCACGAAACCACAAAAGGGTTTTACCAGGAAACGGAGTAGTCAATGCTTCCCAGGGAGCTGAATTAGACTAGCCAGTAGACTTAAGCAAACTTTCTATCAAACTATAACCGAGTGCAAAATAAAAATAAACAAATCGTGAAGCGGGCCAGTTAATAGAATCGGAATGTTTTTTTTGTTTGTTTACATACTCCAGCTTCGATATCTAAACGGAAACGCAAAACTCCTAACCCAAGATACACATCTAATATTTCAGACCGATAGGGAAGTAACTAAATACCACAGGCATGCAGACTGGCTGAAGAAGACATGTTTGAAAATAGAGTCACACCCTTCCGGTTTGGTATCATATTGCGAATTCGCAAATAAGGGAAATTCAGAGGGGGAAATTAAAGAATTTGATTAAATAAATGACACGCTGTAGCATGTGCAGAATTTGATATTTCTTCTTATGGGAAATAAAATGAATCAAGTGTTTCTAAGAGATAAAACAAAACTATTTTGCAAGTCTAATTCATCTAGGTATAATGGAAACCTCATTTAGTAAGGGTAAAGCCGATATTAAATGACAATAATCAGGATGATTATGAGGATAACGAGCTCGTTAATTTTTGTTTTAACTATAAGTAATTAATGAAGCATTAACATGTTTTATGGAGGCTCCATCACTTATTATGCGGTTTATATCCATGTAAAAATTCATTTCTGGGGAGTAATAAATGACTCAACGCCACCTACATCAAAACAGACAGACCTATCGGTAATATATAAGTAACACTAAAAGCAAATTGGTGCCATGAGAAATGATCAATTCTAAACTACAAAGGACTGATAGATCATTTAGTTTAAATCATAACTGGAAGAAAGTTTACACAATTAATATTATTTTACTTATATTTGTTTGGAAGTTTGTGTTTCGTGGCCGTAAGCATTACGGCTTACGGCATACTCTTTCAATTTAATTTAAACACCGTTTCTCCACTAAATAAGTGGGAAAGTTCATGTTCAAGGGGGAAAAACATTCAAAATATATGATTTTCATTTTTATAATAGACATTCACAAGCCATTTATACAACAATAAATATTTATTACTGACTTAAAATGTCAAGTAAGAATTTAATATCAAAGAAACTCCCAAAAATTCAAAAATTTGTCATTTCTCAAATTGAGTCATATATTAACAAAACATATAGTAAATATATTATTATAAAAATGATTACCGAGTGGTGTAAATACAAGAAGTAAATCTATATGAATTTTGTGAGGAAATACGTAAATAAAGTTTTATCTATCTATCTAATATCTAAGCATCCATGAACTTCTGCAATAAGGTGATTTTAAGTATGTTGCCAATGAAAGAGGGTTTTAAATAATAAAAACTAAATTAATAATTTGAATTAAATACTTTAAGAAATATATACAATACAAGACATGGTATTTCAAACCACCATTGACCTCTTATACAAAATTTAATCCACCGGACAACACTTCACAAAAGTAAGACCGACCAAGATATGAGTAATATTGATGCAAGAATGTTACATCTCATCCTCAATTTTGTTTTAAAAAGGACTAGCTGTTTATTTATTCTAGAAGCTACCCACTTACCCTCAAGAGGCTGAGTGAACCCTGCCCGCCAGACCAAACTAAATATACAAACAAATATTAGTTATTGGAAAAACAGGAAATCGAACCCGGGTCTAGACAATTAGTGGTCAAGCTCAGTATTTCTTTCAGGGAGTGGGCACCCTATCGGGGATGTAGGTTACCCTATCGACCCCCTTGTCACCCCTTACCCGAGTGCATGTACACATAATAAATAAATTATATTCAAATGCACGCGGAAAGACTGGACATTGCAACCATCCGACAGATACGGTCAAACAAAAATACCTTTCTATTTCAGGGAAACACTTTTTTAGCCAAGATTTGCGACAGGTTTAGACGGCGGAAACGGTACACATACACATGATGTACTGTAGTGGCATGCCTGGTCAGTGCCAATAGACATAATAGGTTTATGTTACTACCGATAACAGAACCACACCTTTTAAATTGTATTCCACAACACCAGGGTCAGTATTATGTAAATGCAACACTAGAGCCTTCACGGAAAAAGCCTAGTTTAAGGAAAAAATTAAAAACAGAATTCTTCCGCGAAAAAATAGTGCGCAAGCTCAAATCGGGATTAGCAATATAAAGGACAGCTGTACAAATTAAGTACTTTTGTATGACTGGGCGATAAATATTTAAAACATGTTTATTGGATGGAGGGATACACAAATTGCATAGGTGATAGGACAGGTAAAATAAAAAGCATAATAATGTATCGTGTGTAGCTAAACAATTAACATAGGAACGTCCTTAGATTGCTTGCTCGCCACTTCATGACCATATCGTCTATCATTTCCTCGCCATCGGGCGTTGGTCGGCGACTTCATCCACCTGTTTCATCCTTTCAGGCACAATAATATTCGTAGCGCAGACTTCATCAAACAAGAGACATTTTGTTTTAGGTTGTTCGCGAGAAAAAAAAATTCAACTTTCTACACCGTACTCATCCTTGTGCCAGAATGACTTGTTTTAGTTATAATTCAAATTAAGGGGGGGGGAAATACAAAATGGACCATGAGCAGTTTCTGACATATTTTTTTTTTCTCAGTACTCATTAATACAGATAAACATGTTTTATTTTTTTACTTTCAATTAAATAGAATTATTTTATTATTATTATTAAGTGTCCCACATCCGATAACCTATTTTTCTTCTTTTTATCAGTGTTTTATTTCGTTCACGTGTATTTCATAATATAAACAATAAAATGCAATAATTTTAAATAGTGTTCAATAAAATACCTTTTTTTTCTTCCCCCCCCCCCCCATCCCCTTAAAAAAGAAAAAACTTTTATTTACTATAGGTTCTTAGGCGAATCTAAATAAAATACCAGGTAAATGTGAGTCGTTACGTGAAAATACCACCCTTGAAACAAAGAGAATTGCGCTTTCTCTCTACAAGAAAAAACGAAAAAATAAGGACGGAAATGTAAATAAAAGATTCGATGAAGAAAACAGACTTTCCATCCCAGGGAAAGGTCGCAGCCAGGAATTGCCTTATTGTGAGAGAGAGTCTCACATCTTGAAAAGAACATGAAAACCATAACTATAGATTAAATGGTCCAGCACAAAACAACTAAGTTGCATTTCTATATTACGAAGGAAGGGGGAGAAAAAACTACAAGCAAGTATGAGAACTTTTTCTGAAGTGTCCTGGCATAGAATAGAGGAGGGCACTGTAAAAGACGATTTTTTGGTAATTTGGATTATTGACGAAGAATAATTTTCTTTAACGTTATAAAACTTGCTTCATCGATAGCGCCATAGTCAAATGACAGTCGTAAACATGATTTAATACATGTGAAGTTCTGATATAAATCATTATCCTTTAAACGATTAGGTTAAGACCAAAATAAGTTTAGAATAACAGACGTTATGAAAAACATACAAACAAAAGTTGGCCGCGTTACTATTATCACACCTTACTCACTGACATTTAATACTTTAAGTTCTGATTTTTTCCATATACTATAATTCGAATTAGAATTTCCGGAAGGAAAAAAAAATGGAGTAATGGGCAGGATTTCAGTAAATGTTATCAGATTGTTTCTCTTTATTTTACGAACATTCTGACTCGTGCTACGATAGCGACCGTAAAAATGAGCCTATCAGTCTTAAGTTTTAATAATAAATTAAAACACTTTTTAAACTGAAAAATATGTATGTGTTTGGGTTCAGATATAATGACCGTGTAAATAATTAAACTTAACAAAAAAAAAAAAAGCCCAGTCCTGTATCTATTAACTCATCAATCAGTCTCTCTCCTACTTCTAAAGCTTTCTCGATCTCGAGTCACTGACCAAAAGATATTTTGAATTAATATCATGGCTTTTTTCCCCTTTCTTACCTTAACAGCTATTAACAATTTTTTAATGGTTTGGAAAGGTAGTTTTCCGTGACCGAGATGGTCAAACATAGTAGATTAAAATAATATAATATAAAACTGTAAAAATAACACTACCCGCGAGTTTTTTCTATAGTAATCCGTCCTATATTTATTCCCGATGTAGAAATAGAATTTAGTCTATAAATTCGGTAAAACTGACCTATAGGCCTCTCTAAGGGTTGCAAAGGGATTTGAACTGACTAGTTCAGAACGTAGTATTGAAGAAAATATTTAATAATAGGCCTCAATCAACAAATGTAAAATTTAAACAAAATGCCCAGAATATCCACGAGGCTTAAGGCTTATTAATTGAAGATTTTCAACAATCCTAACTTGTGATTTAGCGTTTTTTCTGTTTGTCAGATTACCCGCAGATTAAATACTAGCACTGCATATAATGAAATGAACCATTATTCTGTCATGATTATTAATTATGTAAGATTTATGACCCTGTCAAATAGATAAGGTCTGGCCCGCGGTGCAGATAAGAGCGGGGTGAGGGCTAGGCCCAATAAACATAAGAGAGACAGCAGGTAGCTGGCGGCGGCGGCGGTTTAATTGATAATAAAAGGGCGGACAGGGGGAGGGGGTAGTGGCGGGGAGAGAAGAGGGGGGAGGGGGCAGAAAGAGGGGAGGGGCGGGGGTGGATCAATAGCGGCCGCCGTCACTGTCACCCCCACCCCTCCACCTCCTGGATCTGGGTGAACCCGTGACCTCGCCTCTACATCTCTCTTCTGTCTCTTCTCTCCTCTGCTCCATCAATCCGTCTACCTGAGGCTGCGGCGATAACTGTATCACTGGCCTGGTCTCAGTTATCGGCAAGAAAACTCTTCTTGATGTCAGCTGAGAGTGACGATTCCATAACTCACCATTGATTGTCTTGTAATATTCACCAGGAAATCATACATCACGGGGCGAGTGTAGATCTCCAAACACCTTCATGGGATGGAAACGCTATGTTTTTGATTCCATATTCATCGTATAAAAACGAATTGGATGATGTACAATAACCTTACTTTAAACGCAGAAATGACAGGAACTCTGTTCCAAACATACAGCTTGTAGAGAGCATTAGCAATAACGCTCCCTACTGACTCGTGTGAAATATTTGTCGACCACCAAAATAGATTTCATTTAGGCACATTTGTCTTCCCCTTGTTAGTCCTGCTAAACTTAGTATACTAAAGTAATAACCACCAGGCTTTCTTGCGATAACCATTTGATTGGAGTTTTCTAGAATAGTTCATTCATTTTAGTACCATCTTCATTCTTATCCCTATCTATTCTTCTCCTATTCTTGCAGGTCAACAAATTGTGAAGACATTCCCTCTAGAAAAAACTTTACAAGTCGTTGATTTGTTTAAATCTAAGAAGAAAGTTGGTTAATTAATGAGTACTTAGATAAACAACTTTTGATTAATTAATGTTTGTAGTTTGTATTATAAGCGTAAAAGACCACAGTCGAATTCATTAATGAGGGCGGGATGACTGATTGTGAATTGTATACTGTTGGAAGAACTATACTAATTTCTTCTACAGGCTAATGGCGACGAAGAAACAACGCCAAGAGGTATACGAGTTGTTCAAATAGCGTTATGTAATAGAAGTGATGAAACTATGAAGGGTGATGAAATATGAGATGGGTGGCCCGCATAGCGCAAATGAGGGACATGATCCCAAAAAAGTTACAGACAGAAGGAATACGTGGAAAGCAAGCAGTTTCCCAAATAGGATTCTTATCCAGCAATATTCTTGATCGTTGAAAACACAAGTGTGTTCCTGGACTTATATGTCGAAAGTAAGCCAACCAACACTCCACCACAAGGACCTGATGCAGACACAATTTAACATCGACATATAGTTCGGGATCGAATCAATGTAACATTTCAAACGCCTATTTAGTATTGAAATAAATATTTTGATGGATATGGATTGGGTTGTTATGTATTGTTCAATGTACAACAACATATAATCTTCTTAAGAATACAGTTTTATCCTTATTGAAAGTGTAATTTTAAAACTATAAGACTAACAAATTCGGAAGCCAATCATTTATCATTCATTGTACGATTTGCCAGCAGTTAGATTTCATTATGTTACAATCAACATGGTGACCGAGGCTGCGATGGGATGGTCAGATTGTGTGGTCAATGATGCGAGAAATATCGGCATTCAACACTGGATGGTAGCCGCACCAAACAGGGTCGTTGGGGAGAGCTAAGAATCGTCAGCAAGGCGTAGGCTACGTTAAGTAAGGAAGAAATAAATCTGTTTCCATTATTTCGCTAAAGGATTGCACACCTGACTTGGTATTTTTGTGTTAAGATATCACATAAATAAGTTTTACTTGCGTGCGATTCTAAGCTTAGAGATAAACTCGTCAACGAACAAGTTAGAATAGGAAACTTATGGTTACCACTTCAGATACCGCGATTCAGCCTCTTACAGTCATAACTAGAGGTTGTAAACAAATGAAAACGATTTGGCTACATGTTGAAACAACTCGATATGCTTACCTGCGAGTAAAGTGAGACACAGAATAACATAAACAATAAAACGTATTTTTGTTTAATTTAAATTTATAAACTATACTTTTTTATTATTCAGATAAAATTAAAATCTGCCTTATTGGGCAATAAGTAATTGTGATAAATGTTCAAACAGCCCAGAGCCCTACCAAATCCACTTGGTTGTCACCCTCACATGCCAAAGAGGGGAAGTCCTCTACGCTTCTACATCAGCCGCGTCACTGGATACGAGCCAGTGGAGGCAGACCAAGAACGCGATAGCCACAGACGCTCAGGACTAGATTAGAGCAACTGGACTTTGCAAGGACTCCCTCTGTCTCGTATTTATAGCAGGACACGAGGTCAATCCCGCTTTAGTTTCCGAGGAGGATTATTGGAATGTGTGGCGCAGTGTAATGGCTGTACTAGGGGATTATTGTGGTTGGATAGGTTACCATGGAATTTCATGAACTTAGAAGAGGTGAATTCAAGAATGTAAGGTATATTAAGACCGTTATGAAGGGTTTTGTTTTTGACGTAATAAGTTACTATTGTTCTTAGGACTTATAATTGAAAGGATTGGATAAGCTTGATGTTCGACTTGTTTGCTGTCCCCCATAGCTCTATACCGTCTATTCAGATTGGCTTAAGTATAACCTTGTAAATTAGTAATTTATTTACTATTGAATGTCTTTCGAAGTAGTCGAAGTAGGTACAGTTGCCTAGAGCTTCTTTTTAGTTAGTTTCTTTTTAACCTCGTATGTGGGTTCCATGTCAGCCTTTTGTCGAGATGGAACTGTAAGTATCGTACTCAACGTTTATCACTCGTATTTTCGTAACGCTAGAATTTTTTTGAACTACAATACTTGTTAGCGTTAAAGAAAGCTACTTTAGTGATTAACACAACAGAAGGTATTCAAATTTATAACAATTAATTTATTAACAATTGATATTTGTGATGAATTCAAACAGTTGAATAAGTTAAGATAGCATTGATTTTTGTTATTATTTACTGCCCGTAAGAAATTAAACAATTCGGTTACATTCAAGAAAGTCCAAAGAGAGATAACATAAAATTTATACTAAAAAGAACACAATATTAAATTAATATATTAGATCTAAAATAAGTAAAAATGTGTTATTTGTTAAATGCTAAAAACACTTCTACAATGATGTTTTGTTGATACGTAGGACCAGAGCAGTAGAATATAACGCTGACAAATAAAACAGAGAAAACATTATTTCCCTGGGCGAACTTCCTCTAGAAGCTCAGCAGGCCATGACAAGTATCGAATGCAATGTTTGAAGCAATATACAAAATTTAGCTGTATGTCGGTTACAACTTCCATTGTATCCTTAAATTTATTTATCCGATTTGTGACGACTAAATAACCCAAAATATTTATATATATAATATGTAGATATTTATCAAAAAAATAGACTCATCTTTCAAAAATCGATCTTTTGGTGGGTATACATTTAACCTATTAAGACCTACAACAATTTAAGTGCACATGAACCATAAAAGTAATCACGAGAGAGGGAGAGAGAAAACTTGACAATTTAAAGCCATGATGTTAACTAATAAGAACGGTATATGTTTAAATAACTTACCACCGTTTAAAATATACGCTTACTCATGGGCGATTCGTCAAATGCCGTGACGTTAGAATACGTACCTGCAATTATTTTCTAAATAAATCATTATCTTATGACACTATCAGTTTGTAGGTAGCTGTGTACTAACGAAGGTATCTCGTTTACTCTAATTATAACAATTAATATGGACTTGAGTCGTTAATTATGGCTTATTATGTTTTATAATAGGAATGTTGGGTCTTGTATAGTATAGTTTTGTAACCGATATTATACACCGGTATTATTATAATTGCCGAGACTACTTCTCTTTTAAGCGAGTGGGTAGCAAAGTGATTTTCGTATATACGATAGCAAATATGACATTTCTAGATTACGCTGTTTGTGTTTTGATCAAGATGAAATAAGGGAGAATGAAGAGAAAAACATACACTTACAACTTAGAAAAAACAATCACCATACCGATCTCTCTTTGACTTATAAGGTTTCGTAAGACCTGGCACACAGGCTATCATATCTTCCCCTGTAGTTAAGGACATTTTAAAAAAGTACAAAAAGAACCTCTAAGTTATTCTATTACATATTTTAGTGCATGTAATCCACAAAGATGCCTGTAAATTATGTTTTAAGGGCCAATGATACAAATCGTGTCTTCAATGTTGTTGGAACTGATTTTTATTTTTTTTAAGTTACCATCTTTCGTCAGTAGGTGTGCATATTCTACGATAGCAGGAAGTATGAAAAAAAGCGTGTGTTCGCTAACATTTAAGCACTCTAAACATATCAAAGAAACCTATTTAGATTAGAGGAAAATGTTTCCCTATGAAATGAGATTTTTGGCCAACTGTCAACATTTAATATTCTATAACAGTGGTCGGCTTTAATTAATAAAAAAAAATGAATGTTTTTTCACATTTATTAAATAAATGTCAAGCTAGATATTGTTTATTCTACGTTCTTTATACCGCTCATATACACCAATCAAGGAACATTAATATTCAATATAATGGAGGAGAAATATAAGTTGAGAAATATTGCAAAGTAAATAATTAAAATAAAATTGTATTTCAATACGAAATGGAACGTTATAAAGTTAACATTAAAAAATATATATTTATTTAAACTTCAACGGCCACTAGGTAAGTGAATTACCACTCATAACAAAACATATATTTTGTTGTCATATTTGTTACGTCTCCAAATGTTTTTCTTTTATCATGCTTATCTGACCACATATTACTTTCAATGCACAAAATAAACAAACTATTTGACAACTGAAACCAGCTAGAGTATGTCTTATCGAGAAACATGCGCCTTGTAATAGACAATATTGTTTTTTTACAATTTTTCTCCCTGTATACTTCACAATAAACCGTTAAAATTTACAGGGTAACTACTACCCCTCAGGTAAAAAAAGATTAAAATAAATAAACTTGTATTGATGTAATAAAATTACATGACTTGGTTAGACGCGCAGATAATATGGTCCATCGAGATATATTAAATACGGACCACCTCCAAACAGCTTTCCCTACCGCAAACTCCCCACTCCTCGCCAACACCAGAGCTTTCTTCCCGGATCTCACCTGGACCGGTGACTTTCCCTCATTCCGGTACTGGGCTCGTGTCAACTTCTCGTCGTATTCCAAGGTATCGCCGGAGGCTAATCGAGTAAGGAACCCTTCATAGTACCGCCGATTAGGAGTGTCAACATGCAATAACGAACACTGGGTAGCTGTGAAATAATTTTGCACGGTGTCTGGCTATGTAGCACATATCATTGCTCATAGAATTCTTATCCGTGCGATTCCTAATACTACTAGAACCAATATGTCATATTATCAATAACTATCACGATAATGACATGTCACACAGACTCTATATTCGACTTTTATTAATATAAATGCTGAACACTAGGTAGTAGTGATAATGATTTTGCACGGTGTCTGGCTATGTAGCACATATCATTGCTCATAGAATTCTTATCCGTGCGATTCCTAATACTACTATAACCAATATGTCATATTATCAATAACTATCACGAAAATGACATGTCACACAGACTCTATATTCGACTTTTATGAATATAAATGCTGAACACTAGGTAGTTGTGGTAATGATTTTGCACGGTGTCTGGCTATGTAGCACATATCATTGCTCATAGAATTCTTATCCGTGCGATTCCTAATGCTACTAGAACCAATATGTCATATTATCAATAACTATCACGATAATGACATGTCACACAGACTCTATATTCGACTTTTATTAATATAAATGCTGAACACTAGGTAGTTGTGGTAATGATTTTGCACGGTGTCTGGCTATGTAGCACATATCATTGCTCATAGAATTCTAATCCGTGCGATTCCTAATGCTACTAAAACCAATATGTCATATTATCAATAACTATCACGAGAATGACATGTCACACAGACTCTATATTCGACTTTTATTAATATAAATGCTGAACACTAGGTAGTTGTGATAATGATTTTGCACGGTGTCTGGCTATGTAGCACATATCATTGCTCATAGAATTCTTATCCGTGCGATTCCTAATGCTACTAGAACCAATATGTCATATTATCAATAACTATCACGAGAACGACATGTCACACAGACTCTATATTCGACTTTTATTAATATAAATGCTGAACACTAGGTAGTAGTGATAATGATTTTGCACGGTGTCTGGCTATGTAGCACATATCATTGCTCATAGAATTCTTATCCGTGCGATTCCTAATACTACTAGAACCAATATGTCATATTATCAATAACTATCACGATAATGACATGTCACACAGACTCTATATTCGACTTTTATTAATATAAATGCTGAACACTAGGTAGTAGTGATAATGATTTTGCACGGTGTCTGGCTATGTAGCACATATCATTGCTCATAGAATTCTTATCCGTGCGATTCCTAATACTACTAGAACCAATATGTCATATTATCAATAACTATCACGAGAATGACATGTCACACAGACTCTATATTGGCCTTTATTAATATAAATGCTGAACACTAGGTAGTTGTGGTAATGATTTTGCACGGTGTCTGGCTATGTAGCACATATCATTGCTCATAGAATTCTTATCCGTGCGATTCCTAATGCTACTAGAACCAATATGTCATATTATCAATAACTATCACGAGAATGACATGTCACACAGACTCTATATTCGACTTTTATTAATATAAATGCTGAACACTAGGTAGTAGTGATAATGATTTTGCACGGTGTCTGGCTATGTAGCACATATCATTGCTCATAGAATTCTTATCCGTGCGATTCCTAATACTACTAGAACCAATATGTCATATTATCAATAACTATCACGAGAATGACATGTCACACAGACTCTATATTGGCCTTTATTAATATAAATGCTGAACACTAGGTAGTTGTGGTAATGATTTTGCACGGTGTCTGGCTATGTAGCACATATCATTGCTCATAGAATTCTTATCCGTGCGATTCCTAATGCTACTAGAACCAATATGTCATATTATCAATAACTATCACGAGAATGACATGTCACACAGACTCTATATTCGACTTTTATTAATATAAATGCTGAACACTAGGTAGTAGTGATAATGATTTTGCACGGTGTCTGGCTATGTAGCACATATCATTGCTCATAGAATTCTTATCCGTGCGATTCCTAATACTACTAGAACCAATATGTCATATTATCAATAACTATCACGAGAATGACATGTCACACAGACTCTATATTGGCCTTTATTAATATAAATGCTGAACACTAGGTAGTTGTGATAATGATTTTGCACGGTGTCTGGCTATGTAGCACATATCATTGCTCATAGAATTCTTATCCGTGCGATTCCTAATGCTACTAGAACCAATATGTCATATTATCAATAACTATCACGATAATGACATGTCACACAGACTCTATATTCGACTTTTATTAATATAAATGCTGAACACTAGGTAGTTGTGGTAATGATTTTGCACGGTGTCTGGCTATGTAGCACATATCATTGCTTATAGAATTCTTATCCGTGCGATTCCTAATACTACTAGAACCAATATGTCATATTATCAATAACTATCACGAGAATGACATGTCACACAGACTCTATATTCGACTTTTATTAATATAAATGCTGAACACTAGGTAGTTGTGGTAATGATTTTGCACGGTGTCTGGCTATGTAGCACATATCATTGCTTATAGAATTCTTATCCGTGCGATTCCTAATACTACTAGAACCAATATGTCATATTATCAATAACTATCACGAGAATGACATGTCACACAGACTCTATATTCGACTTTTATTAATATAAATACTGAACACTAGGTAGTTGTGATAATGATTTTGCACGGTGTCTGGCTATGTAGCACATATCATTGCTCATAGAATTCTTATCCGTGCGATTCCTAATGCTACTAGAACCAATATGTCATATTATCAATAACTATCACGATAATGACATGTCACACAGACTCTATATTCGACTTTTATTAATATAAATGCTGAACACTAGGTAGTAGTGATAATGATTTTGCACGGTGTCTGGCTATGTAGCACATATCATTGCTCATAGAATTCTTATCCGTGCGATTCCTAATACTACTAGAACCAATATGTCATATTATCAATAACTATCACGAAAATGACATGTCACACAGACTCTATATTCGACTTTTATGAATATAAATGCTGAACACTAGGTAGTTGTGATAATGATTTTGCACGGTGTCTGGCTATGTAGCACATATCATTGCTCATAGAATTCTTATCCGTGCGATTCCTAATGCTACTAGAACCAATATGTCATATTATCAATAACTATCACGATAATGACATGTCACACAGACTCTATATTCGACTTTTATTAATATAAATGCTGAACACTAGGTAGTTGTGGTAATGATTTTGCACGGTGTCTGGCTATGTAGCACATATCATTGCTTATAGAATTCTTATCCGTGCGATTCCTAATACTACTAGAACCAATATGTCATATTATCAATAACTATCACGAGAATGACATGTCACACAGACTCTATATTCGACTTTTATTAATATAAATGCTGAACACTAGGTAGTTGTGGTAATGATTTTGCACGGTGTCTGGCTATGTAGCACATATCATTGCTCATAGAATTCTAATCCGTGCGATTCCTAATGCTACTAAAACCAATATGTCATATTATCAATAACTATCACGATAATGACATGTCACACAGACTCTATATTCGACTTTTATTAATATAAATGCTGAACACTAGGTAGTTGTGATAATGATTTTGCACGGTGTCTGGCTATATAGCACATATCATTGCTCATAGAATTCTTATCCGTGCGATTCCTAATGCTACTAGAACCAATATGTCATATTATCAATAACTATCACGATAATGACATGTCACACAGACTCTATATTCGACTTTTATTAATATAAATGCTGAACACTAGGTAGTAGTGATAATGATTTTGCACGGTGTCTGGCTATGTAGCACATATCATTGCTTATAGAATTCTTATCCGTGCGATTCCTAATACTACTAGAACCAATATGTCATATTATCAATAACTATCACGAGAATGACATGTCACACAGACTCTATATTCGACTTTTATTAATATAAATGCTGAACACTAGGTAGTTGTGGTAATGATTTTGCACGGTGTCTGGCTATGTAGCACATATCATTGCTTATAGAATTCTTATCCGTGCGATTCCTAATACTACTAGAACCAATATGTCATATTATCAATAACTATCACGAGAATGACATGTAACACAGACTCTATATTCGACTTTTATTAATATAAATGCTGAACACTAGGTAGTTGTGATAATGATTTTGCACGGTGTCTGGCTATGTAGCACATATCATTGCTCATAGAATTCTTATCCGTGCGATTCCTAATGCTACTAGAACCAATATGTCATATTATCAATAACTATCACGATAATGACATGTCACACAGACTCTATATTCGACTTTTATTAATATAAATGCTGAACACTAGGTAGTAGTGATAATGATTTTGCACGGTGTCTGGCTATGTAGCACATATCATTGCTCATAGAATTCTTATCCGTGCGATTCCTAATACTACTAGAACCACTATGTCATATTATCAATAACTATCACGAAAATGACATGTCACACAGACTCTATATTCGACTTTTATTAATATAAATGCTGAACACTAGGTAGTTGTGATAATGATTTTGCACGGTGTCTGGCTATGTAGCACATATCATTGCTCATAGAATTCTTATCCGTGCGATTCCTAATACTACTAGAACCAATATGTCATATTATCAATAACTATCACGAGAATGACATGTCACACAGACTCTATATTCGACTTTTATTAATATAAATGCTGAACACTAGGTAGTTGTGATAATGATTTTGCACGGTGTCTGGCTATGTAGCACATATCATTGCTCATAGAATTCTTATCCGTGCGATTCCTAATGCTACTAGAACCAATATGTCATATTATCAATAACTATCACGAGAATGACATGTCACACAGACTCTATATTCGACTTTTATTAATATAAATACTGAACACTAGGTAGTAGTGATAATGATTTTGCACGGTGTCTGGCTATGTAGCACATATCATTGCTCATAGAATTCTTATCCGTGCGATTCCTAATACTACTAGAACCAATATGTCATATTATCAATAACTATCACGAGAATGACATGTCACACAGACTCTATATTCGACTTTTATTAATATAAATGCTGAACACTAGGTAGTAGTGATAATGATTTTGCACGGTGTCTGGCTATGTAGCACATATCATTGCTCATAGAATTCTTATCCGTGCGATTCCTAATACTACTAGAACCAATATGTCATATTATCAATAACTATCACGAGAATGACATGTCACACAGACTCTATATTGGCCTTTATTAATATAAATGCTGAACACTAGGTAGTTGTGGTAATGATTTTGCACGGTGTCTGGCTATGTAGCACATATCATTGCTCATAGAATTCTTATCCGTGCGATTCCTAATGCTACTAGAACCAATATGTCATATTATCAATAACTATCACGAGAATGACATGTCACACAGACTCTATATTGGCCTTTATTAATATAAATGCTGAACACTAGGTAGTTGTGGTAATGATTTTGCACGGTGTCTGGCTATGTAGCACATATCATTGCTCATAGAATTCTTATCCGTGCGATTCCTAATGCTACTAGAACCAATATGTCATATTATCAATAACTATCACGAGAATGACATGTCACACAGACTCTATATTCGACTTTTATTAATATAAATGCTGAACACTAGGTAGTAGTGATAATGATTTTGCACGGTGTCTGGCTATGTAGCACATATCATTGCTCATAGAATTCTTATCCGTGCGATTCCTAATACTACTAGAACCAATATGTCATATTATCAATAACTATCACGAGAATGACATGTCACACAGACTCTATATTGGCCTTTATTAATATAAATGCTGAACACTAGGTAGTTGTGATAATGATTTTGCACGGTGTCTGGCTATGTAGCACATATCATTGCTCATAGAATTCTTATCCGTGCGATTCCTAATGCTACTAGAACCAATATGTCATATTATCAATAACTATCACGATAATGACATGTCACACAGACTCTATATTCGACTTTTATTAATATAAATGCTGAACACTAGGTAGTTGTGGTAATGATTTTGCACGGTGTCTGGCTATGTAGCACATATCATTGCTTATAGAATTCTTATCCGTGCGATTCCTAATACTACTAGAACCAATATGTCATATTATCAATAACTATCACGAGAATGACATGTCACACAGACTCTATATTCGACTTTTATTAATATAAATGCTGAACACTAGGTAGTTGTGGTAATGATTTTGCACGGTGTCTGGCTATGTAGCACATATCATTGCTTATAGAATTCTTATCCGTGCGATTCCTAATACTACTAGAACCAATATGTCATATTATCAATAACTATCACGAGAATGACATGTCACACAGACTCTATATTCGACTTTTATTAATATAAATACTGAACACTAGGTAGTTGTGATAATGATTTTGCACGGTGTCTGGCTATGTAGCACATATCATTGCTCATAGAATTCTTATCCGTGCGATTCCTAATGCTACTAGAACCAATATGTCATATTATCAATAACTATCACGATAATGACATGTCACACAGACTCTATATTCGACTTTTATTAATATAAATGCTGAACACTAGGTAGTAGTGATAATGATTTTGCACGGTGTCTGGCTATGTAGCACATATCATTGCTCATAGAATTCTTATCCGTGCGATTCCTAATACTACTAGAACCAATATGTCATATTATCAATAACTATCACGAAAATGACATGTCACACAGACTCTATATTCGACTTTTATGAATATAAATGCTGAACACTAGGTAGTTGTGATAATGATTTTGCACGGTGTCTGGCTATGTAGCACATATCATTGCTCATAGAATTCTTATCCGTGCGATTCCTAATGCTACTAGAACCAATATGTCATATTATCAATAACTATCACGATAATGACATGTCACACAGACTCTATATTCGACTTTTATTAATATAAATGCTGAACACTAGGTAGTTGTGGTAATGATTTTGCACGGTGTCTGGCTATGTAGCACATATCATTGCTTATAGAATTCTTATCCGTGCGATTCCTAATACTACTAGAACCAATATGTCATATTATCAATAACTATCACGAGAATGACATGTCACACAGACTCTATATTCGACTTTTATTAATATAAATGCTGAACACTAGGTAGTTGTGGTAATGATTTTGCACGGTGTCTGGCTATGTAGCACATATCATTGCTCATAGAATTCTAATCCGTGCGATTCCTAATGCTACTAAAACCAATATGTCATATTATCAATAACTATCACGATAATGACATGTCACACAGACTCTATATTCGACTTTTATTAATATAAATGCTGAACACTAGGTAGTTGTGATAATGATTTTGCACGGTGTCTGGCTATATAGCACATATCATTGCTCATAGAATTCTTATCCGTGCGATTCCTAATGCTACTAGAACCAATATGTCATATTATCAATAACTATCACGATAATGACATGTCACACAGACTCTATATTCGACTTTTATTAATATAAATGCTGAACACTAGGTAGTAGTGATAATGATTTTGCACGGTGTCTGGCTATGTAGCACATATCATTGCTCATAGAATTCTTATCCGTGCGATTCCTAATACTACTAGAACCACTATGTCATATTATCAATAACTATCACGAAAATGACATGTCACACAGACTCTATATTCGACTTTTATTAATATAAATGCTGAACACTAGGTAGTAGTGATAATGATTTTGCACGGTGTCTGGCTATGTAGCACATATCATTGCTCATAGAATTCTTATCCGTGCGATTCCTAATACTACTAGAACCAATATGTCATATTATCAATAACTATCACGAGAATGACATGTCACACAGACTCTATATTGGCCTTTATTAATATAAATGCTGAACACTAGGTAGTTGTGGTAATGATTTTGCACGGTGTCTGGCTATGTAGCACATATCATTGCTCATAGAATTCTTATCCGTGCGATTCCTAATGCTACTAGAACCAATATGTCATATTATCAATAACTATCACGAGAATGACATGTCACACAGACTCTATATTCGACTTTTATTAATATAAATGCTGAACACTAGGTAGTAGTGATAATGATTTTGCACGGTGTCTGGCTATGTAGCACATATCATTGCTCATAGAATTCTTATCCGTGCGATTCCTAATACTACTAGAACCACTATGTCATATTATCAATAACTATCACGAAAATGACATGTCACACAGACTCTATATTCGACTTTTATTAATATAAATGCTGAACACTAGGTAGTTGTGATAATGATTTTGCACGGTGTCTGGCTATGTAGCACATATCATTGCTCATAGAATTCTTATCCGTGCGATTCCTAATACTACTAGAACCAATATGTCATATTATCAATAACTATCACGAGAATGACATGTCACACAGACTCTATATTCGACTTTTATTAATATAAATGCTGAACACTAGGTAGTTGTGATAATGATTTTGCACGGTGTCTGGCTATGTAGCACATATCATTGCTCATAGAATTCTTATCCGTGCGATTCCTAATGCTACTAGAACCAATATGTCATATTATCAATAACTATCACGAGAATGACATGTCACACAGACTCTATATTCGACTTTTATTAATATAAATACTGAACACTAGGTAGTAGTGATAATGATTTTGCACGGTGTCTGGCTATGTAGCACATATCATTGCTCATAGAATTCTTATCCGTGCGATTCCTAATACTACTAGAACCAATATGTCATATTATCAATAACTATCACGAGAATGACATGTCACACAGACTCTATATTCGACTTTTATTAATATAAATGCTGAACACTAGGTAGTAGTGATAATGATTTTGCACGGTGTCTGGCTATGTAGCACATATCATTGCTCATAGAATTCTTATCCGTGCGATTCCTAATACTACTAGAACCAATATGTCATATTATCAATAACTATCACGAGAATGACATGTCACACAGACTCTATATTGGCCTTTATTAATATAAATGCTGAACACTAGGTAGTTGTGGTAATGATTTTGCACGGTGTCTGGCTATGTAGCACATATCATTGCTCATAGAATTCTTATCCGTGCGATTCCTAATGCTACTAGAACCAATATGTCATATTATCAATAACTATCACGAGAATGACATGTCACACAGACTCTATATTCGACTTTTATTAATATAAATGCTGAACACTAGGTAGTAGTGATAATGATTTTGCACGGTGTCTGGCTATGTAGCACATATCATTGCTCATAGAATTCTTATCCGTGCGATTCCTAATACTACTAGAACCAATATGTCATATTATCAATAACTATCACGAGAATGACATGTCACACAGACTCTATATTGGCCTTTATTAATATAAATGCTGAACACTAGGTAGTTGTGGTAATGATTTTGCACGGTGTCTGGCTATGTAGCACATATCATTGCTTATAGAATTCTTATCCGTGCGATTCCTAATACTACTAGAACCAATATGTCATATTATCATTAACTATCACGAGAATGACATGTCACACAGACTCTATATTCGACTTTTATTAATATAAATGCTGAACACTAGGTAGTTGTGATAATGATTTTGCACGGTGTCTGGCTATGTAGCACATATCATTGCTCATAGAATTCTTATCCGTGCGATTCCTAATGCTACTAGAACCAATACTATACTGTACTAGAACCAATAATACTATAAGCGGAAAAACGTTATTATCACGTAAAGAAACACAAAGCATATAAAAATAGAAGCAACAACAGCGAAATGATGTGAAATTAACTTAAACCATTATAATGAACTACACAAAGAATTAGTTTTTTTTACTTGTAGTATTCGGGTAACGATATGGTGCTGGTTGAAACCCTTAACCTAACATCAGAAATTATAAAAACAGTATTGGTCAATATCAAGAAGAAGTAAACAAAAAAAGAAATAAACACTTCACTAATTTTTATGACGAATCTACATTTATTATGGACACGATGAGTTCAAGTCACGTATGGCGAATGTGAATTTCCGTAAAAAGCATATGAAGAAAGGCCTTTGACGAAATTTTGTTTAACAACAATAAATTAGTACTAATAACTATAAAAGCAAAAGTGTATTAAATAATAGTAAATCGTCAAGATTTCCTTGATGCATTTGCGTTATTGTACAATTGGAAATACGATAACAATAAATTATTTCACTTTTAATAATTATTTTTTTATTTTGGTTTGCTGGTTAAATAATTAAATTTAAATTATATAAATATCTTAAACATTTATCTTTTGTACAATTGTTCTCAGAGATTACCACTTCTTTTGTATTCTTTCATTCAGCCTCATTAATAACTTAAGAGTTTATCGCCTACTTTTTACCGAAGAACTTCTATTTCGAAAAGCTCAATAATTCGGTGCAGTTCTATTTCTTCATCGCATTACTTTTGAAAATCTTGAATTGCAGTCTTAAGGTTTACTGCAGACTTCTAGCGGCGTGATTCGTTTGCTCTTCGACCACAGCCAACTCTAATCAAGTGATTCGCGAAAATACACTGAAAGAAAAGAAAAAACATCTCAGAGGATAGTGCTGTTGTGAACACTGTTAGAAATTCAATGTTGAATTTTATAAAACAACAAACAACATGCTTGATCAATCGGCTGTCTAGTTATAACCAACTCGGAAGAACATGTACAAGAAATACCTTCATGCAACCGAGATAACAAAAAGTTATTATTTGACAAAACATCGGATAAAAACATATACATCATCGCCATGCATAAATACGGGAATTAATGATAAAAAAAAAATTCCAACCCCTTAAGAAGTATGTTGAATGTGCCGAATATGTTCAATTTTAAGTACAGTCCGAATCAAACTACTAAACAAATCCAGTAGTCAAGTTTAAACTACGTAGCCCCCCAATTTTTAGAATAATTTTTAATAATGTATAATTTTTCTCATGTTCTGCCGCTTCATCCTTCGTAAAATCTATTTTAACGGACTGTCTGGCTTATATTGCTGTATAGTCCTCACCAAATAATTCGTAATGTATCTCATTATCCTCTTTACAATTGGCTCAAACAGTAAGAAGTTATCGCTTACTAGTATAATCGTTCATTGTAAGCAGATATAAAATATTGGAACATCTCTAATTAGCCCTTATCTGTGGAGAAACAATCAAAACTGAGCAGTGACTTAGTCATTCTTAAAACCCACAGACAAATTGCTGCACATGACAAACCCTTTCCCTTCGAGCTTAAAAGTACAGATTTTCTCTTTGAGATCACTTCGCCGTAGGCATCCGCTCATAATACGGAGTGATTAATTTATACATACGTATATATAAAAAATGAAAAAAACTCAAAAGCCCTGTTCCTTGCGGTGAGAACTGAGAAGAGGAAGCTGAATAAAATGTAAATGTGATCTACCCCTTCTTGGTACAGGCTTTAATGGTATTCACTCCCTCGCCCTCTCATACTTGTGTGCTCTGAGGAATTCAAATATCTTCTGCCCTATCTCCCTCCCTCTTTTCTCTTACACTTATCGCCTTTAGCTCTTAACCTCTAATATATTTCTGATCCAATGACAAAAATACTCGAGAGAGCTTATTGAGCTAGTCATTCTTAAGTAGAAAATACTGTATGAAAGTAGGCACTACATCAATCAGTTACAGAACTGCAACAGAACGAATTCAACTGAGCCGATATCAATTGCATGGCCAGATTTCCGCAAACAGTTGCACATCTGATCAGAGAAAAACTAATAGCGTCCTCGCCCCCTTTCTTTATTAAAACATTTCAGTCACTGAAAATCACATTCTTGACAAATAGATTACTTAACAAGAAAACATTGAATTCGACTGCAATGAAGTTAAATTCCAAATTTCCGTTTTTAGCTCTCAAAACTCAAATTTTTTTAAATATCTAACAAATTATTTTTGGGTTACCGTCTTAAAAGCGGAGGAAAAATTAGGACTTTAAATCTTAAACAATATATGAAGGCTTGTGGCAGTCAAAGAGACTGCTACATGAGCAAACAAATAGGGGTTACCTGTTTTGAAAAAATTCTATTGTGATTTAGTGCTATGCCAGGCGAAACTTACGGTCTAACAAAACCATGTTGTTTCATTGGGTGAAACTACAGGTCTCCGCTCTAGTGTTAACAGGGTTTCTTTGATTTCATGCAAATTCGGCACAGGCATGTTCGAAGTATGGCATACATGTATACATGCATATATAATCCGTCTGCATGTTTGTATGCTGGTCAGTTCTAGATACCACCGTTTTGCCAATTACACGATTCCGTTCTGTCATGGGCATATTTCAAATACCTGTTAGCCGGTTTAGGTGTACCAGAAATTGGAGACAAGCAAATAATATCAATATACATTTTTTAATTAACAGAGTAATGCATGACTCCATAAGTAGAGAACAAAAGGGAAACAGCAAATATTTATTCTTAATTCATTCAGGTACCCTCTTTCCGAGAGCCTCCGTGGGTGTCGTTATCTCTATTAAAATTGCAACATTTTTTCCAAGCTGAGTGAGATGTTCAATTTTAAATTTATTTATTATTTATATATTTTTTGTTGAATAGTTTCTTTTTAGCAATTTCATATGCAATAAAAATTATTAAATATTCGACATTAACAATCATTATTTGTGGGTGATCACTGATCTTGTTAAGTCTAATTAATGAATAACTGTAGGAGAGTTATTGGTTCTAGTTCCCTCTTTACTTAAATTGAAATTTTTAAAACAAACTCTCCGTACTAGAATTTGGGCTGAAAATCAGCTATACTTGGTACTTTGTTCCTTGAGTTATGCTATTTGAGTGTAAGTCAGTAAGAAATAAGCTAGTAAGTGTTCCAAATACTTAAAAAACGCAAACATAAATAGCTCATGGATGTATTGTTGAGTATTGACTATGATTTAAGGCGGTCGAGTGAGAGAGAGGACAGGAGTAAGGTAATCAAAACTTTTGCTTGGCATTACATTGGTTACTGACAGATACGGACTAGGGGATGCGCCAATGCTTCATAAAAAACGGGGGGGGGGGGGGGGGAGTATACTTGGCTAGTTCCCCCCCCCCCCCCGCTATTTTAAGTGCGTTACTGGGTGGAGTGGATGGGGATATAAATTTTCAGTGACGTAGGAAGTTGAAAAAAAAAAAAAACCAGCCAAGATATAAAATGTTGCAGACACCAGAGATCGATTAAGTTAGTGGTCAACCTCGTACTTCTCTACTGGAGACTAGTTGGAAGCCTTAGACGCAGCGACATGATTATTAAGTAAGCATGATTTTATACTCAAGTTGAGTAGGTTTTTACTTGGTGTAGATTGAAATTATTGATATCAGATTGATTCAAGAGGAACTGGATGGCAGTCCCAAAATAATTGGCTCCTGATAGCCAAGCCTGGAAAATCTTAATAGTTTAAAATTAAGAAAATATATGATTTAAGGATTCATTTTTTTTTTTATTTGTATGATTTTATTTTTTATAAATATAGTGCACATAAGTAGTATTCACCTAATTTATCGTGCTTTTTACATCATTTAAATTTGCCTTTTGTAGCAACTTCATGCTTCCCAAATAGACGAACGACCCCACGCCTACGAGTTCTAAAAGACTTACTATTAACGATTGCTATCTCAATAAAACTAATTATTGATATTAATTTCGTTTTTTCTTTTGAGAGCTTGGAATTAACTGTTTATGCCACCAAAACCTTGGGAACGAAAACACGTGCGGCTAAGTCTAAGGCTAAATCCACTTAAGTGGCAACCCGTTTATCAAATATCTGTATTGGCCTTCCATGCCTGCACCATTGCATAACAAACCATTTTCAAAAGTAACAAAAACATTCCTTCACTCTCATCGACGTAAAAGAAGGTTCACCAATGAACTCAGCTTAAGAGTTTTTAAACCACTGCTGGGCTACGTGGAACTCTTATGGTGGGTTGAGTAATGGTATATGATCGAGCTTTTGGTCCAGCACTATTAGCTAATGTTATTATGTGGAGCCGGCTTAAGTCTTCAAGATTCTCGGTCACTACTGCCGTTTCCGATGTTACGCCGTCTTTCTAAAAATGTGACTCCGTTCTAGTTTGAAAGTAGAGCCTATCCCTTCGTCCAGAGAGACTAACTGTTACCTTTTTTGTGTTTTTTTCCGTTCTAGACCAAGCAAGTTTTTTTTATCACAGTTATGATCCGGACGAACACGAGCAAGTTGGCCAAGCATTCAGAAGTAGCTAGAAAACGGTTATAAAAAGCAGAGGCTGGAGGCACGTGCCTGTTACTAATTGCCGTACCGTGCTTCCAGCAGTGAGTTAGTTAGCGGGATAATTAACACTTCTGCCCTGTACTATCTTCAACTTCATTGTTCAATGTATATAGTGCCTTCGACAGAGTACGGTAGGATGACTTAATGCTGTGGTTGTGAACATCATATATATAAATATTTCATGGTATTAAGGTAAAATCGTTGCAAAGTGGGCTAGACATAAAGAGTTTCAAACAAAACAAACCGCTTACTTAAATATTGTCGACACGAATATTGTAGATTATTACATATTTATTTATAGTGTTACTTAATAAGTACCTGATTATAAAAACGACCAGTGCTGTCAAGAGTACACAAAAAAATATAGTATTGCCTTAAGACCAGTCTAATTATAAGCAATCATAAGCAAGGTCCCTTCAAAAAGAAAACGAAATTAACATTATATAGTTTGTTGTTTTCAGAACAATTAATCCTTTCACCCACGTTTATTCTAAATAAACAAATGATACCAGTCGAGGAGCACATCGTACTGTCTAAAACTGATAATACATTCAAGGTTTATACCACAGATGGAATCTGATCATAATTTATTGACTGTTGGCCCTTCCAGGAGTCATGATAATATTTTGATGGATGGGCCTTGCAATGGAGGAGTCGATTAGGAAGTGGTAACAAAAGAAGAGACATTCCGGTGAAGGTCAGATCCAGAAAGGAGAGAAGGGTCCAGCCAGGTAACGGCCTGAGCCGACAGGGTCAATAACAGCATAAATATTTTCGGGTCACTGGGCTATCGACGTCTAAGCGGAAATTCTATACCGGCTTTACCTTTTTATTGCCAAAACAAACCATTCCATTTTAAACCGTGACTGAACAGAACTGAAAATACGAATGGAGTGCCATCCAGTCTTATAACGGCAGCAGTTAAAAGAGTTACTTTTGTGAGACCCTTCACTTCACTAAGCTAAATAAAATAATTTTGTATTTTTCATGACATTTTGTGTAACTAATTAATAAGAATAGTAACAAATACAGTTTAAATAAAGAGAACCAAATAACTGCATTCACCTTTTCAGCACTGAACCTTTACTTCCACCCTGTGTACAAATATGCTTATTCTCTGGTGCGATACACCGGCCTGTAAGCTTGTTGACAGGTGACCTAAATACCGGAAGCGATAAATCGCACGAGTTAGCGAGCAGATACAGAAATATTTGGAACCGGATCCGTAGACAGCGGTACTATTTCGGTCGAGGCTCGTAAGGCAGCTGGTCCAGGTGTGCTCCGACTGTGGAAATAGGCTAGCGGTGAGGCTATTTAAAACCCCTGTATTTATATGGGGAGAGGCGGAACTCTACTTCATACGGAGCACGACGTTCATCTGTGACGTAGCGGTCCAGATGGTCTGCTTCCCGACCACTGACCATGCTGAAGTCACTCCGGCTCATTTTGGGCATCTCACTGGAGCTCGTGTCAGAATAGTGAAGCAAACACACGATAAACAACAATATACGGTTCACTTCATGTTCAACATTCATAACATTCGCTAGTTAGGGTCCTTACTAATATAATTACAAAGTGATATAATTAAACGGGCGTTGATGTATTCAAGAAATAGTTACGGAATGTTGCATAATGCAGTGAGTGTATAGTAGAAAGTAGCAAGCCTTATATTTGAGTTGTTGCGATTTGCATAACGGGTTATATTAAAAATAATATTTCTTGGTTTTGCAGGGTTTGTTCTGCTAACATCAGTCCATACGCTAGGTTGTTTTGGTACTTTTGAGTAAAATCTTCGTATGTTACAGAAATTTGGAACAAATCACCCACGCACTTGCATGTAAATTTCCCATTAAGATTTGACTCGTTTGTAATTTATTTTTTTGAATGTTTAATGAGCTCTAAATTGGTAGTCTTCCTTAAGGCTTCGTATAAAAAATTGCATGATAAGTGATAAATGCATTATTGCTTCTACAAGAAGCTTGAACCAATATTCACTGTAAATCTATACTAACGATTAGATAGAGACTAAAAGCAACATTTTTAATTTTCAGTAAGCCAGACATTATCAAAGTCTAGAATAATAGCTGGGCAATTGTTATTTCAAGGGTGGTTAAAATATATAAATGAGATGCATAATGGAACTTTCAAAGCACTGATGTACTCTAAAATATGCCAAAGCTCAGAATAATGTCAAGTGTAAGGGGAAAAAATGATAAGACGGGCAGACAGACAAGCCTGGAGAGAGGAAGAACTGGAGCAGGAGGGCGGTGCTGTTGTTGCTAGGCGCGCCGAACGTCCCCTCCCTTTCCCCCACCCCTCCACTAACGGCAACACACCACTTTCACCCCGGGTCTCAGGGCATTCCTAACAGTCTAGCTCCTCTCACCACTTAGGCGCATTCTTCCACCATTTCTTTTATTAGTCACTTCCGATGAAGGATGTAGCGAATAGGGGGAACACGAATAGGGAACAATAAGTTCGAAATATACGAGCTTCGGGTTGGAAATTTCCTATGTCCGATGCAACCTAGTGCATTTTAACGAACTGGTTTGGGACCAAAAGCTTTCTTTAGCTAACGGTAAATTTTACATCAACAATGCCATAAAACAACATCCTGGAATTGAGTATGGTGGTATAGAGAATGGGGTCCAAGTGACAAAAGAAAGTAAAAGTTGAGACCAGTTTTGGGAATTCCTGGGGTCTTACTTAAGTACCATTCGTAACAAATTATGTCCAAATCGTATTAAAAGGCTAATGTCCGGGGGGTCGGCTGGCTTAACTGTTCTGTCTTGTCCAATCTCTACTTCCCTAAAAGCTGATTTACGCTAAGCAAGTATTTTAGTCCAATGGCTAGTGATTTATCAGCCTGAGAAAAAACTACAAAAGAGCGCTACAAACTGACTTATTCAGACCTGAGCAGCAGTAAGTAAGGTGGGGAGGGGGTATACTCGCCCGCCTAGTATCCACATCCACCTTACTGGGTCGAGCCCACTATTCATTTAATTAAGTTCATTTTACTATTCGGCAAAATATTTTTTTCCGAACAATTTTATTTACTAAACCACTTACGTTTTCCACAAAACAACGAGAATATTTAAAACCTTAAAAATACATGAATATTAAAAACGAGTATATTATTTCACCCAAGTTATCTAAAACATAGAAATGGTTTGAGGGGTTATTTCTAAAAGTAATTCTCAAAATTCAACATCGCCGCTTTCACCATATTCTAGCACATTGTGGAATATATGTTAAAATTTCAAAAGAATAAAGCTAAACTAGTACTTAAAAGTTTAAAAAAAAACAAAAGGAGGAATGTAGGCAATAATAATAATGCCTTTATTAGAAAAAAACTAAAAACAAGATAATAAAATTAAAATATAACACTATAACGGTCGAGGTGACACCCTCATTGGCAAAGAATAACAACTGGAGTTATTAAAAGGATAATCAAATAACAACAAAAAGAGTTGCTCTACAAGAAGCAAGTTCTAGAGAGGATGAAAATCAATGTGCTCTATCCGCTGAAGTTTTGCTGAGCGAATTGATTCTACCCCCCTCGTGAAAATAACACCGAAAGGGGAGGCGGAGAAGAAATTTTAAAGGGCCTGCGGTATTAAAGAAGCGGCGGGGATGACGATAAGATGGCCGCAGCTGGATTGGGACAGGGCCAAAGAGGAGCACATTATCCAGAGTACTCCGGGGTCCAGTCGGGGAGGAGGACAGGGGGAAATGGAAGAAAGAATGTCAAATAGGAGTAAGCTCTCATAAATATGGATTATGGAAATAGCCGAGTAATATATACAGAGGGGCATTGAGTCAAATGGGCGAATTCGACGGCTAACTTACGTCACATCCAGCGCCTGTCGCCTTCGGTGTCTAACTCCGTCCTTCTTAAATTACAACTATCTTCCATTAATAACAAAGACCTAAGTGGTCGGAACTGTTTGGAAGAAGCGGAAGCCTCGGCATACAGTACAGGAACAAAAAAAAAATCTTCGAAAGGAAAAATTTGGAGGTATGGATAGGATGGCAATGGTTTAGAATAAACAATTACTCTGATTCAAATCGTCAATTTTTGTTGTGGCATATATTCTACTATTATCAATAATTAATAATGATAATAACAGTAATTAGTATATTAAGCCTTACTAATTAACCACAGTAATAATAATGAGCAATCAGTGATCACTCCCGCTATTATTTTCTTAGGCTAGTAATTATCAACGCTCTGATTCATCTTTTATCCTCATTCAACCTTTCTATAATTTAGGTCTTACACATGACTTGATTATCCTCTACAAACAAAAATTCTATCATAACCTCCAAAAATGATAAAAACTGATGTATATGGCCAACTATCGTGAATGAATATAACACTTTATCTCCTTCGAGGTGAAACTATCTTTAACTTTCCAAATTTTAGCCCAGATTTTAAATAGTCATGAAAAAAAAAAATTCTCGATAAGAGTCCTTAACGAGAGTATCCTTCCGTCACCATTGCCTTTAATGTGAACAAGAAAAAAATATTTTTTGAAGGTTCTTTGAGTAAGAATGATCGATCGACTGGTCACGGGGTCCTCCTACGAAATCTTTCAGTTTCTTCTAACTCCCCATAAGCCGACTACAGCACAAGGAGGTAAACGGCTGCATCTGTCGCCACCAACTTCAGTATTAGAAAAGTTTACTCATTTTTAGACCTCCTCCATAACTGCATGCAGCCGGCGTTGAATAGGACCCACCCACGGAATCGCTTCCACATATTATATCATCCATCTTAAATGGGCTATGCCATAGCTTCCTTTAAGGGCGAAATTTGTTAATAGACAATCCTACCTGATTTCAAATCTGTATCAAGTTGCTAATGACAACAAGGAAGTTTGAAATCATAACGTACGCCGGGAGGTAACAGGAAATTGAATGCAAGAAAAGTTTTGCTTTCAGTAAATAGTCCGATATTTTCTACCTCTTGGGAATACAAGCGTTCCAAGCGAACGTGTGAAACCAGCGATGCACTGATGTTGGAAAGAGGGTATTTTTCCCACCAACACTTATTAGTTAGCGGACTAGTGTTCTCTTTGCATACCTACTTCAGGTAGCAAAAATAAATTTTGGTTACTGAAAATAAATAAAAATAGTATAATTTAAATAAAAAGCCTTATCCTACATACAAGAGAAGGATCGGCACCACGAATGAGTAATAACCTTCCACTGAATAAATGATTCTCAAAATTAGATATTTTATAAAAAAAACTTCGAACCAAGCAGCTTCAAAACAGGAGCGAACTTTAGAGAATCAATACGTTGGGGTCAGTCAATGTTAAGAACTTTAACGATTTTTTCTCCAGCTCTTTCTCTGGTAGATGTTCCAAGCAATTGCCTTTAAGTGGACAAATGTCTTTTTTCTAATTGAATACAGAGCTGCAAAATTTTCGTTTATGAATTAGTAACAAGGTTTTTACAACTGGTTGGAAGGATTCAGCCATATACTCGTACCTCTATTGCTCACCTGGACATAACACGTGCTAACACAGACCTTTTTTCTACGATATGACCTATTCCATGGACCATTTAAGCTATTGACCTTTCCACTGAAGACATCAACAGTATACAACGGATCTCATATGGCAGAGTATTTATGATACTTATGAAGACGAACAATGCAATTACCACGCCAGATCCACGGATCTGATTCCATGCTATCATTCGAAACCAGTCGTCCCATTGAACAAAAGCCAATAAAAAATGTAATCTAAGATGACTGGGGTCAGTCAATGTTAAGAACTTTTAACGATTTGTTTTCTAGCTCTTTCTTTGGTAGATTTTGTAAGCAATTGCCTTTGAGTGGACAAATGTCTTGTTTCTAATTGAATACAGAGTTACAAAATCTTCGTTTTTGAAATAGTATCAAGGTTTGTACAACTGGTTGGAAGGACTTTACGAGGAACGAGTACAAACAGCAGAAAGAGACAGTCTCGCGGTCGGTATACCGAGACCGGAACAACTGCATCCATTCAAAAAGAACTTAGTTTCGGGTATGTGAAATTATTTGAACACTAAGTTTTCCCTTCTACAAAAAATATTGTGATGAATGTGAACTAAATGAAAGGAAACGTGTAGGCGGCAGACAAGGGTATGAGAAATTTCTTTGCGGATTCCAGCTTACCAATACAGCAAAAAGGGCAAACAATTTAAAAATGGAATTGTAAAGTATCTTCTATGCCCCCCCCCCGCCATTCAAAATGACACACCAAAGTAATATAGAAAGACACTAAACAATTGCGGTCTTTGTATTTTTTTTTTTCCTGTCTATTTGCCAGCCTTTCGATTTTGAGACGTAATGAGATGCACCAATTACTAGGACCCGAAACAGCGAACCGGTTGGCGAATGATCAACCCGATTCAACCACTGTCACTTTTTTAAAAAATTTATTTCATCTTGCATGGTAATAGTTAAAGTAGAGACCATTGAAGTCTCTGCTAAGTCTAAGTTCTAAGTGGAAAGTATTTTCCAGCTAAACGCGGTCGAAGTTTACAGTGCTCGGGCATCAGTTAACAGTTTAGTTCAAAGATGTTTGTGAACTCAAAAACGAGGCTAATAACAAAAACCAGTTAGTTTACAAGTTTATGCTATTGTTATTAGCCTAGATTGCAGTATTATAAACATGATCATGTAAACAAGCAAGTCGAATCAGCCTTGAATGTTCAGTTAAAATGCACGTGACTACGAGGAACGAGTACAAACAGCAGAAAGAGATAGTCTCGCGGTCGGTGTACCGAGACCGGAACAACTGCAATCCACTTTTCAAGACAACCTGCAAAGGACACAACTTTGCTTGAACTAAGACCTAAGACTGCAGGGTCGGATTATGGATATCGCATGATTGTACCCTGCAGAAGCGTAATGACTGCTTCGCTATACCTGCAGGAGTACAGTCTCGCCATTTCCACCCATCTAATGAAATGGTCAGGGGAGGTATGCGGACCAGCGAGGTAGCGTGCCCGCTGTATTAAAACTAATGTAAGGACGGACTAATCTGTATTGATGGGCTTCTGTCCGCTAATGGCCAGCCTCGCTGACGATGACGGACAACTTTATAAGTGCTTCTAGAAAGTGGGCGTCTTCTGAGGGTCGATAGACTTCCATTCACAATAGAAAATTTAAACACTCGGATTGAGGAAGAACAATGCGGACCCTTCTTGCCCGTACTTCAAACCCCTAAGGGAAAGTTATTCCGCAGAAGATCCCCGAAAATCCATGGATAAGCTAACTAAGGGACTCAGGTTTATTTCTGGAATGGCTACGTTGCAGGGTCACCTTACAGAACTTAGTTTAGGGTATGCGAAATTATTTGCACATTAAGTTTTCCCTTCAACAAAAAATATCGTGATGAATGTGAACTAAATGAAAGGAAACGTGTAGGCGGCAGACAAGGGATGAGAAATTTTCTTTGCGCATTCCAGCTTACCAATACAGCAAAAAGAGGTTGCGTTGAAAGCCTGAAACGATAATAACTATACCGAGAGAAAACATCATCTATTAAAACGATTTATACCAAATCGGTCACGATTCATGAACAGAGTTGATTCCAAGGAATGTTGTAAATACTTTTTAATAACAATTTCAGTTTATCCAAGGAAGAATGGAACACATCAATTTTGTTACATGGATTTTAAACTTTCTTTTTTTTCAACAATTTTTATTAAGATAAAATTACAATCTGCTTGATTGGGTTATAAGTAATTGTGATAAATGATGTCATTCATACCAATTTACAATTTTCATTCACTCGTTCATTCATACTAAATATACAAACAGCAAAGAGGCCCCCCAAGTCCACATGGTTGGATTATAAACTAAAACAATGACATCGTCAGAAACGCGTTTACACGTCAGGAACTTGAAGTATTTTGAAGTCTTCGATCGACGATATTAAAGCAGTCAATAATAGTACTAAGGCACGAATATATTTAATTAATATCAATAATACTTTCCAGTCGAGAACGATTAGCACACGTGTTGTGTGAGCGTTGCTAGCCGACTATGGAGAGGGGGCGAGACAGACGCTGTGGTTGATCCGGCCAAGCTCAAGCGAGCACGAAATCGTTCAATCAGGCATCTGTAATTGGATCGCTTAGTAAACCACCCACAGCACAGACGTTTAAAAAATCGGCAAGAAAATTAACAAAAACTAAATGATTTCAGATAACTACTTATGGGAGATTGGGTTAGGCATTAAGAGGAGTAAACATAAATAAAGTATTATTTATTTTTTAGAAATCTAATAATAGTTTGTCCCACGTGTTATTAAAGTAAAGAGTTTTCATAAGACCTGACAAATTATCAGAAACAACATGGTGAGCATTTGAGTAATTTTCTATTACATAGAAAATGACACTTCGCGGCATCTAACCCTTAAATAATTGAATTATTTTTAAGCATCCCCCCCTGCCTATAGAAATAAGACAACTTTGAAAAGAAGAAAAATTCAAAATTATAAATGACGCAATTCAGGGCAGGCGTAAGGGGGTAGGAAATCGATAGCAGAGGCCGTCGAAAATGCGTAGTGTGGCCTAGTCCTCATTTCGTACATTTTAATGGCTTTTGACTTCAGCAATTTTAGTTATCTTCTTTTCAAATTAGATTGAATCCTTTATTAATATTGGTGATATTAAAATTTATTATAAATTTAGAAGAGAACTTGAGTGTTCAAATGAGTTGAATAAAGACAATAAGCAGTACAAAAAATAAAAATATTTGTAAGTAGGCGTTAGCTGTACCAAGATCAACTCTACAGTTACAAAAGCATTCAATCCGTTCGAAGCTGTTGAAATATCGAAGTCAAGCGTAATAATAATAAATGTTTATACGGGATTGTCCGTATACTTGACGTCGTTAACATCAAACATCCTGCAATTAAAAATTGCATTGTATGGCCTTAATAGTTTTCCTTTCTTAAACTGAAGAGCCTACAGAATGATGGCCAAGAGTGGCAAGACACATATTAAATGTAAAAAAAAAATATGATAACAAATGCACGAACAATTGGCCCCTTGAAGACAGTGTCATCGAGTACTATTTAAGGCACGGTGAAAAGGGACAAGGGATGTAGGGGTCTTCGGCGAACAATGACTAAACGGTGTTCTCCATTAATCCATCTGCCTCTCCAGGTGCTCCTCCTGCTCCAGGCGCCGTGAGAAAGAGGCAGACAGCGACAAACGAAACAAGTTACGCAACGGCTTACGCAATAAGTAAACAACCCTGGATGCAGGCGCTATCAGCTCCCATGCCCCCCCCCCTTAAGAACTCGTTCTAAACTAATAACAACTTAACTAATATGAAGAAGTCATCCTTTGGCAATCGGCTTGCGAGTTGGAAAATTATGTTAAATTAATATGTTTATCTAGAAGCAAGCAGACACTTCAAGTTCGATGGATTGGAGGAGTGCGTGGATGGCGTTAAACCCAAACTAAGTTACAAACCTTGAAACGCTCAAGCAATTCTTTTAGATGTGAACTAATACATCATCCAGCTCAAATAAATCAAGCGTTTCAAAACTGAAAGCAATAAGCCACGCCATAACGTCGTGTAGACTTAGATGCCCATAGCTGTGATGACCATCCTTCAGAAGCAGTGTGCAAACGCAGTAATAGTTGGGCGATATCATGAGAACGGTTAGACCCAGCCAAAAATTTACAACAATAAAATTTGTAAGAAATTCGATAACCTACAAAACGCTACGTTATGTATTTTATCTTAAGAGTTATAGTTACATAGTTACTGAAAGGGAATTGGATATGGGTTCTTGAGGGGTGGGGGGAATGCAATTGTGATGGATTACTTGAAACAGATTTAACACATTTGAAGGTTAATCTTGAAGGTTTATTAAATTTATTGACATTAGATTTTCACTATTTTTAACAAACCCAAAGAAAGTAATAATAGTTTATATTTTATAAGTGCCTTGTAGCTTCGTCATTCCTTTTAATTCTCATTATCGTGAACAAGTGTTAGCGGTATTTTTTATGCATGTACATATATACAAAATTTATGCAGTTGGCTAATTTATATCATGAACTGGATCTGGAAGAAAAATAATGCCTGGTTTTTTTCAAAATGTTTAATAGTCTAAATATTATTAAAACATAAAAAAAAATATTAGTTTAGATTTATAAATTATTTATTAAAAGAATTATCAAATTTATCGATCTGAACCATTTATGTATGCTGTAACTCGAAGGATCCATTTTTTTTTCTTTCTAAGACTCTAATAATAAGACCTACCTGATGAAAACAATAATAAAAAAAATATAGGATTTGTAGTTAAAACTGAACAAAAATCATCAATCTCAAAACTGTTCACATGAATAATTTAATAAGACTACCTTTAGTTTACAGAGATTAAAGAGGGGACTGGTATTAAAATTTTGTATACTAATAGGTTGATAAACATGTGCTATGTTGTTGTTTTACTTTGCTGGATTAATACTACTTTTTTTGACAGTGTAAATAAACGTGCAAATATTTCATCAGAGTGTATGTTTGTGTGATTATTTTTTTTTTTATTAAAAACATCCTATTTTAACTTGATCCACTGAAAATCACTCTTCTGGCAGATAAAATACGATTAAAATCCGCTCGAACCTCTCCTTATGGGCTCCCAACAAAAAATAAATGACCTCAGTATTTACTGGTTATGTTACGAACATCTACAAATGTCAACCGGAAATAGGTTTATATTAAAAAGCGTCTAGGAAGAGCAGAGGAAATGTAAGGAGAGGACATGGGAATAAAAGAGAAGAAAAAAAAAGGGAAATAGGGAAGGGGAAGGAAGCGGCTGGAGGGGAGTTGTCCCACTGCCGGCTGTCTCGCCGTCTTCGGGTCTCCCTACAGGACAAGCCGTTCGCCCTTTGCCCTACCATCCTAAGTGGAGGACTGATGGGGTCTTTGAACCCAGAATTTTCGTCTACAACCTCGATGTTACAAGGAATATATTTTACTCAATTGTTAGAATATAGAAATACAAAGCTCTTATACAGTTAGGGGTTAACAAAACTGTTACAACAAATGAATAGTTTTGGATCGAAATCCCAAGGCACACATTGAATTTATTTCATTTACACAAGTAGGAGCCAGTTTTTCTCTTCGAAATGAGAGTACATAAGGTTGGAAAAAAACAATAATCTAGGTGGAATCGTCAAATGGAGCTGAAAAATGAAATCGACACGTACAGTCGACATAATACCAAAAGGACTGCGTGAAAGGACGTATTGTGTATTTACCCAAGATTATTCGTAGGGAAAGACAAAGTGGTCATTATCAGACACCAACTTGACCGAAAGCATACCATACCACGCCGCATGCAAGAGTTAAATCAACGACTAGAGTATCCAGTCGTTATAGTCAGTTTGTGAGATCAAGAGCACAACTACAAATTAAAAAGAAGAAAACAAGTTTTATAGTAACCCTCAAATACTAATTTGAAACTCTAGGAGTCATAATGAACATCAAATGAGATCGTCTAAGAAATGAATAATATACCCTAAACCACGGTAAAGAAACTTGAACAATGAAAACCAAAACAAGCTTAATATTGAGCAAGACATAGTAAGCGACTATAAACTGTATCAACTAGCTACAGACGGAATCGATTATATAATAAAACTTGTTCTGAGAAGAATTAGAAGACTGAGACGATCCGAGCTTTGTCACTTCCGGCACAGTACGAAGACTATGACGAACGCATCGGTCATCACGGATGTGCAAGAGGCCAAGACTGACAACCGGTATACGTTAAACCTGTGCTCAGAGGGCAAAAGTTGCTGAGTCTATAGAGTACTATGGAAATAGTATGAAATATCACTTAATTGTTTTACACGAGTGAACGTATTACTAATGATAGTTGGCTAATAGTATCTTTTTGAAGTGATTATTATACTACTTATAGACTCGTGAATGTGAAAAAATCTCTTTGTTAGGAAAAGTGCCAGCTGAGCAAAGAAATGACGAAGGTCTGGGACTTGTGCAGACAACTTGGGACCGGAACGCACGGAAGCGACTATCTAGATAGTTAAGCATATACGGTCAACTGAAGAGAACGGCAGAGGAAAGAAACGAGGAGAATAAGCGATAAGATGGCTAGATGATCTAGAGGAAGAAATGACGAAGGTCTGGGACTTGTGCAGACAACTTGGGACCGGAACGCACGGAAGCGACTATCTAGATAGTTAAGCATATACGGTCAACTGAAGAGAACGGCAGAGGAAAGAAACGAGGAGAATAAGCGATAAGATGGCTAGATGATCTAGAGGAAGAAATGACGAAGGTATGGGACTTGTGCAGACAACTTGGGACCGGAACGCACGGAAGCGACTATCTAGATAGTTAAGCATATACGGTCAACTGAAGAGAACGGCAGAGGAAAGAAACGAGGAGAATGAGCGATAAGATGGCTAGATGATCTAGAGGAAGAAATGAGCCCTAGAGGCTTGGAAACGATATGTATTGTATTACAAATTTGAGTTGATGTCTTCGTCGGGATATCGGCTTAGTGCGATTAAGTAACGATGTTAAATATAAATCAAATTTATTTATGGTCGACATTTCGACAAGTCCGCACCAGGTTTTCATATTATATGAAATTAAGCCCAAGACGTGACAAGTTAAAGACATTAAACCTCCCACATCCAACACAAGCAGTTCACATCTTTCAGATATTTCTCTAAATTCACGGCTAGCTACCAATAAGCAATTGATTGTACATCCATATATATACATAAGTATGCTTGGTAAGAGAGCGGGTGCAAGCAGCCAAAGCGCCTCCAAGAGCTGCCTTTATATCGACATTTCCGAGAAATAGGCCTGGCTAGCAATCAATGTTACTTGGCGCCTACAGTCAGTCTAGCTCCCTCGGCCGTTATTTCACCTTTCCTTCTCGATACAATTTATTTCAAAACAATTTAGCCTAATTATTTCAAATATTGTTAACACTCGGAGCATAAAATAATTTAAATAACTTGGCTAGCGTTAAGGCGTTTTGGAGTAGCTTTGCTGTGTTGAATTGGCTAGAACACGCATCTGCTGTAATAGTTTCTAGGTCGGTAGGGAGAAGTTATGGGGAGATCAGGGTAAATGAAATAAATACGATTATATGCTGAGATAAAAAATATGTATATACATATTAATTTTCAGTAATAAACTAGTTGATCTTCGGAGCAGAAGCCCAGGTCTTTTTATTATATTTAGTGACTAAACTTTGTTTACACTAAACAACTCTAAACTCTAACGAAAAAAAGAAAAACAAAACATGAAATCTTAAACAGCCTCTGAAGGGTTCAATTAATGGATGCTAGGCTGATTTTTTCGGGCATACTTCCCATAATTAGAAGTTGAACATATGAAACCTACCCCCATAGTAGAACCTGCATCTTTAGTCAAGCTTACCTGACATCTAACAGCGAGGAGTTGGCTCCCCTTTTTGTTTTTTCTTCGGCGATGGATCTGGACAGGGTTTAATCTGCCTCGCGGGGATAAATGAGTATACAATTGAATATAGAATTGGGAAATCCGGTGAACAAAACCAAAATTAACATTGAGAGGTAAATGCATAGCGTCATCCGCGCTACTAGCACCCCCCTCCCCAAGCGAGGGTGACAACTACCAGTCGGCATCGTCTATTCATGAGGTGTTGTGCACTGGACTTCAGTTTTAAAAAAAAAACCGGCGAAGCTATAATTAGAATATTTTTTCACTGGCTGTCGTCAGAGATCCGAGCCCAGGCCCTTGATACAGCCGTTAAACCTTTAAGCAAATGCTTTGGCCAGGTGTCCAGGCCCTAAGTATACCTGACACGGTATGAGCTGGCTGGCCATGTGGCAGCTATGCACCGTTCTAAATCAGTAGCCTATCTCTTTAAGGTATCCCTATCGCATGACCACTAATTATAGTGTCTCTGTCTCCTCCGATGACAGTTCCATCTGCTCACGGCAAACACAATGTTATATAGTCCAACAACTATAAATCTTTAAGTCATGAGCACTCCACTAGGGAGGGATTACGACTAAGTAAAAATCTCGGTATCAAAATGTATAAATCAATCAAATTATAATAAATGAACGAAGGATCCAGTTTGTCTTCTCACGAATTGGTAAATTAATTCATATCCACGAGCATTTTCTGCGCCTCACCATGTCATTTTTCATGTGCTACAAATATTTCAGAATTTCAACATATGGAGTAGTGAAGAATTACCAAGACTAAACTGATTTATTTTCACATAATTATTAAAACCAACTCCCAGCAATAAAATTATTAACCCATGACCTAAAGTTCAAATAAATGTTCTAAAAACTAGAACAAAGAAAAATAATACTTTTAACTGAGCAATACATTACAAGATACAACTACGTCCAAAAATATATAAATTTAAAAAACCAAAATAATTCCGGGTTTTATTTTTATATTATGAACAGCGCTTAACGAGTTGTTTGTAAACCTAGTCGTTTTGTGTTTGTACTATTCAAATAATTTTTAATGTGGTTCTAATTCTTAAATGAATAGGATTGTTTTTTCATCATTTTTAATTATTAATTTTTGTATTTGTATTTAAGACTGCGAAAGATATAAAACCCTTTTCAAAGCATTAAGGTATGCTGACCAACGGTCGTAAATTGTATACTACACAGGATTCCGTACACCAAACTTAACGACAAAATTTCAAAGAGCCGGTGACCTTCCTTAGTGTCCACGACGTCCATGGAGAACCTCGCATGGGAACCATTCCCTGGCACGGAAACAAAAAAAATTAAAATGTGGGAATACAAATTGCCTTGAGCATTCAATTATGCTGCCCCTACCCATAATAACCATCAATATATAAGCTAATACAGCACAATTCCGATAATTCGTGATGCCAATGGACCGAGAGTCCATCATGAATTATTGAGATTTTCGAAATAGCGGGATTACGAATTATTAAGGGTTAAAAAAAGAAAAAACAAATTAACGTGATTATCAGTTTTTATTAAAATTTCATATATGTAAAATACAAAAGAACAAACTAAAATATGACTGTACTTAGTTATTTTTGATAACACAAAATACCTGTGGAAAAGATTTGGCCTTTTCCATCATCGTCACTCCCCGAAATGGCAACTTTAATTGGTTTTTTGCTGTAAGAGTTTAATGCTTGAAGGTAGTCCAGCGATGATCTATTTCTTCAATGAAATAGACATCGGTGTAGATGGAGGAATATCAAAGCGTTTTTTCACACCATCGACAATGACTGTTATAATCTCCTTTTTTTTCAAAAATGAACACCTATGGGTAAGTTTTGAACTCATGGTGAAACAACACTAAACTGAAGTAAAAACAGAAAAAAAAATGTAAACAAACGTGATTAAGATAGTTGAAAAGTGGAGTTTTTTTTTTCCTGAAATAACCGGGGTTGTCTTACGAATTATAAGACGCTTAAATGGTCTTGGGTAAGAAAATCGTTACGAATTACCGATAGGACCGAAATGTATTGTTTTTTTTTACGAATAACCACGATTTTTCCAGGGTAAAATAGTTCATTACGAATTACCGAGATTTACTGTATGTAAATATTTTATTTTACATGTTAAGCCAACTCGATAAAAAAATACATTTTAAACCAGTGTTGTTGAGGAGGAAACACTGTAAAATTTCAGAGTACGTGTTTAGAATAGATTGAACGGGCAGACGGGCGAAAGACGATTCGTTCGGTTTTGACCTAAAGTATTGAAAAACGGCAATATTATACGATACTTCCGTAGGAATCAATACGTATTGTCAACAAACACAAACAGGATTTACTAGGGAGAATAGATAACTATTTGTTTCATGGTAGCGTTCAACAGGAAACAGTAATGTATGTATGATGGTATTTCTATATAATTGATAATGCCGAATATTTACCTACCCTACGCCTACTAAGATGTTGCCATTTTCCAAGTACTATTAGATATTAAAGTCTCTCTATTATTTTTGATGTGGTTGATATTACTTTTGTTACATCAATTATAACTAAAATGCAGAATATCATGTCTAGATCCAGCAGAGGCAGCGTATGATCGACAGTTTTAAGGGCCTTTCGAAATTAAAATCCACTAAAGTTACAACAAAAATTACATATTATAACTATGATAGTAAATAGTTAATTTATTACATGAATTAAATATTAATCAGGATGTAATTGTATGTTTTTAAATCACAAGAGCATGCATGCAAAATGTTATTATTCTCTTTATTTTAAAAGTGTGAAGTCATTACCGGCACAACTCGAGATCTTACATTTTGCAAGAAATATTAATAGTAAATTAAAACATGTAATATAAAAATAATTGTACTTGGATAGTTGATAGTTGGATTCACAATGCTAGGACCAGTTGAATTAAAATTGACACTAGTTATGCATTTTTTTCGCTTGTCAATCTAAGGTTTTTTATTACACAATTTTAAAGAAACAGTTGTTAAAAAAAAGTATATGTACACGCTTTATTGAAAATGACACTCAAAAAAATAAAATAATGTGAATTTGTATGCATATGAATCGAAACACTGGGAATTATAATCACCACTTAAGCGTTAACATAAGGGTTTCTGGTTTTAGGGGAGGGAAAACTACTGTATTTATTTACTTTCATAGTGAAGTAATAATCTTAAAACTGGCGAGTCCATACTCTGTACCAGTGTGGGATTTCCGCTGACTGATTACCTATCTACTTATATACAAATAATTACATCTTCCTCAGTTCTCACTTTATGACAATCAATAAACAAATTAAAGAATGCCCCAGGAGATTTCCTAGAAGTTAATTATAAAAAATAATGCCATCATCAGAAAATAACTAACAAAATTTCAACAAGCATATATAATTACTTCATGCTCAGGAGTTAGTAATATCAGCCCTTAGGGATTCTGAAGCCTGAGAATAGCTCCAAAGGTAATCAATGAATGAATTACATAATTATTGAAATATAATAAGTGGGATGGTTACAGATAATTTAAATTCCCTTACTCCACTTTCACAAAATTATCATAGGTTAAGATCAGTTATATTTTAAGAAAATCTTAAATAGAGAAAGTATCAGGAAGGAATACAAATTATACTTGGAATATTATTTTAGTATTACTAGCTTCCGGAAATCTGGTTTAGAATGACAGAAAAGTACCTTAGTTTTTCCTAGAAAAGCAATATCGCACAAGCTTTTGATAATCAAAATGACAAATAAATGTCCATCAAATTTTTCTTTGACATAAATAATACCTTTTTAATATAGGATATTAGAATTATTGGATAATATATATATATATACTTTTTTAGCATCACAATAGTAGACATATTAGTTTAAATAGAAAAGATAAACATTATTCAATTATTAATCCACAATTAATCTTAAATTACATGATCAGTAATCCTTTTCATGTTATTGAATTTGGCTATAAAAGATTTAAGTAGTAGAACAACTAAATAAAAACCTACTCAATATACAAATTTAGTGAAAATAAAAAACCTAATTATAAATATAAATTTGATAAAAAAATACAATTGAGAAACACAATTATGTCTTGACTAATATTTCAGGCAGTGAATTGAAAAACTATCCCTACAGTAGCAAAACTGATTCATAAGATAATGCATACAAAAAACTTATAGGACATATTTACAATGTTATCACATTGTACTAACAAATATAATAATATATAAGTAATTAATTCAGTTTGTCTTTCCACAAATCAATACATTAAAATTCACAATTTTGTCAGCTCACAATGCCCTACTAGTTAAAAATAATAACAATAATAATAAGCGGTAAGGTTTTTGTTTTCATATAAATGAATATAAAAAATCAAAGCAATAGCAAATGTTATTATTTTGACTACAATAATAGAAATCCACCATATATTATTAGTAAGATAAGTTTTTTAAGTAAAACAAACAGTCACAAAATATTACTATTTTTTTATGTGTGAACAAAAATTATAATTAATTTTAATAATTAGAAGGGCATAATTAAATGATCAACTATAGCAAAGCTCGACTTTTGAAAAAACCGGACAATGAACTATTTTAATTCAAGACCATATAAACCCTCGGTAACAAGAGTGACAGGATGTACATAAACAATTGACACAGGAAGTACACAAACATGAGTCATATATAAATAAGCATGTGTCTAAATATCTTAAATAATAAATTTTTGGATTGATTTCAGCATGTCATGTATTTGTTTTATGTTTTTTACAAGAGGAAGGGGGATTATTTAATATTGAAGCAGGGAGGGGGGAGGGGTAAGCAAATAGGGCCTTGGCCTAGTTACCTGGCTATGATGGACACAAATATTTATATCAAAGTAAACAACTCTAAAACATAAATAGAGAACATTTCATATATTACAGTAATTAAAACATGCCATAAATAACTCAATCGATTATAAAGTAAAATGATAACATCAGTAAACAACCTACTAAAGAATAAAAAAAAAAAAGATCATAGAGAAAGCAGTTTAAAAACTAAGGCTCATAGCCATTTCAGCTACAAGATGAAGTGTCTCTAAGTGTCAGTGTCAAGTTACAAAGTTTAAGAAACAATTCTAATGTGCGAGTTATTTATCGATATCAATCAGCATAACATATTAAAAATATCTTAATTAAAAGACGTTGATAGCAATCAGTATGAAAATAAGGTTGACAGAAGCCTAAACTTTGAATAAATTGTAAATATCATGTTCAAGTCCAAACACATTTTATAGAACAATTTAAAATGTTTGTCAGGATCATTATTATAATCTCACCCCATATTTGATGTTACAAAAACTAGTTATGTTAGAACTTATCTTTTGAAGCAGAGAATTTCTGAATTGTAAACCCATATGTTGTCCATGTAAGTTTAATGCAAAAATTAATAACAACACATGAATATAAGGAGGGGACAAATATGTAAACACTGATAACCTTGGTGTACATACATATAAACATAGTATTATGTGGGTTCCACATGAACTGACAACAAAGTATTTATATATATTAGATTAATTAATACTTACATTTAGGTTTCTGCTTCTCCATGAGCATGAGATGTTCATGCTTGTGCCAAACGTCGGCCCTCTTTGAGTGCACGGCAGCAACGGTTGAATCCATAGCCGCCGGCACTAGGTCCACGTTCAACAAAACCATCGAACCATCCGCCCCGCCAACCACTAATCCCGTTCCCTCCAGTATTAATAATGTATCAAGAGAACTGGGAAAGAGTTCTCACTCAATCCGCATATAGCACACAATATTCACTTGTTCAGTCAGAAGCTGGCTTATAATCCTTATTCGAAGAAAATATTCATACAGAGCTTAGTCAGTACACTTTTAAAGTCCATTCACTTTAACCTTAATCATAAAGGTGAAAAAAAAAATAAATAAATAAAAAAAAATGGGGAATGTGCATACAAATCAAAACAAACACAATCTAAGAGGTTATGTAGCCCTCCCAACAACACATCATATTAAGTCCACAAGAAATAATTTCTTAATCTATAAACTTATCAACGTTCAATTGCAGTTTCTATGAAAATAAAATCGAATGTAATAGTTTTGAAGTTATCAATAATAACAGATTGTTAACAAAGGCGCCCCTGCACAAAATGGACTCTTCCATACACAGGTCAAAAGCACGAAAGCAAAATAACAACAAACTGGCGCTCCCAGCATGTGCAAACCATTACATTTTTTTATGTATTCAAATAAAAGGTTCCCTAACAATATCACACGTCTTTTCCTTTAAAAAACGATCGAGTCAATTAGCTAACGTCACTTAAAAAACTAGGAAATCAAACCCTAAATTCTTACTAAGGTGTAGGTTCTTGAGTAAGTCGTTCACACTTTCTTTGGGATCCAGTTTAACTCTTGGATTTTCATTTGACGCATCACAGATGAACATGTTGGTAGCAGGTAATATAAATCCCCGTCAGTCACTGGCGGCGACATTAGGAGATCCGACACATCTTTTTTTTTTCAAAACAAAAAAAAAACTTTTCACTAATAATAATAATAATAACAAGATACTAAGCACGCCCTCAAAGGGGAACCATCAAACATGGCAGACACTATACTGAACTGGCGTGGCCAAGTCGATCCGGTGATCAATTCAAACAACACTAGCGCTAGCGACTGAAGGTCTCTTCCTTTCATTCTTGTGCTAACTCAAACGTTATTTCCACAAAAAATCCTCGAAAATATTACCTGCATCATTAAAAATTTTGTTTGAACAACATTAATCGATGTGATGGGATTAAATTACAATTTAAAGCGAAATCCTTTGTTCAGTTGTGCACCTGCCCCTTTCATAGTAAGCTCCATGTTTATTGGCTCAAAAGGACACATGACGTCATAGATACGCAGTCTTGGCCAATCAGAATACAGATAATTTTTTTCATTTAAAAGCAGTATTCAGATATCCTGTATTATTTTTTAAATCCCTAAACCAATTAACTTTTCTTCCTGAATAAGTTTTTTTAGAGAATATTCCCAACCAGATATAATAAAGGGTTATTGCTGCGAATCTGTTTAGGTTGATATTAGATTTATACTATATATTTTGGTAACATATACTGGTAACAAAAAAAGAATAAGGTGTTGAAAATATTGCAAAAAAATGTAAACACCTAATAGTTTAAGAATAAGTTAAGGAATTGACAAATGAATCTGTTGATGAGTTAGAAGTTAAAAATCAAAGAATGATTTAGTATTCAAAAAGCAAAATCAGTATTATGTCAACACACAGAGAGTATCTCAAAACGTCATCCATAAATAAATTCGAGGAAAATTTAACATTTTAGTTTTAATCAATTTGAGCCATTTATCTAATTTCATACCTAACTATGAATTTAAGTTTCATAATTAATAAGTTGTATTATTTACTAGTACAAAACAACAATATTAGATATAACTACCATAAACTGTTAAATTTTTATATTAATAATTATAAATGAAAGAGAAACATTGTGACATGGAAGCTAGTGTTTTATTATACATGAATAGGAATTGATGTCTCCATGTATAATTTAAAACTTTGTGGCTTATATAACTTGAGATTTATCCTAAGTACCTCCTGTGATTATTGCATATTGCGGTGTGGCACCAAGTTCGTATGGTTATACTGTATTGGCCATCAATAAAACTTCTTCAGTTCATTTTAGACGATGGCAGTTTCACACAGGGATGTAATTTTGCATTAAAGTTTTGTTTATTGGTTAAATGATGTTAATAAAAAAATCAACCAAAATGAAAAATAATGAAGGAGCATTAAAAATAAATATTTTCCAATCATATTGAGCATCAATGTCATTATTAATAGTCTTTACTAAAAAAATCATCAAAACCATATTCACAACCTTTTTGCAGTGGAAATGAAACCCTTAAATGTCAGATAAATCACATTTGACTTCATGATAAACATAGAAATACTAAAATAATAACATTATGTATGACTATTAACTTAAAGGTAAACATTTGTTGATCTCCTTAGCTCTACTCCACATTCACCTGTGTGTTATAAGCTAAATACTATTGTCATCAACACATAGAAACTCGAGTTCAATATAAAAATATATACCTTAAATATTACATGAATATAATTTGAGATATATTTTTTATGCTTCCAGGTTAGTACTAAAACCAATATTTTGGACTAATATTTCATACCTAATAGCTTCGCTCATAATAATACCTTATTAACACTTATAATTATTTCTACATATAATTACCTAATGTATATTGATTATTTTCATTTCACCAATACTTGACTGAATTCTTTGATACTAGTCATCAAATGTACATTCTATCAAGTTATAATGCAAACTATTTAATTAAGGGTCTAAATAATTAAATAACTATTTGAAGTTAGTACATCAATATTACCGCTCATAATGGGATCACATTTTGTTGCTTCTCTTTAGTAAAATTAGTGCTACTAAAGACCAATTGCAATATATTATTCCAGATCTTTTCACTAATTATCTCATAATCACACTAAAAGAATGACCAAAACAATCCAATCAAAATTGTAATGACAAATAATTGTGAAGTGCAGGCTAATTTAACAATTAAACACCAAAAGAAATGTTTTTAGTTAAATAGCTATAGATTATCCTTTAATAAAAAATATTTATATTGTTATTTATTAACCTATAACTTACTCAAGATAAGCAGAAAAGGTTCTAAAACATGTTGTTTTAAATTTAAAAAGGGACACAAACTGACAAACTTGTTAAAAATTTTGTTCCGGAATCGATACTCAACTTGACTTAGGACTTTTTCTTTGGGTGATGGGTCTGGCCAGGGTTAACTTAGCTTTGAGGGGATGAATGAGTAGGTACTTGAATTGCTAATCAAACTATACTGGCATTTCAGTGCCACCTACTAACTGTGGTGACTGCCTTTGGTCAGGCCTACCTCTTCATGAGGTGTTCCGCCAAGGATTTTTCGATCCTTGTGTAAAATACTTATGCTTTGGCCCAAATAAATAATTATATATATATATATATATATATACATATATAGGGGATTTTATACCAAGTTTTGACCTGACCCAAGACCTAGTGATAAAATCCATAATAAAACTACACCTCTATTGGAAAGCTCGGCCCTTAACTATGACCCTAGGTAATAAAGGATGATAGACAGATAGAATTCTGATCACACATCTGAAAAACTCTTTTTATGTAGAGAAGGAAGCATACTATAAATACAAGGTGGACAAGATTGCTCACACTCTTTTAGTCCTTCGAGCCCTTACAACTCAATTCTGTGAGTTTAATTAGTTAATTAGTGGCCATGAGGCCATCATAGATTGGGATCCGAGTTTGACCACCAAGAAGCCACAAAGAAGAACACCGTAAGCACTGAATATTCATGATTCTTATTAGGGATCTATTATTTTTATGTTATAAAACATTTCAAGAGTAACCTTATGTATGCACTAGTATCACAACGAGCCCTGAGATATTTTAACTTAAAATAAACTGTTATTTATTACTAAGTTTTATTTTTGACATATTAATAAATAAAATATATTTTTAAATCATAGGGATCACTACAATATATTTTGATTTGATTGATTAACTGTTTCTTATATTAAAATTTTTATAAAACATATTACTAAATTATATAACTACTGAGGGTAATAATTATCCCAATCCAAGTAATCACCTTTGGACTATTGATTAAAAAGGTATTAATGAATTTAAAGTTAGTTTGCACAAGAGATATCCATTAGTTCAGAAAATAAGTCAGTGGTGAATGCAGAAACATTTGTTATAATTTTTTGGGCTCAACAGTTATACATTTGCCCTACCAAGGTTTTTGAAAGATTCAAATTCTTTTAAGATATTAAGTTAATAAAAATAAATATTTCTATTTTTAAAAAAATTGATTGCTCCCGTGTTAAATAGTTAGTGCCAGTTGTGGAAGGGTACAATAAAATAGTTCAGCTTTCATCTTTCCATGAATGGTATTTATTTTACAAATAATGCTTTTGACAGCATAGAGCTGTTGAAAGCGTTATTTGGAAAAAAAATGTCATTTGTGGAAAGACAAAAGCTGCACTATTTTATTTCTAACTGTTAACCAAGTATCAAAGCCAATCATGCCAGAATGTGAAGGTAGAGCCATCTGGAGCATATGCCAGAAAACAGGGTAGTGATCAAAGCAAATGAGCAAAGCTTGATGGTTGAGTAGGCTTTCTCTGAGCGCTCAGAATAAAGGGTACCTTTGATGAGAAAGACGGTAGTGAAGAAGTCCATAGTTCTCAAAGTGATGTAGGGACCAGTCAAAAATGGTCCTGGATGACTTTTTTATTGTTAACAAAATGAAACATCAAAATTAGTAATAGAGTAACATACTCATTTTTCAGGTAATAGTTTATGTTTGTACAGTAAAAAACATCAGAAAGCATATCCATGATTTTGATGTGGAGGAAAGTCCCAAATGCTGTCCATATAGTTAGAGAGAACTATTGAATAGAAACTATCTTGACTCATGTTTTAACTTGCAAGACATTGGAATATGGTCTGATGACAAGGGAAATAGCTGTCAGGATATCCAAGCTTTATGGGGCTGCCAAGATATGGCTGTACAATTGAATATTACCTTAGGATAATCATTTTTATTCATATTTAATTTACTATAATGATGAATGAAAAGGAGTCAAAAATCAAAAGAAAATATAAAGAATTATAATGGAAGGCATTGTCATTCTTTAGTTGACTTGAATCTGGTACCTATCTGATCATTAAATTACATTTTTAGGTTAATGAAAGATGAAAGAAAAAAAAACAAAACACTATATTCTGAGACATTGTACCTCATGAAAAACAAAAATAAGTATCTCTAACAAAAATTAGCTGATGGGCATAGCTTCTAAATAATAATGGGCCTTTGTACATGTAATGACTTGATGGGAATATAGTACCAACGATTTGGGGTAAAGATAAGAAATAATTGTTCAAATGAGATAGATTTGTGGGATGGGAAATACAGGTTGGATGGGGTAGATCTAGTATTGAAAGATTTGGTAGCTGTTTTTGAATTGAGCCAGTTTCGAGAGAGAATTGGAGGACTTTGCTGTGATGAGTAGAGATGGATGAGACATTAACTAGCAGGTTGTTAGGACACTACTCATGAGGAAGAAAAAGAATAAAGAAACTGGCAGAAAGCGAACAGCTGAAAGTAAAGGGTTGGAAAAAAGTCATATAGAAGAGAGTTGAAATGAGAAGACCAAGCACATAACGGTACATAGTGGTTGGTCATATTACAAAAAAAAATTGGCATAAACAGAGTATAGTCCAAAATTAATGTATAAATGAATTAAAACTAGAAACCAAAATTATAAAAGTGACAAATAAAATTATAAGACCAGAGACTAAAATATTTAAAAAAAAAAATTTCTGAGACAGGTGAGATGGCAAGGAAAAGGAGAGGTCAGTTGGTAAAGGTGTTTCATCCTCTAGGTAACAGGTGACATTCAGGATTCATGATCCAGTGAAGACATTAAGGTCTTTCGCCTTATTTATAAGATTAGCGGGAGGCTGATGTCTTACCTTGGCACCATTAAACATGACAAATCTAACCTTACCTTCCATCTTCATCTACTACAACAACCAATATAGGTGCGGTTATCCACTGACAAGTCTTCTGTAATATGCCTATAGTAGTATATATCTAATGGAATATGGTTGGGTCGTCCTTCAAGATCAGGTGGCGAGTGGAAAAGTCCTGTTAGGGACTTATAGAGGTGGATCATCTCCTCCCAGACTGTTTGACGGACGAAATAAGCGACGATGGGGGAGGTGCACATGTCATCTCTTCGTTGCCGGTTCTTCTACAACAGATCCATCTGATGAATGAAATGAAGGAATGGAAGCATATTCTATAACAGGATAATGCTGAATTATTATTCATTGACTACCACTAAATTACCATTTGGCGTGGAGGATCGGCATCACTCAAACCACCGGACAGTCTTACAAAAACCGACAAGTATTGTTTTAAACCGCGATAAGTATAGTATGTAAGTTCGGGCTATAATTATTGCTTATGGAACGCTTATTTATTCAGTGGACAATTTTGACAAGTTATAATTGGCAAAATTAAATTCCAAAGGAAGAAGCTCCATTCTCCTGGAACAATGGTCTTTCAATGGAACAACAGTTGAGGAGCAATGATCTTTCAACAATACAACCGTCTGTTTGTGGGTTCGTCGGCATTTGCTGCACAAATGATCTGCATCTATCTGCTATATTCAGTAAAACCTGGGCTAAGCTGTTAATATGATAAAAAAATAATTAAAAATTTATATCACAATCATTTAATAAGTAACTAGGACTTGATTGTTATCTGTGAATTCATATATGTCGACTTAGGCTGATGAAAGAGAGATGTTAGATTTTATTAAATTGGATTTAGTTCATAACTGTTGAAACAAATTGTTATTGGATATATATATATATATATGTGAATTAAGGATTTGGTAAACCCAAAATTGAAAATACTTTTACCTACTTTTTATTTTATCTGATCTACTTCCTTGCATTTTGTTCGACATCGCGATCGATCCTTGCATATAGTTCGATTGTAGCGCCTTACTTTGCTTCGGTGTTTACAACAATGCTTGAAGTTTAAATAAGTTGCTTGTGTGAGCTTCCATTTCTGGATATCCGACTCAAACTTGTTATTAATTACGGTACTGCTATTTTTTACAAAGTAAATGACTAACAATGATAAGTGTTATTACTTTTTAGATAAGTAATTAAACAGTTCTCTCAAAGTGTGGTGTTTTGTGTTGTGTGATTTGTTTTCTATTTACTTAACGTGGACATGGAACAAGATTCTTTTACTCCTCAAACTTCTGGACTGTATATTCTAGACGGGCAAGCGTTTTTTATCAAGAATGGATTGGAGAGCAGTAACAGTAGTGGAAATAGTGCAAAGTGTGACATAGTGCAACAGGCCCTACATGGTTTAACATTAGCCAACACTGACACTGATCAGCCTGAAATTAATTTTAACGGAAATTCAAGCATTAGTAAGCAGAATTATGTTTTGTTAGATCAAGGGGAGTCTGATGAGGGCCCTGTAGTTCAGCTATCTATCAGTGATGATTATCCTTTACAATTTAGGAATGCTTCTGAAGACGATAAAAAGAATAACGAAACTCTTGGCTCAGGATCACAGAAAAATAACTTATCCTCAAATAAATTAGATAACTCTTTAACAGATGACCTTTTAAGCAGTTTGCTCACCCCTAAAGACAATCTTGGTAGACAGTTCGAACTGGTATCTCCTTTAAAACAGAATTGCACTTATGCTTATAAATTAACAAATGGTGCTGAACTATGCCCTGTAATACGAACTGAAGCTAGAACAAATACTGTTAATGTTCCTGGAATAACCTCTAAACCTAGGGTGGATTGCAGAGTAAGTAATAGTGTTATTGCACCTTTACAAGGAGCAATTTCTAAAGTAACGCCGATGCAGAATGGTCGAAAACTAATTTATGTCAACAAAATTCTCAAAGGGGTCAGTGTAAAGCCAGGCCTAATGTTAAATATGAAATCAAAAACTACTCAGGAACAGTTAAAAGGAAAACCTCAGACCGTTCAGCTTGTAACACCTAATGGAAAACCACTTCATATTAATAACTTGAAAACTGGTAGTACATTGAAGAAAAAGGCATCACCAGTAGTTCAGTTTATGCAGCAGGCAGAAATAGGAAACACTCCGAAATTTTCAATTTGCAGTGACATGAAAACTATTAGTTATGGAAAACCTATATTGTTGAATACTTTATTGAAGACAAAGCCTGTTGAGATAAGGCCAAAAAACGATAATAACTTAAATATGAGGTATTTATTATTATTCTGATCTTAGTACTGTAAGCCTAATATATTTGATTTTTCTTTTGAATTTACTTCTGGATGACAAATGTTCAATAATTTTGCCAGTAACATATCGTCATCATTAGAAAACAAATTCTTGTGTCCCCTGTACAATTTTCAATTATGGAATGAAAGGTTTTCTTATGACATATGGATTGTTATATAAAAAATAATGAAAATACAATACTTGTGTATAGGTGATATTGAAGAAAACTTATTTCTAAATGTTTAAATTAACTTTTCCTTCATTACATTAATGGCTTAGCCATTACACCATGATTATATTAGGCGATGTTAAATATTGAATCAAAACACTGACCGTGCAAGGGGGTTAAAATCTAGAACATCTTTGCTTAGAGCTCTTATCTGTGTATCCAATATATTTCATCAGAGATTGGTAACACATCCATAAGTATTTTGTTTTATTAATTGATGTACCTTAAACTGTTATCTCAACAGTACAAGTTAAAAATGTGAACAATTTACATGGAAAGTTATGTAAAATTTTGAGTAAAATCCATCGTACTCATAAAATCCATTCGCAATAATTTATATGATATTAAAACTACCTGAGCTTAATACAGACCTAGAAAAGATGGGTGGTTAATATAGAACGATCAATATTATCTCGAGTGCTTTCTATATTATTTGGGGTATTTTGCTAAATAATTTTGACACAGAATCTAGATTAGTTCTAAACAGAAAAGTAAAAGATTCCTATGCTTTGTATATTGTTGGACTATTTTTATGATCAACTGAATTTTATTTTAAATAAAGTGAAAACAAGGTATTGTTGTAATGTATTGCAGCAATTCGGCTTGTAATTAAAATAATAATTCTATGGTCTCAACATCTGGCCTCTCTTGAACTCCCGACCTCATGGCCATTGACTAACTTTACTCACTGACTCACTGCTTGAATGTTAAGAAAAGACAATATTATATAAATGGTACGAATGAGATCATTTATCACAATTACCCATTACTCTATTAAAGTGTATTAATTAGATTTTCCAAAAATGCAAAAAAAACTTATAGTTAGGTAATAAAGTTGTGCATGGGCTGGATATGCATTTGAACTATTGGAGATTTGAAAAAAAATTTGATTGAAATTTGTTTAATGTCCTTATTGAGCTGTATTCAAATTATAATTTATTGTTCATTATTTTACTAGTGAACCTTCACTGCTACAAAACAACGGTCCACCTCAGCGATCGTTTCTCCTACAACACCTGCAAAAAGAGAATAAATCCCAAATCAATTCTGTTCCAAGAGCGGAAAAAGAAGATCAGCCTGTAACCAAATCAATTGGAAAGTAAGCTATGAATTTATTTATTTGCAATATTTAATGCCCTAAATTTATAATAATGGTATGGATTATTATTGGTTTAATTTCTATGCAAATACATACTTCTTGAGCTCAATGTATTTTCTAATAGAGAGGTAACAAAAATGGTTCTGATTATAGGGGCCCCCAATAAATATCACTGACATATCCTGTGAAATAAAATAACAATAACCAGACACATATGTTTATTGAAATTACATATTTATCAAAGTATTTCTAACCAAAATTGAAATATATCATTTGGTTTAAAACTGTGATCTTTGTTAATTGGGAATAATAATAACACCTACTAGAAATAAACACTAGGTATATGGTCATACTCGTAACAATAAAAAAATATTGGGGAGTTTTCAAAAAGGTTTACCTTTATTAGATAAGGCAACCATTTCTTTTTTTTATTTTTCTTAACACTTCCCCTAAATGAAAATAATTTCTCTCATCACAACAGTGCACTTAAATCATAAGATGGAATGACCATAGCACTAGCACGGCGCCACTTCACAAGGTAGACCGATGACACTTCTCAGGTATTCAAAGCTTGGCCTGTCCAAAAGCTTCATGAGAATGTCAGCTTGTTGGTCCATTGAAGATTCTGGCTGAACTTGAACCTCTCTATTTTCTATCTTATCGCCAAAAAACTGCATTCTTCCATTTATATGTTTGGCATGGCTGTGAAGTGTTGGATTGTGCAACAACTTGATTGCACTTTGATTGTCGAACTTTAGCACCAAAGGCTTAATTTCTGTAATAGAGACATCTTGAAGAACTCTCCTTAACCAAACTGATTCCCCTCACAGCCAAGCTTTCTGCTATAATATCTGCCTCAGTGATTCATAAGGCTACTACTCTCTTATTTAACCATGATAATGGTGAATTCCCAAATTTGTACATCATGCCTGAGATTGATCTTCGACACTCCACATCACCTGCATAGTCCACATCTGAAAAACATTCCAGTCCTGTTTCATGTGTTCTGAAGTGAAATCCTAGTGATGATGTGTGCTTTAGATACTATAAGAGACTTCTCACCATATCCCAGTCTCTTGGGAAATTCAAGCTTCTGGGATAAATAGTTTACAGTGAATGCAATATTTAGCCGAGATACAGTAGAGATACAAGGGGGATACAATTGCTTTACGATAAGGTACTGATAATTCTTTCTAAATCCTTGTCAGTGTATAAATATTCACCTCCCTCAATGGTAGTAGGAACACCATTACTATCTGGCATTCTACATTTTTGTGAAATCCCTCCCTGCATAGGCCTCCTGACAGGCACAGAGCCATTATTCAAATGCCGAGCTTGGAACAGGGTTTAATAACATCCACCTTAAACTCCTTATTTAAAAAATTATTTAGTTTCATTTTATCTCTAGAGAATATTAATCCATCATGTACATGAAGAGTAATAATTAATGACTTGTCAGCACTAACAGAGACATGGGTACTTTCACTTTGATTACAGCCACAATTGTGAAGAAAGTTAGAGACATTTTTATTCGAGCATCTGGGTGCTTGATATAGACTGTAGATCCTGTTTCTAAAAAGACAAACCTTGTCTCCACCCTCTTCAAGACCCGGTGGTTGTTTCATGAAGATCTTTGAACCCCTTGGCTACTAGGTGCGCTCTGAACCTGTCTACTAAACCATCTGAACGATATTTTATTTCATATACCCAGTGACAGTCAAGGATTTTTTTCTTCTCTGGTCATAGAACCAATTTCCAACCATCACTTTCTTTTAGGGCTTAAATTTCTTTCTTAATCGCTCGCATGATGTCACTGCTTTGCCTCTCCAGGACTAATAGCTTCATTAAAAGAATTAGGGTTCTCATGATTAGCTAACATAGCAAAATCTTCAAGTCTTGACGGTGGTTTTAGTCTATCTCTATTCTTCAGATGATAATATCCTACATTGGTCACTGTCTCCGCTTCTTGATTTTCTTATCTTTCAGTTTCTTGAATTTCTTCAAATCCAGTATCTTGATTTTCATAACATTCAACCCATATCCAATAAAAATCAATTTCTTAGATTTCGGATTCCATTTTTTTTTTATTTATTTGTTTCCTTATTTAGAAATATAACATACTATATGTTATACCATATCTGTGGAACCAAATATTTTAGGAATGATAAATAAATAAGGTTTATGTTCTGACTGTGCCTCAAAAGGTGTCTTTAAGTATTGAAGAGCTGAAGAACACGAACGATTGATAAAGTAAACAGCTATGTTTACAACTGTCTTTCATGGTCCTACTCAAAACAATAAAAAAATATAACTGGGGAGTTTCAGGAAGGTTACTCTGTGGTAAGGCTGCCTGTTATTAGATAAGACAAGACGATCATTCCTTCTTCTTTTACAATCTTGAAGTTGTGTCCTACACATAAATTTGGCCTGAAAATACATTCATCTTTTACCTCTATTGATCCACTTGACTGAACACTGTCTTTCAATTTTTAGTGCGTTAGTCAATGTATCAGGATCTATGTAACTTTTGGTACCCCTACCATCAATCAATCTGTTATTTCCCTGATGTATCTTTTCCTTAATATTCTGGTTTATGTTCAATAAGGAAATACTCATTTGATTTTCGACATTATCCATCAAACACCCACTATTGAATGACAATTGGTCCAATATTACTCTTTCTACGAATACTGATCATGATTACATAAGGAGGAGATTAACCTATTTGCTGTGGCGACCCCTATAATTTATTTTTAAAGTACAGGTGCTTGGTACTGTTAACACAGCATATTGCTATAATGTTCTTGTTCCGTGCTGAATTAAGCTATGGCTGAAAAACAAATATATCAACAGTTCAGAAAATGAGAAATAGTTAACCATGTTTAATATTTTTTTTTAGGTTAACCCAATCTCAGTTGAAAAAAATTGCTGCTGTTTTTCGGAACAGTTGTGTAAATGGTACCATGCTCACAAATACTGCAGCATTTGATTCTGAAACTAATACCAGAGTAGTCTGCAGGTAATAAATCTGTGTGCACAAATCTATAAAGTATGATTACAAATTATCATCTGTTCAGAAGCTAGAATGTACCAAAATGTACTAATTAATTTTAAATAATAAAAAGGAAAGACAATACATTTTAAAATAGTTAATATTTGCAATTTATTTAGAGCAACAAAATATACCTATCTGTAGGTCTATTTATACACTATTTGTGTATTTTATGATAGTGACCACAAAAATGATTCAATGGATCTAAAATTTTAAACATATATTCAACAACAATGCTGGCTGCTTTGTACACATTTGATACTGCATTCAGTTAAGATAGTTATAATAATGGAAAGCATCTATTAACTGACTTACCCACTTCTCTCTGACTTATAAGCATTTTCAATTTACTGCTTCAAAGCTATTTAAGATTTGATGTTTGAGGACACATTAAACGTAAAAATAAATTCAAAGATGTTTTAAAATTAAATTTTGGGAGTCATCAATATAAATTAAATATTTCATTTAATTCAAGCAAATTTCAATAGATTTTTGTATTAAAATTTTAACTATTTGTTTTTTTTTATTTTCAGCGACTGAGATGATTTAAATAATAAAATGAAGTATTTTTGATCAAAAATATCAAGTAGTTTTTTTGCAATGATACAAATATTTAAAAACTCAGGTTGAGTTCTTTAAGGCTTTTGATATTTTTTTCACCTTCTTTGTTTGTTTTTTTTTTACCAAATTTAAAAAATGCTGTGAATAGCCGATGGTTTGATTTATTATTTCCTAAGTTAATGTTACTTACTCCATTCTCGATTTCAGAGTGGTTTATCCAGAAGATTTGATAAAAGGTGGTGAAAAGCCAGTTGTCAAACAAGGAAAGAAAAGGGCAAGGTCTGTTGAACCAGATAAGGTTACAGCAGAAGATGAAAAGACCGCCAAAAAAACACCACCACCTACAGCTCGTACAAGGTAACTATTCGATATTATTTAATTCCAGATCCTGTCTAATGAGGTAATACAATTAATACCCGGGAGAAACTATTGTGGACCGATAAAGAATGTTTAGTTGAGATTTTTTATAGTTTTGTAGTTATTACTTGTGCTTCCCATCACTTTCTTTTTATTCAGAACTTTGTACTTGATACTGGCATATTCAAATTTTTTTTAAAAAATTTAAGTGGTGAAAATAAGTTTAAAAAACTACAAGACTGTAACAGTATCTGCTTAAAAGGTAAAAGTATTATTTTCCTCATCTTAATAAAATTTCTAAATGCATTACAAATGACTAAATGAATGTTATTTTATTTATTATAAGAATTTTTGTTAATTTTATAGACTTATGTTTGCTAAAAATTTCTAATAGTAATACCGTAAAATCTATTCTATTTTAATACATAATAGCTTATGTATATACCATACAAGAAGAAGAATTTTCATGTTTTTTTTTTATCTCTTTTCAACAAAATCTTCAATATCTTGGCTTCACACTAACTGCATAAGAACTAAAATTGACGTGAGACAGTTCAGGGAATAAACATATAAATTCAAACCTTATCCCAAGGGCATTTGCATATTGTGTCTCTACAAAAATTAACATAAACCATACTTAGCAAACTATCAATACTAAAGCTTCTACAAATATCCCGTAGACCACAATAAAAATGGCAGTTAACTGATAATTCCCATCCGTGAGTTAGAGGCAGGCAGAGTTCAAATAATATCAGAACTCTATGAGCTTTCTGCATTCATGTTTCTTCTTATTTATGTATTTGACTTTAAGTATATCTCAAGTTCATTTTCAGATCTGGAAGGCTGTCTCGTCCGCCTCGATACATGGTCAAAGATTTCAAAAAACTGACAGAAGATGCTGAAACTTCTTATTCGGACTATGTTTCAGAAGAAAACAGTGAAAACACACCTTTCTTACACTTTCCTGGTATGTATTAATTGTCTAGTATACATTTTGATGCATTCTATCAGAGTATCTAACATCATTCTAATTATGAGGACAGATTTAATCCAACTTAATCTGCTAACTATTACACAGGCCTAAAAGAAAACAAATTTGTTTTTTGTGCCTAGGATTTTAGAACTGATTTTAACTAAACTATATTTGGGGCTCTGTATCTAAATATGAAATTAGATTGTCTCTATCTGCTCTTCTTTTTTTATGTCAGAGTTTTTTTTTTAACGTGCAGTTCTACATGAAATGTACGGTTTTAACTCCATTTTGTGCAGTTCTAAATCACAAATATAAGGACTGGTTCCTGTGTTATTCTTCTTTCGAGAAGATAATCTTGTATTTTGTCATGAAATCAGAGGACTCCTGGAAAAAATGGGTCTTACTGATTATTTCCGAGATAATAGGCACCTAATTATTGGCAGAAGCGAAGTTTGAAATATGAAATACAATGGGAATAAATATGGTTCAATACCATTTGCTCATTCAACGAAAAGGAAAGAAGAGTAGAACACCATTGTTTTGGTCTAGGAGAAGATGAAGCATCCTGAACATCAATTGTGTGATCATGATTTGTGTGGACTTAAAAATAGTAAAGTTTCTCCTCCACACTAAATATCCTTGCTTCTTGTGCCTCAAGGATAGCAGAGATAAAGCACACCACTCTGTTAGAAAAGATTAGCCTAATAGACAAAGCCATGGAAATTGGGGAAAAGAATGTCATCATCGACCCCTTTAGTGAACAAAAGAAAATCATCTTTCCTCCACTGCATATAAAGCCGGACCTTATGAAACAGTTTATAAAGAATCTTGATAAAAATGGATCATACTTTGCATATGTAGGGGGGAAAATGCCTCAGTTGTATACAGAAAAAATTAAAGCAGGAATATTTGATGCCCCACTAGTAAGACAACTCATTAAGGATCCTGCCTTCATAAATTTAATGAATGAGGGTGAATGAAAAGCCTGGACTTTATTTGTTGCAGTTGTCGGAAATTATCTGGGCATACGCAAAGCTGAAAACTACATTGAACTGGTAAATGAGATGCTCAATAGTTACAGATCCATTGGTTGTAACCTGAGTTATAAGGTGCACTATTTACATAGCTACTTAGGCCGTTTTCCTGAAAATTTAGGAGACACCAGTGAGGAACCACTTGAAAGATTTCACCAGGATATTAAAACTATGGAGGCCCGCTACCAAGAAAGATAGGATATGTACACAATGGCAGATTACTGATGGAGCATAAAAAGGGATTGTTCCAAAATACATTCAAGAATGTCAGGTAAAAGAAGTTTCTGAAGTGTTCTGCAACTAGTTGGTTTCATTGATGAATTTTCCCTCTATCTTTATATATAATAATATTTGTATAATATAGTAATAAAAATTCTTTGTTTAGTTTTTTTATTTAATCCATGGATTTAACTTGAAATAGTGTTACATATATTTTACTAAAATGTTTAATCTCAGAAATTTTTGCTCCTAGGCTACTAATGCCATATTCGGATTCATGGCATCAAATTTATATGAAATCAGCTCCAAATAATCTGGCACCAAAACAGCTGTTGACCTGTGTCATTATTAATTATTAGCCATACAAAACATATTTACCAAAGAGATTGGAATTTGAACCTGGGAACTCTCTATTATCCAGTCAGGAGCTGCTACTCCCTGCTGGAGTGGACGATATTTTACTGGCTGTTAATTATTATTAACAATAAAATTTACTTTGTTAGCCTTTATAAAATACAGAGTTAAAATTTGATCTTGTGAAATAAAAAAACAGGTATTTAACATTTTTTAAAAATCCAGTTCAGATCACTGCCATTAAGAGGGATTAAAAAAAAAGAAAAGATTTTGCACAAAAACTCATGTTTTTATTGTGCCTCATGTTGGAAACAAATGTTTTTAAATCATAAAATATTTAGATTATATGTTTTAATTTTTTTTTTTTTTTCAGATCCGCAGCAACGTAAAAGCAAATTTTCAACTAGATTTCACTGTCCAACATGTAATAAAGTGTATCTAGGGAATAAAAAGATGCTGAAACATTTCAGTGAATATCCGGACCATAATAATGGGGAAACTATTTTCAATTTTAATGGTAAATATGCATTTTTTTTTTTGGAATACCTTTGATACTACAATATTGATAGTCCAACATTTGTAAATCCAACAAGCTCATGACATCTAAGGGAACGTGTTGATCAGTTATAGTGGGGGATCAAAAAGGAGGTTGTTTTCCTTCATTGATTACCATTAAAAAACCCTTTTTAACCCTAAGTGTCACCAACATTTCTAGGTATAAAGTTGTAACCTTAATTCCTTATTTTGCATTGTTTAAATAGGACCCTCAGTAGTCTGGAATATTTGATAATCCAACAACTTGTTGGCCCCATATTTGTCGGATTATCAAGATTGAACTGTATTTGTAATCAGACCTGAACAATGGTGAAAACCCAGGGGTATAAATCTTAAGTAGCTTTTGACGTGACAAATTCTCAAAGTCAGCAAAACAGGCCACAATCCACAATTAATTTTTTATTTCCATCCTTCCTATGATTGTACTACAGCAAAACCTAATCATAATTTTTTGAGGTGTTGTGGATTCTACTTTTGACATTTCAGATCAATTGAACAATTTTTATTGCAGCTGGCATACATAAGGACAGACAAAATTGTCCTTCTTCAATGAAAGTAAAACCTTCCCTTTTGGCCTCAGAAATTACATTGTACAAATATGTGTCATTTTGTGAATTATTTTGATGTTACGGAGCATTTTTTGGTGCAAAGAATTAATAAATAAGGATAATAAGGGATCTTCTAATTAATAGAAACTTTGTCTGGAGAAGTACCGAGCCACTATGCAAATATCTTAAAAAGCTGATGCTAAATTCTTGGGGGAAACCATGAAAATGGAATTAATCTTCTTTCAGATACTGCAAATAAGAAAAGCTGTTTACCACAATCCAAGCAGGCTGCAAATTTCACTAATAAGAAAAGCTTCAATTTGGGTTGTGGATCATCCATTAACCATCCTTTCTACTCATTTTCTGTGTAATGTAATTTTAAGAGGCCATTAAAACAATGAAAAGACATTTATTTCTTGTATATCATTAAGATTTTTACTCTGTAATTGTATTAATTATCGTCGTAGGAAGTAAATAAAATGAATAAATCTGTGAAGAGTTGAGGTAGATGGCCCATGTTTAATGCTGGGATTTTATCTCTCAACCTTGATTTTGGTGTTTCATACTGGAATCAATACTTAACGAGGGTGGTCTGAAAAGTTTCCGACCTAACAAAGATACAAGACGTTTTTTCAGAAATTTTTTTTTTTATTTTTCAACATAGTCTCCTTGTAACTCTACACACTTTTCCCAGCGATGCTCCCATCTCTGTAACCCGTCCAAATAGTACTCGGCGTTTTTCTCTGCAAAATAATCGTTCACGAAGGTGATTGCCTCTTCATTTGACGAAAATCTCTGTCCTCCGAGCGCAATCTTAGATGAGGGAACAAAAAGAAGTTGCTTGGGGCTAGATCTGGTGAGTAAGGCGGATGGTCAAGCAGTTCAAAACGCAATTCATGGATTTTCGCCATGGCAACCGCTGAGGTGTGAGACGGTGCATTGTCTTGGTGAAACAGGATTTTTTTTTTCTGCAAATGTGGCCGTTTTTCTGCAAGTTCTGTCTTCAGCTTGTCAAGTAATGATGCGTAGTATGCTCCTGTAATGGTTTTTCCTTTTTGAAGATAATCGATTAAAATAATTCGTCGCCATCACTTTCCCAGCCGAAAAAACAGTTTTTGCTTTTTTTGGAGCCGGTTCCCCCTTTGCAGTCCACTGTTTGGACTGTATTTTTGTTTCGGGCGTAGAATGGTGTATCCAAGTTTCATCCACAGTAATTAATCGGTGCCAAAACTCGGATTTAATGGCCAACAGAGCGTTGGAAATGTTCATTCGAACAAGTTTTTGGCAAACGCGGCACACAACGCGCGGACAGCTTTCTCATCTCTAAATGTTGATTTAATATGTGACAGACACATTCTTTTGACATGTTCATAACCTCTGCTATCTCTCTCACTTTAATTCGCCGATCGTCTAGCACCATTTGGTGAACTTTGGCAATGTTTTCGTCGGTAGTTGCAGTTTTTGGACGTCCCGAACGTTCATCGTTTCCCAAGCTCTTACGACCACGTTTAAATTCAGCTGCCCAAAATTTCACTGTGGTAAATGATCTTTGATTTGCGTAGGCGTATTGCCTTTCAAAACAAATATTTAATGACAGCTCAATACTCAATTTTGTCCATTTTCATAAAAACACTCAAACGACTTTGATGAGTAACTGTCAACAGACGAACAACGAAATTCACTAGCTTTTATTTACGACTGCTGCTGTCTTCATGTTGAGGTCGGAAATTTTTCAGACCACCCTCGTATTATTCACTTCATTATTGAAGTAGCTACACAATTTTTTCACAAGACTGAATGAACGGCAACCCGAACAATTCATCTCATTAAAAATTTTTAAGAGAGCCGAGAAATCAACTCAACCTCAGGTCTCATAGTTTATAATAGTAAGAGGTAGTAACCCCTAGGCTAGGGGGTAAATATTTAATTTTTTTTTATGAGAACCAAGAACTGTGGCTAGCAAGATTTTTAAGTTTGAAAAAAAAAAAAGTATACAATAAACTCTTATCTTTTATAGAACCAAGTGTTATTTAACATCTAATTGTAAATATTGTATTTTATATATACTGTATTTATTATTTTTAAAAATTGTAATTTGAATTTTTTTATAATTTTTCTTAAGTTACATGAGTGAGACTAATGAAAATTTATCAAACTAATAAATTAACATATGTAATTGAATTCCATTAGTACATCAGTATTTTTATTATTTTAAAGTCATTGACTCTCTAGCTACTTATTTATTTTTAGTATTTATGAAATAAAATATTTATTTCAGAGGATGAGATTGCAAAGCAGCAGGTAAACCAGAGAAGTATGTGGAAGAAAATATTTCGAAAAGGAGCCCGTTCCAATAAATTTGATACTGCCGCACTGTTTAAAGAGGTAACATTGCATATATTTCAGCTTTATTGAATTAAATTTTGTTTTGAAGCTTTTTTTTTTATATCATTCCTAATATTTACTGGGATGTATCCTGTTTATTTTCCAGCTCTTTCATGTCTGTTCTAAGGAACATATCGCCCCTGTGGCTAACGAATGGGTTACAACTAATGTTGAACCTTGGGACTATTTGAAGACAAGACAGATGAAGGAAGGTGGTGGGGTGAAGGGTCTTCTCTCGGACTTATCGTCGCTTATAAATTCAATTCCTAAGGATTTGCTTCTGACTGCACAACCCGGGGATATCGGTTCTATACATGTAAGTAGAATAATAATTGTTTTGAGTCTATTTCACTAGCTAAATTGTTTGTTGAGAATATTTACTAAAAAGTTAGAAAAAGCTTGTATTATATTTTATATTTATCAATAACAATTGCCGAGCCTATAGCAAATAAAAATATATTAAAAAAATTACACATATTGTTGTGATATTTTAAAATGATGATTTTTAATAGTGTTTGTTTAAATAAACTCGGAATTAGCGAGCATTGAATAACGTAATAACGATCCGTGATTCATTTTTGAAAGTATGAACGTTTTTATTGTCGTCATATTAATTATTAATAATTGAAATAAAAATAATATCATATTTAATATAAACATTTATTATATAAACTTCTAAATTAAGCAAAGTATAAATATTCAAAACAACTGGCATTAAATAACGAGTTGAAACTCAAGAAGGCAGCGGAGAGATGCAGATATATATACGAGCCAACAAAGGACCAAAATTCATTCGTTCTTCAGAAGGCAGGCAAAGAGGGAAGCCCAGGTAGTCACCGACCCACGCTACCGCCTCATGGTGAATCACTTTCACTCGGCATGAAGAAAAAGGACGCGCTAGTAAGACGATTCGGATCAAGCAAATGAAGATTACCACCGAAGAGAAGAACACAAAGAAGCACTGGCCAGTATTAGTATACAGTTACGAATAATTTACAAGGTACCATTTTAATGTTAGTTTTAATAGTATTCTTTATTACGTACGTATTTTATATTTTTGTATATCAATTTTAGTTATTCAATGTGTTATAAATAAAACCAATATTCCTTTTGCCATAAGTTTCCTATAATTATTAACAGAACCCTGAATTAACGTAAAAGTTATTAAATATAAAAGTTTTTTAAAAATTATATAAAAAAATATATAATTAAATTATTATTATTAATGCATCAAGCAAATATTAGAATAATATATATATATATATATATATATATATATATAATATATATGTATATATTATTCTAATATTTGCTATTTATTAATAATATTTTAATTATATTTTCTTTCATATAATTTAAAAAAACTTTATATTTATAACTTATACATTATCTCAGGGTTCTGTTAATAATTATAGGAAACTTCTGGCAAAAGGAATATTGGTTTTATTTAAACACATTGAATAACTAAAATTGATATACAAAAATAAAATACGTACGTAATAAAGAATACTATTGAAACTAACATTAAAAATGGTACCTAGAATTATTCGTAACTTTATACTAATACTGGCCAGTGCTTCTTGTGGATAATCTTCGTGTGGTTCGTATCAGCATGCTTGTTCTAAGCTGCCGCACGTGGTTCCAGACGTCTTTGTTGTCGCATCTGGTGAAAGTAAAAAGGGGCTGAGACCTTGTGCACCATGAGGCAGGATCGCCGCTTCCTGGGTCCTTTTCTGCCTGCTCCTGACGAAAGAATGTCTGCTTGGGCTCTTTGTTGGCCTATTTATATTACATACCGCTGCCTTCTTGACTTTCAACTCGTTATTTAATGCCAGTTGTTTTGAATATTTATTACTTTGCTTAATTTAGAAGTTTATATAATAAATGTTTATATTAAATATATTATTTTTATTTCAATTATTAATAATTAATATGACGACAATAAAAAACGTTCATACTTTCACAGAGATATGAACTACGGATCGTTATTAAGTTCTTCAATGCTTGCTTTTTCCAAGATTATTTAAACAAACACCATTAAAAATCATCATTTTAAAATATCACAACAATATATATATAATATATAATATATATGTATATATATATATATTTGTTTCGAATCCAGAAACTTAAAGGAGGTGGAGGTTGTCAGGTTATAAATCGGACACTTGTAGATGTAAGAACTGTAATATTAAACATATGTACACATTAGCTAGCGCTACAAATATTGCAATAAACAAATAAAACTTAAAACTAACCTGAATCAATACAATTGCCGATAATAAGCCTTGATTATTGTCTTAACATTGTACAGCTCTTATATCGCAGGTTACAGCTTGGAGCGATACTAGCGAGCTCTGTAGGGACATCTAGCATATGTCCCGAAGTTTGGCGGTAACGTTCAAACTTACATCCCCCCTTTTTGAGACAGAGGGTAAAGCCTTTTCGAATAAGGCACGAGCTTACTAGCATGAAATAAGTTTGACTCCTTTTTACGAAATCTACTATGTATTAAAAATATTACATCTGAGATTTTCTCTTTTATTTTGAATGGTCCTGCTCTGATCGCATCTAATTTATCTTTATTCAATTTGTTGCTGTTTTGTATATATACAAGGCCTCCAACTTCATTTTCAAACTTTTTATCATAATACTTTTTATTTTGGTTATGTGTCTTTTCTGAGTTCTCACAAGCTATTTCCCTATTATTTTCTAAATTTGTAATTTTATTTTCATTTAGTTCGTCAGATACAAATGATGCATCTATTCCAGTTAATAAGTAATTGGGGGTAAACCCAGTAGAACTATGTATTGTGTTATTATATTCCTTGATACACTTTTCTGCTACTATTGGCCACAATTTATCTCTATTTTCATGAATTTTGCACCTTATTCTGTCAACTAGTGTTTGATTTGTCCTTTCGTTTAATCCATTAGAAAATGCGTAATCTACTGCTGTAAAAATTAATGTTATCTTTTGTTTATTTACATATTTTTTAAATTGTGCTGAATTTATACTAGGATATTGATCTGTTAATAATGTTTTTATATTTCCAGCTTTTTCTACTTTCTTGATTAGATTAATAAAATCTTTTGCTATTTGTGTTTTCGAAGTGCTGATATATGCATATCTTGTGAAATGATCTACTACCAAGTGTAGATATTTTGTTGTACTTTTATTCCCTTTAAATCCTCCTATTGTATCTAAAGATATTATATCTAGTGGTTCTTTTGCTGGACCAAGTTGAGACAAGGGAGCCTTAAAGCAACCTATTCTTAAATTATTTTTAATACATGTTTCACAAGATCTGCAAATCAATCTAATCTGTTTATACATATTTTTAAAATAAAATTTTTGACCTATTGTTAAAATTAATTGTTTCGTTCCTATATGACCTTGATCTTTATGTACACTTTCAATAAGTGAAATACCAAATTCTTCTGTTATCCATATTTTCTCACTCTTATTCAGTATTTTGTAAATTATATTATCTTTAATTATGCATTTGTCATCCAATTTTAATAACTTTTGATTTTCTTTTAAATCTTCCAGTTTTAATAAATTTGATGTTTTAATCGCAGAGTTATCATCTGTTTCTTCATTTGATTCTAAAACTGGATTTCTGGATAAATAATCTGCCTCCAGATTTTCTTTACCTGGGTTATATACGATCTCAAAGTCAAATTGTGAGATATAGTTTAAAATTTGTAGTAATTCTGGATCATTACTTTTCTTCACATTAAAATTTTCTAATGGTCTGTGGTCTGTAAATACCACAAATTTTTTCCCTATCAGATAATATTGACAGTAAAGTATAGCTTCTTTAATAGCTAAACATTCTATAAATATTGCTTTTTTTGTTTTCTGAGCGTTTGTCAGTTTTTTAGAAAAGAAAAATACTGACTTTAGAGATTTGTCTTCTTGTGGTTGTTTTAGAATTGCTCCAACTCCTTCAATACTTGCATCAGTGAATATGTATGTTGGAGCTTCTGGATCAAATATTGCTAGCGCAGGAGCTGAGCATAAGTATTTTTTTGTTGTCTTGAAACAATCTTTACATTGTTTTGACCAGTGAAAATCTACATTTTTTCTTAATAAATTTCTTAAGGGATCTAGCAATATAGTATGTTTCGGTATATACTCCAAATAGAAGTTTATTTTACCTAAAAATTGTCTAACCTGTTTCTTTGTTTGAGGTACAGGAAACTTTTTAATTGCTGTGAGATTGTCATTCATTGGTTTTATATAATTATTTCCTATTTCATGACCCAGGTAAGTTATCTTGTTTTGTGCAAACTGACACTTTGATTCATTTAATTTAAATCCTTGTTCATGTAGTGCTTTTAACACTAATTCTACATGTTTTACATGGTCCTCGTAATTCTTTGAATGAATCAATACATCATCTATGTAGTTAACAGCAAACTTATCCAGGTTATTTCTTCTAATCACACTTGACAAGACTCTTTGGAATATAGCCGGAGCAGACTTCAAACTATATGGCAAGCAATTCCATTGCCAATGACCATGATGGGTTACGAAAGCCAGTTTATATTTATCCTTTTCGTGCACTGGTATCGACCAAAACGCCGAATTTACATCCAATTTTGTAAAAAAATTACAGTTTCTGGCACGTACTGTCAGATCATCAATCCTAGGAAACGGTTGACTTTCTGGCACAATTATTTTATTTAGTTCCTTAAAGTCAATACAAAAGCGCGATCTTTTTCTTTCTTCCTTAAATACCAGTGACAGGAGCTGCATAAGGGCTTTTCTTCAATTAGACCAGCTTTTAATAATTCCTCAACTTGCTTTTCAATTTCAATTTTGTCTTGAAACGAGCATCTGTATGGTTTCTTCGAAATATATCTATTTTCTATTAATTTTACTGTTGCTTCATAACCTTTTATTTTTCCTATGTCAAATTTTGACTTTGCAAAAATTTTATTATTTTTTTGTATAATATTTACTATCTTGTTTATATCTGATATTTCAGTCTTGTTAATTTGCTGATCTTTTTGTTTTATCTCCTTTTGTTTTATTATTAAGTTTTCATCTTGATATAGTTTGAATTTTTTTATTAAATCTAATCCTAATAGAAAATTATCTTTAAAATTAATACTTTTCTCAATAAAAAACTGAAAATTTTCTTCCATATTACCGATTTTAATTATTAATACAGCCGTACCCTCTGTTTTTGCTACTCCTGTTACCCCTTTTATATTATCTCTCCCACTTATTATTTTTTTAATATCTTTATTATTATTTAAAAATTCATAATTTATCAAAGAAATATTAGATCCAGAGTCATAAAGACCAATAGCTGGATTTCGATTAGCTAGAATTTTTATTTTAATAAGTGGGAGGACTACTCGTTTTTTGCCCCTTCAGAGCTTGCTATCATATCTTGAACTTCTCCATTATTTGTAATCTTAATATTCTCATTTTTTATTTTTTCAATTGTTTATCTTTTAAACGACACAAACTCTCTAAATGAAATCTATTTTGAAAACCTAATTTTTCACATATTGTATGGTTTTTTCTCGCTTGAACATTTTTGTGTTTCTTTCTCTTTTTTTCTGTCATTTAACTTACCAAATTGTTTTAATTTTGCCATGCTTACAATAGACTTTCTTTCTAATTTATTTTGTATAAAATTTGGTATGTTAATTACAATCAGGTTAATTTAAGTATTTAATGAGATAGTTTCATCTATTTCTAACAATAAACTTCTTTTCTTTAATGTATATTCTAACAGGGAACCATTTAAATACTTAAAATTATATGCATATGCTATATCAGTCCAGGACTGTGCAGAGAAGGTTTCAATAAAGGAATTATTCCAAGCTTCCCAATTAAACATTGAGTTCTTTTTCCAGAATATATTATACCAATCTAATGCAGACTTTTCTAAGAATAATCTTAGAGCTTCTGCATATTTGTCTTGAGTAATCCCCACTCTAGCACACTCCTGAACGAATAAATTTAGCTATACATTAGAATTTAAATTTTCACCATTAAATTTTTCTATAACCATATGTTTAACCCGAGAACACATATGTTTTTCTATGGTACCTGTTATATCATTGTTTGTGTTAGGTATAACCTCTTCTAAATATTCATCATAAAATGTTACATTACTTTCTACATCCAAATAAATCTTACTGAGCTCTTCAGTCATTGTTATCACAATTTTTCGAAATTTGTTTCGAATTCTCAAACTCTTCACTACTGTAGTATCGAAGAGTTGTTTATGCTGAGCGCTAGACTGTTTATCTTTTGGAAATATAAAACTTTCCATTTGGCCAACCAGCTGAATCGTCGTAACTTTCACTACAGTGCTTTTAGAATCTTCACCAGCTTCTGAGATGAAATGAAATTTTGCCTTTGTCTCCATTGTATTGATTTGTAAGTTTCTAATTCAGAAACTTAAAGGAGGTGGAGGTTGTCAGGTTATAAATCGGACACTTGCAGATGTAGTTTAGAACTGTAATATTAAACATATGTACACATTAGCTCGCGCTACAAATATTACAATAAACAAATAAAACTTAAAACTAACCCGAATCAATACAATTGCCGATAATAAGCCTTGATCATTGTCTTAACATTGTACAGCTCTTATATCCCAGGTTACACAGCTTGGAGCGATACTAGCGAGCTCTGTAGAGACATCTAGCATATGTCCCGAAGTTTGACGGTAACGTTCAAACTTACATATATATATATACACACAGGTGGTCTGAAAAGTTTCAGACCTCAACATGAAGATGATAATAAAATAAATAAAAGCTTTGTTAGGTCGGAAACTTTTCAGACCATCCTCGTATATATATATATATATAAAGTACAAATTAACTGAATCATTCAGTAACATGTTCTGCATTAAAATGGATTATTAGATGCATTTTGTAATTGGTTTGTGTGAAATTGATCGTCTATCGCTTAAACATTTTTATAATTTAAAAATGAGTTCTCACCATCACTGAAGTTGTCGGAATATATTTATATGCGCCTAAAGTTATTGGGTTGTAGTCATTTTCACTCAGAATCTATGGAATCATAGTTAAGAATTTGTTTTCAAAACTTTTCCTTCACTGCATGAGATACAAATGACATAAACATTGTCTTTTCTTGATTTAATAATTTAAAACTAAAGTAAAGGGTTGGCCAAAAAGTCCGTTCAGTTTTTTAAGCGAAAACGACACAACTTTTAAACACAAAGCAATTTATTCAATCAATGATATAATTGCCGTTTTGTTCTAGTATCTTCTGCCATCTCATGGGCAGATTCATAATTCCATGCTCAAAGAATTTCCTGTATTTACTGGCAAAAAAATTTTCCAAGTGGATTTTTACATCTTCAGAGCTGAAGGTCTGTCCATTCAATGAATTTTGAAGAGACCGAAACAGGTGGAAATCTGAAGGTCCAAGGTCGGGCGAATATGGAGGGTGCGGCAAAACTTCCCAGCCAAGCTCCAGTAACTTCTACCGTGTCTGCAAAGAAGTGTGCAGTCTGGCATTGTCGTGATAGAAAACAATCCCCTTACGGTTGGCTAGTTCTGTACGCTTCTGGTGGATTGCTGCATTTAATTTGTCCAGCTGGTCACAGTACACATCCGAATTGATAGTCCTGTTCGTAGGAAGAAGTTTGTAAAAGAACAACCCTCCAAATCGAAAGCATAACCTTCTTTGGGTGAAGTCCTGCTTTGGGGGTTGTTTGTGGTAGTTCGCCGTGCTTCCCCCATGATCGTTTGCGCTCCACATTGTTATAGACAATCCACTTTTTGTCCCCTGTCATCATTTTCTTAAAAAAAGGATCGTTTTCTTCACGTTTCCTCAATGAATCACAGATGGAAATCCTTAGGGTGAGGTTAGCCTCACTAAGTTGATGGGGAACCCAAACATCAAGCCTGCTCACGTAGCCAAGTAGATGTAAATGGTTTTCAACACTCGATCTGGATATTTTGAGGATAACTGCGATCTCCCTAGTTGGGGATTGGTGTCGACTAATTCCTTCACTTTGTCACTGTTAATCTCAGTTGGCCGGCCAGAGCGATCACTTCTGGCACACACGTTCTGTAACAGCATCCTCTCCGAACACAACTTTCCACTGCTTTCTTGCCTTTTTTAAAATAAAAAAGCATGAGGTGTCGATAATGTTCGTTTTGGTTTTCCATTTTCAGGATGATCCTAAACACACAAAATACAATCAGTCTCGTCGGAATTTCAAACTACGTTGAAGTGTCTAGTATCTGACAAAAGCGCACTCGCAAGGGACGGACTGAAGTTAGCTACATATTAGACTGCTTAAAGTTTCGTGACGACAAAAACCGAACGGACTTTTTGGCCAACCTGATATGGTTCCTGTAAATGTTTGAGTTTAACAAAACTTACTTGGTATTAATAAGTCAGACGATTGGTTAATGTTGTTCTTTTCATTATTCCATATTCTTAATCTACGATTTGGGCTTTACTCATTCTGTTCCGAATATTTCATGGGCATTGGCCTTTTAAACTTATGCCAATTTTTCTCGGCTGCTTTAATCTAGCTAAGCCATCTTATAAGCACTGGTTGGTTCCCCTGGGAAATGGAATAATCCTTTTTCAAAGAAGCTAATTATTGAGGGCTTACCTTATTTTTTTTTCATGGAATATTTACCCATTTTATCTAGAATTTCATCTCTAAGGTTTTATTTTAATTTTTTCTTTCTTTCTCACATTGAACAAAACAAAGTGCAATCATCAATACATATGTAATTATCAACAGATATAGTAAACATTGCATCTATGTACTAATTTTTATAAATACTTTGTCACCAGTTTAAATATGCAAGCAAAATCGATATGCATTTGCACAAAAATCCAGGCTCTGGTTATAAAGGGTGTCCCAAAATTAACGCAAGTTTTGAATTTGCCGCCATTTGTGCAGTTAAGTGCTGGCAACCCTAAAAAAAAACAATTTGACAGCTGAGAGTTTAGGGTTAGTAAAAATGGAGCGTTACACGATAGAAAAATTTTGACAAAAGAGTGCTTATGTGCCAGCAAAGTCGTGGAGGCCATTTGCCCAATGTGTTATTCCATAAATAACCCTATCCTATTTACTTTATAATTCAATAAAAAAAATACTAAAAACTGTTTTTTCTATTTAAATCAAATCTTGCGTTAATTCTGGGACACCCTACATATGATTTGTTTTTTGAAATTGTTTAGTAAGTAAAATGAAGTATTGCCAGTAAAAAATACCGAGCAATTTTTTCACGTCTATTAAATAAGTAGTTAAAAAACTCATTCTGAAACTTGCACTATGCTTACTTCTTGATGGTATTCTAAACCCATAACTGGTTTTAAAAAAATCAATCTCTGATATTGAAAAAAAAATTATCTGATCTTGGCTTTGACACGATCTTTTTCTTTGGTAAATAACTATTAAAAAAAGTTACTTTCCATAGCTTTGAATATTAATAGTAATATTTTAATTTTTGTTTTAGATTGAGGATGAAGGCATGTGTCGAATGCTTAATATATCTCCTGGCCATTACCTCCCGAATGAATCATCTTTGAAGCAAGATGAAATAATAAATGTTTGTACAAACAATAGTAGCACCAACTCTAACATAGAATCTGCTGAAAATTATTGGGACACCGGAGATATCATATGCAGTGATGACAAGGTGGAGCTTGTATCTTCAAAAGTTGAAGATGTTGGAGATATTTCAAAAGTTGATACATCAGAACTCAATGAAATGTTGTTAGATAAATCCTCCTTGGAATCAGTTGATCAGATTGTAAATGAAAGGTTAAACGATTTAATCCTTACAAGTCCTCTCGATGTTAGTCCTCTTGTCGAAACACAAGTCCTCGCTCATTCAATACTCACTTCGTCTCCGGATCTTCTTCACAATGTTACTGGCTCAACGGAAGATTTATTGAAAACTTTGGATAACCTTACTCCTGTCTTGCCATCTGATTCTGCCTCTAACGACTTTGATTTCACTGTCCTTTCATCTGACTTTGCATCTGACAGGTGACAAAAGTCTTTGAATTTTAGTTACTTCGTTGAATCAATGAATTAATTCATTTATATCTACAGTAAATATCTCTTAAATAAGTTATGTATTATTATTGTTGTGTAGACCCTAATTTATTTTTTTAGTGAAATATTTTCTCTAATGGACAAGGGGAGTGGGGGGGGGTTAATGTTTACTGTAGAATATAATTTTATATATGAATTTCTTGTACAACAGATATGTTGTCACTGTCATAATAAAAACCTGTTTACTAAAAATTGAAAATTTTACAGAGGACACAAAAGTTTGTTATGCCTTCTGTTTTTTTTTGTGTTTAAATACTGAAAAATTTACTTTACATGTTGTTGTTTTGTTTTTTTTCAAGCCAGTATTATTGCACTAAGACTTATGACTTGCAAAAATATGGAAAACAAAATATGGAGTTACTAAGTTTTCTTATGACAGTGACAATTTGTTGGGTACTTAATAGATTAACATGGAGTTACTGATTTAACTTTGTTTTATAGTTCCTAATTTTTTGTTATGTCATTTATGTAGTTTAGTGTTTGCCTAAATCAATGCACAACCACTAGAAATTTTTAGATGAAATTGGTTTGGGAAGAAAAAAAAATTAATAATTTGTGAAATTGTTAAAAGTTCATGCATTTTCGGCAGATTACTTAATATTATGAAATGAGACTGTTATGTACATAATGTAATTTAAATATTTTATAGTGATATATTCTTATAAAAAATTTCAGAAAAATGTTATGTTTTGTTTTTTAAACTGTAATAGTTTTAGTAATTAAAAGTTGCCTATTCATTCCAACTGTTTTAAATCTGTGCTCCGATGACAAAATAACTTTTCCTATCAAAGAGATTTTTTCACACTCCAGAGTCTAATAGTACTATAAGAAAAGTGACTTATAACATTTGGCCATCTGAACACAGACATTTTTATAATTAATGGTTAAACATAAAAAATAGTGGGACAGCTGAGAGTCAAACCTGGAACCTTCTTCTGATTTTTGTTCATGTGCTTTATTCTCTAGGCCTTCCCATATGGTCCCTTGACCATGTGTTAAACAGACTAAGACAATAAATTTCCTAAATGGTAAGGGTATCTGAATGAAAATCAGATGATTCCAGGTTTAAGTCTCGTATGTGCCTTTTATTTTTATCTTTAATTACTAACTGTACTGGTTCTTTAAAATGTTTTTGTATAATAAAACATGAATCATCAGATATCAGTTTCCATTAGATCATAGATTTTGTTTTATGAGTTGTTGGTTATTTTGTTTAATGAAGCAGCCATGTAAAATTGTTTTAATAAGTAAGTAAATAAATCTTGTACGAATGTGACAGCAAAATGTTGCATTTTTTTTTTTTTTTATTTTGTGGATTTTTTTTTATTAAATTAGATAATATCTCTATAATTGTATTCTGAATTTCCCTGAACCTTTATAAAATTTAAATAAACATTAATTAATAATGTGTAATACTGAAAAATTAAGTTGGCATTGAGACACTGTACACACCAGAAGAAGAATGATTATGTTAAACATTAGAATCTCAAGGTGAAGGTGAGTTGTTACTTTATCCTTTATGTTAAAGGGCACGTGTTTGATTAACACCTAAAACTAAAAAGTTTTCTATGAATGAAATAGAAGTGGTTGTATTTTTTAAAAATATTTTTAAGTCCCAGCTCAGAAACTATCTAAGATATATAATTCTGATTTGGCCCCATTAAAAACTAACTCAAAATAAATTTAAAAGATATTACAAAAAATAAACTGTTGTAGCGAGGCAAAAATGTAAATGATCAATTTAATAGGTTCTATTCTGGTTTTGATAAGTGTAGGGGAAATGTTAACGTTTTGAAATCAGAAACTCTTGTTATCACCCGAGTGTCAATAAGACTGTTCAGGTCTGGGCGAGTCCCCTGTTTAAGTTAGACTGATGGAATATTACATGGATGTGTCATTTGATCTTAAGATACAAAAAATCATCTCAATAAAATACGAGAAAGTGTCATTAATTAATTAGCTGGCATAAACAAAATTGTCTATAATTTTGAATAGGATACGAATTTAAGATCTCGACTTCCATCCTAATAATAAGTAGTTCGCATTTTTTCAAAAATTAATTATAAAAAGCCATTAACATCATGTTCACAACTTTTAACTCGACCAGCATTTTTTTTTCAGAGGCATAATGAGTAGGGGAGTTTCATTTTGACCCGATGATGCTGAAAATAAAACCAAATAAAAATAATGTCAATAAAATAATTAATATTTTTCTTCATATTGATGAGAGAACAAAATTAAAGATCACATTGTTTGGATCAATTATCTATAATATATGTCAGGGGTTAAGAGATCTATAATTCCATAGAGTCGTTGAAAATGCCATCAAAAATCTATTCCCAAATATTTGCTATCCCAGTTTCACATAAGCATGCTGTTTTACTTGATGTTATAAATAAAAGCAACCTTGAGAAAAATAATGAGGTGCTAATTATTAATCAATTACTTGTAGATAAAAAATAAATATTTTACTCTCATATTGAGAATGGGTCTTGAACTAAAGAACTCGGCTTCTGATTTATATATATTGTGTGTTGAAGCTTTGGTGCTGTCAATAAAATCCTAGATACACTAAAATAACTCCAGCCAGGGTTACAGTCTTAAGGAAAAGAGTTGTAATTTATAAATTGTTATAAACAAAGTTTAACAGAATCAGTAGTAAAAACGAGTCTTAATTTAAAATTAATAGAAAGGTAAAACATATATGTAATTATGAAATATACTAGGGGTAAGTAAACAAATTAATAAATATAAATATTTTCCTGATTAGTAACTCCATCCAAAATATCTTAAAGAAATCAAATCATTGCGCTCAGGTAAATATTTCTAAAGTAACGGCAAACTAATTCAAACACAACAAACAAAATAAAAGACGCATTTCGTAGTTGAACCCTTAAAAAAATAGTATCAGGACTACAGAAGATGTATATAACGTAAGAGCTACAAAAGTCTTAAGTTCAGTCAGGGATAGGTTAAGTAGGGACGAGTAGCCTCCATTTGTGAGCTCCTTGTGGATCCTTTAGTCCTATTATGAACTCGTATGGAAAAACGCTGAGAAAAACGGAATGTAACGCGACTCGGTGGGTTATTTCAGAAAAGGTTTCCTCGTTTTATTTGTTTGGGAAATATTTTGGTGTGGTTTATATGTGGTTCCAAATTTGGAAAAGGTCAATTATTTATGTCTCCAGGTGATAAAAATCCGTTGAACTTCAAAACAAATCTTATGTTCTGGGCGGAACCGTTTAGAACAACGATTTTCTTATGTTTCAGCTGGGAAGGAAAAAAATATCTTTATTTTTTTTTATTAACTCCTTTTTACAAATTTATGATTTGTAAACATAATATAGATACTAATAATCTGAATTATATCTACTGCAGTGTACCAACATTTTATACAATTTTTGAGTAGATTAAGATGGTGATTGGTTTATTTGAATGCTATCTATCTATTATGCACATGGAACATTTTCTGATATACTAGAAAAGGTGATGGGGCTCATCTTATGGGGCATTAGAACTAAAAACTAACTTAAATCTAAACAAAACAATAACTTATAGAACTAACGGGTATTGCAGACGTTGCCAAGATTATTATAATTAAAAATAATCATCCATCTTCGTTAATATCCGCCTGAATAGAAATAGAGTATTGCTGAGGCTGTATATTTCAAGAAACACTGCTATAGGTCTTTCTTGCTACTTGGATGACAGTCATCAAATAACTGTCATGAAAATAGTTAAATAAGAAATAAAAAACAGGAATTTTCGGACTACGACAGGGATTCGACTGGATGATAACTACTGAATAGTTCACAATTTTCACTGTGGAGGAATTGTCCTTTCACTCTTTCATTAAAAGGTAGTTGAAGGTGTATTTCTTTCATCGCTTATCTTTCATGTTCACTTTGAAACAAAAACGAAGAGCTCCCTTTATCACTTTGGGTGATTCTTCTAGGATTAACATGGAAAGAGACAAGTGTAAATGAGCCTTTATTCATCCTCTTGATCTGACCCCTGAGTAACTTAGTGTCCTTCCTAGTCCTAGGGAACATGGACTAAACACCACGAGTATAATCTTAAGTATTTGATAAAGAACTAAATACATTTTCACACATACAAATGATTGCAAAGGGAGAAGAGACAGCCAGACCCACAGATGGGTAATTAAGTTAGACTGGTCAGTTACTAGATGAAATTAAAAGATGGTCAGGAACCCGTGATTCAATTATAAGAAGTAACTGTTTTGGTACCTTCTCTAGATATTTGTTCTGTCACGAGTGTCTGTGTCTTCATGTCCAATTGCTGTGACGAAGTGTTTTCTCAGTGAGATCATGTTAAAACTTTGTATTTTCGAAATTGTTTTGTGTTCACTATTACCAAGTTTGGATGGACAGAATATATTTTCAAACAGCTACGATCGCCTCGTTTGTCTCTATTTATGTTCCACCGTATAGGCTGAATTATCTAGCCAATCTAATCTAATGTAATTTTGTATTGACAGTTTTAGTCACAAAAAATCATTCAAGCGTCTAAATCGCTTTCGTGGCTGAAAAGAAACCATCACAAATTGAATGAGTGAATTTAAATGATCAGTATGTCAATTAATATCCAGCTTTTTTTTAATGAACTTATCAATTTTTAAGTTATGTAGTCAATTGTTTTATGTTCAGCCACAATCAAGAGTGATGATGTTAGTCTTCTGATTTTATACTAGGTACATTACATATGATTATTTTTATTAACAAAATATCGGAAATAAATTGATTTGAATTTGAGCAGATCCTCGTAGATATAGAAATCAACAAAGTTATTTTGGTATCTAAACTCAAAACATACAATATTCTTCTATAAATCACGTTAAATAAACCAATGTCTAATAGACATAACTATTTATAATTTTATTGCACTTTTTCTTTATTTTTAAAATTTAGTTTTCTAAATTTCCAGGAATCTGTAATGTAAAGATCTTGTAGTCAGCCAAAAGCTATGTGGTTAAATATCCTAGTATTAAATAAAATAATATATTTAAATTCATAAGTACCCAGGTGATGCCAGAAAACTTTCTGTAGGACAAATAAGAACTGGAAAAAAATGGCCGTTGGGTCCGTCGGTTAAAAAGAGCGGCTCCTTATACTTCAATGAAGACTTCATCCATAATCAAGAGTGATGTTAGTCTTCTGTTTTTATACTAGGTACATTACATAAGATTATTTTTATTATGAAAGTATTGGAAATAAATTGATTTGAGTTTCAGCAGATCCTCGTAGATGTAGAAATCAACAAATTTATGATGATATCTAAACTGAAATAGACAACATTCTTCTATAAATCATGAAATGAATGAAAATATAAAATAAATTTCTCTAAATATGTAGTTATGTTTAAACTGGTAAAAATCTATAAATATAACTAAATTAGCAAAAACAATCAAAATAAGACTTAATGATTTAATAAATAACAGGTTTATAACTTTATATATAACTATAACTACCAGTCCTCAATCACAGTTGTAACTCAAAAGCTAACATATAATAAAATAATATTGAAATATTACTAATCTTTTTGAACTTTTACTCTAAATACAGAATATGTCAAGTTAAGTGTGGTTTAAATCTAGATTATATTAATTATTAATGTTTGGACATAGATGAAAACTTTTTTGATAATAAGTAGTGAAAACATAACATTATAACATTTGTATCACCTTATTATTCTCGTCCAATATAATATTTAGTTTAATATCTCAGGTAGTTAAAATTATTAATGTTTAAATTATTTTTTGTTTTAAATGATCAGTAATATCAATTGATATCAAGATTTTTTTTAATGAACTTATCAATTTTTAAGTTATGTAGCTACCACTGCTTTTGAACAATGAACAATGTTTTTAAGTTATTAGTGCCATTAATTTTAAAGTTTATTGATTGATACTTAAATTCTTCAAAAAGTTAGATCTTATATTTGAAATAATTTGACAATAAATAATGAAAATATAGAACAGTTAGTTCAAATGGTGTGATTAGATATGAGCAAGAGTTTTAATGAAAATAAACTTTGATTGATGAAAAAAAAGAACCGAATTTTCATCTAATTTTTTCTGAGTTCAATGTTTCAACTCAAAAAATGAAATCCCCAGACTCAATGAGGAACTAACTGTGTACCTTGTACACACAAGGCCCTAATGCAAAAATAAATTCTATATTAAAGTGTTACCCACCAATAAAATGCGATGAGAATCCAGCAAATGTTTTTTTATCAATCTAAACTATTTCCTACGATTTTTTTACATCAAGCCTACTCACTGCATCATTATTTTATTGATCAAAATCTTTAGTTACATTAACTGAAATAGGTTGCAGTTTAATAGCTTTAAGGAACTTTTTTTGTTGCAGATGGCATTAGTGCAATCAACTATTTAAACAGGTAGAGTAAAATTTAACCTAGCTGTATTGTAAGGATTTGAGATGCTTGATTGATATAGTTTTATAATATTAAAACTAAAATATATGTATTTTTCATTCATATTCAAACATTTCCTTAATAAGGAACATTAAATCTTTTTTTTTTGTTTCATAAAGTTAGCTCAGTATTAATATTAAAATCTAAAATACACAAATGGTGCTCTCTTGTCCAAAACTTTATATAATAACTTAATTGTTTTAAATATGATATTTTATAACCATTAGCATCTATCTCAATCACTTGAGAAAATTCTGTTACAAATTTAAAATAAATAAATCAATTGTGAATTATTCACTAGACATTAATATTCTTATTTTTTATAGTTAGCGACTTAGTGTCCCTCGTAATGAATTCATAGATATAGACAATTTATAAGTATATTATTACTGGTTATGCATTTTAAACTTTATTTTCGTCTCTAACTAAAATAATACCATTCGCTTGCTAGTCAGAAGTAGCCCATCCCTATTTTCACCTGAAAGATTGTATTAGTTGGTTTAAACAAATATTATTCCAAACTATTCCTGTTCTTGTTCACTTACACTCAAACGGTGCTTTCACTTGTCTAGAACATGTTTCCTAGCGTCCTTTCATGTTAATATTTATGAGTTTCTATTCTGTAAGAGGTTAAGTACATTTAGTATGTCCAGAGTTAATGCAGTATGTTAATGTTGGTAGTGTCAGTGGTCCGAGAATCAACATTGCTGCTTGGTGACATCAGGAATTGAGTAACTTGGTGAGTTAATTTAAGATTTGCTCACCAATTTTCTCAATTAGTGTTGTTCAGCTAGGGTAATTCTTCTAACAAGCAATTTTTTATTTTAAATTTGGGACTAAAATTATTTTTAAAGTGTTTATTAAGTTCATACTTTAGAAAATTAGCTTTCGAGTTGTCCTTTATATCCGATGTAGTTGTATATTCCATTAGTCATGATTCGGATTTCTTTCTGGCACTTTGATCCCTTGTCTCATCTTGACATTATTCAGTTGGTGATATTTGCCTAGGTAATAATTATTGCTACGTATTTTTTTTTTCAATTATCTTGAAAAATTAAATGCAGTATGTTAATAGCTAAGTTATTTTAAATGAAGTCCATTCTTTTTACAATTTAGATAATATTCAGGGCTTCATAAATTATTTCCAAAATTTAGGGAATGATTTTATACGTGCACTTAATCTTTTAAAGTTATGTTGCAATTCTATTTCATTTTAACTTAGCTTGTGACCTTGTTATTGAACCTATCTATCTGTTACGGCTATCAATTGATACAAAATTTATTCCAAACATTTTCCTGATATTGTGGGTAGCAGCTGAGTTATTCTATAGAATAAATTTTTGGATTTTCCATCATATCTGTTATAGGAAGTATTTCCTCAAACAAACTAACATGTCTGATCAAGTTTTCCTAAAAGCTTAAAATATTCATAAGTTTTACCTTTTTTGTAGAATGTGCTCAATCCATTTATACTGTACATTATATTTATTGAAAGAAAGTAAATTAAAGTAAGATAGCCACATAAACATACTTCACTGGTAAAATTGCTAAAGAAAGTTAAAGGGACGCTTGTTTCAAGAGAATTATTGCAATGTCGGAAGTAGGTGTAATATCAAAAACAAACTGCTATATGTTTGATTGCTATTTAAAGTAAGGATTACAATGTCATTCAAAACATTTTTAATAGGAAGGCAACAAAAATAAATGTATAAACACACTTACATTTTATCATTATGTGTAGAATTTGTTAAATTATGAGAAATAATTGTTTTCATTTATGTTCAGTCATTGTTATTAACCACTCTTAATTTAGATTGACTTAGAAAGGGTGGCTACTCGGGGGCCGTCCCTGATGGCGAAAGCTCTAGGTGTATGCCTCTGTTTATGAGTGTTATGCAAAGACTTCTCTAAACCAGCAGAGGTGTTTGCACCAGATATTTCCCTGAAGTATGTGCTTTAATATAACACAGAAATCTCTATTCTAATTTATAGTTATATTTGGTACAAATACTATATCTGTGGCAGTCCTGAAAAAGCAGATAAGTTGAAATCATTGATTTAAAAAATGGAGAGATCACGTTACTAAAATAAAAAAAAAATTAGCTACCTTAAATTTCACATTGGAAATTCTTCTCAATGCAACAGAACTAGACTACCAATTTCCCACTACAAAACCGCAACAAAGGAGACTTGTCGGTACGGTTCTCATTTTTCAGATAACTCGACTTATCTACTTTTTTATGATCACCACAGATATAGTATCATATGAAATGCACAGCACGGTTCTTTGTGACCTTGAAATTGTTCGAATTTAAAATTTTTCCTGCATTACATATGCATTCTACTAATAAAATTGTTTAATATTAAGATACTAAACATCCTTAATGGTTAAAGTATAACAATTTAATTTCACTAAGATGCTAAAAATTTAGTGCAGCCTTCCTGGAATTTGGAGGTTCATCTAAATGATTTATTAAAGTTGCTAAAGTGCTGTTAATAATTGTTTACTGAAAAGTCTCCTAAAGGTCAAAAATGAGCAGAATAAAAACATTTCTAATAATTGGTCAACAATCCAACAATCAAGAAAATAATTTATGTAAGTCTTTTAACTTAAATACAGTATTTTAAACTTAACAGTAAAGTCATTTAGTGGAACTTAATAACCACTTGAGATACATTATTATAGTTTTTTTATTTATCTAGGAATATTTTCAAGTAATCATTTAAAAGATTAACAATATTTTAATGTAAAGCTCCAAATACTCATTTTGAAATGATCAAAGAGAAATGCATATGCTAATTGATGAAATGTAGATAATGTATTTTCTTTAAATACTTCCTTTCTCTCTTTTGTTCAGAACTGTAATTTTAAGTCAAATGTCATATTGAATTACAATTAATTACAATATATATAGTACTCATTGTCTATACTGGCAAACCTTCAACAGAACAGCCTTCATAGAACGACTCCAAGAACATTTGAAGGTTTGATCAAAAAGTAACGAGAACTATATAGTTCCGATTTTGACGATTTCGATAGCGTAATGCATCATGGGTTCCTGCCAGAAGGTCGTAGAGTCAATAAAGTATATTACTTGGAAGTAATGCGCCGTTTTCGTGAAGCGATCCAACGAAAACGACCTGAATTGTGACAAACCAATTCGTGGAAATTGCATCACGATAACGCTCCCGCTCACACCTCACTGATTGTTCGTATGTTTTTAGCAAAACACAACACTATTGTGTTACCTCAGCCACCGTTTTCGCCGGGACATGGCTCCTTGCGACTTCTTTTTGTTATCGAAGTTGAAAAAAACCTTGAATGGACGACGTTTTAATGAGATAAAAGAAGAATCACTGAAGGAGCTAAGAGGTATATCGAACACTGCTTCAAAGATTAGAAAAAGCGCTGGCCCAAGTGTATTATATATGAGGGGGATTACTTTGAAGGGGACAAAATTGATATCGAAGAATAAATAAACAATTTTTAAGATAAACAAAAATTCTCGTTACGTTTTGATCAAACCTCGTATAATTAAAATAACGATGAATTATCAAACCAAAGATATCATTAGCAGGCCAACTGTGGATCTCGCTTGGGTATAGCGCCCAGTACCTGCGGAAGGAGTCTGATCCAGCCACGGACGATTTGGAGCAGGGAGGTAGATATGAGGCAGCCGTCGTGACCCGGTCCAGAGGCAATTGTTGCTGTAGGTTTTTGCTGAGATGTTATCACTGTTGTTTTATCTGTGTTGTCGCTCGTGATAGACCCGCTCTCACGACACAGCGGCATGCCTGTTTCCTCTGCTTCTCGCCTTAGCCGTAGGGACTACACTCTACATCGGGGATTACACCACTTCTGTCAGTTGAGGACCGTTTTATACCATATGAGGAAAATCCTATGTTTAGGTTCTGTACACGTGATGGCAGTTATCAAAAAAACTTTTTGTAATGTAATGAAATGAATTGGTGAAATCGATCGTATCTTAGAATTCACGGAAGAAGGGCGAACTGTCAACTGTTGGCAGTTCCCCCACCCCTATCCACTTGTTATTAAAGTATGGAATTCAATATAGATGAATCTATTTACAATAGGACATTATATGTCCCGTAACTTGGCTACATTGTAATTTGTTATTTGTTACAAATGTATAATGTATATTATACATTGTCTATATATGTTTAAAAAGTGAAGGGTTCATCTAACAGGTTTTGCGCTGAGGCTGGAAATATAGTTTTAAAGTGGGTTAGAAAAGTTTCCGCGAACTAGTGAAGAATAAATGAACTTTGAAAGGAATCAGTATCTCAAGCTTCTAACCAAGTACTATCAACTAAGAAATATCAGTCATACAATTTCAGCACCACGTCATGCAAGCCCGAAGCGTTGTCTTCTGAAGCCCGACAGGTCCCATCTTATTAGGGGAACACCAAAGTTCTTACCAAGCTCAAATGTAATTTAGATTTGGAGAAGTTATAAGCTGCAGGCTTGATAGCTTACAGAACTTGAAGTAGTGCAGGCTAGCGATAGGTTAAATTATTTACTTATTGCTCATAAATAACAGGTATTTTTGCAAGATGTGAAATTCGGCTATTTCTAATATTTCTCAATCCAATACTCATGGATTGTGGAAAATTAATTTTTTTCTGTATTCATCATTCAATTAATATTCAATATACATTTGATCATTATAACATTTTCATAGAATATATAACCGTCAACATTCACTACATGAAGAATAACCTTGGACATTAGGAAGTAAACTAAAAGAGGAAAAAAACAACAAAAAACTTATACACTTATAAATCAAAAAAAATAATTAAACCCAGTTAATTAAAATAAAATATAATTTAAAAACTAACTTGAAAGCAATGACAAACAAGAGTAAACTGTAAAAAAAAAAAAAAAAAAGAAATCGTTTTTAAGTATGCATATTATTTTCTTTTACTACTTCAAGGGCTCCATGGCTGAATTACTTAAAACCCTTGAAGTATTTATTTAACTATCATTCTCGGTATCCATCAATGTATGAATTATTCGTTCGGTTCGGCCGTCACAAGGGCATTTTGGTGAGTTTGATGGCATAGCTTCTCTTGTAGGGGTGTTTACTCATACATGCTTCGAAATGTATTCTGAAGCGAACTATCCTTTTCTCGAAAAAAGCTGGCAGATATATTCGCTGACTACCCCGACACGGAGTTGCGACAACAAAAGGCCGGTGAGCCGAGACCTCCGAAAACTGGGCACGTCCACTCCGCGTTATCGGGGCACGTAGCCGTGGGAACTGGTGGCCCTAGGGCAACGCGGTCCCCTTCACAACCACACGCCTATCCGTATGCCTGTATGCGTGGTCCAAGTGCGTCCTATAACGTGTGTGGCCGGTGTTATTCGTGGTTGACCACGGCAGTAACACATCTATATCTCATCGAGTAGAGTCGGAAAGACTCGACCAAAACTCTTAAATTATTAAAATCTACTTAATTAAGGGGCCAGAAATGCTTCAAAACATTTTTTAGATATATGCTAAAATTAAAACCAAATATTGTATACCCAGAATCCCAGAAACATATTTCGCAGCACTACTCCGAGTTGGGTTGCAACCTTCTGCCCGTTGCCAATACTTCCTTAGATCCTTCCTCTTCAGGACTAACAGGTCTAAAAGAGCCCACTTACTTTTTTACAACCTCCTCCATTTCAAATCAGCTATCAATTTCGACATCTATCTCTTCCAATCATTAAATCTTGATTTTACCAGTACCTCATGACCCTCCGTCATGATCAACTCCGATCTAGCAGTTCATAATCCCTGATTATATTAAATACTATTAAAAGAGCGAATATTTATCTTATAGACCAGAGTGAGCAAGATAGCGAGAACTGATACAGTTCTACAACTACGTTTAGCAGTACTAACCTTCACCCCGAAACAAATATTTATAAATTTCATAAGCATAGAAATTATTGGTTACTAATTAATAAATTAACCTATTAGTATTAAAACAAATAGAATATACATACCTAACTTAGTATAGATATGGGGAACATAACATTAACTTAACATCGCGTGGTTTTAGTCAAGCGTCAATGTCACCAGAATTTCTTTACTTAGGTTGAATTTACTCGTAATTGGGGAAAGACTGGTTGATGTATGTTCCATAATTAAAATTATAAACATAAATGATAGTACATAAGATATTAATAGTGTACCGTTATTCACGTTATACATGCTTAATTAAGACGAAGAAATGTATATAAAAATGATATTAATAATAAATACTTATAACAATAATAATAACTTAAACAAACCAACATTCATCATAAATTTAAAAAAAAAAGGCAGATTACATAACTAGTAGGAAGAAAAAAATAATAAAATAATAAAATAAAAGATATGTTCCTAGATGACTCGAGTCTATCACCATAATTGGAAGTTGTTACGAGACAAATAAGTGAAATCGAAAAAATCAGCTTTAAAGTTGTCACTTTTTCACTCTTTTTCTCTACTTTACACAATTATATATATTAAAACTTCATTATTGTGATAAAATTACAATCTGCCTTATTAAGCAATAAGTAATTGTGATAAATGTTCTCATTCATACCATATTTAGAAATGTTCATTCACTCGCTCATTCATACAAACAGCTCAGAGACTTCCAAAATCCACATGGTAAGGAGGTATTGAGTGGAGTCTTGGGAAGTCTCACACACTCCTCCGTTTTTTTTCCTATCCCCTTAAAAATTACAAAATGATTCATTATAGATTCTCATTCGAATCTATTCACATATTAGTTTTATATTTCCTGTAGCGTCGCTACATTATATACATATTCGGTTGTTTTTTGGAAAAGTTATATAATTAATACAAGTACAATGATACACAATGTACTTGACTTCATTGATAAGACTCTATAAGGTGATGGGACTCACCTTTACGCTCCTCCGTCAGCCGCATCACCGAGCCAGTGGAAGCTGACGAAGAGAGCGAGAGACGCATACGCTCAGGACATGGTTGGAGCAATTGGCCATTGCCAGGACCCCCCATGTTACGTATTTATAGCAGTTAACGAGGCCACTGCCGTTTTAATCTCCGAGGAGGATTATAGGGATGAGTGGTGCAGTGTAATGACTGTGCTACGGGATTAGGGTGGTTGGATAGGTTACTATGGAATTTGATGAACTCGGAAGGGATGATTTCAACAATTTAAGGCATATCAAGATTGTTATGAAGGTTGTTGCTGACGAAATAAGGGGCATTTACTATTGTTCTCAGGACTTTTGATTGAAAGGATTGGATAGGCTTGATGTTCAACTTTTTTGCTTACCTCTCTATTCCTTATGTCTACATAGGCTTAAGTATAACTTTGTAGATTAGTAATTTATTTTCAATTTAGAGATGGGATGCCCTTTGAAGTAGTCTGTACAGTTTTCCAAAGCGTCTGTTTGGTTCTTGTCTTTTTAGCCTCGTATATGGGTTCCATGTCAGCCGTACCGCCTATCATATAAGCCTAAGTACCGTACTATTTTGGGTGGGAACATTTTGCTTATTAACATTGATCCACCATTGATTGCACCAATACTCGATCTCATCAAGGTGTTTTTGAAGGTTATGGGGTGCTATTTTGGGGTCTGAGTGGGATGACAAGACTGCAGTGTCATCTGAAAATGTGGCCAAGAAGGTATTGGAAGTAGAGGGGACATCAGCGGTGTATAGGTTATAGAGGATGGGGCCTAGGACACTGCCCTGTGGAACTCCTGCACTTATGGGATAGTAGTTAGAATATTCTAAACCACAGCGGACTTGGAAGAAGCGGTTTGAAAGGTAGGACTGTAGGATTAGGAAAAAGGTCTGTAGTAAATATGTTATGAGCTTGTAGAGCAAACCTGCGTGCCAAACCCTGTCAAAAGCTTGAGCTACGTCCAGAAAGGCAGCAGTGCAGTACTGTTTGGATTCAAGGGCTGAGGAGATGTGATCAACAACGCGAAGGTCTTGTTGAGCAGAGGAATGTCGTGGACGGAAAACAAACTGGTGTGTAGGAAGAAAGTTTTGGGATTCAACAATTGGAAGTAGACTTTTTAATAGGAGTTTTTCAAATATTTTTGAGAGGATAAGGAGTAGGCTAATTGGACGGTAAGATGAGGCGTCATTGGGTGGTTTGAATTTTAACAATTAGCGGTTTTTCTAAAAATAACCTTATTTGAAAAGGAGTAACATGTTATGTTTAAAGGATAGAATAACATGTTCATCCACACAAAAATCTCACTTTTTTCAAAAATTTCACTTAAAATGTTCATCCATTAAGCTCTTTAATTATTAACGCTATATCATTTATTTAAGATTTGTTATTTAATTATCTATCAGAGTTATAGATAAAAAAAAATTGTTTATGTTTCCTTGATTGAAATATTTACCATTTGTGTAAGGTGCATTATGTCAGTTTAAAAATAATATATACCATTATTATAATCAGATGCAAACTCGAGAAGGTTTTCGAGCTAGTGGTCAGTTCCATTTGGAACAAACAGTGGTAGAGACCGCCTTCTCTCCTCTGGGACCAGTCCTGCCATCCCGGCTCCGGCTAACAGGATTATCACAATAATTATTACACACGGGTATAATATATAGCTGGGGAGTGTGTGCCTGCCCACTATATTATATAGTAGATACGAAGATTGGAATAAATTGCGCTACCGTATTGATCAGGCTGCTCCGGGGGCAAAGCTGAATTAACACGTTTCAGAGCTACGGTGCAGCCCGATTCGTTCCGAACCAACTCACCCGACCTGCGTAAATCTTATCAGGAGGAAGCTGGTACACTAATCTTAACGCGCAAAGTGTTAATTTATACAACTCGGATGCGGCAGAATGTGATACTTCCTACGTACTTACTTTATAATATCGGCGGTGAGTTGAGTGGGCCTATGTTCGCTTTTCAACTTGTATAAACCATACCGCATCATTTGGAATATTCACGGGGGAAGGGGGTGGTTATTGTTTGAGTTCGAACCCAAATTACCACCCAAACTCAAGTACGCCTTGTCGAGGAAATGATACCTACATAGGAAATATACCATATTTCCTGTCTCATTTTTAAATAATTTTCAATTTCAATAAGCTTGTATTAGAAAATCCAGATTTCAAAGTAAATTGTTAATGTACCCAATGAATGCTCATATCGAAGTAATAATTCTACTTTTTTCCTTTAATTACTTCTTGTGAGCTAACTGTGGACAGAAGTCATCAGCCCATCTCTCCCAAAGTTCTCCCTGGTAACACGTTTTGTTCCATCAGTGGAGATTAGGTTGCTGACATCAATATCTAATGAATTACAATATAGCTTTACGGACCTTCCCGTCGGCTTGTCTCTTGGCTTGGTATTTGGCAGTTGTAATCCTCACGTCCAGCTCCAATTTAGTCTCATTTCTCATGAAACGTCTTCCTGTTTTGACGATATTTGGTTGCTGTGTATTTTTCGAGTCTTCCAACATTTAGAAACGTATACATGGTCAGGAACGAAAACACTTTTAAAAAGCATTATTTATCTTTGTTGTGTTGTGGATCTGGTAAGACACATTGCTTGCATTTCCCCCTCTATTATTGAACTAATCGTTCGGTTTAATATCCCGTGAACATTTTATTTTAGGTAGTAACACAGACTAACTCATTCTTACTTGCTATATTCATCACCTTACTCTTAAAAACATTAATACTCATTCCTTTTATTGTCCGTTTTCTCCCCCACTCATTCGCCACAGTTATAATTACTTGGTTTTATTATTTTCTACAGAGAGGATTGAATGGGGTTTTCATCCAATTGGGATTGACGATTCCAATAATTTTAAAGTATAAAATTAGATTGTATGTTCTTGATCTGTATGAATGCTTACTGACTGAATCACAACAATACTAAACCGCAAGACGTCTAGGCAACCGTGCCTTGCATACACGAGATGTCAGGATGAGCACAGGTTTCTTGTGTTATTTGTTCTGGGTTGAAATAACTAAACTGCTCGCTGAAAAATAGTTTAATTTATTTTTTATTTGTTTGACCATTTTGACTACTGGAAATCACTTTTTAAACCAAAAATAAATTAATTGTGACCCTCTAAAATATTGATATTAGAACAAGACCCTTTAAAAATCGGCGATACCTGTGAACATAAACAGAGAAATTCTCGTCCTCGGAAACCTTCATTATTTGGAATATGTTTGTATCACAGTTTTAAAAAAAAATGAAATCATTAAATCCAAAATATTTTCTGAGCTGTTTGACTTAAGAAATATTAATTAAAAGTGAGAAAAATCATACCTTTTCCTTTACCTTTGAGATTTATTCATATTTTTAGTATACTTCGATGATATGACCGAAATATATGAGGGGGTGATATGTAAGTCATATTTTCTTCAATTTTAATATTTCAACAAAAGGTTTTACTAGACTTATTGCGATAAAATCCCATCACAAATTTGTGCCGGGAACCAGTTGAATGTTGGAATGAGGTTTGATTAAAGGTAATTGTAAAGCAAAGTTTGTCTAAATTCTATTCTTGATTTATTTTAAACATCTGAAAATGAATCACACCATCGGTATATGTTGGCCATATAAGTAAATAAATACAATTTTTAGAGGTTGATAACAAATTGAAAAATGCGACTTATTGAGGTTCTGACTTAGTTCTCGTTTTATTTCAACAGATTAGCCCTAAATTCTTGAACTCATCCCTTTCACTCATTCAGTTCATGAAATTCCATAGTAACCTATCCAAACATCCTAATCCCCTAGCACAGTCATTACACATCCCTATAATCCTCCTTGGAGACTAAAACGGCAGAGGCCTCGTGAGCCATTATAAATACATGCTATATAATAGTGGGAGTCCCCTAGCAATGGCCAGTTTCTCCAATCATGTCTTGAGCGTCTGTGGCTATCGCGCTCTTGGTCAGTCTCCACTGGCTCGTATCCAGTAATGCGGCTGATGGAGGAGCACAAATCGAAGGTGAGCCTCATCACCTAGTGTGAATACAAGACTGAGTACTTTTCACAACATAAAAAATTTATTGTATTATGCACTCCTCCAAATGCATTTAAATGCAGGAAGAGGAGAAATTTGTAAGTCAATTGTTTCTTGTATATATTATCACTTGTATTATTGTTTATTTGAGGTTTTGAAATTAAAAAAAAAAAAAAAAAAAAAAAATGGAGGAGCGTGGGGAGGAGCGTGACTTCCCAAGAGTCCGTTTCCTCTTTCGCATGCGGGGAAGGTGACAACCATGTGGATTTCTGGTCTGTTTGTAAATACTGTATGAATGAAAATTGTAAATATGGTATGACTGAGAACATTTATCACAATTATTTAATGCCCAATAAGGCAGTATGTTATTTTATCACAATGAAAAGAGTTTCTATAAATTTAGACAGTTAAGCCCTTCTAGATTGTATTTCTGGATTTGAGTATGAGTTGTATGAGAGGATTGGAGTTGAAAATGTGACTAACGCCACTCCGACTTTAACCCCATCACATGTTAAATATAAACACATAAATAGTAATATGTAATGTGTAGGTGTAAATTCGTACAGAGATAAAGTATATCTATTAATCCATCTTTTCAGCCTCGGAAACTGCAGGGGTTTCAACCAAATCCCCTCAGATTGCTTACATAAATGTAAATGGGAGCTAAACTACTATCGAAACAAATATTCTATTAAAATCGACCCAAACTGGCAATTGCTAATATTTACTTTCAAAATCTTAGTTCTCTATCTATATCTTTGGATTATTTTTTAGATATCTTTAGATATCAGTTTTTTTTGGTAAATAGTTCTCTATGAGCTGAAAAAAACCCTTCAATTAGACTAACGAGTACGACTTTGTGTTATTTCAATAATTATTGTTATATTGTTCCTTAACCAATAGTTATGGGATACAGTTCATTAATTTATTTTACTGTAATGCAGTCAGACGAAAAGCCACTGTCTCGTACTGTTTGGAATCCATCGGGTACGGCAAAATATATTCAAACTACTTTTTACCAAGCACCAAGGGAGTTGCTCTGCTTACTTTCAGGTACTGGGGCGGGGTTAACGTCTACCTATACGGTATAAAAACGGCAATAAAACCCGATCTGAAAATACTCATATTATTATTTAGCTTTAGTTATCTCATAGACATTAAAAAATTTGAATAACATATCATGAGGCTAATGGTCCAAGGATGAACTGGTTCACTATATTTTACTCGTAATGATACGGATGAAACGTGTTTCACAGCGCGTTGCGTAGACTCGGCGATGATGAAGCTGAAGATGTTAGCTGGGACCCACGGCTGACCCCCCATGTCGCACTGACTGATGGTGCTCTCTGATGACCTTTCATCAAAACGATGTCTTCATCACTGAGGAGTTTAGCGCCGTTTTCGGCTTTCGTGTGTGTCTCAAACCTCAAGTGATCAGGCTGCATTCGGAGAGGAGGAGTCTCATTTCCAATTATCCCCGGTTATCAATCTTGCTCGGGTGAATATTGAAAAATATTCCAAACATCTTTTGTAATAAATTAGTATCATTTTTTGACCTAAGACGGCTTACGTTTCGGTACGCATAGACGGGTCAAATCGTTTCGTTGAACTATGACGGATACATCTTTTGGAAATATTCGACGTAATACAAGAAAAAGTATACTGTTTAGGAAGCTCAGGCAATGCTTCTTATTATCATGTTAAAATAAAACAAAAAATCGTGCGTTAGTCTCTTACGGTTTCATGATGTCCAGGCTGAGTACGCTTTCAGAAACAAGAAAACTATTGATAACGGACAAAGGAGGAAAGTAAAACATGTGTACATTGTACTAAATCTGGGATACTGTCGGAACCATATTTGTATTAAAAGTAATAAATTAAGTGACAAATTTTATATCTATCTAAAAAATCTAAAATATATTTTGGATTCGATTTATAACAACTATGCGATATTAACCAATGATTCAGCACCTCAAAAGCAACCAAATCATATTGTGTATTAAGAATCAAAGTTTTAACCTCTATAACACAATTTTTTTGGGGGAAAAACATTCCATTAAATTCACCTTAAGTGAGACCAGTTTTGACAGAATAAATTAAAAATTGATGACGACGGAGCGTTGTCTTAGTTGAACTTTCCCCGCAGCGTGCTTGTTAACATGCGGACTTCCAAAGGACGGGTCTAATCGGGGCTCACGAGAATAAATGAGTATCTACTTGAATAAATAAGTGGCAAAAAAATATGGATGGTAACAGCCTAAACTCAGCTCCTCATCGCCACATACCAACTACGGCCCTAACCTCAGTCGGGCGTACCTTGGGTGGCGCCGAGGATTAAGAAAAAATGTGTTTGATACCATGTGATAAGTTAAATGATATGAGGAGCATCGTGTTCTAACTCTCTTATACATTGTATATCTTGTATGTGAGGAACAGGCTATTGTTTTCAACTTCCTGTAGTTTCTTACTCTTTGGTCCTTGTTTTACAGATGCCCTATAATAAAATCGCCTTCCTGTTAGGATACAGAGCGGCCGACAATAGTTGGCCTCCAGAACCCAGGAGACACCAACCGGACGACATTTCGACAGTTACGTAAATCCTCCTGAGCCCTAGCGTAGAAGAGGCTACGAAAGTAAAAGGTCCCCTGATTGATTTATTGCCTCAGCGATAAGGGCCGAGTGGTGGTAATGAAGGTAAATTGCCTCCCCACCCCCACTCGCCGACCGCCATTAAAAGAAAGCAGTGATTGATAGGCCGCTGATTCGCTAAACAGTAATTAGTAACGGGTCCTGATTGGCCCGTCTGTCACCTCACCCGCCAGCTATTGTAGCCTTCCGCCTGGCACACTTCCCGGTCACACGAGGAGTCCAAGATAAGCTCTTGGAGGCGAACGAACTTTACTCTACCGAACTGCACACTGATTCAGTCAGAATATTACGTTTCCTCGTTGACACGCGCACCTAATAAAAGTGACATAATCGGAAGCTAAGTTGAGGAGTATGGCTCTTCAGTTAAGTTTGCGGTATTTTTATATAGATGGGATTCCATGTTCGATGTCTGTAAGTCAATTAATCGCCACAAAATACGTATGAATAAAAACATAGGTTTGACAAAGCAATTAAACCTCAAAAAAGGATATCTTGCTCACAAATATAAATCAACATTTGAATAATAATTAAAACAGTTCATAAAACATTTTTCAAGTTCATGTAACACATATACGAGGTTTGATAAAAAAGTAACGAAAATCTTAAAAATTGTTTATTTATTCATTGATATCAATTTTGTCCCCTTCAAAGTAATCCCCCTCAGATATAATTCGCTTGTACCAGCGCTTTTTCCAATCTTCGAAGCGCTTTTCGATATAGCTCTTAGGCTCCTTCAGCGATATTCTTCTTTTATCTCGTCAATGGTGTCAAAACATCGTCCTTTTAAGTTTTTTTTCAACTTCGGGAACAAAAAGAAGTCGCACAGAGCCATGCCGGCGAATACGGTGGCTGAGGTAAGACAACAGTGTTCTTTTTTTGTTGAAAAATTACGAACAATCATTGAGGTGTAAGCGGGAGCGTTATCGTGATGCAATTTCCGCGAATTACGCGATCTACGGTTGTAAATGGTTTTGTTATGGGATGTAGGGGAGAGTTAAAATTGAAAGGGGTTATTAAAAATGTTCTTCTTCTAAGAGGCTATATAAGTAAGAGAGCTATTTGGTGCAGATGATTCTGTAAAGGAAGGATTTGAGTAAGTGTTGTTCACGAACAGGAGGGTATAGCCATTACTCCAACAAAGGGCGGTTCTATATCGCATATAAGTGGGATATATGTGGTGTATTTCTCATAATAAGCGATGACGTTCCCAGTACTTTTAAAGTAACTTCACTTCCATCAATGATGCCCCACCCAACTTTACACGCTCTTCTTTATAAACAGGCCATCGGGCGTAGGCAATCAGTGATAGCGCCCACTGAGAAGTTATGGTAGGGCAGTATAGAGGCCACCACCCACCCAAGGCTAAATTAGGATTTATTGTGCGTTGTCGGCCTTTTTCTTCCCCATCCATTGGCAGCCGCACATCTACCAAAGACCCAAGTTCCATTCATCTCAGGGTATTAGCCTATGGATCTATACACTATTGAAGCACCCTAAACTGTAAGACCACCATGAAATTGTGCCTTGTCTGAACCACTTGAGAGTGTTAGCTGAGAACTGATCCACGGAAATAGGCCATGCATCAATTGGCCTTAAAAGGTGTGTTGCCATCTCTTCGACCTTTTAACAAGTTCAACTCACTTAAATTTGCCAAAGGACACGAAATTGGACAGAAGAAGAGTGGAGAAAACTAATAATAGAATAATAAAAATAATAAATGTGGATCAAAGACTTTCTCGCACAGCTGTATATCTATCATTTATCATTTATCCATCATTATAGTTTATGATTTATTCTGATAAACAGACCACTACTGCTTTCAGCAGTTACTAACCGTAGCACTCTTTTCATTAATTGTGGTAATATCTGCCCTCCACAGATTATCATAATAAAACAAACACAAAAGTTTCAAACTACTTCTTCGGCTTCTTGACAACAGATCAGAATGCAATTTCCAACGGCTTACATACACCACAGCGTATACACACTGAAAATGCAATCAAAAGTCTATTGAAAACTTACCAACTAAGCATGTTATGTAATTTCCTTTTATTCCAAATTTAATTATAATGAGGTGTAAACAATAAATTGGTTTCTCGATTCAAGAATCGACTTATTCGGTATCTAATAGCGTGTTCTACCGTCCAAGAAATGAAAGGATTCGTAATGGCCCGGCGACTTCATTCAATCAAACAACCTTTCCTTCTGAATTTTGTTTCTTATTCCGTCTAACTTTCGTTTTTACATTTACTTATTTAAAATTCCCTGATCCATAGAAGGGTGTGGTTATCACAATACAACAATTGCTATCCTTTTCTCAGTACATTAACGAGTGATCGAAAATCCAAGATGTAATTTCTTAAATAAAAATTGTGGGCAGATAGTGCTATTGATGTATACAAACTCGCAACGCACCCTAAGATGAGTTTACGTTCATACTATAAAGTAAAAAAAATATTAAATCCGAGCTAAGAACTGGACCAGACAGATTAGAGCTGCGCGCGCACTCACTTCAGAATCAGACACGGGCGATAAAACATAATATGTCTTGATAGCTACCGCGACTAGGACCGGGCCACTAACTCAGCATGAGCATAAAATCGCAGTCCGTTCGCATTAACTTGCCACTTCCTCTAGCTGTTCGTCTTGCAAGCCTCTCATGTCGACTGTAAGCAGTGTAAGTGCATTCGACTCTTCTAGGCAGCAATCATCCCACCTAATAGACTACATTAATATAACATACAGACAGCATTTTCGCAATTAAATACACACACACACACACACACACACACACACACACACACAAAAGAATTATAGCTGGCTTTATAATTATTGGTTTTACTACTTCATTCTTGAGTCAAGGAATGCCACAGTTATTAGCTGTGTTATAGACGTTACGTTTTATTTACTTTTAACCAATACGAATTCCAGTAAGGAATAGACAGACCTATTTTTGGTGCACCTCAATTAAGGGACTAACTGAATCTATAACTAACGGAGACAAATCTGGCCACAAAACTACCAGAAAAAAAAGTACCTGAAAGATATACTAGAAATTGCAAAATAACCAGGTATAATATGCACAGTTAGGTGACTTCACAGCCTAAAAATCAACATAGGAGAAAATTACACGAAAGAATAAACTCGAAAAGAAGTTAAGCATTTTATATGCGGGTTTTTGACAAACTGAAGGTTTTTGCTTGATTGAATTTAAGGTTTTGGATGTTGATGAAAAGGTTTTAGGGAGTTTTTTGTGTTTTCCTAAAAAAAATATTTAATGAAATTTCATAGTGATATTTCTCGTCTAATATTAGAAGACTGAGAGTTAATATCTCTTCCCAAGTATATATAACCTCTCCCAACACATTAAGGTTTTTCTTATAAAGTATACAATAAATGTTTTCTATTCTAAATCATTAAAATAAATTTTTCATATACTATAGGTTTATGAATTAGCCAATGGTTAATTGGTATTTACGGAGTTACTTTTTAATGTAATATGAATGTAAATAGTTAATATTAGGCAAATAACAAGACAAATATATATATTCAACAAAAACAGACTATACATCTCCACGTTTCCAAATTTTTCACGATTGGTTCATATTGTTACACATTAAAATTAATGAATGTTTTTTTCCTCGAAAACACAATGAACATTCCATTGATTACTTCGATTGATGATGTGTCCTACTTCTAAAAAAAATGTATGTAATTACATGTCAGTATGTTTTAGCCAGCAAAATTTAACATGGAAAGGGTACCAGAACATGTGATAAAAATCTATTAAGTGAATTGTAAATAAAGCTTTCTTATTCTTATTCTATTTCATTGATCGCTATTACGGACTAAAACGTAAAATATTTAAATTTATGTAAAGTATTCCAGTATCTCTATTTAAACGAAGAGAACTAAGAATACAATTTTTTATTATTCTAATCAATTATTACAAATTGTTATAAGGGAATTGAAAGTTCCAACGTAGCGCGCAGTGCTCTACTCCAGACTCTGTCAAAGGCTTATCACTAGTCTAAAGAAATCCCCTTACAGACATTATTTTTTTATACTAGCTGGACAATGAAAAAAGATACAAAAATAGTAATAACGCATTGTGTTAATACGACTCACTTTTTATTGTTTCATATAGTTGCCCCCAGGGATCTGACTAAATAGACAATCCTCCTTTCAAGGTGGGTGAGGTTTCTCACACTTGCTGGGCCGTCATCAGTGTCAGTCACAGGTGACAGATGCCTGGCTGGGAACGGTGAGAGGGGTGCTAGCTGTAACCCAGTCATATTCTCACGGCTTTGATAGCGGGGAATAGAAACAAAACAACAAATGAAATATTACATAGTTATTACTTACACTTGTCTCAAAAACATCTTTCGTAATGAATACGTGGACTCTTCGGTGTAGTAATTAAGATTCTTGTTACCAATCTTTAGATGGTCATAAAGTCATTTGTGTGAGGTGGTGGTTACCACGGCCACCATTTATAGCCTTCATCTTCTCTCCAAACTGAGATACTAAAAGCTATTTCACTCGAGACATTCAATATGATGTAGGAAGTAGTGTACCGTATATTATGAGAAGCGTGCCGATCTGCTTCAGGCGAACAGAATACATTATACGGCTTTCAACTGCCCGGAGTCGTGTTTTATAAAATTAATAACAATAATTATATAATAACAGCATTTAGCCTTAGGCTCCTATTGGAATTTCAATATAGGAGGGAGCTTTCAAGTTTAATGATTTTAAGTAGCAAACTCCATTTTAAAATGTGTTTAACTTAGTTGAGTTCCATATTTTCGGTTTAAGTTCAATATAGGTTAAAAATGAATTTTCATAGGCAGTGATGATTGCATTTTTGACTGCCTCATGAGAAAAGAAGAAAAAAAACTCCTTTGTTATTCACCGTTCAAAAAATAGAATAGAAAATAACTCTCTTTTCATAAATTGTACAGGTAAACAGAGGGCATACTTACAAATAAACTATCATCATATTTAGTTATTAAATAGCCTAATGTTTTTATATACATTCTAATAAATATTTAGGAGTGTATTAGCAACCATAATTAGAAATATACCAAACGATGATGAAAGTGCATCGGTGTGGGAGAGAAGGATGCTTAGCTGAATATTTGGCCCACACTTTATAAACGCGTAATTGTAATTGAAACCTCATAAAATATGGGCCGCAGTTGGTAGGTGGCACTGAAGTGGATTAGGATCTCTCTATCTCAAAAGTTTTTTTTTTATACCGAATCCGGTACTTCTTTCATTCAAGTAGCACTAGCTCCTCCTCCTCATTTATCCTCATGATGCTGAGTTGACCCTGAGCAGACCCATATCCTAAATGAAAAAAATGCTTAGTTGAGCCCGGGATTGAACCCAAGTCCGAGGTCGGGCGATTCTATTCTAAAGGCATCTCCAAGGTGTGATTTCTATGAACATCAAGGAGGAGCGAAAAGACAAATCCAACCAAGGTTAAAATGGCTGCAAGATGTGGTGAATTATTTGAAAGGAATTGGTGTAAATAAAGGCTCTAAACCATGGAGAACGGTTGAATATTACAGAATAGTCCAGGACCTTCTAGGGCTGTAGAGCCTAGTTGTATATACCTATTGTAAATCTTATCTGAAATCATGTTAAAAGACTACACACTTCAACATAACTCCGTTATCCATAGGTTGTAGTGGTGGACTGATCGCTAAGGACGGCCGTCGTGGGCTGTTGAAATCGCTTGCCAGTTAATGAAAGACAAGCTTATTCCATATTGCATATAATTGACGTAAGCCTAAAAAAAAAAAAACTTAGTAAATTTAAATTCAATTAAATCAGATTGGGAACTTTATAGTTTGAAGTAATTTTTTACACATTAATTGAAGAAAATATATATTCATATATCTACAACTTCAGCTGTGTATGAGAGAAAAGAATAATGATATTATTTGAAACCTAAATTACGTGAATTTCTCTAACCTACCCATAGAGAAGACATAGGGTTAATCGCGGTTGAAGTGGAATACCGAAGAAAAAATGATGCAAGGAAGAAGCCGACCGTCTTAAGTAAGAAGAGTGGCAGGGGAGTTTTTCACTTGGGCTAGTTGAAATGTACGGGGGGCTCGGCCGCCGGAGTGGCCCATATGCGGCGAAGAAGCCAGCTTATTAAAGGAGTGTGATCGGGAGTTATGGTAATGATGGGCTTTAATTGCGCATCGCAAGGGGAGTTTCCCACGAAGGGGGTTTTTGCGGCGCCCTTGCGCGTACTACGATGCGCTCCTCTTCACACGTGACAGTCATCCGCAATGTCTACTGCTCTTTTTCGCCCTGTGGGTTCTCCAGTGGCCAATGCAAGAAGAATGTCTCAACGGCAATTGAGCTTGAAAGAAAAACTTGTCAGTTTTGTTTTGAAAATTTGTTCAAAAGTGCAGGAGATTTTAATGAGTTGAGAAAAAAGTACTTTCATAGCTAAACCAATATTGTGGTAGATCGATTGAAAATTTATTTAAAAGTTGCAAAAAAAGATATATTTTTGATTTGATTCTTATGCAATTGACTGTTAGTAGTAATTGAGTTTTTGTAATCTATTTCAAACGTAAATAATTATTTGAGTTTGAACGCACTTATGTATACTATCATAGGCCAGTAAGGTCTAAATGCACGGGTAGAAATGATTTCTTCTAGCTTCTACAAAGTTCTCTAACATAGTTTCCAGCGCTTTCTAGGAGGAAGGGCACACCCCTTTTTGACCGTTCTCTGAATCTCATTATCTCCTGTTTATGAAATTCCGATTCTTAGCTATTGCTTGTGCCAGTGACTCTTACTTGAAGATTATTATATGATTACTATTATTATTTGAAGATTTAAAGTCTCCAATTGCAATTGAGGGAAAGGCACACCATGTTCTATTCTAGTAACTACTTCGTTGACCTCAAAGCGATAATCTGAAGGTTCCTTCAGCCTCTAAGTGACTTACTATACTTGACAGTGTACAGCCGATGGTACAAAGGAAGCGTTGCTGACAGCGCGAACAGAAGACGAAGAAGCCTCCGGCATTATCTCTTCAAGCAGTCGTGAGGGTGTAGTGAGCGGCTCACTTCCCACTGATAGGCAGTATCTCTTTCTTTGAGCCTGGCAATGCCTTTCAGTTTTGACACGATACCAACGGCAAACAACTTACAAGTGAATATTTATAAAAAATTCAACATTTTTAGGTTTTAAAAACCAGAATTTTCATGAGGAACTCATGTTTCCCCGGATCAAGTCATAAAATTTTACGTCCTATTTGATATAAGGAAGACACGCAAAATATAGCCTCTTTTTAAAAGCATAATTAAGTTTCATGTATTAATTAAGTCATTATAACCATCATTAGCATCGTGTTTGGAACTTTAACCAGTGTTTTACATAGAGACATAATATTTTATGTGCTTGTTAGTTTATCAATCGGTTAGATTTGCATTTTACCTGCATGAATAAGTAAGTGTATAACTAAATATTAAACACTTTAACCCAAACACACTTTTATGTGGGAATTCAGGGGCCAAAACACAAAAAAAAAAGTGCATGAAAAAGCGATCCTTAGACTGGCTCCTCAGAAAGTAGGCAGGTACCCTCACTTGAAGGCCGAAGTTTCCGTGGAATTGTGGTACCTAGGCGGATCAGACTATCTATCCGGGGAGTGGGGGTGAGCCGAGGTCTTCACTGGAATGTATTAGGCTGGCGGTGGGAAAGAGGACTCAATTAGTAAGATATAGATGTTAATGCACCCCTTGCACTATCTCAGATATTCAAAATACCACGCTCTTAATGGATATTAGCTGACAAATCAATTAACTAATTGAACGCACCCAATTAAAACCAAGAAATATACCTTAATCTCAGCTACCGAGCTTAAGTTAAAAGAAGTCTCCTCCGTGGATAGCAACCATGGGGAGGAGCCAAGGGCCAGTCTTTCCCAAAGATTAGAAAGGATTAATAAATCAATGTTCAAAAATGCCTTTTAAGCTGAAATATATGCCTCTCAAATGGAAGGTTACTTTTAAAAATGTCCTTTTATTGTCTTTTTTTTATTTATATATATATAAATGGGGCCAGGAGACGGGAGTCTCTGAAAAACGCCTCAACAAATTGATATGGTATCTCTCATTTAATTGCTGTATATTGATCGGACCTCACCTGTAGCTTTTAAGGAGGCAGCTACAACCCAAACCAATCTTTGATGTCATTTGTCAGTATTACAGTTGACCATTAGGAACACCAGCTAATTATCTTTTTCAAACTCTTTATTTTTCTTAAGGGGAAATTCTTTCCTCTGAGCCTAAACCCTGGGAACTTCATTGATGGGACAAGAGAAAACGCTCAGAAATTCATGAATTTCAGATTTTATTTACAGTATAACCTCGCTAATCCGACCTCGACGGGGCTGGGGGTATGCTGAAAATGTTAAAAGGTAGGATTAACCGGAGATGAAACAGATACGTGTTTTACATATTTTTTTTTCAATTCAAACGGTCTTAATTTACGATTATTGTTTTAAAGGATAATATACAATTGAAGTAAAGAAGATACATAACTAAACAGCGGCATGGTCTTGAGACCGTTGGAATTCGGCTAAACATTTAATTTAATTTATTTGTTTAGTTATTCCTTACTATTATTTTTATTTATTGTTATTTCTTTTACACATGTAGTTTTATATCCTCACTCGCTAGACTAATCAATGATCATCTTTCGGCGGTTTATGTCCTAAGTTTTTTTATGTATTGCCTATGTTTTATATTAGATCATGTTGTAATTAACAGGGAGCAAGTTATTTTCTATAGCAAGTGGCTTAAACTTATCGATGAATGTCACTGCCCCCCCTAACGTCAGATAAAAGCTATTCACCCGAAATCGACAATTTTTCGAGCTCCATGGTGACTTTTCCACCACTGGAGCTACCCTTCTGAGGCAGTAAACGTATAAGCCGAAGGATTCTGCTCACTAATTTTCGCATGTAATGTTTTCTCTTGAACTATCGGCCTCGATAATGGAGTCCCTTATTTAAACCAAAGCTATATCCCTTCATCTAATAGTTCCAGTTTCGGTTTTTCAAATTCTTTCGTCCTGATTGAACATTGTCGATTCTCATTGAAAATTATGCCGATTCCTCTCTTTTAAGTCACCATTTTGCAACATTTTTGGGAGAAATTATCATCGTGAACCGGCCGGTGTTCCGAGAAAATTGAGTATACAGTGGGGGCCACGAGGTAAAATTTATTTTTAATATTTTGACTGGCATCACTGGAGTCAACTATAAAAAAAAACGCAGTTAAATCACCCTGAGAAAACCCATAATCAACGTATTTCCAGGAAGTATGTGGAAGTTGATTCAGTAATTGGATTGAGTAATTTTTACGACCGATATATACCAATAAAACATACGTAAAACACATATAAGAAAGACAATTGCCCCGTATCTATTTGAAAGTAGCACCTCTCCCTTCTTGATGCTCATATGAAAAGGTAGTTTGATGGAGTAATATAGATTGGTGTACTTACGTTATAATTATAAATGTATGCGGTTTTCTCTTAAAGTTTCACAAGGCCAACCTTTGACTATCATCACCAAAATATCACTAGAAAATGTAACCTTACTAAATTAAAAGAAACGTGTCTCAATTAATTATATGCGGTGGTAGAATTGTTAAAAATACTGTTATGTTCCCGTCGGTAATGCTTCTGTAAGATTGTCTCTTTTGATTTCTTCGTGCTTCTGGCCTGTTGGAACGTAGATGGTATAGTTAGATTATGTGCACTAAATTGAGCTGATGGCCACATTGGAGTTGACGGTATTCTTGTCAAATAGGGAGCTTGGTGCGAAGGATCAGTTGGCCCAGGGATTTATCAATCACTGATATATATCTCTCGATGTAAAAGTCAAATTAAAAAAAAAAGGACGTGGAGTCCGTGAAAAATTAAGAGATCATTTAATATTTGCGTATTTGATGGCCAACAGACGGACGGATGATTAATTCAATAGATTGTTTTTTTTTTTTTGTTTTTTTTAAATTGAGACGGATAACATGGAATGTGGCTATTAGATCAGATATAAATAAAAATTATCATTGGCCGACACGGGGTGTTGGCAGAGTGGCCGTGTTGAAATAGAGGCATCATCCATCACGGCTATTCGAAAGGTGACCTGCAATCTTTTTGCGACTAAGGAAAGTCATACATTGCCATAATTATATTAATAAGTATAAATAAATAATTAACTAAATGAACTAATTTTTGTAACTTATAAATCTAGAAATTTAAACAGTGGCCCTTAATGTGAACATACTTAACAAATAAAACAGAAATGTAGTGGCTCTTGTAGTGAAGTTACAAGTTCGCACCCCGCCCTAAGAAGTCTTTATAGGTCACCATAAAATTGTGCAATACGTTTTAGAAAATGGTGCTAACAAGTAGGAAACCAACCAACTGGTACCGTTGTTCGTCTTTATAGTGTCGACAAAACGAAACGAACCACACTACTAATAAAGCATTGAGGAGCGTGGTTGTAGCAACCATAGTTAAATAGGTAACAAAAAAAAATATACTAGTGTTTTATATGAGGTATATATTCCATTTAACCAATCGGGTGAGTAGACATAGGAGTGATATATATAGCTGTGTTTTAAGCAGGTTTTTATAATTTTATGACAACTTGTGGACAATTTTCAATAATTTTTTATGGTTTAATGCTTATTTGATAGTTTTTAATTTTGTTTTGGATTTTAATTATTGACTATATCCGTGTTGTATGTTTGAATTTTAAAAATTTTTAGTGTAGTAGAGTAGAAGGACAATTTCAAAATAAGTTACCATTGTTAGGTATTATAATACTAAAAGTCTCCACATGAGCAGGTAAAAGCTTTCATCACTTGACTGTTTATTTTATTGTAGAGATAACTGAAGCTCGAAAGCGCTATTACATTAAAGAAGAAGTTATAAGCTGTGGAAAGACAATACAACCGTTTTATAAACATAACAACCGCACTTCGCTATATGATAAACTACATCACATGTTACTTGGCCTGTTACTGCATGACGGTTGCGTTTTTGAAAATGATTTTTCCTCCATAGAATGTTTAGTTTCAAGGATTCTATCATATTTGCTTCCATAATTTTTTGAATAGCGTAATCACTCTTGGCTTTCCACAATTTGACTGCTTTCTACCTGCCAACTGAGAAGGCAATCCAAACAATGGTAAATGTTAAAAAAAGTTGTCTTTAGAGATTTACGATAAAAGTTTTTAAGAAATTTGAGATTCAATTAAATATTTAGATCCACGGCTCATTTTATTTTTCAAAGCCACAGTGCAAAAAATTCACTGATACCCTATTCCTATACTCACTCATTAAGTTATTAAGTTAACACTCATTCCAACTTTCATACTGTATGTACATAACAAATCTACCTGGCAGCCCCCTTGCCTCCAAGGATTCCCCAGATAGCTGGCAAATTAAAAAAAATGCAGTTTAAATAAGTTTTATGGAGTTTCATAACTGATAACGAACTCGATAATAATGAACTCGATTTAATTTTGCATATTTTTTTTTTTTTTATTGCGTATGCGTATCCGCTCCATTAGCCCAGCGAAGACGACTTTAACTTGCAAATATCCATGATGTCTACATCTTTTCCCAGATAGAATAATTACTATTGAAGTTCTGAGCAAACTCTATAAATATGTCCTGGATCCACATTTAAACCCTCATAACATCTGCACGGATAAAGGTAGGGTATTTCTTGGACGGATCTCCAGTTCTCGCCACCACGGCTCTACCGAACATTAGTGAAGAATCCTCTGCTCAAGAGTTAGGAGGTTATCCTGTTTGCTGTTTGTCTACGCCCAGGGGTTAGTTACAAGTAAGGCAGGATCATCCAGAAAAAAAAAAATAGGACGAGTGTAGTTAAAATGACGTAAAGAGTAGGCTTAATGATATCCTTGCATACAGTATTAAACTCTTACCCAGATTTATGCGCAGATTATCGAGAAGGTCGCAGGTGAAAATTGAAATGATAGCCTGTGCAATGTTTCTGAATGTTGGCCGAATGAAAAAAAAAATCACGCACCGCGTTACGTAAAATCTCGAATCTTTCCGCATCGTCTCCGTGCGTTACGTTTATAACACGTTGCTAGGTCCAATTAAGTAAGAGTGAACTGGGCTTTTCAAAATTCAGTTTCGCAGGTAGGGAAGAAGGCAGAGTGTGTTATCCGAACTAAGTGTATAGAGTTAGGCCGTTTGATCCAATTATCTCAGAGGTTTTTCCTATTTACGACCTAATTATTAAGCCGGGTTCGGTGATAATTTGAGGCGGTAACTCCGCTAAGTACCGAGACAGTGTGCAATTTAATGTGCCTCCGGGCGGTCCAGTCTAGTTTAAAAGGCTAGCCTTCGATAACGAGGCTGAATGGGCGTTAATTTTCCAATTATCTGCTCAGAAGTAAAGGGGAATCACCGGGTCCTCCGCGGCTCATTGCAGATTTAATCTCCCGCCGGACATGCAAATAAGAACTGTTTTTTTGTTACCCACTCTCTCGCAGATAGAGATGAATTATTTATTCACACCCTTCCTTCTTGTGGACGAGAGCTCTCTCGACTACTGAATTAATTCTGTTCCTGGGCCTGCGCCGCATTAGCATACCTGGTATTTCTTCCTTTAAGTTAGCAACTCCCGGTCGGCGAGACTTTGAGGATAGCTAGCAACTCTTCTATGAGCTTACTGAATAACAATGTATTAGTGGTCAAATAAACTCAGGTTTTTTTTTTTCATGAATATTCACCCCAATAGATCATACATAATTCGCGAAATAGATCAGCCAAAAAACACCAGATAACTGGTTTCGCTATATTCCGCGACAACGAGCAATCGCGCTAACCTTCTTGACCGTGATTAGTGGATCGTAAATATGGATTTTGTATGCTGATTTAGTTTGTCACCACTACGTCTCTACTCTAAACAAAATCAATGGCATACTATAATAAAGGAATACTTGAGCTTGCCAGTATGTACGTCACTGTCTCAGTTTGGCTTCCGTTGTGGAATTTTTCGTAGAAATAAAATTTCTCAGCAGACAATGAATGTTTGGTGGGTGCCTTCTTTCCCCCTTTTCCCGACAAATATTCATTGAGCAGAAGTCATCATAAGCTGAATATATATCATATACATATCATCATATAATGAATATTGAAAGTACATAATATATAGCCTTATATATTTTTTTATATTTGTTGGCATACTCTACGTTATGAACTCTCATAAAATATAAATTGCAGGATGAGATTTTCTGTGGTTCTAAAATGACAAGTTTTGAGTATTTTCTATGCGCATTTCTGGAGTGCCGTTATCAGCTATAACTCAGGACGCACGAGAAGATCATAAAAAGGAAAAAAAAATAGCAGTTTATTCTGGAGAAAGTCCCGCGGTCTTCCTATGGTTGGAGGAGGAGAGCTTTATCCGTCTGATCAGACTGCGCACCTCGGATTCCAATCCGGTCTAAATAATTCAAGGATGCGCGAGGTTCGGATTTCGCCGACTGGTCGGAATCCCAGCGACGGTAAGGTGACGAGGAAGGGCCTCCGCTAGGATCCCATCCGTCGCATTTTCGAAATTGGAACGCGACCGTTACAGCCGGAATGGCATTCGGTACGCTGATAGCTCTAATAGCCTCTGAAACTACAATCTCCATTCCTCATCTGTGATATATGTGGTCGATAGACCTTTGTAATTTGGAAAATTCATATTATACTTATTGCAAACATTTACTTTTGAGGAACGCGTTAAAGTTTATTGTGTTCAATGCATGTTTCTGGATGGTTAGGCACAAAGTAATAGGGAACAAAGTGACTAGAACTAAAGCGATAGTACCATTTTATGTTCACTTGTCGGCTCTCAGTCTCAAAAGTCAGTTAAGTGTGGTGTATTACAAAACAATGGTTTCGCGTACGCTACTATATTGGTCCATCCACGGATCAGTTGTCTAATATTATTCTTTGTGGCTTGACAACAATGATAGTTGTCTGGTTTGAAAGGTTAGTTTGTCAAGTACCCATGATTTTTTTATGACTGTATTGTTTGTGCGATGGAGGTTGGTGCTGACTCCAACAGCCCAATTTTTTACCTCACGCCAGGCTTGAGGTCGCCTTGTAAATGATTTGTTTGGTTTGAAATGTAATAGTCGATCGTTGTATAATAATTGTCTTGTCCAAACCGTCATCTAAGTACATTAATTTTTGTGAGTCTTCCAGGTAAAAGGGTCTGTACAAGTAGGGGATTACTGTGAACACAGTGAAGTTAGCAAAATTTCCAAAGATATAGGTAGAGAGATAAGTAAGGGATGCTCGCAAAGTTCTGCATTAAGAGAAAACGCGTGGAACTTAATTCTACAATAATCTTACAGAAAACTGCGATGCACGTGAACTGCAATGCGGCTCATGAAAAAACATTGATTTCTTGAAATTTTCGTTTACTTTTCGAATTTCTCACTTTGAATTCCAAGAATCGACCTTTTCCTGGTAAAACCTTGCACAATAACTTTAGTGGATCTATTAAATGAAAAAATTGAATAAAATGGCATATTCTTCAGATCCATTATCATATAAAATCAAATATGAAATGATTTTTAGACCCATACAAATTATTCTGTTCGTGCAGGCTGAAAAATATAACTATATTTAAATTAAGACGTTTAATCGTTCATCTTGTGATGTTATATTAAATAAAAATGTTAAAAGAATGGACTAGAATATACACAAAGGGATGTGGAACCCCTAAAGGACAAAGAACGACCGTTTTTTTTGGTTCCCAGCATAAATAGCAGAATAGATCAATAAAACAGTTTTGCTAGAACCGATTAGCAGTTATTACTCGAGGCCCGGGGTCTTTTTACAACAAAGAAAACCACAAAAAACATTAAAACCTCTCCCCTCCTTCTTCTTCTAGGGTATAAGATATAGAAGGACTTGGCACTCGATCTCTCACTCCCTTATTGTAACCCGAAGGCGAGCCCCATCACCTGGTCCTGCTTTTAGTTTATATAATTTTAACCACAAAAAGATAATGCTAGTTTTTAAGATATGCACTCCTTTATAAGTTTAATATTTAAAGCATATTAAATAAGGGTTAAGAAAAAGAAAAAAATCTGCAGGTTTATCCCCCATCCCTCCAGAACCCAATATTTTTTGTTCTCCAGTCAAAATTCTCAATTGAAGATTGATACTACTGCTATGTAGGGAAATATGTGTCTCCACTCCTTATGAAGAATTAACGAAGATTTTTATTTTTCGTTATTCGTAAATTTGTAGTTTCGTTAATAATTACCGTATATAGGTGATGTAATTTACCTTCAGAAAGGGGGGGGGGAAATAAGTACAATGGACGTGTCAAAGGTTGGAATCTGTTGGTAGGTACGTCAAGGGATCATCTGGCGCCATAACGCCCTTAGGAGCTAGGGTTCCTAAATATCGTAAGTGATAGTGTTTAATCAATCTAACCCTTAATTTCACTACTGTACAACGTAGGCCCCGATTAAATATTGCACTACATTGGGGTAATCTGAGATTCATGTATGCATGTACGCTATAGTGAAATCATTTTACATTTACATTTAATAACCAATTATGAACATCTAGTTTATCTATTACTAAACCATTTCACTATTCACCGATGTACGGGTTATTGTATAACATTCAACCAGGCAACCCTCCAGATATATATATTTAACTATTTATGATTAGATTTTACAAAGCATGCAACCTCAAACTGACTTTTAGATGAGGGAACATTCCTTTAGATAAATCTCCTAAAGTGTTCTGAAACAGGAATGCTTTATCGAAACGGCTTCTTGAACGGGGAATATTTATTTAGATAAACACTTTGAAAATCTATGGAACGTTCATGCTTCAATATATAGGTATTTATATGAGGAGCTTATAAGTGTCTTTGTCGGCGGTCAACAAAAGCGGTTTGACAGACCAGCCCACAGACTAGTGATAAACGCCCCTTACGCCCTACGAAGGTAAAGAGAGTGCATAAAATCCCGGAAAAGAGAACAATTCATAAAAACACCCTTCTTCACACCAGCATGAGCCTCTGGTAAAAACACCCTTCTTCACACCAGCATGAGCCTCTGGTAAAAACACCCTTCTTTACACCAGGTCGAGCCTCTGGTAAAAACACGTACATGTTTTTCAAGACTCGGCGTGAAAAGATACTTTTAGTTGACAAAGATGTCCATAAACACCCTTTTACACACAGGGTCGGAACAAAGCCATGGTCGGTTCAAGGGTGTGCTCCAGGAGAAGGTGTAGAGTTGAGATCAGTTTTTGGAAACGAATAAGCCGGAACGGACGCTGAGTTGAGAAGAAATGAGAAGCTTGACGGAAACTCTGATGAGGTGCTGCTGGGCTAGGTTGGCTGGCTTGCTTCAATATAGATTGTCTTCAAGACAATTAGCATAGGTAGAATTAAGTAATATATATTAATACTTACTATATAAGTGTAATATAATCATATACATAATTTTAAGATCCGAATTCCTTTCATTTACTAAGACAAAATTTACTTTTGGAAAATAATTAATTGGGTTAAAAACCAAGTCAAATCACATCAATATTAATCAATTTTATTTTAATATAACTTTACGCCAATGTAATAAGCTGCGAGTTTGATAGATCAACCAAATCCAGCAGGTTGAATAATTAATCGCATCCTAAATCAATTAAATTAATTTAATACAATATTTTAATTGAATTTTTTTAATGATAGATTTGAAGAGTATGTCATTTTATTCAATTTTTTCAATACAGATAATAAATGCGCCAAAGTTGTGGTGCAAAGTTCTTCTTGGAGAAGGTTTTATATATATGTATAACTAAAATGCTCAAAGACTGAAGATGGTTCTACACGCAGGTGCAGACGCCAGAGAGGCAATAATGCCACGGTTCCATTAGTGGCGGTCTCGGACTGGTGACGATGCATAAGTTATTATACGTCACACAAATTACGTGCAATCCCAATCAGGCTGACATGTAATCGTAAATTTAGTTTATTTTCACTAGCAGATGTCTTTATCTATTCTAACCGTCCTACTTAGTTTATGACTTTATACTAGGAACCCTTATTACAATCGATAATTGATTTTGCCCGGATCCGAAAGGAGTTGGCCTAATGTCATTCATGTACGGCGCAATGTCCTTTCATCTGTCATCGGTCACGGCGTACGTTTGTGTGATCTAAGATAGCAGCCGTGAAGTTATTTAATCTATCTGAGATTTGAAATTTATTAAGGGGAAGAATAGATGTTAAAGTTTAACTAAAAACAAAAGTCGGGCCTGTTTCACCCTCTCCCTTAGTCTAGAACATATTTAATGGTTAATTGTTTAAGTAAACGCAAAAAGAATTCAAAGATATTACAAAAATATAATTTATTCTTGAGAGTAGAAATACTACAAAGTCTCTTGTAGGCTGGTATTTACATATGTTAAAAAAAAAGCTTCAAATCTCATATAATATAACTTTTTGGTTCATACACCATCCTCGGTCATTGTTTTGCCTATTCAGGCATCATCAGAACTATGATTAAGAAGACAAAATACATAAATTTACACATTTAAAAGAACTGTGACATAATACAATTACAATAATAAGAGTGGAAAAAAATCAAAATAATGTAACATCACGCCTGTGAAAGATGTTATCATTTCAAGATATTATCTTTGTTTAAATTTAAAAATACGTTGTATGGAAGAAGGTATTAATAATAATAGAAAAAAACTTAAGTGTTTGGAAAAAACAGTAGAATTTGTGTATTTAAGACCAATATCAACAGATTTTGTTTTCTAGTATACATTTTAGCTATTTACGTTTTTTTTTTTTTTTTTTTGCTGAAAAAGCAATGTTCAGCGGACGATATTTTTCACTAACAAAATGAAGATAAATTGCAAAAATGTTTCATTTACAATGATTCGTTAAGTAAAACACACGGGGTTCCGTTAGAAACAATCTCTCGATATTGGTTACAAACTTTTATCAAAAATGTCTACTATTTCATCTATTTTTGTTTTATAAAAACTAAATTCTGGTTTATAAAATAATTAAAACAAAAGGTCGGTATAAAATATTAAAATGATCTCAATCATGAGTCATTTATCAACTAGTTTACTGCATTGCAAATGAAAGAAACTTTCAACGAATGTTTTTGAACTCATACCCGTACCTTATCACTACGGTACGATTTATACGAATTTACGTATTTTCCCAAGAACAATGATGGCGAGAACAATAGATCACAACAATTGAATTTATTCTCCAGGGTAGCAATGCTCTAACAGAGTCACTTGTATGTTAGTATCAATCGATTTATTTGTATGGAGGTACATTTGTGAGTTCTATGATGCGGGAATTCTATCTTATTTGTGCTGTGATAAACCAGTTTCGATTTCCATGCTGTTCAGCATATTTGTAGAGCAAAAAGTCAAGAATACAACGAAAGAACATCTTGGTTTTAACAAACTTTCTTAGGTAAATCTTGAAGTAATTACACATTACGTGAGTCAACTTTCAATTCAGGCTTTAGGTAGGGCCGAAATTCCTTTAACAAATTAACAACTCTCATTTCATGGATTCCTTGAAAAATTACACAGGTAGAAAAATACCTGACCAAAGCTCTCTAAGGATACACTTTTATAAAGTGGAAACCTACACTAAAATGATGATCTTAAAAAAGAGAGCTGTTTTGAAGGAACACCATCCTGACCATCTCAGTAGATACAAGATGGATGGAGCACATGGTTAGAGGCAACTAAATTCTACTGCAAGAACTTATTTGATTCGATTTGAACGAATTTAAACGATTTGAAGAAACTTTGAAACTATTAAACATCTGATTTTGATTCCGCTGCGGTGGAATAAAAGCCAAACCCTTGATGGATAAACCAGCGGTAAGGAATCACTTGGCGTACATTTAGGCCGTTTTTTAGCCCAGAAAATAATATTTGTCAGAGCATGTTATTGATTGTGCCGTTGAACAACTGGAAGAGTCGCCGGGAGAAACAGGGTTCGATTGAAGATAAAACTAAAAGACATGTTGGGGAAAAAAAAAACAGGCTAGAAAAACATACAGCTTATTTCAGAACTGCACCATGGAATGTACGTTACAGAAAATCCGAGTAGTTTGGTAAAATTTACCAATAACAACGGTCGGTTTGGAACGGCCATTAGACCGTTTTAAATCTATCTGAAGGCCTGATTGGTGCAAACTTTTTATTCGAAAATTTGTGAATGGGGGAAAGTTTTATATACTTTCAATAAGTGGTTTACTGCTTCCATTTCTTTAGGTGTGGGTATTCATATCATATAAATCTTTTGAACTTTGTTTTATACAAAGATTTGAAAATATTTGTTGATTTTATACAATTTTGAAGACTTGGCGTTATTGCATTTAAGTTTTTACGTATTTCTCATTTCCGTGAAAATAAATGTATTAATTTGTACATATTTTGCTTATTTATATGCACTACTTATGACTGTTTAGTTAGCACGATAAGCGGTACACGATTTGAAAGGATCAAGTTTTCAAAATTCTTTATAAATAGCGTCGAGCGGCCTTTATGGTACCGTAATCAATGATATTAGAATCTTCGGTCCATTACGCGATCATTACTAATGCCATTCCAGTAATGTTATTTTATTTAAAATGATGGTGCAAGGTTCTCTAGGCTATTAGAAATATTCGGCAAGAGGTCGAAAGCACTTATAACTTAGATGTGTCGGATCGACACAAGGCGTGAGGAAAGGTTAGCAATTACGAATTCGGCACTCGGGTTTTGACATTAGGATATTCCTAGCCTGGGGCCGTAGTATTCGGCTTAATCGTTAATATTACAAGGAACTAGCGAGGTAAAATTTATTTCTGATTAAACTTAAATTAACCCAAGAAACATGCCAAGGATTAAATTATGGATATCTGGTTGATGACCAATAATTACAGGCTCGATCGTCTAGATGTTATTTAACTTTCAAAAAGCGCATCCTCCCTTTTAAACATGACTTGTTTACCCAGTACATGAGAGAACAATTATTAAAAACAATTAAAGGATATAAATAAGAAAAGAGTCAAACATTTTTTACTTCACGGGATCAGCCTTGGCGATGTATTTCTTTAAATTTATTTAGGAAGCATTCAAAATCCTAGTAAACTAATCTATTATACCTAGGGGCTAACTTTTTCTAACTTACGGAAGTTAAATAAAGAAAACTTCTGAATACTTCTTGGGTTCCAAAACCATCTAAATTATTGCTGGTTGTGTGTTTCACTTAAGATCAAGAACCTTCGTATCTAGGGTTAGTTAGTACAATCACTGTTAATGTTACGTAGCAGTACTAAAGCAAGTACTCGGGAGTGGAACCCCTATCTCTGTATATGGCCAACAAGGAGAAATCCTGCCAGTAACGAGAGACTGGAAGAGTCACTAATGGCTAAACGACGGCACAAGACTGAGGCTAATAATAAGCCGGCTCTGGGGAGAATTAGCTTGGGCAGTGGCCAATTTGTTCTATCTCTCACTTAGTCATTGCCTAATGCCTCGTCTTCCTTCCTCCCCCACTGTTCGAATCACTTACTAACTGGGTACCTGCACCTTCGGGTGTGAGGGGGTCGATGATCTTTGACGAGGTGATATGGGCTTTTGCGGGGTCAGCCGCTGTGATGCGCATCTTTAAACTCTTCTTTAAACCTCCTAGGAAAATGTAATTCATATAAGGATTTTTATGGTCTCGATTTACGAAAGGATTTTAATTTTTTTTGTAATTTTATCCTTTTGGCAGTGTTACATTTTACTTATAATATTTGTTTTTTTGAAGGATTTCTCTGTGCATAATAAATATCGTAAATGTGCACCATATCCATCCTCATCGATTTTTATTATACGAGGGTGGTCTGAAAAGTTTCCGACCTAACAAAGCTTTTATTTCGCTAGCTTTTACTTATTTTATTTTCATCTTCATGTTGAGGTCGGAAACTGTTCAGACCACCTGTGTATATTCTTACAGTTATGCGTCGTATCGGACTCAATAAATTTTTCTTTACAAAGTTTTACTTATTTTGATTGTACTAGTATTTTCCTTCTAATTGTCTAGGGATTGCTCCGTGAAGAACTGATCGGATCCGAAACGTTGCATTATTGTATGAATATATATTATACAAATCGATTAGGAGGCATATTGCACACATTTGCCATATTTATTACTCTTTACTTATTTTTTACTTCGCTAAAAATGATCTATATTTATGCAATTAATGTTTGGTTATTAATTTATTCTCCCAGACCGGGTGATGCATATTATCCTTGACTCCACTAACGTTTCGCTACTACTTTTTTAAGTCCATAATCTCTTTCCTAGACTTCTCGGGTTAGTATATATACATATTTCTTTTGATACCACCGTGTTATATCATAACCAGTGAGGATAGTAATAATTAGAGGGGCCTTGGGGAGGTGCAAGTGTGTCGTATCTCCCCATCTCTCTGGCTACCCAGAACCCCCTCTGCGTTTGGTCGCTAGCTTCACAATTTTTTTTTTTTATGTTTTCGCGTAAATCTGTAGTGCAGTAGATCTATGTAGACACTTCTGATGGGTGGGCGTGAGGCTTATGGTTGCAACAACCGGAAGATGAAAACAATACGGGTGGGAATAGCAGTGTCTTTCCACCGTCTTCCTAACGATCCTTAACTTAAAGAGAAATGAATTCGAGCAATCAGCGAGGAGGATTGGAAACCATCTAATCACAGCCGTATTTGCAATGGCCATTTCAAAGAGGGTTATTATGATAATTATTTTCCTTTTCGAAGATATTTAGTATTCACCGCACATTCACCACATTTACGGCTGTCTACATCAATCACAGATTACGTCAATATTCGAAAAAGTACCAAACACTGATTTGGAAGTTACTACAGAAAAACATGATAAAATCCAAGAGAGAGTAACTGAAAAAAAAAAGTTAAGAAATGTAACATTGAAACAAAAACCCTCGCTCTATCTCCCAATCGTTAGTGTGGGCCATTTTTTAGAAAAATAATTGTGCATAAACAATTTCACAAAAACGATGATTTTAACGGAAACGCAAAACAACTTGACAAAATAGCCCTCCTTGGACTTGGAATTGAGAGAAATTTAAGCAGTGAAGAGAAAATAAATTCATGTACTCTTAAATCAAGTCTACTGGAGTCCGAAATATGAAGAGAAAGATGAAGATGAACTTTACCGAACTGATAGAATTTGAACCAGGTATTTCACATTCAGTTTTGTATGTTGTAAAAAAGATTGTAGGAGCCTTGCGAGAAAAATAAATTCTAATGTGTCTGCTAGTAATCATCAAGGACAACGAAAACAACCCTTTAAATTTAACTGCGAATTTGATATCAAGGCGCTAAGGTCTCTGTAGCGACCGCTAACTACATAAGATAAATCACCCTATACTCTATTCTATATATATTGTAAACAAATGTAAATAACATTACCAAAATATAAATCATTGTAAATATGGTAAACAATAAAACATGCTTAGGAGCCAATTAGTTATATGAGCTGGGACACCAGCTGCCAGGGCAGGTACTAGACCCAACCGCCGGGAGACCTTCCCGGCTCTGTCAGAGAACAAAGGGAACCGCACATCATTGGGTACTACAAAAGCGGTCCTTATTGGCTACTGACGAAGCCAGCTGGGTATTTAAGACCGGCGGTTTGGGGCTTGTATATCATTCTCCTGGCAACTAACTGGCTCGTGGCTGCTCTGCTTAAAACTCTGAAACTCGGCTGCTTCTTTATGAAAAACCTCTGCATCTCTTTCTCTCCTCACCTCGCTACGTTTTAGTCAGCCGTTGTCAGACCCCACACCTTCCTAGTGGGAATCTCTGCCTTCGTCTCGCTAAATCTAGTACCTCCTTGGGAGCGACCTCTCCCTAGTGGATAACGGTTGTCGTGGCGCTGCAAGCTTACCAAGCAGTGTTCCCCACGGCGATTCAGTCTGCCTCTCTCCGGTTCACACTTGCCTTTGGGATCCGGACGGATTTCGCGTACCCTCAGATACCGAGTGTGAATTCGTGGTCATTCCAAGACCACACAAACTACATATCCTATACCTCTTCTCCTGAACATAGTGCACTGTCGGGGCACATACCTATCAAAAAATGGAGTCAGATAGTAAAGTCGTCATGAAACGATTGCCCAGGTTATAAACTCAATCAACCCTCACTTCGTCACCAGGGCTAGGGTAACTAGGCACCCCCCTCGTGACGACCCAACAGTCTCCAATTGAGAAACCTCTCAGACAATGACACTATGCCTGAATTCCTTCCTGTGAGTAAAGCTCCTTTTATTTCATTAGACCTTCAAAAAGAAGAGAGTGAAACATAAAGGCAATACTTTGGAACTTAAAACGTTATTGTTGTCGAACAATTATTAATTTTATTATTTATTCTTCAAGAAAATTTTTTCATGTAATTTATTTTTTCCTTTTCTTCATCTCATTATTTTATTTCATTAAATGTCCTTTGTATGCATAATTTTTTTCATGAAGGTTTTTTGTTCTTTTTGTATTTCTTTGTTGAATGTTTGCTTCACTATCTCTCCTGACACAGGTAGCTGCTGGCCATCTGATCCCAACCGAACTCCTGATCTCCTTGACTTCTTCTTTTACAATAGTTTAAGAACACTAAACTAATAATTGTAACTATAATATCAAACCAATGATTGTGAAATAAGAGATGAAAAATGAAGCTTATGTATAAATTAATAAACTTAAAGAAAATGTAAAACTAAACGAAGGAAAAAAAATATACTTGAAGTTTCGACTCACTTTCCCTCAGGAGTCTTAGTGCACCCCGTCAGCCATGTATTACTTAAGTTGTTAAAAGTTTTCGTGTTAAGAAGTAGTTTAATTTCATAAATTAATATACTTATGTTAGCATTGACGTAATTACATACCTGGTTTATTACTAATTACACTCCAGTTATTCATCATGACCAACGAGCACTGAAGGGTGTCCTGATCGATGTGTACCTTGAAGACTGGTATTCCTAACATTTGAGTCAAATAAGCATTTATTGTGCTATTTTAAAGTCAACAATTATGTACAAGGACGTTTGTAAAAAGATCGTAAAATTGGCACCAATGAGAAGTTATAAAACAGCTTAGCGCCACCGAGACCACACGGGGCCTACTACATGATCAGTAGACATGTACAGTAGTACATCAGGAATATCGTCCGGGCTGGCGCATTCGTTCTCGGGTCACGTTCTCTGCGAAAATAAATCCAACTCGCTCGTAAAGGCTCTTTCATTGTGGCCATTTATGATTTATATGAGGCAACCTCACCTCTTCTCAGCCAGATAGATAAAAAAAATATGTTAAGAGCTCTTTCGTGCTGCTAAGAACAACCATGCTGTTATATTTTTTTATTTATACAGAAGAGGGAAATGTAACGCGATCGTTCCATGAATTATCCTTATTAATTTACATTTTAATGTGAATATTTTGACACGATGTTGATCAATAATATTATAACAAATTAAGATAATACTTTGTGTTCATATATGGGCTACTTTCTTCTTGAATATAAATGGCTCAATGATTTATTGTACTTTAGATAATAACAGCTTGACACATAAATTATAGTGCATCGTAGTTTGAATATACTGCTGGTACTTATATGTAGTTATTGTGGTACGAAATGATAATAGTACTAATTGCTCCACAGCGTCGCCTCATTGGTCGAAAGTTTTTTTTTTTTTTTTAATTTGAACGATGGCTTTTTTTCTGGTCAACAACGGCTGGTCTCTGAGGGTTTAAATTCACTTCAGCAAGTCTTCTAACAGTTTCAGCAGATATTGCTACTCCCAAAGTTGCACGAAGAGGTTGAAAACCGATTCCAAAGGAGTAATATAAATCGGTCATCTTTTGGCTCTGTCAATCGTGGAGATCTGGCCCGGGTCTGTGATTGCACAAACCTGCTTCACGGTAACGTGTAATTGCTTTCCAGTTTCAGGTAAACCCATGAACGGGCTGCATATCTTTGTGTTCGATTGTCTTCCACTTACGCAACAAGTGCAACATGCTCGACCCATATTTATAACCCCTTATCACTTAAATCGTTTAGATTAATTAAAAACTACTTGTAACCCGAAATAATTCTATTAGGATGCAAATATTTAAAGCTTCTAAGTGTACCACTTTTTTTGTGGCAAACCTTATTAAATAGGTCTATTAAATTAAAACGCTACTTTTTGGAATATCTTCGATGTTCATTTTATCTTATCTTTAATGTGTCAAAAGAAATTTTAAGCTTAAGTAGCATACCAGCTGTTACATAAAACATGCGGAAACTCCTTTTTTTCTTTTTCATGCCTCTCCACTTTGATGTGTCCTATCCTCTCTATTGGAAACTTTTGATAAAATCCTGCTGATTTTACGATCTAGTCATGAATACGACTACATATGGTTATTATTTTTTTTTGCTAGGTGAGGTGGTTTGGAGACGAAAGACTAATCAGCAGATGGTGGCATTGATTGTATAGTCCGTTTTTATTATGGGCCGATCGATGCCGGGCTCATTTTGAAACGTTGTGTTGGTTCAAAACAAACATGGATTTTGGGGAGGTTTAGGGTGTAATTGTTGTTTTAATGATGAAACGTTTGTATAAAGAATTAATGTGGGATATTTGATTCTGTCTCATTAATTAAAATTTAAAAAAAATATAACCTAAAATTAAAATTTATGTAGGTATCTATTTAGTTATAATGTTTAAATAGATCAAAGATTTTTGGGGCCTTTTTATGTGGGGGTAAAATAGAAGATAAACACATTAAACTTGCTAAAAAATAAAAGAAACCAAATATCGGAAGTCTAAACAAATTGGAGAGAGGTATAGTAAATTCCAGATTTAAAACATAATTTATTGTGCTAAAATTACAATCTGCCTTGCTAGGCAATAAGTAATTAAGATATACTATCATTCATACCATATTTACATTTCATCATTCACTCGCTCATTCATTCAGGACATGATTGGAGAAACTGGCCATTGCCAGGACTCCCACTGTCACTTGATTATAGCAGGTCACGAGGCCACTGCCGTTTCAGTCTCCGAGGAGGATTATAGGGATGAGTGACGCAGTGCAATGACTGTGCTACAGGATTAGGGTGGTTGGAAAGGCTACTGTGGAATTTCATAAACTTGGAAGGGATGAGTTCTAGAATGTAGGGTATATTAAGGTCGTTATGAAGGGTTTTGTTGCTGACATAATAACACGCATTTACTATTGTTCTCAGGACTTTTGATTAAAAGGATTGGATACGCTTGATGTTCGACTTTTTTGCTGTCCCCCATAGCTCTATGTCCAGATTGGTTTAAGTATAACTTTGTAGATTAGTAGTTTATTTTCTATTGAGAGATGGGATGTCCTTTGAAGTAGTCTGTATAGTTGTCCAAAGCGTCTGTTTAGTTCTTGTCTTTTTAGCCTCGTATGTGGGTTCCAGGTCAGTCGTTTGTCGAGATGGAAGCCTAATGTTCCCAATGTTCCCACATTACCTTCACCCTTTGTCGCGAGTCTTGTCCACTAGTTCGTTCGGTTTCTCGGCCGACTGAAACGGTGTAATGCCTACTTGACCTTCCATACAAAAGCACAGTAACCCGGATCGGAAAGTGGTTTCTGGGCGCATATTTCAAAATTGGCCGATTTCCATATCGTTCATCTGTACAGAGATAAGCATAAAACTGAAGTAGTAATAAACCGAAAGTTACATCGCTCGATTAACTGGACTTTTTTGTCCAGACGAACATTGCCTCACACAGGGATTCTATATTTAGAACAGAAATACGAGGAAAGGTATTCTTCACACTTCTAAAACCAGCTATTAGAAGCCAAGATAAAATTAAAAAAAGTACTTTTTCTAGAAACCTTATTAAAGCATGAGTGTAGGGATTAAGTCTGCTGCTGAGATAATAACCACAAATTATTCCTCTTTCACTTCTTGACCCCACACCGACCTCAGCGTGCAATAATTCTTCAACTTTATCGCTTCTGTATTTTATTTAATATTCTTTTCCTTCGCCTACCTCGCTACCTAATATAGCACTGATTAAAACTGAATTTACATTCCTGAACGCCCTAACTGTTTTTTTTTTTCGTTCAATGGCCATCGAGTAGGGAATTTATCATGTAATTTAGGATTTTTCCTTTTTTGCTATTTAATTTTAACTTCCTTTTGAGGGTCGGAGACATTACTGTTTTGAATTTCTCACCGTCAGTTAGATATGATTGCCTGTAATAAAAAATAGATTGTAGTTTCTCTTATAGAAGTATTTTCGTGTAATTAAGATTTCACATTTTCCAATTAAACATTTATATTTTTCGCCTGTGCTCCGAACATACTAAAATATGACATAAATGAAACTTGTTTTAACGTCAACTTTAGTGTGAAGAATATTTCTGTTACGGATTAATAGTAATCATTAGGAGTCAATACCCAGCTTGAATTGTCGAGATACCACTGATACTTGTAATAATTATTAGCCGAAGAAAAAAGATTTGAGCATAGCTTGGGACCTCCACAATCTCCTGTGGGACAATCTACCTCTGAGCTACTTCTGCGGAAACAATATCCTTATCAAATCTCTTCAGATTGCCTCTCGATGGATCTAAATCCCTCACACTGTGCAAGACATCTCACCAACGCTGGGTGGTTTAACATATTTGGATGGTATTAATTAAAATAATGGAGCAACTAATAATCTAATACAAGTACAATATTTAATATTAGATACATATGATGTCGTGAATCAGGCAACTACCAATAAATATTAATCAATAGACTACATCGTAGCTCACTCTTCATTTGGATAGTAATTATTAAAAATGGTGGGATTAACACTGTGAATTATTACTCATAATACTTTTTAAAAATAATTTTCCTACTGTACTGTTTATTATTCTGCTGCTCAGATCCTACACAGTAACCAATAGTTGGTATTAATTAAATATAACATTGCTATATGTCCATCCTTTTTTCTTGATCTATCAGCTGTTAATCTACAAACTGGGTAGATTTTCCAACGTACTATCACAACATCGACTATGCTCAATCATATCCAGAATGAAAATCGGCTCGTTGTCATTCCCCTGCGTATAAGCCTGACAATATTGTTGTCGATCTTATATTGTCAATCAGCCTACAGATAAAAGGGGCTCGAAGAAGAATTGACGCGCGGTGTGACAGCTTCAGTAAAAACTTCTTGAGGTTTAGCTTCTGAGCTACTAGAGAAGAGATGGCAAGATAGAGCGTTCCCTCGCCCGCTTATCGACACAAGGATTGCTTCTATAAGCTGCCGATATCTCTTCCTATTGCGGCTTATAGTCTGTCCAGGAACGACAAAAACTGGAAGTGGATACTCTCCTACTAATTCTGGATTACAGGGGGAACATTTTTTTCTTGAAGTGTCCCCGTCTACCCGTTCACAACAGATTTACATGTAACTACTGGACAATTTATTTTTTACAAGTAAGATCATTCGTATTTAAAAAAACACATTCACTTTTAGACCTACTTTATGTTTTAGTTATGTTAAGAGGAAGTAGGTATCAAAACAACAACTCAATTGCTATGCAAAACTCAATTGAACGTGGTATGTCCATTTCACCAAGTTTTCAGGGAAGATTATTTTTAGACTAAAAACGATAATAATAACAATTAAACGTGTGGTTTTGCGGCACTCTTGACTCTCCTGCACACTAAAAGATATTATTACAATAATTCATTTGGGAGTAACGCTTAACAGTAATTCTTCGCTACTTCAAGGGGAATAAAATATGGAAGCTATTGAACTAAGGTTGCTTACTTAGGTTTATTGCTGTCCTGCAATATTGTCACGATTGCTATCCAGTGGCACCCTACAATATATTGTCAATACACTTTTAAAATATTCACCTTTCATCAGAGCTTTAATCATTCTTTTAGCTTTTGAAACTTTATTGACTTGTGAATCAAATCTGTTTACATGATTTACACATTTATGTTTTTATATATTAGGTACATTATTGAAGAGTCACTCTTTAAGATTGTACTTCTGTATAGTTTTAATAGAATATGTTTAATAAATGTTTAAAGGAATTGAGAAAATAGCTAATCTTATATTCTTGGTTATACATGGAATAGATGTTGAAATGACAAATCAACCTAGACAGCAAAAGTTAATTTATATAGTTTGGTTTAGTGGGTTTCATAATATATATTATTACTCCGGATTTCATAGGTTGCATTCCTTTTCTAGTCATCAACTTTATTGATAAATACCGTTTTAGGTACGTAGTATTTATATATATGTTATACATACTATGGCGGTCGTCATAATCTAGTGTGAATGTTTTTATGATCTCTCTGAAGTTACTATTCTGGTACTACAACGGCCTTCGGGTCAAACATATTTGTAATATTGCCATTTAATTATTCAAAGTACTTGGATTTGAAAAACTCTGAACATGCTGCATTGGCGTAAAGTTATAATTATGTACAATCGATTATTATGGACCTGATTTGATTTTTGTCCCATTCCAATAATTCTTTTCAAGGGGAAAATTTCTTGTTATCAAGGGGAGATATTTAGACATCGAAATTGAATAAAGGTATAACATAATTGAATTTACGATAGTATAAGTGATGCATTTACATAAATGAATATAAAATAGAATAGAATATCCTACAAAATCTTTATTGTGATCAAATTACAATCTGCCTAATTGGGCAATAAGTAATTGTGTTCAATGTTCTCATTCATTTCATGCTATACGATTTTGGCAAGGATTTTCCCCCCTTTTGGAGTCTCAGTCGGTCTTCCCGGCGTTTACGCTGATGTTTAACATGCCCAGTCTGTCACTGATAACGTTACAAACTGACTCGGCCTGTGTAAGAGCTCTTTGTGCACTCATGCTGCTGCTGTAAACCGCAATATCGTCGGCGAAAGCGATTACAGTAGCTTTCTGATAGTTTGTCCCAACAATTTCAGATGTGTACATACTGAAAAGAACCGGAGACAGAACCGCACCTTGAGGAACTCCACACGTCAGAGGGGATGGGTTAGAGAGGCAATCACCCACCCGTACCCTCACCGATCTGTTCTTCAAGAACAAAACTTACGAATTTGGGAAAAATTTGTTTGTTTTTTTTCCCTTTGCTCTCAATTTTAAGATTATAGATAAGGGAAAACTAAAGGGAATGTATTTGGGGTGAGCGGATCTTTTTACCAGGAGTACCTGTTTGAAGGTGGAGTGAGGGAATTAAGGAGTGTGGGAAGCCTCGGTAGAGGTGGAAATGTTGCGGTGCAGTGGTGAGTCCACTGAAGGCTGAGCCTAGAGTCTCATTCAGTTGGAAAGCAGTGATGGGTGCCCGTCAGAGGCTTGTTGATTTTGGAAATAAACTGCATTGCTCAATTCAACTAAATGTAATATTTATATTATTCGAGATGGGCGTGGTTTTCCGGATAAGTTACGTGGGTAAAAATAAATAAAGGAGGAGCATTTTACGATTTGCACTCTTTGCCCTCAAAAAGAGGTTTACGATGCCCCATCCTGTCCTGCCTTATAACCAAACCTATAAACAATTGGTTTCTACAGATTCGCAAGTCACTGAGAATTGACTTATCCCAATTCTGCATTACTAGAAATTATTATTTTGCGGCGAGTTATACTTACAACAACCCATTTAATACAATATAGCTTGATAGTCAATGAAGACCTACGGCCGGCGCCAAGCACAATAAAATGGCTCTTAACGCCGACAATGATGATGTCTCATCTCCATCACCTGGAGCAAGATGACCCCTGGCTGCCGAATCTCCGGGGTTTCCGTGTCCTAAAAGTGCCCGGGGGGCGAGCATTCCTCATCTTGCTCGGAGGAGAAACGCTTTAAATCCTTTTAGGGTCTCTCCCTACCAATAGGTCACCGTCTAATCGAGGATTCCCTGCTTACGGCTGCGGCGGCTTCGAGATCTGCCGCTTTGATAAATGGGCGTAGGAATTGTGCCTTACCCATTTCCCGGCGTGCGTGTACCAGGATGAGGAACTCCCCTAACGAAATTAACTGTTTTAAGAAGTATAGGAGCCAATGCTTTATCGCACAAACATAAAAATATTTTATTTGCAAATCCAAGAATTTCAACGTTTATGTTTACGTTGGCTTTGTCGAAAACTAAAACCCTTACCTTCTGTCTGTTTGATGCCTCGTACATGATAGGTATAGCATTTCTTTGGCTAATGATTATAATTATAATTAAACATGTTTTAAAAAACGCGTTACTTTCTTTATTTAAAAGAATCTGACAGAGTATGTGTCCTTCCATTCGGATTTTCTAAGTCGATTACGAGCGGTTTAGTGCTGCTTTCACGAGCCTGAGTGCGAAGGGAATTTCCATCAATTGGCCAAGAATCTCCATCGGAATCCGGGGCGTTCTAGGCATAAATATGACCGGTGATTTGAACCGTCACAACATAAATCCCAATTAAACGTACGTTATTTAATTTTTTTTTCACATTCTTTGTTAATTGAAAATTTGATTGAAGAATGGAATTTCGTCGGAAATTATCAGAGCTTTTATATTTCTAATTTTTTACCCTTAATTAAAAAATGCGCTATGCCGAAAATCCGCAGCGTATGTGTTGCTGTGAACCAATTAGGGGCTAAGAAAAAATTCCGTGAGTTGAAATTTTTTTCAGAAATTTTGTGGTTTCCGAAAAGTTTCACTCTTTAGAAGACGGGTTACTGGAAATGTTTTTTGTAACTTCAAGTCTAAAAATACTTGCTTTTCATATTATTTTTTTGGGGAAATCGTTTTCGTCCGTCTGTATGTACGTTGTGTGATGCAGTCATGTCCATGATTCAATCGATCAGACACTTAGTGAAATTCACAGCACCTCGAAACATGATGATGATGGTTAAAATACAGTTATGTGAAACATGAAAAAAAAAAAATCAACATTTTCAAGCAATACCTGAATAAATGTTTTTTTTTTAATAATATGTTTGACACAATCTTTTTCCAATTCATACCACAAACGGTGAAATTAATTGAGTTAGTTTAATTGGCCATCTATTCGAATAAAAACTAATATGTCATTGATTTAAATGAATGATATAATATATTTGGTTCTGACATGGGCTAAACATTATGTGGCTTAGACACTATAAGTCATTGAAAAAATAGATGAAGAAAGTCCCCCAAAAGATTTCACAGTCCGAAAGTATTATCCGAGAAACAAGCAGAAAATGTTTAATGGTGCAATAGTGGTTTTGGATGTAACTACAAAGGGGGAGTACTGGTGCTAGGATAGATAAAGTTGTTCAGATCATTTGAACCATGTTGGCAAAAGTTCAGATTTCTACGGTATTCGTGGATGGACTATCTTAGCTCCGAGTAGATTTGTTTCGAAGCAGATATGAAGATACCCAGTGTAGAGTTCACTCATGCTGTCAGGCTTGTGAAGCAACCGATAAATTAGACAAGATCAGATCTGTGATATTGTGCTAAAATACTGAATGTCCTGAATAGTCAAAAGGAGAACCAACAACAGAGGCAGGGCGAAAGTAGAGTCGTATTGTCTTATAACGGAGGAGTGTTAACGTTAAGAGAGAAGTAAACCTAACAGCAGACTCGGATTCAAGGAGAATAATAATCCTGTGCAGGAAGGACCGATAAAAAATAATTATAAATAAATAAATTCAGTTCATCATTGCTATAAATAATTTTAAAAAAAAGTTGATAAAAAAAAAATGTTGAACCTTCTGGTTATTTTGTTTCGAATAAATCAGGCAGCTGATTTTAAACCAATGATGACTATGACCTATGATTACGAAAGCGGTTCCATTTCTCAATACGTGCTCGACTGGTATATATTATCGCCACAAACGGAATTAACAGTTCGTTTAAGTTTTTTTTCTTCTATAACGTGGGTGTTGACAAGTGTTTATCTAAATAAAAATAACAATGAGGACAACAAACAAACAAGAGCGTTATGCAAATCGAAAACAAACGAGCCCCGACCAGCCCGGAGTAAGATAGAAATTGGTCCGAAGGCGAAACTTAAAATTATACCCGCACAGGTCGAAATGATTCAAGACTCGATTGAGAGTGTAGATACGCCTACCTTGCATTAAACGGTGCTGTTACAAAGACGAAAACGTTTGAGGTTTATCTCTTTGAACAATCAAGCCGTTAATTTATAGCGTGTGTGGAAAGAGCAAATTAGTTATGCATACAATTATAGCGGTCCCGATAAAGAAAAAAAAAATGTTTAGTGGATTTTAAATACATGTAAAGGCTAGGACTTTAACAAATAATTCCAGTTTTGGTGACGAAAACAGATATAAAAGCTAAATTTCTATCCATCATGAGTATAATAAACATCAAACTACAAAGAAATCACTTTTTCCGACTAACTTTCATTTAGTAGGTTTCTTCTAATGTCAATCTGTCTGTATTCTACATAATAACCATACGTATGAAAAAAAAAATACTCCATGCAGAACGCCTGACCCTTTTCTTTAACTTATTGATTCCTGAAGCCCCAGAACAAAAGCTATTAAAGATTTAATTTTCTGTCTTTATTAATAAATTCACAACCAGCGAATGCGAATGACACGACGGGTTGAAGGCGAAGGAGATCAATAATAACTCGCTATAATTGTATATATGATGATCCCCGGAGTTTTATGAGGTAAATCGTGATTAGACAGTTGCTCTATCAGTTGGTTCGAAAGGCCAGATAGCTTGTCATGAATGTGGCTGTACAATTTGTTCATGTCAGTCTGTGTGAAACTTGTAGCACTTTGCAGTGTGCTGTTGCTAGGCAGTATCTAAGACGAAAACGCAAAAGGAACATTCAATGCAGGTTGTTTTACTTGTTTACATAGTAATTTTCAGTGACCAAGGTAGTTTTAGAAATAGTTTTTTTCAAAAATTTTAATATGTACTAAAGAACCTCATGCATGTTCCTGATGGTATCTCCTGATATTGTTTCATCAAATATATACGTTTCGAAAAATACAATTTAATTTTTAATTGATATAAAATTCTGAACAAAAACTGATAACTACAGGGTTTTTTTTTAACACGAATACTTATGAAGTGAGCAATTGTCAATAAAATTGATGAGTGCACTAGTGGAAATACGACAGATTAATAGCCAGAGAGAAGAGCTAAAAGGTGATCGGATCTGAGAAGTTGCGTTATTTATCGTTGCGGTAATTATTAGTTGGCCACGGCCGGCTGGATATCTACCCCGTATATCTGACTTTATAAATATCGAGCGCTGAACCTTCTACTTAGCCTACCATGCGGGAGCACATCTCTCATAGCTACCCTCCGCCGGCATGGCTTGTGAAATACGGGAGCTTACTGGTACTTACTACAAGAGGCAGCAGCTGAACGTTCGGCCATAGTTTGAACCTGGTCAGTAACGAGTAAGACTACGATCACGAAGTAAATAGTTGCTGCATAAATCGATTGACAAAACAAATTTAGCACAAAAAACAAAACAATCGTAAGTATGATGGTTAATGATTCCGAATAAGCCAACAATAATATCCCCCTTTAGAAGATCCAGCTTTTAATGTCGGTCCCAACTTCTTTGAAGAATTCATCTTTTTACTCTTTATTGTGCTATAATTACAATCTGCCTTTTATAAGGCAATAAATAATTAAGATAAACGCTCTCATTCATACCATATTTACAATTCATCATTCACTCGCTCATTCATATAATATTTACAGACAGCCCAGAGACCTCCCAAATCCACATGCGAAGAAAAAGCGGAGTCTTGGGAAGTCCCCCACGCTTCTCCGTCAGCCGCGTCACCGGATACTAGCCAGTGGAGGCTGACCAAGAGCGCGAGAGCCACAGACGCTCAGGACATGATTGGAGTAACTGTCCATTGCCAGGACCCCCGCTGTCACGCGTTTATAGCAGGTCACGAGGCCACTGCCGTTTCAGTCTCCGAGGAGGATTATAGGGATGAGTGATGCAGAATGCAGAATTCATGTGTTTCCTTTGGGATAGTGAGTGCCTCGAGGGTCAAATCATCATAGACCAAGTAGTATTCCATTCCATACCTACTTTGGAACTTTCCTTAGTCATAATCTACGAAGATGAGACTTTTTTAAGCTTCGATTTTGGCAGCTTATCTGTGATCATTAGTTTCAAATCTGACTGTCGGGTCCAGTATCAAAACCTTTTTATATTTTTCAAGGACCACTATGATGGCAGATAACCGGGTTGAGACGTCAGAATTCAAAAAATAAAACATCCATTCTTTTATAAGGAAGAGTTTAATAAATAATTTATGTGCACTATCTACAGTTGGAATCGTTTTGATTGTATGATAATAACATTTATTTGGGATTTGTTTAAATTTATCACTAAACGTTAAAAAATAACAATATACAAAGCATATTGGCTTTGTATGATTGTTATTTTTGTATTGTAATCACTTTATCCTCGATATGACATAATGCATTGTAATTCACACTCCAAAGTTCCTAAATGACTCTGGATGTACGGTGGGCCTCAGTCCCTTGAAAAAATGTAGTAGCTAAATGAATAAATCGTGCGATTTTTTTTTTTCTTGAAAAAACTATTGTAGGGGAAGTGACACCTAAGACAATTTTGTACAAAATCAATAAATGAAATTAACATGTTAATTGAGTATGTTTAACTAAAAAAAAATATTAACTAGCATCATTATCGAAATGAGGGGGGGTGGAACATTAATTATCAATTATTTTTGTCCACTAGAAAAAAACATTGTGTGGTTTTTACCAACAATAATGAGGTCTGGGTGCCGTGGTCGTCATAACTGAGATCGAATATTGAAGGTCTGAACCCTGGGCCGCCTGGGTCGTTCATCTATGTTGTAGATGAATTCAGAAGAAAGTCGATATGTCTTTGACGAAACCGCCGTTGGCAAACACTAGCCGTGGACTCACCAGTCGAAATCGATCTAAGCGATAAGGTAACAATGCACTTGTACTCTTTATTCCTTCCACGTAAACAAACTCGTCCTCCCGCTATAATTTATTTAACTGGACGATGATAATAATTATAGTAACATTTTAAATTGTTTAATCCACCAGTGGACTCTCACCACTGTACCGCAACAACCAACCTCTACCGAGGCTTCCCACACTCCTTAATTCTCTCACACCACCTACAAGCAGGTACTTCTAGTACAAGGATCCGCTCAACCCAAATATTCCTTCATTTTTCCCTCATTCCTAATCTTCTAACTAGAGACCTTAGAAGAAAAAAAAAAAATTGTTTAAAAGATATCATTAGGGACTGAACATGTAACAATGATAAAAATATATAATCACAGAACAGAAAATTAAACCTTATAAATCTCTTCTAAAAAAAAAATGATTGCAACTAACATTTACGCCATTTCAAGCTTCACAAATACTTTCATAAATCACTAAGTAACATTTACTAATGATTCCTCATGCAGTATTCAGAATGTTTCAGAGAGTATATAGTGCAATCTGTTAAAGTATATTATTTACTAATTTAATGTTTTATTGTAAATTGAGATGAATCTCAGGGTAAAAAATACACAGCATTATTAATTATTTCTACTATTATTGAATAAATCACAATCGAACAACTTAAACATACCATAATAAAATAAAATAAATAAATAACATAATCAAATCAAATTAAATATTTTTTATTTTATTACTTCAAAAAAAATTATTTCTTGCTCCAACAACTATTTTTGAAAAAAAATTAGTATCTGTCCTAAAATGACAGTGGACCACTGCGATAAATGATCTAATTCATGGCATATATACAATATTGAATCCATTATAACGATCATATAGTATTTAAAATATATACACTTACAATATAGGCATAAATACAAAGCCCAAAAATCCCTCAAAATCACCTGATGGAGTATATTACCTCTCCATCAGGTATCAGGGAAATGCCCTACGCAGCTTCTGAAGCCACATAGCTACTAGAAGCACAGACGGAGAGAGATCCGTAGACGCTCCGGTCATGAGGGGAGAATACTGACCTGGCTTCTGGTTGAAAGTCTGTTGACCACTAGAGATCTCTAAACCTGGATGTCTCGTTCCACAAATTTTAATGCAACCTTAAAAATAATAATAAAGCTATATTGAAACCTACCTCATTTTTTACCATTTCTCTTTCTACTTTATTTGATAAATTTACCTTAACTAATTTGGCAGGTCCGTCATGAGATTTTTAATTCAAATTGTTTTATGTCTTTGACATAGGAATTTATCCCGATTGAATCGCCCGATCTCAAGGCTAATGTTGCAGTTATTAATAAATTGAGAAACTGGGAATTGTGAAATATATTCAAATAAAATGGTTATAACAAATAATTATAATTATATAGAGTGCTGGCAAAAAGTATAAAAAAATATTCAATTCCTTTTAAATTAGGATAGTTACTACTAATTACAAAAAACATGAAATTTGAGCTCAATTTCTTTTAATGGATCCATAATAAAAACAATATTAATATCACCCAATCGATGATCTTCCTGTAATCCAATCAACGTTACTTTCTGCTGTTGGTTCTTCCCCTCTCTTCCTGTTGGTGACCGCCAATTCGGCAGCTTGCTAAGTCCGCTCTTCTCGACGGTTGTGCTAAGACTGCCCTTTTATCTCATCCCCACTCCCACTCCACAGGAGCATAAGGGAAGATGCTTACCAGATGTAAGGGTTCCTGGCCATGATATTCTCAAATATCATGAATGTTACAATATATATATATATATATAATATATATATATATATATATATATATATATATATATATATATATATATATATATATATATATATATATATATATATTCCTTATAATCAAAATAAATATTAAATGAAAGGTGAAATAAATTTACGTCTAGTGCATGGAATCCATCTTGAGAAGAAATGTTTTGTCTATGGTTTTTAAATCGTTACTGTCCTTTTCGACTCCTCTTCTTTTCCTTTGACATGGTCTATAATTTCGTCTCCTGTTAACTCTTTTCCAACCTCACTCGGCAACTTCAGTGTCAGAATTTTTTTCGAAGCAGTTAATCCCTACGACAATAGCAGTTAGTTCACTATCAATTTTGACATCTGTCGTTTCTAGGATTTCATTGATCAGTTGGTCCCAACATTTTCGAAGCGTAGAAATGTTGACGTTGAACGATGAATTTAAGTTAACGATTAGTTTGAAACGCTTTTTTACTATTTTTTTTTTTTACGTAATTAGGTGTCCGGTTATGACAGTAGGCTCTTGTATTGTGTATCCAACTATAAAGATAAGGGGATTTAAGCTCTCTGCAGTAGCTGTGTTATGGCAATCACTCGCTTTGCTAATCATGTTTACAACTGCTCACTGGACGAGAGATAGCCAGGCTTCTACGTTATCGGCAGTGGAGGCACGTCCGCTTCTCCACTCGGATGTCTACCTGCTGATTAGTCAATTAGCCAGTGAGCGGTCGGAGTCCGTGTCTAGAACAGTCCTGGGGCTGGGTTGTGTACTCATCATGTGGCAAGGACACCCTGTGACAGGCAAACGTTGACAGTATTTATGTAGCAGGTGGGGAGGAGAGTATTTAAGTTGTATAGACGTCTTTTAAGAATATAAATGGAAAGGTTATGCATTGTGTTCGGTAAATTCGGATTAGGATAGCTTTTGTTCTAGAGTTTAAGAGTAAAACTTACTTCCTGATCAAAGTAGTCTTGTGATTATTATTTCTTTTAAATTTATCTCTAGTAAATATTTTGAAAATTAATAAATATAAATTGAACAAACAATCAAGAGATACTTGCATGACCAACGCGGAATTTTCTTAAAAACATAACTCCTCATTAATTAACCGATTTATATTGTTTCTTCTCAAAAATTTATTTTTTTGTAATAGCAATGAAATTATTTATGCATTAGATTTACAGGCAATTGAAGTTTGTCCTTTGCCATCGGGAATGGCCTAATATTGAACTTAGATTAGTTTTTGTTCGTAACGCTAGTTTTGTTCTGAATGTTTCTTATATTTAGTATGATGCTATTAAAAGAACACGATTTAGAAATTTAAGCTTTGATATTTCTAGCGAGCTTTCACAGAAATCGGGATAAGTTTTGTGATAACTAGATGCTAATATATAACCAGTTAAACGGTTGCCCTGCCTTTTTCTTTTTATTATTTAAAAGATTTTTTTCCGATTATTTTACATGGGTTAAATTGTATTTTTGTAAAAATCAATCATTTATACAGAGGGGTCCAAAAAAATGTATCCACTGTTTAAAAGTCCATAACTTGCAAACTAATTGACGAAGTTGTCTCATTGTTGGTAGTGTAATAGTTTGTAGTTCCGGCAATCGCCATACAAGCGTTGTATTGCGTTGTTTTGTTTTGTCAGATGACAGTCGCCAGATAGTTAGTGTTTTATTGTTAGTTGTACTTCCATTCTCGCTGTACTCCATTCAACGATCTGGGTCGTCCTCGTCCATTGCGTGTAGCAATCTTGGGATGTAGCACTTCCACTTTGCTGTCTTCAAAATTCACCGAACACTTGAGCGACTCACACCAGTTTCACGGGGACACTGTCTCGCAGACTTCAGTGGTGGGAGTTAAATGGACTTGTTACTGTTACAGGTCGTCCAGATCGTTGTTTGTGTCCATCTTTAACACAGCCTTCGGCTTCAAATTTGTCTCGAATGCGACGAATCGTTAAACTTGTCGGTGGCTCTGTTTGATACACATTTCGCCATTGCCGTTGAACCTCATTAATGTTTTCGTACTTAAAATACCACTTTAAAACAGACTTCCTTTCATCAAATGTAAGCCTTACGTCAGCCATGTTTACTCGAGTAACAAGGTACAACTAAAAATAAAACACTAACTATCTGGCGACTGTCATCTGACAAAACAAAACAACGCAATACAACGCTTGTATGGCGATTGCCGATAACTACAAACTATTACACTACCAAAAATGAGACAACTCCGTCAATTAGTTTGCAAGTTATGGACTTTTAAACAGTGGATACATTTTTTTGGACCCCTCTGTATGCCTTGTGGGCACTATTCTGCAGGCCAATCCGTCAACATCTCACCCAAAGCCCATACCTGCCTCTCCCTGACGTGATCGTGAGATGTTTTTATTGATAACATTTTTTTATAAGTTTCCAGAGATCGATAATTCTAGAACATGCAGGGCGACAGACGAATGAAAGCGTACCCTTTCTGTTTGGCTTCGGTCATGAACCACGTGACCGATCAAGATACAACTCTTTTATCTTGGATATGAGATAATATTCCGTTGGCATAAAGGTCGACTGTCTTACTACGGTAATGAGGAGGGCTATCTTTTACTCAGGGCGGACAGGGCCGTCCAATCACAGCGACTATGGGATCACGCTCTCACATAGATAGCCCAGTTCCGAAGCCGCATATAAGATGTTAATGTCTCTCTTGTCCATGCGTGATAGCCAATGATTTGTATCGGTCACGAACCCGATACATTTCTTCATCATCCCGCACATAACTTCCCCTTTTTACGTATCAATTAATAGGATATATGGCTTGTACTGTTGCACATGATGTTTGCCCAAGTACTATTACATGTACGTTTATGGTCATGTGTATGAATACAATTTATTCAATCGATCTGAAATTTTTATGGTATATTATTCTTCTCCTTGAACTTATCTCGAGGATTTTTTGGTTAAAATAAAATAACAGAGAGTGCGAACAAAAAATTAAACGTGAAAAGGGTGTTTTGCTATTTTTTTTCATTTCTCAAGTCCCTCAAGATGGTATTTAAGAGTTAAAGATCTAATTTTCCCCCAGGATTAAGGAAAATATCAATAAATACGGTAATGCAAAAAGTAATTTTAACAATACTGCTTTGGCGACATAGCCATCCTAACTGGTGAGAAGGAAGAGACGAGTGCGGGGCTTTGATGCTTACTGGTGGCCTAGTCGACGGCCTACTTGTTTGTATTGTCGATCTGACTTCAATAGATCGTAGGTGTGCTCCGATAGTTCATGATGTTCAGGAGAAGAGGTGCAGGTAAGAGGTAGTTTTGGAATGACCATAAATTCGCACTCGGTACCTGAGTGTAGGCGAAGACCGTCCGGATCTCAGGCAAACTGTACCATAGAAGGGAGTTCTGATAGGAAAGGTTGCAACACCTATGAATCCCTTCCGCGTGGAAGGGGTGTCATCCAAGGAGTGCTAGTCTAACGGGCTATAATGAATGGTATATCCACTGGGAAAATTATGGAGGCTGCCATCACCACGATTAGATCTAGTGAGTAAAGAAATAGAGGGGGGGGGGCTTAGTTTACAGTAAAGAGCTTATACAGAAGGAGTAGCTGGATAAAATGGGCGATGCCAGGTATGATATGAAGTCCCGTAAGGAGCTCCAGATCAATATTCTAAAGAGTTTAAATGCTTGATTTTGCCGGAAGTACAGGTAGGGTGTAAAAGAGGTTTGTTTGCTGCTTGGTAGGTATACGGGAGGATGTAGAGCCTGTTACCTGGATTATAGTTAAAGCCTTCTAGGTCCCGATAGCTCCAAGGTAAATGTCTGAGCAAATGCTCGACCCACGGTTAAATCAATGGGAGTGTATTGTCTAATGTTTGCTTTATGCCAAGCCGACAATTGTTGTAATAAAGTGCTTGAACTGATATGACTTAATGTTTTAATCGATTTTTTTTATATCAACGAGTTTTCATTGGGTGAAAAGCCAATTTTGAGTGACCGAGATGATTTAACAAATGTAATTAAGCATTTTGTTAAAACTTATCTAGTATTTTTACGGTTGGCTAATATGTTTTCAAGGAAATATGAAGCGTATCTCTCAACTTTGCTTATTCAGTCCTATATACTTTGTATCGTATAATATTTATTTTTAAAAATTTCATTTTAATTCATCATTGATGAAAAATTTCGATACTGATATTTTGTACGACTAGTTATATTTGTAAGTAGGTTTTGGGCTCTTGAAAGGGGTACAGTACAGTGCTAATGACGGGTACAACTCGACTGAATAAATTTGTGATAACGAGCCGCCGACGATTCAACCCCGAGGGGAGTACGCCTCGGTCCCGATTTATTTCCAGGAGAACGCCCGAAAGCGAGGAGATGGCGCGCTAGAGGCGTTGGAAAAAAGGCGCGGGATATGCGTTAAAAATGCTAACAAGTCTCCGCGCCTCCGGCAGATTTACGGTGAGGGGAACCTTTGTAATCTGCGCAGGGTCAACACGGGGGTCACAGGTTCGGCTTCGGGGTCACGGCGACCCAGATAGTGGAGGGTGTCCGCGGGGGGCGTCGTCCGTAGGAAATGCTATCTTCCCGAGAATGCCGAAATGAATGGGAAATTAACGGCAGTTGATTGAGAAAGTGGTGAAGTGGTTTAGAGAGTACTTTTGGTTTAATAATTAGAAAGTTTCTTAAGTAGCTGTAAAAATACTTCGTTTTATTTGTTTAAATTTCTCGGTCCCTAAAATATAAATTTGTATCTTAAGAAATCGAAAACGTTTGGCGCCTATTAAATACGCGATTTACATCATTAGCTCTCAATACTTTATTACTTGGAATATCGAATATGGAATCAATTTTACTCTGCTGTATTTAATATGTCGTTAGCTACCCGGTAAAACATCAAAACTCTTAGAAATTTGCAGAACGGGCCTTAATTTTACTGGGCTAAACGGTTTTTATGTTCACAGTGCTTGGCTACAAATATTCTCCTCATACTGACCCACTGCCACCAAATACTCGAACCGCTGCACCAAATCTGGACTTGTCTTTATAAATATAGTTATTATTTTATTACCGTGTCCTGTTTGAGTTGATCTTTCGATAATTTGCTCAGGGGAATTTTTCCCATGCTCTAAATATGATCCACCGATTTCAGCAAGCTTAATTTAGTGATACTGGTTGATTTAAGTAATGATTTTCTTGCCGAGGCTACACTTAAAGATTGAGGAACATTAATTGCAAAGCTCAAAAGGGGTGGTATTATTTTAAAACTGTATTTTGTTTGTATGCACTACCGAATTATAGGTAACTTTTAAAGGCATAAATAATTACCATCTTTTTAATAACGTTCCAATTTTTTTTTTTTTTTGTAAATATTTTAGCTATTACATTTTTTTTTTTAAAACATCTATTTGACCGAGATAGTTCATAAATAAAATTAAACCATTCGTACATATATATACACAGGTGGTCTGAAAAGTTTCCGACCTCAGCATGAAGATGATAATAAAATAAATACAAGCTTTGTTAGGTCGGCAACTTTTCAGCCCACCCTCTTAAATACACAATTGGGCATATTTTTTTAATATATTGTTGTACCGCACAAATATGTGTTTTCTGTGGCTGCTAAATATTCACTTTGGGATCTTTAAGATTACGGTACACTAAAGTCCTAATAAATATTAACGTCAAGAACTTTAAACAAATAATACAATAGGAAAATCACTGTAAGTGATTATTAATTGAATAATTTATATTTTTTAAAAAATTTGTTTTTATTTTTAGCATCGTCAGGGCATTAAGTAGTACTTTTTATGCAAAATGTCATCCCTCCATACGAATTTGGGTTTCGAAAACATTTGCAACTTTAACGACTGTTAAACGACGTTGAGTAACCAACTAAGCATCAACACCTACTGGACATTGTTAATACGGGTGTTGTCCGGTCAACATATAAACAAATATTTATTATTAATTCCTAATTAATTTAAATGGACCAATTTTAGCACTAATCAATTGATTCATGACATGTATTCATTTTTATCGAGATGTAAATATTTAGCTAGTAGTTGCAACTTCAAATTAGCCCTCAAGTACAATTTGATGTCTCTAGGTTGAAAAGGGTCTCATGAAATCCTGAACAGACAGACAGAGGTTTACAAATGAAAACATCAGGACATTCTTGGATCAAATAGTTTGGGTAATCTTTTTTTACTTTCTTACTTTTAGGTAAGTAGTGGTCAAAGCACTACTGTCATCTTTAGTCGACATTGGTCTAGACTTAAAAGACTGACCGATCGAGCTGCAAACAATCTATGACTTGTGTATAGGCCTACACAACTTACTTTTTGCTCAACCAGCATATTAACGACTAATTCAGCCTATTTTTTCTATAGAATTCACGTATAGTCACATAGGACAAACTAAGCGGTTCGACACTTCCATCTTCCAACCGCTCAAAGCAGTCAGCGTAAGATATGACACCTAACAGAACTCATTCTCTCATCTGCGATATGAGGATTTGACGTGCTCATTTTGTGCATTTGTTAATCATTCAAGATCAATCACACGGCACTCATTCAGGACGTGAACGCATTGAGAAATTTATGGTTATTCAAAAAACGTTTTTGAAAAAGTACACCTTCCGCTCGTTTGACTCAGTTTAATTTATTTTTTTTCTGAGACTATCAACACAATTATCTGTTTGGTGCTAGTCCGAGTTTCGTTGACCCTTGGGTTTTGTTTTTGTTAACAAATAAGTGGACTATTTGTAGTATGTATGCCCAGGAGATGGTCCTTGACGAAAAATGCAACTAAACGTAAAAAAAAAAATTCTAAAAGTTCTATGGTGATCAGCTTTCTTGCCTACTTACTTAACATTGAGAAGTCCTTCATGGAATTAGTGAGTACATCTTTTCTGAATCTTTCTTAGTGGGAATATCCGGCATTGGTGAGTGAGTAGCGGCCCTCCACCAGTGTTTTGTTTTTGTTTTTTCCCCTTAGCTCTCAAACTTATAAAAAATAGGATGTAGAAACAAATAAAGGAAAATTATTTGGGATAAATGGGTGCCTTTCACTAAGGCTTCGTTCGGCAGGGTTTCATGTCTTCTTTACTAAAGTTCCTCGCTTTACGAGGTATAGTTGTAGTTGTATTGTGAGAACTAAATTTCATAACCATTTAAGAAAGTTACGGCAATTCCATAGTTTCACATGTTTGCATATCGTACATTCGTTTTCTACGTTCTGTATTTTGTTATAGCTGATAATTTAGAAATAATTTAGACGTTCTAAAATTCTTTGACACGTTCTATAAACAACTGCAGGTTAATGATCCTTATTGTCCGTTTCCACATGTCTTGTTAGGGCTTGAGTAACAAAAAAATCATGTGTATTCCTTGTTCCATACTCAGACCATGTCTTTGCATTGTTGCTTTGCTTTTTTTGTCAATTGTATATACCTATGTATTTAATCAAAATTTTGTCTGTAGTATTACCTACCGTTATTAAGAGTAGTAATAGATGAATATAGATGAAGTATATTCATTGTTGAGGAACTATTATCATCCTGCCTTGGGCATTGCTTTCATATTCTTCGAGGGCATTAGGTAGACCTGTAAAGATAAGGTGGTTTTGGAGGCCCTGGCAGTGTGGAACGATTATTGGCAGGTCGTGGAGGAGGTGGTAACAAAAGCTTGTCCTATTCCCATACGGCAACTTGTCTTCTCGGACTTCATCAGCTGGCGGAGAGTTCTTCTCCACTTTTAACCCGTATATGCTTTGCCTACGTTTCTTGCCAGTTACTTCGGTTCTTCTTCTTGACCTCCAGTCATCTCTCGTGAGCCTGTTTGATGGTGCGATTTCTCAGACTCCTACCTCATTTGCTCAAATGTCTGTTTTTTCATTTCCTTCTATGTCGCGATGCATGAAGGATATTACGTTCTTCTCTATATGGTTTAATGTCTATGGAAGTTTATTTATTAAGAGTGGCAAAGCTATGTTTTTTTTTGGTCGAGACTCTTTTATAGTAATGTTGTGCATTTACGGAATAAGATACAATCAAACATTTCACCTCACGTTAGGCCTTTTGACATTTAGTACCGTTCTTTCAAAATGGCAGCTATCTGGACAGAAAATGTGCTGGCCATTAGAAGGAGATTATGCTTTCATGGTAATTAATATAACAATGAAAAATAGTAACTGATTTACCTACCTATTCTTAAGTTAATGTCTATCTCCCCCTTCTCCTTCTACTAACCTTCACACCGGTGATATTTGACTTTGGGTAACATGAAATTATCGCGATGGTTCCCGAACCGCCAATTTTCTCTTTAACAGCTTTGAAAAAATAGTGTCTATATCTTCGATTGATTTAGGACAAATGATAAGGAAAGCATTATAATAATATACAGTTTAGTGAATAATCTAAAGAGCATAAGTGAAAACATTTGACGCCTCTTGTATACCTGTTATTATCTTATGCGAACTCCGGAGAAAACTTAAAGGTTGTGGATGGAATTAAACTCGTTTGTTTCACACGAAAATATTGGTTTATTCAAAGATACATTATACCCGACAATTCGTTTGATTATTTAAATATTTTTCAAAATCGTTGCCGACAAAAATTTTGTGACACTACGAATTAATTAAATTGTAATTGATAAAACGATATTAAAAGGTACTTGAACTTATAAAATGATTCTGTTTGTATCGTGAAACATCGAAGGCCCACAAATCTTTATTTTTTTGTATTTAACAGATACGGTCCGATTTTTTTAAAAATCCCACCTTAACAAAAACATGCTTCGCCCAAAACATATAACTTAAAGATATATCCTATAGATAGACGTAAGATACTATCGGCTAGAGAGCCGAGCATCTTCATTGGTCCTTGGTTTATATATTAATTTAGTCTATAATATATATACATGCGAGAAAATATATTTATTTTTTGAATATGATATTTTTATATATTGAAATGAGGTAGAGCGGAATATAGAGCATTACCATAGCAACCGTACGTGAATTTATCTATTGGTATGTAATCTTAATCGTGTATTGCGATATGTATCTACATCGTGACCTTTTAGTTACACCGGATCTGACAGTTCGATACTATCGCAGCAAGATATACATATATTCACCATTATGCTTATTCAAATAGTCCATTCATTCTTAAATGCTGTTATCGCTCATCACACGGTACATATGAGTAGAGTAGTAGTTGCTCTGCCTTCTAGGTCTTAATTCGAAATATAGGAATGGGGAAAGATAAGATGGAAATTATTGGAGTGAATAGGAGGGACCTTTATTGAATTATTTTTATTTACTGAATTCAATAATTGAATACACATTCAAAAGCAGCTTATTGAGATGGGAATTGGTAACTATTCCTACAGCTGTTTTATTTAAATATTCATAACGAAATTGTCATTAGCCTGATTTTAGGTTTTTTTTGTGTTTTTTAATTATAGTCCCCTAAACCCGCAACATATTACACATATTATTAATTAGCATGTCGAGATCTTTAATTTTATACCTTCAAAAAAAATTTTTTTTATTAAAGAGTAATTAAAGGATTAATGACATTTATTATTTTTTACAGGATTTTTTTTTGTTTTTTAGTACCCTTTAGGGCATCAAACCTTGCAAAATATTCTGGCTCCTAAAAAATCAACAGGTCAGGGCAACGAGATATGATTTTATGATATGATTTTGAAATTTGTTTTTAAATAATCAAGTAATTAATTAGTTATGACACGTTGTAATTTACCATCGGGGCATTAAATGAAAAAAAAACATGCAAGAAACCTGTCTTTGTGGAAATGAGAGAAAATATCCCATTGTGAAACACGAGTTGTGCTAAAATTAATCCCACGGTTTTATCGACTTTATCTAATTACAGCTCAAAAATAAAACTTACATAGAGAGACACAGGTGAAAAGAACAGTTTCAGATCTTGAAAAAAAATCTGGAACATCGTAAAAAACGAAATTTTAAGTGGAAAAGGGGTACATATGTCTCAATTAGTTTTGAATAAAATGTACGTATAAGTTTCTATTTAAGTTTCACTTTCCCGCTTATATTATTGGCACTACTACTGCACCCCAGAAGGTAGTTTTATGTGAAAAACAGGAGTTATTCTTATAGTTATTATTATAGTTCTTATATTATTATAGTTATTATTATAGTTCTTATATTATTATAGTTATTATTATAGTTCTTATATTATTATAGTTATTATTATAGTTCTTATATTATTATAGTTATTATTATAGTTCTTATATTATTATAGTTATTATTCAGGAGTTATTATAAGCGATACCACTGACATTTTTGTCGGAATTGCACAAATAGTTTTCCACATATTTCTGTTTGAATTTCATCAGTTTGGTATCAGTTGAGGTTGGAGAATTTATTGTTGCATTGTGATTTTTAGTTTTTTTTACAAACCTTAGGAAAGATGAAAAGGCCATACTTCATAAATATTTGCTAAGCTAATTTCGAGAGCTCGACCAAAAGCTGTATTAATGTGGTGAAGGAGTTAGTATAACGATCTAAATACCAGGATCGTTTCTGACCAAGTGAAGAGTCTGTTACCCACTTTATCGAAGGAGGGTCTTTATAAAAGGCGTTCTGCGAATCCTTAGAACTTTGAAATGATCTCACGGAACAGCCACACCAGGCAATATCTAAAAGTTTAGCGTCTCTAGAATGAAATATCGCCCCATAAATAGCAAAACAACCAAAACGGTAAATCAGCTATTCATGGAAATTAATTGCAAGGGTGCAGAAACTTTCCACAGTATTCAATGGGTTCCGTCCTAGCATGATTCATAGAGTACTTAAACCTCTTCATATGAAGTGGATTCGCAACAAAAGCGCTTTTACTTGTTGGATACTTAGTAAATGACATTTAAAAAAAAGATCCCCGATCATGAACCTCTAAACCGTAGTTTTTACGGCCTCTTTCACTTTTCGGTAGTTTTCGTATTTTAGAGTAAAAAAACATCGTTTAGTATTTTTTAACGATTTTAATTTTTGCAATTAGGTACTGGGGGTGGGTGTGGAACAGAGGAAAATGCGTAAAGCTGAGCCAGGACAGACTTACTGTACAAGAAAAGAAGCTGGCTCCATATAAAAGTCTACACTAGAGTACATTCCGCAGGACAACTTGGATAATCATAGATAACTAGGAAGACTTCTGTGGTAGAAGCGGCTCGGAGGTGTGAGGCCATGAAGAGAGCGAAGGTAGGAAGAAACAGTTAAGCCGCACAGGTACAGCAATTATTAATAAAATGTATAAATAGAAATTAGGTTTCGTAAGAGATCCCTCAGGCCTGTTCATTGTTTTATGTCGAGCAGTTTTATGTTTTAGATGACTATAGAGTACGGGAATCATAGTATATTTGGACGTGGCCATTACTTAGACAATTTTTGAGATTTTTAGATGATAATTATTTTGTAGGATAAGTGAAAGATAAATCTATAACAGTTAGAAAACGAAAAAAGAGAAAAATGAAATAAAGTACGGATAGGGATGGGGATAAAATCCAGTTTTTGGTAGGAATAAGATATAGGAAAGAAAGGAACTTGGAAACGAACCACTATTGGGGAGCTCCCAAGGTAAAAATGGGTATAACTTAAAAACAGGCTTGTTCCACTTAGAATGTTAAAGAAGAACTATCTTCGGCCGGTATAACCTGGAGCGCGGGTGAAAAAGCACGGGAACCTGGCAGCCAATTAAAAATTGTGCATTGTATGCTTTATACAATTATACATAAATTACATTATACGGGTTTCTTGCCTACCGGTGTGAAACATTCAAATTTGTAAATATAAAATTATACTACAGAATTCCTTTATTGTGCAATAATTACAATCTGCCTTTTATAAGGCAATAAGTAATTAAGATATATGCTCTCATTCATACAATATTTACAGTTCATCATTCACTCGCTCATTCATACAATATTTACAGTTCATCATTCACTCGCTCATTCATACAATATTTACAGTTCATCATTCACTCGCTCATTCATACAATATTTACAGACAGCCCAGAGACCCCCCAAATCCACCGCAAAGAGAAAGCGGAGTCTTGGGAAGTCCCCCACGCTCCTCTGTCAGCCGCGTCACCGGATACTAGCCAGTGGAGGCTGACCAAGAGCGCGAGAGAAATATAAAATTAAAATAAATAGCTAAGTTACATCTCAGTAAGCATATTTTTTTCCAACAGCGTATCGAACAACGTTCACGTTGATATAATATCCAACAACTATTGATGAAATTCATACCACGACCAAAACATAACATTTTTTTGATAAAATATTGATAAGTGCAGTTATTTGGGTGAAAAAAAAATCTTGATTTGCTTAACTAAGAAGTTAGTATGCTATACACAATATTAAAAATTAACAAATGAGTGTAAATAAGCGTTTAATTCCAGCATTATCCAGGTGTGAAGGTGTGAATAGTTTTCATTCCACTTACAATTGTAATTTTTTCTCCTTGTTAAAGTTGATAATAGAAAACAAATTTCAAATATACATAATTTGTCGCAAAGAATTGTTCCAAAAGTTGTTGGAGAAAGCAATAGTAATAGGTAGCTTTTTGATTTGTAGTTGAATTCGTTCCTTTTTTTTTTCTATACTCAAACATTTCTGTACTTAGCTTTTTAATTTAAGATTTTTTTTCATCTATTGAAAAAACAATTTTTAGTAACCAAGATCTGATGACCCCACTTGACGATGCAGATAAACCTGGGGAAACCTATCTCGAATTATCAGCCCTTCTTAAAGAATGTACTGAGAACCACTCGGTTGTCGGAGACTTGAATGAAAGGCTCCTCTGTGCAACAATGCCACCGTTAACCCAGATGAGAGACAATTAGTAAAGGCGCCCTTTACTGTCTTCAACCCGAGAACTTCACTTTCCGCCATAGGAAAAGCTGTCGAAAGACCTCCACCTTAGCCCGCCTACTCACAAAATAGCAACACAGGATAAATAATTGTGAGACCTTGGACCTTGCGACGACCTGCCTGTATTCCATTGACGGCAGAGCTGTGATCCGCATCCCACGAAGTACGAATATCGTCGAGCCGGCTGGGTACTATATCGATCACAACTTTGCCACCAATGGCATACGGTGCGTGTTCTCTACTCTATAGAGGAAGGGGGTCGACAGGTAGCTTTCCTAATCGAGGTTATCGTCACCCGAAGCCACCTACGCTACTAAAACCACCAGACCATATTCGTCGACTTGTTGCAGTACGCAATAATTGGAAAAATAAGTGATACCGAACAAGTAATCGTCAAGCCGAGAATGTAGTCAACTCTCACAATACAAATTTTGGCTTGATGAGGAATTGGAAGACGGTGACGTGGCACGAACGGCTTCGTGACTCACACGGCGATCACCGTATGTTTTGGAAGCTTGGAACCAAGTTGGTTTGGTAGACCACTACTAAGAAAGATTCAGACCTTCATTACGCCGACACCTTTTACACAGTGGAAGAACAGGCGAAAATGCTGGCCTACCACTACACCGCAAACAACGCCGCGAACTAGAACCTCAAATTGGACCAAAATACATGTTTGTCTGCCCGAAGCAGCTCCAGGCGATTATTCGCCAGTGTCCAGGAAACCGAGCACCAGAGCACGACGGGGTGCATATTGTTTTGCTGAAACAGCTGCCTAGGAGAGGAATGGCCCAACTCGTAAATTTGTACAATTCATGCATCAGGTTGGAGTATTTCCATAAGCTTGGAAACAAGCGATCTTGTGAGAAAGAGCGGTGACTTAGTCCACTACTGACAATCAGTCTCCTTCCTCGAATGAAGAAGATTCTCGAAACGATAATACTCAATTACCTGAAAGAGTTCTGATCGGAAAATTCCATTACTCCATAGGAACAAACAGTGGTATACAGCAGTAGCACGAGTGTGAAAACTCTCTTGCTGACAACAATCAGTGGCAGACTGGATAGGTTAAACATCATGTGAACACCGGGGGGAAGACCGACTGCGCAGTCTTGATCCAACAACATTTTTATTGCAATAAAATTACAATATGCCTTTCATTAGGCAATAAGTAACTATTATCAATGTTCTCATTCAAACCATATTTATAGTTCTTCATTCATTTGTTCATTCGTACATTATTTACAAACAGCTCAGAGACCTTCCGAACCCACATGGTTGTCACCTCCCTCGCCAGTGAAAGTGAATGGAAGGAAAATCCACCACGCTTCTCCATCAGTCACGTCACCAGATACCAGACAGTGGAGACTGATAAAGAGAGAGTCACAGACACTCAGGCATGATTGGAGAAACTTCCCATTGCCAGGACTCCCAGTATCACGTATTTATAGCAGGCCACAAAAAAAAAAACCTTCTTGAGCCTGGGGAAATATCCTCAAAAATTCTTGCCGAAATACTGTACTAAAGGAAGGCAAGAGAACTTTCTCAATTTACTATATGGGTATACAAATGGTTAGGCATCTCCATTTCTCTACCCATTTTGGAAACAAAATAGACACAAGTCCTAACAGGTTTCACCCTTATTAACATCAACCAAATTCTCACAGCATCTCAAACAGATGATATATAAATCTGTTCTAGGGGGTGAGTTCATCCACAGTCGGGGAGAGACACATCAAGTTTTTGGCTCATTACAGCTCCTGACAAAAACTGACTAACTCCACCCGCTCTGACACTATGACCCCACCTACATTTCTGCATCGATGGCAGGCATGCTGTCCGGGAAATCTAGATTAAGTTAGTATTAATCAAAGTCATCCATACGGTGAGCCCCTTCACCTTTTATATTCTCAAAAATATTGTACTATGTACATTAGATTGTAACCGAAAAATGTTACATATACACACTAAACATGAATAAAATGTAGCTCCTCTACAATAAATATAATAAGAACAAAATAGATTCAAAGTACAATCTATATTTCGTTAGAATGTATATGAAATCATTAAAAGGGATATGAAACAAAGAAAAAAGATTTATACATTATCTTGCTTGTTTTACTTTAATATCTTTAAACACGTGTGCCGTACTTTATAAATTACTCCTAACCATGGTAATTACAACTGGTAATCTCAGATGTTTACTGGCAATCTGTAAATCAGGTTTTATCACCGTTTTCCTCGTATAATGTAAATTGAATTTAACTTGAAAACATGTTTTAAACGCGTAAATATTTCATGTTGTGTTTTATTTGGCGTGCTGTTTAATTGCATGGCTGCCACTAATGTTGCACCGTATTTGCAGCTTTCCATAAAGCTATTCAATTTGCATGATTCACATTAAAGCTGCATATATGACAATCTATTAAAAGCTCATCTCAAACTGACTATTTTATATTTTTTTTTCGCCAAGCCCGTAGGAATTGGCTCTACTTTTTTATTCAGGTACGAGGCAATTGTCTTTTATTTGTCTCCATGTATGTTGTAATAAAGCGGCCGTAAAATTGAATAATTATGATTTAAATCTCAAAGGTATAGTCCACCTCACCTTCAAATATGCTATTTTGGTTCAAACACAACCATAGAAATTATAGAACAAAAATTAAACATAAAAATTTAGGTCCGTTTCAACTGTTAAAATTTCTTCAGCTCAGAAGCTAAAAAAGATTTAAAGTTATGATGTTTCACCACAAATAAGGACAAGTTAAAGCAGATAACGAAAAAAAACCGGTCAAAGCCATCTATGCCATGTAATGGGTATTTTTTAGGAACTGCTTAGTAGTTCCACGATTTGATAATTTAGAAAATATTTTTATTTCAATAAAAATTGGGCAATAAGTAATTTTGATTCTATATTTACAGCTCACCACTCACTCGTTTACTCATTCGTACAGTATATACAAATGAGCAGTCTTCCTTTGTAAAGAAAATAGGAAGTGGAATCTAGGGAGAATCGTGATCTGATGATGGAGATACTTCCTTTTGCCAGGACTGGCAGGAGGTCGCGAGGCCACTGTCGCTTTAATCTTCTGGAAGGATTATAGGCATGGGCGAAACTGTTCAAACACTGAGGGATTGGATATGCTTTGGTGATATTTCGTGAACTTAAAAGGAATGAGATTAAGGGTGTTACTTACCGACACTTCTCCTAAACCTATTCTTACCGCGCTCGGGCTAAATGACCAGTGATTAAATAAGTTTTAATGATTAAACGTAGATAATGGATAATTTATTACTGAATGTCTACAAAATGAAGATATTTCATAAAATTTTCATCCCAAATTTCAATTATAAACTTAAAATACCGAAGTTTTTTTTTCTCATAGAACATATTTCTGAAAGATTATTTTTGAATGATATAATTAATAATACAAACTTAACATAATGCTCATGTAAAATCATTTATAACAAAAAATAAATTAAACTTTTATGTACATAGATATACGTAGATATAATATATCTTATTCGGCTTCACTGGATTTTTTACTACAAATAATTATTTTCTCAATAGGACACATATTTTTCGCATCTTGAACAGTTTTTCCAAGTTTTATAACCTCTACAATATTTTTTTTATTTATCTATATAACTATATTTATTATTTATTTTGAGATAGATAAATAACTGTTTTAGATCACAAGTCACTCTTGCTCATAAATTGTAATTAGTGTTGTTTCTGTGTAATTGTGTACAGCAATAATTGAGATGAGTTTGTTCTAACATGAGTCTAAACTAAAAGTGGCGTGCCCAGTACAGTCATAAACAAGTCGTTTTTCAAGTAACAGTAAAGACCTTCTGAAAGAGTCCAGTCAGAGACTGGAAAAAGTGTTCCAATGTGTTCATATAGTTTTTCGTACGTATGAATGTGAACTTGTTGATAGTTTTGTTAAATTGGTCTCTCCCCTTATATCGAGTACCTAGCGGATAGGTTTTTACAGCATTGCCAGAATAGGAGAAGCGACGTGGGGGGTAAAGTTACCATTATCGAGAACCATGTACCACCAGGTGGTTGGTAGTGATGGGTAGTATAAGATATGCATCCCCGTCGTCGTGATCCCAAATCAACAAGGGTTAGACGCATGGCTCCCGTGGACTTAGTCCTCCTGGAACACCTCCTCAGGATGGAGGTGAATCCGACCTGCCGTCGCTGCTTAACAAGGAAGACAACTTCAGGGTATTTCTCTTTTTCGTCCAGAAGTGCAGGGAACTTGGTCCTAGGCGACTTCATTACCTGGAGGATAGTGGTGCAGGATAAATAACCGTGATTTCGGGAAGGCTCATCAATGAGGCATTGATGCACGGGATGCTGTAGAGGCGTTTTAAATATAGGGTAAGTAAGGATTAAGGGTAAATATTAGTTAGGATAAATTTAGAAATAATAGAGGATACTTCTAAATAGTATATAGCTAGTTTGTAAGCATCCCTGTATGATGTAGCGGCCTAGGGCGTTTGCCGTAGTACTGCTCCACCAGCTGTGGTTCGCATTTAGGTCACCCACGATGACGTGCCTTCGGTCATGAGCTATCGTAGTGAGCAGGAGCTTATACGGGTCGCAGACGGCTCTCGGTCTTCTGTAGACTCCTGACATGATGATGTTGTTCGTGAGCCGTAGCTGGAGCGTAACTATGTATTGGGCCGCCAAGATGTCCGCTTGTTAGGTGGTGGGAATGAACTGCCCGTTCACGGCCAGCCTTAAACCGTTCTTTTTGGACCTGCAGGTCTTCACAAGCTTCCACAATTGCTTGTGGTCACCGTGGAGACTGGTGAGGCGATCTTCCCAAATCGAATTTTTCCACTGGGCCATCAGGTACTTAACTTGGTTTGTGAGAGCATTTAAAACCGGTTTTAAGTCCCTGTTTTTGACCTAAACCACCTGTTCTTGATGTTATTACGCTGTCTAATCAGTTGTAGGATGTGATCCGGAGGTTTTATCAGAGCCTGTAAATTGAGTTTAAGAAGTTGTTTTCATGAATAAAGATATTTTAAAAGAAGCTAGGTTGCACTGACCAGGGCTGCAATCTCTGTTGCACTGGAGTAAGCTAACGTCATTTCCACACAGTTCTTGATGTAATAAGGAGGATGAACTATTGTACTTAGCACTATTGGTTGAAAGTATTGGATACGCCTGAGGTTCGCAGTTTTTGATGTCCCCCATAGCTCTAGTCCTTATGTCCAGATTGGCTTGAGTATAACTTTGTAGATTAGTAGTTGATTTGATGTTGAGAGAGTCCCTCGAATAACTACCTGTATTGTTCTTCTCTTTCTTCAATCTTTATTTCTGTGTAGTTTTGTATTTCAAAAAATAGTATATTCTTCTATGGTCTTGGTCACGTATGTACTAGGAATTTTAAACTTATTTCAAAACTCTAATGGGATAGAAATGTAAAAAAAATGTTATTACCTTTCATCCTGAGATGGGGTAATTACAACCACTGGCTCCATTATACTAAATGCCGAACTACGATGACTACAACAGACACACAGGTACCCAGAGAGACTAATGTGACTGACATATTAGAGGTAAGTTTCGAGAGAGCTTGGACAGTTAAAAGTTACTAATGTGGTGGCTATTAGTGTCCGAAGCGGCACCTTTTGCTCTCACGATGATGGATCAGTGCTGTTAAATGTCCAATAACCTCTCAATACCAGCGATACTCCGGGATTCTTTCTATCACGAGCAAAACTAGTTAGTCTCTTTGAATAACAATACTTTCTATCATAAGTAAACCACCTGAGATAGTGGAAATCGCATTTTCGTCAAATAAAAACCTGAAATATGTCAAATATGCTAATAACGTCAAATTGATCAAATATATTAGTACCTTAAATATTGCCATACACTTGCTTAAATTAAATGTGGGAAGTGTTGGGAAAAGAGCAGAAATTTAAATTTAACACTAGCTTCCTAACACTGAAAGCTTTAGAATTCAGTGAGCAGTGGGTTAATATATTTAGGACCGACTTTTTTCACCTAGTACATACATCAATACATAATATATGTATGTGTATAAATTAAAACCAGAGGCCTGACTATGTCTATGTTATTCTCTTTTTATCTATCTTAACCACCGGCGATTAACTGGTGCCGAAACCCGGGAACCTCGTACGGTGGCGTAGAAAGTTATTGTTTTTTTCCTCTTTCTCTCTAATTTTTTTTCTTTATCATCTCCTCTTTGTATACTTTTTTTTTATGAGAACATGCCAGTGGAAGTGTTACGACCCGCGGTGCTGAGTGGAGCGGCAGATATACCACAGTAGCCTCAAACGACTATGGCAGCGGCTCATGCAACTACATTGGCGTGGATGAAGATTCAGGCGATCACGGCTCAGGGTATGAGGAAGTCCATTTCAGTCATCTGAAGAGATTCGCAGGTGAGACCGAGGAGCTGAATCATTTCCTTAAGGGGGGTGACCGGCTGATGATGCGGATAGAGGGAAAACGGACGCAGGACTTAATAACTGAAGGAGATGCCGAGTCACTGAGCCACAGCCGAAAATACAAGGAGGGTGGTCAGGGAGAATGCGGGGGTCAAACCGATTGAAGGACGCGTCACGATAGGCACCACCGTGTATCGAAGGATCGGCTCCAATCGGACTAAAGAATTGGCCCGTTACGAGGGACCCTTCAGGGTGATCGCGAACACTATTTAGTGACCATTCAAAGTGTCCATGAACCCGGGTAGCGCAGGACTGTACATGTAGAGCAGTTAAAGCTTCCGGTGGGGAAGCCTTCTGAAGCAGGTTGGCTCTAGTATCCTCGCCTCTCCACACATCTAATTTGGTTTTTTTTTGTATATGGTTTTACCAGGATATTTTTATTTTATTGTATTATCTTCAGTTTTGTACGAAATTCGGTAAGGTTTCTGTTTTATTTCTTATGACTGTAAGACATTGTTGTGCTGTTCTGAGTGAGCAAGAAATTATTATTTTCCCACCTATAGGTAATTTGTATATGCTTTAAGCGTGTATAAGTGGTAAATTGGAGTTCCCGACGGATGGTCAGGAACTGGCGGGGGGAGTTAAGGCCAGAGGCCTGGCATTATCATCAATAATAAAGCAGTCTTTTACTGGAGTGCGTCGGTGCATTTCCCTCTTTCGTTATTCTCTTTTTATTTATCTCAACCGCCGGCGATTAAGTATATATATATATATATATATATATATATATATATATATATACATATGTAGATACACTACATTATTACGTTTTTTAAAGATATCGTAATTCTATTTTTAGATTTATCTTTTAATTTATATCTTTTATTTATTATCTAGGTTTTTTAGGTTCTGCTAACAAAAAATAATTCTGGCAAAAGGTGAATTTAATTACAAATAAACAAAAACTTATTACTATTTATATAAATATACTTGTCTATTTTTTTCTTTTACTTTTCTTCTTCAATGGTCTTCTTTATTTAATCAAAATTAACACTTCTTCCTGGCGCAACTTCTCTTTCGTTCCGCTTCAAGTCCAAACAACAAATAACTTAAAGAAATTTTTATTACATTACTTTACTCAGATACATGTATCACAGGCTGATCCCAAAACTAGAGTCTAACTGTGTTCTCATCATAACAACAACTAATAACAATTTTGTTTTTTCATCCTCTCTCAATTGTTTTTATTTTCGCCATCTTGATATATGATTTGAATAACGCCCTTTTTATTTAAAATTCTTGATATATAAAGTTTATATATAATATATATATATATATATATATATAGTGATCATACCCATGCAAATAAATAATCAGTACAATCAGAGATGGATTTGAATATTTCTCCAATATTTGGGCCACTATTGCAAAGCAGACCTGGTTGTTTCAAAAGTGCTTTTAAATGGAAACATTATTGACTTGAAAATCCTTATTTGGCTATTTTGTTTACAACGAATAATCCTTTATGCAAGTATGTAACCCAAATGTCTTTGAGTATTATTTACTATTATGTACTGCGACGAGCTTGTCCGCAGAAAAAAATGTGATTTGCTTTCTTACTAAACACTTCTGTAAAAAATAATTGAATGCGAAGGTGGGAACCGTACAAATTTAATCAATAGAAGGTGAAGAGTTGCATCGAAAAAAAATGGTCAAAATGCTTCAATGCTGGGAATACCTGTCTTACGCCCCAGTCGATAATGATAAATTATTTGAGATGATTAGCAGATATTAGTTGTTGAAAGAGTTAACAATTGGATGATGAAATGTTTATTCTTTTATTGAAATTCTAAGTGTAAAGAATATAAAGTAAATGGGGTTATTTATTACTTATATATTGTTAAAAATGGCATTGTATTAGTTCGATTTTAATGATGTATATTTTTTAAATCAGTTTTATTGAGTCTCATTTTCTCTTCTAAAATAATATTATTTTTTTATTGCATAATTTATCAAAAAATGTGTAAATATGAAACCGCCACCTGCTAGGAACCAGTGTTTCTGACGCTTGTTTCAAACAGTACTATCCTCAGCTAAAATTATACCTTTAACCACTTTAGAAATTAGTTTGTGGCCCATAAAGCGGTAGCACCGTTTTCGGCACAGGTGTAATCATCCTTACACCTTCGCTGGGTCATCACCGATTTAGCAGGTAAGGCGCACGCCAATTTCCGAACGCTTAAAACATATTCGGAAATAAGCGTTTACAAGCGGGCTAAACAAAAAATCAACAAAGCTTTATTGTGTTAACACTTCGGATATAATGTGGGTAATTTTGAAATTGAGGATCGTAAAAAATAATTATGACCAACTATGGCATACCAACTTGCCTTGTTGCAACACTTCTTTCTATAAATAAACGAATAAAGAAAAAAAAAACAGCAGGATAAGACATGGCTTATAATTTCTAGTAGTTTTACTCATCTTACACCACAAACAAGCAAGGAGCAATCAAATTTTTCCTGTCAGTCTGCAAGTACGACAGCGATAGTAAAAATGAGTCGATTGAATTGTAATTGAAAGGTAAATTCGAAGGGATTTGGAAATATATAAAACTCTATTAATATTTTAAATTTACGATTTTTCACTAGGTTAAAGGCACTCTAATGAATAGGAGCAACAATAGGAATGCCATATTTTATGTCATTGGATCTGATTTCAAAAGTTATTTTTTGTGATTGTTTTAAGTGTGTAGAATTATTTCTGTTTGTTAAAAAATAATTTGTAAGTATTTAAGAAACTCATTCATGTCCAAAGATTCATTTCTCGATGATTAATCCGATCACGATTGATGAAGGAGGCTGAAACTATATTTTACTATTCAGTATTATATTTAAGAATCACTTCTAAAAGTACAATATAAAATATCAAATTTTTATTTTGTCAAGCCTGAAGGACTAAAAATATTTCTCTGTTTCCTGAAGCTAAAGGCTAGTTAAAAAGGATTTTATGAATTATCTATTTCTATTTCAAAGAAAATCAAATTTTGTCAAAAATGTCCAGAAATGCTAAGTTTAAGTATTTTCATATTTTAGCTTGTATGTTATCAATTAAGTATCTCGTAATTGAAAGTTGAATGAAAAATGTATTTTATTTTATAAACGATATGCAAATTGATTTCATGTTTCCCATTTGATTACACTGGAAAGATAAATAGAACGGTTTAAGTAGATGCAAAAATAAATTACACAAGTTATATGAAGATGGGAGTAAATATTGATTTTAATTACCGGTTTTAAATATATTTCATAGCATGGAACATTACACCCGAGGTGCCTGTAACTGTGCTTCCTCTTACATGCCACACACCAGGAGACGATCAAGTAAGTTTTTATTAATAGGTTTCATCTATCAGTATTCACTGATTCAATTAAGCTCTGTATAATGTCTAGGGGTAAAAAATAAGGACAACCATTAATTGTCTTATTTATGAAGAGAAAATTTACGTTGGACGACTCCGCTGGTTGTAATCTCTCAGGGACAAATTATAAAGCTTGAGGCCAATCTAAATAATTATTTGTAAAAGGAAATCTGAGTGAGCAAGCTCCATTAGGAGGACTATTTACGCAATTATTTAATTATAGACTAAAAATATACTGTATAAATTGACAGAGCCATCCGGAATTGGAAAGTAATGGACGACGCTTCAGCCAGTCAGTAAAACATCACTAATGAGTGACGCTTGATTGCGACTGTCTTCTGGTTATGTCATTACAGTCTCAGGATTAATGATTTACTTTCATTTTGATGCGGCGGATACTTTCAAAACGAAAGTATTTGTTATTTCTAATCTTCATACCCTCCAATGTAAGCACACTTGAGAAAACTAATTCGTAAAATGCAAACAGTTACTTCTTGTGGCGTGTAATTTTACAATTTTAGGCGACAGAGCCGGGCTGGGGCTGCAACAGGTATCTGTTTGTAATGAGGTAATTTATAAAATCCTTTTTAAGTAGTCTTAGCTTCAGGAAACAGAGAAATATTTTTAGTCCTTCAGGCTTGACAAAATAAAAATTGATATTTTATATTGTACTTTTAGAAATGATTCTTAAATATAATACTGAATAGTAAAATATAGTTTCAGCCTCCTTCATCAATCGCGATCGGATTAATCATCGAGAAATGAATCTTTGGACATGAATGAGTTTCTTAAATACTTATAAATCTCAGAAAAACATCGCAGGAGGGATTTTTATTCTAGAAAGAGCCTACGATGTAGTCCTTTGGTTCACTAAAACCTATCAATAAAGAAGGGACTATGAACAATTTAATTTTGACGATGGCTAATGACTAATTTGGAAAAGTTTATGGGTGGCTTTGTTTGCATTGGCAAGGAAGTTAGTATCAATTTCACTACATAATATAAAGATGGAATATTATGGTGTGGGGCCCACTGCTTATTAGAGGAAATGACCTGAAAAGGAAATTAAATTGCTCCAAAACTCAAGAAACGCGCACAAACATATTTGATCTCAATAAGTGTTTCAGATTCAACAGGGGGAGCATCCCAAACAGTCGTGGATTAATTGAGATTCGCGTGAATGATACTTCTATAATTAACAGAGAAAAAAGATTATTTGCAACAGATCGCGTGCCCACTTGGTAAACACAACTCTTTCGGTACTGAACTACAAGTTAAGGGAATGGAAAAAAAAATGTGTTGATAGTATTTATAGAAGAACGTGACGCATGCCGAAACATAGTTAAACCTAAAATTGATACGAAGATTTTAGTAAATCGTTAAAGCTCACCAACAAACATGAAGAAAATTTCAACCAACAAAACTCGCCAGAACTACTATTTTGGTTCTTGAGAAACTACGAAAAGGGATGTACACAGAACTGCGATGGTAGGATCTAATGCTTTATCGAGTATTAAACGAACCAATGTTTGTTGCTCTCAGGAGTTGAGCCCTTGTCCATCATAAAAAATTTAAACATAAATATCATATAAAATCTGTTGTTGATTGTTTACTTATTTGCTTACACCCTTATGCCGGGTTCCCGTGGAGGCGTGAATCACGAAAGTGAGTATTATTGACACACTTAATATGAATTAAGGAAATTAATTACATCAAAATTTAACAATTGAAACGATTTGGCATTTGAAACGAATTCTACAGACAAAATTGATTTTAATGTAATTAATTTCCTATTCCTTATTAAGTGTATCAATAGTACTCACTGTCGTGATTCACGCCCCACGGGAACCCGGTTTCGAGTTTGAAATCGAGACCTATCTGATTCAATCAATAGGAATTAAATAAATTATATTTTCATCCAGGGATTCGAACCCAGAACCTTCTTTTCATACAAATGCCTTTATAGGCAGTTTTATGAAGCAACAAGTAATTATTCCACTTCAAAATCTTTTATAATTTTACTTTTTTCATAAACAAATTTTCATTTCAATTTAATTGATTTGTAGGAAAGTTTGCCAGAGGCTTAAAAAAAACAATCATATGGTTTAAAACAACAAGAGCTTTTGTTTTCGAAAATTGTATTCAGTATGTAAAAATTAGTTGTCATGAAACATTAGTGTCAAGGAGTCAAGACTCAGTTACCCTCAAACAATAATGCTGGTAACTATTTTATAATGCTTTTACCGTGTTTGTGAAAATTATATCCACCCCATTCAACGGTTGTTGAAAATTACTTTAAATAATTTTGTAGAAAGTTGCTGTATAATTGATATCAATTATAACCAGATATGCATGTATATTAGGCTTTGGATTCAATGAGTTTCAAAATTTCAGTTATCTATCCCATAACCAAATCCTCGCGAGTGAAGGGGGCCTTCGTTTGCCACCATTTTATACAATTGTATGGTTTTGGTTTTCTTTTGGTTCTTGGTTTTTAAACATTTACCTTTTTTTTTTTCATATCCCCTTGGTATAAAATTATACAATTCAAATATAGATTCTATAAAATGAACCTATTTACAATGGGCCATTATCTGTCCTGTAGTTTGCCTACATCTTATATAATTTTTAATATGTTAATATTGTGTTTGGTTAAATACTATGTACATTATACATTGTCTATATATATTTTTAAAAAAATTGTGATGAGGCTTACCTCATATGTCAAAATTGACCGTTCATACCATGTTATTATCAATGAACTTAAGTCAGTGAAGTAATTGCCTTGCGAGGGTAGCTTTAAATTAGTTTCCAAATTAAATTAAAGCTTAATTTCCACCACCATATCTAAACAGATTTGATAACAAGCATTGTTCAATCATTTACCTCATGTACACCCCTTTTATTGACAAAAATCGGGTATTCTATTGAGAGCCACCTACTTTTATTCTGGACATGAAATTCAAATTTTCATCAAATTTATTAATGGAAGATGTTTTGACATACTGTGTAGTAGGTGATAAGCATACAATATTTTACTTCATTATTCTAACAATCTCACACAGACGTGGATATTGAAACATCGACAATAATTAAATTGGATGTAAATCGAACAAATTTTTTTAATCACCAAAGGCGATATCCCGAAAAATAATTCATGAACTGAATTCCTCTTTAGAGATTCGAGCCCAGAATATTACGAAGCACTAGCTCCCCCCCCCCCTGTCATAACTCAAGGGAAATATTGAAAATAACAATAGTAATAAATAATAATTAAAGATCTGTGTAATTAACATCAACAAGGAGGTAATCAAAAACAATCTTGACAATATCATACATAACACTTTCCCACACATTCAAGGACTTTTTTTTACCCCTCCCCAGCATTATTTAAAAACAGTTTCAAAGGAATAATAGTTAACAATTCGAATGAATCGATTAAATTGAATTCATATTATTAGTTACGTGACATTCACTGTTCTTAGTATGTTTAGGTTGCAAGAACGATATTACTTCGTCCTGTGCTGGTTTCTACAAAAATTCCCTAATTTCTACATTTAACAATTACAACCACTCGAATTTCAGTGCGATATAAATTGCAAAACAAAACAGCTTCAGCTCTTATAATTGGGAAAGTTCAAATGAGTAGGTATTGATTGAAAGCATCCATCTTGCTTTGGAGGACAGTGTCTGCTATCGCTCTTTATTTATTATATACAAAAAATAGTAGTGCCACTTTACAGTAAGATCAAAGTGGGTAGAAGAGCCTAAGCTAAAAGGAGTCAACATTGTTTCTTCTACCACTTCTTAATTGACAATGAGGGTTTAGTTTTCCCAAACACAAATGTTTCCAGCGCGCTGTGACCGCACCCGGAGGCCTCAAGTCGGGGTCTGCAATGACCTCCATACACGGTTCCTTGTCTAGTCTGCTCCAGAGAGGCACCGCAACCAAGGCCACTGGGTTTGGCTGCAACACCCTCGACGAACAGGATACCAAGGCGGGTGTCAAATGTAGGAGGCCCGACCTACAAATGAAGATACCGCCATACAGGTAAACATACAAAAAATAGAACATTATATAATGTACCATGTACTGTATACTAGGTATGTAAACAGTATTTTCTCGCTTGACGCCGGTTGGATGATCTATCAGTTTCATTTCCTTCCTTGCAACGCCGTACTAACGTGTTCTGGTTAGCCTAGGGTCTGTTGCAGAAGCATTGTCATATCTTCATAGCTCATAGCTCATCTCTATGACATAAGCTTAATTGCTCACCGTTCATCCTCTCCTCAGCTACACAGTGCGAGTCATTCAGTCCTGGAATTCAGGCATGTTCCAGAAAAAGTTCCTGGGCATTTTCCTGAAACAACCAATCGTTATAAATTGCCTTTTTGACAAAATCCAGGCGGATCGGCCTCTTCATAAGCTTCTCTCATCTCTTTCCGCATCCTTGTGTGTTAATTGCTTGGTAACCTCTGCCATGATATGTTGTATCTTCTTTACGCCCCAATATACCTCCTTCCTTTTCCTAGTGGACTTCTTCAATCCACCAAAGTATGAACACTATTCTCAGATCGAACAGTTGACCGAGACATGTGCAGTTTTTGAGACTATTATCGATTATGTCATCGGTATCATGTTGGTAATCGGTGTTTAGTAATGCCAGGAATGGAACAGGCTATAAGCAATAGTGATGTTCCAATCTGAGGTGTATCACCATTTTTACCAATATGTTGGGTACTAATAAATCTGTTCCAAATAGTGATTGGACCAATACTCATGACCCAAGTTGCATTGACTAATCCCTTCTCTAACACGACACCTTATTTTGCACCCCATAACAATCTTTACCTTGACCAGCTTGCTCTGCTAATACTGTCTAAATTAACACCATCGGTCTCGGACGCAGAAGCTGTGAACACTGTGGAGCCATGGAACCATTGCGGGAATGTGAGTTGACTCGAAGGTTGGTTAAATTTCCAAATCATATATTGCTGAGTCGAGCAGTGACGTTTCTCTAAGTTATCTATCTTGGTAATTTAAGCTGCTAGCCGACTATATGTGTACAACTAGGAGGATTCGGTCCAAACAAGGTTTTTTTTTGACCTCCTAACAGTAATGAATCAACTGGAATTCCTTTCCGTGGATAGAGAAAGTTTGATGAATATTGTCTTGTCTTTTTCTAGATGGGTCTTTCTTCAATTGAAATACAAAAGTGAACAGTACTTTTTTTTCATCTGCAACAGGATCTGAACTGGATTTTAATTTGTTAAAGAAAATTTCTTTTTGATCGTATCTGACGGTTCGCTAACCCGGAAGTGGGAAAATCTTCTAGAAGACTTATAATCTCCTTTGTACAGCCGTTGGTTGGTTGGTCAAATGAACCATCAACAAATAGTACATGCTTAGTTAGAGATGAATGTTTGGTCCACTTAAACTTTAATAGTGGGGCTGTATATTTGTTTTTGTGTCTGAGAAACTATTTCGGGTGAAAAAGCGTTATTGTTTGGACGATTGGATAGTGTACTCATTAGTTTTGTTACTTTAGGACGAACGTTCTTCAACGCTATAGAGAATTTTACGTTCCATGTAGATATTCTTGAAGAAAGCTCCTATTCCTTTTGCAACCTTTTTCCTTAAGCTTAGTTACTGAGGTAAGTATGTTGATCCTCCTCGGTACGCAGGTACGGGTTCTGCCGGGAGCCTGACCAGGGGATGCGGATGAGCTGCCCTCCGAAGGTGAAGAGGCGCGGGCGGGGTCCTTGCTGCCACGAAGGCGGTGAAACTAAGCGTGGTGGCTGCAAAGTGACGAAGTAACGTGAAGTCTGAAACAACATAAAGCTGAAATGTACACCATTGAAAATATAATGTTTTCTTGACAATAATAGACGTTTTTTTATTATTCTATAAATGTTTTTTTTTAAGGAAATTGCAATCTACCATAAAAGGGCAAAATAACATTGTGATAAAATGGTGGATTTATATCGTAACAAATTTACATTTACTCTCTCAAGTGAAATGTTAATTATTTCTTTATCATTAGTGTTAAGAAATATCATTGCAAAATTTAAGATATGCGTATATCGAATATCGCAATCATTGTATGGCCAATAAAATATACATTTAAAATAGAACCAGGTCTTGGGTAATATCTATGGTATAATAACTTATTTGAAGGGTTTATTTACCGAGCAGAAGAGGTAATTTAAAAGAAGGGAGTGTATTTCTTCTGGATTGTCTCTACTTAAGAAGAATTTTTATCCTATTCCTTGCTACATCAAAATAGCGTTAACGGGGGAAAACCTTTTTGGATTTGATATAAACTAATATGTTAAAGGTAAGATGGTTAAACGTTTCATTTATATTTATACATATTGTACATCTCACGGAAAAATCAGCTCTCCCTTTATTCCTGGTTCAATCATACTTATATTTTTCGAAACTCACAAAATTTTGAGACGATGCTTTTGTACGATATTGCAGTTAAGTACCGTAAATATACTTCGTGGGATTTAAAACATATTTACGATCACTTTATGATCTGTTATAACACAGGGCGTATTAGGTTTATTATTCCGTTACTAAACTAACATTCAACAGTAGACTAGGGTTTCCTCCGCTCCTCCAGACACGATACTGAGCATAGAATATAACTTCATGGCCCCAGATTCAGTACCAGCAGTGTAACGCGATGGTAAGTAAAGGCCCTTTAAGACAAGTAAGAATTTTGTTTAAAAAAATTTAACAAGCACACTTAATCGTGTAAAAGGGCATTGATAGGTTTTTTGACCGAAGTATAACATGTTGGAAGTTTTTTATCAAAGAGTCAGCAGTGCTTCTCGTGTTGACTTGACGTGAGGCTTAAAAGGTAAGATTACTATCCTGACCACTTACCTACTGGAAAGTAATCGTCAATTTGAACTAGACTTTGATAAAAAAAATGTTACCTTGTAAAATAGGGAGCCAGTTTATGTGTCCTGCCCCCCCCCCTGACAATCAAAGTACTTACTACAATATCTTGATCAAGTTTTTGATCGAAATTCTTACTCATATAAAAGGGTTTGGTTATACACCTTATATTACTACAGCAATAACTTAATATACACGGAAGGTTTCAAGTTTGCCTAATTATTTGTTCTCAGAACCTTTATAGCACAAGCTGCTATGTTGTTATACTGTTTGGTAGCCTAAAAAATTGGTTTGATTGCTTGAAATAGTGTTCTTAGATAGCGTGTTCATAAAAAAGGCGTTAAACCTAGAAGCGACTTATGGTTTAACTAAGGAATGATCGATAGAATACAGTCATGTATGTATATGGTTGGGAATGTAGCTGGATTGTAGTGTAAGTATGCGAGCGAGTGGCTAACTTATAAACTTCCATGTGTGCACATAGACAGGCAGCGGGGGCGGCCATCAGGGCTCGTTAACGATAACGAAGGCTAACCGTGCACTGTACCATTTGTACTCATCACAGATGCAATGCCATTTGTGCACTGGGACATTTGTACTCATCACAGATGCAATGCCATTTGTGCACTGACTCCGCATATCAGTCAGTCCAAGATATCTTATCCTACCGCATTCCCCTTGATGAATATACATGTAGCTACTATCTGTGGCAACAAAAAATAATAGTCCGCTACATAAATAATCATTAGCCAAAGAAAAAAACATGAACCCGGGACATCCCGACCTGTTGGGTGCTCTACCAACTAAACCGTTCCTATCAAAAGGATCAAAGCACAAGCTCAGCCAATATGAAGTGTAGTCCTTAACTCTCGAAATTTTCAAGTGTAAGTTACTTCCCATACTTCGAACTGGTGAGGTGGACAAGTATAAAGGTTTGCACAGTGAACCTCACACCGCGAACTCCAACCCAAACCTCCCACAGATTTTTGCACTTGTATGGTCAAAACGTCCGGTTTTATGACCGGTATGAAAGCGAATGTGGCCGTTAAGGTCAAATAACTTGCTAAAACGCCCTCCTCCATCATCGTCTGACGACACTCTTTCATACATTCCTCATGTTCGTATATCAACATAATAAGATAATCACATTCAACCATAAATCATGCGCGTTATTCGACCCGACATACCGAATTATTGCTGGTTTTACCAAAGTAAAGAAAAATCGTCAGCAGCTAAAGCGGACTTACTAATCGTCCCACGAAAATAAGAAACGCAAAAAAATTTGTTTTCTTTAAAATATTACACGGTATAAACTTCGCTATACTGAACTGTTTCGGAGATATTTTGAAAAAAAAAATGTAGTAAAATGTAGTGGTTTTTCCACCGTCAAAATTTTTCCCGGCGTCACCCTCTTGGAACTACTGATTCAAATATATTAAAATTAGAAAAAAAAATTAATTGCACAACCTATTGAAAGGCAAGCCTTTTTTTCGAGCTCTACTGATTGAACTATGTAGTCTCATTAGCAACATTTCGCTATGGCAAAGTTTTTATGTGGCTTACAAGGGTGTAGCTTCTACTAAAATCGATATTGGCAGGGTGGAGAAACTTTTGGAGGTCCCTGACACCATTTTGTATTTTGGCTGAGAATTTTCAAAATAGCGAGATTACTTACCACAACTAACGTTAATAATGTTAGTATACAGATTTACCTGGGATGTTTCTGTTAGTTGTTTGCAATATGTAATACTAAACAATTTTGAGGTCAAGAACCGTGAATCCACCACCACCAAATAATCATTTATACAAGATGATAGATGTTGCTCGAAGGATCTGTAGCTACAGAAATATCGTCAGAAATTCTACCGTTAGCGTTTTGATAATAACAGTCTTTTAGGTAAAGCTATGATCTCCGTACAGGAACCTTCGCCCAATACACTTTGCAGGAATGTTAATTTAGGCGATAGTATGTTAATGACCTGCCCGTAGGATCGCAGTAAAAGGTGAAAAGAAATGGTATTAAGGTAATGGCATAGTGGAATTCCGCTTATAGAGACATACACTTGACATTTTGAGGCCGGGACGGCTTGAAGAGGCAAATATCAAACGGGATTCCAGTGAGTCCTAGCGGCTAGGTGGCCGCTAAAGTAGGGTCACAACCTAATGATAACGCTGTGCACTTTCTCCTATGTAGGCCTCGTGCGCGCCTTCGGTTGGAATTTGGTCAATAACCAGATCTCTAAATCAAAGGGACACTGCTCCCCGATCAGAATGATGTTCTAACAGTCCTGGATTCTTTAACTCAAAATACTAAATGAAAAGAGAGAAACAAAAAACAATGTTCATATATATAAATATACATACAGCATTATGAAGCATAATAATAAAAATTATAAACAGGTAAGGCTAAAGTTACGACAATCTGCATTGTCAACGCATTAGAAGAAAAAAAATATAAATTATGAAAGTGAAGGATGTCGATGTGAATATTGTTTTGCAATGCGAACTAGGAATCAGATGAACCTCAGGAGAATATTCTGACAACTGGCAGCAATTCTTCTCATTTAAGAATTTAAACTGATTCACTGTACTTTTTGCAGCCTAAACCAAGACAACGAAGATTTTGACCAAGCCTGGATGATGAGGTTATACTTTTTTAACAGGCACGCGAATCCGTCATAAGTTACGATAGCTAATGATTGAATCCAAAATATTAAAACGCATCTCGAAATATGCTGATTATGTTTTAGTTATAATAACAATGAGTATGATATTAATATATAATATATTATTATAATATATAATATAATATATAAAAAACAGTAAGCATGAAAAACGAAATTAAACGTGTAAAGAAGTTGTTTATAACCCTAGAAATCGGTCATACGATACTACTTGGGTTAATTCGTTCAAAGTTGTATCATTTTTAGGGTCATAGCACATCGAATCAAGTCATTTTCTGGATCAGCAATTGTCCCTCACATTCCTAATGTTGGTGCATATTTGTATAGGATGAAAGTATTGTTTTTACCCGATTCTATCAAGTTCGCTTTTTACAATCATACCTAATTGTCTAAAATAAAATTCAAATCCTATTTGATGTGAAAACAATGTTACCATTACTTTGCAATGTATGGTTTGCTGTGTAGTAAGGTGAGTTTGCCATTTGTATAGTAATTTTGGCATTATAGTCTGTATTCGTTGTACATTTAATTTTGACGCTGATCCTTAACTCTGTTTTTAGTTGCTACTAAAAAATTACTGATCTTTGGATGCTACCAGCTTACCTTCTCTACTACACTTCCCCGTCGGTGTGATGGGAAACACAGTACCTGTCAAAGCAGCTCGAATCCTTTTGAGCCCATACTCAGGTTTAAAGTGAAGATGGGACACACATCTGAAACCAGCCGAGAACACACACTATAATAATACAGTTTCAAAGCCTAAAATAAAATGTTTTGAGCCGTTCATAAATAACAATCAGTGCACTCGGCTCGGATTTCGTCATGACCTTTACAGTGGACCCTCCGCCGAGCGAGCGGCTGCCTCACGGGACACAATAAAGATCTGGATTTGAATAAGACAGTGAGACCATCGAATAGCTGACTGGCATATAACGCTACACCTCTGGCCAACTTAGATCTCGATATTTAAATCGGATATTTTATCGGCAACATTGTAAGGGTCCGATACTTGAATGGTTTCATACTCTTCTAGGCAGATTATATATATGACGGGAATCTTGAAATATTGCCTGATTAGTATGTATATTTGTTGTAAAGTAACGAAGCATCGCTCATAAGCTAGCGGGTGGTCGATACAAAATTATTATGACACCCTACTAGTGAAGATAAAATTATTTTTGTTTTTATCGTTTACTAGTGTTTTGCTCTTAGCTACACCCGCGTTACTGTATCTTAACGCAAATTATTATTTTCGCTAAGCATATCATTAGGTTTAAGCTCATTGCCCAACCCCTAAAAGAATCAGTCTATGTGTCGGTTGAAACACAGTTGAAGAGACATATAAATATTTATAGTGCGTTTAGATTTTCCTGAGTTTATTCCGTTCAAATGATGATAATGACCGATGTAATATTGAAACATGGGATTCAAAAGTAAGTTTGTTGAAAGCGTCAGTTATTGTCTTCCGCCTGTCTGTATGTTTGTTCTACGAAGTTAACCAACAATCAATACGACACAACTTGGTATTTACGCTTCGAAATTTGGCGATATAATTTTTTTATTTGGTTAAACAGAAAAAGTTATTTCATTAACTTCTAAGCTTCATCAAACCCCAGTTCAGAACTATTTAAGATACAAAGCTCTAATTGGGAACACAATAATTATTTCAAATACGCTTTCAGTTGACTAATAAAATAATGTGTTTTGGCAAAAAAACAATTATTCTTTCAGGAAACTCTCGCGAAATATCTTTCGATATGATTACGTCTCTTTCTAGCTGTGTTATTTTGTTTATATACAAAAAAAATTACAGTTTTGTTTTAAAAGGTTTGAAGAAGGTATTTGTGTCTGATGAGGGCATAGATGAAAAAAGTGTTGTGTAATAACCAACATTACATTCTCACTTCAAATTTAATGGCAACATACAGTTAGCTGAGCCATTAAAGGCTGTTGAGAAGCCTTACATCTCGGTAAGGTCCATTGCAGACCTTGCTCGGGGTAATATCGAGCTACATAAGATCCGGTAAATCGCCTGCGATAAACGCTTCATCGAACATGCACCGCAGCCGGTGTGCAGGATAATCTAGAACTAAAAGCGTTCCCTAGCGGATGGGGATAATGCGGGCCCTCAGATATATCGATACGGCTGTTAGAGCGGATAAGGGTCCGCGGGAGTGCTACCGGTTCCTGCTGATTGCACATCCGTGACGCAAAGCCTTGGCAAGGACGATCCTCGAGCGAATAAGGAAACTGGTTTCGGTTTCACTCTAGCCCCTCCCCCCTCTCCACGCATAACCTCCGAGTCGCTAATGATAAAACCACTATCCTCATTAATATACTCCTATCTCCGTCCGGCATAAACTTGCAGATAACTAAAATTTAACATTCCGCTTTCTATTTTTTGCTCTCATGTCGGGGCACCGAGCTGAAGTACCTGATTGCCGAGGGAGGGTATCTGCTTTCATTATCTGGTCAGTCTGTCTGCACAAATGTGTGTCCTTGACAACCACAATCTAAAAATGATTCAATTGACTATATTTTTTCCAAGTCTTCTTAACACTTTCCAAGGTTGAATAAAAGTACGGTAAACGCAGAAAGAATTTCATTGTTGTTGAAAAGAATAATTTTTGAAAGCCAACAATAGAAATGACGGATTTAACTTCAATTCAGTGGGATATTGAAAAAAAATATGAGTTATGAAAAAATACTTGATTTTCGCTCACCTTTAAACTTTAATCACCTTTTCAAACCAGGGTGTTTGAGTAGTAAAAGTAATTCCTACTTTTATTCTCACTCTTACTACTCTACTACTCACCAGGACGCTTACAAACTTAATAACTGGCGTAAGTGTAGTTTGCAATGTAATAGTAATAGACTAAGTCCCTTAAGTCCTTAAGTAAAGTTGTTCCTATAGTTCTATGACTATTACATTGAAAATACATATCTATACCTCAAAGGCATAGAATATTATGTCACAATTCCCTTAATTTAAATTTGAATATAAAATCAAAATAAAATAAACGACTAAGGATATAAAATGTTTTAAAAATAAAACCCGTTCAAACCACCCGCCTTTAAAGGTAGAGAAATGTGACATAGTGTTCTATCCTTCGAGGTACACATATACAGTTTTAATTTGATAGTAATAGAACTATGAGGACAACTTTATTTTATAGTCCCCTATAACCAATAAGAAGGCACAAATAAATAAATGGTGTATCTCTATAGGGGTACATATAAAGGGTATTAGAAGGTATTTACCAATAAATAAATAGACATTTAATTACATTTAGTTAAAGTACAAAACAAAAGGTGTAATAAACGATTCAATTAAAAAAATAAAATAAATATCAGTGGTCCCGACTATCAAGGACCTTGAATATGGATGTGATATAGTGTTTCATCCTTACACATATACATCATTATAACAACCACCTATAGAAATCGGAGACATACAATATGTGAAGTCTGTTGTTAACGATAGAAAGTAACTTCTGATCTATGATTTTCGATTTATTCAGTCAGATAAACACTATTATTATTATTATTATTTAGAGACAATTGTTTATTGATCTGCCATAATTTATGTTTTTGAAAGGAATTCCGATAATAGTTTCCTTTCTTCAAGGATCTGTTTCCTCAAGCCATGCGACATTTTAGGAAGTGCTGGTAATTTCTGCTGTCAAGCAGATAACTGGTTCGGTCCTCTCGTTTAAAATCCTATTTCGCCAGTATAGGTAATTAATATTGCTCATATTTTTAAATAATTCATTTCAATAAAACCCTGGAGTTATCGGCCCCCATTTGTTTAATTTCATTACATATCGGATTCTTATTATACATTATTATACAACAACCACTTTACAAATAACAAGCCAGTTACATTGAACATTTTACCATAATAGTTACCACATTACAATTACCACATAGCCTACCCGATGTGTGCAGATATAATATATATCAGCCCTATATATTAAGCAGTCATGTAATCTATGTCAAGAAGATCAAGAGGACGTCCATCTAATCTGCAATGGGGAGGTGTTGGAATTGGTGCCGGAGTTTACCTACCTAACTGACAGAACTAAAGACCGCACTTGAGCCCCGACAGCTGAAGTGGTTTGGCCACGTATGGGAGATAAAAGAGAACCAAAGAAAGTTCTAGAAGTCCAACCATCTGGGAAAAGACCGAGAGGACGTCCTAGAATTTCCTACCAGGAGAACATCCAGAGGATTGGAAGGGAAAAAGACAGAACACTCCAGCAGATGAAGCAGCTATGTAGGCACCGAGAGAGATGGCTTCAATTTATCGAGGCTTCTCGACGCTTAACAAGGCACAAGAGGAAGACAAAGAAGAGGTAATCTATGCGATTATTGTTAAAAACATTGTTAAAAAACTGTAAAGCAAAACTTATTTTTACTTATTAATCATTTAATTTTAAATTATAGTTCTTTATAATCTTAAATTCAGCTCAAGGCAGAGTTTAGTTTGGATCAGAGAGATGCTGTTTTGCTTGGAGGTTTCAATAGACGCTCCTATAATGATAATGATAAAAGTAATAAAAGGTGTGTCATAAATCTACACTAGGTGATCATGAAATAAACATTTTCCTATTGACGTTTTTATTGAAATTTATTTTAGTATGCCTTCAGTAGAATTCAATTACAAATTGACACTGAAACTGTCATTAAAATCGTGTTGGCAAGAGTAAAGAAACTCCTAATTGTGTCATGGATCACACCTGACTTGAATTTTCGTTCAAAGTGGGACCTCTCTCTTTCGAATGTGCAAAAAGAGACCAACTACAGCTGAGTAGAATGCCCTCGGCCACCCAGCCAATAAGCCGGCCGGGCACGTACTGCAGCAATGGCCATTCCATCAGGGGCACTTATTGGCCGCTCTAGATAGCTAAATATGAGCCTCGTGTTCCACTGGCTATTTTCTCCAATTAGGCTAAGATTTATAATCGAATAGATTAAACTGTGCTATCTCGGACGGCTCCTCAAACCGCAATGGTCTCCTGCTTAGGTCACGTTCGGCGGTTGCCTCCACCCCTCGCCAAATCTAAACTGAATATTTATACGGACTCCAGTTATCAATGCGTTGGAGTTTAGTGCCCACAATTTCAAGGGTCAAGCCATCTTCATCAGTCGAGCCTTCTTATCCTTTAAAATGCTTTCTTTTAAATAAAACATGTAAAAACTTACAAAGCTGACCACAGCCATCAAGAGAATAGTTCAATTAAACTTTAAATTACATACAAAATGAGCTGCTACTAGACAGGGCTGAAGCCAAGAATCTACTTAAGAAGTTTCTACATTTATGTTTACTTCTGGCTTTTTCTCCAACGGTGTTTTTCACTCTGTGAATTCTTCCTACGATCTTTGTTCTTCTCCGTTATGGAACTTCTCACAGTCCTTCCACGTTTTCCTGCTCCTTGAGCTTTTTGTCATGGGTTTCCCAATAACATACCTTGGCCTGGCTCAATTTCAAGATTCATTTTTATCATAATTTATCATTTTATGTCTCCATGACTTCCCTAATTAATCTTTTTTCTAGAATTCTTGTATAGAATGGGGATATTGAGCATGGATATCCTCCTGAGATTTTTACAAATTATACCTTTTTTGCTGTTGGATTAACTGCAATTTTCTCTGATTGATAAGATATAAGAATAAGATTTAGGATCATATTTCTACCATCCAATCCTGATGAGTAGCCATCTAAAGTCTTCTATATGCTATAGATTTTATCATCCTCCAGCTTTTTTTCTTCAATGTAGCGGCGTTCCTCCCACATTTCTCCCGGTCTTGGTCAATGCTTTATAGATACTCCCTTCCATCTTGGAGCTATTTGAAGAATTGTTTCCAATGTACTATTACTTCAACTAGGGTAAATAGAAGTTTTCGTTATTTATCTTTTATAAACAAGGTCTTTTTCTGTTCATTTGCTTCTGAAATCCTTGTAAAAAATGATTTTGATTTTCATTGTAGTCTCTTCCGATTATTTCTTTGAACTTTCCCATAGCTCTTTGAGGTTTTTGTAGTTGTTTTGTTGTAAGTGTTCTGCTTTCCATATCTGCTTGTTTCAGCTTTCTCTGCCCACTAAAGTGTCTGTAATCGTGAGCTTATGCCTTCTCTTAATAATTTATTTTAAGTCATAGTTCGCACTTCTTTCTTGTAACAATTTAAGGAATACTATTATAATAATTATGCTATGGTAATCGTAAAAATAATTACCAATTCATGAATTGTTATAGTTTCATATTTACGGGAGGAGCGGAAGTATACTGAAAATGAACTCTCTTATTATTTGAAGCGATACTGTGAAGCAATGCCGCAAACTGATAAACTGTTCTAAAGCTTACATGGCCCCTTTTAACAGTATTACAATTACAGTAAAGGTATATCATTTATAGAATTAAGACATCCCTTTATTTTTATCTGCGTGGATCTCAGAGCTTTCTATATAAACGGGTTTACAAAATTATACATTAGGGCTGAACAAACAAATCGGAATCGAATGGCAGTAATGACAGAGAGCCGCTAATTCTTTGAGATCGTGCATTCGAAATAAATTGTTAATATTTGAGAGCGAGACGAGGATGATAAGTGAACACTTTGATGACTGTATTCGACAGACGTACAACCGAAGCTGTCGACTGATAGAGAAATAAATAACTTTTAGCTCCCTGATGATCGGGTGGGACCGGATAAAGATATGTGCCATGTCAGATGAATCAGCAAATGGGTGGGCGTGCCATCAGTCAGTGTGTATTCAAATTCTTGATACACGAGGCTTCTTTTTATATTGTAATATAACAGAGACCAGGCCAGGATTCGAGTTGAGGACTCCCTAACTATCGACAAGAGGACTGGAATATTGGTAAGGCTTGCGCTCAATAGTGATCGTAGGATCGCGTCCTCGGAAGAGTGTCTGACCATCCTTACTTCCTTTTCTTTGGCTAATAACAGCAGGGTTGCTTAAAAAATTCTGTGTATGGACAATTTGTCGACTATTGGAAGCAATTGTTGAACAAATAATGAAAATACCAAAACGAAAAATTATTAGTTCATATTTCGCTATAAAGTTGTAGCTTACTGAGCGTATGTAAATATATTTTCTGAGATAACGGTGAAAGATTAACATTGAAGAAAATAAATAAATAATGAGGAAAATGCAAAAGATATCGATATAGTAACAAAATTCTCATATACTGGATATCAGCCTCTGTGCGACTGTGCTCGGCGACTCGACGCTGACAAGTGCTAAAAAAGCACTAAATGAATTCGAAAAATACAAAAAGTCTCTTGGTCCATTAAAAAAGATACACTATTAAAGGACTAATGAGTGAAAAAATAATTATTTTAAAAGACTCCTAATAGGTAATAATTCATCGTCAAGTGACATATACGGCCCTGAGAGAGTTGGATCAGCTATTGTTTAAAGTTTATAGGTCGTAACTGCCTGTCTGTCCCGCCGGGTAATTATTTGGCTGTTTATCAACCAGCTCAAGCCTCAAGTCTCAGCCTCTGAGCCTTTTCACAGCGGAGAGGGTTTGCCTTTTGGAACTTAGTCATGCTTGAAATCCTTGAGGAACGGATTAAATTTTTAAAAATCCAGACGGTTGTTGCTGAGCTCTACCTCCATTCAGCTGGATCATACATAGCTTTTCTGTGTACGATATAGGTTGTAATAATATCGATCCATTTATAATTCAATTTTTCCAAAAAAAATAGAAACCTTTACGTTTTCACCGGTGTTCTATATTTTGTCTGTTCTGGTTTTTGTGCGTCCTCCGCTCAAGCTGCAGAATGAACTTTTCTATAGAAAACTCTCCTTAAAACATGAGTATCATTAAATAATTAGTAATGAGGTTCAATTGATATGAAATGTGAAAAGGTATTACTACAAAACCTCGACTAATTAATTGTTGGGGCGAGAAATAGCGAAAAATTTTTTTTGCTAACTTTTAAGATTTATGAAGTCTTAGTTCAGAAACTATTCAGGGTGCAGAGTTCTGATGTATCTCCTAGCTGTTAAGGTCATATTAAATTTATCCGAATTTACTCCTGACAACACTTTTTTAATTTTTTTCCCTAAATAAATATGGATTACGTCACATTCACCGCAAGTATGGTTAAGAATAGGAGTGAGGTGTTTTGGACATTATACTTTGTGAAGCAAATTAGACATTTTGTAAATACTATACCATATATATTACAGGTGGGACCAATTGATGCACTTGCACACTGAATTTGGAAGGATAAAGTTAAATACCTTTTAAAAAACACTAGGTCTTCATTACTACATACCTTTACTACCTTTATTCAATCATTATTATTAGTCAAAAATTCATATTTTTTCTCAGATTTTCATAATGCACTTTAGTTTTAGTTTAGCAGATTGCATAAAATGCACGATTTTGTTATTATTTTATGGATTAATTATCATCATTCTTAAGTAGGGTCAAGGTTGACCGCCCTAAATTTACCAACTCGATTATACCGGACAATACAGAAAAAAATAACTTTTTTTTTTTCATAATCCCTTTTATTTATCATTTTTTACAATATGTCAACAAAATTCAGTGAAACAAATTTCTCCTCTTGCTGCATACGCAGATGCTTTCAAAGGAGGGTAGAATTACAATTTAAGGTCATGTAGTTTTTATTACAATTTATTTACAATTTATCTTCTGTAAAACAATAGCCTCTAATTCTTGCAATGTACTTTCTTTTGTTGCTTTAGCTACTTCTACTATTCAGCTTATTTGTTTAAACGAACGTTAATGAATGTTAGATAGTCTCGACATTCATCCAGCCTTATATATTCGAAGGAGACAGCGGAGAAACGGGCCTAGTGCGCGGTCGCGAAGGTAAACACTGCCTTATATAAGACGTATATATCTGCCAAATTAGGTGAGGGAGCCTTTTGCATGTTAGGAGGAGTGCTCGATCACGAAGGAGTCGCCCCTAATGTGCGAAGCAGACGCCAAAGAGAACAGACGGATGACTGCTAAAGCTACAAAAGGAAAGAACAGAGAACATCTTAATTCAATTATGGCCCTGGCCGGTGTCTGGGTAACGAACCCTCCACAGATGACCCAGCCAGATATCGGCTTCACTACACGGTCATCCATTATACCATTGATAAATTAGGTTATTAACTTTGATATTTGTCAATTTGCATTAGCCTTGGCCGGCCGAGACAAGGGTCCTTATACACCCAGATGTGCGGAGGAGGAGGATCACCTAGATGTCGGGAGGGCTGCCATTAACGCTCACCTGAACAGAATATGATTTGTTCTAATCTGTCCATTTGTCAGGAGCGATATAATTTCTCGAAGAACATTTCGTGCGTACATCCCAAGTGTCCAGCTAGTGTATGCAAATCACCTCTCACTCATTGCACTTATAACCTGTTTATGCTAAAGTATTCATGTCAAGCAATATAAATGATTTGGGAGCAATTTCCTACACGGGCAGTGAGATTAACCTTCACTCACTGCTTCACAATAAGGTAAAAGTGGGTAGTGTCTTATTTGATAGTTAACTCTTCCTCTTTTGGAGTATTAAAGGTGTAAAACCTTAAATTAAAAAATGTTAACGGGAGGAGTTTAAAATCAAAATCACTATTCTTACTACAATTATTACAATTAGACGCACTTCCAATTGTTCCGATTAGGAAGTTTGAACAGAATAATTTTTAGTTATTTAAATCCTACGTGATTTCTGTTTGAAAGCTGTTAAGATAATTTTTTTCAAAAACCCAACTTTTAGCTCAGTGCTTATGCTTATCAGATTTTAAAACCTTATTATTTACCCAGGGGTATAGAGAGGTTCCACGATGACATGAAAACCATGTCCTCCCTAATGTATAACTTAACTCTACATTAATATTCAAACTCATAACTAATTAAATCTCATTTCAAATAGAAAAAAGCTAAACTCTTCATTTTGGTCTCATTTTTTTTGCAATACGTATAATCTTGTTTAATTTTTGTAATTGTCTCAACTTCGTTGCTCTCTGTAAATGACTCGTCATTGTTCATTTCTGTTTCTGTTCTGTTCATTCATGTTTATTACTTTTGGTCGGTTGAATGAGAACTCCTGGCTGAAATAACGTTTGATGGAGTAATCATGGAGTAAATTTTCTTCAATCTTCATGACATGTTCCACAGATAGCTCAGAGCGTCTTTTGGATATATGGGTATACAAATATTATCATCGATTAAATAATTCAAATGCAATCTTTCAGACAAAAATTTTAGCACACAAAATACTGTAAACATTGCAGTTTGTCGCTGTACCAGCACCAGGAGACAAGATTAAGGTTGTATAGGATTCTAGGTTGATCAATTGGACTATCGACTTTCTGGAAGACACTTCTCACTGTATCGTGGGCCTGTTACTGGCAGAGACAGGAAAATACAAGGCGAGAGAGGAAAGTGACTAGACTAGTACGAGACTGAGAATTTTCCATCTTTTTTCTCTCTGCACTTAAAATAGTTTATTGAAACAGAATATGTACATTGGAATTTGTTAGTATCTTTTCTTTATTTGTTTAATTATTCATGTCCTGATTTACAGTTAATATCCAAGGTGAGCTCTCATATTCCCTACCACCCGTTTCCGCTAATGGAAATGAAATATGAGAGCGTACTCAAAAGAATAGTTTGTTTTATTTCGTACAAAGTGATTTATTTTACAAAAAAAAACCTTTAATTTCTTTCAAATTACACTCTTCATTAGTGTCAATACACTTGTCTAATCTTTTAGTCAGCTGTTGTTTTTTTTAAATTCCTCTTTGTAATGCCAGCGCCTCTTTCGTTTTTGTCTTTGCCTCTTCAAAGTCCCCAAAACGCTTTCCTCTCACATCGCTTTTCATTCGGGGGAATAAAAAGAATTCGCAGGGGAGCAGATCGGGCGTATCGGTGCACCGAGAGGGCTTTATGAACGAGAGCGTTGGCATCGTGGAAAAAAATCTTTTAAAATTCCCATTACTGTTGGAGTTCAGGCTCTCCAGATTTCTTCACAACTTCTTCAATGGTCCGTCGTCAATCTTCCAGGACGATTTCGCGAATTTTTCCGGCATTCTCGTTGGTTCGGGCCGTCGAAGGACGTTCAGAGCGAGGTTGATCGACAATTGACATTTCATAATTTATTATTTATTTAATTGACCATCACAAAATCGACGAGCGCCCAAAACAATTATCACAAATAAATTAACAACTGTAGAACGGAACCTTCTCCTGTGACAACACTTAGCATACTGACTGGTGAAAAATTTCTTTTTTTGAGAGAGAGCTGGAAATATCTAACTCGCTTTGTTCTTTCGTTCTTAGGGAACAGCTGATGTCAACACGACTTAGATTTGTTTTTCATAGTAATTTGGTGGTTTACCTTAATTGATAATATTAACGATGGTTGCTCTGAAAAGGTGCTTTATACCATAAATCATGAATGGAATATTTAACACCTTCTGGTCTCAAATTACTGTTTTCACTTAGTTCGAGAATATATGTAGTATTCGGATTTGTTGTGCAGCTCTACTTCTTCTTTGCCACTAATGATTCTACAAGAAATGGAAGAGCAGAAGTGCTTATTTCATCCAATGAGCTGGAAATGAGGTAGAACTGATAAGATTCAGATGGCGAACATCGGGGATCTGATGATAAGGAGTTTCGCGTGTCCGGAGATCGGCGGCTAATAAACTACTTCCCACGCCTTTAGTACTTTAATTGGGTAAGCAGCGATAGGATCATCTTGGGGATCGGTAATAACCAGGCGTGTAGGAGCTAAGGCTACTTGTTTTATTCACGGCGACAGTCGGGTAGGCGTCCGCCCTCTGTCAGCCGATTAACTCGGACATATTTCATCCCCACTAGCCACTCAGCCCTGGCGCACTTACCTCTCAGCCATTTATAGATAATGGTAGCGATTAACTAATGCCGTAACGGAGGCCCTGGTGATTGCGGGTGATGGCCAGGAGTATCAGGCTAAAGCACTGCGCCCCAACCACTGCGGTTGACGATTTAATAACTAATGAGCCTAGTGCCTAACATATCTGGCCATAAATCAACTTACAAGCGGTGTTTCGGTCGGGAAGCGGGAATCCTATTTAGATTTACACTCCAGGCCAAAAATGGAGCACATTGTATTTTTTTTTAAACTCCAGATTGAAGAAATATTGATAGTTTTGAAGCAACGGCCTAGGCTGCGATATCGACAGACATTTCTTCAGGAGAGGACAAGTTTTTTTTTTTCAATTTGAAACGAGAGCCTCTTTTTTTAGCTTAGGTTATTTCATCTTGCTATTTTTTCTTAGATTGATCGTGAATAAATAATCGATTATTGCAGAAACCTATAAGTCCACAATTTCAAATATTTCTGAAATTGAAACAACTTTTTCCACTTCACTGAAAGCAGATATTTTTTGGGAGGGGAGGATAGTTTTCCTTATGTTAGAGGTCGGTTCTTCACTTAGTATGAAAGGGATGTCAAAAAATCCCCCGCTTTCCACAGTTATGGTAAAAATAAATTTTGCTAGGGGTAAAAATTCAACAATTCAGACTGATTTAAATTTATTTTTCTCAAACCGGTTATTTATATCAGTAATTAAAATAAATTATTTTAAGTATATTATGCATTAATTTTATTAATATTCTGATTCTTTGGCCCTTCCCTCTTTAACTGGTGTATTGAACGTGCTTTTTGCCATTGAACTGAACAAAAAAAAAACATGGGTTTCTGCACCAATCGATGGTTCTACCAATCAAAAAAAGCTGGATTTTGAATTCTTTGTCACTTATGAGGTTTCTACAATAAGGGATTCAAATAAGCTCAACATGGTTGAGAACATTTTTTAGTAACCCTTCCGATGTTTCAACGCGTAATTGACCTTTATTGCTGGGCAACATATTCTTCAGCAAGGAAAACAAGTCCAACAGGTACACTGGTTAACCTGGTAAAGTGGTTGGAGACAATTTTAATAAATATACAATCATTCTGGTTGTGGGCAGTATTAATTTACGAGTGCTTACCTTGGGCTATACCAACGTTCTCAACTATCTAAAAAGGCAATATATGCATAACATGAGGAAATATCCTACCACTTTACCAATATTTCATTTATTTATGACTTCTTAAAAAGAGCTGGTTAAATTTCACGATGCAATGGCTGGAAACTAGTGCTGCCCTTTTGTAACATAAAACAGTATGAAGCTGTTCTTACTTAAGTGAGTGCTTAGGCTAAAGGTATTGTAATAAATGTATTCCCTGATTCGCAACAGGATTTATGGGCAATATGACTTAGGAACCTTGGGGTTGTGTTAAGTATGAGAAATTCAATAAGGAAGAGTAAGCCGGAGGACTGAAGGTGGAGGAGACTGTAACGTATGGGGAGCACACAGAAGTGCTGTGGGGCACAGAGAACAAGGGCCACTATCGATGTAGTAGTAGCACACCTCGCTAATCAGCGGGACACGGCAATACCATTAGGAGGCAGGCCTGGGTCCATCGCCCGATCCATCACAACCAATTATAAACAAACCATGGCCTCTCTAATCGCACCACGATTTGTTCCTGTTAATTTACAAAAGATAGAGAGCAGAGCCGGAGAGGGTACGCGCCGAACGTCGCCGGACGCCGGGACGTCATACATCATGTCGGACCTGGAAATTATGCAAATGTCCAGTAAGAACAGTGTCTTAATTAAAATTAAACAGAGCGGTAATAAATGACTTGTCAACGGACGACTTCATTAGTTTTTGTCTGAAATCTACCAGGCATCGAGGCTGACCACTAACTAATATTAATGGATCGGATTCGATACGAAATCTCGATGAAATATTTTAAGATATTTCAGGCGGTCAGTTGTCAGTAACGGTCGGTGCACACGCCCCCCTTCTAAACTAAACTAGAAAAAAAAATCTGATTCCAAACAAGAAGATTTGATATTAGCGGACCTGACGGCTCGGGTAGAGATCACTGGCGCGAGGACCGACACAGTCAGCCTTTGGTAATTGGAAAAAATCTAATCAGAATAATCATTTGTGGCAGCAATTAAGGCTTCGGCGTTAGCAATTCCCAAAATTAGAGGTTCTGAACGAAGTGGTCCCTTCCCTGGGTACATTAACTAGCACAGGAGGAATTGATCAATTCGGACAGGATAATCTTCGCGAAATAGACAACATCGCGTGGCACGTATATTCGGTGGTAGGGATGACTGATTGTCGATAGTTACAATTACTGCTTTCTAATATATACTGTTTATTTTCAAACAATCGATGGTTCATGCGTTCACTTTTCAAGAGGTGCATTCCGCCCAACACCGAACACCCACCTCCCTCCCATTCAGTTTCAAAGTATTCTTTCGTTGGGAAAGGCCAAGCATATTATGACCACTTTCAAAACAAGCCCTGTTGCTTTGCTGAAATTTCGAGGAGTAAGTAAATTCTGTCAATATTAAAGCTCGTTATGACAAGATGGAATTCAACTCTTTTTATGATCGGAAGGATTCTGACAATAGCTCATGATAGCGATATAAAAAGACCAATATCATATTTTATTATATTATATTATTATTATATTATATAGTGTTGAAAGAGCTGATATCTTTACTTCCAGCTTTTAAGGGAGCAGCTACAGTAATTTGAGGCCAGGATTATACAGCTTCATCACTGATAATACCGATCGTCTCAAAGTGTGAAACAGCATATTACCTTACTGAAGGCCTCCAATGGTAAAAAGGTACATGGAATACTTGTAACTCGTATCGATAACCGCCTTGCCCCTTATGAAACAAAATATTGATTTTGCATTGACCCGGTATTGATCCCTGGTACCGACCAGGGATAGCAACATTCCGGGACCCTCGTTGGAAAAAGTGTCTTTTCGTTTAACGAGATAATGCCTCAGCAGCTTAGAATATTTTATTGAATTGCTTTTGACTGTAATTTTTAATAATAAATATGTTTTTTTCTTTTTTATATCGGTGTCTATTTTATAGCTATACTTATGTAACACATTACTAAAGGGTGCCCCAGAATTAACGCAAGATTTGAATTTGCCGTTATTTGTGCAGTAAAGTGCTGGCAACCCTAAAAAAAAACAATGTGACAGCTTAGAGTTTAGGGTTAGTAAAAATGGAGCGTTACACGATAGGACAACGTGCCTTTATTGTTAAACATTATCTCAAAAATAATGAAAGTTTGGCGGCCGCAGTTCGAAAATGTCATACAAAATATGGCCGGAATGAGTTCATCAACTGTGAAGATATTAGTTGAAATATTTAGAGAGACTGGATCAGTTAGAGGCACTAGTTCTCCAGAGCGATCTCCCTAGTTGTATAACGGGAATCGGTGTCGACTAATTCCTTCACTTTGTCGCTGCTAATCTCAGTTGGCCGGCCAGAGCGAGGTGCGTCTTGAACCGAAAAATTTCCCAATCGAAATCTTGAAAACAACTCCTGGCACACAGAATCCTCTCCTTATACAGCGCATAACTTTCCTGCAAGTTTCCACTGCTTTCTTGCCTTTTTTTAAATAAAAAAGCATGAGGTGTCGATAATGTTCGTTTTGGTTTTCCATTTTCAGGATGATCCTAAACACACAAAATACAATCAGTCTCGTCGGAATTTCAAACTACGTTGAAGTGTCTAGTACCTAACAAAAGCACACTCGCAAGGGACGGACTGAAGTTAGCTACATATTAGACTGCTTGAAGTTTCGTGACGACAAAAACCGAACGGACTTTTATATGGTTCCTGTAAATGTTTGAGTTTAAAAAAACATACTTGGTATTAATAAGTCAGACGATTGGTTAATGTTGTTCTTTTCATTATTCCATATTCTTAATCTACGATTTGGGCTTTACTCATTCTGTTCCGAATATTTCATGGGCATTGGCCTTTTAAACTTATGCCAATTTTTCTCGGCTGCTTTAATCTAGCTAAGCCATCTTATAAGCACTGGTTGGTTCCCCTGGGAAATGGAATAATCCTTTTTCAAAGAAGCTAATTATTGAGGGCTTACCTTATTTTTTTTTCATGGAATAATTTTATCTAGAATTTCATCTCTAAGGTTTTATTTTAATTTTTTCTTTCTTTCTCACATTGAACAAAACAAAGTGTAATCATCAATACATATGTAATTATCAACAGATATAGTAAACATTGCATCTATGTACTAATTTTTATAGATACTTTGTCACCAGTTTAAATAAGCAAGCAAACTCGATATGCATTTGCACAAAAATCCAGGCTCTAGTTATAAAGGGTGTCCCAAAATTAACGCAAGTTTTGAATTTGCCGCCATTTGTGCAGTTAAGTGCTGGCAACCCTAAAAAAAAACAATTTGACAGCTGAGAGTTTAGGGTTAGTAAAAATGGAGCGTTACACGATAGAACAACGTGTCTTTATTGTTGAACATTATCTCAAAAATAATGAAACTTTGGTGGCCGCAGTTTGAAAATTTCTTACAAAATATGGTCGGAATAGTGTTTTGGCTTCATCAACTGTGATGAGATTAATTGAAAAATTTAGAGAGACTGGATTAGAAACACTAAACACACTGGTCGTCAAAAAACAAGCCGTTCAAATGTCAATCTGGAAGCAGTGCGTGAGAGTGTTCCAGGAACATCAATTTGGCGTCTTAAACACAGTTCTTTGTGCCGAAATTGGATGATATTGATGTGGCCAATATGTGTTTTCAACAAGATGGTGCCACATTCCTCATGTACTCTCTCGTTTCGGTGATCAGAATTGGCCCCCTAGATCGTGTGATTTAACACCTTTAGATTTCTTTTTATGGGGTTATTTGAAGTCAAAGGTGCATGCGAACAAGCCGACACCCACCCGTGCATGAAAAGAGGAAATTCAACGCTGCATCAACGAAATTCAACCACATTTACGCCAAATGGTCATGGAAAAATTCGACAAAAGAGTGCGTATGTGCCAGCAAAGTCGTGGAGGCCATTTGCCCGATGTGTTATTCCATAAATAACCCGATCCTATTTAATTTATAATTTAATAAAAAAATAACAAGAAAAATACTAAAAACTAGGTTTTCTATAAATAAAATCTTGCGTTAATTCTGGGACACCCTTTATAATATACATGAACATTAAGTGTGTACAAACTTATATATAATATACGTACTCACTTACATATAATATATAATATTATACATATATACCTAATATTAATACATACCTATACTTAATACATACCACTATTACTGGTACTGGTAGTGTATAAATGCACGGGTTTTATCTTAATGTGGTGCTCAATGCCTCAAGCCAGGATAGTCGATTATAAAAATCTGATAGAATCAGGACAATCGATTGTGAGGCACTGTCATCCCTATTGGGTGGCTTAGTTTTCGCTAGGTCTCTTATCTGCCTGAGTGGAAGTCTGTGCACTCGCTGTCAGGGATATGTGTAGTAAAACAAATATAAATTCGGAAAGATATTCTAAAAATGTCTTGGAAGTCAATAATGTATAAACAGTATACCTAATGTCGTTGAATCCAATTTGAGTAGATTATCTTGAGTCAAAATTTCAGTTATTCACATTTGTAAATTTGTTTACATATTCACGGTGTTATATACTCTCATTTAGGACTGAAAGCTAGGCTATCATTTCGGTAGAAACCACTGCTATTTATGGAAATAAATTCACTTTCCATTTAAGGATTGGAAACCGAACCTTTATATCATTACGCGAACCACTTCACCATGTCAGACCCTCATATTTAAAATTTGTTTTATCTTTTATAAAAATGTCTTTGGTAGAAGTTAAGGCGTTAAAAATAAAACTTTCGAATTGTCGAGGCTCCTCGCTTGGTTTATAATAATGTGGTTGAGGATAAATTTTCATTAAAGGTCCCTAGCAGGTATGTCACAATAACTTTAATAATTAAACTCGACTTTAAACTAATTTGCACTCTTCAAAGAGAAGATAAAATCGTTGGGTTTGAAATGAACAACGGAAGACTGTCAATACATTGTTTTTTATTATTTTATTATGCCATTCCTTTTGAGTCAGTTGGTGCCCTAGGAGCATATCTACTTGGATGTTATCGAACTTCTTGTCGAATGTTTGTCTTGAATAGAAATCAGGTTCACACCCCGACCTGTAATAATTTCAGGTAGGTTGGTTCATTTTTACAACTATCGTCGATACATACACACACAGTGACATACGAATGACGATTGCCCTAAATGAAATTACATCCTCTCCCTCTGGGCTTGGCAATAAAGTACATATAAATCATTCCCAACTAATAATGCCTGGCCATAAAATACACTACCGTAATCCGATTTAGCACCTAGATCTGATGAAAGAACATTAAACATTGCGCTGATTAAATCAGAAGGGGTGTGGGTACGGGATCGGAGTACGCGCTATAGCTATGATGATAAATCGATTCCATTAAATCATCGAAACCGGTTGATGGCGCTAGGAACCGTTGCTCCCCGTTCTGTCTTGCGGGCCCGGAAGAAGCCGGTATCAAGAATGCTCGGGCAGACCTCAGGATGTGCGGCTTCTTTGTACCACAGTGGCCATGAAGACATCTTTCACTCGAAGCCGAAAGGGCTTAAGATTACCTCATCTGCTTTCGTTACAGTTTTATTGCAGTTTTTATATAGGCCTCCATTTGCAAAGCGCATTGATATCACATGGCGTAATATCCATCACAACACTAGGCTGATTGTTGATATCACAAACATATCAAGTATCTATCACACTCCATTTCTGATCAATGTATAATTTGGTATTTGCTAATTTATTCATACAAGCGGCGATCTCACGGTTGAAATACGAGTATGTATCAGATTTTTTGTAATTTTCAAAACATAATGTATAGAAAGTGACCAAAGAATATCAATAGATGACACCGCGCCAGTCGTAAATAACCTGTTAAACTATGGGGTGTATAAACTACTAGATATTTTAGACTAGAATCAATTGACTTTAGTTATTGAATTATCTCTGTAACTGCATTTGCACACCTTGATCTTTCATACTCCTTCAAATTCCAAACTCCTTGAATTTAGGTAAGGGTTGATCATCTGCAAACTACAGATCTGACAACCTCTTCCGTCTTCCACTTGCATTAATTTATATTTTCGCCTTCATAACTTCAGTTAACTATTTTAGGTAGTACATGGTGTAAAACCCTCATTTACTTTATCGTATTTCAAACTTTTGCCCTCGAAATTAGAAGTGGATAGCACACAATATGACAGCTATTCCTTCTGTTGATTTGTAATACAATCAAGTCTTAAGCTTAAACATCAATGCAAGTATTTGAGAAGTTTTTTTTTTCTGTTTTCTAATTTGTCCTTAATTGATTACCAGGAGCTGAACTGCTTTAAACAAATCCCAACTGATTGGTTTCTTATTGCCAGAAAAATGAACGAATGCTGGAAAGGAAAAAGTTTGTCAAAAAGTAGTGAGAATTTATATATATCAATGGTAACATGTCCTCCTGAAGGATTCTTCTGGAAAATTCTTTTATCCGACGTTTTCTTTATTACTGTTTATGAGAATCAAACAGTTTAACAACAAGATATGCATAACGACTCGAAATTTTAAGTAAATGCTAGTAAAAGTAAGAATTTCGAACTTTCCTGAACGCAGGAAATGATACAATTCGTTTTGTGTTATGCCCAGGTCACTTCTACACGTAGAGAATTTATTAAGGGGAGAGCAAAGTTACTATGCACTATAAACATCTAGACTTTTTGCTAGCATTTTGTACGATCGAATCGATACTTCCTGATTTGCAAATTGCTTCTTTAATTTATAGTTTATGTTGTCATGGTTCCTACACTGTCTTGTTCCTCCGTCAATGTCAACGTAAATGTGTTCCCTCACCGTCGTCAAACTGTCCATTGTGACAGCCAAGCTGTAACTCCTACATTTAGAGGCCATATAAAACAGTTGAATCAACGTTATCCAATGGTGAAATTGAATTCGCCAACATCAAGGATGAGCGGTATATAGTCGAGGGGCATACTTGATGAAACATAAACTCTGTGAGAAATTTGATGATGAAATTGCGGGACCAACTTTAATAAATTCCTGATACCCTACACAATCATGCCTTACCATCTGAATGACGGCCAGAAAGTTTTTGTCAGGAATTTTCGATTATAACTCTTTATCGGGTCATCCCATAAAAGTTTTGTACTGAATCTTTTTTGTGAAGTAAAAAAATAGAAATAAAATTTTAAACATAAAGGTATAACTGAAATTGTGGTATAACGCACCTGCTATCAGTTATTAAGCCAGTTGAAACGTGTATACCTTTATTATTTTTTTTAAGGTATTTAGTTCAAAAATAATAAATACATAGTAAAGAAATTATTGTTTATTTCAAAATTATGTATTGATGACATTGTAATATTTGATTGCACTTTTAATGTTTTATTCTTCATCTAGTAAGGACATCGATATCAAAATGTGCAAAATAAATCTTCATCACACCCACATATACAAAGCTGAGTACGTACAATGTTTTGACAGCTACATTTACTGGATATCTCACATTTCCCTTTTACACACAAACACTGAATTAATTTTAAAATAGATTCAGGAGCACAAGGTAGCGTAAATGACCTATTGTTGAATGATAATGAATTAGGTTTATGTCATTATTATTATAAATAAGTCATTATTGAAGTTATAAAGTATTGTTACTATTATTATTAAATATAACTATTGTATCTTTCCCTTCCCATACGTAATCAGAAAGTGTTGGTAGGCTAGGGTGCTGCTGGCCAGCAAGACGCTGTTATAACGTACGATATAGAACAGAATAGTGAAGGTTTCTTAAGATTTTCACTTTGCGTCTCGGGTTTGGAGAACATCCAAGTTATGTGTATGAAATCATCCTCCTTTGTATCTTACAAATGAATTTTTCAATGGCAGATTCAGCTTCATACCAGAATTCTTCAATGGATAAATATATATATATATATATTTTTTTTTTCCTTTCATAGCCCCTTTAAATTTACAGATAATTATATATGATTATAGATCCTCAGGCGAATCTATTTACAAATTATTTTTGTATTTCCTGTAGCATCACTACATTATATACAGGTTTTGTTATTTTATGAAAATTATATAATGAATAAACAAGTATAATGAAATTATACGTGCCTGGACTAAACTGACTAATAAAGTTGGCTCACATTTTTGATGAAACTAACTTACATACTTTACTAATTCTTAACCCAACTTTTCCCTGACAGTCTGTTGTCATCGATGCGGGATGGGTGGTGGGGCCATAGGGCAAACACTAGGTTATTACTTAGGTGCTGCAACGAGTCAAAAAACTTGATGTGTCTCCGGCCGATGAACTCACCCACCGACGGCACACCAAGCAACGGGTGCAGGTCAGCGTTCTTTAACCTCTGGAGAGAGGTGTGTCAGACCACTTTTCGCATGATCCCATTCTGGAAATGTTGGAGACATTTGGCTGTATTGTCAGTCAAGTGGGTTAATAGTGGGGCACCGTACAGCAGAGCTGGCCGTAGGACACATTTATAGAACATCAGTTTGAGACGAAGCGACAGGTTGGGTAAAGTTAGCAAGTGCGATAGCCGTTAAGACCTGTGTCGTACTTTTTATATTTTATTACTAAAATGAGTAGAGAAATGGAGATGCCTATCCTTCTACACTTGGAGATGTTAAAGATTTTGACCACCACAATGCTAATAGAAATGTCGGTATCAGGAGAATATATATGAATCGCAGTGAGGATGACATAAGCAAATGAAAACCAAACATTCAAAGTTGCTTTGGAATATATGCTTATGGTTGACATTATGCATATGTTCCTACGATCTGTTCGGTCAGATAACTGTCTTCTTCATGAATCAGCTTCTACATGACTATTTTCAAGTTCACTCACGTCACTTCCAAAAGACGATTTGGATTCAGCCCTCCAGCCCGTGATAAGGAGTCACTCGATATTGCGTGCGTAGAAGATACGCTGTTAGCTTATCCTTTGTTTTTACACGAGAAATAAGTGATGTCATCTGCATATTTGCGATCTTTGTAGAGTCGCTTATGTTGTCCTTTTATTTCGGATCGCAGATTTAAGAGTAGTATCAAGATATGTGTTGAACACTAAGTTCATTATCTTTTAAATGAGTTTCCCAGATGTTATTGTTAAAGTTCAAAGCTAGATCATGGAATGTTTTAACCTAAGAGATTGTAGCTCGGTATAACCAAGGGTGGTTATAAACCAAATACATGAAAAATAAATTACCATTTACTAGCACCAATCTGAACTTTAAAGTACATGTAATAAAACACACACCCGCCGGTTTCCACAAAGTTTATCGTGTCGGTTTTTATTAGAGATGTTACACAAGTTCGTTTAACGTGGAGGATGACGACACATTGCGGTAAGGAGTGCTGTCGAAATTGCTCAGAAATTAAGGATATCTTTTCTATACTATCGTTGGTAAAAGAAACAGAAAATACGGACGCTTGTAGAACATACAAAGGTCTTTTTTTTTTCGTTTTATTATCTGAAGTAAGGGACGATAAACATATTTTTTTTTTTATACATTTTACTCACACAATACACCAATAGTTAAATTACGCAAATTAATACTTATTTTGTTTATATACGAGATATGTCAGCAACAAAACCCTTCATAACGACCTTAATATACCCTACATTCTAGAACTCATCCCTTCCAAGTTTATGAAATTCCACAGTAACCTTTCCAACCACCCTAATCCTGTAGCACAGTCTTTGCACTGCGCCACTCATCCCTATAATCCTCCTCGGAGACTGAAACGGCAGTGGCCTCGTGACCTGCTATAATCGCGTGACAGTGGGAGTCCTGGCAATGGCCAGTTTCTCCAATCATGTCCTATTGTATGAATGAGCGAGTGAATGATGAACTGTAAATATGGTATGAATGAGATCATTTATCTGTATTATTATTGCCTTATAAAAGGCAGATTGTAATTATTGAACAATAAAGAACTGTATACGAGATGGTTCAATAAATAAAATGAAATATCTTTAGTAAGAGGTATCGAGTTGTTCTCAAGAAACATACTGGAAGGACTATGTGTGTTTCGTAAATTTGATTTCCCTACCAATTTATTAATTAAATAGCTAAATAAGCACTTATACGCCTAATCACGTGACTTTTTAATGTGCCTAATGGATTGTTAACGAAATGTGCAGAAAAATACCGTTCCGAAGAGGGCTTAGAGCATTCCATAAAACAAATCGATTTGACACATCGTTTAGGCGTTCTGCTATTAAGCAATCAACTTATGGAAAGCAAACAGAGATTAAAGAAGATTTGGATGTTGAGGTTGTGAGGGATGTGACTGGTCGGCTACTTCATCTTCCAATCCAGGCCCAATCTCACAGCTTTCTAGCAAAGCTCATAAATATTTAGGTTCCTTCGTTAGAATTTATTTCACGACTAGGAAATGGTTTAACAGCTCATCGCAAAGAACGTTACTGATAATGATTCTTATACAGCTACGGGATGAAAAAGTACTTTTTGACTGCTGTAATAATGCATTTTATGGGTCATTTGTATCGAGGACAATAGTACTATTGACTAGAAGCTTTCCAGTTATTATCTTATGAAGGTTCCTCCAAACTTACCATGTCATTCGTTCTAAAATTCAATAATCAGGGACTAGCATATTGCGATGGTAGCCACAAACAAAGCCTTCAATTTATTGCCACAGTAGTAGGGTTAACCGTTATGTTTTCATTGACATTTCTGTCTGTTTTGGACTTTGTGGGTCACATGTCTAAGCAAGAGTCTAGAAATTTTACATGGGAGCTCCATTTAACGTTAAAAGTAATTATTACCACTTTTCAACTTATGCTACTTTGGCATAATTATTATAGAAAGTTATCCACTTTTACTATTTTATGTAATTTGTTTGTTTACTACTTTATACTATTGTAAGATAATCAATTTGTTTTTTACAGGGGAGAAAGTCTTGAAATAAAGACTTTTTTTTTATCATTTTCATTCCAATGTTGGGGAGAGATGAAAACTATAGCTCCTTAAAACATGATTCAATGCATTTAATTAATTAGGTATTGAAAAAATGTCAATTGAATAATTGTCAAAATACAATAGGGTATTATCAAAACTGTCATTAATTTTGCAACTTTAACTAAACCAGTCTGTTTTTTAGAGCCATGATATTTAGTATGGTTTTGATAAAAGTTTCATTGCTCTCATTGACGATGCTAAACACTATTCCTAGGTTCAGTGTCTCTTATATATGTATTGTATAACTATCTACAGTGCATAGTTCAAAATATATGGATATAAATTGTTTCATAATTGCAGTAGCCCAAGAAGGAGGCATTAGAATATAACACGAATGCTAAATGGATGTGAATTGACATGAAATAATTGTATTTACATGCATTCTTGACAGCCCAAACAATCTAAGCAATGCTACTACAACTTGTCTCAGGTGAGGTGTGACCCTTTTAATATCATGAGGTAAGAAAACGCCTTTTCAAGGTTTTGACTTGTGTTGTCAATTGAGAAACTGCTATGGCCTGAGGCTCTGTTCAAGGACAGACCAATGTCCCTACAGAGAGGTCAAGTTCACCAATCAAAAATCTAATAGTAGAATGTACACCTGTATTATGCCTTAAAACATATTTAGAGACACTATGCCATTAAAATTGGAAGTTAAATCATGAAGAATGGCAGCATAGAGAAACAAATCATTTAAGATCTTATCGGCGTTATCTCCTGCACAGAGGTTGCGTACAGTGGTGGTAGGAGAGTAGGCAGTAAAACCTCCCAGCAAAAAAACACAAAACTAAAATGTATCTCATTATACCGAGGGCACACGATCCCATAAAAACCCTTTCCCTGTGTAATCGGAGATTACCCTTGAGCCCTCTACTAATCGAATGTAATGAAGTAGAAAATCAAGTTATAACGACCTCCAAGCGAGACTGGTAGTTAAGACGTCCGCGGAGTGACAAGTTAAGAAGAGATTTATTTGACATTCATTGGTTAAGATCCCTCCTCAGCCCTGAGGCAGGACAACAATCTCAACGGCTTAGGGGCGGATTGGGAGAATAAAACAACCCGAACAGAGTATCGACAGAACACCCATATCGATATGAGCCCATCGAGTATCAGGGCTACGCAATAAAGATAAATAAACAAGAAGTTCTGATAAAGCACAAAACTATATTTTCAGTTTTTAGGGTTTGGTTGCTTTCTTTCAAAACTTGTCTTTGCTAGTCTTCTGTTCAAGTTAGAGGTATGGAACTTTACATTTAGGCCCTTATTTCATGTTTTATTAGATGGTATTAAAAGCAATGAGCGTCATGTTCCAATATCCGACTGTTGCCATATATAGGTGCGCTTCTTTTACATACTTTCCAAATTGAAGTAAATAATGTCCTATTTTTTAATTCCCGCAAGTTATCTATTTCTTATTCACAGGTATCTTCAGCAAATTATAATGTCATTTCCAAGTTGTACAAAAGCACAGAACTAAGACTTTCTCAAAATAATACATTTATTTGTGTTGGTTACACTAAACTGAAACATTATATTTAAAATGTCGTCCACATGTAACATTTCCCTATAAACTAATCGATAACTCCATTAACTCCATTAACTCGATAAGTCATACATAAACTACTAAATAAATAAATAGATTAAAAGCACTAATTAAAAGTATGGATAAATATCTTCTCGTGAATACGAAATAAATAACAAAAACACAAACATAAAAGACAGAAAAAGGAGGTTATTTACTTAATCTAAATCCACAATCGGAAATTAAACCAAATATTTTCAAATTTTATCCATGTATGTAGATTTTTCGTACAAAAAGCCGATAGTTTTTTCAGAACCTTCATATTATCTTAAGAACTCAGATTCATTTCTGAGCCTCACAATACCTTTCGGATCTTGGTGTACCGACTATATATATGGCACTTCGCTGAAATTTGATTTTATAGCAGTACATTCTATATTCCTTGCCAGGAATCCTGACAGGAAGTCGATTTATGTTAATTTTGTTATAAAAAGAAATCATGAAAGATTTTCGATGATTGTAGCTCATAGTGGTTAATAATTTGAAAAGCTAATTCTTCTGAAGTGCAATCATGAGCGACAGATCATGCTAGCTAGAGAGCAGGAGTATCGCGTGTCACTCTTGAAAGAAGACTCCAACTTCAGGAGACTTTATTCCAGTCATGTATCCAACTTATTGGTAGTTTTCTTGGACTATTGTTGGAAGGTGGTGAAAGGGAAGGTTAAGCATATGCTTTTAGGGAATATTTGAAATACAACTTCAATCAATCAAGCGCAGATGAATGAGCACTGAACAGGTTTTGTTTTTACAAAGGATCACAACAACCATCCAGAGCTCACACCGGCTAAAGCCTCACACTTGTGCAAAATAGATTTGGAGTTGCATTAAAGAGATGCACTTGCCCAGTCTAACGACAGGGGACATTACTTTGCAATAAGAAGCAACTGAATTAAAATCCGTGGCTACCACTAGTAAATATGACTAGTGTTTGTATTAAAGTTAATCTATAACCTTATGTGTATAAATAAAAACAGTGTGTAAAAGCCTTCATACAATATTATTTTTATTCAGATTCGACCTAAACGACAGTATCATATTTTCATTCCTGTCATTTACCTTTGTCGGTTGAATCTAGGAGCGATGTAATCAATTCGAATACATCTATTCCATCAGTTGTAAGAAATGCTGCACTCCCTTTCATCATCCGTTATCGGACACTAGCCTGAACCTCCTATTGGGTCTTGATCTTTTCGACCTCCAGCTTCCGGGTGACCTCTTCACCAAAATGTAGAACTTGGAGTCTGGTTCGCGCAGTGCCTTCCAAGATCCTAAATCGCATTTTGGAGGTTGTGGCGGTGACGGCGTCGTCAGACGATCTAGTAACTGTAAATTTAATTCATTTTAATTAAAATTATTACATAAACTCGCCCCTTTACTACTTTTCGGCAGAAGTAATTAAGTATATAATAGTAATTCTTTTGATAGCCACGTTGAGATAAAATAATTTGACTTGCCTTAAATCTTATGAGCGGAAGAGGATTTGAAAAGATTCAGCTGAATTCTGTCAATACCAAGTCCACCAACTAACAACGACGACTGAATTGAGAAGTTCAATGTACGTTACATATTACTGGTAATAAGCGCGGAAGAATGAGAACGATTTCTATAATGCTACAAGTTCGATGGTGGAAAATACCATGTCACGGTTCGAAAAATGTCTTGATGAACAATGCCAGTGCATAGGTGTACGGTTTGCTTTTTTGCCAGCATTGAGTAGGGAGCCAGGGTAAGATAGGACAAGTATCTATCTCCTCTACTGCACTTTTTCAACACGTCAATTCCCCCCATGGTGATAATAAATTGCATTGGATTATTGAGTTGAATGATTCTATGAATGTGCTTAATACTTGCAGCTATTGTTGTTATTCTGAAGTGGCACAGCTATACCTCCTAGAGTTGTTGATGGTAACAACAAATAACAATGGGAAATCATCGAGCCTTTTTAAACAATACGGTTTCACCATTTCCAATAGACATGAATCTGGTAATTTGGTATAAATATATTGCTAGTACTTAGTTGACAGTGCATAAAAATTTTGTGGATCTATTCCTTCTATATTTTATAAACGACGTTCGTCATACTGTGTTTGTCTGCATCAGGCCCTCCTTAAATTTAAGATGCACTGAACAGTGTCAAAAATTATGTTCAGAGTGCACAGCATGAAAACATTCTGAATCAGTTCCCCAACATGTGTTAAGCAGTTAAACATCGCATACCTAATTAGACGCGACTATTCTTTCCCTAACCTATGCCGACATTACAAATACACCAAAACAAACATGGTTGAGTCTATTCAAAGCTTTTGGATGAACTAACTACTTTACTATCCTTAGCGTAGGTAGGGCAGCATTACAAACAAGTTACCTTGTAAGTGCAGGGTATGATATGGCACTGCTTGGTAGTAGGGTTGCAGTTCTTGACCCGGGCGAAGGCGGTCGGAGGTGGCTTAGAAAGGCACGCCACGAACTGCGAGTAGGCCTTCAGCGTGGTAGGGCACTCGTCGCAAGGGTCGTGGACGATCGGACCCTTCCTACTGTTGAAGTTGCAGTAGAGGTGCATTCGGCCGTCATCGGACGCTGGCTTTGTGGGGCCACAGGTGGGGGGCAGCGGCGTCGGGGTGTCCACGGGCTTGCACATCTTGGGCTCCGCGCTAGGCAGCTCAATACACCATGACTTCTTCTCCACGCACTCCCTCGAAAAGTTCTTTAGGGACGGTGGGTGCCTAGGCAGAGTCTTGGTGAAAATAATTTATAATAGTTTCAGACTAGTTTTTACATATCTATATTTACAGATAGACAGGTATATTAGACCAGACTCGACATTTTTGCTGAGCCCGAAAGGAGATGATATAACATAGTTTCATTCAGGTATGGGGTGATCGTCTTTTGCCCTTCTGTTTGACTGTATTAGTTTTTAATCGATCTGAAAAACACCTCATAATATGCGGATAATATTTTATTTTCTACCTGTATGATTTAGCTCAGAAGCATTTGCAATTTTATCCCCCGTGGTTGAGGAAATCATTGAAGGTGGTGAACCTTTAAAAAAAAAAAAAGGTTTGTCTTTCAATCTGCCTCTAATATTTACGATAAAATACTGGATAGAAGCTATTTAATATTTACTTTTGTATTCTTCCCCTAATAAGACTCGGTGCCCGAAACGGAGTGTGTTGGGACTTCAAGACAACCTCGTAGAGAAGTTGTACAGTAGGCCTAGGGAAGCCCTCAACAATATTCTAGTTCTTACTTCACTCATCGCCTTCCTTTTTCTCTGCCTCTCGGGCTGTCTTCTGCTCTTCTGTATTATTATAATAAGCTGGTATGTTCGATTCCTGGGCAACAGGGAGAAATGCCCTGAAATTGCCCTCATTGCCCAGCAACACAGGAAGGTCTGATTCCTACAGCTACAGAGTCTGGTACGCATTAGTTGGGCTTTAGCCTGTTCCAGAATATGTGGGCACAGCGTTAACTATAATATTTCCCCCCTTAGGACTAAGTACACATAAGGGTGGTAGTGCAAAAATAAATTTTAATATAAAAATCTGTTAAATATGTATATTTTTTAAAGCGATCTTTAATGGCCGAGATGTTTCAACAGATTAAATGAACTTTCTTCATTTTTAAGCCAGTTTTTAACAAACATTTTTAGTCAGTGAGACCACCGAACAAAAAAAGAACTAATTGTTAATGTTATCAACGAACCTAGGTATGATGGGGTTGACCCGAAGGACAAAAGCCGCTTCGTTGTTCCTCTCGATCTGCCTCTTCCTCTGGTTCGGCCGGCAGAAGTGAACCGCATGTTGTGATAACCTCCTCGATCCGGAGATGGCGGACAGGAGGTCCTTTACGGCAGGCTTCATCTCCTGTACTGCCGAGGGCCTGGACCTCCATCTTGCCAAAGGGTAGAACCTCCTTTCCTCCTTGTCTCGTATAACTGGAAATGTATACAGAAATATGAACAATACCACGGACTAGAGTAAATTTCACAATTAACAAAGGTTGAAGTCGTAGAAATATAATGTTAGAAAACTGAAAAACATTCATTGGTAACGAAAAAATAATAATGCAAGACAACAACAAAAAAATATACACTTAAGTGTGATTTATCATAATGATAAGGGTTTCTTAACGAATGATGCCAATACGATTTGCGTGAATTTTGGGGATAAAAGACACTAAAGCTATGGTTCTCAAATGAGGAAATTTGACATTTCAGGGGAGGACATGAATACGCTAATTAATACGATTATAAATATGATTTTACCAATGAGATGTTTTATGACGAATTCTACTGTGTTGAATTAAACTCTTGTCTGAAGGTTCATTTATTTTGTTTTACCTGATCACTCCTGTAAATCACAATGTAACAGTAATAATTATTATAACTCGTGTTTTTGGAAGAATTAATTAACAACCCTGCATTCAGGGTAATCATGTCATTTACCCAAACAGGGCTCAAGATAGAAGGAAAAACATCATGCAAAATGTATGCCTCAACGACCAACAGGGGTTGCGAACACGGAGTTAATATAAGTTATAATGACATTTTGTCATTGAAATTCACAAATACTGCATATCGTCGAAATCTTGTCATCATTGTGATATAAACATGTTTTCATTTCAATTAACGTGGCTACCAATTAAATTCTGGCAAATAATCGTGTTTTATAGAGATGGCTGTTCATGCCATAGATTTATCGAATGCCGGACAGAAACAGGGGTATAACATAATTTAACATATAACTTTATAACATATGCGTCATATTATATTAAAGAAAGTACACCGCCTCTTGTAAAGTGGAGGTTATTTTAAACAATTGTTGTGTGGAGACTGAGTGCACAGACGTAGACTAGGTTATAAACAATGAATTTATCTTACTTCCTTAAATTTATTAATTGGTTTCTATGATAAATGAAAGGTTTTTATCTGAAGAATTCGGAATTCAAAGGTACAGAAGCACCGTTGTTTTTTAAGTTTAACGCTTTCACCTAACTCATAAGTCCATGGTTTGTTGTCTACAGCTTAAGACCATTTTGAGGCAGAATAAGAAGTTGGAACCACTTGTTCCAAGCACTTCATGGATAAAATAACAGTGGCACTAAAGTACACTTTCTGTGTTTAGCAAACGGCATTACTTACCTAAGCTTGAAACTGAGGCTAAGGCATACAGAGTGGAAATGAAGAGGAGTAAACTACGAAGCATCTCAAAATCATCCTAACCTTTCATATGAATGTATGATATGAATATGTTGTATTTATATTACTTTATAGTCCAATTCATTTAGGCACCTATCACATGGCTAATGGTGAAATGATTTGACTGAGGGACGGTACATGTGATCTATAGATGAGATAATCTTTCCGACGATTCTTCTAATTTCCCAGTCCAAAGAAGAGGGTGTGTTTTCGTAAGTCTTTCTGTGCACTCTATTGTAGCTGGCTTAAAAATTACACGATCGATCTGATATTTTTAAGGTTTGCTCAACAATGGTGCGATGTGAAAGCTATTAAACACATATTCCTTGGGAGCTTGTATTTCGGCAAAATAAATAAAGGAAGGCAAAACATCGCATGGGGCACCCAAGCGCATCTCTGTATACATGCCCTATCAAGAGAATGATGGAGGGTCTCTAACCAAAAACAGTACATCCCAGGACAACGACCAGTGAGGAGATGGCGGACGTACCGCCTGTATAACAGAATGAGGATGACGGGATGAATATTGGCAAGACAAGAGGGTGTATTGGGCTACAATATTTGGAATTTGTTGTAATTAAAAGATATTTTTATAAAATAAATGCTTAGAAATAACTCGGATTACATTGCTTTGGTTAATTACGGTATGCACATACAAATCAAACGTGAAATAGCCATTTCCTTTCCATTTACAACATTTGATCTTTCTCGATTCAGATTCAGAATCATTTTAAGATTCAATGTTTACTTATAATGTACTTCAATGTAAAAATTTAATATAAATAAAGTTATAGTAGCCTATGTATTTGAATAATATTAGTGAAAAGATTAGAGTATTATTGATGGCGTGGAGTTTATATATTATGAAATAGAATACTTTCTGTCTCTCCACAGCTTTATTGATTTAACCTTAAACGTTTTTGACGTCCGCCATTCATTATCATGGGTTCAAGCTCGTAGTACTTGGCGCTTTTGGGCCAAACGTTGCTATAGTTACCTCGAGTTTGAATCCCTTGAGGATGACGGCTAGTGCTTCGAAAACGTTCGGGTATAAATCAATAAAGCTGTGGAGAGGAAGAAGGAGTTTTATTTCACAGAATTAGAATAGGAAAAAGTGGGCGTGAAACCTCAAATAAATTTTAAAAATAAAATAACCATTTACACTCCGCAGTAGCGTAAATTTTTTTGATTTACCTACAGTAGTAATGATTTCAATTCAGCTGGAGGATAAATAAAATAAACGGGGGAGGAAGAATAAATACAAAAGAGCTTCATTTTATATGGGCGATATTGTATACAGAGACAAATTTACGGCAGACAATTTATACCGGAGCATTTCTCACCTGGCGGAGCCTTGACTTGCGGTGCTACTGAATCAGGGCGAAAACTGCTCTCGGTATCCCTGATTCCTTTGTAAGGCTCTCTCATCTCTTAACGTAAATCACTCACGTAGCGAGAACACATACATATATATAACATAAAGAATTCTGTTATAATGTAGCAACTATTCATGAGGCACTCTCGGTTAGTTTACAACATGCTGGAACATGGGGAGTCGCATACTGAATTTATACCAGGCTACACTGACCCTCCTTGACCGTCCCCAGTTGTAAAACATTCTTGTGACCTAACAAATCTTTGCTTGTTTGTTGGTTTGCTTCGCCAGAAGACATGGAGGGCATCTGTGGGTAGAGGCTCTACTTTCATAAAGGGCGGCCATCTATCATATGTTTGACTGTCTGAATATTTTACGTTTGGAGTCGTAAAACCAATTTAATTGATCTCAAGTTTTTGAGTTAAATTAAAATTTCACTATTGGCGAGTTTTTCTATCACTATCTCTATCATTAAGAGGCTCTCTCATAACGGAGCTAAAAGTTATTTATTTATCTATCAGCTAAATAAAAGTGCAGTTATCCGTCTGCCGACTAAGCCATCAAAGTGTTTACACAATGTTATTAAGGTTTGTGTAAAATCGTAACAATTTAACCAACCTGCTATCACGGCTAATTATCGTCCAACGTTCCGATTCCAATCAGTTTGTTGTATCAGGAGTTTTACTTTTGTAGAAAGTTCCTTCTCCCTAGATTATAATCTATAAATAATTATGACATGCTTTCTGCGTGTGCAGGAATTTACATATTTGGTCAGAAATATTTTTAGGGTTACACATATGCGAAGGTTCTATAGAAGATACGTAAAATGTCACTTGAGTTAGGTGATATTCAATGTTTTATGAGTATACTCGTATTGACTAGACAGAATAGTTAGAAATACAGGGTTGGCATTTTTTTTCATAAGTTTCAATTCAAAACCAACAAAAATTATTCACTTGGCTTAAAAGCTCTTTTTTTTCCGTCGAAATTTTATTAATTAGTTGCAGCCTAACCTTTCGGGCGATTGTCAATAAGTATCGTTTAGACTCTATTTTTTTTTTTTTTTTTAGTATAATAATTCCTTTATTGTGCAATAATTACAATCTGCCAATTACAAATACAAATACAATTAGACTCTATTAAAAAATTCCATTGTCTTAAGATATATTGTCAGTTTGGTTGCCTCCTCATCTTGCAGTCTGTCATATACGTTTATGGATAAGCCTATTTCGTGGATTTTTGATCTTATTCAGCCAATTTCAAAATTACATGATTCAATTGATAGGTTTAAATCGCACTGTTGACAATTTCATAGCACTTGTATTTACAAGTGTACACTTAGCATTTATGTAGGTAATGGTAAAACAGCATGGTCTGCCCTATCTTTCCCTCTGATGCTGCAGTAAAATGAGATCCAGGTGAAGATCTTGGCCACAATACTACCAACTATTGGGCTTCTTTGTATTTTCACCATCGATTGCCAGCCAATAGACGCCAGGAGAACACTCTTGGAGTCAGTGTTACCAGCAACATTAAAATGTTTTTACGAAACCACCTCAAGGTTATTTAACATTATACGAATCTATATTTGTTCAAACAATTTGCTTTGTTTATATATTTGCCTCCAGTAAGTATCCCTGACTTTCAACAGAGTAGCTGTTTAGTACACTCAACTTAGATGCGAACTTATAAATAAAACTAACTTTCCCTAAATAAACCTCACTGTTAGGCTCAAAGTTTCAGCTGAAATTTTGGCATGCTGTATATCCTTTCAATAAAATAAGTAGCGTTCATCATCGCGGAGAGGCGATGATTCCTAACAGCTCGATCAAGAACCGGACTATCAGAATGACTGGAAAGGAAAGGTTAGAGAAATTCGATGAAAACATGGATGGGCTTCTACCAAAAGATTAATAAAAGTAATGTGTTAAATAGTCTATAGTATGGTTATTATCACTCTTCAACTTTCAGATTTTCACCAAGATAGTATTGCGATCGTCCGTATATAGTTTAAATAAAATAAAAATAAACTATTCCTTGACATTCTTTAAAGAACAGGCCGATTTAAAAATTCTTAGTTTCGTAACCGCATATGTTAACAGGTTTTTTTTTCCCTTCAGCGGATCGATTCAGTAATTATTTGACTGATGTCTTGAATAAAAATTAAACTGATTAATGCCGAGACATGTATATTAAGATTAGGCCCAGACGTTTCAAATGGACACTGACTTATGAACGATTAAAAATAAAGGAAAAAAAAAGTTTGATTAATCGATTTCTCTGTTGATGACTAAAAAATAACTGGTTGTGGGAGAATAATTACTAGTAATTACCAGTTGGAACAGAAAAGTTAGAAAAATGGCGCCTTTACATGTACGCTTTGCTTTCTATTAATAACATAATTACAAGCAAATATTATCTTGCCCCACAGGACTGGTTTTGGTCTATGAGTCTAGAAGGTGGGCTGGAAGAAGTGTTCAACAGACACAGCTAACCAAGGGGCAAGGTAGATAGATCACTTAGCTGCTTGTGCGTATCTGTTAGGATAAACGCTGTTATGATTATTGCAGTGGAGGTTTTATGTGATTATGTATATTGCCAACGTACTCTCTAATGTAGTGTAGTCAATAATTCGCCCCGGCTTGAATTGAAATCCCCTATGAGCGTGGGGATTGTCAAAGCAAACTGCTCAAGTTGGCGATCCCGGACAATTTGTACAGCTTAAATTTTCTTATTATTTTCCATTCTTGACTAAAATATTCAACGCATGCTTCACAGTTATGACACAAATAGCCCTTTATATTTTAGTAAAACCAACATCTGTTCTATTGGATTTTCTAGTACTTCATGTGTTAGTGAAAAGTAACTAATATATTTTAAAGCCTAGTAACAAATAAATATTCTATTTATTGTTGTTTTTGGGGCTTAAAATCCATAGAAAAACACCACATTAACAGTGCCCATGCAAACTGATAGTTTAGTTCCTCCTTATTCCATATGCTACATGTAAGTAAGGTAAAAGCAACGATAGTTGACACTCTGGAAACAACCTGTTTAAATATGGACCCCGATTGAGATTTTCAATTGAGAAGGTCTGGAAATATTGATAAGTTATTGTTATACTTCTGTGGAAAATAGATTCTGTCAGTTAAGTAGGTTAGGTGGTGGGTAAGTATTCCGTAAGTGGACCCAAGTGCACAAGTAGCCTGTCAGTTTTAATAAGGAGATAGGTTAATTTTTTTTTCTTCCTGTCTTTACTTGCAATTTATTAAATTTCAAGTACCTGGATGAAATATGCATATGCTGATTGTGTCTTGTTAAAATATGTATTCGGCGCTCTGCTATGAAATATAAGAGCCATCGATATGGTGTCAACTACTAAAACCATATTTTAAATACTTTTCAGCAGTTGTCACCTTTGTCTACCCCGTGATTCTTAACAAAAAATCACACTATTAAGACCATTAAGTCAGTATTTCTTGAAGGGTTCTATAAGATACCGGAATTATTGATGAAGAAAAATTATTGATTTCGATTATGCATCCAATCAAGACTCACAACAGTATTTATGACAACTAATTCCAATGGAATTGTAATTTCAGATAACATTAACTGTATTTTGTTAACACCTTTGGTTTATTGCACAGGTGATACTGAAAGAATACAATTTGAGAAAAGTAATTGAATTTAAGTACTTAAATAATTAAAAAAAAATTTTTTGGGAAGTTTTTTTGTTGTTTGTTTACATAAAACATCCTTTAAATGATGTTCAATGTTTTATTGCAGGAATTATTTTTTCTTTTTATATATACGATATATATGTATATATTTTCATATATGAAAGTTACGGTTCGGCTAACTCCTACACTAAAAAGGGGGTTGTAGGTGTAGTAAGAAGGCAATACTAGAACTTAACTGACTTTATTCCTCTTCCTCTCTTATATATATATATATATATATATAAAAGTTAATGCTTACCGGCTTTAGAATTAACAAAACAACAAAGGGAAAAAAGGTACAGAGAAACAACACGCTTGAAAGTTAGAACTAGACTGTTTATTTCGAGTCTATAACCCTGTATATTTACATTCGGGATGTTTACATCCCGACGTTCGGGGATTAAGGTTGAGTACTGATGCTGCCCGGAGCTTAACTCCCCCCTGCCAGTTTACGCACATCTCCTCGTAAACTATGAAGTCTAAGTCTAAATTGAGGATGACTTAGGCGATATTACGATCACTCTCCTAATCGTACTAAGGGAGCGAAGGCCAGCCCAAACAGTACACAACCTGTAATCCCTTACATTCGGTCGTATTTATAAGACACTTATAGTCCAAATAAAACGCTGCTTCTAACACTGCAGCCACTAGTGACAAAATAAAAAAAAAAACAAAAAAAAATTACATGGCTCATTACTCACAGAAAACAATGGCATCTTACACGCTACGCAAAGTCGATATTTCTACACAGCCTGTGTACATTCTAAAAAAACAACAAAAAAAAAAAATACTTCTACAAATGGTACAAAGTGTACGTATGTATACTATACCAAATTTGGCTACGTGCAGAAGCGAGGACACTCCAACTCACTCATGGCCAGCACCCTTCCCCCCTGGTGGAAGTTTTAACTGTTCGACGTGGACGGTCCTCCGTTTCGTCGGAGGTCTTGTACTCTCGATGGTGACGATGTTATGCTCCCTGATCACCACCAACTTGAATGGACCCTCGTATCTGATCGACTCTTTGCTCCGATTAGAGCCAATTTTACGATATACAATCGTCCCAATTTTAAGGTCCCCTATTCGACCCCGGACTTTGAGGTTTACCCGAGAAACTCTCTTGACCTTCTCCCTCACGATTTTGTCACGAACTTTGCCCCAAAGTTTTCCGAGCTCTAAGTGAGCACTTAACATTTGCTCCGCCATTCCCTCGTCCGCCACCGTCTCTGTCCCGTTCCGGCGCCTCGCGCGCAGTCCGAAGAGGATCTCGAACGGCGTAAACCCCGTGGTGGAGTGGATGGAATGATTGTATGCCGCCACTGCCTTCGGCATCGCCTCGTTCGCCGGCAGACCCTTTTCTACCTGATACACCCGCAGGTGGTCACTCAAGGTACTGTGCAACCTTTCGATGCCTCCGCGACTCTTAGGATGTCCTGGGGTGTTGAGATGCCACACGATATCAAGATTTTTCATCTCCGTCCGAACGTTTGCATTATCGAACTCCCTACCCCCATCAGACGAGATTCGGTCCGGTACCCCATAAAACTGGAACCACGTTCGTAATGCCTGTAAGACGGCGTTGGATGATTTGTCTTTTACGGCGTACGCCATAGCTACCTTACTGAAGGTATCTATTGTCGTAACCCACTTATACCCCTTCCAAGTGAACGTGTCAATCTGTAGTTCACTCAGTGGCGTCTCTGCTGTGGGTGTTTCCTCCTGTTGTCCCTGTGGTGGGTGTCGATCATATTTAGTCTTAAGACATATATCGCACGTTCCTAAAATCTCTTGGATCGTCTTTTTCATATCCCACCAGAAGTACCGTCGCTGTAATGCTTGCAAAGTCTCCGGCGCACCGCGGTGGTTCGTCTTCCCTTGATGGTAGGCAAGCGTTACTTCCCGCTGCCGTTCCTCATCACGCAGTGTCTGGACCATAGACAGACAACGAACAAACGATCGATCAATACCCAGTTGTTCTGTTCTCCATAATTTCTTGATCAGATCCCACACTGTCGCGTTGCCGACAAATAGATGGTAGGTCTTCCCTGGTCTGGATGCATCTTTCAATGCCTGGCAAATTTGGTCACCCTTGACACCCGGTTGGGACCAGATTGTCGTAATACTATTCTTGCCATAGTTTTCATGAGTAGCTCGCATCAGGCCGGTTGTTTGCGTCTTCCAAATAATTTGTCGCCGTTTATCGTTAATCATACCCTCGATCGTCTCCATTTCCACCGGACGTTCTCCGGCAGATTCTTCCGCTTCTTGGTGTTCGCTCCCATCGCTATCGTCCCGCGTACCGCGACTTCCATCTTCCCCGGGCGCCCATTCCTGGATAAATTGTCTGTGATCCCCGGACGTTTCCCCTTCCTCGACTGCATTTACGGTAATCGCTCGAGATAGCCAGTCCGCCACTACATTGTCCTTCCCTGGTTTGTATACAATTTCCAGGTTGTATTGGGACAAAAACTCCTTCCAGCGTGTCACCCTGGCTGATGATTCCTTAAGCTTCCCCACCCATTGAAGAGGTCTGTGGTCCGTATGTACTCTGAATCTCCGCCCGAAGACGTATGGACGAAAATGGTCAATAGCCCATATGATGCCAAGAAGTTCACGCTCGAGGGCACTGTACCGCGCTTCCGTGTCGGTCAGTCTTCGACTCGCGTACGCCACTGGTCGTTCCCCCCCATCTCCCTCCTGCGACAGCACCGCTCCCAATGCATACTCACTTGCGTCGGTGGTGATAGTAAATAGCTTCTCAAAATCGGGAAACGCCAGGATTGGTTCCTCTTGCAGTCGAGCCATGCATTTTCGAAGGTTTTGCTCCATAATAGGTGTAATCGCTATCCGCGCCCCCTTCCGCAGCAGGTTACTGATGGGTACGAGATACTCTGCCATGTCTGGCACAAAACGCCGATAGTAATTTAGCGTACCTAAAAGTCGCCGAATGCCCTTGACGTCTTTCGGCACCGCTATCTTTCGAATTGCGTCGACTTTTGCAGAATCCGGCTGGACTCCCTCCCTCGAGATGGTATGCCCTAAGAAGTTGATCCGATCCTCTCCCAGCGATGATTTTTCCATCGACAATTTTAACCCGAATTCACGCAAACGTCGAAATACCCTCCGGAGATCTTCGATGTGTTCGGATTCTGTTCGGCTGAAGATCAACAGATCGTCCATATAAATCTGGCATACCGCCTCGTCTATCCCCCTCAGGATTTCGTCCATCAATCTCTGGAAAGTAATCGGAGCGTTCTTCAAACCAAATGGCATCCGAGTGAACTCATAGTGCCCCCTCTCGAAAGTAAACGCTGTTTTGTGTTGATCGGTAGCGCTCATTTTGATTTGATGGTACCCTGCTTTCAAATCCAAAGTGCTAAAGATTGTGGCTCCATTCAGTCTGTCGAGAATGTCCTCAAAACGGGGAATCGGATACTTCTCATCCGTTGTGTTTTCATTTAATTTTCTAAAATCGACGACGACTCTATATCTCTCCCCCTCCTCTCCCGGTTTACTCTTCTTTCGTACTGCCCACAGAGGACTATTATAAGGGGATGTGCTATCAACGATTATACCCTGTCGTCTTAAGCTGTCGATTTCTGTCCGGATATGTTGGCGGAGTGCCTGCGGATATCGTCTCTCCTTCACGTACGTTATTCGGTCAGATTTTAATGGGATTTCATGTACTGTCTTCCCCGTTGCCCCAAGCATATCACCCTCCACGTAAAAAATATCTCCGAACTCCCTACGTAAGCTTTCCCTCCAGTCCACAACTTTCTTGACTGCCCCTATCCGCGCACTCCCACCTCTTACGGTCCCTTGACATTGATAAGTAACCCCCCCCAACTTGATCCGCCACTCCTTTCCCTTGTTCTCTACAAGCGCGCCTACCCGACCCAATAAGTCACACCCCACTATTATTTCATACTCGCGCGGCATGTACTCCACAATATGTACGTTAATATCGCCCTTTTTTTTCGCCCATTTCTCTAAATTCACGACCGCCTCTCCCACCACTTTACAGGGCCCGCCCAGGGTAATTAACTTGCACTTACATACCTTGACCTGGAGTGCCCTCTCTCTGCCATACAGCCGCTCCAACGCACCGCGTGACATTATGGTATTGGTGCTTCCTGTATCCACCAAGCACCTCTCTCCCCCCTCGACTCTGATTATTGGCAACTCGCACAGTATCCCTCTCACTGTATTACACTTTAGGGTGCGGTCGCCACTCTGCTGCCACCCTCCTCAGGCTGCCACACGCCGCTCCCATCTTCTCGAAGTAGTCTTCTTTCGCTCATGCTCTCGGCTCCTGTCGCGAGCCGGCTCTTCTTCCGTTTCCGACGTTCCTGACGCTCCTGAAGATTCCTCAGCTGAAGATTCATTACCCCTGGGTGATATATTTCTTCTTTCCCGCATCGTTTGCGTATTCACTTCCATGGGTTCTGCCCTATGAACATCTCTCCTCCGATACACGTAAGGGCAATGCCTAGCGATATGCCCCTCCTCACTGCACTCGAAACATTTTGTGCGGGGGCACTGTGCCACTAAATGACTCGTCTTCCCGCACCCATGGCATTTTCTCTCTTCTCTGCGGGGTCCGTACCTGGGTCTCGCCGCCCTGAACCTCCTTTCGCCTGCCGCTCCCCTGTCCCTACCGGTTGGTGTTTCGACTTTTTTCCAATTTGATTTAGGGACCCTGGTTCTTCTGTACACTATCCGGCTCCATTCTCCCTCATCCTCATGTATCCTCGATTCCTCCTCCCTGGCGCTGGTGTCAATCATGACTTGGGCACATTCGAGGAATGAGCGCTCATTAGGGAATACCTCTTTTCTCCCTGTTTCCTTCGCCAACTGTACCTTTAGTATAGTAGACAGAAATCCCATTCTGCCCTCTACCTCTTCGATGCTCATTGTCTCTCTCATTTTCTCCATTATTTGATTATAACGGGTTAGAAGAACTGCGGCATATTGGCCGCTACTCTGCCTTGATGATTTTGTTTCCCGGAACATCTGGAAAATATCTTCTTCAGGCGTCCATCGCCCCCCTCCATATGCTTTCTTTAGCCGCATCTTCACCGTTTCCCACGACGTCTCCTCATCCGCTTGGATCTGGTTGAGAATCCTTCTCTTGACCCGACATATCAGGGCCGCTCTTAGTGACTCTGCATCCCTGGGGTCCAGAAGATTTTCCTCCGATTTTGCTAGAATTAAGGCAGTGAGGCGATCTCCTCCCTTCAGAAAGTGGTTGAGTTCTCCTAATTCGCCAGTGAACCATTCCAGCTCTGAAATTGCATTTCTCAGATCTTGAGTGTTCATTGCTTTCACTCTCATCAACGCAAGAGCGGTAGCATGAGCTTCTGGCAAAATGCCCACCTTTCTCGTTGCTACATGTTCCGCGCCATCCGCTACGTTCAGAACAGGTGGTCGTAGCACGCCTCCTTCCGCCATTCTTTCTTCAATTTTTTATTTAACACGGCAAAAAGGAAAAAAAAAAAAATCGAACAGACGTCGCTTACTTTTCTTTCCACACCACGAGTTCACGGGTTTCGGCACCAGTTAATGCTTACCGGCTTTAGAATTAACAAAACAACAAAGGGAAAAAAGGTACAGAGAAACAACACGCTTGAAAGTTAGAACTAGACTGTTTATTTCGAGTCTATAACCCTGTATATTTACATTCGGGATGTTTACATCCCGACGTTCGGGGATTAAGGTTGAGTACTGATGCTGCCCGGAGCTTAACTTATATATACATGTGGAGTGAGGCTTAACCCCACTCTTAGTTTTTGTTTACAATAATCCCCTAATCATACCTTTAATACCAGTTAACTTATATATTGGAACCTACCTCATTTTTTACCATTTCTTTTCCTAATTTATTAGATCAATTTACCTTAACTAATTTGGCAGGTCCGTCATGAGATCTTTAATTCAAATTGTTTTTATGTCTTCGACATAGGAAATTATCCCGATTGAATCGCCCGATCTCAAGGCTAATGTTGTAGTTATTAATAAATTGAGAAACTGTGAATTGTGAAATATATACAAATAAAATGATTATAACAAATAATTATAATTATATAGAGTGCTGACATAAATTATATAAAAATATTCAATTCCTTTTGAACAAGGATAGTTACTACTAATTACAATAAAAACATGAAAATTTAGCTCAATCTCTTTTAATGGATCCATAATAAAAAAACAATATCAATATCACCCAATCGATGATCTCCTTATAATCCAATCCACGTTACTTTTGGTCTCTTCTTCTTCTTCTTCTCCTCTTCTTCTGTTGGTGACCGCCAAATCGGGAGCTTGCTCTGGTTCGCTCTCTGGCTGTTAGGCTAAGACTGGCCCTTCATCTCATCCCCACTCCTAAGAGCACCAGAGACGATGCTGACCAGATAGAAGGGTCGCTGGTCATGATATTTGAGAATATCATGAATGTTACAATATATATTTCTTCTTTGTCCTATTCCTGAGCGTATGTGGCTTTCACGCTCTTCGTCAGCCTCCACTGGCTCGTATCCGGCGACGCGGCTGACGGAGGAGCGTGGGGGACTTCCCAAGACTCCACTTCCTGTTTCGCATGCAAGGGAGGTGATAACCATGTGGATTTGGGAGGCCTCTGGGCTTTTTGTAAATATTGTATGAACGAGTGAGTGAATGATGAATTGTAAATATGGTATGAAAGAGAATATTTTTGTCAATTACTTATTGTCTAATAAGGCAGATTGTAATTTCAGCACAATAAAGAAGTTATACATATATATATTCTTTGTCCTATATTTTGATTTTAATATTTATGAAAAGTTTCAACTGACAGGGTCAACTACTAAAAATTTGAGGATCCAAGGTGCCGATTACTTCAACAAGAAAATTAAAATTTGCTTATACAGCATTATTAATTGTGATGTAAGAATTCATTCATACTTAAGTACAATTCCATTCATACAATATATACATACAAATTCTGCCGAGGAGCCCCCCCCCCCACACCAAAACAATCCCCCCAACAAGCTGACAGATTGGCCGAAAGCAGTGGAGCTACCCCCTGCCTCCCAATCCAACCTTGCCATCTAGCGATAACCAGACATAGCGTAAGAGTGCCACAGACGCTCAGGACAAGAGTAGGGATGCTGGACCAGTGCCAGGACCCCACGACTTACGTATCTAGCTACGGACCAACCCAGTTTTAGGTGACGAGGAAGATTGTATGGATGAGTGTTACTGGACAAGGAGTTGACAAAAGGATTTGTATGAGCGATTAGGTTTTAAGGAATTTGAAATATCTAAAGGGTATAACGTAGAGGACAGTTGTACCATGGAGATTTATGTGAAGGGGTGAGTTTGTGATGTAGAAGTGTGAGCTGACTGCAGTTCTGAGGACTTTGGATTGGAATGTTGGGATTCGGATAATTCTATTCCTTAAGTCTAAATTGGTTTTAACAACTGTTTGCGTGTGTGAAGTTTGTTTTCTAGTGTGAGGCTACTCTGTTGATTAGTCTCTATGACTGCCCAAACCGTCTTTTAAATTATTGCCTTTTAAGTCTGATGTGGAAGTTTCAAGTCAGCCTTTTGTCTAGATGAAAACTTAGGTATCTAACGGTATAAGGGAAGGGAAGCGGTATTCAATTGAAGGTGACTGGTGGACAGAATCCGCAGATGGAGGGTGAAAGTGATGCGAACGCATTTGCCTTGACGCGACATTGCTTGCACCTGTTCTCCGGGTCTGTGATGTGATTTTGGAGGTTGCTGAATGCCGTTAGCGGATAAGGATGAGATGAAAGAATTGTTATCTCATCGGCAAAAGTTGCTAGGAAGGTGCTAGAACTCACAGGAATGTCAACAGTATATAGGGTACATATGATAGGACCGATGACATTGCTTTGAGGAACTCCTGTTTACACGAGATAATAGTTGATATATTCTGAACCACAATAGACGCGAAATAACTGGTTTGACAGATAGGATTGAAGGATTAGATAAAGTTTGCGGTAAAGATATTTTTACCTCGTAAATCAAACCTGCGTCCCGTACCCGATCGTAAATATGAGGTACGTCCAAAAAGGTACCCATACCGTAATTTTTCTTTCAAGTGCGCAGAAGACGTATTTGAGCAGTGGAGTGTCTGAAGTGGATGCCAAATTGACGACTGAGAAGAAGGTTTTTTGGATTCAAATCTGGGTAAGAGGTGTTTGAGTCGGATTCTTTTAAATACCTATAAAAGTTTGGAAGTATAATGATTGGGTGGTAAGATGAGGGTTCATTATGCAACTTTCCAGATTTCATAAACAGAACAATGAATGAAAAGCAATGAAGAGGGTGGTTATAAAAATACAATTAAATATGAAGGTGTGGAAAAATGCATTGAGTCGTCGAAGGATCTGAGCAGTGATCATAAGATCATACCCAGGGAATTTATAGAGTGGGAGGTCTCTAAAAAGGTATTTGAACTCAAAGGGATTGACTGCCTTTGGAGGAAACGAAAGAGGAATCGGAAAAATAAGGCTTCAATTTTGTTGTTGGTTTGCTATTTTACGACATTTTTGGATAAAAAGGAGTGGTAAAACTAAACGTTCGGTATCGGAAGGTTGCCAAGTGCCACTTTAGCAATTTACAATTTTTATTACAACAGGTCAATCAGCAGGGCGTTAGGCTATTTGCCTTTAATAATACATATAATGGTTTGTTGCGGCGTTTGAAGTGAATAAGGTCCAGTAGGTTTTGAGGTAAAGAAGTTTTGTTCTGGACTTTCGGATAGGGTCGAGGCTTTGAAGCATTCCATGCTCATTGCTGGATTGGCGTACTAAATTAAATAATAAACGCCATGCTAAGATGTTTTAGGGTAACTCTTAGGTCAATGGAATTAGTAAAAGTTTACGGAAGAGGCCGTAGTCAACTCGGCCTATGGTGAATGAATTTGGGATTGGGTGTATCCGCTGTGGTCGGACAGGTCATCGAGCCGTGTAGTGGAAGAATTTATCGCTCCTAATCCATGGCGGATGAGGAAATCAAGGATCTCTGGATTTCGATAGTGGTTTGCAGGCCAATATGTAGGAGTATGAGGAGAGAGAGTGGTGGAGTTTGTGGATAAAAGTGCAGTTAAGAAAGCTCACCCTCAAGAGTTAGGGTCTTGAGCCCCACTGTTGACCCTTTGGGGTCAAATCTCCAACCATTACCATGAGAGTTAAATAAGAAAGTAATTAGTGAGTTAGAAATGGACTTATTAGGCGGACAATACACTACGGCTATGGTGAGGGGAAAGGAAAATGTGCGGATTGGCACAGCTGTGGTTGGAATCAAAGGGAACGATGAATAAAGATAGCAGTACTAGCGTGTGATGTTCTATGAAGGTGGTCTGTTCGGTAAACCGGACTGTGGATTTTGAGGGATCTGTTAGCAGCGGGTCGCGTTTCAGTACAACGCCAATGTTTTTTGTCATCTAGTAATGTTGTCAGTTTGTTCATGTGTGTGTATTCATAACTATTCAGCCGACACAAAAATACACGGTACGCAGTACTTGTTCCAATACAGTGTTCATATTTTTCCAATGATTGATTTATTACCTAAAATTGTCAAATGCCGGTACATACCTATACGATTGTTCATAAATATTTTTTGTAATAGAAAAAAAAAACCCAGTAAAAAGGCAAAATTTGAGGTACAAAATATAATTAAAAGAATGATGACAACACAATACTAGAGTAATAACAAAGTATAATAACAAACGTAAACGCAATCGCTGTATATAATTACGCAGTTTCTTGTAGTATCTGTAATCATTAAGGCCAACAAATGTAATAAACTCGTTATTCTATATATTTACAAAATCATTCAATGCCATAATAAATGTATATCCCGGTTAGTTTAGTAGCTTACAGTAAAAAATCACGTTTTCGTTAAGCTGAAATAAAAGTTAAATTACTTGTCTTCCCACAATTGTTTGTTGATGGTGTATGCATTCACAAACGCTTTCGGCAGTTATGAAATGCTGATGGTACTTATTTCTTTGCCCGTGTCGTACATCTTACTCTACTTAAGTGATCGATTAAAACCCATTTAATTTTCTCTAGTTTGAGTTAAACAGTCAATATCTTACATCCATCTTCCATCACGTGGGTCCGTGGTACCTGCGTGGCCAAATATTAATGCCATTTGATGAAAAATCCAACAGCACCCTTTTATCAAACTAAGCCTATATCATAATGTACTCATATCTAAACTCACAATTACAAGGAACTCCCTTTACAGTTAAATTTATTTTTGATAAGAGAGTGAGGCCATCATTATGTTTTTAATGTCGGTTGACAACTTTTAGGTAGTTTTTGTATTTCTCTAGTTTTGAATTCGCTAAAAATGACCTCACTTGGACCTACACGTGCGATTGATCGGTAGACTTTCCCAATTAACTGCTCTCGCAGAAGTGATGTACGTCCCCTGGAGACGGAGCACGGGAGAAGATTAACAAGAAGTCTCGCCGCGGGCGCAGCCACCGTTGGCTGAGGCCGTCCTAGGATTTTAATTCCTTTGCTATTGGATAACTGTTTATAGCAGACAGCTCCCAGTGGAATTATTAAATTATATTCCCTTGTAGGTCTGTCCGGCTCATCTTATTCCGCTGTATCAATTCAATGGTTACGGTACTCCACTCCATTTACAATTCAATTGGAAAATCCAGAGACTCGACCAAACATCTACCTGCTACTGATAAGTAAACGTTTCGTTCATAGCTATCACCAAATAGAGGGGAAGGAATGTACTGATTCAGTTGCATACATGTTACATACAAAATCTCTTTAAAAAAATAAAGGTCTTAGAGTGAAGACAACAATATCAAGAAAAACTCAATGGACCTCTGCTGTAATATATCATAATTTAATGACTGTACAGAAAAATTACTCGTCAAGCCGAAAGGTTACGTACACCGGTAACTGTAAATGGAGACATGGGGGGGGGGAAGAGGTTGGTGAGATTTCACTCTTTTGGAGAAACCATAAAATTGTTGGCGACGACCCATTACGCAGTGTTACTGTATAACAAAAAACTCATGATCTGCACATTTCAAAGTGCCCTGTTTGAAAGTATAAATCATCTCTTTGTGCTTTGCAATAACTATTTCGGTGGGATAAAAGGCATATATTGAGCTGCGAAAATACACTGCTAGCCAAAAGTCTAAATAAATAACAATAAAAAGAAAAGAAATGTTAGGAGAGTTGGTGTGTGATGATGGGAACCCTTAAATCGTATGGCTTATGTAAGTTGAGAAAAAAAGTACCACCAGTTCATAAACACCGGAATCTAAGTTAATAAATATAATTAATAATAAATAATTTCTATATTTAGTTTACTTTCGATTGAATTGTTTTTACGACTGCTACCGTAGTACGTGAAGTCAAACAGATGAAATTCAATTGCCACCTATCCATTTCCAAATACAGCCTCTCCCTTTGGTCACGGCAATTAGCATTACAACATGTCTAAAACTAAGGCTTAGCGGTCAGTTTCACTTAAGTTATTTGTATCCTACACGCCGAGATGCACCCTGACATGACGGGAGAATCAGATGGCGCCAGGGCGAAAGTCTGCTGGCTGACGTTGAAGCTATCCCCAGGAGGCTGGGGCTCCACCGGGACCACACATGGTTGATTAAACATCAGCTCCGTTGCGGTATCAATTTATTAAAATCCCCTCTCGGCCGCCACTAGAACTAATAGAGTGTGAATGAAACAGAATCCTTCTCGGCTTTAAATTAGAAAAATCCCACAGGCGCAGTCCTCGCTTATTATCTTTGACTGGTCAAGCTCTTATTCAATTATCGGCCAGTAATTAAAACGTGAACCGCCCTTGGATGCGGCTTACACAACTTGGGGTACATTTTGTGTTCATCCACTCTTTCTTTAAATCTCCCATTCTGTTATTATCAAAATTATTGGTCTTCATCGATGTTTCACTCTGCATAAATGGTCCAACTTTTAGATTTAGACCTGACACTATGAAAGACTGTCACTTCACTGAACCAAGCAGTAGTTGGTAAATTAATATAAAACTTACTATACGAGGGTGGTCTGAAAAGTTTCCGACCTAACAAAGCTTTTTTTTTTTTAGCTTTATTTATTTTATTATCATCTTCATGTTGAGGTCGGAAACTTTTCAGACCACCTGTGTATAACCCATAAACGATGGTACGACATACTTTTCTCTTCGTAAGCATTTTGAGAGCCTTCTGTTATCAATCCCAGGATATAAAAGGCTATTATCAGACCTCTTCTGAATACACTGTCGAATTTTGGGCAATTACTATACTAAAAGAAGAATATTTCGCAGAATACAAAGATGAGGAATGAACAAACATTCCCTTGCCCGGAGAAAGGCACTTTTGTCGAGACAGGACCGCTCTACAAGAAAATTGACGTATGCATTTTTGGAGAGTTTGCCTACCATAAAACGTTAAAATAAAATAGCAAGTTGAAAAAGACAATTCAAGTTCAAGTCGAATGATTCTCAAGATCAAGACCTAAGGGACTGGAATAAAAATGAGGTTGGACATGAGGGAAACCATTGTAACAAAATTCCGTCTTTGCTTATGATTACATAGGCTATTTAGAGGCCATATTTAGAGCCTTAAAAATAATAAATAAATAATTGGGGTTGATGTCTTTTGAGGGGAAAAATAAATAACGCAATGCGATCTTTACTGTCAATCAGCAGGTACGGATTCTTCATCTTACATTCCTCTCGAAGACAATCTTGATCTTGACCGCGTTTCATCTGTTTTGTTAAAATTCCCCAATATCTTTGAGGATATTGGACGGCACTTTGGACTCTACCCTTGAAGATTCTTCCGCTATTGCACTGCGCTGTTGTTAAACTTATCGTTGTTTGGTCGTAAATATGTGAACTATAATATTTATAAATAAGTACAACGATAAATTTAAACCCGCCTGCTACCCGGGACGAGGGTAGTCAGCCGTATTTACGATAATGTGGATTGGACCTGAATGATGGTTTATGATTGTAAGGTGGCGGTGGTGGATTGTAGCATTCTTCCGCTGAAGTAAATAATACCCGACTGACAGACAGGGAGGAGACGAATAAAGCTGGATTGTTTATGTTGGCCATTCTGCGGGGGTCGCCCACGTGTATCCGGTCCTCCTCGGGTCCGCTGCTCCGTCGTAGATGTTGTTACTGTTGGATCACTAACGCATCGCTAAAAATATATCGATTGCTTAGGTCGAACCGGAAGGGAAAGGCTTTACTTTCGAACAGACCTTGTAGATCGCATTTTGTCCGACAATGAAATTATCTAACGTACATTTAAAGGTATGTTCAACAAAACCTTTGATAACGCTGTATGTTTTGATGAAAAATATTGGCGGAAAGTATGTGGGAAATAATCAGCTTTAAAATACTTGCGTTTTAAGTTGTCTCATCGTATTGAAAACTTTTCTATATAATATTAATAGAAAAAGAATCAAGTCGGTTAATTGTGGAAACCTTTATTTTTATTTTAATATTTACTAAATAATTATTATTATTATAAATAATTAATAATTATTTAAATATTTTTCACAGGGTACCTTTTATTCTGTCAAACATCATGTCTCTACGTCTAACCATAAGTTTAATTTAAAGTTTAATTGCATCTTGATGACAATATTACGAACTTTTGAGATTAAGGTTTAAAAAGACAAAACACAAATCACATATTATACAGGATTTAAAAATCTTTAATTTGATACGAAAGAATTTCTTTATGTCGTCAGTTCTGAAACTGATCCTTGGAGACTACTAACTTTCTGTTACCGTTGGTCGATCCTACATCATAGTTTCCTGGTAGTAAGCCTTTCTTTCCCATCCTTGCCGATAAACATTTGTGGTGCCTGTACCGAACGATTATACTCAATATAAACTGTTTTATGTCCTTTTATGGGTTTCCTCTTGGGGGAATGATTGCCGAAGCGGTATGGCGAAGTCGAAAGGAATCGGCATTGGAACACTGGAACGTCCATAACTGGTAACGAACCTGTGTGCTATAGCGCTGTAAGGATAAAATAAATTACCTTATTATAATGATAAATTATAGGGAACTGTAAGTCCTTGTCGGAGAGTATCTATAAAATTATTTTTAGAAGAGAAATAACCGACTCATTAAAAAAAAAAATTTAAATGATAGCGTGTAGACATTGCTGGAGACGGAATTAAAGGAGGAGACATTATGGGAAGCGGCTTTTATGAGTTTTATAAATGAGCTTAATTTATTCAACCTTCCTCCTTAGTTTTAGATGAAGAATTTACGACTGCTAAAAAAATAAATCATTTAATATTTCTAAAAATTTATCTCACTTCCCCAAGTGCTATTTTATTGCATAAATAAAAGAAATAGGGTGTCCCAGAATTAACGCAAGATTTGAATTTGCCGCCATTTGTGCAGTAAAGTGCTGGCAACCCTAAAAAAAACAATTTGACAGCTGACAGTTTAGGGTTAGTAAAAATGGAGCGTTACACGATAGAATAACGTGTCTCTATTGTTGAACATTATCTTGAAAGTAATAAAACTTTGGCGGCCGCAGTTCGGAAAATTGCATACTAAATATGGTCGGAATAGTGTTTTGACTTCATCAACTGTGAAGAGATTAATTGAAAAATTTAGAGAGACTGGATTAGAAACACTAAACACACTGGTCGTCAAAAAACTAGCCGTTCAAATGTCAATATCGAAGCAGTGCGTGAGAGTGTTCCAGGAACATCAATTTGGCGTCTTAAACACAGTTCTTTGTGCCGAAATTGGATGATATTGATGTGGCCAATATGTGTTTTCAACAAGATGGTGCCACATTCCTCATGTACTCTCTCGTTTCGGTGATCAGAATTGGCCCCCTAGATCGTGTGATTTAACACCTTTAGATTTCTTTTTATGTGGTTATTTGAAGTCAAAGGTGTATGTTAACAAGCCAACATCCACCCGTGCAAAAAGAGGAAATTCAACCAAATTTATGATAAATGGTCAGGGTATGTGCCAGCAAAGTCGTGGAGGCCATTTGTCCGATGTGTTATTCCATAAATAACCCTATCCTATTTACTTTATAATTCAATACAAAAATTACAACAAAAATACTAAAAACTGTGTTTTCTATTTAAATCAAATCTTGCGTTGATTCTGGGACACCGTATTAAAATACTATGCACTATATTAAAATTGGAATGATTTTATTTCGGCATCATGTCATCAACGCTGTTATTTGTAAATTTAAATTCATTTGTAGTAGCTACCAATGAGAATACATGGGTGAGACCCGAACCTAGCCAACCCAGCCCCATATTTAGCCTTATTTCCTGTTTGTCGATTTTAAGGCATCACATTTATATATACATGGATAGAACTTAAGTAAGTATTGATCCCGACAACGGCCATAAACAGGCGATGAATCTGCATTTCTTATTCTCTTCCTGTTTCCAGGGCCTTGCAAAGCTGGCAGATTTTAGATGGTTATGGATTTCATTCAGCGTATTGGTTAAAAAGAAAAATTTACCTTAAAGAAACTGTGTATGTGATGGAGGTTTTGTAGTATCGAGTTTCACCGGTAGGACTGTGTAAAACAACTTTTCACCAGTAAGTATGCCAAGTGCCGTCACTGAAGAAGGTTTAGTTTTGCTTGTGTTAATTTATTTGTGACTGTTGTTTCGCATGCTCGACGTTTTTGTGATAGCTGATTTTAGTGAATTGCGCGCGGCCGTGAAGTTTTGCTTCCTCCTCGGTAAAACTGGCACAGAAACTCTTGAAATATTTTAGTAGCCTACAAGGATGATGCTATGGGGAAAACTCAAATGTTTGAGAGGTTTTCCCGTTTTAAAAGTGGGATGTCAATTAATAAATAACCTCGCTCAGGATCAAATTCGTCTCCACCCCACTATATTGTAGAAATCCTTGGGGTTTTGGTATTTAATGTGTCCTGAATCATAGGAGAAAACTCAGACCTATAAGCCTTAAATTGTCCAAAGATGTACCCACTCGATATAGTTGAAACGTAAGAGAGAATACGGCCGACTTTAAGTTGTGATGTGTTTTTGGCGATTAGTATTATTTATTCTGCAATTAAAACAGATGAAATAACCCACAGAACATTAAAAACACTTCAGCATTAAGTGTCACCAATAGATAATACAATGGTTGGATCTTGCTTGTATCCGTCTTGCCCAGCCTTCACAGCTGTTTTTTTTTTGTTTTTTTTTTGTTCAATAGCTACATGTTAACAAATGCATACATAATATCCGCGAATGTGGCAAATATTAATACGGGGAGAGCTGTGGCGTGCTGGCGTGCGTGGGCCGGCATGCCATTGGCAATTAACAACGATAGCAGTGATTAGGGGATTTTTCACTCAATAATAACAGACTGCCAGGACCAGGCTCGCGGTCAATTAAATTTAATAATCGCATCCAAAGATTTTCATAACAGCATGCGATGGAGAAAATGCTCCGTTTAAGTAATCGACAGGTATGGATTATATTTGTCCCTAATTTGTTTAAAATTAAATTTGTTTAGTCCTCTCTACCAAGCATTATCCGCGAACGCTGTATACTTCTTATTGGCAAGCCAATGTGGGAGAGGCTCTCATTTTATACAGTAACGGTCATATCGTATTTCGTCTGTCTGTCGACGGTTTAGTATAAATTATTCAATCTATCTGAAGTTTTAAAAACATAAACGAAACAACCCCAAAACTGTTGATTATTGACTAGTTATTAAAATCCATCAACGAGAAAATATGTTGAAAATAAGTATATATTAAAAATGTCTAACTTTTAACATTTTCAGGTCCAAGTAATTAATATTTCAATATAAAAGTATCAGCTTCAGCAATATGACATCGACAGAAGAAAGAATAGAAACGCTTTCTGACTGTGTAGTATTTTTGTCATTCTGAGTAATAAGGTCAAAATTTCGATTCGATTTACAGCGAATGAAAAAAATTGATAGTTAATCTTCGTTGCATCATCGACGTATTTTGTAGCATTTTCTGTCACGACTATTGGTCTGACAACGACATCTTATATAAGCCGACATCTGAAAAATGGCAAATCATTTCATTCAAGGAACTCTTTAAGAGGTAATGGCCCAAACAAGGCGGTGACCTACTGGCGGAATAATAATAGACATTTCTTGATAACACGCTACACTTCTTGACGGCTTGGAGAGAAAAAAAAGTAGTTGAAGTGATATTGTATTATAGAAGTATCCATTATAGCATTATAGTCCATGTCGACTAAGAGAGATCATAGTAGTAAGGATCACTATAGAGTAAGGATCTCAATCCGCATAATTAATTTAAAATTAACATTTCGTCGCCTTGGGACCATCTTCAGATAGTATATAAATTGAAAAAAACTTGTAATTAGCTATAAAATATTTTAGCATATCCCTTACATATACAACCCCTTCCGCAGGACAACAGGGTTGTCCTGTGCGCAACGCTTCTAATCTTCTCTAACCCTCGCTTATTTAAGTTATTTCTCATTTTGCATACAATTTCTTCTTGTTTGTCACCCGATGCTCCAACAAATCCATTTCATCATTTGTAATTAACCGCTAATAATCACCTTCTAAAAGTGTGATTAAAAACAAATAAGTAAAGTGTGATGCCTCTTTAATTTGATACCGTACTGAGAATTATGGAAAAACATTTTTATATAATATAGATTAAATAATGAAACTTAGCCATAATTTTTAGAGATAGCTCTCTTGTATCATTAATATTAAATGGAGACTCCTTGTAAAATGTCATCATTATCGTTTGAACTCAAAGCTCATGCAGTACAGAGAGACAGATACATACAAGGGCGAGATCATAAGGGTTTAATGTTTAGAAAAAGTCACCAAACCCTAAAAAGCTATTGTTAAACATATGAGCACAAAGGACCAATAACTATTATAAATAAACTAGGGTCTATTAAGTCGAATTAACTATTATTACCTACATTTAAAGGTGCGAATTCTTTCCAAATTTGAGATTTACGTATTATGGACATCATCGAGATTTTTTTCATTTTTGTTTTCATATGTTCAGCATCGCTAACTCCTTGTTAAATTGTATACAACGGTGAGAGCTACTACAAAACCACAGGAAGAGGCTGGGCAGGCCGTAGTTGCCTGTCAACTGTATGTGATTACGGGATTTTAATGTGGGTACATATTATTTTATTAGCTACTCATTTATCCTTTCGATACTGAGTTGACCCCAACCAGACTCATCCCCTGACAAATATCCCGAAGATGAACTGGGAATCCATCTCAGGGCCCCACGGTCTAGCCTCTAGGCTACTTCCGTATTTGAAATATACTTGAGTTGATACGACCTTACTACCTCTGTGGGCTGCAATGATGCTGGGTCGAAGAGCCTATTGCTAACCAATAGACCATTTAGTTCAATATAAAGTAAAGAATTATTAAAATTTTCAAAGAGATAAGAGAGCGGGGAGCAGATGTTCTCACGGTCAGTTAATAAGAGGTGGAGCCTGGACAACTGACGAGACCCCACCCGACGCGTGCCATCACTATGTAAATAGTCTAGACTCTGATTGCCGCTATTTGTATATATAATTAACCTTAAGGATAATAACTTCATCCAGAGGTGTGTGTGGCCCCCGGACCCATTACCCCGTAACGACGTTTCTCTCATGCATATTTCAGGGGCTTCTTCAGGGCCAGGAGCTAACAAAAGGAAGCAAAGGTAAATAAGAAGACGTGGGGAACAAAAAGACACGGATGACCGCCCGTCAGAATAAGTGGTCAATGGAGAATGGAAGAACTTCGGTGGGCGACCCTCCTAGGATTGATATCTACAGACCGCACTCTACCTTACATGCGGCAAGAATGTTTATGTTGTTGCAACTTATCGCTGTATTCATTATCCTTGACTTAATTCTAGGTACACGCGCATACTGAAGCATGTCTGTTGGTTTAAACCTTCCGGGTAAGTTGTATAGGACAGGTGGTGCTGAATACAGAAATCCTCTTTGAATATATACAAATCCTAACAAAGTAAGTGGGAAAGGAATATGTGACCTTTCTAAACCTAAATGAATGAAAAAATAACTTTATTCTGAGTCTAAAAGTAATAAAAGAGAAATACAGATGATAAGCTCTGCACATGAATTTTGTGAATATATTCCTTATTGCGATAAAATTACAAACTGCCTATTATAAGACAATAAGTAACTGTGATCAATGTTCTCATATTAACAGTTCTTCATTCCCTCGCTTATACATCAAATATTTACAAATAGCCCGGTGATCTCCAAAATACACATGGTTGTCACCTCCCTTGCGTGCGAAAGAAGAAACGGAGTCTTGGGAACTTCCCCCACGCTCCTCCGCCAGCCGCGTCACCAGATACTAACCAGTGGAGGCTGACCAAGAACTCGAGAGTCACAGACGCTCAGGATATGCCTGTCCAACTTTCCATTACCAGGACTCCCACTGTCACGTATTTATAACAGGTCAAGAGGCCACTGCCGCTTTAGTCTCTGAGGAGGATTGTAGGGGTGTGTGGTGCAATGTAAGGACTGTTAGGAGATTAGGGTGGTTGGATATGATTCAATGGAATTTCATGAACTGGGAAGGAATGAGTTCAGGTATGTAGGGTACATTAATACCGTTATGAAGGGTTTTGTTGCTGACGTAATAAGGGTCATTCACTATTGTTCTCAGGACTTTTCATTGAAGGATTGAATTGCGACGCTTGATTTTCTTGATGTCTTTGTTGCTGTCCGCGATAGCTCTATTCCGTACGTCAAGATTGGGTTTACTATTACTTTAAAATTAGTTATTTATTTTCTATTGAGAGATTGGATGTCCTTCAAAGTATTATCTACAGTTGTCCGAAACGACTGTTTAGTTCTTGTCTTTTTAGCCTCGTGAGTGGGTTCCACGGACATCAACTAAAGGACTTGTGTCAGATGATAATAGCAATATGGGAACATTTTTCTTCATTAACTTTGATTCGCCATTGGCCGCACCAACACTCCATCTCATCAAGGTGTTTTTGAAGGTTATAGGCTGATGCATCGGGGCTTGGCTGGTATGACAGGACTGCCGTGTCATCTGCTAATGTTGCCAAAAAGGTATTGGGAGTAGTGGGGACATCAGCGGTATATTCTGTACACAAATAAAATAAACATAAGATATTGTTTCGTCACTCCTGGGGTCGCTCAGTTGATACAATCCCCGGTCACCAATATTTCTCTCTTTGGTTATTAGGTAAACATAGAACAGTTAGAATGATATAAAAATTATCGGGACAATTGCCTGCCGGATACAAAGTAGACTTATCTTCGCCGAAGGCCTGACATGTATCTGGAAAATGTTTTCTGAAAAGAGTAGATACCGTTAAAATTAAATTATGTACATAAAAAGTATTTTTTTAATAAAAAAAAGTGATTTAAACAAGAAAATTGTATAGCTCCATAAAATGTATAGCCTGTAAATTATTTATGCACGTGAAATCATCTATAATAGCAAAATCGTTTAACGAAAAATTAATACCATTTAGAAATGTGTAAACCTAAAAATACTCGAGTTATTTTTTTTTATCATTATATGAAATAAATTAAAATCAATCGGCCTTAAAAGAGCTATAAATAATTGTGATGAATGATCTCATTCATGCCAAACGAAGGAGCAAAACAAAATAAAGAAGATACAAGAACCAATTGATTTTGTGCAGCTCACAAGCCTATTTTTTTATTGTATGATTATTGGAAATATCAATCAAGCAGAAGTTACAATTGATATATTTTTTTTCTTATTGTTACGTTATATTTCCATTCCATTACCTTGAAATTACTTGCAGTGATTATATTCTGTAATTCAGTGGATACCAGTTACTGGCTGGCCATTTATCTGCAGCATTCGATTTGTTTACCGTTGCAAACCTTAGATCATTGAGACGTCAATTTAAATCAGCCCCTTTCTCTTCGCTGCCACAACACCGCTATGGTTTATTGCTTATTTCGCTTGACAAAATCTTTATTTTAGAGCTGGAAGAGCGGGAGGGAGACAGAGTGCGAGAGCGGAGAGAGAGGAAGAGAGAGAGAGATTGGGAGGGAGAGGGGGCGAGAACCTCACTCCAGGAGGACGAAGAATTAAATAGATCGTAAATTTCTCGATTATTTATCGACCGTCTCTTTGGCTTTGATAGATCGATTAACTCCGATCTGTGCCTGGAAGAGAGATATAAACGTGAAGCGAATGATCGTAAAACTGTGGAATGAAGGTGATTTTTTTCTTTGGTTTTTATATACACACAGCTAAAGTATAGGGGCTTTAGAGTGGATTAATAGCCTACACTCGATTTCAGATATCGAATTGACTGTTAATTATTGATTTAAACTGTAGAAACACAGTTTGGAAATGTCTCAATTATTAATGGCGCGTGTTTTTCTTCTCTGGAGTCATCACCTTCTTAATGGGACTTGTTGGGCACTTAGAATAAATACGAATACATTTGTGCTTTCGAGCTCTTTTCCTTCAAACTTTTATATCTACCATATCGTTAAAAAAATTGAAATCGGTTGACCCAATTCAAAACAAAAGAAAGTCAGAGAGGTAATTTCTTTATTTCATTTTATTTTCTAATGCTTCTATACTTGTCTCGTTACATATAGTTGTCAGATGCAGTAAGCTATCCATTTAGTCATATGTAGGAAAACAGAAGCAAAAATGACTTTGTGTCTAGTAGGCTTTGTGCTATTAAAATAAATTTCGTACCATTGGAAAGCTGACAAACTAAGCTAGAAATTATATGGATAAATATTACCGTAAACGACAGTTATGTCACCTATATATATATATATATAATCTTGTCTTAACAAATGGTATGTTTATCAGTAACAGGACTGTGTCTCATAACTTATAATAATCAGCCCTATTATAATTATCTTATCCTATTAGTAACTTATCTTCCCTTCCCAGACCTCTATTCTAAATAATTGGCTCCCACGACCTTTTCCATCTGCGCCCTTAAGTGTTACCACCCGTCAAGTGAGGACTGGGGAAGTTGCCTCAATAAAAGTTAATGAGCTAAGCTATAAATAATATGACTTGCCGAAAATAACCAGAATCGACAAGAACATTGTAAGAAGTGAAAAATTGTATATCTTCCTGAAAGTATATAAATTAAAATTATACATAAATAATTGATAAATCTCACGTCTTTCCATAAGATAGTTTACTTTAGTTATTCCACAATCTAACATCATGACCAAGTATTCATGTCAAAAACTGAGGGATGTGTACCCAAACTAGTCTAATATTAGGTAGTTTCTAGTATCCTGATTGTTCTGCTTATAACAAGTTGGAAATATGTCGTATACACCAAAGATACTAAGCAGCATGACTAAGAATATTATTTCCTTCCGCTGAAGTAAAATTTGTTTCATTAATCAAACCTAGATCTTTCTCCTGACACAGAAATTAGTTGATTCCACTTGTGAACTAATTCTGAATTATGCCATTGAATAAATTATTCCAGCAGAATCAAATAAATACGCATTTTGATAAATAAACACCAAACCTAATTTAAATTAATACGGACTTGTCATCATATGTGGCTAACAATAATTAATTTAAAAGTTAAACAGATACTATCCTATTATTCGAGTTCCTGTTATCCTTCAATCGGCATTAATGACCTCAATTTACCAATTTGGATCTGAATATTTTAATTGCTTAAGTCAATTTTGTTCATAACACTTATTGCTGGCTAATATTTCTGATGGAAAATCCCAAGTGAGTACCAATCACGTTGATATGATATTAGTGCTGTTAAAAAATGTCATTGCAACATATGTATTACCTTTTTTAAATTATAAAGAACATTTTTTAATTTCAGTTGTAGTTGACCTTTTCTGATTCCATCCTCGGATAATTTGCTTAGAAGAATTTTAGGACATTTCTAGTTTCTATAAATCAATAACTTATTCTTAACATAATTACACTCGGATGTGATTGGTTCAGACTCTTAATGGCCTTACGAACGCTTAGTGAGTGAACTTTTAAAACGAGGATAAAATAACGAGGATGTGATTGCATGTAGTTAACAAACCAGTTAGAATCGGTTATAACTCCATGAACCTGCACGACAAGCAGCAACACTCTATGGAATTGATCGTGAGTAACCATTTAGTTTGGTTATGAGTAAAAGTTGAACAACGTGTCAATTTGAAATTCATGGAGCAATCACTTGTGCTGATCACCTGTATCACCCAGTACGATCTTGAAACCCAAAGTCAATGGACTGTCGACATACCGTTATCGCCACGAATGAAAACGCTCCTCATACTAGAAGACATTCAAAGCACTTGTTTTTTCGATGTTAATGGTGTAATTTTGCTTCCAGAAGGCAGTCTGTTCTCATGATCATTCTTATGAGGAAATTTTTAAAATGCTGAGAAAACAATTTAAAACGCCCCTAACTTTGGAAAAATGAATTAATTTTTCACCCTGACAGTGGGCCAGCTCACACAGAACTTTCTGTGGAGCAGTTTTTGACCAACAATCATATTAAAAATTTTTTGTGACTTTTTTCTTTTTTCAACAGTTGAATCAGTGCTTAGAGAGGCATATTTTTTATCAATCTATAATAAAGAAAAAAGCGGCAGATATATTGAAACAGTTGACAGGCATTTATTTACTCCAAACGTTTTACCAGTTAAAAACAATGTAACCACAACATATTAGTGATAATGGAGGGAGGAGAGGTATATTTAAGAGGGAAAATATGAAATTTGACCCAAAAAATAAACGAGAGTTATTTAATCAGTATCGATATTTAATAGGCATGACTCGTGATAATTAATGTAAATTGCAATTCTTATACTTCTTAGTTGTAATGAAATGGTATTATTGGTGAGGTGATTTGTTTAGATGTCAGTTACAAGTTTTGTATAACCTCATCCAGTTCTGTAACTGACGCTTTCACTAGTGATATGGGCGTGTTAGATGGATTGTTTAGAAGCGGCCGAAGACGACAAACATGGTCTGTTTAAAGCGCTCTCTCTGAATAAAATTAGAACCTTTTATTATTCTTCGGGCTCGGCAAAATCTTGCCGGGCTTCTGATCCATGGTTCTACTACTTAATTATCTGACTACAGGCGTGATCTGCCGAACGTACGCTCATGCGCGCAGAAGTGGGTGCGGATGACAGACGCTAACTGCAAGTCGGCGGTTGCATGGTACAAAACCTGCGCGCTGTTGGCCAGTACAATGAAGGATGCCGAACGTCAGGAATACACTACCTCACTGATAGAGAACATCAAGCTTAGCTCCGACGACTACTTCCGGGACAGCAGGCGACCCTTGTCAACTCTCAACATTATAGAAAGGGAACTGGGCCGCGTAGTCGAGACGCTCATGAGCCCGCTTCGAATGTCAAAGGTATCTCATTTTAGTCAAAATTTATTCCTCGGGAACCATAGTGGGTTATGGGATTGTTAAAAAAACAAAAATTAAATTGAAAAAAATGGAGGTTAGGTACCATGATTGTAAGTATGATAACATTATGTAGAATTCATTCTTGTAAATTGATAAAAATGGTAATAAAAAATCCATAAAATTTGAGTCATTACAAAATTATCCTTCAATTGATAAGAACATATCGATCTTATTGTTTATAACCTTCGTTGATTACATATAATAGTTTCGCCTGAATACCAATATGTTTATTACACTTTATTACAAATCGCATATATGTATCACTCCTGGCAGGATAATAAATATTATCTGATATATCATAATATAAGTCACAACATTTGGTCCTCCGGGCCGGATTACAGGACAAGCTAGTTAAGGAGACACCCATTTGAAGTAAGCTGTTGCTTGGCAGATCTGAAATTAATAGTGGTGGTACAACTTGATTCCTTTAGAACACACCAAGTCTAATGCATTCCTTAAACCCTAGTCTATTCGAGTGTTCTTCAGGAACCGAGAAGTCTTTGTAACTTCATAGAGGTTGGTCCTGATTAAGGCAGCTTCGTAAGTACATCATTAATGGTGTAATTTAATACAAGAAAGTGGGGGGTAGATATTCCTCTTATATTCCATATATTGACAGTGGCTATGCGTCTGCAGGATATTGATCTTGCATTGGACCCGAGAGGTAAGTTCTCCTCCACTATCAGCAGCTACAGCCCATGGACGATCGACCGCAATTTTCTACTGAAAGCGACTTGGATCGTTGGGATTGCAACGGTCATTATGACTATTGTTATAATGGTCATCATGTGCATGTACTACTTTCAGTACAGGAAAATAAGAGGAGCGGGGAATATGAATGAGTGAGTATTTAGATATAAGTTGTCATCATTCAAACTTAGTCGCTATGTTGCGAAAGAACGCCTTAATGTTTTTGCCCAGAGTGAAGGTCTTAATCTTACGTACATGAGCAACTGCAGGCAGTTCATTCTTGACAAACTTATTTCTCGCCAGTTCACAACTGATTGTGGATTTCTTTTAATCCCTTTTGACTTGACAAGATCTGAAAGATTTGACTACAAAAATCACTCGACATAAGGAAACGACACCCAGATCAGATTTATATCATCACACTGTGAGTTCATGGTTAGCCGTAAATATATACACGAGTTTGTTACTGGCCTTGGGTTGTAGAAAAAGAGATGTTATGTTATATTTATGATTGGTACACATGATTACAATCGTTTTTAGCCCCTTTATTATTTTGTTGTATAAAGGACCTGATGCAGATATGCATAGTATGTCGGAAGGTTGTCCCCCAAGTTGATAAAACTTATAATAATAATAATTGTCTGTTTATCAATACAAGCCAAAAAACTCTTCAACTCATTTAATATCATCCACCGATGAGGCTATTTAATTTTCACATATTCGGGGATAGAAAAGTTTTCATTTATCAACATTTTTTTTAAAAGTTTTCAGTTTGAATTCAAAATCAACGGTCACGTCGGAAAAATTATTACTCTATCCAAACCGAATTTTCAGAAAATCTTATTTAGCCTCATACAATAGAGCCTTTCTAGGAAAAATAATGGCTTTTTATTCATCCAAGAGTGTATTTTTTGAAGAAGTGGAAACAAATTCTTTGATGAAGGAAGGAAAAATGGATGTTACGTTAATAACTGTGTAGAAGATATGAACAAACTTCATGGTTCATATAATACTTTTCACAGAAATCACCAGTTGAAGTAATTACAAGTTTATTTCAGAGAAGCCAACCTATCACATGTTCTGTATTGTCTTCACTATAAAGAACACAGTTGCAATAAACTAAAAAAGGAACATTTTGGACTTGTTCAAGTCGTGACAGAGGACTGCTCAAAATATCCCAAAGGACTTAAAAAAAATACTTTAGTCTAAATTCTAAAGACTAACTTAAGTCTAAAGACTAAACAAAACTGAAACGGAAAGCACTTATCCGCTTGTGAGGGTACAGACGGACGCTACCCTCGGAATCAATCAAGAAGAACACAGCGACTGCTATGATCTCGTTGGACTGCATGCAGGCTTTCGACTCAGTGTCATACAGGATGCTGTGCCGACAGCTTTGTGACTGGGCATGCCCAGAGCAGTTATACACCATGTTGGTTTCCTTCTTGAAGGACAGATGTTGACTTGTGGAGTTCCTCAATGAGTGGTTTTGTCTTCGGTTTCACCATGTACACATTTGAAATTGTTGGGACAAACTATAAGAAAGCTACGGTAATCGCTTTTGCCGACGACATTGCTGTTTACAGCTACAGCATGAATGCACAAAGAGCACTCACACAGGCTGAGTCAGTTTGCAACGTAATCAGTGACAGGCTGGGTAAGTTGAACTTTAGTGTGAACGCCGGGAAGACCGACTGCGTAATCTTCTCTCACCAAAAGGGCAAAAAAGCTTTGCCAAAATCATGTAGTATAGGAGGACAAGAGAACTCGCCAGTTTTCTCATTCTACTTTCTTGGTATAAAAATGGATAGGCATCTCCATTTCTCTACTCACATTCGTAGTAAACTAAAAACAGTACGACAGATGTCTTACCGGCTTTCGCACTTGCCAACCTCACCCAATCGATGTATAATTTTTTTTCTTCCATAGCCCCTTTAAATTTACAGATAATTATAGATCCTCAGGCGAATCTAGTCGATGTATTTTTATTATTTTTTTTTTCTTAGCTCTCAAACTTGGAAATGTAGGATGTAGGAAAAATAAAGGAAAAATTATTTGGGATGATGGGTGCCTTTCACTAAGGGGAGTCCCATTTCATCAATGCGTCGATGTATAATTTTTTTATTTTTTTTTCTTAGCTCTCCAATTATAAGATTAAAGATGAGGGAAAAATAAAGGAATATTTGGGTTGAGCGGATCCTTGTACTAGGAGTACCTGCTTGAAGGTGGTGTGAGGGAATTAAGGAGTGTGGAAAGCTTCGGTAGAGGTTGATAGTTGCGGTAGAGTGGTGAGAGTCCACTGGTGGCTGGGCCTAGAGTCCCTCTAGGCATGTAGTGCAGTCTTATTTAGTTGGATAGCAGTCGATGTATAATTTTTTTTTTTTTTTTTTTTCATAGCTCTCTAACTTATAAAAAATAGGATGTGGGAAAAATAAAAGGAAAATTATTTTGGATTGATGGGTGCCTTTAACTAAGGGGAGTCCTATTTGAAGGATGTATGAGAAGGATGTGGGGTGTGGGCTGCCTAAAGGAGGCTGCTGGGTTCAGGAAGGTAGTGAGAGTCTACCTATGGTGGAGCCTAGGGGTACTAGGCATTAGTTTTTAGTCGGCCAGGTCGTACCTGGCCTCGCCCCAGTAGGGGCCTGCACTAAGACAGATCGACCTACCCTTGGTAGGTAAAAGGGGTCATGTGGCTTCGGTTGAGTCGGCGGCCGGGAGACCGACCTCAATCTGTCGGCTGGGTGTGGATCGTTCAGTCCCCGTCAGGGGGCTCGTGTTGGATCAGGTCTATCTGTCTCCAGGCTTCGGCCGTCCAGCAGTGCTTCCATCGGACGGGCATTGGTGGTGGTTGAAGGTCGGAGAATAGTGGGCTGTGGCTGTGTCGAAGTGAATCGAAAAATTTGATGTGTCGTCTGTTGATAAAATCTTGGATGGTGAGAACTTCAAATTTTTCGTGGATATCGTCTGCCTTCATTCGGTCAAACGGGGTATGTTTGAGGGAGGTGCGGGGAACTCTGTTCTGAAATTGCTGGAGCGTTTTTAGAGTGTTAGGAGATAGATACTTGAATAGTAGGGTCCCGTACATCAAAGCAGGTCTCAGGACGCTCTGGTAAATAAGCAGCTTGAGGCGTACTGATAAAGCCGGGCTGTGAAGTAGGTGTCCTAGGCTGTAGAACTTCGATGTATAAAAAATAATTGTTCTTTAGTGAGAATCCCAGAATACATTTACTTAACGAGTAGCTAGATTATGTCATTTTTTCGTTGTTGATTTATTTTGGAGTAAAAAAAACCCTTAGGTCGTCAATGATGTTTTTTTTATATTGAATTGAAACCCCACCGATGCAAGCCCGAGATAGTACAACAGAGAGCAGAGCCCACCCAGGTCAATGTACCTCAGTCTCACATGTCAGGTGGTGGTTATAGATAGTGCTTTATATGACATAAGGTATGATCGGAAGATATGGATAAAATTCATGTTTGATAAATAAAATTTGATAAATCAGTACTCCCCATCAATGTTTACATTTGACATATACTCTTAAGTTCCACTTTCCACTTGATTTTATATACATGCTGCAAAGAGAGAAATAGGTAAGGGCAATAAACGAAGCTCCTGGAGAATAATAATGAAGTATACATAGTTTAACAAAATAGTACAGGATAAATGCACGAAACAGTTTCACATACCATTACAAAAACGCGAATACATGCGACTGGATTCATTTCATAAGTCTTAAGCTTCACCATACAAATTTACTACAGGATATTATTTATTAGGATGGCATCTAGTTAGGGGGCAGCCTATACAACGCTGGCCCGATAGAGCTAGCCATCCATATATGCTTTGCATTTGAATGAGGACCGTTGTATTTTACAATCAGACCATTTTCTCTGGTCCATTCAGTCTCGCAGAACCACCTAACACAGTCTAAAGGGTTATTAATGTTCTGCATAAACAATATTTAAATATTGCAGGTTGACCCACATTGCTGATATTGAAGATTCGCTGATTCGGCAATCGCTGCTCCACATATACGTTCTGCAATTTCAATTTTATTCCCGAAACTAGCTTACACTGAGGCTCGCACGCACAAAGTCGTTTTATTTTACCTGGTGCAATATTCAAATATAAAAGAAAACATTTTAAAATGAAACATTTCTGTACCATACCTGAACAATTAACAGTCACCAGCTCAGACAAGGTACGCTGCCTTGGATTGGACTTACAATGACTTGAAGCACCATAAAGGAGATGTGTGTCTGTTGATGACTGAACCAAGTTTTAGGCGACTGTTATTTTAGCTTGGTGTAGCTCATACGCGATGTGTTTAGTCTCCAGGTCAGTCATACGTGGAAAAAAAACTAAGGTATCGAAACTGTGTTCCTAAGCTTTCAAATGTATTGAGATACCATCAATGTCTTCTTGATACCTCCGTTGTGTGAAAAGTTTTGTTACATATCTCAAAGGATTATTCAGGGAGTTCTATCGTTGACTGAGCCCTTAAGGTATGAGAGGGAACCTGTATACAATTTAAGAAATACATTTCAATAAAGATATTAATTTTTACAGACAGGCAAATATTTCCATTAAGACTTCACCCCATTGGGTACTTGTCTTATAGTAGAGTACTGTATGATTTCTTCTCATTCCGTTATTTTTTAAGGACTTCACAAGAACTTGATAATTAATACTTCCATCCACAGGAAATGTTAGCAATTGCATCCCTACTCCGACCTATCCATACACCAGCCTAGCCGATTTCAAATCCCTTTAGCTATCTTCTGACATGACAACGCTCCGAAGGTTTTGTCCCACAAAAAAGGCTGTCATGTACACCATTTTGTTCCGATTTGCATAATCATTAGGCGGGATTATGTGTATCTAAGAAGGTCGAAAATTTACGAATTTTATAATAATTATTAATAAAACAAAATTATTTCATTTAATTTTTTTTTTTCCTCTAAAAGTAGCGAAGACAGCTACATGGACTTTAACTCCCCAAAACCACAGCAATGCCAGTGCTCACGCAGGGTCTGGGACACCGGTGAAAACAAGAAGTCCCAGAACAACAAATACAAAGTGTCTTTTACTGACTTCTCTGATGGTCAGTTCACAATAATGTTTATATACGTAAATATTTAATAGATAGATAACGATAGATTTATCATGATAGATATAAAATGTACCTACACTACTTGATTTGAAATGTACATATAAATATATATAAAATTAAAGCCCTTAACAAATCCTAAACCCCAAACATTGCTATTCCTATTCCTCTTGCTCTTGCTAACAGTTCGTATTCTTATTTTTATTCTTTTGTTTTTTTATAAAGTTATTTTGACTTGTCCATATGACCTTGTTTTGATCTCTGAAATAAAGTGTTTTTAAAAACTGATTAAAGTTGAAAGATTATTTAACTATATAAACAAAAGAAAGGATGCGGGAAGTTAAATGAGAATATGAAGACATAAATACGGGACAAGGCGAGAGTTTCTTAAAAAACTCTTTTTATATAAATTATTATATAAATATTAAATGATTTAAAAAAAAAAAAAAAGCTAAGCGTAATTATTTTCTCTCGGAATACTTCTTTTGATTGATCAACCATCTAGTTTACTGAGAATCATCTTTTCTACCACTAAAAAACTAGCTATATTATTTATATGGGATAGTCTAAAACTGATTCTACTGATCTACGCTCTTTGTTACGCAAATCCTTTTTTCAAATTTAGCTCCTTTTTTTTTCAAATTCCTCTTTATTGCATTTTAACCAAAGACTAATCATAATATTTTGAGGAGTTGAGGAATGAGATTGGCTTCCAGAAAATATTAGCGATCGAATATTCATTCTCATTTAGCAATTAATGTATTCACCGCTCGTACATAACCTGTACTTTTAGTAGGATAAACAATTTGACATCAAATATACTGTTTACAGAAGGCGATGATTCCGCTAACAACATTGGGATAAGATTTACGACCGTGGACTCCACCAGAGCAGCAGAAGACCAGAAGTCCCCGAACCCTCAGACCAAGAAGAAACCCCGCGAGAAGCGAAGGAACAAGTGAACTCGAGATAATATGCACATGTTAAGCTAGTTCGCTAAGGGATACTAACCGAAATAAACTATGACGATTCATCGCGGCTGGTATTTGTAGTTGTTGTTATTATTGCAGATCCCGGTAAGGGGGACTTCACTTTGACTAGTACTTACTTTTGCAAATGGTAATTAGTAAGTTCAATAACGAAAAAAATAAGAAAAGAAAAGCGAACCTCAGCTAAGTCTGGTTCATTTGACTACTAAAGCAACTTTTTTCATCCAGAAGTTCCGTAGCAATGTTTAATATAAAACACACAAATTTTCTACCTGACGTTATTAAGTTATATATTTTATTTTATAATTTGAAGCTGATGTAAATATCCTTGGCCAGGATAGCTTAAAATAGAAAAACATTAACAAAAAAAATGATATCTGTAAGTTTTTCCTAGTAAATAGTTACGAAAAAAATATTTCTAAGCAAACGGAAGAGTATTTCACCTAAACCGTTCGATTGAACAAAACCCTAACTGCTTTTCCCAAATGATATAATTTTCTAAAATGTCAAGCGAGCTTTCTCCTGGTTTAACATAGCCGATTTTATTTTATGAGAATATTAGAAATGATTTTTTTTTAATCAAATTTTTCTTCTTCTATGACTCATTATAAAAAAGTTTAAAAATGTGTTAAATATTAACATTGTATAAAATTAGTTTGTTATTTATACATTTTGCCAACACAAAGAGGTAGTGTTATATTTCATGAATTAAACATGAGCCCTACGAACAGTAATTAATGTTTACCAACACAGATTTAATCAGATTAATGACAAACTGAATTGTGTTTTAAATATATCGTAGCAAGAAATATACTTAAAACAAAATGAGGTAGAAGGTGGAGAAACGATACTCTCTTGAGTTTCTTAAAAAGTGAATGATTACGAAAAAACTGTTCGTTTGCTGTTATTTATTAAAGCATCTAAATCAATACTAGTTGATTTAAATAATTGACCTTTAAAAAAATTCTAAATAACTATAAGAAGCTATCTATGAAAAAATGAACCTATTGAAATTGAATTTCTTTTGTTGAACCTTTAAAAGTTCATTTCATGCAGTATCTTTAATTATTGTCTTTGACGTTGTCCTTAGCTATGAGGAAAAACGTCTAAGTCTTACGTAGCTACTGAGCTGAGACTTTTATAAAAAAAAATTTTTTTACGTATAATTCTTTTCTCTTCTCTATTCTATTTCGGGTTATTTCTAACAACTGAGAACTGTGTTTAAAATTTCAGATCTTCGATCCTACCCATTTGGGCTCAGCAAAAAAAACACCAATAAAAGGCCAGAAAAAAAAAAAAATTGTCGGAGTTGACAAAACTGTGCTGGAGACAGGCGAGGGGACGGCAGAAACCGTAAATAACCCAAGGATACGGGCCAGAGTATAATTTAAAAAGCAATAAGACAGACCGTTGGAAAGTCCTCACCTTCCATAAAGGGAAGGCGTGAGACCTCTTTCACCGAAATTACGTCATCATCATCAACATCCGAGAAGGCGGTGTCACCCATTTGCTGCCTGTTACGCACCTCCTCATACGCCCTGTAACCTTTTTTTTTTTTTTTATTTAAAGCTTTTCTTTAATGTAGCCGCCAATTATTTTCTGGCCTTAGTGCAATTTAGATCGTCCAGCGGTCGCCGATTCGATCTTGAGCGATAATTTCGCCAATGGCCAGCTTTAGAAAGGTCAGCTTGGACATTTGTATCAATCCTACATTCAACGTGGCATAAATGCCAGTCCCTAATGATAGGTCACATTAAAATTGATCACAAAAAAAAATAAATTATAAACGATGGGTGCTTCCTACATTCCAATATGAAATAAATCTCAGATACGATAAAACGCATTTGCATTGCTTTATAGGTTTTAATTGATGTATCATTAATTGCCTTAGCACTGTATATCTCCAGTCGGCGTGTTTTTATAGTTTTTAGTTTTGAAAAAACGGTGACGAGGAAATTTTAACAAATTACCTAGAAAAAAAAGAAGAGAAAACCGCTTCACTGTCTTTCAGACGACAACCGTTAAGTATACAGAAGCGTCTTTCATAAATCTTTCTTTTTTTCATAGCCCCTTTAAATTTACAAATAATTATATATCCTCAGGGGAATCTATTTACAAATTATTTTTGTATTTCCGGTAGCATTGCTACATTATATACAGGTTTTGTTATTTTATTTAAATTATATAATGAATAAACAAGTATAATGATACACATCATACGTGACTGGACTAAACTGACTAATAAAGTTGATGGGGCTCACCTTTTTGATCAAACTTAAAACTAACTTACATACTTTACTAATTCTTAACCTAATTTTCCCCCGACAGTCTGTTGCCATCGATGCGGGAGGAGTGGTGAGGCCATAGTGTTAAACACTGGGTTGGTTAGGTGCTGCAACGAGTCAAAATCCTTAATGTGTCTCCGGCGGATGAACTCACCCACCGACGGCACACCAAGCAACAGGTGCAGGTCAGCGTTCTTTAACCTCTCGAGAGAGGTATGTCGGACCACTTTTCGCATGATCCCATTCTGGAAATGTTGGAGACATTTGGCTGTATTGTCAGTCAAATGGGTTTATAGCGTGGCCCCGTACAGCAGAGCTGGCCGGAGGACATTTATATATCATCAATTTGAGACGATGCGACAGGTTGGGTGAAGTTAGCAAGTGCGATAGCCGGTAAGACCTGTGTCGTACCTTTTCTATTTTATTACTAAAATGAGTAGAGAAATGGAGATGCCTATCCATTTTAATACCCAGATGGTAACTCCAACGTTAAAAATAAATCTGGGGAGTATGGTGATGATATCAGGGTTAAATAAGGAGATTTTGTGGGATTAACAAAGATAACGGGAGATTCTTAGATGAGAATTAATTGTTGTGCCGTTTTTGGTCCAAAATGCCTAGGGATAATTTATTTTTCATTACCATCAACAGTGAACATTGCCTTGAGCATTGCAGCTCAGAAATTGAATTGATAGGCATATTCCAACGTAAAGCATTTGATTGTTTAATCTTTATTGAGCTGTAATATTTAGTTTGCACATAAACTTTAAGCCGATTTTTTTGTTTTTAATTAAGTCTACTTCTTTATTAGAATTTTTATTCTACTTCTAGAATTTTCTTGATCATGCTCACACGTCAATAAGCATTTAAAAAAGTATGTCTAGCATGACGTGTGTAATATATAACAATATAATATTATTAGTTAATCATAATTTAGCCTAATGAAGTCATAAAGTTAATTAGTTTTGGTAGAATCAGCTAGTTTTAGTGTGGAAATTCCGTTTAGAGCAACACTGTTAACAGAGGTGTAAAATTGCTTTATAAAGATGATTCTCGGTTCTAATTCCTTGGCAGGCGGTTAAATATTGACGCTTGTTAGCTTAAACCCTAGTTAACCTATGTGAACGCCTAACTGTTTCTTAAGATTTGTCTTTGAAATCTCTAGAGATTCTCGTAAACCGCACCGAGTTGGCCGCTGATCTCTGCTTGACGCCGATATTCTTTGGATAATTTCGTTTTCATAACTTTTTACTGTGAAATAAAACATCTTGTTTCTTTCCCCTGTTTTATTTATTTATACCCGAACGTTTTCGACGTACTATCCGTCATCTTCAAGGGTTCGAGCTTGTCGTAACTTTAAGTGACGCGTCTTGATGGTCTATAGCTACCATCAGCTTGAAACCCTAGTCTGTCGAAAAAGTTGAGGAAATACAACAATAAAGCTGTTGAGAGATAGATGATTTATTTCATAATTCACACAATCCACACCGGCACATCACTATAAATTCCATTTAATTACCTTATTTTAACCGTGGTACCCAAATCATCCATCCGCTACCATAACCTGAGATCTCTTAGTCACGATCGTGCTTAGTTAAGGTATCCAACTCTGGAATTAGTATTCTTCAAGCCATGCGCTAATCTCTACCGGTATTGAAATATTGCCTTCATTAATTCCTACTGACATGCCAAATCATGCAAGAAGCATTTTCAAAAAATTTGTATTTCCATCCACCTCTCTGAAAAAAAAGAAAAATATATACCATAAATTACACTGATGTAATTAGTTTTAAATTACTACTAAGCTTTCAAACATATAAAAATAGGAATGTGGGAAAAATAAGGAAAATTATTTTTTGACTGGAAAGTGCCTTTCACTAAGGGGAGACCCCTATTTGAAGGATGTATGAGAAGGATATGGGGTGTGGAATGCCTAGAAAGGCGGATGGAGTCAGGAAGGTAGTGAGAGTCTACCAAGGATAGCTTTTAAGTGGACCCATGTACAAATGTGTTGAAGTCAATGAAACCAAAAACATAAACGAGTAGAGAGTGATGAATGTCATTCAACAACGATGTATTAAAATAGGGAATGAATAAAATTAATAAAAAATAAAATAAAACGAATAATGACGAATTTTGAATCGTTAGATTGGACGGAGATGACATCTGTTGAAGTCTAGATTTAAATATTGGGAGGTCGGTGAACGATAAATATTTATAAGAGTAGACTTTAAAGTTTCCAACACGGATGATAGGAAGCATATTTGTGGGATAGAAAAAAATGTTTGGGATCTAGGTTTGCGTGATTTGATAGTGTGAATCAATTGGAGAAGGTTGTAAAGGTAAGGATGACTTTTTTATGATAAGTCTGACGAGGATTCAGAAGTATTGACAACGAGCAGAAGTGTACAGTCATTCCAGCTATAAGTAATACTGCGAAAAGCGAGAGGTCTCTTGGGATCCTGAGTGTAAATCTAAGAAAACAATTCATCATCTGTTTGAACCGAGCCTCGAGATCTTATGGATACACTGCAAGAATTTAGCAGCGTTGTGAGGATGATAAGTATGTGAAGGTTGAGTTAGAGTATTTCTCAGCGTACGCTTCGATGATTCGGCAATGTATTACATAGAACGTTGCATTTATAGCCGGTTTTGGGGCATAACTCTCCAGCCACGAGGGCAGTAGATACCTTCTAAGCGGCGGCCGCAGTGTTTGCCGTATAAAGCCAAGTTCTCATCGGGTGTTTCGGCGCGGAACATGTCCTTCCAGCGGCGTAATTAACTATATATGCATATATATGGCATGGGACAAGAAAGAAAATGGAAAACTGTGGCCCTTACAAATGCGAGAATCGTGGCTAGATCATATCTCCGGTCGGCTGCTAATTCGCGGCTGGTCACGAGTCGGATTTGCATATGCCGGCTCGATAATTAACACATGTAGCCGGCACGTGAGGCGTGGGTCTGCTCTGTTGTTCTTTTGGCTCTGTTCACTCCTGCCACTGATCTTCCTCTGGGAAATTTTGTCTTAAAAAGGGAAAAATCGCCTTCTGTGTTTCAAGGTTCATTGTCATTTAGCCAATTTATATTAAAGTTTGACGCACTACTCAGGTAAGGATTTCGATACAACTGAGAAAATTATTTTCATGACTTTTTGTAATTTTAGTCCCATTTTTCTTAAATGAGTTTGCATTACCTTCCTGGGCAGCTCGGAGAAACAGTTGCTAATAATAACCATAACAATAAATATGAGCGCACTGGCTGGGGTGAACACGATCCCTCTTGTTCTTAAGCACGCTACTCCGCTCACAAACACACACATACACGGGACATTATCATATTATCACAGCTAGGGGTGCCTAACCCATGAAGACCTGGGAATAGGTACAATGCTGCATACTAGAAGCCAATTAGCCTCGGACGAATCTTGAGTGAGGGATAAAGTGGAACCGCAATATGAATATTGCAACAATCCGAGCTTATATCTTGACTACCAACAACGAACAGTCAACAATAGACCACACATAACAAGGTTGCCTTAATAACACTTGACGAAGTATATCATTGGATATATATACAGGAGCTTAAATTGTCGTGATGGAACTTGGATTGCAAAAAGGCTAGGAAAGAGAAAATAGTAAATTTGGACCTTCCATGGTAAATCAGAATTAAAACAGGATTGAACACCTTTGGGAAAAAATAAGTACTATCATTAGTTATCTACAAAACCAGGACAATGCTTCCACAAAACTAAGAAGGAATATTGATGTAATCATAGTTATGGGCCTCAAAGGAACAGAAAGGTCAAACTCTATATGTTTTCATAAAGCGAAAACTGGCAGTAAATGCAAGTAGGATAAGAAGCGGTAAAGAGGATTAAGCTGGACCAAATGTTTAATTTGAATCAGAAAAAAATGTATACATAGGATCAAGACAAACAACATGAACAGCCTAAGATTTGTCCAACAGCAAATGAGGCTCAGGATCGAAAAGGTTCTGGGAAAAATAAGAATTCTACAAGAATGACGCATATTGTTTAAAAAATACAATGAAGGGCGTACTAGACCTCTCAAGTAAAGAAGTAACCAGCATCGGTAAAGAAGATGTAACAAATTTAGCGCATTATGGACAGGCATAAACTACCGATACCCAAGGGAAGTTAAGAAACTTATGGTGGTGGACCATAGACCAAGAATATGCTTCAACTCGGTGTAAAAACTTTTCACCTTCATTAGGCAAACAAGATTATAGCTACAGAGCAACTAGGAAATAAGAAAAAAATCAACAGGATGCTTAGAACTGTCGGCATTGAAATGTTTGTTGCCTCTCAAGTAACTTAGGCAAGGGCCCGTGATATAGGCACAACCTGGATAGATTATATCACAAGGGTTTTAGCTCGGCATCATGACATGATTGACCCTTAAAGATCACAGAAATCTATGAAGTTGACCACACAATAATAGTTAATAATAGATTCATTATACCGTCTCATTCAATCATAGAAGGTCATTCTCTGTCTGTACATAGACAAGCTGTAGTCCAAGAGTATGGTTTTACATACTCACAAAGCGTGAATTTTTGAGGCGGATTCTTTTGGTCCCCTTGGGTACTGCCTGGGTATCAACCCTGTCAGTCAGTCGGCTACTAAACGATACTAGAAAGGGACACGCAATCAACAATTAAATCAAGCGTAACCAGGGATAATGTTGATATTGAGAAGCTAAGTGGAGTGGATGGTTTGATGAACATCCACAATTCTTTGAAATTGAGGAGCTTTTGTAAGTCACCACAAGAGCTACGGCTCATGAAGAGGTAAACTATCTCTTGGCATGAGAAATCGGCATCAGCAGCACGGAGAAAATGGTGGGAGAAAATTTTGAAGAAGTGACCTTGAATCGAAATAATTAGGTATTAACTCTAGCCTTAGTTTCCAGTGCTATAAAAATTAAACAGAAACAATTTAGACTCGACCCTTTAACTCTCTATCAACGAGGCTTCACTCATTCGAGATGTAATACTTCAACCTATGAACATTCTAAAAAGTCTTTCAAAGAAGAGTTTAAATATCACATCGAGGTTATACTTAAAAGTTTTTTACAAGATAGAAATTTAATTTAGGCTTTAAACAAATGGGTTTTACCTGTTGCTTGCTCCTTTGGAATGGACTACGCCAGAGTTCAGATGGTACACTCAAGAAAATGACATCTTAAGTCCTGAGTAGCAAGATTCTACCTACGAACAAGGATGGGAGGACGTAATCAGCCTTCTTAAAACGTTACGGGAGCAAGAAACTAGTCATCGAAGCTGTCCTCTGAACGATGAGAGACCCTCAACCTAGTAAAAACTGACAATAGAGAAGCGGTTACCTTTGCCTCCCTTACAGAGATATGGAAAAGCAAAGCATTCTACCACGGGAGTGGATACTTACGCATCGCAATCCTGGATGAAAAATGGCGATATCTTGCAGGAAACTAAAGGATAGCCTTTTACTACACAGGAGCAAATCATTTCCACAAGCGTCTACAGAAAGCACATCTGTAGGGAACATATCACCAATTTGTGTCACCTTTGCAGGAGTAAAGTGTAGTCTGAACAGCTTATGAGTTATTGTTGTCGGGTTCTGGTTGCGAGGGAGTATCTGCAACGAAGATGAACTTGTTAAGAATCAAATATTCCTTCTAATAATAAAATCCAGCGCCAATTGTCTCAGGAATAATATCACTACCTTATTATCCTATCAGTACTGACCAGAAATAGGATAAGACTATAAGAGTCAGATTATTGCGCCTGCGGATGACAATTTTCTGAATGATAATAAATGAAAAGAAGTCAAAATTCCAGGATTCAGCTGAAGAATTAAGGCAACTTTAATGATTGGAGAGTTGTGGGATTTCCCGGATGATCATTTCCTACACTGACTTATAATTCATAAATCAACTAATTAAATAAATAGCAAATTTACATTATATTTTATTACAATAGTGCAACATGTCAACCTAAAATTATCGATAGCCATATTTATTTTAAAATATTATCCTTTCTTGTATCGTTCATTTTTTATTTAATTTAATAATTATTTTGTTATTTAGTTTGGTTTTCGTTAGTTTTCCCATCATGAAAACTTTTGTTCATTAACCGGTTATTAATGTAACAGTGAACTGGTAATAAACAACCATAACATTTTATGTACATTGGAATATTATCTTGTACTATGCTATTATATTACATAAAAGAAGTAATAAAGATTTATTGTTATTATTACCTCTGAATACTGTTGATATTCACTTTCTAAGTCATAAAGATGTGGTTTCTAAAATTTTGTTTTTATATATTTCAATAATACAATTTACGTAAACAAATATTGGTTAAAAAAAATCATAGTTCTATTAAAAAAGTTTTTTAAAAGAAATATACATCCCAAAGGTCAATCTTTAATACATTGCGCTTAGAAACATTGTTCCTTGGTGAAAAGTACGGTCAATTTACATCTAATTACGCATTTCAATCAATTTTTTTTTAAATATCTTTATCGTTGTGTCCTAGGTGTCCTTCAAACTCATTACAGCCAAGTACTTTCAATATTATTATGGGTAATATCAATTTGTCCTTTAATTTGTGAAGGGGTAGACATCCCGATTATAGGCCGAGTGGGTGCACCTCTTGTGTCTTGTGCACGATCCACGGCACAGGTCCCGTGGGAAGAACCGTCCCTCGACGATGATTCCGCTCTATTAAGTGGTCATCCTCACCGACACACTGATATTTAACGACAGGGGAAAAAAGTAATACCTAAATAAGTAATTGCACGGGACAGGGACCGCTTGGTGTTTACAGGAGAGATGGGACGTGGATAAGCGACGCTAATCCTCTTAACAAGCCACGACGGGACAGAGCGAACAGTCGTCCAGGCGACCCAGCTATTCCGAAGATCGGGGAAAGGCTGTACTCCAGGCAGGGAAGGAGTCAATTTTCAGAACGTGTTAACTTAGCTGGTCCTTGCAAGGATACTTATAGCCACTGATCGATTTTTCAAGACTGCAATCGATTGGACAGGCGACCGTTATCCTACTCGTTCAAATCACTTTGTAACATTTATTCCAGGCACTAACTTTTATTTGACATTTTATATCGCTTAGCCAATATAGGGGTAGAAGATATATTTGTTTCGACTCGGAAGCCTTATAAGATTGAAGGTAAACCAAAAAGCAGACGAAGTAATAAAACTAATGCAATTACTGCCTCCCAAATATGTAATACTCAGTAGAAACATGTATCTCATTTTAGAATAACATTTTCGAAAAAACTGCACTGAGCTATTGAAAAAAGGGCATTCAAAACTAGTACACTCCTCTTTACATACAAATCCCTACCGAAACGCTGTAACACACCACCGTTAAACGTCAACTTACAAACTGCTTATACGTACATTTCCTAACAGTTTTATGGAAATACTTTTGACAAAAGCAGAAATATTATAAAAATCATTTTTATAACTATAATATAAACATGACACAGATTCCATTTGGATTAAGGCTAGTGTCGTTACACGCAAAGAAAACTGAATTCACTTGCTGTTTATAAAATTTCACCGAACTGGACGACTTATTTGAATGGCCACCTAAATTCGATTTATATTTCTATAAGCACATTCGTATTTCTGGATTTATTTCTTTTGCGTCACTATCATCGTATCCTGCTGTATATTATAGTTAATATAATGGCGCAACACTTTATAAAAGTAGGTGTATTGAAATTATTATTTACGATTTAAGATTTCAAATTTATAAATCTATAACAAGGAGTGTTTTTACAAATGTTACCAGTGGTTACCCATAAAATAAAATTGTCACTATACTTTTAAGCTGCTATAAAATTGACAATACAAATAGATAAAACCATAGGCGAGGAGCCTTCAACCCTGGATGGCCTGAGGACAAGCCACACTCACCTCAAACACGCAATCCGACGTCTTGGGGCCATCCACGAATGTGCAGCTACTCCGGAAGCTTACCATTGTCCACATCCTCGCTCAATGTCCTAGACACTAACGACACAGGGAACATCATGGACGTCAGTTCGATATCGGTAAATTGCTAAACGGGATTGCACTCGATCGAAGAAATTTTATTCCAATCTCTAAAATACTCTAAGTTTCAAGTAAACACAAATAATCATTCTTTGTGTGATTTGTAATTAGGCTATCAATTACCCTAGTGGTTGAACTATCCTTAAAAGAAATATATGAAACCAATAGATTCAATTATACTAATGTATATAAAATAAAATAAAAGAAAAAAGGGTGAACCACATACAATTTCAAGTATAATTTTCCTTTATTATGTTACTATGTCATCTGTTAATATTACTGGCATACTGTTTACTATTACTACTATGTAATTCGGGCCCGACTATATGCCACTGGCATATACTATATACTATACCGATATTATAATAATAAAACACTTTCTATAATATACGAATTCGTAGTTCACGCCTCAACTTCTCAAGTGATTATAACTTTTGGTTGCTCTTTCGTTGTATTATTTCTTTACCTGGTAATATGACAAGTAAAGGTCGTTTTTTGTACGCCAGACAGACATTTCTCCCAAGGATCGCCGAGTTCTTCTCTGCAAGACAAGCTGGTAACGCCTACATATACTCCTAGATATCTGAGCTCTTCATTGGGTGGAATCCCTTGGAATATGATTGCGTTACTTTATTAAGGCCAGGGGAAGGTGCTATCAAAGAACACACTTAGATCCTCGTGTCGGGTGCCTAGGGGACCCGGTTTCTCTTCGGCATAGTCGACACATACAAGAGGAAAGATTGGAGAAGAGCCACCTACAAGAACAAGAGGTTCCGAAGTGGAGGAGGCTAAGAGGGAAGCCCGGTGGGTGAGCTATATGCGGCTCCCGTGCTCTATTGGAAACTCCTGTACGTCGCCGTCTAATGGCGGCCATTTGTTCTTGAGATAACGCCCCGGCAGAGACAGGGGAACCGCATTTCGGATCATCTCTTATCTCTCACGATCTTTAGATCGAGGCTCTTCTTCTGGGATTCCTTCTAGCTCTTTTATTTATTGTAACAATCAATTTATTTTATTTATCGTCTATTTTACTTTCGCCTTGCTCAACTTCATTCCAGGCTGCATTCTCAAGACACCAACACCTGGTAGTTATATTAATACAATTCCTTTACTTGCCCGATGCACTGTGATGGAAGTAGCTATATCTGTGTTTTTATTTATAAATATCAATCCAAAGATACACATTAACATTAGAGGAATGCTTACTATACTAATGAATAGGTTTGATATTTGTGTAATTAATTAAAACATTGCCTAATTGTAAAATCGTTAAAAACCAAATATCCCATCCGACCTGTATTTCCCATCCCACAAATCTGCTTCTTTCCTATCTGTGGCACAAACCTTTGGGACTCCGTTCCCTTCGATATTCCTTGTTCGTAAACTCTCCCAACCTTATCTACCTCCAATCCAATAATGCCTGATTCGTTAGTATTAGTATTTATTTTATTAATTATATCGTTTCGACATTTTTTCGTTATTTTTTTTTTATCTTGCATACAGTTTTGGGTCTAAATATCTCAATAAAGGACCCTTTCCCATTTCTAACTCCTTTTAACTGTAAACCAAGAGTCTGAAAGAATAGAAAAAATTATTTCCATGAAGATTATCGTATTTGCCAATGAAAGAAAATAATGGCAGAACTTGGATTTGACCCCGGGGCCTCATAAATATTGTTTCTGAGAATAAACGAGTATTTGCGACGAATCGAAGGTTAGAGTGCATAGTAAATTTAAACTTATTTTATGTGTTCCTTGGATTACGTAATCTCATTTTTAAAACTATTAACAATTTTACTAATTCGACATTTCATTACGACTCAGTAACCATTCTTTCACGCTCTTTTCCGTATTGTAATAATTCCTTTTTCTTACGCTGTAACAATCGTTAAGAAATGTCATTCCCCACTAATCATTTATGTATTTTGTTTCAATGTATTGCCTCTAGTTCAATGAAGTGACCATTTATATAACATAAGCTAAACACATCAGTGTAATTTTTGGTTTATAATTTTCTTTTTCTTTGTCAGACATCGTCATAGACATATTATCCTTCGTCCTTTTTGTCATTAAGGTATATTATTACTCTGAATAATCCCAGAACATTTTGTTTCATTGAGAAGGCCCATTGACATTGCTTAAGTCAGCCAATTTTATAATAGAAATTTGAAAATTAATAAAACACACCCATCAACTGAGGGTAGGTGGTTGTGTCTTGGAAAAATTGCAAATATTTTACAATTATGCAACAATATATAATTTAACCTGGTAAGAAGTAAGCCCTAATACGAACTGAAGGGCCGATTACTTGTTAAATTTGGCGACGCTATGACTTCGTTGTTCCTGTGAAAATTACTTGCTGATGTAGTATATAAACTGTTGAATTGCATTTGCCACCGAGAGGTCGGCCCGGGCCCTTAAAACTTCCAAACACTTCCTTACGCTGCTTTTATCGTTACTGCTTCGCTGATTCCCTTCCTCACTGCCTACTTTAATCTTCATTCCATTTCCGCCACACTTTGCCTTCCTTTACAGCCACTTTTCTTCGAGGGCTGGACCGTAGTTAATTTACTGGCAGGCATAACCAGATTTGAAAATTAAATCGGCTCAAATGCCTACAACTTCGAAATTTAGTTTTCCATGATATGGCTTTGCAAGCTCCCGACATTAGACTATAAACAAGTTAATACAATAACAATCACTGGTCTCGTGTTAATAAATATCCTTGGTAGACTCTCACTACCTTCCTGACTCCATCCGCCTTTCTAGGCATTCCACACCCCATATCCTTCTCATACATCCTTCAAATAGGGGTCTCCCCTTAGTGAAAGGCACTTTCCAGCCAAAAATAATTTTCCTTATTTTTCCCACATTCCTATTTTTATAAGTTTAAGAGCTTAGAAAAAAAAAAAAAAAAAAAAAAAAAAAGTGTTAATAAATTTATTCACAGCTATAAGCAGGTATACTTCTTATTAGTTATTAAAATTAGTTAATTTTATTTTGATTATTGATATCATTTGAAATTTATTAATTAGTTATTTTAGTTAAGTAATTTTGTTTTAAATAGTTACTTGTAACTCTGTAGAAGTGAATTTAATAATAATAAAATTGAAGTTATGTTTAAAAATGATTACTATGGAAATTAACATTGTAGATATAGTGCTCCACAAGGAACGAACAGTTAGCAACCCGTGACAAAATGACTGACCATCATGAAATCTGGCTGGAAAGCGACCCTTGGTTTCTCAGTGAGATCATCCTGTGACAAGATGCTAGGTGCAGTCTGACTAGCGGCAGGCTATATTTCTCTGTGTTGGATATTGATTCCCTCAAATTTCATGCTGTGATGTGGGGATTCTCCAGTTCAGTGGGACATATTCCCTCTAATTTTCCAGAATCGTTAATAGTTTTAAAAATGTAAAATATAAATATAGATTGAAAAATGAGATTTAATAGTGAGAAAAAATGAAAAGATTACGCAAATAGTGTATCCATAGAACAAATAAAATAAGTTGAAATTTTGAAATGCACTAAGTATAATAGGCTCTAGCCTTTGATTCCACTGTGCTGCAAATACTCGTTTATTCTCAGAAACGTTTCAATATGGCAATATTTATGAGGCCCCGGGGTCAAATCCAGGTTCTGCCATTATTTTCTTTCATTAGCAAATACGATAATCTCCATGGAAATAGGAAATAGTTTTTTCTATTTTTCAGACTCTTGGTTTTCAGTTAAAAGGAGTTAGAAATGGGAAAAGGTCCTTTATTGAGATATGTAGACCCAAAAATGTATGCAAGATAAAAAATAACGATGTGTGTGGCAGGCAGCTTTGGTTTACAATTACAGGATGTTCTCGGTATCAAGCGCGCTTTACTATACATGCTAAATGTACCGTGTTTGTTATTTGTATCGGTTGAAACCTCTGTGAACTCAGTAGGCCGTTCTATGAACCCGCCTAGCCTTTAAAATAATTGAAGGTGGCTATCTGTGCACGGGTAAAGTGCAGCTGACACCTCCATCTGGGTATGGCGGCGAAACTGAGTGTTACCCAAATGGGATCCTGGCCGCCTAAAGTGCCTTTCCCCCTCCGAGCGCACTTAAAATACCCGGGAGCACTTTAGGCACCTGCTAATCCAAGGCAAAGCTTTAAGTAGCGCCAGGGCGGTAAAGTTCAGGCGACCTGCCCCCCTGTTTATTTGTGCTAATTGAAGTCGCCCAGATAAACCAAGCCGATGTTAGGACGCTCATTTGAATTGTTCCCAAGCCTGCTCTTACAGAGAATTCCCTTGTAATGGTGTTCAAACAGCTGTAACCCACATTCGTACAATCAGCTCCGTGTGAATTCTTTCTTCTCCTGGCTTGCAGACATTTAAATGAACCTACCCCGAAGGGAAAGGATCAACTTCTCTTGAGGGAGAGGGCCTCTTTCTACTGCTATGTCAACATGCTCAACAATAGTGAACGTAAAAAAGATTTAACCATCAACATTTTACAGGTACACAGGTGGTCTGAAAAGTTTCCAACCTCAACAAGAAGATGATAATAAAATAAATAAAAGCTTTGTTAGGTCGGAAACTTTTCAGACCACCCTCGTATATCAAACAATACCTTGAACTATGGTAATTTATGCTGATTAATTTCTAGTTAAAACGAAATGTATGGTTCTGATCAGTTGATTTTTCCTAATCATTTAGACCACATTAAATAAATCAAACATTATTTAAGAGATTCCACGGTAAAAAAAAATAGCAATAAAAACTGAGCATCGAGCCAGGTCTAATACTATTTACATGTTTTCTATTAGCTAAAAAAGCGGTTTTAAGTGGCGGGGATAGTTAATCAAATAAAATTAGTTTTTTTTTTTTTACGTCAAAAAGCCGTGTAGTGTTATTTCCAATAATTTACTATATATTTAAGATACTACTGCGGAGTTATTGTAAGAATCTTTCTCAGTCCTTTATTTTGGTTATATGTATTCTGAAAATTACAATTTCGTTCATAAGTGAAATGAAAAATAGCGATTATTTTGGCTTAATCAGTGTGTGTAAACAACACAGAGGTGGTTTAGCAAAATAAAGTTTTTTTGATCTAAAAGTCGTGTGGTGTGTTTTGCAATCATTTATTAAATATTTGAGATACTAACGCGGATTCTGTAAGAATCTTTTTCAGTCCTTTATTTTGGTTATATGTATTCTGAAAATTACAATTTCGTTCATAAGTGAAATGAAAAATAGCGATTATTTTGGCTTAATCAGTGTGTGTAAACAACACAGAGGTGGTTTAGCAAAATAAAGTTTTTTTGATCTAAAAGTCGTGTGGTGTGTTTTGCAATCATTTATTAAATATTTGAGATACTAACGCGGATTCTGTAAGAATCTTTCTCAGTCCTTTATTTTGGTTATATGTATTCTGAAAATTACAATTTCGTTCATAAGTGAAATGAAAAATAGCGATTATTTTGGCTTAATCAGTGTGTGTAAACAACACAGAGGTGGTTTAGCAAAATAAAGTTTTTTTGATCTAAAAGTCGTGTGGTGTGTTTTGCAATCATTTATTAAATATTTGATTTACTAACGCGGAGTTCTGTAAGAATCTTTTTCTGTCCTTTATTCCGGTTATATAGATATTCTGAAAATTACAATTTCGTTCATAAGTGAAATGAAAAATAGCGATTATTTTGGCTTAATCAGTGTGTGTAAACAACACAGAGGTGGTTTAGCAAAATAAAGTTTTTTTGATCTAAAAGTCGTGTGGTGTGTTTTGCAATCATTTATTAAATATTTGATTTACTAACGCGGAGTTCTGTAAGAATCTTTTTCTGTCCTTTATTCCGGTTATATAGATATTCTGAAAATTACAATTTCGTTCATAAGTGAAATGAAAAATAGTGATACTGATGATCTTCGGCTCAACCAGTTTACGGTAACTTTTTCAATGCCAAAAACATATTTTTTTCGCATTTGGAGAAAAGTTCAAAACACCAAATAAACCATCATTTCAATGACCATTCATATCGTCGACATTATACTTGACGTCAGATCCAAATTCCCTTTCTTGAAACAAGTCTACTAGTAAATTAAAAAAAATCTTACTCCAAATAATGTCTTGAAATCGGCTTTTATTACATCCCGAGCCTATTTTCATTTATTTATTATTCTATGTAAATATTTTATTTAGTTACTAATATTTTAATTTATAGCTAAAGAGGCGATTTGCAGTCCAAGGAAACCATGGTGGTTTAGCAAATGATAATAAGTATTTAAGGTAGAAAACAACAGGCAGGTTTTTGGTTTTTTTTTCAGAGTACGTTTTTAAAAAATCTTGTTCTTAACCGATGATAAGTATGGTCATAATTTTAGTAAATCAAAAAGTATTACCAATACATATATATAGTTAAATAACTCTCAACCGAATATCTCTTTTTAAAAACACTTTATTGATAAGTCGACACAAAGGTTACAATAATACTGGACGATTCTTAATAATTACTACCAACTAAATACAAACAGAACGTACACTATGAATATGCTCTTGGTCACACGCCGAAAGAGTATATATAGGAGAGGAATGTTGTTATGGGTTAATACGGTTAGGATTACCTGAGGTCACTTAACTATATATATGGGGGAAAATATGGGGTAGCTTGGTCTCATTTAAGAAACTGAGTCCCGTTTGTATTCTTTCTTTATTTTTTAAGTACTTCATTTATTTTAATTTTAATGAACAGAACTATAAGGTCTTGTTTTTAAGTTATTAAGTGAAAGAATTATAGCTCACCCTAAGGAGTCAAAGATCGGATTTCAACGTCTAATTGTATCCCAGTGTGCTTTACGGGGAGAGGTGTCGGACATGCGGGAGCAGGCGATAAATCCAAGCCGGGTTCGGTACCGTCTAATTGCTGAGATAATTGTGAAAGAGATATGATGTGGTCAGCTAGGGGCTGCTGAGGTGGTCCATAGCTCTGCCACACGCACCCCTTGTTAGTCGGACTTTATTATATGTTTCCAGCCTGCTGTAAACCACCTGCTACAAGGCACTTAATTAAAATGTTCCTGCTTTGTAATAACAGGCAATATTTTACATTTGCATCTATTCCCTACCTAGTGTCTACTGTGTGTTCTTATAGTTCATTTGCATAATACAAATTTAGGACAGTTCAAATATCTGGCAGATACTATTGATAGAAAACTGAAACAGACATATCAACAACCAAGACAATCGTATTGTTAATGATTTTTTTTTTTTTTTTTTTTATAAAAATTCGTGAAGAGCTGAATTGGGATGAGGAATACTGACGTATTGCCAATAATAAACAAAGGGGCAAGCTTGCCAATTGTGACCTAACCTTGTGTGTGTTTTTTTATGCAAAATCACTCAAAAATCAAAGCAACAAAACTAACATATTAGTGTAGACATATTAGAAAGCCCAAATGTAGGGTCTACAGGTATCGGACCAAGTCTGGCTAGCTATGTGACCAACAATACAGAAATTTTTTAAACAAATACAATGAAGGAAGCAGGACGGAGGATTGCATTGTGTGAGCAGTTTTTTTATAGAGATGACAGGCGTTGGATTAAGGCTTACAGGTCAGTAACACAGTGCTCAAACCATCAGGGTGAGCAGCTGTCTTGAAAGCTGTGACGTACGTATGTAATGATAACAATGAGAAATGGAAGGGTATTTGCTTATAGATAAACTGACTAATACACCTATTCCGCTGACAGTAAAAATTACAAGTATTTTATCAAAATGAATTAAAAGATAAACATATAAATACAATGCGAAATAAGAATAAGCTACATGCCCTAAAATTGACTTCATTATTCATAGAGTGGAACAATTGACATCACCAATAATTTTTCATTTTTAAAACTATTACAGTCTCTATGGATATGTTAGAAATATCATTTGAAAAAAAATGATGATGAGAAGCTCGCTTTAGAAATGGGTTCTTTAAACGGTCCTATAACCTTGTTATAAATGATTATTGCTGTGGAAGAGCTGAAATACGGTATAAATAATACAAATATTATTGAAATAACGTCGTTGAAGCACCTAATGAAGAAATTGAAAAATATGCTGATTATGCCCAGACCTGGATAATATTACGACTGGATAAAAATCAAACTTTTCTTCCATTCAATAGTTAAATCGACTCGAGCTATAAATATATAAAATCTGTGGCACCACATTAACATGTGAAATAAACACGCCCTAAAAACTCACTGTGTATTAGATCAGTGTCTAAGATTAAGTTCAATTCATAGTAGGTTTAATATTACTAAGTGTAATAATATAATTTCGTAAGTTGATCCACAACATAAAAAATTATTAAACATATATGGAAAAATTAATGTAAAAATAATGAAGATCAAACATGTTGCAGAAACTGAAGAGACAAGGAAGGAGAAATAACATTAGCACAAATGACGTATACGGAAGAAACGTTAGGAGCTAATTTATTGGATTGCATTCTCTTATTGTATATGTCAGCATGTGTAAACATGTTTATTAGGAGTAATGTAATGAAAATACTCGTAAATACTAATGGATTGTGTTAGGTACGGATGTAAAGAGATCTACTTACATCTACCAAAGATCCTTGTACAGTTAACAGCTATGGCAGTCAACAAACCGATCACTGTGCAAACAGATCAAGTCGCTTAGGGCTGGAGGAAAAAAAATAAAAAATAAACCCGGGCATGATGTAAGTTGTTTTTGCGCAGGCCTGTACACGTTACAGCTCTGAATTCAAATGAAGCGCATTGGAACTTTTGAATTGTGGCCGGAGAAATTGAGCCTGGCTCGTTTAAATTTGGCGATAAATCAGGCAGGATGTGCAAGCGTGGGAGGGACAGTAACACTAAACCTCAGAGAGCGGTCAATCGGCGTGCAGTACCGTCCCTGCAGGGGCCAAGGAGGCAGCCCGATTTAAAATTCAAATATAATACTTACCCACCCTCAAATATAATCAAATGTAAAACCTCAGAGCCGACGGGGGAGAGTTTTTTATCTAGCCTTTTCTTACCTACAACAGCACATATCCACAGGATTTGAATATAAGGGAATGCGAAACCTACGCGTTTCCATGTCCGGCTTTTTTTTTTTCATGCATAAATATTTATTTACTTTTCGAATCGAAATAAATACATTTATATCATATGTATTCATCCGGAGCATGGTAACAACTTTCAAGAAATTTCAGCTGTATCGTTCAAACTCATTGTAAGGTAAATTCGATTCGAATGTAATTCTTATACATGAGAAAAAAAGCGTTTTCTAAGTATAATATAAATTATTTGTGGGTTTTTAATGAAAATATTGACCGATTAGCAGATCGTATGGAATCAATGACGGTTTGTGACAACGCACCCCCAGAGAATAATTCTGCTACGTCACGGTACATTGATTTTGGCCCCAACTTGCTGTTAAAAAGACGACATAAACCACATCGTATTTACAAAAAGTCGTAGAAATTAAAAATTCTGACGGGCACAAACAACCACTCAGTGCAATTATGGTCCTCCTAATGAAAACAAAAACCGCAAGAGAGAGAAGGGGCAATCACTTTCAGAATTGTTACCTCCCCACGATATAGGAAAAAACAAGGAGGGGGTATCCTCCTCTGTGTCCAGGAGTATAGTGGAATATACTGCTACGCACGAGCATTGGAGGCTGGAAGAGAGTGAGAGCCGTAGACGCTCAGGCCTTGAGTTTAACTGGCCACTACAGAACTGACTAAAAACTCATACGAAGTGCTGCAAAGTAAATACAAAATAATGCCCCTTGCTAGGGGCCACTTCCGCTTCGATCTCCGAGGAGGATTGTAGATGTAGGTGATCTTGAATTTGTCTGGTTAGAAAAAGTCATTATGATGTGAACGATTTAAATAAGAATACGAATTCACTTATGCTATGTTATTTTAAAATACCAAATAATTGAACTCTGTAAAAGCAGAGATTAAGCTGATTTGGTACACTTATTGCATGTTTGTACATATGAAAGCTCTCAACAAAGAAGATTTTTTTAGGCATTATAGCTTTGTGTAGTATACGGAGGGGTCCAAAAAAATGTATCCACTGGTTAACAGTCCATAACTTGCAAACTAATTGACGGAGTTGTCTCATTTTTGGTGAAAGTGTAGCTTAAAGCCCAACTTAAAGATATCACTTTAGGTGTTAAAAATGGTCACCATTAACATCCACACACAAACGATGCCGCCGAACTACAGCACGAACTACTGTCTGCAACGTGTTCAGTTGGATATTTGCACATGAATGTACGATGGATTCTCGAAGTTCATCTAATGTGCGTGGCTTTTGTCGATAAACGACGTCCTTTAGTGTTCCCCACAGGTAAAAGTCCAGAGGAGTTAAGTCTGGGGAACGTGGTGGATACTCTACAGCACCTCTATGGCACATCCATCTTCCTGGTAGATTTTCACCGAGATAAGCCCTAACACGATTGTGGTAGTGGGCTGGGGCACCATCTTGTTGAAAGAAAAATGTTCCGTTTCCATACAAGTCTTGGATGGCAGGTAAAATGGATGTTTGAAGCTTCTGAAGGTACACCTCACCGGTAACGTGTCGGTGGCTATGTTTGATACACATTTCGCCATTGCCGTTGAACCACATTAATGCTTTCGTAACAGACTTCCTTTCATCAAATGTAAGCCTTACGCCAGCCATGTTTACTCGAGTAACAAGGTACAACTAACAATAAAACACTAACTATCTGGCGACTTTTGTCATCTGACAAAACAAAACAACGCAATACAACACGATTGTATGGCGATTGCCGGAACTACAAAATATTACACTACCAACAATGAGACAACTCCGTCTATTAGTTTGCAAGTTATGGACTTTTAAACAGTGGATACATTTGTTTGGACCCCTCTGTATTAAATGTAACAAAAAAAGATTTTTAAATTGATTTTATTTTAACATCAAAGGAGAAGATTATTTTTATTCGTTTGAATTTGAATTGTTGATAAAATGTTTGTTCGTTTCTTTAGATTCTTAAAATTTTATAACCACCGGAACAATCCTAAAGCAAATTCTTAATAGCTTGTCTCGTCTCCATAATACATTCGTGTTTTGAAATTCTTCCTGCAAGAAAGAGTGCCTAATTATGCATGGATTGTTCAAGCCGATGTCGACCAATAAGAGTACATATTTAAACGTTTGTAACTCAATCCATTGGAGGCAAGTTATTAAACTGTGATGGGCCAAAGCTGTGGGGGTCCGAGCTCGGAAGAGAACATATAAATTCCAACAGGTTATCCGGACCGATCTAAGCTTTTATTTTATCATAACTTAATACTTCCCACGTGCTGGCCACATCACCTCGGACCGAATTCTTACTTTTATACAGCCGCGATTCGTATGCTAAGTGAGAGGTATGTAGGAGCGGTTAGGCCAACTTAAATATGAAGTCGTCCGTTTGTAACAGCAGGTGGGTTGTACATCCCATGCCTCTGCGGAGGGTCAAAGGATCCTTTTGTCTTTGTATTCATGATATTCTGATGTATTTATATTCAATTTGCTTGCTTAATTTTTTAACCGGTTATTTACTCGTTAATTATTTACTCCTTTAATCTTTTCGGGAACCACCCACTTCTATTCTTGGTAATGGAATGAATTCATTGATCTGAATCCTGAACCATGAAACATCTACTCTAACCTCTTCAACAAACCTCTGCTTTTTAACTATTTTTTTTTGAAACAGAAGGTTGTATATCTATTTCTCAGGCACATATATATATATGTATATTGTAGCAAACTTGGATTAATTAATACATAAAGTCCTTATTCGGAAGGCAAAAGCAGTGTAGCGTACATGCATCAATATTATAAATTCTTGTACTTATCATATCTGAAGGGATATTGAATAACAAGCCATAAATGTGATTGAATAAAGTAAATTATTAGTTTGAAGAACCAATTTGTTGTGAAAAAAAAGAAATGAATGCAATAACTAATTAGTAATTGATTCTATTCAATAATACACTGAATTTTAATAGTCTATTCTTGAATGCTTGAGGGAGGCATCTAAAAGGGTTGGCGTTGGCAGGAAAAAGACTGCCGCTTCTGGCTGGCAAGTCCTGCAAGACTCGTCAATCGACAAACTCAGAAGTATAGGGCTGATGATTATATATATTATTTTGTTTATGGAACTATGTAACGAATGTCTATATATCGGCAAGATCGTTGTTTTTGGCCTTGAGATAACTCGTCTTTAGGCGTATTCTTAATGACCTACGTATTCCCTAGCCTTGGCTAATTAATTAACGGGAGTCAGCTTCCTTCTGTGCTGCCTTTTTACAAACCAAGCTTCGTTGATTTTATTGCGAATTTATATGTATATTTGCCAAAAATCAAGTATTTTTTAGTGCGTCAAAAACAGGTACTACAGCTGCACAATGTTTGAAGATTCAGGATTACAGGTGTCACTCCCTAACCCTAAACCAGTCGTACAGAAAAGTAAAATAATAACAAAAGAAGAGATAAAAGAAAGGTTACTAAAAATACAGGAAGTTACTTTAGAACAAGGAGCAGTTTGCAGACAGTCTGAAATCATTTAAAGGCAAGTAAGCAAAGGTAAAAAAAATACCCTTCGTGTGATAAGACATGATCCTCAAGTCAATACTTACAGAGCAAGGAGAGTTATTTAAAAAAAAAATATATAGAATTAACAATGAAATGTATCAAGTCATAGATCTATGAGGCATCCTAATAGTAAGGAATCGAATACGGAAGCAATCAGAGAAATACATATAGGAAGGCATTTGACAAAGTAGGAGATGAACACAGCTAGTCTAGGACATCAATTTTGCATATATGAATTTTATCCTTGAACGGGATGTGGAGACGTCAAAATTTGACTCTTCATCCATTTTTCAACCACTTGATCCAGCTGCTGAAAATAATTTCCTGCCAGAGTTACGACTCAATACTCGAGGTGTGTAATGTCAGTATTTGCGAATGACAAGGAGTCGTTGATATGAAGTAGATACGACACTTGAGCCGGCCTTTGATCGGCCGTCGTTTCCAAACGGCTCCTTGAACGGGCCGCCGTTAAACACATACAGTTAGCAGAAACTTCTCCGCCAACACGCCATATATTAATTGGCAGAGACGCCGCACGCAGGCCGATGGGTGGTCCGGAGCTGTCATGCTAAGTCTGTTGCGTATGCTAAATGCATGTGGCGAAACTACAAGAAATTCATCTTCTTAGTAAACAGCTTAGACAGAATTTCTCATAAAATTATACACCCTCACGCCGAAATGGAATTGCTGGTATTGATAAAATAATAGATTAATGCTACACAAATTAAACTGCATGTGGTACATATTATTAGCTTTAAATAATAATGGGCCTTTCCGTGAAACAATAGCACACCCAATATTGCATCAAAAAAACATAAATGATGATGATAAATGAGAGAGGAAAGCCTAACTAACTCACTAACAATTGTAACTAGGAGCTTAAGGAAAATGTTGGAGTTATTACAAACGGAAAATATAACGCGAAGTGTTGCTGGGATTAAATTGAATGAATGCAATTAAACTAATAATATTAACGAACTGTGTCTGAGACAGTACGGTATTTAGGCTTCCATCTCGACAAAAGACTGACATGAAACCCACACATGAGGCTAAAAAGACAAGAACTAAACAGACTCTTTGGACAACTGTACAGACTACTTCGAAGGACATCCCATCTCTCAATAGAAAATAAACTACTTATCTACAAAGTTATACCTAAGCCAATCTGGACAGCAAAAAAGTCGAACATCAAGCGCATCCAATCCTTTCAATCAAAAGTCTTGAGAACAATAGTAAATGCCCTTATAACGTCAGCTACAAAACCCTTCTTAATGATCTGAATATACCCTACATTCTTGAACTCATCCCTTCCAAGTTCATAAAATTCCATAGTAACCTATCCAACCACCCTGCACAGTCATTTCACTGCACCACTCATCCCTATAATCCTCCTCGGAGACTAAAACGGCAGTGTCCTCGTGATCTGCTATAAATACGTGACAGTGGGAGTCCTGGCAATGGCCAGTTTCTCCAATCATGTCCTGAGCGTCTGTGGCTCTCGCGCTCTTGGTCAGCCTCCGCTGGCTCTTATCCAGCTGATGAAGGGGCGTGGGGGACTTCTCAAGACTCCGCTTCCTCCTTCGCACGCGAGGGAGGTGACAACCATGTGGACTTGGGGGCCTCTGTGCTGTTTGCATATATAGTCTGAATGAGCGAGTAAATGAAAATTGTAAATTGGAATGAATGAAATCATTTATCGCAATTACTTATAGCCCAATCAAGGAGATTCTAATTTTATCATTATAAAGTTGCTCTAATATAAAAAAAAAAATAATAACGAAGTATGAATTGTTAGATTAGAGGGTGAGAAGTTATTGTTAATGTCTAGGTTTTAAGATTAAAAGAGCTGATATGGAAAGTTTGTGGCACGTGTAGTAAAATAACATTTTTGGGATATGAAATGAAGGTCGGATAGGCGGAACCTAGGATTAAGATATTTCATAGCTGAGTTCAATCGGAGGAGGTTGTGAAGGTAAAGATGCTTTTTAGCCATGATAGTACTCAAGAAGCGGGTTCAAAGAAGCATTTGGTGGGCAGAAGGTTACAGCCGTCTCAATTCGGAGTAGTGCTTATTAAATTAAGGAAGAAGTGCTTTGTCATTGTCCTCATAATCTCATAGCAACTATCGTGTCAAAAATACCATCATAGATCTTTTGATAGAGAAGAGCTATGCCACTAAGAGGTTAACATGGTAGAGACATGGATCCGTCATCGACCTAACCGTTAGATTTGAGAGCACCAATCATGCATATTCGGAATGAGAATATGCACCCTTGCATATTAGGCAACCTGGCCTTACCAGGGTCGTATCTTCTTTGAAACTACTGATAAGCTTTACTTCCTCTTTGAAGTACAACCCAGGTTTCATTAATTTGTGTGTCATAATATCATATCATAATATCGTTCCAAAATTACGGTGATTCTGGGAGACAATTTTAAAAAAAAAGGTTCTAATATAATTTATTTACAAAAGTAGGTAGTAATAGCCGATAAAGTTAATTTATAAATCATGCGTAATTTCTAGAAAATCATGACTGGACTGGATTATGATTTTTGATAGTAAAAAAAAAATTCGTTTGGTGTAGTATTTAACTTTAATTAGAAAAAAGTTGCCTACACCTACAGGTAATCAGTATCCTAAATTCAACCTTAGTTTTACGGACTATAATTGGTCGGTACTAGAAATTTGTTCGATGAAGTTAGTATTTGACAAGAAAAACTGATGGTTCTAGCGGAGTCTATCTTTATCAAATCTATATACTTTCGTATATGCGTTTATGTTCATTAATTTTATTTATTCAATACAATAAATTATCTATACGTCTATTTATTTTAACTTATTTATATAGATATTTTTTTTTATTTCCTATTATACTATGTCTTTGATTTTAAAATTGTGGTTTTATGTAATTAATATTATCAAAAGAGTGCTGCGTTCACAATAACGTGGTGATTACTTAACTTTGAAGCGTCCTCACGCCTTAATCTAACGTATCAGCAGGCAAACGGTTAAACTTGCTGTCGGGCTGCCACTAGGGGAGTGCCTAATCACTCTAGCCCTGGTGACAAGTGCGGATTGTTGTAGTTTATAACATGGACCATTGTTCCATGTGTGCGTTTAATATCTGACTCCATTTATGATAGGTATGTGTCCCGACAATACACTGTGTTCAGGAGAAGAGGTACAGAGGTTTCATAAAGAATAAGACCAGTTTTCAGAGTTCGGGTGGGAGACCGGCAGCGTAATAGATACAAGTCGTCAGAGGGTTTGCTAGAAGGCTGAGTGACAGGGTGACAGGCTCATAGGTGCTGCAGAGAGAGTAGACTAGTAGAAGACTGAGTGGACTTACTTCCAAGGCCCCGGGGCCCTGGCGTAAAGCGACCGAGTGATAGCGGCTGTGGAAATGAGGAGACTGAGAAAGAGTAGCGGACTGAGTTCCCGGGCTTGGTGGCCCGGGCGTAAAGCGCCTGAGTCAAGGCGGAGAGACTGAGTGGGTCGCAGACTTAGTGGGAGTAGACCTACCGGTTTTTTTTTGTTTTTTCTTCTTTCAAAACCTCTTTATTGATAATATATATACAATGACAAAAATAAATAAATAAATTTGGAATTACAGTTGTCTCCTCGTGCTGCATTCGCAGATGCATATTAAGGAGTGCATAAAATATGATACTTTCAGATTGTTGTTAATAAGTCCAATACACATACACTCACTAGGTGATGAGGCTCACCTTCAGCTTGCGACCGTGGAAAACACTAACACTAAAACCTAAACCTAGAACCTAAGACTAAAGCGTTCCAGCCGCGACAGCGTCCTGCCATTGATGGGGGAACGGAGCTGGGGTTATCGTGTTAAACACCGGGTTTGTCAAATATTGCAGGGAGTCAAAATATTTGATATGTCTACGTAGGATGAATTCATCCACCGTAGGCCGATTAAAGATCTCGTGAAGCTCACTGTTGCTCCGCTGCTCGAATGAAGTACCTCTGACCACTTTCATCAGTATACCGTTTTGGAATTGTTGGAGTCGCCGAGCTGTTTTATACGTCAGAAAGCGAAAAAGCGGTGCACCATACAGCAGAGTAGGCCTGAGTATACTCTTGTAGATCAGCAGCTTGAGACGCAGTGATAGATTGGGGGAGGTCAGTAAATGCGTAAGCCGGTAAGACTTCGTGCGTGTTAGCTTCAACTTCTTCGCAAAATGGTTACTAAAATGGAGGTGTCTGTCCATTTTAATTCCCAGATATACTAGGTCGTTGGCTGGTGAATTTTCCTCCGTTCCTACTATGTAACTAGTAGGCAGCGGACTTTTTCCCTTTTGGAAAGAGAAAATTACACAGTCAGTCTTACCCGCGTTTACAGAGATATTGAGTCTCCCCAATCTCTCACTGATCTGGTTACAGGCTACTTCAGCCTGTCTTAGAGCTACCTAGGCACTCATACTGCTACTGTACACCGCTATGTCATCTGCGAAAGCAGTAACTGTGGTATTTTTGTAACGGGCTCCGACAATCTCAGACGTGTATACGTTGAATAGTAAAGGGGATAAGACGGCTCCTTGGGGTACTCCACAGGTCAGTGGCACAGCTTCGGAGAAGCTATCACCCACCCACACCCGCAACGATCTGTTTTAGGAAGTTAGCCAGAATTGAATATAGTTGTTCCGGGCATTCCCGGTCGTAGAGCATTTGACACAGTGTCCCATGAGACACTGAGTCGAACGCTTGGGTGCAATCAATGGAAATCATAGCCGTGGCTATGTTTCTATTCATATTATGGCTAGCTTCTGACTGTACCTTCAGAAGGGGGTGCTCTGTGCTCATACTAGATTGGAATGCAGTCTGCTCTGGCGGAATGATGTCGTTTTCTGAACAGTAATCTTTGAGATAATTCAAAAGAATCTTCTCAAAATTTTTTCCCATCTGAGGTAACAGGCTAATCGGGCGGTAGTGGGCTGGGTTATCTCTGCTCTTGGCTGGCTTTAGTAATGGGAACAAGATGGCTTCTTTCCATGTATCAGGAAAGTACCGTAATCTTATACAAGAGTTGTATTAGTTTGCTAATTGTACTATCCCTCTTCTCGGCATTTGTTTGAGCAGCACTGTTTGTATCCCTTCATGCCCTGGTGCTCGGTTTCCCTGAGACACCGGCGAAGAATCACCTTGAGCTGCTTCGGTGATACAAACATGTGGTTCTGTTCAGCATCTACCGGAAGAGGCATGTGGTAGTATCTCGTTTTAGCCGTAATGTCCCTAGCGTAATGGTCGGCCAGTTTTGTTGCCTGTTGCTCAGCAGTCAGAACATTGTCACCTTCGTGAAGACGGACAGTCGCTGTCTTGCCTTTTGTAGTCTTCAACAGCTTCCAAAACTTTCTGTGATCTCCGTGAGTGCTACGAAGTCTCTCATGCCACTGCGCTGTTTTTCAGAGTTTCATCAAGCCCCGGATCTGCGTTGTAAGAGAATTCACAACGACCTTGGCTTGCTGATCTCTCGTCCTGTACCATCTATTCTTCCAATTATGGCGCAAGGCAATAATTTTAAGAATGTGGTCTGGAGGTGGTCGCAGAGATGGTGGCATGGGAGTGAACTTCGGTATCGCATTGTTTGCTGCGTCTATGATCACATCAGCAGGTTATGGTAAATCTGCGACCGATACAGATCCCAGTCGCCACGACGGTAGTCGTATCTCGTGGGGCGAGGGGTCGTCACTTTACCATCCACTGCATACAGTACTGGCCTGTGGTCAGACGTAATAAAGTCAAGGGTGGTGCAACTAGTGATATGGTGGGGTTGTTTTGTCAGTAGTAAGTCAATCGTCGAGGTAGCTTGCGGGTTACCTCTATGTCGAAAAGTAAAAGTCTGGGGGTGAACGACCGTAAACGGCGTTCTCAACAGGAGTCTCCCATCCATGTTTGTTGCGGTGTTATACCACATCGTGTGTCTCGCATTGAGATCTCCCACCACCCAGTGGTTAGATCTCTGCGAACATGCGTGTAGCAGGGCTGAGTACTCCTGGAGAGACGCGTACGGTCTCCTGTATAGGGCGGTAAGCTAAATGGGTCTCCCCAAATTTACCTTAACTGTTAAGTGGCGAAGCTTGGGATCAGTTGTAGTCAGTGGTGAAGCCACTTTCTTCCAATTGATACCAAGGCGTATAGCAATTAGAACGCCTCCGTATCAGTTAACCCTTTCAATAGCAGTTGAATAACCTTTAATGTGGATCGATTGTGTAGACACCCTAGTGTCTGTCAAAACTACAATATCCGGTCGGCAGAGCGCTAACAACACTTCTACCTCATCTATTTTGGTCAGGAGACCATCAACGTTAAAATTTAATATTTGGTGATCTACCATTGTTGTCGATTTCCAGATATTATAGCCATGAACATTTGGCTACATAAATCTACTAGGGCAGTTACCCATTTCGGTCCACATTCAAGTTCTTGACGCTGGTCGTTTGTCAAAAACTTCAGCCTAGGATCTAGGTACTTACTTTTAAAATTGTCTTCCGATGTTCTAGGAGGCGTTCTCGACGAGGTGGGGCCCGCTCTCGACGTGGAGGGGGCAGCTCTCAACGTGGAGGGGTGAGCCTGTCCTGGAACAGCTTAAAGAGCGGGTTCCTCCAAGCGCTGGTGGATAGACCTACGGGGCCGAATCTCCTGGGTTAAATACTATTTCCCCTTCCTAGTGGAAGGTGGAGTCGGCTGAAAGGGGTATGTTTTATGATGCCAAGGTGGCCAACCTCCCTTAGGTTTATGACTGTTGGTCTAAAAGGGTGTGTTTTATGGTTGCTAGGGACTCGAGGCGACCCTAGGTCTGCCCGGTTCTGTTTTATGACAGTCAGGTGCCGGTGACCCCTCTGTTACCTGCCTTCCTACAACTGCCGCATGGACCCGCCTGGTTTATTACTTGACAACGCTTTTCATTTATATTATAATACATTATTTGCTCGCTACACTTGCCTTTACCCTCTATGCCACGGGGGGACCAAAGAAGTTTCCATCAAGCTATTTTATTTTCTGAAAATAAACATTGTCTACTTAGATTCATTTAATGTGAACTCACTTAAATGTAATTGACTGGGAAATAACACAGTTAGTGTTAAGACTTCAAATCTCGACTACAATCACTACATTTTTTTCTCATGGCGATATTTCGCTTAGCCATCATGAATAAAGCGTTAGAGGAATTTTTTTTTCCATTATCACTGTGTTGGATTGCATAGAGACAATTAAATTATTAGTTTAAGCACACTTAGTTGCCTAAGTATCTTTGCAGGATAACAGCCTTATTAAAGACTATTCCATTTGCATGAGAGACAGCTTTTCAACTGCACATCTTAATTGAACGTCTGGCGGCTTCAGTTTCCTGTTTACCTAATGGGTATAATTAAAGGCCTTCTCTTTAATTACTTTTTTATATAATAAATTATATTTACTTGCGAAGTTATCTTAAACTAGAGAAAAAAAAATTAATTTGTTTTTAATTTAATAATAGAGATACTCATTTGCATGACTTCGTTAATCAATGTGCTACTTATTAGTAGATATCTGTAATTATGCTCAACTTCCTTTAATAAATAACATCTAGGATTCGTCTTTAAAATAGTCTTAAGCAGTATTGCTGCCGAATTACGGACATCTATAAAAAAATGAAGTAAGGGGGGAAAAGATTTTTTCTCATTACCATTTCGCTCCGTGTGCAAATTAGGTTCTTTGGTATGTAGTAGCTACAGCCTTGGTGATCCCTCCTACATCCTATAGTGCTTAATATGCTGTCCTTCTCTGCTTCAGAATATTTTACTTTTACGTATTTTTCTCTCATAAGGGAAAATAAAGTAAAATTTATTTTGGGTGAACGGATCCTAAGAGATTATGTTGAGTATGGTGACGATTCTAGAATAGTTCTCAGTTCACGCGCTCAATTTCTATTTTTTTCGCTAATTGTTAAGGCAACATTAAAAGATGGTAACTCAAAATTAAATTTAAAAAAAAAATGAAAGACAAGAACTAAACAGACGCTTTGGACAACTAACTGTACAGACCACTTCAAAGGACATCCCATCTCTCAATAGAAAATAAACTACTAATCTACAAAGTTATATTAAAGCCAATCTGGACGTACGGAATAAAGCTATGGGGGACAGCAAAAATACATTAAGCGTATCCAATCCTTTCAATCTAAAGTCCTGAGAACAATAGTAAATGCGCCTTATTATGTCAGCAACAAAACCCTTCATAATGACCTTAATATACCCTACATTCTAGAACTCATCCCTTCCAAGTTTATGAAATTCCACAGTAGCCTTTCCAACCACCCTAATCCTGTAGCACAGTCATTGCACTGCGCCACTCATCCCTATAAAACTGAAACGGCAATGGCCTCGTGACCTGCTATAATCGCGTGATAGTGGGAGTCCTGGCAATGGCCAGTTTCTCCAATCATGTCCTGAGCGTCTGTGGCTCTCGCGCTCTTGGTCAGTTTCCACTGGCTAGTATCCGGTGACGCAGCTGGCGGAGGAGCGTGGGGGACTTCCCAAGACTCCGCTTTCTCTTCGCATGTGGACTTGGGAGGCCTCTAGGTTGTCTGTAAATATTGTATGAATGAGCGAGTGAATAATGAATTGTAAATATGGTATGAATGATAATATATCTTAATTACTTATTGCCTAGCAAGGCAGATGGTAATTTTAGCACAATAAAGGATTTCAATTTACTTTAAATGAAATTCACTGAGCGATCATAGGAAATGCTTTCAAGTACATTTTCGCTGTGTTTTTTTTTGTCATCGTTTTAATTATTTATTACTCTTTATTTGTGTAAAAATTAATTTACACATAAACGAAGTATTTTGCGCATGAAATGACACAAATCCGTTTGGATAATATTACTTCGCTCATTACATTCTTGATATAAATATTACATAAATACAATTCAAAACATAATTGATGTTAGAAAAAGTGTAGTCAGTAAAAAAAAATCATTGAATAAAGGAAACAAATGTTGAAGCTGCTGGTGCATTTAACAACACACAAAGTGAATTTTATGTTAGAGTACACTTTTTTTTTTTTTACTTTAATACAAGGATTTCTTAGTATAAGCTGAAGCTTGGCTTACCAAAAGGAGATAAATGATTGAATACTGGAGAACCTTAAGCGGGAGATTACGGAAATTTGAAGTGCTAACAAGCTCATTTGAAAGGAAAAGGTGTAAGTAGACCCCTTTGACCTGAACAATTTGCAGAAACTTGTGCTGATTCATTAGGCAAAAACCACGCTTCACTTGCATAGGCCAAGGCGCCGACTCTAAATCATTTTCTCTTTTTCAGTCTTGGCTTGTTTTCTGTTTAAATGTTAAAGCCGTTCATTACCAGCGTTAAATTCGTTACGCAACGAATATCACCGTAAAATATCCTTTATAGCGAGGAACACGTTACCGGTTTTCTTCCATAACAGGCCCAAGATCGCCACGCACAAGGCCCGTTAAATTTGGATCATTCCACCGACGCCGATCAAAGTGGTTACTCTCTCACCTGTTTTATTTTTTCGTAGCTTTTTTTTTTTTTTGAAAAATTCCCGGAATTTCTCAGAAGTGCGCCGCCCATAAAACAGCTGGAATGTTACTCTAGCCGAGTGCTTTAGTGGATCTATGCTGGATCTAGGCCTGTGTGTGACGAAAGAGATCTATAGACACCTGATTCAATTAGACCTGATGGATACGATCCTAACAGCAGATAGCACTTAAAAATCAGAACACCCCGCTCTCTTTGATCAGTTCTATTCACGAAAGGAGGGGGGGGGGTGTAGGTGGCTTACTCGTTAAGGGTAGGTACCTTTATATAACAGCCATTTCAAGGCTTTGCCTTCAAATGAGTTCAGGATAGTGAACTGTTTGTCAGTACGTATTTTCTGCGTTAGTGGTTGTAAAAATGAACCGAACTATCAGAAATCTCAAAGGTACGTTAGTTAAACCGATCTGGTGGCGAGGATGAAAAAGAAATACGACAAAACAGTCGTTGATATTTGAGAAACAAAATGGCGATGCTACTGATCCCCTGTCTATCCAGTGTAATGTGATCTCGGATCTACTATTGATGCTGATGAAAGCTCAAATTCAGAATTGGGGCAGTTTCAATATGAGTTCACTATGAGAGGTGCTCTTACTAAATGAAGTGTCTCAACTAATATAGAATCAATTATCTTCATTGGACTCCTCATTGCATAATGAGCATTGGAAATTCTTAAAAAATAATTATTTCTACTTTTTAGTTGAAAGCTTCGAGTTCTATTCATAAAATAATAAATGTTAATTGATATATTCTTAATTTAATTAATATTCTGCTGAGAACTCTGTTACTGGGAATGCCCAGAGGAGTTAGATTTTATGTTCCTTCCTGAAGGATAGAACTGTGAGGGTACATGTGCCTGACGTCTGTCAGGCTTCTCGAAACTATATCTGAATTTTAGAATCTCCCCCTAACTTAGATATATTATGGATCCACGACTCCTCTAGTTGGTAACTAGGAAAGATAGCCAATTGCGGAATGGATTTACTTCACGAAATATAACTCATGTAAACATCCAAACGAGAACCAACAGGAAGAAACAAGATCATGTGACGGGAGCATTGAGCAGAGGAGCTCATGTGCTGGTGAGCAAAATGGATTCAAGGCCCAGAATAGAAGAAATGAAGTAACTAGGAAAACTAATATTTGTTTCTGTGAGAGAATTGGCAGTCTGGTTTAACAGATTTGTGAGCAGTACTATAATAAAATGCTTAAAGTAATGCCCTCTCACTTGTGGAGTTCCTCAAGGAGCTAGATTCTCTCCGGTGCTTAGCATGTGACACGTCTAGCATTGTTGGGACAAACTACGCGAATGCTACTGTAATCGTTTTTACCGATGGCCTTGCGATTTAAAGGAGACAATGAGCGCACAAAGAGCTCCTACGCAGACTCATTCACTTTCTAACGTAATCAGTGAGACTGGGTGAGTTGAACATCAGTGTGAACGCCAGGAAGACTGATTGCGTAATTGTCTCCCTTCAAATGAGGAAAAAAGTCTTGCCAAAATCCTTAAATAAATAAAGGAGGGCAAGAGAACTCACCGGCTTTCACGATGTACTATCTGGGCATAAAATGCATAGGCATCTCCATTTCTTTACCCATTGTAGAAACAAAATAGAAAAAGTACGACATGGTCTTTCGCGCTTGATAACTTCACCCAACTTGTTGCTGCGTCTCAAACTGATGATATATAAATTTGTCATCCTCATACTGCTATACTGTGCCCCCTGACTGACAATACAGCTAAAAGTCTCCAACCATTCCAGAACGTGAAATGAGAAAAGTGGTCAGACATATCTTTCTCGAGAGGTTAATGAACGCTTGGTGCTCGTGTTTAACACTACAACTCTACCACCTTTCCCGCATTGATGGTAACAGAATTTATGGGAAAATTAGGTTAATAATTTGTTTGTTAGATGTTAGTTAGCTTTAAGATTTTATGATTCATAAGATGAGCTCCATCAATATTTTTAAATATATATATATATATTGTAACATTCATGATATTTGAGAATAAAGACCAGAGACCCTCACATCTGGTAAGCATTTTCCCTTATGCTCCTAGGAGTGGGGATGAGATAAACCAGCAGTCTTAGCACAACCGTCGAGGAGAACGGACTTAGCAAGCTTCCGAATTGGCGGTTACCATATAGGAAGAGAGGAGAAGAACCAACAGCAGAAAGTAACGTTGATTGGATTACAGGAAGATCATCGATTGGGTGATATTAATATTGTTTTTATTATGGATCCATTAAAAGAAATTGAGCTCAAATTCATGTTTGTAATTAGTAGTAATTATCCTAATTTAAAAGGAATTGAATATTTTTTTATAATTTTGTCAATAATCTATGTTAATTATAATTATTTGTTATAATCATTTTATTTGGAATATATTTCACAATTCCTAGTTTCTCAATTTATTAATAACTACAACATTAACCTTGAGATCGGGCGATTCAATCGGGATAAATTCCTATGTCAAAGACATAAAAACAATTTGAATTAAAGATCTCATGATGGACCTGCCAAATTAGTTAAGTTAAATTGATCAAATAAAGTAAAAAGAGAAATGGTAAAAAATGAGGTAGTTTTCAATATATAGACAATATATCATGTTCATAGGATTTAACCATTTGCAATTATAATAAATAAAATGTAGGCAAGCTACAGATCATACCCTTTGTAAATAGATTCAATGTCAGAACAAATATTTGATTGCATTAAAGAGGGTGTCCTAGGCAGTACTCAGGTCCGAGAAATTCAGTGTGGAGGGAAGTCAAGGGCAGAATCAAAGGAACTTACAAGATTTGGCTGTGCATTATGGTGATAAGTGACGCCTATTCTTAAGTCTCCCATCACATCCTACCGACACTCACCGACCTAGTAGTCAACATGAAGTCTGTCTTACAAGAGAGACAGGTAAAGGACTGCTAATGGCGGCACCGTACAAATTCGGTCGGAAGGTCAGAAGTCAGTCCGCTGTGCTATTACAGGCAAGGGTATGGAATTGAGAGAATTGTAACGTGATGCCATTTACAACGGTTTTACACGTGACCATGTAGAAACATCTAATAAATCCATTCCGTTACTCTACAATTCTTGCCTTTAAAGCTGACTGGTTTGGACTAGACGAAAATACTCCGCTGTTGGCAGCGTGGGATGGGAGTGGGAGCCAGCTGAGATGTACCACTTACAATAATTAATCAGATGGACAAGTTTCGGCCAATCAGAGACCGACGGGGGTGTGGCCAGTTGTCAATCACCCAACAAATAACGATTCCTGTTTACCTTCCCTCATTCGGGACTCGGTAATTAATTCGTCAATCATTATCTCCTACGTGTTTTACATATTTACTACAGGGCCGTTTACATGGCATTAATTGATCTGAGCTCTATTCCCGACTTGAATAAATGGATAACCTTTCTTTAGGACCCATTAATCTCAGTATTACAACTGGCGGGGTTGAGTCGATTTTCACATTTGAACACCTGAGAAAACCTGACGGAACATTAAAAATCGCCAGCTGTGCACATGAACATACTTTTGAAATCGTGCACGAGTAGCAAAAATTAAGGACTTTTCAGCAACGATGGAAGCCAATAATGTTGCTCGCCAAAGAGAGTTATGGCGAGATGTAGCGATCACCGTAGATAAAACTTGGGAATATCTCTATGCTGTTGTCTACGTTAATATAAACATCTCTTAAAAGTCACGAATATTCACACTGAGTATTCTGGGCATGCATTTGTGGCCTATCTGATGTGCACCTTTGCATGATCATTCAAGCACTTCGCCGTTCATATATATGTTCATGCTGGAGTAAGGGTAGGAGCAATGGCATAGGCAACTAATTAACAGGGAGTCAAGTGAACTGATTCCTGTTCTCACTAGCATCGCCTAAGAACTGACAGATTCGGCCTAAACCCGACGATTGTAGCAGCGATGATTCGCCGAAAGGGAAATTTCCCCCACTATGTGGTGCGTTATTCCGCCTTGAAGAGTACCTCCTGTTGTCAATAGAAAACCGTAAACTGGTAAAGAAGAGTTCATCCAAAGTTGATCTTTATAGTTCGGAATTTATATCAACAGTACTTATAGTATTTACAATATGCATTCATATTGAACAAGTAGTTTTAAAGTCTTGCACGTTGATTGAATGTGAACATCTGATTATTTTATTTTGCTAACTGTAAGCTATATTTAAATAAAACTTTATGTTGTGTGTAGTAACAGACCCTATGACAACTGGAATCATATTAGACAGCAGTTTTAAATTAAGCTAATAATCTGAAAAAGTCAGTTGAATGTGAGGGGAGAGCATTCGATGGCTATCATTATCTATCATTATATCAGTATTCCCATTTATTTGATTATGTATGCCTTAGTTATTTTACTATATAAAATTTCAAATAAAGTAAGCATAAAAGCAAATAGAACATTTCATTCATTTTACGATGAGGTGGAATGACTGGAGTGAATTGTATGGCAGGCGATGAATGAATTTAGTTATGGTACTATTACTGTTAGCTGTCATATATTTCTCGTTCAGTATGTAGTACGGCGAGCATGGGGGCTCTGGGTGGTCAAAAGGTGTGCCCGCCGCGTCCTTTGAGGTCAGTTCCAGAAGTTGGAAAAAACTGAATCCGTCAAAAGGGAATTTACGATACAGCCAAAGAGTCACAGCACAGAGTGGATGTATCTTCCTCATCTTTCACACTTTTTATTTGTCAGCTTTTAAACGGCTCCGAGTCGTAAAAACTCCCAGGAGAGGTGAAAAAAAAATGTTAAGACGACAGTGGAAAGACGGGCACATAACAGTATCTCACACCTAGCCCGATAGTCCGCGGCTCTGGTGGTCTACTCATTACGGCCTGGCTGAAGAAAAAAATCTACCGCTTATCAAGATTAATACAGACCAGTGTCATTGGATTTGCATCGATAAGAATTTAGCTCGTCGGGCAGTGATCTCTAGTGGATCTGTTTTTTAGGTCCTATTGCTCATTCATCAATAAGCTCTCTGACGTATGAAATCATTTCCGTCAAGATATATTAGGCTAATCACTGTAGCACCATCGCAGGTTCTACACTTGACTTACCTCGATGCTCTGCTAGCACTTAATAGAGATCTGTTAAGATGACCGCCCCATCCTAAATAAAATTTAAGGGAGGCATCACTGATTGTCCTTCACTTTCGTGACATTCCTGTTTTATATGTGTCATTCACATTCGCTAATTACACGAGCCAACAAGTGCTTTGGTATTTGGAGCTGATTTCGTATGGGTCTGATGCCCTAAATTCAAATATGGAATTAGTTTTTGCCAAGGAGTTCAAATTATAATTTGAATAACATTTTAGTAAAATATACGCCATGGATTTAGGCTTAAATAAGAAACTAAACACGGGATTTGTAATATTATATTATACAAATATTATTATATTCAAAGATAGAGGAAAAATTCATCGATGAAATTAGTCATTGAACACTTTAGAAGCTTATTTCCTTGACATACTTGAATGGATTTAGGGACAGTCCCTTTTTAAACTCCAGCGCTAATCTGCCATCATATCCGTATCCTATCTTGGTTTATCTTGGTTGTTTGGTAATCACATATCCAAATAGTATGATATTTCATTTATTTGATAAAAGTAGTGCGCATAAAAATGTATATAGGCACACCATCTATAATATGTGAATGAAATGAATTTTCAAACTTAGTTGCTCAGAACACAAAGCACAGAACGGTGATGGCTACAACTTTAAAGACACATCAGGTATTGGTTTCGAACCACGAAACAATCAGTGAGGCTGGAGTACCGCCAGGTACTTCCTCCTCTAAACTTGTACAAGACGCACAACGGTAGGCAAGACTGGTTACTTGTAGGGAGAGGGTCTACTTCTGTTTAGATCTGTCTGTATGTTATACGGTATCGATCATAATAATGATTCAATTTATCTGAAATTTTAAAGATACATTTTACAACACCTCACATTTTTCTGATTAATTTTGGCTACAATAGGATAGAAGGAACTATGAAAAGTATAAGTATTTAAAGTAAGTAGAAACTAACGCGGATGCTCCGTGATACCCTAGACGAGACCTAAGAATTTGTTTCATCAAGCAGTCATTAAATGATTAATGACACAATTATTTTTTACAGGATTACTTTTATTTTTAGTATCAGATGGGCATCAAATGGAACAAGCATGCAAAATATCATGTCCGTGCAAATCACGGATTGAGTTAAAGATGAGAACTTATAAAAACGCTTTGACATAATAAACCGCCACTTCTAAAATTACATATCTAATGAATAATTAATTCTTTCCTCCTCAGACCTGCAATATTTTTATTCTTTATCTAGAGTTTTGGATCTCGATGTTTTCACTCACCAGGACAATGTCAGTATGCTGTGTTGAAAAATCACTTGTTGTAAGTACTTCCACTGTTGCTGAAACAATTATGTCCATGGTCAATGACAGAGGAACAGATTTTAAAATTAGCAGTACTGATTTCATCTCAATCCCACAGGAGCTAACTATAAATAAATAATAAGAAATATTGATTTTCGGGTCGCTCTAAGGGGGGAGGACGCCCGCCGCGGGCTGGGGTCACTATGACCCGGCGCTGTCCTGCGAACGCCGAGAAAGAGATGAAATGGGTAAACCTGTGGTCTTTTACCTTTGCTGGTGGTCTAGTCGGTGGGCAGCTTTATTCGTATTGATCTGACTCGATAAGATCTTAGAAGGTGTGCCCCGACAGTGGGCTATCTACTAGGTAAAGTTTGTAGGACCCCAGGAGGCTGTCGTCCGCATGGAAGAGGTCTCTACCAAGGAGGTGCTAGTTTTAGCGAGACGAAGGCATAGAATTCCACTAGGAAGGTGTAAGACAAACACGTTGTGAGATTAAGATTAACAAATCAAGAGTGGATCTCATTTTAAGACGTTTTGAATTCCCAATTAATATGTTCTGACCCGTTAAACCATTTACATATTTTGTTAGGACTCCCTGTATTATTTATAACCTGAAATAACCAGGTTTGACTCGTCCAAGTTTTCATAACTGGCATTTGTCATAAATAATTAACTGATAGCTTGTCTGAATTATCTCTCACAAATCTGCATTTGAAATTATTTTATAAAATCGAATGACAAGTCTAAAGCAGGAGCAGTTAAAACACTTTAAGGACATTATTGCCTGTTATCGGCAGCCATACTAACCCGCACTGCAGGCAGCCTATTCTGGATCCTGTAGTCAATATATTATATAATTTTATATAACCACTTACAATTACTTGTGTTCATTCAAACTTTCCAAACTTTTAAGTGTTTTACTTTGTTTGACCTAAAAATTTTAATTAGTCAGACAAGTTGTATTTTCCTATAAACCGATCGGCACTATAAGTCTACGCGTCTATACAAGAAAGTAAAATCTCGAGAGTGACTCTCGAAAATCCCTCGCAATTTTACTTACACCACGGTCGTGAAATAAGGAAATTGCCGTTGCGTGCTACTCGTAAACATTTTACTCTCGAATAGACGTTAATCATTACATTTACCAAGTACTGACTGCAAAAATCATAAATTACGCATGGGAACACTGTGATTATTTTCTTACAAAGATTACAAAATTTACCTTTAAGGTGTACTAAAAAGATGCAGTACTGAAATAATGTATCTTTCGCAATGGGCGTAATTCGTTGGTGAAATGGACTAGGATTTATTAATTTCAATTATTTATTTCTAAGCATGACCTACAGTAATCAGACGGATAGCAAAGTTCTATTCCTAAAACAAAAAATTGAAAACTTATGATTTTTATATTTAAAACGATTTTCACACGTAGAACACTGAGTAATGTTGATTAATGATCTCATTCAGTAACCTTCACTACAGATGAAAGGCCAATGGATTGAGGGAAATCTGCTTTGCTCCTGCTGCTACCAAATGAATTTAAATGAAAAACAGTTCTGAAATAGTTTTTCTCTGTATGTGATTGGAGAAAACAGTGGAACAGCATATCAATATGTTTATTACAACATATCTCAAAGGCACCTAGGTTAAGGGAATACGCTACAAAAGTACGACATGCAAAGTCCTGTCACAATCACAGTCGTACTCCCATAATCACCCTCGTAGTATATTTAGAAAGTTTCAAATCAAATCTTTATTGTGATAAAATTACAATCTGCCTTATTGGGCAATAAGTAATTGGTTTCAATGTTCTCATTCATGCAATCGTAGTATATCAATATACGTTGTCTGTCGTGGCATTAACAAAATTAAATACTCAAAAACAGTTCATTATTAATTAGTAAAAAGTTAAAAAGCAGTTTGCGTGTTCCTTAGTAGATTTTCGGCGTAAGCAATCTCCGGCTGTAGAATGTGGTAGGATGGACAAAAGTAGCATTTAAGGTGTTTATTCGGGTTGGCCTTTTTATCATTTCTTCGAACACTCGAGATAGGTCACCAACATTGCCACATCACAAGGCATTGCTTTTCGGAGGGCAGTTATCCAAACATTGCTACTTTTTATTCTGTATAATTTATGCCGTGCCGACCCCCGTTGGGTTACTCAGCGTTTGTCCTATAACTTTGTCCTAAAGTGCAGTAGCATGTTTGTTAAAATCAGGTACGTTGCATGCTGGCGTACTTATGGCTGTCAATTAGTATTTTATGAGTACTACTTTAATGGTTTGTGTCAAGTCATTAATTTTGTTGTCTAGAGGTTTCTATAAAATATTTTGTATTTCTACATTTTCATTTTTCTTTTTTAATATGTTTTTTGTAATCGCGTTTGTCAAATTGTTTCTGGAACACTTGGAATATCAGCATAATCCCATTGGAAAAACATAGGCTTATGTTGTTATGTATCTATAAAGATGTTGTCAGGCTATTTAAGCGAAATATACTGGACCGCAGAGAGAAAGTTGTGTAGTTTAATTTACACTAAAGTCCTGGGGCAAAGGCTACGATGCTTATCTGCCCCAGGTTCGAAAGATGACATCAAAATATACTGCTATCCCTTCGGTCATGTGTCACTGTTTAGCCGAGGTCCTCGGGTCGATCACCTCTAAAATACGCATGCGATAGAAACATCCATTAGTCGAGGAGTAAGACGTCAGCCTTCCGAGTTATGGTTATACATTTAGACAAATGTATTCAGCGAGTTCGTACGTGTGTGTTGAGCAACATCGGACAGCGCTAGAGATGAAAAATGAGATCATCTCGACGATTGTAGATTTTGTCGATTTCGTAGCGCGTTAGTTCCGAGACAGAACGTTTCGATATGGCTCAGAGTATCAGTTCTCTCCATTTAAGTGCGGATAATTTATTTAAGAACCGATAGATCATGATCGCCGCTGACAGACGAGGAGAGTGTAGCTAAAGAGGGCCGGTAAATAGGTGGACAGATAGATGCGGATAAAGGGTGGAGATAAACAATGTAAATGAGGCCGGCCTGTAAATACGGCTTGAGGGAGGACAGCTTGATTGACGGCTTGCAGTCTGATCCGTCTGCAGATAGGACAAATGCTCAACATGTTATTAATTATGAGGTATCGAAAGAGTGCCTCTTGTGTCTGTACACTTAGTAGTAACCTTGCACTCGTAATTGCTCTTATTATTTTCGTTTCAAGACTTGGCGCAGGCTTAGATGCGATGGAGGTTGACGTTGACACCTTTGCATATAGGTTGTCACACGACTGAGTTGGTACTAAAGCCAACATGGAAACTAGAAGAGTCATGAACAGCTGAGTAATGACCCCCCGTTAACAGGCTGGCAACTTTTATAGCAGACCAGATACTGACTGCCCTTATTAGCACCATTACTAGGGCCTGATAATGGAAGGGTCGGTTGTTGAAAGCCCTTGTGGGTATGATGAAAAATATACAAGAATCGTGGGCAGACATTGTGTACCTTGTTGACAACCAGTGTACACATCCTGGATTTTACTGCACTAACAAAATGACGAGACTGCAAACACCACAGGCTGGGAGTGCACTGGTCCTTCTTCAGAAATTCTCAAATTTCAGAATTCACAATAGAAAATATAACGGCTCTTGAAGAGAAACTCTTTTCGTGACGCAAGCTAGTTGGCGTTGCTTTCGTGATTCACGCCCCGGGTTACCCGGCATTACGGATACCTACTTCTCTTTTTATTGTACTGCATTAGAATTGAGTAACAAGACTGGCAATACTAAAGACGGAAATATTAAATATTTCAAGCTAGGGCTTTGAAAGTAAAACTCTTGTCATTTTTATTTTACTCGTATCAATGCATTGCCCATTGGGGGGGGGGGGCTGACGAAGTGTGCTTTTGTCTTTTGAAATTAGTAAAAATTTTCAAAATCAGCTTATAATATATAATCAACTTATTTTATAAGGAATGCCTCCTAACATTGCCCCACCCTCCCTAATCTGAAATGCAAACATAAGGCCGTAATAACCCAGTTACTACTTTGGACTATAAAAACAAGGCGCCATCTTTCGACAGCCAGGCATTTTAACTATAATTATCTCCTAATAACGTCATGTAATTATATATATATATAAATGTGTTGGCTGTATAATTAAGATTATAAATATCAATTCTCATTTACATTTCATTACAGTTTTACAGAGGAGATATTAAATGATATAGAGTCTGCATAAACTCCTCGCATGAATATATTAACCGATGGGTAGCTGCGATTCCAGAGATAGTTTAATCGATAGGAGAGAGAGAGGAAAAAACTTCTATCTTCCAGTGGAGTTAAATACGATTCGATTCTCTTCATATCGGATCGGAGATGAAATATCGCAGTTTTATGGCCGCTAAAACATTAAAGCAGCGTTATCTTTGTCCGGAGTAATTTATAGCTAAACTAAAACGGGCAAACTGGCCAGCGTTACGGATTCCTATGTCTGCTAAGTAAAGTGATAAAATATTTTCGCTGTAATAAAACTTTAAATACACATATAAATACATATATAAATACATATTTGCAGCAGTTAATTAGTGGTATCCCTAGCAGTAGTTTGTTATCCAACGGCAGCAAGTTCACGATAATCCGTCACGTACTGCCAGGTGATGGTATGCCAGATAAATATCAAAGTAAAAACAAAATCAGTTGATCGTTTGCTGGGAGATCGGATTGGGTTGATGAAAAATAGATATTATGTTTTCACCAAGTTTATTTGTGGACAACACTATGCATTGTCCACAATTGAACTCGAAGATAACTTAACATCTGTTTTCATCAATCCAAACCGATCTTGCAACAAACGGGTCAGCTCATATAAATACACTGATGTGATTGACCGCAATGAACTCATGGTGTACAAAATATCACATTTTGCTTTTTGTTGTTTGCTGTCCGACCACACACACCTTGTCCAAAAGTACACAATTTTATTAACTGAACAATAAAGTCGGGTCGTTTATGTCAGTGCCGAAATCCGATGTCCCATGCTTCGTGAAACTTATTAGGGGAGGGGGTCGTAAGAAAACATCCAGAATGAATATAGTTACTTGTCAGAAATAAAAAAAAAAGGTGTTTTTAGCACAACATTGTTTTTATTTCTCAAAAATTAAGGAATAATCGAGGACTCTTCTACTTTAGAGAACTGTGTTCTCTCAATCAAGGATTCTTCTACTTTAGAGAACTGTGTTCTCTCAATCAAGGATTCTTCTACTTTAGAGAACTGTGTTCTCTCAATCAAGGATTTTTCTACTTTAGAGAACTGTGTTCTCTCAATCAAGGATTCTTCTACTTTAGAGAACTGTGTTCTCTCAATCAAGGATTTTTCTACTTTAGAGAACTGTGTTCTCTCAATCAAGGATTTTTCTACTTTAGAGAACTGCGTTCTCTCAATCAAGGATTTTTCTACTTTAGAGAACTGTGTTCTCTCAATCAAGAATTGTTCTACTTTAGAGAACTGTGTTATCTCAATCAAGGATTTTTCTACTTTAAAGAACTGTGTTCTCTCAATCAAGGATTCTTCTACTTTAGAGAACAGTGTTCTCTCAATCAAGGATTCTTCTACTTTAGAGAACTGTGTTCTCTCAATCAAGGATTTTTCTACTTTAGAGAACTGTGTTCTCTCAATCAAGGATTCTTCTACTTTAGAGAACTGTGTTCTCTCAATCAAGGATTGTTCTACTTTAGAGAACTGTGTTCTCTCAATCAAGGATTCTTCTACTTTAGAGAACTGTGTTCTCTCAATCAAGGATTTTTCTACTTTAGAGAACTGTGTTCTCTCAATCAAGGATTTTTCTACTTTAGAGAACTGTGTTCTCTCAATCAAGGATTCTTCTACTTTAGAGAACTGTGTTCTCTCAATCAAGGATTTTTCTACTTTAGAGAACTGTGTTCTCTCAATCAAGGATTTTTCTACTTTAGAGAACTGTGTTCTCTCAATCAAGGATTTTTCTACTTTAGAGAACTGTGTTATCTCAATCAAGGATTTTTCTACTTTACAGAACTGTGTTCTCTCAATCAAGGATTCTTCTACTTTAGAGAACTGTTTTCTCTCAATCAAGGATTCTTCTAATTTAGAGAACTGTGTTCTCTCAATCTAGGATTTTTCTACTTTAGAGAACTGTGTTCTCTCGATCAAGGATTGTTCTACTTTAGAGAACTGTGTTCTCTCAATCAAGGATTCTTCTACTTTAGAGAACTGTGTTCTCTCAATCAAGGATTTTTCTACTTTAGAGAACTGTGTTCTCTCAATCAAGGATTTTTCTACTTTAGAGAACTGTGTTCTCTCAATCAAGGATTTTTCTACTTTAGAGAACTGTGTTCTCTCAATCAAGGATTCTTCTACTTTAGAGAACTGTGTTCTCTCAATCAAGGATTTTTCTACTTTAGAGAACTGTGTTCTCTCAATCAAGGATTATTCTAATTTAGAGAACTGTGTTCTCTCAATCAAGGATTTTTCTACTTTAGAGAACTGTGTTCTCTCAATCAAGGATTCTTCTACTTTAGAGAACTGTGTTCTCTCAATCAAGGATTGTTCTACTTTAGAGAACTGTGTTCTCTCAATCAAGGATTGTTCTACTTTAGAGAACTGTGTTCTCTCAATCAAGGATTCTTCTACTTTAGAGAACTGTGTTCTCTCAATCAAGGATTTTTCTACTTTAGAGAACTGTGTTCTCTCAATCAAGGATGTTTCTACTTTAGAGAACTGTGTTCTCTCAATCAAGGATTTTTCTACTTTAGAGAACTGTGTTCTCTCAATCAAGGATTCTTCTACTTTAGAGAACTGTGTTCTCTCAATCAAGGATTTTTCTACTTTAGAGAACTGTGTTCTCTCAATCAAGGATTTTTCTACTTTAGAGAACTGCGTTCTCTCAATCAAGGATTTTTCTACTTTAGAGAACTGTGTTCTCTCAATCAAGGATTGTTCTACTTTAGAGAACTGTGTTATCTCAATCAAGGATTTTTCTACTTTAAAGAACTGTGTTCTCTCAATCAAGGATTCTTCTACTTTAGAGAACAGTGTTCTCTCAATCAAGGATTCTTCTAATTTAGAGAACTGTGTTCTCTCAATCAAGGATTTTTCTACTTTAGAGAACTGTGTTCTCTCAATCAAGGATTCTTCTACTTTAGAGAACTGTGTTCTCTCAATCAAGGATTGTTCTACTTTAGAGAACTGTGTTCTCTCAATCAAGGATTCTTCTACTTTAGAGAACTGTGTTCTCTCAATCAAGGATTTTTCTACTTTAGAGAACTGTGTTCTCTCAATCAAGGATTTTTCTACTATAGAGAACTGTGTTCTCTCAATCAAGGATTTTTCTACTTTAGAGAACTGTGTTCTCTCAATCAAGGATTCTTCTACTTTAGAGAACTGTGTTCTCTCAATCAAGGATTTTTCTACTTTAGAGAACTGTGTTCTCTCAATCAAGGATTTTTCTACTTTAGAGAACTGTGTTCTCTCAATCAAGGATTTTTCTACTTTAGAGAACTGTGTTCTCTCAATCAAGGATTTTTCTACTTTAGAGAACTGTGTTCTCTCAATCAAGGATTTTTCTACTTTAGAGAACTGTGTTCTCTCAATCAAGGATTTTTCTACTTTAGAGAACTGTGTTCTCTCAATCAAGGATTTTTCTACTTTAGAGAACTGTGTTCTCTCAATCAAGGATTTTTCTACTTTAGAGAACTGTGTTCTCTCAATCAAGGATTCTTCTACTTTAGAGAACTGTGTTCTCTCAATCAAGGATTTTTCTACTTTAGAGAACTGTGTTCTCTCAATCAAGGATTTTTCTACTTTAGAGAACTGTGTTCTCTCAATCAAGGATTCTTCTACTTTAGAGAACTGTGTTCTCTCAATCAAGGATTTTTCTACTTTAGAGAACTGTGTTCTCTCAATCAAGGATTTTTCTACTTTAGAGAACTGTGTTCTCTCAATCAAGGATTTTTCTACTTTAGAGAACTGTGTTCTCTCAATCAAGGATTTTTCTACTTTAGAGAACTGTGTTCTCTCAATCAAGGATTCTTCTACTTTAGAGAACTGTGTTCTCTCAATCAAGGATTTTTCTACTTTAGAGAACTGTGTTCTCTCAATCAAGGATTTTTCTACTTTAGAGAACTGTGTTCTCTCAATCAAGGATTTTTCTACTTTAGAGAACTGTGTTATCTCAATCAAGGATTTTTCTACTTTACAGAACTGTGTTCTCTCAATCAAGGATTCTTCTACTTTAGAGAACTGTTTTCTCTCAATCAAGGATTTTTCTACTTTAGAGAACTGTGTTCTCTCAATCAAGGATTTTTCTACTTTAGAGAACTGTGTTCTCTCAATCAAGGATTTTTCTACTTTAGAGAACTGTGTTCTCTCAATCAAGGATTCTTCTACTTTAGAGAACTGTGTTCTCTCAATCAAGGATTTTTCTACTTTAGAGAACTGTGTTCTCTCAATCAAGGATTTTTCTACTTTAGAGAACTGTGTTCTCTCAATCAAGGATTTTTCTACTTTAGAGAACTGTGTTCTCTCAATCAAGGATTTTTCTACTTTAGAGAACTGTGTTCTCTCAATCAAGGATTCTTCTACTTTAGAGAACTGTGTTCTCTCAATCAAGGATTTTTCTACTTTAGAGAACTGTGTTCTCTCAATCAAGGATTTTTCTACTTTAGAGAACTGTGTTCTCTCAATCAAGGATTTTTCTACTTTAGAGAACTGTGTTCTCTCAATCAAGGATTCTTCTACTTTAGAGAACTGTGTTCTCTCAATCAAGGATTTTTCTACTTTAGAGAACTGTGTTCTCTCAATCAAGGATTTTTCTACTTTAGAGAACTGTGTTCTCTCAATCAAGGATTTTTCTACTTTAGAGAACTGTGTTCTCTCAATCAAGGATTTTTCTACTTTAGAGAACTGTGTTCTCTCAATCAAGGATTCTTCTACTTTAGAGAACTGTGTTCTCTCAATCAAGGATTTTTCTACTTTAGAGAACTGTGTTCTCTCAATCAAGGATTTTTCTACTTTAGAGAACTGTGTTCTCTCAATCAAGGATTTTTCTACTTTAGAGAACTGTGTTATCTCAATCAAGGATTTTTCTACTTTACAGAACTGTGTTCTCTCAATCAAGGATTCTTCTACTTTAGAGAACTGTGTTCTCTCAATCAAGGATTTTTCTACTTTAGAGAACTGTGTTCTCTCAATCAAGGATTTTTCTACTTTAGAGAACTGTGTTCTCTCAATCAAGGATTTTTCTACTTTAGAGAACTGCGTTATCTCAATCAAGGATTTTTCTACTTTAAAGAACTGTGTTCTCTCAATCAAGGATTCTTCTACTTTAGAGAACTGTGTTCTCTCAATCAAGGATTCTTCTAATTTAGAGAACTGTGTTCTCTCAATCAAGGATTTTTCTACTTTAGAGAACTGTGTTCTCTCAATCAAGGATTCTTCTACTTTAGAGAACTGTGTTCTCTCAATCAAGGATTCTACTACTTTAGAGAACTGTGTTCTCTCAATCAAGGCAGGATGGTTTGTTGCGAGTACTTTATTTTCAACTAGGCCAACATATGCTGTGGAGACTCAAACCAAGAACGTACCTACACCTTCATTTTATTTTATTCCTATTTTATAGGATCAAGGATTATTCTTATTATATAGGAGTTTAATGTCAAAATTAACTTTCTTATTGCACACACCAAAACAAAAGAGTCCTGTACATTGAAAGGTTTATTATTGTATAAATAATTGCTGGTGAAACCTATATAGGTTTATATTTCGCCATACTGCACACGCTACTCGAATTTCACATTCACAACGAAAGAATTATTGAACTTGTTTGTTTAAATGATCAAGGCTGTATTATGTTTCTTCCACTTTTTTTAACTTGATAATAATAATAATAATATCTTGATTATCCCGGGACTATGCCCCTTAGAAGTTTCAAGTCTTTATTGTGATAAAATTACAATCTGGCTTATTAGGCAATTAGTAATTCTGGTCAAGGTTCTCATTCATACATATACAATATTTATAAAAAGTCCAGAGACCTCCCAAATCCACATGGTTGTCACCTCCCTTGCATGCAAGAGAGGAAGCAGAGTCTTAAGAACCCCCCCCCCCACGTTCCTCCATCAACCGTGTATGCCCCTTAAGAATACACATTTAACCCTACTAAAATTTACAATGTCCCAATAAAATACAAAAACAAACAAACCAAATAAGAAAAAAATTAATAAAAAGATATACATACACATAATATAAGACAAATATTTATCAGAAATCAAAAAAATCGTAAACTAAACAATATAAAGAAAATAAACCAAGATCTTGCTCGAAAAATCGGAAAAGCTACAAACAATGAAATATCCTGGCTCGATTCCCTATGCTGGCCCCTGTACTCATTTGTGCCAAACGAAATATATGACGTTCGGACATTTGGTGGATCAGGCTGATCGTTATTGAAAATTTTCCCAAGTCCACTATCGATCCCGTCGTTACAAGACAGTTCTCTTGTGATCGGTGCGAATCAGTGTTGTTACATTCTTTCTCGAAGAGTGGCTTGAATCTAAAGCGAACAGCGGTTCCTTCATACCAGGAGTTCCTACGTCCGGTTCAATAAAACATAAAATAAAATAATAAAATAAAAACTCTAAGCGGTGGAAGTGTGCAATACCGAAAGAATCCGCACCGGGACGGAAAGATAACGCGAAAAGAAACTGCTGGTAATATAAGAGGAATCCACCTGGGGGGGGGGGTAAGAGGCGGCGAAGACACAAAAAAGAGGTAACCACTTGTCCCCCCCATCAATTCAGCAGCCGTTTAGGGATTATAAAGTGTTACTAATGGCAACACTGTCCGATGTTACTAATTTACAGTCTTGCCGCCCGCTGAAGAACACTATTCAGTTAGTCTTTATCGCCGGCCATCTGATACGCCGCTCCCGAACGCTAAAAGGAGAAGAAAGAAAAAACAATAATAACAATAAATAAGAAAGTTTTAAAGGAGTCATTTAACGTTTCTTATCCCCCTCTCCCCTATGCCCCTCCTTGAGTTCTTTTTTTTGTTTTGTTTTTTTTCCATCATCAGAAGAAAGTACTCTCATTGATGACGAGATAGCTGCTAGCGATATAACAGCCATATTTCAGCCATTAACTGTACTCCTTGTCGCTCCAGCTCTGAACCGCATTTCTCATTCGGTAGCTTCTTACATATATCATAAAACAATACGTACCTGAATGAAACAACTATTAGCTCCCTTCAACATATATATATGTTAGATTTTGTTATATATGTTACAAGCTGTAGAATGTCTAATCACCTTCAGGACTTGCTGACTAGTCTGACATAGTCTGCTAAATTTTTGATGGTCCTACAATCTAGTTAACGCTATTTTACTATTTCGCCTCCAAGGAGCAATGCGTAATCAACGTCCTCACTACTGTAAACACTTTTTTAATAAAAACAACACAGAATAATGACATAGTTTATACTTTATACACGCAGGGCAACTAAGTGGGACGGACTGGTATAGACTGTTGGTGAGAGGTCTAAGCATTTAACCCAGGTTCTAAGACCTGAAACCTGGACAAGGAAGGTCAAAGCCTTCTAGATCTCCCTAGGTTTAAGTATATACCTGAGCAAATGCTCGAGTCGGCATTGCCACCTACAGTTAATTCAACTGGTACAGAAGTTATCTGACTAGACCTTACTGTGGAATATTTACATCTTTGCTTTGTGCCTAGGAGACGATTGTTGAGATAAAGCAGGCGGATCAATAACTCTCGATCTACTTTCATCTGCCTGACTGTTCCATATGTTCCAACAATAACACCAATGTATATTGTAGACCTCGAAATATGGTGGTTAGACTTTTGTTAAAATGTAAAGGAGGAAGCATGCTATAAACACTAAGCCCTTCGTATCTACTTACTCAGAAGTAATGATTTAATGTTCTTATTTACAATACTGCCAATGCCAAACGAAGTTCATATCCATATAATTTAAATTTTTGAGAGCTAACAATAGGTCAGTATTTTTTTTTGACTCCATGTCTCCACGACGAAGAAGTCCAGTATAATCTCATTGTTTTAAATACTTTAAGTTACCATCCGAAAATATAACACGCAGTACTTGCCATAGCAGAGTGGGTGTTACCATAATTTACTTTTTTTTATAACCTTACAATTTACTAGGGTACGCAGTAAACTAAAACATATATATGTATTTGTACTTTATAAAGGGTGTCCCAGAATTAACACAAGATTTGAATTTGCCACCATTTGTGCAGTAAAGTGCTGGCAACCCTAAAAAAACAATTTGACATCTGACAGTTTAGGGTTTGTAAAAATGGAGCGTTACGCGATAGAACAATGTGTCTTCATTGTTGAACATTATCTCAAAAATAATGAAAGTTTGGGGGCCGCAGTTCAAAAATTTCATACAAAATATGGTCGGAATAGTGTTTTGATTTCATCAGCTGTGAAGAGATTAATTGAAAAATTTAGGGATACTGGATCAGTTGAAGACACTAAACACACTGGTCGTCCAAAAACAAGCTGTTCAAATGTCAATATCGAAGAGTGCGTCAGAGTGTTGTTGAAAATCCACATGCCATACAGCCCATGAAACAATTCAAATACTGCATGAGACATTTCCAGGTCGTGTACTCTCTCGTTTCGGTGATCAGAATTGCCCCCCTAGATCGTGTGATTTAACACCTTTAGATTTCTTTTTATGGGGTTACTTGAAGTCAAAGGTGTATGTCAACAAGCCCACATCCACCCGTGCATTAAAAGAGGGAATTCTACGAAATTCAACCACATTTATGCCAAATGGTCATGGAAAAGGTCGACAAAAGAGTGCGTATTTGCCCGATGTGTTATTCCATAAATAAACCTATCCTATTTACTTTATAATTCAATAAAAAAGTGACAACAAAAATACGAAAAACTATGTTTTCTATTTAAATCAAATCTTGCGTTAATTCTGGAACACCCTTTATATTCTGATCCTTAAGCCAATTAGGCAAGATAGCCTTCTTGTAAAGGCCTCCTGTGGGTAGCCAAATTTTTTGTAATTTCATGCCAAAGGAGGAATTTTAAACAGTTCGAACATCGGAAAAAATTGTCTTAGCAGGTCAGACACAGGAATATGCTAATGCGAAATAAGTTTTTCGCCCTGCTGCCCACCGTTTTTATTTATTTTTTTTCCCCGAAATAAGGTCTACATTGCAAATGACCATAAGCTTGCCAGGGCGATCCATCGAGAAGGGTAATGCCACCTCAGAGAGAGCCCTAAGAGTGTGGCTATAAACCCGCCGGAGTTAGCTACTTAAATCAGTAATGAAGGCCATTCCATACACTAACGGCTCACTGTGCCTCGCTTTAATTATATCAAATGACGGTGCTTTGAACCTGGGTGCTTTTAATATCGCAATATACAAGAGCGGCGAGGTTTTATTGCGGACCGGGGAGGGGTGGCTTTCCATGTGAAACGATGCTTTTTATGAGGTCGTAGGCATTCCTAATTTCATAGAAGTTAGAAATAAAGAAATCTACTAATGCAATTTAGATACCGGTCAAGCCGAAACCGTTAATTTTAATTAACGTTGATTATGGGTCATCTAGAAAAAAATTTCTAAAATTATGTAACTTATTAATTTTGTAGTTAAAACTTCAGCTATTAAACATCAATTACATTTGTTGTATTAGGGTGAGAGGGAGAATAACACAAATTATGCGTGATCTCATGTTCAAAAACATAATAACATAATACAAGTATGTCCTTTATTATTATTATATCCTAGATTATATGTCCTATAGCAGCTTGCTTGCCTACATTGTATACAATTTTTATATGTTACCATTGTGATTGGTTAAATACTAGGTACATTATACAATGTCTATATATATTTAAAAAAAAAGGGATGGGGCTCGCCTTATGAATCATAAAAACTAACTTACATCTAATGAACAAAGCTTAATCTAATTTTCCCTGACAGTCTGTTTCCATCCATGCAAGGAAGGTGGTGGGGCAATAGTGTTAAACACTGGGTTTGTTATGTGCTGCAACGAGTCAAAAAACTGGTGTGTCTCCGATGGATGAACTCACTTACTGACAACACACCAAGCAACGGTTGATAATAGGCGTTCTTTAACCTCTCGAGAGAGGTATGTCTGACCACTTTTCTCATAATCCCATTCTGGAATTGTTGGAGACTTTTAGCTGTATTGTCAGTCAAGGGTCAGTCAACACCATACACCGGAGCTGGCCGGAGGACATATTTATATATCATCAGCGACAAGTTGGGTGAAGTTGAGAATGGGTTGAGAAAAGGAGACGCCTATCCATTTTATTCCCAGACAGTACATTGAGAAATATTGTCTATTCTGAGAAAAGGTTTGACGGTTGGTTAGCTTACAATGCAATCATGGTAGCTCAGTTTCGTGCCTATAACTATAAATAAGTGTATTCAAATCATGACCACGAATATTATACGGTGGTGTGCTTGCTCACTAATAGTTATATTTTTTTAGGTGGCTTTGTATGTTTTAGATGTAGGTACTTAGTAAGTTCACCTCTTCCGTGCTTAGTTTCTCATCTTTGAGCTAGAGCACGATTGGTCTCGTCGAGAGGTTAGAGCGCTTGCCAATTGGGAGCGCTCAGTTCGAGATTGTCTTTAAACATTGAAAACATCCATAATTCAGACATAGTTTTCAAAAAGATGACAAGTCAGCGACAAAAACGTCACAACTAAAAAAAACAAAACCTTTTTGAGTTTTTCTACATTTATACTGGCAATGACTAAATTCATGTATTCATTTCTCCACTACGAAACTTTGCCATTAGAAAGCAGAAGCGTCGTTTTTGCAGAGAGTAAATTGTTCACGGCAGTGTGACATCATTTTTGTTCAAGGTCACATGCCAGCTGGTGGAGTGTAGAGTGAAGAAAAATGACAATTGAGGTCTAGTCACCCGTGTTGTTGCGATCTTGTCGGCGTAATCAAACCTATATAGTGATACATATCGGGACCATATTCGTGAGGTGTTGTTTTCCCGTTATATTAACGTTACTATAGAACTTGAAGGTGTTGTCCAGCGGTCGGGTGCTGAGCCCCATCAACGAGAAGTAAGAGGAGATTGTTGGCAGAGGTGATAGATCGAGGTAAGGGAAGTGTCGTTCTCCATCTCCCCGGTGTGGCATTTCCATTATATAGTCAATGGGTACAGTCTAAACACCCTGGTGTTGGTGCTATGGCGTGTACAAAGTTTTGTGCTTAATCAATTCATTTTTTTCTCATATTGATAAGTTAGGATTCTAGCCAACGTGATGTCCTGGGGAATTGAACCCAGAGATATTTATGGAAGACATGGCCATTGTAGATCAGTTATGAACTTTCATTGCCGAAAAGTCTAGGGTCTTTGTACACAAAAGTTGGGCTGTGGATAAGAGAACACAATAGTACCTAATACTGCTTTGGGTTTCGGGCAAATGTAACTTAAAATCGAGTCTAGGGAGAACTTCAAGTGCAATTGACATCTTCAGAGTTACACCACGATTAATACTGAAATTCCAAACTGCATTATGTATTAACATAACGGTTTAAATATAATCAATCTACTTCACGAGTAAAGTTATGCTAAATGTTAGTTTTATAACTAATTTTAGTGATGGTTTCGTGCGAGTTATTGGGCTGAGTCAAACCTTAAGTGTCGGTAAATTTAATTTTACATTTCTTTTTATGGGCACCTTCGTAATTCACTCAGTTTTACAAACAAAACGTCCTGCGTGTGTTCTCTTCTTTTTCATTTAAAAAGAAGGTTTATTTATCTTCAAGATCCTAATTTTTTTCTATTTTCTTTGGCCTCAAGGATCTATCTCATCTCTTGATCATATTATTGTTCTTTTATGGAGTTTTCCTGTTATTTTGTATATATTATTCATTCTGTCTTCATGTTTATGTTCTCTTTTATTTATTTCTGTACTTTTGTATCTGTTATTATTTTGTACATTACGTTATGTCATTTATTACGCAAAATTATTAAAATATATCAGTTTTAACATAATCATAAACATCATACTCTGTGAATACCAAGGCGAAGGAAATTGAAGCGTATTTTTTATGTTAATAGGCAGATAAAAAAAAATACAGATGTTACTTATAAATAGCTAGAACATTTGAAAATTAAGATGGACTGTGTCATACCTATATGATGTTTGGTGATATTAGTGAGCTCTTTCCTGGTGTAGACGCACTGAAGGTGGAATTTAATTGCCCGTACTTATTCTAATATGCCTATTTATGTGTTAAGGTACGTTAGAATAGTCATAAACAGTGCCCAAATATGTAGCTAATAAGGGCGTGAAACCTCCCATACGATCAAAAGATCTATCGGTTCAGTATTAAGTTCCCCTGCCTCGAGTCAGGTGTCCAGGTGACATATGGCAGTGTGAAGTAAGTAGTCCAGCTAAAGGTTACCATCTGTTTCCACTTGAGTAATGCCATTGTCAAAAATGTGCGGTATTCCTACAAACAGATTAGATTTCGGCTCGGAAAATTTAAGGGTTTGTGTGTCCCCGTCCCTTTAAAGTATAGTTGTGTACCTTATTAGCCAGAGAAAAAAGATAATGACTCGGCCGAGCTTCGAGATCTCGGGCCGCTAAGCTATCCTTGTCCGAACACAAAGCATTCATTGTCAATATCGAATCTCTTTTGGTACGGTCTCGCACACATAAAAATATCAATACAAACCATCTTAGCCCCTATATGTTACCTACGTTACATAGTTGTATAGACTTAAATATCTTAATAATTTATTTTGCCTTTCATAATTAAGTCACAACTGCAAAATGATATCACGGCCGTAGAATGGGAATGACATGGCATGAGGGTGAAGAGCATCCAGTGATACCTTCCCATAATTGTATCTAGGATTGGATGGTTACCTCAACAGATCCCAGCTTCTCCTAAATCGTAGTGGAGTATTATGAGATAAGTCAAGTGCTGACAGTTCCTGTATTCCAGTTGTTTCGAATGACATGATACTTTGTCTTAAAAGCGTTTGTACAATTTTTTCACGTCAGTCTGTTAAGATTAGCACGTCAGATGGAGATCACGGAGGTCAAGATGTGGGAGTTTTTTTTTTAGCATTATACCTACTACATAGGTATGGCCTAATGGGATACAGTAAGTAAGTGTATGTCTTCAACTTTTCTGTCAATGTCTGTTAAGTTAACGGAGGAGTATTTTGAGGCTGTTTAAGGGTTTTCCGATTAATTATTGTATGAGGGTTCCATGACAACCGTTTGTCGAGCTTACGTCCGAGATATTTTACACTATTCCTTGACGGAGAGTGAATGTTACTTGAAGAAACTTCGTTAGGTTCATATATATATATACATCTATATATATAGTCAAAATATCTATACATGTGCATTTAATAGCTTCCAAGCCAGATCTGTTCGTTTTTGTCAATATTATAGCTGTTTAAATATTTTTAGTTTGACAGTCGGTGAATCCCTATCACCATGATAAACCAGCGTATAAGTGGAGACTTAAGGGCTTCAACTTTTGAAATATACTAACGAAACTCTTTAAACCTTAATTTTTGTAAAGGGCATAATTATTTTTTAAATCGAAATGCAGCTACTTCTGCCATCTAATCTGTTAGATTAGCCATCTGTATTTTTTGTCTAGTGAGGATGGTCGATTGACTACTCAAAATGTATTTATGTAAGATGTATATGTTACTTTTAGAGTGTATTATACAATTCAGTGGAGTTTCAAATCGAAAGAAAAAATTAATCTTTCACTTGAAGCTTGCATTACTCCTAAAATAACTGCTCAAGTTTTTGGGGTTATACAAGGGTACGAAACTGCGATTTGAAAGTTTATTTATTAAAAATAAAACTTTTTCCATGTATGCCTTAAGGATTGATAACTCGTCAGCATCTTCTACCAATAACTAAGGCAGCAATCTCCCTTTTATCTTCATGAGGTTTTTTTATGCCGTGGATTTAATTTAACCTTTAATAATATTGTTAAATTTATGTACAATAATTTTTAATTTTATAATATTAAATAATTTTATAATTAAAATTTTATATAATAATATTAAAAATTTAATCCTGCGAAAAAATTTCTTAACTGCAATAAATTTTTTTTTTACAGGTTTACATGCATCTTCCATTGCAGCGTAAATGGGTGCACGTTGGATTAACATTGAGTCATTTTCGATTTCCGGCTATGGAATTATTATATTATATTATTAATTGGAACAAAGGCGGGTGGGTCTTAACCGTTGCGTTGTGAAAAGTTAAATACTAAATTTACAGTAATTTATTTTTCATCCGACCACAAGCTGTAAAATTACCCCTGTAATTATAAACATATTGATGGAATTATTACAAATAATTTCGATAAAATTAGGCAATATAGAAAGTATTAAAAAAAATATATATTTGACTTTTTAAATCACTACAACAGACCACCCGCAACTTTGTTCCGCCAATTAGATAATTTGCATATTTTAGTAGAATTGGAAAAAAATTAGTGATAATGACGGAGTAGTTAATAGGGCAGACCTAATCAGAGAAAATTGATTAAACTTAACTAATGTTACAAATAATGTCCATTTTTCATTGACTTAAATGGCCTTTTTCCGAATTTACGGTTCATTAAACTTCATTCGTCACTAAATAAAAAAATTAAGAGAGTTAATCGTTTAATCTAGTAATCCTTTTGCATGGAGGTTATTATGTAATTATCAAAAAATTACTTCATCAAGGTAAAACGTTATTAAACTATATTTTTAATTGTTTAATTGTAGGGTTATTCTCATAATTGTTGATATTTCATTCTAATTTCACTCAGGAATTATGAATTCATTATTAAAAGATAAATTAGAAACATCAATGTGAAATTGCATGGTAACTTAATGATAGAGGTTAATATTTCAGTCACCTAATACATAAACACTATATCAGTAGAAACAACAGTTTCATAATAAATCAATGTTGGGTGGTATAAATGTGTTAAGCGCAGAATATTAAATTTTTTGTTTTGATTCACTGAAGTTCACTTGAGTGAAAAAAAGTTTGGCATAACAAAATATAGAAAGTTACTCATGGTACAGATAAAAAAACATCCATAGCTTGTCACACGAAGAAAACCAAGGTCAGACCAAAGGTTGTCACCGTAGTTGCTAGGTGGCGGTGAGATCTAGTTGTAGCGCCTCTTAACCTTAAGTTCTGTTTTGTTGAAAGGATTTGCCACTTTTTAAGTAGCGCTACTCATTTATCCACACGAGGCTAAGTCGACCCTGACGATCCTTGAGTATCGAACGCGGATCCCTGCCAGTTAGAAGCCATGCACAAACCACTAGGCTATAGCAAAGGTCCACGGGACCAATTCACTTATATTTTCCAATAGTGAACATTTTAGTTTTTGTGACGGATATTTTAAGTCCGTGTACTTTATTGTTGCTTTGACGTTCACACAAAGACTCGGAAAGGCAGAGGACAAAAAGCGCGAAGACGCGGCCTGGAAGTGGCGATTGGCCAAGAAAGGCAGCTTCGGAAACAGGTATGCCCGCCAGTGGGGACTAATTGATCCGACAATTTCCCACGGCCTCCATTTGTCCAGGCTACAGCTGATCCTTCAGGTTCCACCTCTCTTTTTCCAGCTCTTGTGGGATATAACGGGCCAGTCTGCATCGCGGAAAAAAAAAACATAATAAAAAAAGACTAGAAATATATTACGTGAGCTAACTGCAAAACAAATATTTGTCTAGTGGTCGCTTCTTATCATTCTGTTGTAGATACGGTACCAAAAAGAAGCTCTTATCGCTTTGTGGAACCTCTTCATGACACTGCAAGCTGATAGCTGAGGTGCATTAATTCAAACATCACTAAAGCCCAATAAATATTTCTAAACTTCTGTGCTTTAATAAGTATAGGAGAGATTTCGATTGTTATATGGACATCTTTTATTATTTATAATCATTAATAATTATATTAACTATTTACCAACTTTCTAATTAGTATGCAACAATCGCCATTTTCCTCACTGTTCGTAGATATGTCTGATTGCATATTGCGCTAAGAATCACCTAACTAACGATCCAGCTAATCTAATTCTTTTTCGGTATATTCAACAACCAGTGCTATGTTATGTACGTTTTAGATTTAGTAATGGAAGTATGTCAAATGTACTAATTTGTCCATCCTCGGTTAAGCGCATGATGAGTATTTTATCTACTTCAAATGTGATTTTTAGTAACCTAGATGATTTAACAATGAAAATAAAGTATTTATGGTAAAACTATTTTTTTCAATAATTTAATAAGTTTTCAAGATAACAACGCTAATACTTCCGCCTGAACTTCTTCTCCCGATATGGTTCCTTCACTCTCTACTTCCGATCGGAGTTTGAAATACATTCTGTTTTTGGGCGCTTGGATGCTATGGATTTGTAGTTCAGTCTTTAATATCTGGTCCGAGGCGAACTTGTCGTTTGTCTAAGAATTCTTTACTGTATACGGGTCATTTCACCAAAAAGGTCCATTAAAACTTAATTTATTTTCATTCATGTAGATTATGAAAAAATTCATCAATGTTCTACATTGCATTCCTCGTGAAACTAGAAGCTCACGATATTCACATATAAAAATATTAATACAAATAGTAGTTTTAAATGTGGTAGATGAAAGGATTTATTATTTAGACGATTTAATAACAGAATTAATAAAGCAAAAATTATTAAATGAGCCCATACTCTAAGAGAAAAATAAATGAATTCACAGTAGCAATATTAGACCAAAGTAAAAAGAATCAAGGGGGACAATTAGTTGAGTTAAAAAACCTCAGTGCGAAACAGCCGTTACTGTGATTTGGTTTAACATTCGTCGGCGTGTGTTTTTTTAATTTTTCAAGAAAATTACCAAGGAGTCAATCCATTTTGAAAGATTCGGGTGCCTTTATTCATTGCTTCACCTTCTTGAAATGTTTTTGGGTGAAGTACTGACGGGTGAAGTTGTAGTTTCTAATTATTACTGTTGAACATTTGTGTAAAAAAAAACTTTTTCATCAACAGTTATATAATGCTAAGAATATTATAATGCTAATATTATATATTATGCTAAAAGGTGAAGCAAGCCTCTTCTAGCGTATACCTGCCTCGTGACTTCATGGAATTCACTGGTGTTTCCTGTTATGTTTTAAGTAAGCGACCGCATCCCTCCTAGACCTCGCTCCCTATTCCCGGAACTACCCTTCTCATATACATATATGTCTCAGCTTTAGTCCCAGACCACACCTGTTCACAGAAACTCGTCCCTACACATCACAACTAGAATGTAGTAACGTAACTCTTAATATTTGTATATACAAGTGTTTTGCTTGTACTTCATAATAAAGCTTTTCTTTCTTTTCTTTTAAAAGACTCTCCTCCACAAATATTATTTAACTAACCATAACATTATAAATTACAGTAGGTTATTTAAAAAAAAAAATAGACGTGGAATTACTTATTGGTAGAGGCTTGTAAAAGTGTTGACATCAAGTAAAACTCGCACACGCACCACAGTGGAGTTCAACACATTAAACGCCTTTAGGCCAAACGTACTCCCCTCCAAGTGCTTCACTTGTTTATAAGATAACGTAATAACGCTAACGGTTCCTTCCTTAACCTTCCACATGCTCTAGATTAGCGGCAAGAGCTTAAAACGATTTAAGTTGAAGTAGTGACCCGAATCGTCTGGAAACCCCCTCCCTTTTAACAGGATTTTCCTATTAAAAATTGAACAATAATTATTTTACTACAATTTCTTTAACTTGATAAAACAGCTGATAAAGACTATGAAAAGGAGAAAATTATAATAGGTGTGGTCATTGAACCAGCATGATGCTAAAGTTGAAAACGTTACTTCTGGAAATAGAAAAAATTACCATTTATTACAAAAAAAAGATTTTGAATACATCATAAAATCAAATTTAGTCATTGAAACCTAAATAGGTTAACCTATTAAAACTAGCTGGAAGGTACAATAAAAAAAATTTATTTAGCCCTATATATCTCAGGCAGCGTATAATCTGCTCGGAACACCAAAAGGACCTTTTTCGTAGAATTGCCCCTATACAGTAAAAAAATTATGTTCCGTTTGAAGACTGATGTCTTCCAACTGATGAATTGCGTACGTCCAAACAGGTTTTATGATCAAGATGTAAAGTTTGTTTGAAAATATTCCCAAAACTACAATTTAGTCTTTAATTGATGCGATCTTTATAACATCGATGTTGGGAGGGGGGGGTGGCGAGACAACTGATCCTTGTAGACAGTAGTAATATTAAAAAATCATTGGGAGAGTCACGAAGCGGTTCAGGCCCCGTTACCAAGGCGAGCCCCATAAATTTCACTTGCCCACTCTTCAGTGCTACCTTGATCTTGCTGAGCCCTTAATACAGATTAATATGGTCTGGTCCTCGAGGAGGCTGTGGGAAATCAGCACCTCTTCGCCAATAAAGGCATCCCCACCCTTATCCCTATATCTGATTACACGACTAATTCTCGGCTATCCTCTCGTAAGACCATTAGGGCGTAGAGTGCCCGGGGATATTCGTCGCCATATTTTAGGGTTAGGTGCCATGGGTATATGCTAGTGCATTCCATCCTTGGTGAGTGTTCCTGCGAGGAATATAGCTCCTTTCTTGAATAACTTTTTATTATAGCATTATTTGTATTGAAATAAAATTAGAATCTGGGCAATAGGTCATTTGAACATCTTAATAAGATATGGATACATTCATACATGTCACGGATATTCTTGTTGATTTCACGCACCGTAGATTAAAATGCCCTTAAAATCATTTTGCATAGCTCGCTTTTGTAATGACCTCCAATGCCCAAACGTCTAAAAATTGCGACAATCGGACGAAATAGTTTTACCCCTAGATTCTTGTGTTATAAAGGTGCTTCACTTCAAAGATTTCCTCTAGCACTGGTTTTTACTGTCTCGTCTTGTTCTCTATCCTCCCAACGAACATCAGTAATGTGACAAACAGGGAATCCTAGGGTCATATTTTATGACTGCAGGAGGTGTGGTGGGATCCAGGTTTCTAATTACGTAGAGCTCTTTTCTGCACCACCTGATATGTGTGGGAATTAGTTTTTGTGCCCTGAGGTTTCTGGAGTGCTTGGAGATATTTTAGTACCTCGTGTTCAATTGATACACGCAGGTACTCGTGTCTACTATTTTTACTAATATATCATGTTAATCTTTTGCAAAAATATTGGTGGAGGTTTAGGCTGCTTAACGACTGTGATGCTTCCAGGACCTCTACTTTTGTATTTTTCAGGTTGTCTTACTCAAAAACCTCTTTTTATTAGACGACATTAGCCGAATACTCAGGTAGCATGCTAAGGATAATAATTTAAAATAAATTCATTCTTATGTAAATAAAAATACGGAATATTTGGCTATATGATGCAATAGTGATGAGATAGGCTTGCCACTCTCTCCTTAATCTCGCCAGGCGAGTTACAGAACTAGCCACCCCCTCTTACGTCTTTCTTAAAGTAATGATCGAATGACCATGAAATAAAATTTATTTCTCCCAAGTGATGGCCGAATTCGTAGTTCTAGATAAGAATGAATCTATTGTTATTTTTAATCAGAAGACAGTTGCATGTCGTGAACCAAACAAATTAACATGCAATTGAGAGACAGCTGGAAAACTAATGAACTGTAAATACAAACAATTCGAGTCAAGTGTGATGTACCACACAATTTGTGAAAGCTGAGAAAAGTGGTAAAAACGATTAATGACTTTTAACAATTACAGTCCCAATACATTTCGAAGGCTAAATTAGTGATATGTATTTTGATCGTTTAATCAATATGTAAGGAAAATATTTATGTTTAATTACAAAGTAATTAAGCAATTGATTAATTGAACGTTAAAATAAAAAAAATAGCGTCTATAAAATAAAATCAACTTAAATTAAATTTAGGAGCACGGTGTTAATGTCAGTTTCAGTGACGGTTTGAAATTGTAGTAAAAAAACACACAATTCTTTTGTTTTTTTAATACCTATACTTTAACTACACACTACTTGTATGAGAATTCAAACTAATGAACATTTTTAAACAAGAAATAAATTCCATGGTAGTTCGTACAAATTACATTCCTCATTTTATTGATTACGATGTCCAGGTCTTTAATTTTATGTCCTACTCAATGTCATACAAATATTTAATTTTTTAACAATCAATCTGTAAATAATTGTCTAGAAAAAAACAAAGACAAAGAATTTTTAACGGTGATTATTACTGGAGTAGCAGGGAGGAAAAAGACTAATGAAAAACCTCATGAGGTTATAATGAATGTGCCACTTAATTAAAGTTAGTGTATTTTGCTGCCTTGAACTTTTACTTCATAGCTTTCTTAATAGGGCGGGTTCTTTAGTTTCTTCATAGATGTGATTTTTTCAGATATTTTATTAATCCAGAAATGATGTGTCCCAATTTGTGACTACTGAGCCTGTATTGTAAATATTAATATAGCCCTTTGTAAAATAATCTGAGCAACATCTATCCAATTTATGAGCCAAAGTGAGCACTTAGATGCCGCCAATAGTAATAAATATAAAATGTCACAGAAATAAATCGATACCCATTGGTAATGCTGAACAAATAAATATGAACGATTTGACAGATTTAAATTCAATTTATTTTATAACCCGTGATTAGTTTATCAATTCGCGCAGTCAACTCTATGCGCCTCCAGTGAATTTGCATCACTTTCAAATATATAATCGGAACGTTCCTTTTATCATCAGGCATAGCCAGATTTTATTCCATTATTACACTTAGATACATAATCATAAAATAAAAATGATTAAATAATGAAACTTCTTCATTGCACTAATATTAAAATCTGCCTTATTAGGCAATACCTAATTGTGATTAATGTTCTAATTCATGCCATATTTACAATTTTCATTCACTCGCTCATTCATACAGTATTTACAAACAGCCCAGAGACCTCCCAAATCCACATGGTTGTCACCTCCCTCGCATGCATGCGAAAGAGGAAGCAGAGTCTTGGGAATTCCCCCACGCTCCTCCGTCAGCCGCGTCACCGGATACGAGCCAGGAGAGGCTGACGAAGAGCGCGAGAGCCACATACGCTCAGGACATGACTGGAGAAACTGGCCATTGCCAGGACTCCCACTATTACGCATTTGTAGCAGAGACCACTGTCGTTTCAGTCTTTGAGTAGGATTATAGGGATGAGTGGTGCAGTGCAGTGACTGTGCTAGGGGATTAAGGTGGTTGGATACGTTAGTATGGTACTTCATGAACTTGGAAGGGATGAGTTCAAGAATGTAAGGTATATGAAGGGTTTTGTTGCTGACGTAATAAGGGGCATTTACAAGGTAGTCTCAGGGGATACTAAGCAGGGTAGAATAATTAAGGAAAACAATTCACCTGCTGGTGTAAGCGCAGATCTAATTTACAGCTGTACCAAGCCGTTATGTTCTTACAGAAAAATATACAATTTCGAGTGGGCTCAAACATTGACACTATTTGTGTTATGATAGAACAAAATAACCAATCCTAAGCTGATACCTTTTTTGACGTTGATATTCTTGTCTGAAGAATCCAAGCAAATGTGTATGGATCTCGTCCTAAATGAACAATAAATAAAATGCAGTAGAATACCATATAGAACTGGACAGAGGAAAAACGGCCCAGCGTTGAGTACTCGAGTGTTACTGAAGTCCTTTTACATGAAAATGATGTTTGCATTACTAAATTTTTATTCAATTAAGTGCCAAATCGTCTTAGTGTTTGTTTCATTTGCATATTACAACGAGCATCCCAAAGAAGAAAATGATTGTTCTTTTACACCACATTACTGTCTGATTATCCTAACGAATCATAACGAACTATTGAAAAATTAGAAAAAATAAATTGATGCACCTAATTATTGCAAAGTTCGCCAACGTGCGAGGAGTGCGTATACAATGGACGAAATAAATCAAATAAAAGTATGATTATATTTATTTAATAAATAGGATCCCCCCCTATATGAATCTTAAAATAATTCGCAAAATATTACATTAAAGTAGCAAAATAAGATTTTTTGTTGTGCTGGGTCAAGCTCTAAAAACCATCGCAAGGGAAAATAATTAGTGGTTAAAATTTCGATATTATTCTTAACATGTTGACAATTACATTAATGATGACATTTTTTGTCATTGTTAAATTTAAAAATAAATTATCATCATTCCACCGACTATTTTTTCAGGTTAAATTGACAACTAGATTTTATATTGTTGCCGGCAGTTGGTTTCTTTTACAAGCCTATAACTTCTTGTAGATTTCCACATAAATTTCCTAGTAAGGAGATAAAGGGAGTATGAACAAGCTTATGAGAAAAAAAAAAATACCGACCGGCTTTAGTAGGTGCTTCCACATAAAAAGTGGGTAGTTACAAAATGAATAACGACAGTGCAAACAAGAAGAGTGATTTTTCCCTTTATGGGTGAAAGCTATATTTTCTGCTTTTAAGAAGACAGATTAGCGTGATAGCGGCTACCAGAAGCTATGATTATAGATTGCAATTTCGAAAAAAAAATATATAAAAAGTGACAGATTTGTGAGGTTGCCAGTGGTTTTAATCTCGAAGCGACAATCTTCGATGTTTTTATACACACTTCCGAGCTCATCAATCATATGCTAGGAGTTATTTGACACATTCAATCAACACTTTGTCACTTTGGTATCTATGTTTTTTTAATATTTATGCTAGAATTAGGAATATATTTTTTTTTTCAACTTTATTAAAGTTAAAGAATTAAAGATGACGAGTTTTAAGTTAAAGATTATCTGTGGAAAGAGTGACATCACTCTTTTGAAAATCACATAAAATCTATAGCGATCTTCTGATTTAAATTTAATGAATAACTCAGCGCCTCTTCAGTATTTAGGTTCCTTCTATACTTGAAATATTCAAGCGCACTGGACATCCTCAATACATTTGGTAGTAATTCAGTCAAATGTTTGCATATAGACTCAGAAGACACAGACAATCTGTTAGTATGGATTGATCCTGAGTCGAAACTTCTATTCTGAGAGTCCGCCCTGAACAGAACATGGTTCCAAGCCTATCTTCCCGGACATCCAACACTATTGAATAGATCTACCCCTTACTTCCCTTTAACTGTGATATTCTTTATAAAGTCCACTTTAACCTAAAAATGTTAACCTATCCGCTACCAATCATCATTGGCTATTTATGTATGGTTGTGAAGGTTCCACATTCCAAAACCAAGGATCTAGGAAGATTATTCTCCATTAAAAATTGAAAAAGCCACCCTTTGCCGTTAGATAATACTGAAAGGGATTTCTTAACAAGTGATCCGATCAGTGGTCGTGTTACAGTTCGCAAGTTAAGTTTCAAGTTCAACGAAAAGGCGGACTGGCTGTACAAGCCGCTCGCTACAAGACTTTGTTCTGATCTTTTCTCCCTGAGGAGGGCGCCACGGGTTTTCGAAAGCTTGTAACTCCCCCTCTGTGAGTTGTGGTTACAAGGCGAGCGCCCGTGTTCGGCGAGCGGACGCCCGGGCTGTGTCGTTAGCGCCACCGGTCTTCGCCCTCACCCGAACAAAAGGAGTCAGTGAGCAGAGCCCAGGTCTTGTAGAGATAAGATACGCTCTATCTCAGCGGCAATTAGCTTCACCTTGACTAGGTAACGAAGCCTGTGTCAGCTTCAGGGCATACATTCGTATAAATATATGAATATCATATCATTTAAACAAGAAAAGAAATGTAAATCCTACTTTAACTGTATTTACTAGTGAGAAATAACTGCAAATCGGGGAAAGGCTTTACTTTGAAACGACGAAAGGGGAATCTGTCCGTCTTTCACAGTCTAGATTGTGAACAGCTTTCGGAGTGAGCACTTGGTCCTGATGTTGGATTATAAAGTGGACACAGTATTTTGAACGATTGTATTTAAGATCTCCAGATTTTGACCGAATATTAGTTGTAGATGGCCAACTTCCGAATGAATACTCACTGGACAAGATCCGAAGTCGACCATAACTCTACCGTGGACATACTGCGCGCTCACCACAATCACGTGCGCGGTCACCCACAAGTCGCTATATTTATATTTTTTTCGCTGCTTTTACTTTTGAAATCACTTTTAATTGCTTTTACTGTAGTTTACTCTGAAGATATGAAAAAAATATTTGTTATTTTCAGAAAATTGACCAAAACTGTTGACACAATTGAGATGTCCTAACCGTAAAAAGTCCTGACCGTGGGTGACTCTTCCTCGAACAAAACACGCATTTGAGAAGGTTATCAAATTGAAATAGATTTAAGTTTTTATTATAGATTTTTTTGATTTATGACAGTTGCTCCCCTGTTAGTTGTCCTGTTCAACTTTGGATTCGTGTGAATAATTGTAATTGACTAAACGCAGTAAAGAATAGAAAAAATTTCGTTGAAATCGAGGATTTTTTTTCCTTATCCTAAACGAGAAAATCAGTTAAAGATTCGTGGATTTCCTCTAGAAAGGGGTATTTCAGAAGTGTTTACTGAACAGGAGACGTACTTAAGAGCAACTCCAGTGACGCTATCAGACCTTAGTCTTTAACAACCAATGAAAGAATTCGTAGAGCTACATTGCCTGTTGAGCCGCATTTACGCGCATCTGTCTTTGTCTGAATGGATAAACTTAATATTTCTTACTTACATGCAATAAGAAAATTGTTTATGATCTCGTTTAGCTCACTTTCGAGTAGGTCTCTTAAGGTATCGAGTACGGTTTTGAAAGTAGGATTACGTTTGACTTGTGTATGTGATGATGGATAACTCATAAAAATCACGCGTTCGGCCTTAACTCAGTTAAATCTGACAAGCGATATAATAAAGATGCAATAACTATAGCTTACAAGGCAGTGAACTTAACCTGCCAATTAATACGGACTTAGCAGCCTGAGGGCAGGCTTTAATAAAAGTATACTATTATATAAATATATATAATATAATTTACGTTCCTGCATATCGTCTTATCAGTAGAAGTGAAAACTGAAAGGGAAATGAGACAGGTTTAATTTTTAATTACCAGCGAACTGTCCACTCAGGATATTATTTGACTCCTGGTCTTGTGGGACTCGAATTATATCAAAACCCATTTGCATAATCCATCCAAAGGCACTGACGTAATGGGACTGTGTTCTGTCTGTGGTTTGGATTATCAATTTGAAAAATAGCGTCTGACTTCTCTAGGATATTTTTTTATTGTTTAGTTAGTTCAAAAGCGTTTACTAAAGGACTCGTCTTCCGTAGAAGCAATCAAAGTGAATTTTGATATAACAGTTTTTTCCTCGGTCCATGCCAGTCAAGGTGTGAATGCACCTTTTGAATAGACAAGTCGCTATGTTATGAAGCCTGTTATGTAAATGGATTTTCTACATTAACGTGCACGCCTGGGGCCCATTTCTATAGGAAATGATTAACATGAATCAATGTTATTAGATTTTCACAAATAATTCATTTTCCCACAAATTTAGGACAAACGTTTCAATGACAATTTTACTGTTTTTATGTCCTACACCTCCAACACATAACGCATAATATTAATCGCGACTTCAAGATCTTTAATTTGATATCCTGCGCAATACGTCCGGAAAATATGTGTTTCTGAATTATTTTCTAGTTGAATAATTTATGCCACTTCATTATTATTTACAAGTAGCATTATGGGTGTATCAAGTGTAACTTCCTTGAATCCCATCCTTCAAAGAGTCTCATTATGGTCCGCTGAAGTCCTAACACGTATTGAAAATAATTCTTCAGAGTATCAACAATTTCGATACGATATCTTATGCGGTATATCTGAAATATTCTGCTTCTATGGCATGAGTTAAAGTAGTGAATACCGTTTTAATTTTTATAAAAACAATATCAATATGATATCTGAACAGGAATATTAAATATATCTTTATATTTAAGTGTATGCCTCACTTGAAGGGAAAGAAGTTTTTTTTTTATTTTATTAAAAATAATTTATTTAGTTAATTATATTTGATGAAGTGGGAAGAATTTGTCACGTCGGTGGTCAATGATTAAACATTAATGTTAAATAGGTGGGACAGAGTACTCACAATGTTCAGAACTGACTTGTTGTCTGTTTAACAGGATTGAAAATATAAACGTTTATGGATGGGAAAATAATAGTGAAATAGAAAATTTGGATGCGAATAAAATATACATTATTATAAATATTCATGATAATTATAATGACTCAATTTGTCACAGACAGAGGAGTAGGTTAAGCTCCCCTCTGAACTTGGAGTACTATTTATTATGAGACCTGGTATGATATGGATTTGCGTAATAGGAATGAGGACTCCAGCTAGAACAAGGTTTTAATGTATAACACTTCATTTCTGTGTTTGCAGAATCACAATAATGTTCACTAAAAATTCCATAAATATTTTAGCATACTTCATTCATCTAAAAGCTGACCATATGCTATCAAAAAGCCACTAAATGGAACCTTATTCACAGACTACCGAAACTAACTTAAATTAAAACCTCGTAAGAAATCGATAGCTCTCAGATTTGATTCGCTAAAAAACTTTTTTTTTTGCTAATATTAATCAATAAAACAGCGAGAAGGTCAAAAAAAATTAAAACCGTTATGATGAAAAATTCGAAAATAATTTATGTTATCCACATCCTCCCTCCATGAGGTAAAATAAAATAAATCTTTTTATATCGGATACAATAACGAACCGTAGAAGTGCGTTTTCTCTTGCCTTATACCAATAATTGAATTCCCGTTGTGATTGCGTATACTCAAATCAAACAAATTTACGCTCGCAAAAAGATATTTATGTTACGCGGAACTTATTCGAGTTAATGTCGGGAGCTGTCTCAGGAGTATTTTATCGTACAATCGATTTAATTAACACCGTAGGGTCGATTCGATTCACACCATTCATCCTCGATTACCTTCGGACTTCGCCCCGGTGTTTGTTTGCATTTTGTTTTTTCACCGACTACATTTTTTGATGATGTGAGTTTTGGAAGCGATAAGTGGCTCAGATGTAGATTGTTTTACTGCAGCTTTATGGACTAATACAATTTAACAGTTTATAACATGTCTGTTGTTCTTTAATACATGCCTTCTAAACCAAAGGACGGTACACGGCTAGGGTTACTCTCGTGACAAATTATTAGTTATTTTATTAAAATATAAATAAGTGAATAGTCTTTCAGTCACCTGTATGACTTATTAACACGGAACATTATACAGAGGTTCGAATGAACGACCCTACATAAAATTATCACATTTGAAACTATGATAGCAATAATTACTTGAAACTGTCATAAAAATGCTTTTCGCAACTTGACCATGTTTGATGCCGATCCATGCCAATTCACATTGTAAAAATATTAACAGTCATTAATCGATTGTTTGGCTATTCAAAAATAATTGCTTTCCAATCTATTTGAATTAAATACATAAAATTGCGAAGTACTAATAAATTTTATTACACTTGGGATGAAACTTTTTGCGGCATAGGTAAAGGAGTGAATTTAGACTCATTAAGGTATTAAGGTACACGAGATATAGTCACTTTATTCAAATTAATTCGTAACATATTTTTATTTATTTTTGTTTAGTTTGGTTAATTCTATTTGATTGTCATTCATAATTCTGTTCGTATTGTAAAATAAATGTTTTTGTATATTTTAATGAATAAATAACAAATTTTTGAGATTTCCAACCTATATATTTTTTTAATAAAACTTACTAAGCGTTTCGAAACACACACTATTTTTCGTCCTCAGGCCCTAAATGAACAAATGATAATTTTTTTAGTTTATATTGTCCCCCCCCCAAAATAACAAAAAAAAAAAACCGTTCGTATTTCTTTCAATATAAGAGAATGTATTGCCTTTGTTTAAAAAACTGGAGTCAATTCGGCAAATCTGATATTTTACTCGTATTAAGAAGAGTGCAGTTATCCGGATTGGAGTTTGAAACCCAGCGCCGCAAAACCACTTATGTTTTCCGTCAGACTGTAATTTCAAAAATCGTAACATAACTTTTTCGTGGCTGTAACGAAACCCTATTTTTTGACATAGTATGTTTAATAAATATATGAACTTTCAAATAAAGAGTGATAATTGATGGTAGAAAGTTCCTTTTTGGCAGAGTTCTCACTTGTACTTTTATATCACTGTGGAAATGGAAAAAGAAATTTTTGCTTGTTGAGTAACCATACCAGAAAAATCAATACATGCCGATCACAGTTGCAAGTTAAATCTTTTGTCCATACATCAAATCTCCAGCTATTTGAATTCAATTATATATTTTGTGGTTGTTTGTTTAAATTAAACGCATCGTCATTATTACCTTTGTCCAGGATTTAATGGTATGATTCCGTTATTTTATTTTGCCTATGTTTAATCATGTTCACCGCTCATGGATATGAAAATAACTAACCTGTTATTGTTATTTAATCCAATTAATGAGGTGAACGGGTTCGATAATCTCCGCAAATCACGCAACCAGCGTATCCTGTGTTTCTTCTTCAGCATATTATTGTTAGCTTCTCCTTCCTTTTTTCTGGGGGAGGGGGGTTATTATTATAACTTATAATTTTTGCCCTCTTACATTATGGTTTCATATGTAGGGTAACATGTTTTATAAGGTTAAACCTTAACGTCGGATGATCAGGAGAGGTGGTGGATAAGAGAGAGTCGAGAACGACAAAGTAATCGCAACTTTGCCTAGGTGCTTGAGGGTATAGAGAACCCACTGAGGGTTGGGTGCCCGATAAAGACCCTAAAGGTAAGTGAGACGCTGCTTATCTAGCAGGCAGCTTTATTCTGCAAGCCCAGTACCTCGTCGTATTACTATCAGCTACCGTTACGGCTCCGTTTTATTAAGTGCATTAGGCAAATCAAGTTTATTTTATAGTCACTTTTTATCAAGCCGTCAATAGTACAGCGTGCATCTATATCTCCTCTGTGGAGGATCGCTGCCAATTTCAATGCTCTTTGACTGAGGTTTCCTTGCGAAAGACAAAATAATGCTTGAACAGGCGTTTGCAAAATGCAAAATCCATACATCAATGTTTGTCCTAGTTTATCCATTAGAACCATGGCTGCTTATTTTTTTATTTGTACCCTCTAAAATGTTTTTACATCGACTATAAATGAAATCTGAGCTTCTCATTGAAGATTTTTTTTTTATTGTTCTCATTCATACCATATTTACGATTCTTCATTCACTCGCTCATTCATACAGTATTACAACACAGTTGCTAGTACAAACAGCCCAGAGACCTCCAAATCCACATAGTAGTCACTCCCCTCGGATGCGAAAGAGGAAGCGGAGTCTTGGGAAGTCCCCCATGCACCTTCATCAGCCGCGTCACCGGATACGAGCTAGACTAATCGATAGCGGGAGAACCACAGACGCTCAGGACATGTTTAGATAAACTGGTCATTGCTAGGACTCCCACTCTCACGTATTTATAGCAGGTCACGAGGCCACCTTAGTCTCCGAGGAGAATTATAGGGGTATGTGACACAATGACTGGGGGATTAGGGTGGGGGGATAGGTATCGCACAAATTTCATGAACTTGGATGGGATGAGTTCAAGAATGTAGGAAATATTTTGATCGTTATGAAGGGTTTTGTTTTTAACGTAATAAGGGGCATTGGCTATTGTTCTCAGGACTTTTGATTGAAAGGATTGGATATGCTTGATGTTCGACTTTTTTGCTGTCCCCCATAGCTCTGTTCCGTATGTCCAGATTGGCTTAAGTATAACTTTGTAGATTAGTAATTTATTTTCTATTAAGAGATGGGATGTCCTTTGAAGTTGTCCAAAGCGGGTGTTTAGGCTTTGCCTTTTTAGCCTCGTTTGTGGGTTCCATGTCAGCTTTTTGTCGAGATGTAAGCCTAAATACTATACAATCTCGGATAAAGGAATAGGGATGGAATTAAAATAAACTAATGGACAAGACTTGCGGACAGAGGGTAAAAGTAATGTAGAAACATTTTGCTTCATTAACTTCGACCCGCCATTGTTTGCACCAATACTTGATCTCATCAAGGTGGTGAAGCAACATTACAGAAATAAAGAACGCATACATTAAAGAATCAATATCTTAATATTGGGAATATTGAGGAGAAAAACAATTGCTCCAGACCAGTTTTAATGCACCTATGGGCTCAGAAATTAGGCTTGTAAGCTATTAGGTAAGCTCGTTAAAGTGGGAAAAGGCAGGCCATTTCTAATTACGAAAGTGAAATAAAAGTCTAGCGATTTAAATCTACCCACTATAGAGCTGTTGCTTTTCTAACTATTCCACCTTTTCACACTTTCTGAGATAACAATTATTTAATACATAAGATTCGATAAAGAATTCATATTCAGAGCTGCTGGAGATAATTGAAAAATGCTGTGGCTATAAAATGTCCAAAGTTTCCTAGATCGTACTTTCAGAGTTGGTAATCGCTGTTGAACAGCCAATCTTCTTTTCGTTGGCAGCTTCGTAAATTAGAAGTAAGAAAATTCCCTTGATGACTCTAAGCATAGTGAAATTACGGGGCATAATTATCAATCAATCCAACTCCAAAAAACGGTGTCAAATGCCACCTATAAATTAACATTGGATCCAAATAGATCTAGGATTAATTCATGAGTTTTCCACATAGCTGGGTTAATAGGTCGACTTCAGGCCGCTTACCAATTCCCTGGAAAATCCCAAACACGCAAGAAGACGGTCCTTGAGGAAAGTTGCGGGTCACGAAGCGACGATGAATCACCAATGAGGTACAACCTCGGTGACTAAGGCGGCCTCGCTGGTGTAGCTTCTTAAAAGCTGGGTTCAACAGCCACCGCGTCCTCGGTGCATGTCACTCCGAGTATTCGGAACATAACTTAGCCGCAACGAGTAACCTACCTGTTACTGCGACATCTTGGGAACGCATGCCTCACATGTTCCTGAGAGGATTGATTGACTGGCATTGTAATTAGTCTAGTGACTGCTCGTTTGAAATGTGGACTTTATATCATTACACGCTCTATTGGAGCTAGAATTCTTTCGTACTGTAACTTGTCTGAGGCCGATATAAATTTACCAAGAATGCCGTCTGAATGAAACAATCTAGTTTTAGCCGTTTACAACAAGAATTTAAGGCACCTGTCTAAGGTTTTTCTCGTCAAGTTGTAGTCTTGACCATATCATTGCTGTAGAAAGCAGCAATGATATCTTTGGTAAGAAACTCGGCACCAACAAATTCAGTAATATTCTGAAGTCAGTTTCGGTATAGCTATTGCTTTCAGTAGGCCACACATTTTTTACCCTTCTCCCTATCCAAGCGTTTCATGTCTATGTGTTATCGAAGTATGTAACTCGCAATCCTAATCCAATATATTATTTTGTTATTTATTTATATCAATTGCGCAAGGGCTAGGCTTTGTACATACTGAATTCGGGCTAGCGTCTACTTTGAAAAATAGATAATACACTAACAGTAATAATAGGGCACCTTCACCCAACTTAACCGGTACGCGTAAAAATAAACGATAGGACTAACCTAATATGAAATCGCCTGCCTGAATTTATTTATTATCCATCAGGCCCATACCTGACTACATAAAAGAAATTCTAGATAAAAGAAGAAAATAGATCAAAATATCACTAGTTTTAGTAATAATTTATGATACCTTAAAACGATTGCTAAACTATATATATATATTTACATGGTTTATGACCACGAAATTATTAGAGCTGAGAAAGGCGATTAGATCCCCCCATCTTCTTAAAAAATTTATTTCCTTCCTTCCTGCACTACCCTTGCATAAAGGCCGCTTTAGTTATTTAGTCTCATACATTACTTTTTTTTTTTTTATTATTTACATATCCTACTATTTATTTATTTATGTGTATTTAGTATGTACATTGAAAATCAAAACAAAACCAGCGCAAAAAAACAACACAAATAAACATTAGTATAATTAGGATAAAAACATAATTAATCATAATTATTATTATTAATAAATTCAAATTAAAAGAACTTACAATACAGACACTTTTAAGCAACTGAAAATTAAAAAGAACAATAATAGTGAATCGAAAATACATAAAGCAGATTTTCTAATCTTGTAGAAATTCTAGTCCAAATGAATTTCCGATCTATTGACATCTAAATGTAGTTTTAGTATCTACCTGTCCTAGAAACAACGGAGTTGTGATTCTCTTGCCCTTCATTAGCTAGGACAATTAAAGAGAATGTGACAAAAGTCTTCACGTTTTTTTCATGTGCATTCTTTAAATGGGTCTATTATTTACAATGTAATTTTCCAGATAAACTGGGCTGGGCGTTTTCGCCCAAGAATCTGGATCGGTAAGTTCTGGGTATATCCGATTGAGCCATAAGTCAATTGTGGTAGGAATCGAGGGTTCGAATCCCTAGGCTAACAGAATTTTATTTCATATATGATTGGCCGACTGTCTCTCTCTAAATATAACAGAGGTACATCAGGGCTATAAAATAAGCGACTTCTAATACCCCGTTTAAAGAAGAAGCGGTGAGAGCATTTTTTTTATGGTGTAAGCTTACAGCAATGAAAATTATGATTCTATTAATTAGTGAATATGGAAGCCGTTAGGATTTCGATAGGGAATAATCTCGGTTTAAGTAAATATTACTGTAATGATTGCTGTAATATTATCATTATTTTTATTAAAATATAACAATACTCAAAACATCAGTAGAACTATACTCGTAATATTCACAGATGAAAGTAATAAGCGTTTTTCTGTTTTATTATACGTTATTGTTACCGTTTTTCAAACGATGGGGAAAAATAGAACGTTTACTATAAATAATTTTAGTTTAAAATACAACTTTACAATTTTTCAAGTACAGTAAACACAATATTTTTCATATTTACCTTTTGTAAAGGGTGTCCCAGAATTAACGCAAGATTTGATTTAAATAGAAAACACAGTTTTTAGTATTTTTGTTGTTGTTTTTTATTGAATTATAAAATAAATACGATAGGGTTAGTTATGGAATAACACATCGGGAAAATGGCCTCCACGACTTTGCTGGCACATACGTACTCTTTTATCGAAATTTTCCATGACCATTTGGCATAAATGTGTTGAATTTTGTTGATGCAGCATTGAATTTCCTCTTTTAATGCACTGGTGGATGTGGGTTTGTTGAGATACACCTTTGACTTCAAATAACCCCATAAAAAGAAATCTAAAGGTGTTAAATCACACGATCTAGGGTCAATTTTTTAATTAATCTCTTCACAGTTGATGTAGTCAAAACACCATTCCGACCATATTTAGTATGAAATTTTCGAACTGCGGCCGCCAAACTTTCATTTTTTTTTAGATAATGTTCAACAATAAAGACACGTTGTTCTATCGTGTAATGCTACATTTTTACTAACCCTAAACTGTCAGCTGTCAAATTGTTTTTTTTTTTTTTTGAATTGCACAAATGGTGGCAAATTCAAATCTTGCGTTAATTCTGGGGCACGCTTTAGTTTTGTGCCACTGATACTAATTATTGTAAATTATCCCATTAGCTAAAGTCATAATTAAGCGTACCATTAATACTTAGCCGTTTTACGTAACTAAAACTTTAGGGGTAGTTAAGTACGAAATTTTCATTTTATGGACCAATGATCAGAAGATATTTATTTATATTGAGAGGCCTTTGCCCGGTGTTGTTAAGAATAGACCACCTTTTGGCCAGTGCACTGTGAGAATCTTTCGGCGGCTCATCTCCAGTCTGGCAGGTAAGGTTTTTTCTCATCATCTCTTCTCTTGGTTATTGTCCAAAATCCATTAATTGACGGATTATAGTGATTGGAAAGTTTAAAATTGTCACTAATGTTTTATCAGTTTTACTTTTAATGTTTTACAGTTAAACCAGCCTTGTTTAGAAAAGGGACAAGAAATTTCACGTAAATGTGAAACCTTTTTCCTGAGGCTGAATAATCATTGAATGATAAAGGGTCATATAAGACATTATTATCCCCTCAAAACTTCTTCAATTCAAATCCGAAACTATCGTTCCAAGTTGACCATCAAAACTTTGGGATCATATTCGTCAAACTTAATTCAATTTAATAAGAATTTTTATTTCATTACATTTTTAATAAAAATACCTTTTTATATATATTTTATAAATATTCGAGTACGTATGATAGATCAGTATTTATAACAACTGTTTATTTTAATTTCTTTAACAAATTATAGGAGTCACCACGTTTCAATTTTTTTTTATTTGAAAAACATTTTTGATTGTGAAAAACTCCTCAATGTTTTACTAATCAATTAATAAAAAAATCAAATCAAATAGATTGTGGCAGGATTGATAGGGTTTAGATCCAGAGGTCCTTAAGGTTCCAAGAAAACGATTATCCATAATAACCTTCAAAAGAGGGCATGTAAAAAGAGGGTAGGTCCTCTGCTGTAGGTTGCTCGAATCCCTGGAACGACCCTCTTTTGACGATTACATTTGTTTAAATTAATTTAAAATTAAAACACTGATCATGAATTATTATGAGGCTAATAGTTCTGTTACTTGTTATCCAGGTGTGTTTAATTTAATCATTTGGACCAGACAGCCTTTCATTAGTGGTTCCCTTTGGTTATTCGTCGAGTACTATAGAGCTAGAATATTCACCATAGTTTCATTATTTTGCCTAGGATGAGCGAATTTACAAAGTTACGAAAAAACAAAAGAAAAAAATCTTCTTAATACTAATAATTATCTTAATAAAATTAATGGCGTTAGCCTTGGTCTTAATAGAGGAGTCCGTTTGTATAATATCCGTTAGTTTAATTATATTCTGTTAGAATCCAAAGACAAAATGAGATTATGTATGTATGAATATACTTGCGAAATCGGGTTTACTCCGTGGGTGATCCTGTTAATCGACTGAAATCGTTGTAATCGACCAATATATGTAATTAAACAAGGTAACATAAGAAATCAATTTACTAATGCAATTTATAAATTATTAATAAGATTTAAACTGCACCTTTTACCCACGGCCTGCTTGCACCAGCGCGACTCCGGCGTCACAAACACACAGAGTGTAATTAAGATTTATTATCGTGTCAAATCACCAAAGCAAATTACGGCTCTCCGTGTATTCAAGAAATATGTTGCAATTTAATATACTTAGGCGGCTACTCACGCGTATTTCACTATAAAGATATGTTAATAAATTCAGATTTGCAAAAGAAATTAAAAAAAAAACTTTCGCTTGGCCGTAAATAAATGTTAAACACGCAAGTAATTTTAATTACATAAGAAACGGTTTCATACATCTTTTACCATGAAGTTATGACGATGAAGATACTATAACAGTAGGTTAATAGAAACTGTCTGTGAAAATTATTGATGTCTTAATAGAATACTACTTCTTTTAAAAAATAAATAAATAAATAAATAAAAATACTATTTAAAAATTCATGTCAATCGCAGAATTAAGAGTTTCGCTACTGTTCTAAAACTGTTGTGATGGCTGTGAGTAACAGTTGTGCACTTAAGAACCAAAACATATTAAATATTATTGATCATTCTAGGATGTGGCTCAAGTTATTTTTCACAGTGTCATCAAATGCAACAACCACTAACAAAAATCATCAGAAAAACATAAAACTTGCTGATATATAATATTATTACAATATTAAAACCAATAAATAACCAAAATAAATGTTTATTGTTGGGCAAGTATGTAAGAGAATAGAGGGAGAGAGGGTTGGATTAAGGCTTGTGATTATTGGTTAGCGCACTATGTTTTTATTAGCTTTAATTTGACATTGTTGTTGATTAATTTCATTAATTATTAATTTAATAGTTTATATGTTTGTATATATTATTCATTTAATACTAATATAGAATATGTGTTCTAGTACAACTTCATGTCTCAAGATAGAACAGGGTAAGCACAAATATTTGGGCCGGTAGACATTCACTCTCACTTAAAACCAATGAAGTTTCTGGTTTAGATAAAAAACATAAAAAAACTAAGTGAAACTATAAAAACCCAAGAATAATTTATTTGTTTCGCGGTAGTTTGACAGGCAAGACATTTAGAATTATACCCATGTGCTTATTAAAATTTAACTGACTGAAACTATGACTTCATTAAAGTAAAATCGGATGAATAATTTTCTTCAAATCATTTTATTGCAAGTCTTTCCTAATGACACTTTAACTCCTGAGGTTTTAATGAACTTCCCGTCGGGTTGGAAGTATTTAACATTTAGCCGGTAATGTGCCTCTCTAATAGAATATGTCGGAATACCGAAACGGGATTTCTGATTTATTGTTGTATAAATATACTGTTATCTATTTATTTATGTTATACTGTTGTTTAATTAGTGCGCCGGATTTACTTTGTGATAAACTAAAGGAATCATTTTTCGTTTAGTTTGTATGGCCGAATGAAAAACTGATTGACGATGATCTGAAATTTTTCACATAAATTTCACAAATCTGGAACCTCAACTCTCTGTTTTTTACCCAACGGTCAAATTGTAAGAACTTTCAAACTCAAAATAAAAGTTGTTACTGGCCAATTTGTGCAAGTTTAGTAATTTGTAATGGTCAGAAGTCTGCTTCCGCCAGTTTTTCATGTTCTGCAATCTGTCCTCCAGCCCCCAATTGACATCCGGTGGCATCATGAGCCACTATGCTCAGTTATTTCTACTTGCCGTTGTCCATGTATTTATTGCAGCGATAGTTTCTTCGGAACTTCGGGCACATTCACCATAATATTCCCATCTGATATCCATTACCGTTTGCTCCTAAGTAATAAATAATGTAAATAAAGCTAACACTGACCTCCGATGCAAACTCCTATGAGAAGTCTTCACGGCCTGCTTTTGTACTTTTGTCATTATTAAATATTTTGGGCTGTATATAAGGGCAGGTAGAAACAGAGTTTAATAATTAGGTTACTTCGGAGGGGTTTCCACAATCCTGAGAACGATCGATTGGCTGTGGTAGTTCTCCAACGAGGCATTCTTTTCCACAATTACCTTGCTGGATTCGTTTATCTTTTTGAAGGATTGGGGGACAAATAACACCCTTCCTCAATTCTCCACAGGTTGACCAGCCATTAAGTATTAGGCCTTGGCTACACTGACAGAGTCCCAGTTTTATTGCTTGGACATCCACTGTTGTGAAAACTTCACAAAGACGGAGTTTATTTTTATTGTTCCCATACCGAGGCGTGGTGTCCAAATCGTACTGTGTTCCAACATTCGTAAAACGAGCAAAAATGCAGTAGATTTAAGTGTAGATTAGAGCGATCAATCTTTCCTCCAGTACAGTCCAGTTCCTCCTCCTTTCTCTTCATCTGACGTTTGGGATTTCTACTGCTTTCCTAGAGATGTTAAGAGGAGCCGGTCCTTGTAGCATCTTCCACTCGTGGACCAAGAGGAAAAATTCTATGTAATTGAAAAAACGCAGGAACATCAGATTCAGAAATGCTAAAAAAAATACTTCTAGAGGTCTACATAATGCTGATATTGGTATTTTTTAGGGTATGTTAGTTGGGAGGTGAAACATGTTTATGTTCTACTTTATGATCTTACAGTCTGTTTTACTGGTAGCACCAAATTCGTATCATCTCCTCCCTAGCGGAACTCCGGAAAACTTCCCTTACAACAAAAGCCCGGAATCCTGAAAAGGTGTTGTAGTTAAGAGCTCTAGATCGTTTACAAGTGGATGGAACGGAACCGTCTGTAAGCCACCCTATGCAAATGAAAGCAAAAGCCGACGGTGCATTCTCTAGTTGAATATATTATCGGTGGAAAGTTGTAGAGCTAATTCACTTATCTAGTCTCACTAACTGGTGCTTTATAGATTTTCAACCACTTATTCACGGTCGATGCAAATTTTTTTTCTTTTTTTGAAAGATATGTAAATGGAAAACTTTCTAACTCTTAGCGAAACAACGGCTGCGGATCAGCATCTCAAAGCCGGCAACTTTTTGGGGAGGGGATTTTTTATCAGTTGACTTTCATCTGGTTTCATGCCTTGGGTTATGGGTAAATTTCCTTAGCAGGCATTAATAAAAAACAAAGTCCGACTGACATTCATGATTTGGATATTAAAACTCGTAAAAAAAAAAAGCTAGCAGAAAAGACTTTCTTAAACGAAATAAATTTTACTGTTATATTCTACAAGTCTGAGGGAATGATGTGTGCAAGTTGTTTAAGACACAATATAGGTGAGAGCGAAAGGAAAGCGCTACAGGAAAAAGGTTGCTCCCGTATCTTGAAAGATTGAAAGTTCAAATCTGAAGTATTTTTTTACGGTTAAGGGCAGTCAAAGAAGGTACCGCAAAACGAATTTCAAAGATACTTCAAAAATAAAGTCTTAAACGTTCCTAAGCATTTTCAACAGTTATTTAAAAAAATTAATGCTTTAGAAAAAAAAACATATTGGTGAACAATCAATCCTCTATGGACCAGATAGTTGTAGTGAGTCAAACAGTAGATGAAAAACAAAGTATTATAGAAAATTTGTTTTTTAACACTCACATTGCCCCCGGTGAGTATTTCGTTTACATATATTTGAAAAATAAATCATAGTTTATAATCCGTGCAAAAACATTTTAGTCAGTAAAAATGTAGCCAGGCTACTGATCCATGGATCAAGTAATCTAATTTATTCATTAATAACCAACTCATAACTTATACATTATACTTATTTAATTATACGCAACCACAGTCCTCCAATGTCTGAATGGGCCATGAAAAAAGGATTTATGATGATTAAACCAAACAAAAAACAAAAAACTGAATTAACGGTAATAAAAGACATAATATTAATATAAACAAGCAGTAAAAAAAGCACTTATGTGAGGAAGGATATGTGTGTTTTTATAGGAATGGTATGTCTAATTAGATGCTGAACAGGGAGCGTGTAGGTGTGTCGTGAAGAAGGACATCGAGGGCCTAGTTTACTAAGTAATCAATTACATGGCAGCTGGTGATTGCTGAGCCCGAAAGTGGGTCTCTACCTTGATTCAGGTATGTATGCTATAAGACTAGAATACAATAATGGGATATTGGAAAACAAAAAATATAAGCGAAAAGATTATTTTTTCAGACACAGCTCAAAAGCTATTTGAGATCCAAATCTCTAAATTTAATCTAATGTTAGGAAAAACATTAGATGGTTATTTCACAACCATTTAATAAGGATTGTAGCCACCCAAGGGAACCCCAGTAAGTCTCTGACATCATGTTAGACATGTCAGTTGGTCATCTTTACAGTAAATATGCTACTTTTTAAATCAATAAATAAATACAAAAAGCGATAGGACGTAAAAGGTTCAATAACGAGGGATTCTTAAACTTTTTTTTTAAATAAACATATTAAGTAGCTTCTGTACGCTAGGCATTTACGGTCACTGGAATTATTTTGCATTAACCTTGAATAATACTTTTTTAAATAACTGAAGTGTTAAAAAAATCCATCATTTAAAATTATCTTTAACAGCCAGAGGAAGCGGTTTCTATTGCTGGCTCTCAATTCTTTATTTTTTGGAATACCTTAGTTCTTTGATTTGTTAACGAGCCGAAATTTAGTAGAATGATTATTTATAAAAAAAAATGGTATCTTATAGTTACATACACTACTGCCGAGTTAACCTATTTCGAGTAGTTGTTGAATAAACATATTTCAGATCTACAGTCATACGATTGATCGAGGGAGGACATTTTCAAAGGAGACTCATTTATGCGGAATGGTTCAAGTCAAAATGTCACTTTACTGCCGATAAGTCACGATGGAACACGTGCCACAGAAAGACGGAACTGCAGTTCCGCGGTAACAGCAGTTACAGGGTCCAGTGACGGGACCACCTAGAGGCAGCCTACTATTACCGTTAAAGATGCGAACGTTATGGGGAAGGAATACGGTGCAGTTTATGGCTCGGGTAGGCTCGGTATATTTATCAACTAGCTCTCAAGCCGCACCTTTGAACTAACCTATAAAACATAAAGCCGCCACTTAGTGGTGGCCATTACAGTCCGCTTGTCTTGTAGCGGCCTCTATGGCAGAATTACTAACTCCACAATATATATTATATTATACCGGACAGTAAAACGGGAGGTTTTTATTTTTTTTATTTTACTTGGCTCCCAAACTAGCGTTCGATGGAAAAGGACTGTGAATTCCAGTTTTATTTTACGACCCGTTATCAGAGAAGCTCGGGTTTATACGAGCTTTGGCACACTTCAAGAACCTACCTTAAACTAATACGACTGGACTGTAAATACTGTGCTCCCTCGTAAAACAGAATCCCTATAACTATTGCTGTGTGTTTTGGCGTTTGATTCTCACTTGAAGGAGCCCTCGAGTGGCACCGTAGTAAATAAAGTAACTATAAACATACTTACGGTCCGCCTCTTCTGCTCTTGCAGACTTTTGAATTCAGTAAAACCAGCAATCGTCAGAGTTCTATACAGAGATAAGCCCTGATTTGTGATGGTTGGTTGATTTTGAAGGTCTTCAAACGGTAATACCCTATGGCCATCAATGCATGTCATTTTTACTCAGCCCAAGAGTTCACTAATGGTAAAGACACTATTAGAGATCCTGTTTCCTGAGAGAAAATCTATATTATTTTTGACCCATCGTTTCCTAGAGCATAAACAGGGGTTTCAGAATTTTTGAGACTCATTTTTTTTTTTCTTTCATTCGGTTTTCGCCTACTCTTAGATACCGATTGTGAATTCGTGGTCATTCCAAGACAACATAAACTACCTATAATATCTACCGTGTTACTTTTCTGTTGAAAATAGTGCACTACCGGGGCACACTTTTTAAAATCTCATGGTGTCAGAACAATACAAATAAAGCTAACGCCGACTACGCCCCCAGCAAAGGTCAAAGACCACAGGTTTACCCATTTTATCTCTTTCTTGACGCTCGCCGGGAAGAGGCCGGGTCGAAGAAACCCTAGCCCGCGGTGGGGGCTCCCTCCTAACCTGACAGGAATAAACCAAGGAAACATTTTGCAGGGAAGGTAGGGAAACGCCACCCTTTCTTGGCGTAGCGAGAAGTAGATCAGACCCTCCAGCCCACAGGCAGTACTCAAACCTAAACTGTAACTAAATGAGTCACAATGCAGCAGCACAGTGACATCCGAAGCATTTCACATAGCGTAATCGACGAGTAAAAACCCGATCACCTACTGCCCAGATTATTGATTTCAAAAATGTGTCAACTTATCTGACATTAACTTTGTAAATTTGTTTTATAAATTATAAAATATTGTAATGGTAATACGAACATTCGTCAACCCTCATTGACTGAACTTGAGCACTTTCAGCAGACACTCAAAAGCTATAACAAGAAAATTAATTACATATAGTATATGATCAGTTATTGATACCCAAGAGATTTGTAAAAAGCGATAACCATTATGATGGGATGTACTAATGATTGATTGTATTGAAAGTTAAAAAAGAAGCGTGATTGCAAATAGTAAAAAACTAAAATGTAGATTGTAATAATTGCCGTTATATTTTTTTATTTTTTTTTATTACTCTTTATTGGACTATAACTACAATCTGCCTTTTATAAGGCAATAAATAATTAAGATAAACGCTCTCATTCATACCATATTTACAATTCATCATTCACTCGCTCATTCATAAAATATTTACAGACAGCCCAGAGACCTCCCAAATCCACATGCGAAGAGAAAGCGGACTCTTGGGAAGTCCCCCACGCTCCTCCGTCACCCGCGTCACCGGATACTAGCCAGTGGAAGCTGACCAAGAGTGCGAGAGCCACAGACGCTCATGTAATTGCCGTTATTAATATATTATTTAAGTCGGTATCCTTGCCCAGACCTCGTGCACTGGAGGGGCAAGGTTAGGTAGCGTGTGATGAGTGTGTTCAAGTGAAATTGGTACACTATAAGGTAATCAATGGTCTTTGACTGATTCTGTTAAAAAGGTTTTATTATTCTCAATACATATATTGGTATTGTTTTTAACCTAAACCTACTAGAGGAAAGTAACCTCTCTTTCTTAAAACTATTTTCAAAAGTTAAAAAAATCTTCTCCTTTATTACTAACTTGTTTCTATGAGTGCACTTAAAACTAGTACCCTAGTCTACTTTGCGGAATTCCCCCATCATGATAAGCGATGCCCCCTCAATATTATTTATACCTTGAGTTAAAACGGAAGTTGACGTATATTGGGTTTCCACTTGCCTGAAGGGATTACAAGCTGAGAAGCTGCGCCAAACTACCCTGACCCTCCAGTGGCGTAGTTATAAAGGAGGAAGCAAACTGGCTTTTAAGTGCATTATATCCTTTTTCCGGGGCATGCAAACACACATATATGAAAACACGGCACCTCTAGTGGTAAAGAACTGTGTCACGTCCGGAGAATGTAAGCTAAATAATAGACTCTTCATCATGTAACATCATATGTTACAATATATTTGCATCAGATATATAAGCTTAAAACTTATTTATTCACAGTACCGTAATTAAAAATGAAATATCGAGATGTGGTAAGAAATGCATGGGCTTAATGGATTAGGGTCAAAAACGAGACAAAAATCTAGCGGATGTCACCCTTGCAGTCTAATTCCATGTGAACGTTGGTTATTCGACAATCATCAGAACGGGCCCTTTGCCAAATGAAGAGATCAACTTTTCTATTTTCTACTGTACTTTTGTATTTCATATTTAGTAATTGTCACTATCAATGGAATGGTGCAGCTGAATATGTCGCGTGACCGCCGAATTTACAGCGGATAGGATCGATTCAATAAGGGTTTATAAGGAACTAATTCCATATACTCTACCGGGATATCTACATATTCATGTTTGTTCTGTTTTTTCTCCTGGAGACCTTCCCCCCCCCACTTTCCGATTTGCAATTCATATGAAGGGGCTCCTGAAGAGGCGCCGCGGACCCACCGATAGATATTCACCGACACAGATTATAGTGGCTGGGGTATTTCGATAGTGGGGCTGTACGTCTTAATATAGCTACTTATCATTTTTGTCACAGATATATCTATCTTATAGATTGTAATGGCTGCTGCCCAATGGCATGATGCATTGAGTTATACAAAACCAAGAAACAACAAACATCATTCAGGCTTGGTTAGAAGAAATGGAACCCTACAAGCCAACCATTGTTCTGCCTTCAATGAATGAAAATATTTTATTTGCCCAGAATCTTATATTCTTTGGGTTGAAATAAATCCTAATAAAATTCTTACTTATGACAGGAAACGGCTCCTTTAAAAGATTCAGTCACCGACATAAATTCTAATGAGGTCTTACATTTAGATGACTACCGTTCCCATAGCTTAGTAGTCACTCGGACCGCGTACTGTCGAACCCCGGCTTGGTCAAGGATTTCTCTTTGGCGGATGGGTCGGGTCTGGGTCGACACAGTCTCATGAGGATGAATAACCGGTTAATTTAATAAAAAAAAGTAGCAAATCTGATTAAGAAAACAGAATTTTAGGGTGACTCAACTCACTCAGTGTTGATTACGCCAGAACGTTGAAGTACATTAAATACAGTTTAAAAGTAATTCATTAATCTAGATTTAGGGGATCCATTCGTGGTTACCATGGAGACGAATAATAACCTCATCTCTATGAAAATACATCGTGAAGCTAATGAACTGTCATTTTGTGCCTTTTGACTAGAACCACATACTTATCGCCACAGTGGCAATCATTTTTTGGTATGAAGAGGAATTTTTGATACTTGGATAGGGTGGAACTGTAAAAAGAGTGAATTTTCGATACTTTTTACAGACATTACATGTGTTTCTAAGGTGACTAGCAATTCGACGATTTGTCAGATTTACATATCATGTCTGTAGCAAGTGCTACATAAAATGCAATTGTAACAGATATATTCCATTGTAACGAGGAGATCTTAAACCTGTTTTGAAATACTTTGAAAAGAGAATATATTTTGTTATGTAAATGGTGGAATTTTCAGAGATGGCCTATATCTTAATTTTGTTTCACAAGAAAAATAAAATGAAAGTGCATTCCATAAAATATTGGTCCTTAAATTGTAACCACCTTATCCTGAAATGATTTCAGATGTACGGTGTGAATCCTCAGACTGGTTTATAGGATACATAACTAAGCACATTTCAATAATCGAAAATGTTGTCGCCGTGACAGAATGTTGAAAATTATTGCATTATTTTTATTTTATATACATATGTAAATGTAAATGGCCGGTCGTGGAAGATATCAAAAGAAGAGCTGATGAAAAATACAGACGGCGTAGGATAGGGCGCGATGACAGATGCTTCGGGTGTGGGCAGGACTTGAATAACGGCCGTGAATTTTAAAAAAGGCAGGTATATTTATCAAGTCGCGGGGAAAGCAGGCCTGAGTAATTTGTTGTAGTGGCAGTCATGAGGTTCGACGCAGGCGCAGTCCACAGTGGCAGACCTGCGTCCAATTTAATTATACCTGCGTAGTATTTAAAGTTTAAGGTCAAATTTTTAAATTGAAATAATTTTACGCAATTAGTTATAAAATTTCCCACAGTAAACTCTCAAAATACAATGTAGCGTATCGGTTCAGCCAGTGTTCTGCAGCTTCACGATCATACATAAGTTGATTGCTTGATCACGACAGACAGTGAACAGCTGTTTTTTTTATGTTAAGAAAGTTCTTATGATGGTTTGATTTTTGTCGGCCTTATTTTTACTATAGGTTTTCATTCATACATGAAAGTAGTGTTATTCTTGCACACAAAAACAAACGGTTGGGGATATCGTCTACTTATAAATAAATAATCTCAAATCTTTGCATGATTAGTATTATAATGGTTGCTAAACTTTGTTCTGTTAATCTAGGATAAATAAATACTCACCAACCCACATTTTTTTCTTTGCATACAACCCTTTTAACACGCGATGTATTCGAAACCAAACTTAGCAATTCCAAGTTCTACAGCTTATAATACTAATATGCGAAAGTTCCGATGCCTCATTTGTGGGTAGATCTAAAGACAAGCTGCTTTGAAAATTAAATTCTTCCTACGGCTGATAACCCCCGAACAAAGTTAGCAGCTATATAATGCTAACAAAAATATTAATTTAATTTTATAAAATTAAATGGAACTTATCCAAATTGTTAGGCAGTATTAAGCTGAAAGATTTTAAATTGACGGAGAGCTTCAATTTACATAATCTATTGTTTTATATCATGCATCTATGCTTTTTACTATGTTTTTAGTTAGTTTGAAATAGTAGACATAGGTAATAGTAATAAAAATTATGTCTTAATGTTGGTAGTCTTATTAAGATATTTACGTCTAGTAAGTATTAAAATAGTAGCTATTGACTCACATACAGGCAAATATCATTCTAAAATATGTTTTTTCAATTGTTTTGAAAATCTGACATTAGTTTTCTTAAGAATATGCTAGACATGCAAGAGGCTTAAGATCAAAATAAAGAGATCTATTTTGTAACCCTTCATCATTAAATTCTCTTTAAATTGGTTGTTACTCTCAAGGGAACCTTTTACTCTTTCTTGGTGCTCTTTCTTCTCAATTTAAGTACCTGAGCCCCCAGTTTGAAGAACGTTTTGTATGCAAAGCAGGATAGTACTTATTAAGCTGAAAGAGTTCTGCATGACATTAGGTGTTTCATATAATTACTGTATCAAACGATTTGTTACAGCTCTAACTCATACCTACAGCGTACTAATAGCACTTCTTGCCAGTTTTCGATTGCAATATCTGGTTAATAATACACTAAGATTCCGTAGAAAATTTAATTTTCCCTTAGAAGCTTATTTGACTTATGCTCGATTCATTAAGAGAAGACAATTTACATAATGCTTGCATCGCAACCTGCACCCTGGCTGTTGTTTATGACGTAATCGGACGCTGCCCCGACCGCACAAGGCTTCCAATGACTTCTTCGCTGTAGGTAACAGGCTAAGTTTATCACAACTTACCTCGGAATGAAATTCTATTTACGGACTTCATATACAGAACACTTAGGATACCCTTTGGAAATAATAGTATTTAACTCAAAATTGAAAAATAATCATTTTAGAAATGTAAATATTAATTATTTAAATATTAATATTAATATTAAAATCATAGAAAAATATTTTTATTTTTTTTGCCAATAACAAGTAGTTAATTAATTACATTTAATCATATTTTATGGAGATGACAATTATTTCCATGTCCACTCAGTATTAAATGTTGACCTGATTCTGTCGTTCAAGTTTGTAGCTCGAGCAGCACAAAGGCTAGGAATAAATATAAGGAACAACAGTCAGGAAAAAATCCAACAAAGGTTTCAGGCTTTGAAAAAAAAAAAAAGCAAACCCTGAAAACAAATATGGAGAGAACGTTAAGAAATATTAATAGATTCCTTAATATATTTATTTTACTTGTTAAAAATGTTAAAAACCCGAACGTTTTTAACAATTTGCTTCTCTATTCATTCTAGATATAAAAGAAACAACACTATAGTAGCAATAAACAAGATCTCCCCTCCTAGTTACGATATTATCCCTTTTAGTCTATCACATGGTATATTGATGTGATTACTTGTGTACGTATGTTAACATTGGCCATCATTTGTTGTTTTAGTTTTTTTGAGTTTTCTGATAAATTTTATATTTATTAAACCACGACAGTGATATAATTGTTATCGGTAGTTACTTACGGCAGAAGTCGAGACTTTGGTGGTCTTCAATTTAAGTGGGAAGAGTAAAGATATTGAAAATATCTTTATTATTTTCCATTCATAGGGAATATTTTAAAAAAACCTACCTTCGCATAATACTAGGATATCAGGACAGCATTTTGTTATTGAGAATTTCCTCTAGTCATTTCAATATGTGCAACTAAAATAATTAAATTGTGTGTCTGGTCTAGTTGATGTTAAGGTAGGGGAGAGTAGTGTTGGCACGGATTTTGGTTTTCGATTTTTCTATATTTCAGTGAATCTTACAGAAATATTTTATTTTTGCTGCTGGCAGACTAATTCTTCGGCTAATGCGATATGTGCAGGAACCATTATTTAGGAGAGGTGGCCTGTACCCAAAAATGGTTTTAACAAAGGCTCTCAACAGTGCCAACTAATCCCAGGTATTGAGTTAGTTGGCATACACATAGTTGGCAGAGAAAAATATAGTTCATGAAAAACGTATGTTATTTTGCCATAACATTCAAGTAAACATATAATATAATTAAACAAACTAATTAATAAGTAAAACAAAAAGTGAACCGAAATCGAACGAATAATGTGCCAAAAATTTGTGTTGTTATGGTTTTATATTAACTGCTAGTACTGCTGGCTGACCGCTGATTTGTATAAAAGTATTAAGTTTTATCAATACTTTGCTCCTTTTATACAAAAGATGATCCAGGACATCCGGATACCAACTTACCCCAAACTCCAAAATGCCAACTAACAACCAAAAGTAAAAATAGATTATCGCACATAGATGCGATCACAAACCATTATTGAAAACATCGAATAGCGTTCTACTCCTTCACCAAACCGAAAAACCTTTTTGTGAAAAATTTGCTTAACCGGCAGAAAAACCGAAAATTGGCCGTCTTCAGTCGTGTCTTCAATCAACCTGAAACTGGATCATGCAACACAATATTGTCACAGCATCCAGAAGGCCACTCTGACCCCTACGTGGCAAAATTTAGAAGCCAAATGCTCAAGTCTCCCCCCCCTACTTTTGTGCTATATTTTTTTTAATATTCATTTTTGAACAAGAATTGAAATTTTTGTCTCTTTTTCCTGGAGTGCACGCCTCATATGTCCAGTATTGATTCACTGCCCTTAAACTAAATGTGAAGTTACAAACCTTCTTTAAGACAACTTCTTTAAGTATTTTTACAACCGAGATTAATCTTGTTAAAGGCCATGAAAATATTTTGAATAAAATAATTTTTCGTTTAAGGCATATAAAAACAGTTTTTTTACCTAAAACGTAACATTATAAAAAATGCAAAGAAGTCAATTAATTAAAACCTAAAAAGCATGCACAATACTATGTTTATAATTGTTTAACTTTTTTTTAAATGAATGCTTGATTTTTTAAATGAATTTATTTAAAATTAAATCATCGCTTATTGATCGTCAAATTAAGCCAGTTACAAAAATCCATTTACAAAAGTCCTCATAATTAAAATACGTATATATTTTTATTTTGTTTACAATATTTACATTAACGTTAAAATTATGAAGGTTTGTCCAAGGAAAGAAGGTTAAAAGTGGGAGTCGCCATTTTCAGTAATGCACCCTACCACTCCCCTCTACCAAGAAATCCAATTGGCTGTCTAAAAGTGAAAGTTCTTCACCGTGTATGTGGGTCAGCCAATAGGAATCCTCGATTCTCCTGACGGGTAATAAGCCAACAAACAACTTTCTATGATATGGCAACAATTTATTTTTCTCTTTATTTAAAAAAATAATAATATATAACTGATACATTCAGAAGCGCATTTGAAGCCACTCGTCTTTTATTCTTTTATTTTTTCTAAAAAAAAAATAATAAAGAATAAAAGACATGAATATTACGTATAAAAAAATTATGCTTAGTAAAAAATGTACAATATATAAATTATTTCAACTATATGGCACTAGGAACTTAAATAATATTTACAATATTCACAATTTATATGGCAGTCTAAACTCCTCGATAATAATAACAATAATAAGGTCACTTATGACGTATGAAGTGAAAATTCGAAAATGATTTTTTTTTTTTTGGAATCACAGTGAAATGTGTTTAAGGGTGACATAATTACACCCTTCTGTTTTGAAAATGCATGAATGAAATGGTTTTACATCAAGCAAAGAAGCTCTTTATCTTCATATTCATACTGTTGTGTTCACCACCCTGAAACAAAAAAAAGAAAGATATTAAGAAATTAAATAATAATCATTACGATGTGCTTAAAATATATGAACTAGTTTCATGTATCATCGGCCTTGCTACTTATTTATTATTTTATTTTATTGATTCAAATTATGTCAATCACAATATTTTTTTTGCATAGCATATATCTTTTATAAACTATCTTATAAGTATGTGAATGTAACAGCGGGGATTGATTATAAAGTAGATCGATATCGTGATGAGCCCACGTGTGTTTTTCTGATGATTGCGAATTTTTTTCCTTGTACATAATTGCTTAGTTTTATAATGTGACACGCTGTGTGTTACACAGATGGCCTGTAGTCAAGCAAAGTGGGTTAGATGGCTTAGACCACCAAATGAATTGCTGTTGGATTGCTGGAGAAACAAATGGTTTTTTATATGAAGTCAGGAATTGATTGTCTAATAGGTAGGTGATACTTTTCACTTTTTCAAAAAATCTTGTAAAGTATGTCAACAAATATAAAAAACTGCATAAAGCTAAAAGATTACTTTATTGGTGACGTTGTTGTTACGTTCTTGACCTTATGGGAAAATAGAACATTCAGAAATAGTTTTTGAGTGGACACGAGAAAAATTTTATGTTCATGAAGCTTTTTTTCTATTCTTTATTTTATTTGATAGTAAACACAACTAGAGAGCACGTTCTGCAATGTCTTTAAAAACTTCAGAACGATTGGGCCGTTTTAAGACAAAACAACAATAGTGAACATGCAAACAGATTAAAGTGGATGTTCCTGAACGAATTGGTAACCTTTAAGCATGTTGGGAAACGCCAGAGAGTCATGTATATTATTATGATGTCAAAATGAATTTCATTGCGATAATTTAAAAAAACAAAGACAAGTTTGAACCTTAAATAGTTTCTGCGTAAAATATGAGTATTTTATGTTCGCTTACACAACGTACACAACAAACATACACCTAAGATAAACATTGATTGTTGTTTTATCTTACCATAAAGTTCTGCTAATTATTCGGACATCAATAAACAGATGATTCATCTCTCAAATCCTAAATTTTCCAATGGCTCAGATTGTTTAATGTTGAAAGGTGGCTGTTATTTTGTATTCATATTAAATTGATCCGAAAAGATACGGTTTTAACACTGTAATAAAACTAGACCGAGGTACATTGGCACAGTTTATGCGCATAAAACTTTGATCGTTAGAATGCGCGAATGATCATTTGTCGTTGGATTGGTTTCTCTTACGCAGCATTAGAAGGTATTTTCACTGGACAGTTATGGGCATGCGCGATTATGTCGAAACGGTGATGCGGGTTGTAGCCTGTTCGCAATACATATATCACTTCAATTTATTGCTTCGCAGATTTAATCAATTTCACAATCATTCTGTTTTGGAAATCCAATCAAATCGCCTACTGCCAATCTAACCAAATTTGAGGTTAACTTTGAAGCAGTAACAGACAAACGATTTTTTTTTTTTGTCTGTCGCATTGGAGATGATTAAAAACTACATAAAAATATGCAAAGCAATCCAAATTTTAGAGAGTTTGGCCTCCAGCTTGAGAAGAAATAACGGGAAAAGTAAAAAGAAAATAATTAACATGGGGGAAAAAAAACGTTTCTCCTGTTAATGGACGTAGAAATAAATCGATTTTTTTAAATTGACGAAGACTTTAAAGAGTAAGATGAAAACTTAATTGATATGCGTACAAAAAATAGTAATTCGTTGAGAGAAATTTTTTTAATAATTTAATTAATATTTTGGGTGGCTTTGTAAGTGGTAAACTGTATCTTAACTAAAACGGTAACATAAATGATTGACCAATGAAAACAGATTTCAAAAGGGCCTAAGTATAATAATGGAGAATAACCTCAAACAAAAATATGTAATGTACAAAATAAATAATACAATAATGGGGATACAATTTTCTCCTCTTCCTACATTTACATGTATTTGGAGGAGTGCATAATATAACAGATTTGTGTTGCGGTCAAAAGTACTCAGTCTCATATTCAACACTAGGTGATGAGGCTCACCTTATATTAGTCACCGACGGATGGAGAATACAAATATCTTTTGATGTTTATGTGATACACTTGCAGATCACCCCGACCGGGAATTAAGGAGATTCTGGTCTTATCGACCCTGTGAAATTTTTTTTTTTATCTAATAATTATTAAGTATCGTCATATCGATACCACATATATATACATACACACATATATATATATATTTACAAATTTTAGTGATATTTAATTACTATTACATTAATATTAGAGATACATGTAGTAAATAGTGGTCAGAGCATGTTGAAACGTAAAATTATTCGTTTATTGGAGAATCATATTTTAATATTTTTATGTTATAAGACCTTTAGAACATCGTACACTGCATGATTTAAAATCAGAGGAACTAGCAAAATAATTTAACTAAAAAAACAATAATGTGAAGGTAAATAAATAGATAGATCTATTCTGTAATTCATAATAACAGGGGGATATGCAGAAAATAAGAAATACAGTGCATTGGAACGAGATCATTAGATCGCAGAAAAGTATTTGAGTCATTATTGTATCTGGTCAGTACCCCGGATTCCTATTGGGCTGAGACATACCATCTAACAGGGTCAACGACCAAGTCGAAAAATTCTTGTCATTTTTAAAGAAATTTGTAAATGAAAAAACAACAGTGGTAAACTGTAAGTTAACTAAAAACGGTAACATAAATGATTGACCAAAGAAAACAGATTTTAATAGGGCCTAAGTTTAATGCTGGAGAATACAAATATCTTTTGATATTTATGTGATACACTTGCAGATCACCCCGACCGGGAATTAAGGAGATTCTGGTGTTATCGACCAAAAAGGTAGAATGCAGAGCTTGGACGTACAAGTCTACCTGACAGAACATATTCTAATATTTTGTATTTCCTTTTTCTTCTTTTTATTTCATTCTGATACTACTGTTCGTTTCCTATACGGAGTTTCTGCTTACTATGTTACAGCAAATATGTTTCATACATGCTTAGGAACTCATTGATGTATGTAGTTTGTATCCATTCACTGCCTTGTTGTAAGGATGGAGAGTAGTACTGGAATGGTCACGGATGTACCCAGTCGATCTGTTCTACCATACCGTTTCATGGTATGACGTCTCTGGGTTCAATTTTCTATTCCGAAATGTTATCATAAATACATTTTTATAAACAAGAAAAAATACATATCGACCGATTTAATAACACATAAGCGTTAGAGTAGGCTCATTATCACATCTGATAAATAGACTATCGTAACATTTTCCAGCCGATATTAAGTCCATTATGCAACATTGAATGAATTAGGTACCTGGGGCCATAACAAGATACACCTGCGAACTAGATATCTCCTGGAATGACATGTAAAACGTAGGCTGTTTAGCAATATACTTAACTAGACACATTTCTGGTTTCGGAAATCGTTCAAACGCATTACTCAAGTGCAATCAGATTCTGATCACTGCCTACTGAATTATATGCAAGTGACTTCACCTATTCAAATATTATCGATTTAATTATGTATTCAAAACGACTACACTTTTTTTATTAATCAGTACAAGAATGCTATATTTTATCAACATGTAATTCATATCTTCTTCAAGCCTAACATCCTTTCCGAAGCGAAATAATCCCATTGGTGGAGCTATTATGGTTGTATGTTGGTTCAGCAATAATTTAATGTTTATAATAATATTTGTCATTCTGTATAGAGTTTATTCTATTGTACATATTACAAATTAACGTCAGATTTACTTTATAATTAGGGATTTTCAGATTGCTGATAATTTATCTAAAATGAGAGATTTTAAGGTTATTAATGGTTGTAAATGACCCTAACTTTGAAAAGAAGCACCAAATACCCGGGCTATATGGTCCATCTGAATAGTGCCTGAAAGTGGGAGCACGACACTTTCATAAAGGTACCAATTTTCTACCATTTGCGCTCAAATTAAAAAAAAAAATCAAAGTAAAATATATTTATATCAAATATAATTCATTATCATTCAGAATCAACTTCAATAATGTGCTTAAATAAACGAGAAATTCAATTATACATCATACTATGACTGTCATATAAGCCCACAAAATAAGTCACCATGTGTGAGTTTGTAAATTTATTTGAGATTATTCGCATTCAAATTTCAATTTAACCTACTTCAATGTTTATTTAAAACATTTTCTTGAAATGCTCGGTATCTCTGTATTTTAAAAATGAATTATTCTGTTCTCAGGCTTTATCGTCATATTTTTTTAAAAGACGTATTTCCGGACACAGGTCAGGAGAACTTTTGAGAGTATTTTCACAGAAATAATATATCCTCAAAGATCGGAAGGATAAGATTAGGGCAACTCTAAAAGCATTTTTAAGCATTTTCTGCGCATGCGCAGAAACTCAGTAATAGATTATTAAGCGACGAGGAGTCGTTCGCCAAATAGAGTGTCTTTTCATTTCTTCTAATATGCGTGAATGCAGAGTTTTAATTCTGTAGCATCTCAGAAGTCAGTACATCACGACATCGAAATCCGCTGTATCCATTTCTAGAAATTTTACAGGATAGGCAAAAAACAACCCCAATTTACATAAAAAAATAACATATTCTGGACAGTTAAAACATATAATCTCAAAACAATCACGGTTCTTTCCAAAGTGTGGAGTTTTTTGTTTCCCTGGCGAAAACGGATAAATGGATAAATCAGGTTTTGATTATGGACTTCATATATTATTGAATCCAATTATCTAAATTTCATAGCCATTATAATCTATATGGGTGACTGATTATGTCGTCTTTTAATTTTTTTTTTAGTTTTTATCATATTTAAAAAGAATAGCTTCCGGGCATAAGAGGACTTTTTAAAATTAATCAACTCTTCAAACCCTACTGCCTCACTAGCTGAAACGAACGAGATTTGGATTAATCTATTTTTAATAGCGACGTTTCTTATTACAGACCAACTATGTTTAATAAAATATAATCGATGTAAAAATGATTCAAGATTAAGATAATTACGACCAGTTATGTAGGGACGCCGTCTTTATCAGACCTCATCGATTGGAACCAGATCTAGCTAAATGATAGCTAATTATACGTTAATGGGCGTCCGTAATATAACATTATCTCATCTATTTTAATGTCATATCGGAGGCAACGTTTAAATTTTGGTTGCGTGAAGAGGTGAGTTTATTTCGCACGCTGGTTCAGAAAATCTAAAAGTTTGTGTATGTCAACGTAAGAAATTTGTAATAATTATTACAATTATAATAATTAAAAACATCCATTCATATTTCTAATATTTAAATAGCAATTAATTATATTAATGGGGCTGATTTATTTATTGCACTGAAGTAATCAGTAGTAAATTTGGTTTCCGTGCTTCTTAAAATGAATTACTAGGAATTGAAACTTACGCACTCCATTCCTCATTGTCATGAAGTTTAGTTCAGAACTTTAATACTCAAATCATCAGACCGATACGCAATGGTGAAGATTCTTTTTCTAATGTGGCAAAGTTTGTACTCATTTCCCTTTCATCATGTCACTATTCTTGTGAACTATTAATTCTAACAGAATAAGTGATGAACACAATCGAAAAATTAGTATTCAAAATAATAAAGACTTGAAAATAACAAAAAAAACTTCACAGTGTATCCCGTTGTGCAATAAAAATCGTTGGGTGTGCCCCTCCTTTCCAATAATTTTTTCCTTACTAAAACTCTAATCTATTTAATAAAAAAAATGCAATGAATACATTCTTCTATTGGACATTGATAATGAGTAGCCTATGATGTATGTAACACCTGTATAATCATTTTGATAATTTGAGCCAATTTTTATTGTAAAACCAGCAGCTATTCTCAAGAGGTATAACACCATTTTCACGGTAAACCTTACACAAATGTAAGGGTGCAAAGCACCAAAACGGAAAAATTCTATTTGTTAAATGGCACTCGGGTTATAGAGATAAGTTAAGAGTTATCAAAAAACAACAATGCTTTTCATCATTACCATAGAAGTAGAAGAAGAGATGTTCTGTAATTACGAAAACAATTTTATGGAGATTTAGATAAAAAACACTGTGATCCCTTTTCCAAAAATACTCAGAAAAACATTCATCACAGAATGTCTCCCTATAAATTATTTACTCTTATAAACTTATGAACATTAATTAAAAAACCGAATATAGGCTAACCAAAAATAATTAGAGAAATTTTACCAAATAATTGTGTTACTCTATTATATTTGGCAAAATATAGTTAAGAGACACTTCGTGAATCTGCGAAACGTTTGGAAGAATTTTGGCTAGATTACCCAGAATATTTATGCATAGGATGTACTGTAGTGCATATTGTATTATACTGCTTTATGTTGTATTGAATGAATTTTAGTCACCTGTCATGTGATGTCAATGGCTAGGAAGTCGTCGAAGTCCAAAGAGGTGGTGCTGACGAAAGGGTCGAAGTCGTCTATCTCCTCGCTAGTGACTTCGTCGAGCGGGCTGTCACAAGAACTGGAGGACTGTCCCAGGGCTTCGCTGAGTGCGGCGATGTAGGACATGGCCAGCCTCAGAGTGGAAATCTTGGTGAGCCTCTCTGCGCCGTCACCGCACACCGGAACCGCCCGCCGGAGGGTGTCGAATGCCTCGTTTATTTCGCGCATCCTCGATCGCTCCCGGGCGTTGGCCGTCTTCCTCCGGTACTTAGAGAGCGGTGCAGACTTGGAGGACCCCCTCCGCCTTCTCTTGGTCCAGACTTCCTCCTCTTCCTCTTCAGAGGTGCCGCACCTCTTCCGCGGCCTCAGCCGGTACTTCTCGACTGCCTCGTTGTTGTTCGGGTCTGCCATCCTCCGTCATGACGGTACAGCCAGCGACTGGTCCCCTCTCCCAAGGACCCACGGATTTAAGCCCGGCAAACCAGTTTTACCTGACGCCCGTGGCGCTCCCTGGCCGCATCTACTGCAGGCTCAGTGTCCGACTAGGTATCGAAGTGGGTCTATGTCGCTCTTTCCTCTCACATTCTACGATCTTAAATTTTAGAGATATAAGATTGAATCCTTTCGCTTTGATCATTTTTAATCGTCGTTTTGATCACTATTAAGATATTAATTTCAAACCTCGGGCTAAATACCACTCCTTAACTCCTTAGGAGTTTTCGATTTCGTATGTTGTTATAAGTATTGTAACCCACAGCTATGTCTGTAATTACTTTATCGAATTAGAGGTCATACCTGCTCCGTTTATCACATGCTATGCGTAGCTCTATGAAGTCCAAATTTTAGCTAATAATGGCAAGAACCGAAAAATGTTTTTTTTGGAATGCCCCTAATAGCATCACAACGATTGCTACAGATCGATCCAGTATTTAATAATCACATGTTCTTCCATAGCATATGCGAGCTATCAAACAACGAAAAACATATCAACGATATCCTTTTGAGATACCTAAAGAATATTATATTGTTAATGAAGCTACAAAGAATCAGACTAAGTGGAACTAGAATATAATAGTTGATTGATCAAAAAACATCGATGTTATGTTAAAACATCCCTAATGTGTTTGTGACTGAAATACCTTTTGAAAATTAATTCAATATTATTCCTTCCTTTAATAACAGTTTTCATACATAAACCGGCAAACAATAGTGTTCTTTTTATTTTAAGTGATGTATATTTGGTCTCAATGTGTAGACTGCAATTATACACCGTTGAATTCAGCCCAAGAGAGTTCAGAGTATCTTTATATAAATTAATTAAATGAAATCTATGATAGAACACCTTAAAGAAAGAGGTTGGTAAGTGACACTGAGGAGCTATGAGCTGAAAGCATTTTTAATATTGTGTTTCTTAACATTGTTCACTTCTTCTTTATTCTAGAAATTACTCGTGTACCCTCACGAGAAAGAATGGACCCCAACGAAATCGATCCCCTTAATAAAATATTTTATGTTATTCGATTCGCTGGAACCCGGGTCTTCTGAGTTAGTATAATGCTAACTTCTAGATTACGGGGACCGTATTTGAACCCCACTGCTTGCTAATAGCAATATTTTATTATTTTGTATAAAATAAATGTATGAGGGAAGGACATTAATTAGAACTAGATATTCGCACGAACAATATTGATTGACTTTGATCCGTTCAAAACCCTAGAAGCTACCTTTAAAACCTATTTCCACGCTGAAGTAAGGAAAATGTTTACTCTCGAAAAATTTAGTTTTGCAATTTTCCGTCTAAAATTTTGTTGTTTTGTTACTTTAACCATACTAAAATGTATTTGTGAGATATATATGTGTAAACGAACTATAGAACGTATGAAGGGAAGAAATAATATGTAGAGGTACTCAGAGGAGTCGATGTGTCTTAATAAGTTATTAAATAATCATGAAAAACGCTTCATTTTATGTAGTAACCCATCTAAAAAATCACCTTTTAAAAGAATAAATAAGTGTATGAATTTATCATAAACATAGAAAAAACAATATCTTTTCAATACCTTTTTTCCCGTATTTGGTTTTCATACTTTCCATAAAAATGTCGGAACAAAAAAAGCATTGCTGGGTGTATTTTGAGGTTTTTCAGGCCTACGTATCCTTATAATTTCTGTTGAATTAGTTTTACTTATTTAGTTTAGTTACTTATTTCGTTACACTATGTTTGATTACATTTTATACAGTATTTACAAACAGCCCAGAGACCTCCCAAATCCACATGGTTGTCACCCCCCCCCCCCTCGCAATCGAATACATTTTATAAAAGTTGACACGGATAATTGAAATGAATTGAATCATAACAGTCAGTGCGTGTGCACTGGGATCTGATACTTAACATCTGAAATTTTGCATTTCCAGCAACCTGGTCCTTTGATGCCCGAATGAAAATACCGATCTCCAGTACTGGATGATACTTCGTTCGCCAATCAGAACAGATTTACGGCCATCTTGACAAGTTGTCGCTTGGGTGGACATTTTCATCCTATACCACAACCGTCACTCTTCTTATTTTCCAGATCCGATTGCTAAGTGGTAGTTAATAAAACGTCTCTTATCTCTCCATGAAAGTGATTACTTAATTCCATTTTATTGTATCAATTATACTAATGGAAAAGTGATTAATTGTATCAATTATACTTGTCTGATATTTGACAAATCCCGTTTACAGCTACTGGAGTTTTAGCAACGTTCTAAAAATAGAAGAAAATGCAGGTTCAGTTCGACGGTATACGTAGTCAACATAATATATTATGTAAGACCCTAAATATTGTATCCTCATTTTAAATTTTAATTACCAAGCAGAAATTGTTACTATCCAGATTCGGTGTGAATATGCCTCAATTGGACCATTTAATATTTCATGAAATAAATAGAATTGTCCCTCCGCAAAAATACGAAATATTTTTTTTAATCTACCATTAAATTGATCATCAGTGAACCATCGTACAGTGAAGACTTTGATCTAGTGAAAACTTTATGCCATTGAAACTTTTTTGGGAGAAATTTTAGTGTTTATTGATACCCTATATAAATCTAAAATTGACTTCGAATCCAAGCCATAATAGAAGACTTGATTGAGAGAAACAGAATAAGCACATGTATGACTTTATTAATTGTTAATAATAGGGGGAGAAACGTGTATACTTTCAATAGTAAGTTAAATATTTTATTTAAAAATAATCATACTCTAGGTTCATGTTGAATTCGGGATTTTGGTTTCTTGAACGCCGGCTGTAATTTAATTTTGATTAGTTGGTCCTTCAATTCAACGACAACTGGATCAAACCTCAACATCAACGCGAAGGACATGGGACCAACTATTAGCAGCCCGAAGAGTGATGCCTACAGTCACTGGGCCATCGTATTCCACCTGACGTTATATCGGTCACAACTGCGACCATACAAATTAGATAATCAATCTAAAGTGGTTAGTGCTTATCCAACAACATCCCCGAATACTTTGAATACGTTTTGAATAAATATAATGACGCATATAGGGCATGTTTTTTTGGTATATTTGTCGGTTCACATCTATTCACTTAGCATTGCAGTTAAAAGTTAAATCATGCCCTGGTCGCCATGTGAGAGGTAAAACATCCTGTACAGCCCTCTCTGTGCTTAATCATTTAACTGATTTAGGGAAAATTGAGAGGAAGTCCCTCATTCCGAACTCCCCTATTAACCTCCTAATCGGAGTTTCAGCCATGTGTGTTGTAGAGATGTTCTGTTAGAGAGAATTTGAGTGTGGGTTTAGTTCTGGCGTGAAAGCATCGCTGAAGATGTTAAACTGACATTTCAACTCGCCCTTCATATATGAGGTACGATATTGCCTAAGGGGGCTACCGATCTTTAATTGTACATGGCGATATGTCCACCCTTAAGTGACTCACCGCACACTCGGAGACGCGGAGCCAACAGTCACCCAGTCAGTGCTGCTTTCACCACTGGCGCCGGGCCCTGAATAATCACTGTTGGAGGTTCGTGGCCTTTGCGTAACCGCCCTTCTTGTCGCCGATCCGCGTTTGCCGATCTGTGGAAGTGCTCTTGTGTGCTCCTGTGTGTACGGGAAGGGTCATCTGGAGTCTCGCCATACCATAAAGCACTTATCACCTCCAACATTTTTAATTCTTGTTAATGAAAAAAAGGCGCTAGCTCACGTGTTATTTTTCTATATAAAATAAAGCGATGCAACAACAGTTCGGGATTGGTTAAGGGTTTGAATTACCTGTGTGATACTATAGCTTAACCTCCCACCTGTGGCAATCATTGGGTAGGAAGGATATTTTAGGAAGCAAGGAAGTGATACTTCTGATACCTGAAAACCACACAGAAATATTTTGTTATTACATAAACTTACACTGAGGACGAACCTAGAGCAAATAAAAGGGGCCACTAACTAGTAGACCATTTATACCCTCAACTAAAATAGGGCCCAGTTACCCCTAGGTTAATAAAAAAAAATTACAATGTTTAGGACACGGGAAAAAGAGGAGAGCAAACTCGACCAAGATTGTCACCGTGATGGGTAGGTGTCACTGAGGAGTTAATGACACCTCTCAATCTTAAATTTGATTATCTTAGCCGGATATCCTACTTACAACTAGGTACTCATTATCCCCATGATAATGGGTACGCACAAACCAGACCCCAAAGAAAAAATCCTTAGGTAACCTGGGATCGGACTGGGATTTCCAGAACACTAAATTGTTCAAAATAAGCAAACTCAATGATTCAGAGACGGCCAACGCTTAGGGCATGGAAAATCGAAAATAATTCTTCAAAAAACACAGATTAGTGGGAATTTGAAGGACTGCTGCCATTTAGATCCATCATCCAATATCTGGCGAAACGACTATCATGTTCCTGGCAACTAAGTATAGGTTAGTTATTAGTCTCCGTGTTGGAAATGGGGCAGACTAAACACTTGACTGTCTCGATGAAAGTAATCACTGCGGTGCGGTGATATACAACATAGACAGGCGTGGACAGGATTATCGTTTTCTAGTCGCTAACAAGACTATTCATCCAATTTAGCTGCATCACCCATTTAGTAAGCATAATCCTGCGTAAGTCACTTTTTAGAAGTTAATTTAGTTGGTAAGGGAATCATTAATTATCTAATGCAATGAAGTGAATTTTATAAGATATATAAAGAAAAAAAATATTCAAAATGAAGTTTCTAAGTCGTTTATATTAACTATTTGAAAATCACTTGAATGAAAGGAAAAAGACGCCAAATTTTTACGTTAAATAACGAATAGATTACACGCACAAATAAAAAAAATCAACACCTACTTCAATAAATGGAAAATTAAACCTAACCCAATTAAACAGAGGTGATTCACCAAACGTTGACCGATATTAACCCACCATTTGTCCTTAAAAAATTCCTAAGAATACCTTCAATTCCTAATTATATGTATTCCTCGTTCTGAATGAGCCCGTGTATATTAATGGGTCGTCTGCTTATAACGATCTTTCGATTTTGGTGTGTGATTATCGGCGATTTCTACACCGTTTTTCAATTGAAAATGGCAGATGGACAAGAGACTTGATCAAGTCCTGCTGATAGAAGGTGAGTTGTTAAGGGGATATTGTTGATCGGAATGTAAAAAGATATATTAGGTTGGTAGGAGTGGATGAGGGATACATTATGTAAGGAGAAAAATTATAATAAAGTGATACATTTATGAATGAGCCCGGTGTGCCATCCCATATCGAAATCATTTTTTATAGTGTTCATCCCGTAATGTTCCACAGAAGGAAACTTGAATTTAAAGATGTATTGAGATCATAAAGCAGAGGTAAGATGGGGAGAACGGAAGCCTTATGATGATGGACACCATAAGCAAACAGAGCAGTTGCCCGGCTTCTTGAGTCTTCCTCCTTAGCCGATTACGAATTCCTGTGTGTTCCTCTAAGTAAAATAAACGTATTAATATTGAATGACATTGCTGGACACTAAGTGACGTTTTCACTCAATATCTAACTCAAGCTAACAATAAATTAGTACTATCATTATTGAGCTATGGGGGACAGCAAAAAAATCGTTCATCAAGCGTATCCAATCCTTTCAATCAAAAGCCCTGAGAACAATAGTAAATGCCCCTTATTACGTCAGCAACAAAACCGTTCATAACGATCTTAATATACTCTACATTCTCGAACTCATCCCTTCCAAGCTCATGGAATTCCATAGTAACCTATCCAACCACTCTAATCAAAGGTAAAAATAAACTTCATAGTAATGATGACAATAGAATATAAATCTCGATGAAAGTGAGGAATTTATCATTTACGAATTGACAGAAAATCACAGGAGTGGTGTGGTCTGAAACCAAACAGTTCATCAATTATTAAATTGATGCGTGATTTGCGATCCTTTCTAATTGATTGGTCTAGAGCTTCCTAGCATGGTCTTTGTTTGGTTTTGGTATCAGGATGCTTTTCGCTATTTTCCAGGATGGAAGCGGTTTTAGTGCCCTCACTCCTGGCGATAATCTTACTGTCAACAGTTTTATTTTAGAGAAATTGGTGGGAAAGAATGAGGAACAGATATTTTTAGGTATTGAGATTGGTCTTACAGAAGCACCAAGTCAAGCTGTCCAGTGCAGAAGTGCAAGTGTCGATGGCCGATGTAGCGACCGCTAACTACATAAGATAAATCACCCTATACTCTATTGCACATATATTGTAAGCAAAAGTAAAATAACATGAACTAAATTTATTATAAACAAATACAAATCATTGTAAATGTGTTAAGCAATAAAATACGGGGACCAAGCAAATAACCTGAGAAGGGTCAGCAGCTGGAAGTCATAAACAGTCAGGTACCCACCGGCCTAAGAGCCAGGTTGGCAAGGGTACCACGGGTCATAAACATAACAACCCTTGTGCAGCCGCTACCAAGGGCAAGGGGTCAGGTAATAGGGCGGCGGTCGCATTTCCTCACGACAGGTGTGAAAATCAACCGCCGGCCTAGGCCCTTCCCCCCCCCCCCCAGTAGAGAGGATACTTAAGCCAGGGCTTCTGGCCCTGTAAGTTAGTCTCCTCATCCACCTCTGAGTCTCTCGCGACCTTTACTCGGTGACGCCTTAAGCCACGGCTCCTGGCCCTGGAAGTCAGTCTCTTAGTCTCCTCGTGAGGCTCTCGCGATTCTCCCGTGGCCTTTATTCGTGACGCTTGCTTGGTTCCCACTCGAACTCAGAAAACTTTATGAAACCTCTGTACCCCTTTTCTTGAACATGTTATAAACTCGAACTTGTCACCAGGGCTAGGGTGATCAGGCGCCTCCCTAGTGACGACCCGACAGCCGAGAATCAAGGTATACTCACACCGCCAAAACAAAAACCAGCCCTTTTTATCTTGTGGAATTCATGAACCTCCAACGAAGAAGTATTTTAGGCCTCTTCAACCATATACATGATTATCTACTACTAGAAGGGTGTTAAGGTGTCATCTTCTGTCTGGCCAAATTTCGCACCAATGCCCTATATCTTAATTGCTTCGTGCTTCGCCCTACCTGGGCCAAGGGAACGTGTCTACCCTTAAAGCTAATTTGTTTATAGAGAACCACGAAATACTTTTAAATTATCTATCTCAATTTCTTGTTATTTAAAACTTCTGTGTATGTAGAATATTCCACCCCAGGACCATACGTATAACCTCGTAAAAAGGTTCGTAAGGTTCCCAACCGTGTATGGAAACGATCATATTTTTCGTTTCTCCTTCAATTTAAATTGGTATCCAATCTTAAATATACCTTTGTAAAGCTTATTAAAATAAAGGCTTAGAAGTACTTTGATTATTTCCAGAAATCTTTCAGAGCAAGTTGTTAATTTGAATTTTTCAATATACCTAAAGTTCAAGCTGCTACTGCAATTCTAAGATGGTTATTTTCAGAAATAAACGTAGGCTAGAGTATTACAGTAAGTTTAACACTGATATCAAATATGTGCTCAAAGGTTTAGTTTAGATCTAGAAAATCTGGTTTAAAGGCGAAAAACGTGTTTTTCTTGAAAAAACTTTAAATAATTATATATTGTAACGAATGTAAATAGAAAACTGTAGTTAATGGCGTTTGACTCTATTTTTGCAGGAGTTTTACTCATATTTGTTTTTTAACATGACATGCCAAACATCCTGTGTATATTAACAACTTCTTCGGCTATTCACAATCACAAAATCACTCCTTGAATTATATTCCGGTACAATACTATATTACCAATACTCTATTTTTATAGATGATTGTGATTTTGACTGCTTTATGTTTTTATTTTGGATTGCGTTGAGTTATTAATAAAACAAATATAAATAAATCGCAGACTGCAAAATGGCTAGATGTTGTTACGAACTTCCATTGACCCGCAAAGCTAACTATTGCTATCACTGATTGTCATTCTTGCTCTGTCTGACGGCACTAATGACATTCCTTCTTTACCAATCAATGCTACTCTCGTCTTGGCTACTTGAGATGAAATGCTTCATGCTATCGGTGAGATCTAAGTGCATTTCTTCGTGAGCTATGGCTGCCGGATCCGCATTCTGTACTCCTCTCGCTATTCGGGTTTATTCATATCTAGATTGCTTCACTGTCCAACCTCCTCTAGTTCAGATTTAACAACCTTCTCTGCTCACGGTTGTACACATAGGTATTAGTTTATGGCGTTTCTGGAAGCCATTCGAACAAGGGTCATATCATCAATGTATAGAAAATTGACAGTATGATTAAATGTAATGTATACTGTCAGACAGGTGGGGTCGCCCTTACTACCTGGGAGATCCTATCCCACGTCGGAGGTATGTTTGGTAATATACTCTTTTATGCCTTTGGAGGTGGTCCCCGAGTCTCCCATCAACGCCGACGGTATTAGAAGAGGCACTGAGATAACAGGGGGAGATAAGACCAGAACAAGTTATTACGTCGGGCAACTTATAGGCACTCGGCCCTTCTTGGTGGAGTCATTTGCATAAAGTTTTATCTTTTAATAAAGCGACACGGAGAAGAGTCAAATGTAAATATATTGTACTTACAAGACACTCGGGCACCTCGACGAGCCTTTAAGTAAATACAATTATACAGACATTACGCATAAGCCGTTAGTAAATTAATAGCCTCGATAAAAAGACGATTACACGTTTTCAAAATGGGATAGGCTTGTTTTTCGATTATAGGGGCCTTTGAAGAGCGGAGAAACATGGGTTTTCTAAAGTTAACAGTTTGTTACTCGTTCGACCTGGGTCTCATGAGTCATCCGACCATTTTCACAATCTGCTGTTTTTAGTGCTATTTAAGTGAAGGGATTGTAAGCGTTTTAATATATGTTGTGAAAAGATATTACAGATTTTTGTGGAAAAAACTGCGTACAGGTGATTTCAGAATAAAAAGTCTGTTACTAGCCATCAGAAAAGTTTAATAATGGTGCTTAGGGGCGTTAGTATGTTAACTTTTATGGGGTGGCCAACAAGGGGTACTTTTCAGTAACATTGAATAGGATGTTATCATATCAAAATTTTCCAAGTTTTCAAGCAAAGACATTAAAATCGTGGCCAATTTTTACTCAGCCATAACGAATCCCTCAACTGTGTGGTGCTTTAACACTTAACTTGAATTTTCCTTTTGAAGTTATCCAAAATCGTCTAGTCCAATAAGATCAATCTTTACAATCAAAATAAAATACAGAAATTTTATATGGGACACACAATTATACAAACTTTTAGTATACATTTATAGCTCATCCAGTCTTGAACATCGAACTGATAAAACCGAATTCGTAGTGTTATAAGGTCAAGATTTTCTGGTAGCTCCACCCCCCGGGGCCTGTTTTGTTTTCCAACTGGCGAAGGAATAAAAAAATAAAATAATAACGTTATTTATATATTTGAATGTAAGTGCTTAACGGTGTATTATGTTGAGAGTTGTAAAAGTGGACATACAAAATTTCCGATTATAAAGGAACTTTGTCGTTGATCTATGTCTTGATTTTTGAAAAATTATCCAACCCCATGTGAATTCTGAATTGGTTATGATACCTACAAGTAAGTTAAAGTTTATATATAAAAAAAGAACGGGTTGGCTTGATCAAACTAATGCTGTAGTATTAAGACGTATTTATTTTATTTTTTTCACTTAGTAAAGAAGGATTATACAGTATATTTACTGACTAAAACCGTTAGACAAAGTCAAAAAAGGAACACCTAGCCGCATACAAGAAATCTTTTCGCTAATGATACGCTTTCAAATATAAGTCTACTCGATAAAAAGCGGCACTGGTCTCCTTCTGGACTCCGTTGAGAAAAATTATAAATGGCAGATATCTGCTCGTTATCTACTTAATGCCATGTGTTTATCCTGTCGAATATAAATGTGAGAAAAAACTCATGATTAGCCAGCCAGGGTGTATATGTGAATATGTGAACCCGGTCAAGGTTTTCTGGTAGCTCCACCCCCCGGGGCCCTGACGGAGGGGCTCTGCCCTTGGGGCGCGTGCCGAGTACACAAAGATACCATCAGATCTCTGCCTCTGATAGACATCTGTCCAGGATCCACCTACGCATCCTCCCAAGGATAACTTGCTCTCGCTGGAAGTAGCACTTATTCTATCTCCAACTCCGTTGAAGACATATGATTGACATTCATCACTGGAACACGGGAGTAACCAGAAGGTTTCTATTGTACAGCTCTCGAAGATAAATAATAACTTTGACTGTGGCTTATGGCTTTCTGAAAGGGTATCGAGGACATTTTTTTGTTTTCATTTTGAATTTAAAATTCTGATGTGCTATAAAATGAGATGTTGAAATTGATTTTATTAATTCACGCAATGTTAATTTTTTTAATTTAAGCGCTGCCATGTTTGACCACTTTCATCACTAAGCCAAAAGGAATGCTCCTAATTAATTGAACACAATCGTCTTTCGTCTATTTGCCCCTATGATAGTGTTTCTCACTATAACATTCTCTGTATGGTTTGTTTACCATATTAAGGACCATTTAAAGACGGTAACGCACAAATAATACAAAGATGTTTCCAAATTCTTGGTTTTGGGAGTCAAAAGCAGAAATCTATTTTTATTCTTTCAGAATATAAATTCGTTACGAACCGGTCAGATATTCGAAAATATGCGCAACTCATTCAATTCACAGATTAAACCCGATTATACAAAACATTACGCATTGTAATATGCTGTATGGATCCAAGAATACGTGTAGATTCCGATATGACATCGAAAGGTGCCATAAGTCATAATTTATTATGCTAGCATGTGGCTACGGTATAATATTGCGGTATTAACATTCTCCTGGATTCTTTCAATTCTCTTTCTGTAGTTCTTTACATTCCAATCACATCATCGGTTGGTAATTTATGGATCAATGGATACTATAGTTTTGGTCACAAAAGGTTGTAGCGCGTCAATGATGTTAACACTCAGCATATTTCTTATTATTTTATTGTAGCTTATTATTATATCTCATTATTATTCCCATCAGTACATTCTTGGTTTTATGAAGCCCTTTACGAGCTTTAGTAGGTCCAATTTAAGCGGCTTAGTCTTTTTCTTCACTCCACAATACCAAGGCTTATGCACACCTTTCTGGTCGTTGGCAATTTTAACTTGGATTCTTACTATACACTATCATCTCCACGGAGAATCCTCCCTACTTTTATAACCTCTATAAATTCCAATCCTTCATTAAATTGCATAAAACGAAATCCCACACACTTGAGCCCAATCACGAACACTCGCTTATTTTGACTGTTTATTCTTAGTCCGCATTTATATTCCCATCAATATCCAGTGCTCTATTACTCTTCTACCGTACCAATCCATGCTTATTGTATCATTTACATTCACTATATTCTCATAGTTCACTGTTGTTATTGTGAGGTGACTACGTCCCAGCATAAAGATATCTTTCATTTCATAGAATTGCCTTAAACTAGGTATGTAAGCTGCTGAAAGTATCGTCTCGTTTACCTTTCGAACAATTTGCGGCCAATTGCTGTAGCCAATCGCACCTTGTCCATTATCCCTCTAGGAGAGGCCACGAAGTCTACTGCCGCGTGGTAGCGACCCCCATACCTGACGTACAAGCGTGGAAGCCGACCCAGGACTACGGTAGGGTTCGTGCTGACGCAGGCCATTAGATAATGCGGTGATTATGGTAATGGAGAGGACGAGCTCCAACGAGCTCCCACCGCTGTTCAGTACCTCACTGATGGATACTGCCCTCCGCCTCAGGGAGTTCACTTGTTTTATTCATATCCCCCTCAAGGAGGCGTGCCTCCATTATACAGTTGCTCGGCGATCTTTCGGTACCTCCGTACCGGTAGGCCCTTTTCATCGGCCGTTCTCTTGAATCACATTTCCATCCATTCTTCTACTGCGTGGGCAGCTTCCCAGAGTAGGATAGACTGACGGCGGCTCGGGTTTTGTCTCCTGCAAGAGGTTTCAATGTTGATTGAATCTTGCTAAACTGTGGTCATTTCATTTTCACATAAAAATTAGATGTGAGTGCATTACAATAGGTGAGAACTCATGGGTTGATGACTGAACGGTGAATACTAATGATATCCATTTATTGACCTTTAATTTATGATTTATGATGACCCTGAGTGTCAGGATAGGATTAGATCAAGAATTCCTGAACTTCAGAATACTCTTCAGTTTGCATAAAATATAAGACTGGATTTTACTACTCTCTTAAGTAGTTGGGCATCTACAAGAGAGATCTTTATGTAGGCTATGAAAAAAACGTAAAAAAAAAGATTTGTTTCCTTAATAGAAAGTGACTAATGACGGCAGTATCAAATTCTTAATGCTCTACTAGAAGTTGATGAAAAAATTCAACCGTATTTTTAATAAGTTGTATTTTCTCAATGCGCTTGTAATATATATTATACTCGACACTTTGCACGAGGCGAACATTACTGCAAATAAAATGCGTTCTACTTTTAGCAGTAAAACAATTTTGTTAAAAAAATATTATTGGCTCTGTAAAATTATTATTTATATCTTTCTAACGGCTGACCTGGAACCCACATACGAGGCTAAAAAGACAAGATGTTTTGGACAACTGTACAGACTATTTCAAAGGGCATCCCATCTCTCAATAGAAAATAAATTACTAATCCACAAAGTTATACTCACGTCAGCAACAAAACCCTTCATAACGATCTTAATATACCTTACATTCTTGGGTTCATCCCTTCCAGTTCATGAAATTCCATAGTAACCTATTCAACCACCTTGGTCCACTAGCACAGTCATTGCAATGCACCTCACATCCCTATAATCCTCCTCGAAGGCTGAAACGGCAGTGACCTCCTGACCTGCTATAAATACGTGACAGTGGGAGTCCTGGCAATGGCCAGTTTCTCCAACCATGACCTGAGCGTATGTGGCTCTCACGCTCTTTGTCAGCCTCCACTAGCTCGTATCCGGTGACGCGGCTGACGGAGGAGTGTGGGGGAATTCCCAAGACTCTGCTTCCTCTTTCGCATGCGAGGGACGTGACAACCATGTGGATTTGGGAGGCCTCTGGGCTGTTTGTAATTATTGTATGCGAGTGAATGATGAATGGTAAATATGGTATGAATGACAACATTTATCTCAATTACTTATTGCCTAATAAGGCAGATTGTAATTTTAGCACAATAAAGAAGTTATATATCATTACATCTTTCAATTTTGTTTTATGCCTCTATCTTTAATGAGTTCTTAATCAAACAAATACTTTAATTTAATCAGTAATTTGTTTCCCGTTTCAGCCTCAGAATAATTATTTGTGCTCCAAGGCGTTTTTAGATAAGGAACAAGCGTGTGACAAGGTTTGGCATCTAACTGTCTTGGTATTACATTCTTGTCTGTTTGTTTTTAGCTCAGGGTAATAAATACACCCACTTAAATCTAACAATTACTGTAGCTCACGGTTTAATATTTCATATCTACTGTATCATATATAAGACCGGCATGCAGATAGAAAGTAAAGCTGAGCCTTCAGGCTCAGTAATTATTACGTAATTAATTTATTCGACTGGGATGATGATTTATTAGGTACGGGGACTCTCCCGCTGCCTGCACAGAGTCCACACCTTGTATAATTCAGAGAGAAACGATATCATAGCCGCTGAGGAATAGGGTAGGGGTAGACCGCAGAACAAATAGGGTGATTTATAACCGGCAAGGATGCTGTCCGATTACAAGCGCCTAATCTAGGGTCGGCGGAGTCATCGCGACAATTACACAGTCGGAATATTCGGCCTGGTCAGTATTAACTTGTCCGTATAATCTAGTGGTCGCTATCTCGTCTGTCCATCTGTACAAATCATTTATTAGCAGTCTCATCTGTCTGGTTCCGCTTCCTTGTACCATTGCTTGAACTTGCATGTACTCCCGATACTCCTGATACACCTTCTTCACACCAATTGAGGAAGAAAACATTACTAAGAACCAGTTTGAATAGATAAGATTGTTTCTGTGAAGCAGTTTTGCCAATGTGCCGGTTAAGGTGTTATTAGATTAATTTTAAGCTTTTCTTCTATTTTCGATTAGTTTCTCATTTATATTTATGACTTAACAACGCATCGGTCACTTAGAGTAATTTATTTCATAATTCAAGCTTTAAACAAGAACCACGACATCACATACATGCTTACTAACTCTACATCCAAGACTCTAAGTACAGAAGTTCAATCAAACGCTGTACCGGTGCCAGAGTCCTTAATTGCCATACTTGGAGTAGCAACAAAAGACTGCCCTGACATGCCACGACGACTTGGGAGGAAGTGGAGTAAGGATTTATCCCTTAATATGGGGATGGAAGATTAATGTTCTCTCTGGTTTCAATTATCTTTATAGTTATTATGCAATCATCATCACATTATCTAGTCGTATTATTTGTTTTCTGTATATAGTTGTTAATACCAAAAAATGACAAATAATAAGAAAAGGTTGCATTTCCAGCTCATATTATAATACATATTTAGAATTGACATTACCACCTTTTTGACAAGGAGTATCTAGTTACTCGCCGACATCCTTCTAATTGCTTGTATTTGGCTCAAATGAAAACTGCATGTGGATTTTAGGCACTTTAAGAGTACTGCCTTCCTCATGATTGGCTACAAGAAAGAGTATTTTGGTTTGCTTTATTAACCGAAATTACAACGACGAAAATTATTATGAAGTATTTCATAACTGGAATTTTCAAGTAAATACCCTTTGAAGTGAATCCTGTTATAAGAAAAGCCTTTTTATTCAACTTTTTTTTTTTTTTTGGTCCTTCCACAGTGACTGATTAATTACAGCATTCTTCAGATTCTAAGGCTCGATTCAGCATTGGAATCTGATCTTTACTTTATCCTCTCCTGAGGAATGTGGACTAATTGAGTTTTTCAACAACTTTTTCTCCTCCGCTTCTTGGGATTCTTCGATGAGTTCTATTACTACGATACGCCAGGCAAATCCTCTTAACTCAGCAGTACTTTATTTAAGGGCAAATTAAGCAAAAATGAACTGCACAAGAAGGCCTTCACATACAGAAGTGTTCCACAGGAACAGAGGGACCACACGCGGCTTTGGATTCCCCGCAGACAAACAACCGCTGCCCGCCATTCATCAGGCTCCAACACAGCCGCTCTTATAAAAAAAAAACTTTTTATAATTCTGAGCCTCCTTTAATTTAATCAAATTAACCCAAGAATAAAAAACAACATAAGACAAAGGATGGCCACCCCCGTTAATAATTTATTAACCCTTATCCATCAGAGGGAATACTCTCCTTCATCACCAACCAGCGGCCAATGTCAGGAGGACTAGCGTCATTAATAAGGGAAACATAGTAAGGTGGGGTAAATTTTTTATTAGATTTACATGTATTTAAGTTATGATAACAATACTCGTTCTCAATATAATTAGTCCAGTATCCCAGCTATATGCCAAGTAGGTAAATAGCGGGGCACCGTACAGCAGAGCTGGCCGGAGAACACATTTATAGACCATCAGCCAAATGTCTCCAACATTTCCAGAATGGGATCATGCGAAAAGTGGTCCGACATACCTCTCTCGAGAGATTAAAGAACGCTGACCTGCACCCGTTGCTTGGTGTTCCGTCGGTGGGTGAGTTCATCCGCCGGAGACACATCAAGTTTTTTGACTCGTTGCAGCACCTAAGCAACCCAGTGTTTAACACTATGACCCCACCACCCCTCCCGCATCGATGGCAACAGACTTTTGGGGAAAAATTAGGATAAGAATTAGTATGTAAGTTAATTTTAAGTTTGATCAAAACTGTGTACAATAAATTAACCTGTTTGGAAAAATTATAAAAAATGGAAAAATGAATAGCTATAAAATTTTACATTTATGTGTTGTGCATAATTGTATGTTCAAAATTGTTATTGGGATTAAATTACAATCTGAATTATCAGGTAATAAGTAATTGTGATAAATGTTCTCATTCATAACATATTTACAATTCTTCATTCATCCAATATTTACAAACAGTCCAGAGACCCGAATCCACATAAATGGTTGCGACCTCGTATGAGAAAGAAAGAAGTATGAGAAGTCTTGGGAAGTCCTCCCCTCCCTCGATCTTCCATCAACTGCGTCACCGCATACGAGCCCTAGCTAAAAAAAGCACGACTAAAAGCGCGAGAGCCACAGACGCTCAAGACATGATTCGAGAAACTACCATTTATTGCCAGGACTCCCACTTTATAGCATGTCAAGAGTCCACTGCCGCTTTAGTCTCCGAGGAGGTTTATAGGTATGTGTGACATAGTGCAATGACTGTGCTAGGGTATTAGGGTGGTTGGATAGGTTTCGATGGAATTTCATGAACTTGGAAGCTCAATAATGTAGGGTAAATTATATGGAAGCCTTAAAAGAAGGCTACGTTAAGAAGGTTTTCATTCCCTCACAAAATTTAATTGTAGCTGTGAAGATAGACAGATGCCAATATTATAAAACATACATTAATTTTTATTAATCGTTTAAAAATCTAGACTGTTAATTCAAAAGAAATAATTGCGATGTACGATTTTATTTTCATTTAATATGCAATATAACTAAACACATGAGGTCCATTAACTGCCTCGTTCCTGAATGTCAGTGAAATATTCCTATCCATCCTATCTGGGGGTAAGGAACAGAGGCATTTAGGCTAGTGCTTGAATAGATTAGTCTTCCTTATTGAGGGAATATGTCTTCATAGAGTTTTAATAATTAAAAAAATTACCCTTCTGATATTATTTAATATAATATTCTGAGAATCGACGGACACTGATCAGAAAGAGGGAATGCGATAGTGAAGAAATTAAATAAACTAATGGCTACTACATCATTCGAAGGCTTGGTAACTAGCACATGTAATCTTCGGTAACTCACACACAAAAACATAAGTGAAATGAGCTGATAAATAGCAGCAGTTATTTCCCTGCGGTGCGCCTTCTACACCGATGTTGGTCATCTTAAAGAGATACCTGGGGAATGGGAGGACAGGCAAGTTATAGCCACTCTCGGCACTTATTGAAACTTGGCTGCCCTCGCGGTCAGTCGACTAACTCACCGTTGAATTAGTAATCGATAAATCTTTTCCTAGGGTTCTTTATAGTTATGTACGGCTTCCAAAACTTCAATTTTACAAGTCATCTAGTCAAGTAAGTCTACACATTTCTACGTAACGTATGAGATTTTTTGGCTGGTTGTTAATTTTAAGGGTGAAGAAAAAAGACCAATAATACACAAATTAATTTTTTAAGAACACTCTCTTTCAGCAGCTTCCACTTTCATTTCCTAATTCTAAAAAATGACAAGATACCATTAGCACAGTATGACATTAAATTTATATATTTCGATATAAATGGTTATGTATTCAATATGGGGGAGAGCAAAAAAATCAAACATCAAGCATATCCAAGTCCTGAGAACAATAGTCAATACCCCTTGCTCAATGCAGGAAAAGTTTTAGTACTGGTGGGAGTACACATTTCACAGTATATGTCTTTGAAAAAGTTAAATTTTTATAATTATGGCATGATTCAACTGATAAAAAAAAACCCAAAATATAGCATGTAACTCCCCGAATGTGTCTAGACATAAAACAAGAGTTCTTTAGGAGCTTATTTACGCCTAAAGTGGAGTTTACATCAGCCTTTCAACTAATTCCCTTTCTGAGTCTTAAAAACGGTAAGGCATACACTGGCTGCGTATTCTTTGAAGATGTAGACTGGAGATATGTTAACTTAGGCTTCTTTATTCTGTTTTCGCACCCAAGCACTACATCCCACCTCTTGATATTAAATAAATTACTAGTCTACATAGTTATACCAATCTGGACATACGGAATAGAGCATATAACATCAAGAGTACCCAATCCTTTAAATCGTAAGTACTGAGAACAATAGTCACTGCCCCTTATTACGTCAGCAACAAAACCCTTCATAACGATCTTAATATATCCTACATTCTTGAACTTATCCCTTACAAGTTCATGAAATTTCATTGAAACCTATCCAACCACCCTAATCCCCTAGCAAAGTCACTACACTGCACCACATATCACTATAATCTTCCTCGGAGACTAATGTGGAAGTGGCCTCGTGACCTGCTATAAATCAATGACATTGGGAGTCCTGGCAATGGACAGTTTCTCGTAACATGCGCTGAGCGTCTGTAGCTCTCTCGCTCTTGGTCATTCTCCATTGGCTCGTATCGTGGGCGCTGCTCTTGGGGGATGTAATCTTATCACAATAAAGATTTTTGAATATTAAAAAAATATATATATTTAACATATCAGGGATATCGAAAAATTCCCACAAACAAAATTAACAATGTCTGACCGTAACACTTTTTTTCCACCGGGAGAGAGGTGGAGAGATACGTTGATAATGTTTTCCCCTGTCCTGTAAATTTATAATATTAAATTTTCCGAGGAGCAAGAAAGTAATGACCGTATAAATTGATCCTAAAGGCATTAATTATCAATTCGTCGTTTATGAGCGATGTCAAATACCGACCTTAATAACCTTTCATTCAAAGAGATTCAATTTTCATAAATAAAAAAAACTCTTAATGTAAATTATAATGTAAGCATGTAAATTATTAAATGTGTAGGTGTTTACAAATGTTAGAATTTAGCGAAACGGGATTTTTCTAGTTTAATTATTTTCCAAAGTTAATGTTGCCTGGGGCTATGGAGGGTATCACTGCTCTCAAGAGCGTGTAGTTAGCTCCGAAGTACTGGGATGATCCCAACATCATAGATCATACCTCATATCCTATAACAAAAAAAAAAACTAAGTACCACCACATAACCAGTGGGCCTTGGGTGTCGCCAGTTCCTCGCCCGGGATCTGCTCGTCCTTGTGACACCTCGAGCACCCATCGGTGGGATTCACAAATGAGTTTAAATATACAAAGTAAGGCGTTAATGACATGAGAGTTTCACTTCTAAATAAATTTGCAAAACAAACAAACATACTTTTTGTTTATGGGTTTTCACAATAAAATACTCCTTTAAAATTTTAGGATCATAACTCCGACTTTTCCCGAACATAAGGACAGACAGACAAAATACGAAGGAAAGTAAAGCCTCTCCCTTCTGACTGGCCTATTAATGTAACCAGTAAGTAACCCGATAGAGTAAACGCTTTGATCGCAAATCTGGTACAGCCGATGTCAAGCAAACTAATGGTAATCGATTCTGAACATAATTCCTGCCTTAAGTTAGCTGCGTGATCGCATAATAAACTAGATATTGAAGACGTTATCCTGTTCTGTAACTTAAAACCTGCGCCTTCTATACGATTGGCTACGCTGTGCCGGGATGTTTTCTCTCCAAATACGTCCAGGAGCCTCATAGAGGATTCTGCGCACCGTCGGCAATGAAGTCTGCCTCTTCGATAGTGCCTTAACTAAGAAATATCTTCCTCTGCCCAAGGTCTGTCGTCTTATTTCACACAAATTAACATTCCGACTACACCCTATATGGGAACATTTCTCAATGACCAAATGTTTGCCAGCTAATAGTGAGATAAATTAAAACCCTTAATGCATTTAACAGCTAAATAAGAGCCATAATTTAAACACATCGGATTCGCCTGATCCTGGGTTCTGTATAAGGCAAAATGATTTCTTCTCTGTTCCAAGGCATGAATAAAATAAGCCTTTGCGGAAGCATACTCTTCTATTTAATATACATGTCCTATTTTGTTGTTTATTATTAGGAATATATCTCATGTATTCCGCAGTTCAATATAGCCAGTATTACCCCAGCAGGATTTATGGAAATTCTCAATGCGTTAATCTTAGAGGACACAGGGAAATTTAAGTAGCCGAAAAATTGCTTCACCAAGCAAGAATTGGTCCAAAAGTTATATAACCTTATATATATACATATATAAGAAGACATTTCCTGAATGAATCGTTAAAGACAAAAGGATATTCACGCCTGTCGCTTTTTAGACTTAATTTTCCTGAGATATCCAAGATTCAGGAACGGAAGGGATCGGGTGTAATTGTACTTGTCAAGTCCCTGAATCTCGTTTAGCCATCTTTCATGTCACCCAGGACTTAGATGGTCTGCTGGAAGGCCCTTTAGATTCTGAGGTGGACACTGGCAGCGTACAGGCGGTTGCCAAGGAACCCATCATCTTGATATCTTATGTTACTGTTTATAGTTTATTAAACAGTTATCTCAATCATTCCGAACAGTGTTTCTGTAATTAATCCCGACCCGGCTATTTCTGATAACCCACCTCCACCATAAATATAGTTTTGAGGTTATATGACGAAACATTATCAACCATTTTCCAATTGCTGGCTCCAAAAGTTTTCTGTTCCTTTTAGTGTCCAACTGAGGCTAGGCAAGTCACTGAAGAGGTGCACTACTCTCCTGAGAGTAGACAGGTGAGAAATAAAATGTCTACTATGACTATAATTTTCGTTTGTTCGACTTGTTAGAGTATATGAGGGCTGTCTGAAAAGTTTCCGACCTAACAAAGCTTTTATTATAGCTTTTATTTCACTAACTTTTATTTATTTTATTATCATCTTCATGTTGAGGTCGGAAACCTTTCAGACCGCCTGTGTAGTTCTAGTTTAGAGTCTTTGTAGTGTCTGAATAGTATGTACAGCAAATTTTCGACTAGAGTTTCTTGAGTGTCAAAAGAGACTGATATGGAAGTATGGGGATACATACCTGTTGCCCATTTCTCTGCCCATAAGCAGTGAGCTGGATAGGATCCATTTTTTGCAATGTAGTTTAGTTAGTGGTAACTACTGACGAATACGCCTGCATTGACTCGATAGCAATACATACGAATAGGAATAAAGAAAGTGCATTTGAGTGATTGTATTTATTTGGAAATAGCTTTAGGCCGATAAAAGAAAGATGTTAGATTTGCATTAAATTAATTTATGGACAACTTTTTCACCTGCTGAATATGGATATGCACCAGATTCAAGTGAGTTCATCAATATGTTTTAAGCAGTACACTTGCACTGACCATCTTATATAAGGATCTCATGAAAACATACCTGCATATACATTATACCAAATAAATTTTATAAAACTGACTTTCACCCAACAGCTTGATAACAATATCTCAAAAAATCACCGCTCCTTATAAACTCCTAGTACAGTTTTTACTGATTTTATCGCATCCTCCAGTAATAGTACTGAGGTCTCTTCACTGGACATCGAAGAATGCCAAGCACGTTTGAGAAAAACTACAAGAAGAAGAGAAAAAAAAAACCAACTGAAACGGTTATTACTGTCCTTCCATCTGGCGACCACTGGCCATCTTGAGTACAGCCACGACTCGGTGGTTTGGAGCTGAATCGACCTTATCGAATAAATAACAGAACAAATCGTGTCCTTAGGAGACTGATGAAGACTTCAGAAGACGATAACAGCAATTCAACGGAGGAAAAGAAGCACTAAATGTACAGATGAAGAAGAAGGGCTCAGTCAGGATTGACTAATTCATCAAACAGCTCTTCTGTATGCCGGCCCGGACCGCCGCTTAGCTTTTCAGATTTGAAACATTTAAAAATCCGTTTTTACCACCCGCATCATTTGAAGGAAACAAAATAAAAAGACTAACTAAGAAAAAACTTGATTGAATCATTTTTAAATCCGACGTAATGGAGTCGTTAATCAGACCTCCCACCGCCTCCCATATTCATGCTGTATAATATATGAAGAATAAATTCTAATAAATGCAATAAAGAAATTAGATTTATTTACGCAAGAAAAAAGAATGCGGGAAGAACACACAGCCAGTAATAACTTTATTTAGAATTAAAAACTTCGTGATAGACTTTTTCAAAATCAAGCAAAACAATTGACGTGGACAAAAAAAAAGTTTTTTTTAACTTGTGGTGTTGATTACGAGTTAACATAAAGTCATTGTTTTACATGGAAGAAATGTAAAAAAAAATAATTAATTCAACACAAGATATTCAGCTCCAACAAGTAATTGAAACATAATAATGATTATATTTTTCATCTTTTAGTATATTTTTTCACAGGGCCTTGTTAGGAACTGAGAGCAGGGTAATTCTCGTAATCTGCTTGGTTTTCAAAAAACATTTCTTCTTTACAGTTTATTAAACAATAAAATTTTCGACATCTCTATGATATTCAGTTGCTAAAATAAAAAGTAATAATAGATCACATGATCAAAAATATTGATCGTGCGTATGAAGACAAAATAAAAATCAATCGGTATATGCAAAAACATATAGCAACCAGTAACTAAAACTTATAGATAAAATTGTGTATATAATTCAAGTGCTAATAAAAGTTATTAAGTCAACAATAACCCTTATGTATAATACCATACAAACCGACCAATGAATAAAAACACAATAACATATCAATCCTATGACTACACAGCCAATAAATGGTATAAAATTTTAAAACATTTAAATTGATGAAACTCTTTCAATTTTCTGAATTGACCCTTCTTCCGATTCTCCCGGCTTATATGGGCATACTATTCTAGCCATGTTTTGGTCTATCTCATAATTCAACATAAAATCGATAATTCTGATTATTATATTAAAAACTTTTTCATGGTTTGTTTTTTTTATAGTCATATCTAGAACAGATTCCTTCGACATATTCCAAGCCAGCCTAAGAGCCCTGAAATATCTCCTTCAGACACATCCGGACGGGTGGAACTTTATTTATGTCGATTGGAGTCGAATGGAACAAGTCATAAAGCATACAGTAGTCGTATAAATAATATTCAGCCGTGATTTTTTTCTTTTTCTAAATCGTAGCGACATGTTTTATTTATCGATTCGGCCGTCTTGTCCTGTTCAGATTAGTTTTTACTCATTTCGTTATAAATTACAGTTGCCCTTAAAATAAACATTTAAACGGGGGCTTGTTTGAGTTCTTCCCCCGTACCTTTATTGATGGTGGCCATTTACATTCGAACAGTCAGGGGCCGATTTCATTTCCGTTCGTCTTGTGCAACTCCTTACTACTGCCACTTTCAACGAGTTTATGTTCGAATAAATCTTTTTTGAATCGATAAAAGCTAGAGAATTTTTCCAATAACCGGTTTTTTTGTACCTCTTTTGACTTATTGAAAATAAATAAATCTGTAACTTTACGTTCCAATAAGTGAACTAGAACGAAATATTTCTTGACCAAAAGTTATTCTTGACAGACGCAGTTTTGTTTGTGATTTATCTAAAGAAAAAGTTTAAGTCAGCCTACATAATATATCAAATTTATGCATGAAAACAACAAAATTATGCAATCTTTCAATTCCAAAACAGTAAATTTTCGTAAATTATGGAGAATTTATTCTAATATTATCCTCAATGAATTTCTTTATATATAAATAAAATCTGATCAGATGGAGGATAGATAATTATGTTAGATAATCGCATTCATCCCATATTTACGAATTTCAATTCACTCGCTCAATTACAGGGCAAGTATAATATAGAGTAACGCGAAATAGACTTACCCCAGGGACCCCTCCAATTCAGCCGCTAAATTGTCACCTCCCGATTGTGTTGAAGAAGGCAAAGGATCGGAGATCTCCCAAGCATTACGATGAAATTGGCTAAATTACAAATTAAAATATACCATGTTTCCTATTGGAACTATCCTTCTGTCTAGATAGTCAGTTAAATTTAAATATTTCCCATTCAACTCGAGCAAGAATAATCCTTGTTTCCATAGAGAAATGGGATTGAGGGGAGTCTAATGATTTAAAAAGTTTAGGTAGATTGTAATTAGCCGGGAGCTCCTCTGCTAAACCAAATATATCAGAAACAAAATAAATGTAGGCAAGATAATCACACACGTCAATCAAACAAGTGTAGCTTCCCTATCATGAGGCTTTAACAAATTTTTTATAGAATTGAATAAGAATATAATTAATTTTTGAAAAATAGATTGATCAAATTTATTTTGGAATTTAGAGAATTATTTACAGTATGAGTAATTTTGTTTGCCCCCTTATCCTTACTAAGCTAATACAAAACAATATTTTCATTCTGTTAGTTTAAATGGTTCGTTATTTCATCAATTCTCAGAGTGGCAAACGTCCACTCATTACACAAATATATTTTTAAAAATATAAAGCAAATATCTACCAAACAATTTTCATAGCAATAATATAAACTTAAATGTGTATTATTCAACCATTTGTTGTTACGTTTCGGACTGATACCAGTCCATCCTCATGCAACAAATATTACGTCACTCAAATAAAAAAAAACGCAAAATTATTTTCAAGTAACATAAGGGTTTCCTTCCGAGGAAATATTTGTTTTAATGGCTGATTTAATTTATTTGAATGACACAACAAAGGCTGCGGATCGATTGATGGCAGTCTGGAACGTTGCAACAAACTATTGCACGTCTTTTAACCTATATATATAAACACACACACGTTATACGAAGTTTTATATGACGGAAGTTTGGTACGTCCGAATAAACCTTGTCGATAGCTGTTTAGTACCTATGTTCGAATGCCCAGTATCAAGTGAAGTTGATTTCATCATTGTTCTGTAAATGACACGTCACTCTGTAAACCAGCCGAAAATGAAATGAAAAAAAAAAGATGCATTACAATCCTGTAAACTTGTATAGCTAAAGTTTGACACAGGACTTACTGCCGCCTCCATACTTCTTGGACATCCGGAGAAGTTACACACCCTGGAAGACTGGACGCTGCACTAAATCTTCAAAAGACAAACACAGGTTTTTGTTAGCGGCCCGAAGAGCATGTCTGGCCAAGAGATATTAGGCCTATAACTCAAAGGGCTTTGATGGGATCCCCTCAGTTTGTAATATTCAAATAGTCCAGTTATAATTAACATGATGGGGCCTTTAATAAATACGGAGGATTATTAAACACGGGTCGGCAAGAACAGGATGAAATGTGTAACATAGCTTTGGAGAACATGTGTTCAATTCTTATAGATATCATGGATGCCTCGTAGTCTCTTATGATTTATTTAATTGTGTATATTTTGTAATTAATCGGAATGTTTTATAATTCCATTAGATTTTTATGGTTTAGGCCGTTTACATTATCATCAGACATGATATCCCACATCTAATGGCTCTTCAGGGAAGTGTCCCTTGCCTGAATATAAGTTTCGAAAATCTAGGCTAGGTAAAACAATAAAAGCTTTTTAATTTGTTGAAACGTTTTAATAAATGAAATGAAGCGATTTGATAAAAAATTCTGAGTAGTTTTCGTTTTCCCAAACTGACGAGGAAAGGAGGAGGAGGTTCAGGTTCGAAGTCTCTTGATATGTTTCCTTCATTAATGTCGTTCCAATTTTCTGGTCGCCCAACTCGATTCTACGTCAATAGCACCTAACACATTGAATAATATGTAAAGTTCACTGAGTGAAGAAACAACTTAAAAACGTCAAGTAAACTGTTTAATCGGTGATTATTTGCTCCTAAGAATCCCACCAAAGGATTGAGGTAAGATATCATTCCATAGATGTTCCACAAATCGCATCACTGTCCGGATAAAAACCAGGACACACATTTAACATTTGATTTTATCTTAAATGGAGATTATGACTTCTTAAAAGCTTTAATGGAGATAGTCATTAGAAAACAGACTTAGTCCCAAAAACACTTTGATTTTATGGAGGAAATTAGGGTTTCTAATCTACCCTACCAATATATACAACTCATGGCCTTACATGATTTACGTTTCAAACAAGACCCTACACAATGTGTTACAAACAATGAAATAAAATAAACATCCTTTTGACAATAGATATATGTCTACATAAGCGCGCGGTCAGCCGTTTTCAAGTATTAATCATGCTTTCTGATTAGGCAGTGTCGTCCTTTTGAAAGTCATCTGGTTCAGCTCCCAAGCAAGTAAAAACGAAGGTGTTTATACCTTACATCAACGATTCACACACATCCTTCAAATGGCCACTCACCAATCCAAATAAATTATCCTTTTTATTTTTCCCTCATCCTATATTTATTTTTTTTATTACTTTGAGAGCTATTGGAAAAAAAACAGACAACTCCCTGTATTTGATCAAAAAGGTGAGTCCCATCATCATTGTACTTGTATTAATTATATAACTTCATAAAACAGAATTCAGTCCTTGTATAGAATGTACTGATGCTACAGGACATATAAAATGTGATATGTGAATAGATTCGCCTGAGAATCTATAGTAAATAATAATTTTGTCATTTTAAGGGGATTGGGGGGGGGGGATTCCCTGTATACCCTCGGTGGACTCTCACCACCGTCCCGAAATTACACTCACCTCTCCCAAGTTACCCCTCATTCCTCATCCTTTGCACCCATCATTCAAATAGAACCCTCCTAGTGAAAGGATCCTCTCAATACAAATAAATTTCTCCTTTTTATGTTTCCCTTATCCTTATTTTTCCAAGTTTAAGAGCTAAAGGGAAAAAAAACAATTCCCTGTATTTAAGTATTTCCTCATATATAATGAATAAATTGTAAATAGATTAATTTGTAGAATCTATATTGTATTATGATTTGGTTACAAGGGGATATGGAATAAAAAAATATTGCGTCTTCTCCAATTATTCATGAGGTGAGCGATCTGTAGCGTAGTCGAGTTCTCATTGTTCAAACATAACAATCCATGTGCTGGACGAATGGGTTTAGGAACCACTGCTTGTCTCGGCATGGTGTGACAATCGATTGAAATTCAATGACGCTATGAGCCTACCTCCATCCCCGCATCGATGGCAACAGGCTGTCCAGGAAAAATAGGTTAAGTTAGTTCATTTAAATTTAGGCTAGTGACAGCACAACACATTCTTAAGCACTGCCACTTCCTCTGCTCACACACCTTGTATTGTGTTCATCAGCCTACCATAGAAAAATTCCTATAAGCCTGACAAAGTATATAAAATATGCACTTGTGCTATAATAAACACAATGTGCATTTATGTAAATATTCTTTATTGTGGAATCTGTACATATTAAATAAAGGGTATTGAAAAAAAAAAAAAAAAATGGCCTGATAAAAAGTTTTTGAAATCCTATCCATCCTCAAGCTCTGCCGCATATATCATAACACTGCCACACACTATGCCAGTGATTCTACCAAAAAATCCTCATTTTGGTACACGAATTAGTATGTATAAATTTATCTTATAGCTCTATCTTATTCATAAAACAGGTGACTGAGCCCTCTAGTATATATTTAAAAAATAAAATCTAGCATTTGATGTGAAAATCAAATCAAATGAAACTAGTTCGGTTTATGGGCTGGCAACTACTGCTAATACAGTACTCTAAACTATTTTATTTCTTTGGTTGTTCGTTTCTCTTTGAGCGATCAATACCTCCTATGGGTCGTCAACAAGCATAGTAAAATGTAGAATTTTAAAAACTTTGCTTACACTTAACAGGTACGGAAAGTAGTCTTAGTTTTGGAAGTAAAACTAAATGTGAAAGTTGTAATATGTTTCTTGCTAGAAAGTGCGTTTGATATGTTGGAAATATGCTTATTCTCCATATTTCTTGTTATTTCCAATAAAAATTCATAATTTATTTTTTAATTGTCCATTTGTTATAAGATAATATTTGTCCAACACTTGCTGATGCTTTTTTTTTAAATGTTACATTCCTATTGTGTCTAACTGTAATTAGTTTCTTTGGTTTTCCTTGATTACCACCATTTAGCCGAAACATCAATTGATTCTTGATAACCGTTAGTTTATTCCCTTATCGAAGGAATACTCTAACCCCCACACAGATCCTTTCTTGATCCACAGTCCTGAAACCTGATTGACGACTAAAAAAAATGACTTGTCAACCCCAAGGGTTACTAATGCCCAATGACGATGAGTTTGTGCTTTCTTGTACTAGAAGATGTCAGGGAAGGTTTGAACTTTTTTATGTCATTAATTCCATTAAATTTTTTATCTATTAATAGATTATTGGCGTTTTATTAAGTTTCCAGATAATAATTGGCCTGCGACAATGACAAGTAGTGGTATTGGATGCAACGGGCATTGATATAGGATAAAGGAAAAGATAGGCTGGATCGAAGTTTTATGAAAAAATATAATCTTGATGTCTGAGATGTTAACAAGATGGCAGGATTACTCAACAAAATGGTATCATATAAAAGTTATCGTATCAGCCTAAAATGAAAATAAGATAATTGCTGGATTTAAGGCGATCAAGACAAGTTGAGAGGAAAAGGGTTAATAGAAGGAGATCGCCTAGAAAAAAGGAACGCTTCGTAAAACTTTTCGAAATTTAATGAATTTCTCGGGTATTTAGGTTGATTTCATCAGTCAAGAAGAGAAGCCGAAGAATCTGTTATTATATTCAAATAGCAAGAACGGAGAGATGTAAATAATTGGTGGTTTGATTAGAATAAAGGCGAAATAAATGGAAGGAAACGGTCCTTAATTATATGATTAGCTAATTATAGGCGAGTGATTAAAAGGCACCACTTAAGATGTACAAGTGTAGATACAGGATCGTTCTGGAGGCTCCCGCTGCTTGGTAATTAACAGTTTGGGAAAAACAAAGGTTTTTGACAGATCGCTGACTAAATGCCCCTAATAGTAATTGTAAATTTATGTTACGACTAAACACCGGAACAAATGGCCAAGGCTCTATATTACAGTCATCCGACGGGCAATGATCGATAGAAGAAAGTAGCTGCGTCTGTATTCAGAAGGAACACGGAGAAAAAAAAAATGGCGGATACAAATGTTTCAATCAGTTAAAATAATTTGTCATAATCATTTATTTTTTCGTGTGTAAACAATATGATTAATTTCAAGAAAAGCGATCAGTCGGATACCTGGAAACTTAGGAACTCTCCTTTTTAAAATTCTCAAGTAGAAAATAACGTTTTGTTTGCGGTAGGTTGGTTGTTTAGTAGAGTTTACGAAATACTCTATCATGATATCTCGTTAAAAATCTAAAACAGTTGTCGAAACCAAAGGGAGCTGCTCTACTTTCAAACAGATGCCGGGGGAATCGTATTTCTCGTGTCGTATTTGCGGAACACCTCGATATATGCAGATTTCGTCACTGCTTACAAACTGTTTAAAATGGTCTAATTTATTTTCCAAGGATATGTGCACATAGGAAACGGTAACAAAAAAAAAAAAAATTCTGAGCTGGGATTTGAGAAATCGTAAAAGTTAGCTAAACTGGCTCGATGTTTTCCATTTTTTTTTTCTAAGCTCTGTAGTTATAAATTCAGGATGAGGGAAAAATATAGAATATTTAGGTTAATCGGTGGATTATGTTGCCTCTAATAGGTCAATGTTTTTTTGGTACCACCTAACTTGAACCCGAAAAATATTATACGTTAAACGGGTCATTGTCAACGATTTTGGGGTGTTCGAAATCCGAACAATGTGCCATGGAATATTCATAGCCCCTGAGGGCTATACTGAGAAAGTATCAATAGAAATCACCGAAGCGGTAGGCACTCGTCCACAAATATATTGGACGTCTTTATTGCTTTTTTCTCAATTTCAAAACTGAAATAGAAATAAACTTGCAAAAAAAAAAAAAATCCTTAAAACGTAAAATAAAATCAAAAGCATTTCTCGTGCACTCCAGTTGAACTAATCCAAAAGAGGACTACTGGAAATGCTTTCACATTCCGACAGTCGCTTCAACTTATTTCCGAGGATGGTTTATAGAAACAGAATGTAGTGTAGTTATTCTAAAAGTCTTCCGCTTTCGGTATAATATTTATCTATGAGTGTTCTTAAGTGCGGTGACCATATGGGCCTGGGATACTATGGCTGGATCCAGGCGGATACCACTCCCATAAATGGTTAAGTAGCGGTCTAAGTAATGTCCCGATGTCCGTTAATATTTTATTAAAATACGACTTCTCCGGTAATTTGAGCTTGGCATGGGGATAATTGTTCTAGAGATTATACTTATGATATTAAAATTTTAATTGAGAACCATTTAGAGAGAGAGAGAGAGTATTTAGTGTATGGAGATGCATATGGAACAAAAACAGATTGCCCATTTAGGAATGGCAGGCCCGTTGCCATATTTTTAAACATTTTTCTGATTGATTAAAATTGACTCCGTTCCTTATCATGGAAGATATTATATTCAATTAGAACGTTATAGACGCAATTTTATATTTGAACTTGTAACACAGGCATGTTTTCTACCAAGATGTTCTTCATCCTGGATCACGTTTCGTATAATATGCATAACTAGAACAGGCTTGAAACATTTTTTTTTATTGAAACCTAAATAAATAACATTTTTAACTAACAATTTACTTTATTTTTAGGTTTTCGTTGGAATTTAAAACGATATACCCTAATGAATTAACCCCTGTGTCTGTCAGTACATGTCAATCTTTTAACTCGCCACCTATGGTGATGGCAATGACTGCCGAGTCGAAAGTTTTTTCAATATCTAAAAATATTTTAGTGGAATTTATAGTTACGTTAGTTGTAATAGTTGAACAAACACATTAAAAATTTGTGAATTGTCGAGGACACAGTTTTGGTGTAGTTTATTTTTGATTTGGAGACAGCATGGATGCAACTTCGACTTGATTCGACTTGATCTAAAAAAAATAAGAAAACTCCCCAATGAACATGATCGTCAAGGGCATAAGGGCCAGACTAATCGCTGAGGGAATGAAGTACGTACTCCGCTACAAGTGGTTCAGTCACAATGTGTACTTAAGTGGACCTGGTTGTCACTTCTGCTTGCAGAGAGGTAATATTTTGCATGAAGTACCAGTGGTGCTAAAAACAAAAGCACACTTTTGACAAAACGATGAGCGGTCAATTATCAAACGATAACTCTTCGGTTAATGTATTATTTTCTAATTCTTCATGCTTACAGTGGCGAGCTAGGGCTAAATACAAAGAGCTCTAAGAGCGAAGAGGCGGACAAGACATGTCCTCGGACATAGTAACGATAAAGCACGCGTCCTCAAGAAATATGTCCATCCTTGCCTCAAGAGCACTCGAGGTCCAATAAGAATCACCTAATGGCTGCGCAGGAACAGTGCTATCTTGGCCAGATGTAAATCAGGTCTTTGTCGGCCCGCCCCTGTCGTAAATAGCTGCTACTGTCTCTCATTATACTACATAATAGCTCCCTCCAATCATCCACGCTTGTCAGCAATTGCTTCTCTCAAACTGTGAGCTTTCTGAAATGTCTTCCTTTTTTTCCATTATCTTTAGACCTCTTATTAAATACCTTGATACCTAAAGGGTTTTGTAATTATCAGATGGCGTTCTGTGACTAATTTGTCGGTAAAGGCTTGAAATAACCAGTATAATTTAACCGTATCTGATTGATGGTGAATTCTCATTAATGAATAACCTTCCTTGAATCGAAAAACATTGAATGTTTTGAAGAACGAAGGCAATCTAGGAGAAAAAAATATGGGATTCAACGCTGCTCCATGAGGGACTCCATGATTAATTTTACTGTATATAACATTTGGTCTTATTTGATAACACTCTTCCAAAGAAAATATATTTCATTATAAATAACAATCATTCATCCATCTTTACTTGTATCCGTTTAATAACTGTTACCTGAAACTTAAGTTTTCAAATAAATTATCTCGTTTGAATCGTCTATTTATCGTTTTTATTATTAGTTTGTACATATTCCAAGGATCCAAGATATAAAAGTCTACTAGATGTCTGAGAAGCTGTGGAGGCAGATCCGATTAGTTCTGTTCATTTCATTCTGTGATGTGATATCTTACTTAATAATTAAAAAGTAAAGTTAAAAAATAGTTATGCGTCTTTTAAGTTGTTGTTAAGTCATCGGAAGCAAAACTCCCGAGTCCGATTCTCGGCCGTTGTCTAAAAAATAAACTCTTCCATAAAAATTTAAAAGTATAAAATAAGTAAGAAATAAAAACTGCAAATTTAATGACTAAGTTAATATGGACTGGAAGAAACAAAATCTAAACGCGTTCTTAATTGTACCTTATTATTTAAAACATCACAAATTTCTTACTGATTATTTAAATAATCATAAACAAGTTTATTAAGTTTATTATGTTATTTTTTTTAACGGTTCACATTCCAGAGAATGATCGCTCGTAACATGAACAAAACTACTCCTGATGTTTTGCAATACAGCCTGTTTTGATTTGCATCAGTAGTTAAACATGAGTCGAACAGATGAGCATATATGTCTTCACCGTTATAGTCATAAAATTCTACTAGTTCCATCATAGTATTCGATACTGGGACAGGGTGAGTACGTATTTATTCATACATATTTTGCTAGTGGCGTATTACTGTTAATTTATTGCTCCAAGATAGTCTTCTATTACTGAGAATAGTCTCCCATGGACATATTTAGATCTTCATATTATTATTTACAGTCATATTTGAAGACAATACTACTTGTTTTTCTAGTATTGTTCAGAAAATACTGTTTCTGGAGCCAGAATATTATTAATTTAAATCTCACTATCTTCTACCTGAAGTTACGCTTGTATTTTCAACTCTGCGATTCGACAACGAAGGGAAGGAAGGTTATAGAATAGGTCCCAACGCTGTTTTTGTTCATCAAAAAATAAGTCTAGTTCTACTTCTGAATGAAGAGTCCATAATTTAGTAGAGGGTGTTGCTGCTTCATCGAGGGAGGGGCAAGATGAGGGTGAATTATGGCTTGCCAGCAAAGAACAATTCGTATAAGTTCATCTAGCATATTCCCCTAACAACTTGAGAAATCAAGGAAGCTATACCACAACACAATAGACCTTACTATCTGCCCACTGCTGCATTCTAGAAGAGTTTAACTCCCTTCCATATATATATATATATATATATGATATCTTAATAGGTTCCCCCACCTGGGGCTGTTTCCCCCAATAGCTTCCCCCTCTCTTATTGACGTCTTAAGGTTTCTTTATTATTACAATATGGAAATATAGATTCCCCCCCCCTTTACTGAGGTGAACCTCAAACGGGGTTTCCCCACAAGCACGTAAAGCGAGCTCGTGGGGTTACGTCGCCTGTGGTGCGGGTATTCCGATGCGATGGGATTGTTGCACCGGTCAACGCACCTTAGTGTTATTCTGTTTTTTCCATTTATTAATAAACACCACAATCATACAATAAAATTAAAATCCAAAAGAAAAAACAAGAAACAAATGTTACGGAAATATAGATGGATATTTTCCTGGGCCGAGAAGAGGGGAACTTCTAATTATTCGTATTTAAGAGGTGGCCACAACAATATATATTGTAATTTCTTTTTTCTTTGTAAGTTCATTATCAAAAGCATTAACCTGATTATAATCATATATCCTTTTCGGCCTTTATCACACTTTCTTTCAATAAATATATGCTAAGGCACATATCTCCTTAATCGTTCTTACTAATTCGGCTTATCCGTTTTATGTCCAATCTACAAATTTTCGCTGTTTAGTATCACAGTTGAATGCGTACTACCAGATCCGCCACGACTGTGTAAATATTCAACAAGTATTATTATTTATAATGCTGACTAGGAATCATATGAGGTAAGATAGTTAGGTAGGTAGGTTGGTACCATGGAAAACTTGTCGGCAAATTGACTGTTAGACTTGAAATAAATTACATAAAGGTGATACATAAAACTTTTCAGAGTTGTAATTTCGAATTAAAAATAATATATAATCTTAGTAATCATTTGATTTATTTACAAAAATACAAAGTATCAATGATACCTCTGACATAATTTTATATTGTAAATGAAAATTTTTCAAAGGTAATCAGAAAGGTACTTGGTGTAATAATATATAATTACATCAGGTTTATAATGAATCATAATGTTCTATTATTTATTTATTTTTTATGCTTGGAGGGAAAAAATAATAACAATAACAATTAGTTACAAATTTGATATATAAATGGAATTATATTGGAATAATTTATTAGTTTTAAAAGAAAATGAGTATTTTGTAAAATCATATCAAAATAAAACTAATGATCACGTTATACAATACTATAATGCTGTTTCAATGGTTAATTTTTATGAACAAACCTGTCTGGTCTGATCTGTCTCTGTATAAGAACTGGCCGAACAAACAAAGGTATATAACCAGAAGTTATCCCCAATCCTGCTTGGGGAAATTTCAATGTTTAAATGTTCCCGTTTAGGGTACTTTCCAGTTGCTAGACGAGGGGTATTCAACTAGGGCAGCGCAGCGTCTAATGGTCCTTCTGTCTGTGTCACTGGTCTATTTGCCAATGTTTTCTGCCTCCCAGAGACTATAGGTTCCTATTACACATATTGCTTTTGGGTCATGTACCCACTGTATCGGGTGGTGCTGTTTTAACATTTAGCATTTAATCTTAATGAGCCTCGGATGACTTTCTCTAATACATAACAACAATAATTGTATATTTTATTTATTAGACCAGCGCAACTGTCTCTTACACGAAGGGAAAATGTTTACAACAACGAAATAAAAAATAATAAAAAAATGCAATTTTGGTTTATAAGTCTATGTCATGATACATATGGCTGTATTGTTATTATGAGTTAAATTTACTCATTCAGTGGTGGAATCCCTAGCTCAGCGTGAATTTGATTGCATTGAGGATCACCCTTAGCACTTTATTTTAAAACTGTTTCTCTGTGTGGAGTTGTGATTTTGAAGAGGTAGTACAAATCAGGCAAGCGTATTGGTCTGCATACGTAATAACTATATATAAGGTCCTGTAAGGATTGTACATAATAAAAACAGAACAGTCTTGGTTTAGTAATGTTCGTATTTTTAAATCTGGGAAGAATTGTCTTAGCCTAGGTTTAGACTAATTGTAATTTTCTGTATTTATGGTAAATTTTCCTTATTTTTCTATAAACCTTATTATAAGTATACATTGCCTTATTAAGCAATTAATTAATTAAATTGAGCAAGTAACTGTGATCAATATTCTCATTCATACCATATTTAAAATTCTACATCCACTCGCTCAACTATACAGTATTTACAAACAGCCTAGAGACCTCCCAAATCAACACATGGTTGTCACCTCCCTTGCATGCGAATGAGGAAGGTTGGGTCTTCCGCGCTCCTCCATCAGACACGTCACCGGATACGAGCAGTATTTCTAAAATAAAAAAAGTTGTCTGCTAGGAAGTCTAAAATTATTTGAGAACGTTACTAACAAATCAAAAATTATAAACTAATATTATATACTAAAATAAAGTGAAAAAAAAAAAAGAAGAAAGAACCCACCCACGTTTTCTGGATAACAGTGCAGAAAGCATTAAAAGCTGCTTTTAACGAAGCCAATGAAATGAAAATATAAAGCAGAGCAAATATTAAACAAATTGTATAGCCCTAGGTGAAATAAATTATTTCGACGTAGCGGGTTTGTTTACTGTTCCATGGCAAGAGGTATTGTGCAAACAGCGCCTCTTAACCTGCTGTTATCCCTGATTGTGGGCCTAACTGGAGATCCTATCCTCGAATTAATGTCTGATATCGGCCGTCCCCAAGTTAAAACTATGGTTACTCTCTGTGGTTTGCAGATCTGGAAGCGTCCGGTTGCCATAGTGCACCACTTCTGGGAAAATGCACTCTGTAATCTGGATCGTTTCGCGATACATGTTCACGTGGGAAGCAAGGGATCTGAGCTCGTTGGTGTGGAAGGAGGTTCATGGCCTGAGGCGATATCAGCAATGTCTGTAATAGACAATTTTCTGCTTATTTGGTAGCTGGAACAATGCGAAGGGGTTCAGGAATCGGAGGTTAGGAACAAAACCGTCACAACTTTGCGTATTGAAAATAATGCTTGTTCCTTTTTATACTAGAAGAAGCTGAACGGCAATTTCCTGAAGATTGAGCCTTCCAACTACAACTTATAATTCTATAAGAAAGAACATCGTTTATAATAACCATTATAGTCTACAAGCGCAACTCTATACCGATTAGACTTTGATTAAGACAGATACTATTCAATACAGATGCAACGAGAAGATCTGAGGCATCTGCCTAAATTCGCGGCTAATTTTAATTATCTCTGGATCACAAGGATATCACTAACTTTAGCCTACTTTTCAAAATACGTTTACCTCAAGAGGTGAGTTCAATTTAAAAATCACCTTTATTTTTAACTACTGTAATTACATGAAGAAGTATTTATTTTCTCCCGTGGGGGCTGCAATATAATTGTACACAGTAAATATACATGAAAATTGTGTGATGTGCGCAATATAATTAAATGTAGGTAGAAAAGTAATCAATACTAAGGAAGGAAACTATGTAGAGAGGTAAATTATTGGATCCGGTAACTTTTTTGAATCCCATGAAGTGGAATCGGGTAGAGTTAGTCCACTAATACCAGTCAGTGACCAACTTTAATTCAAAAAGGTAATTGCTTTATAAACGTGAAATACTAATAAAATAGTCACTATTTGACATACATTTAACGTGAGTGAAAAAAAATAATAAAAAAAATAGTTGGGACCCAACAATAGTACTGAAAATGTGAAGCTTCTTGCTCTGTGTCAGATTAAGAACTGACGTGTGGCCTGATGTGAGTTAGTGGACTCCATTCCACTGACATGGGCACTTGGGTAATTGTAGAGGTGAACTCAAATAAAATTGATTTCTTAGAAACTTATATTTTGGCCATCCAAGTTAGCACGCATTAAAACAGGTTCAACTCCCGGAAGACTAGTAGCTACTTAAAAAATAAGAAGAATTCGGTTATTATAAAACTATGGTTAAGAAGCACACCTACCAACTCCTCCTACAACCCCTGTTATAAGAAATTGGCTAATTATTTTGCTTAGATATTTCCTACAAGAGCTGAGGAAACATGTGGGGCATTCTAAGTTGAACTTTGTTTAGTCGGTCACATATCAGTCAGTCCTAATCCGACACAGAGCAAGAGGTTTCCAGTTTTTAGTAGTTTTTTCTAAGTTTCTTCACCTAATTAGTTAAATTTAATACTCAATAGTTGATTGTATGTTAAATAGTGACTGTTTTATTATTGTATTTCACGTCTTTATTAAAGTAGGTCACTGGACTGTTGCCGAACGTTGAGAAAACTACCCTCAAAAGACAACGAACTGATGAATTACGATTTGAGTTGGGAACACGATTTCGATGCCAGTTCTAATAACATCGTGTGATTAAGATATAAAAGATAAAAAATAAAAAATAAGCATTAGCAATCGGGGACGGAAATGAAAAACTTTGTTTACAAATTCAATCAGGAATATATATTTCATTAGTAATCATTATTATTTTATAGGATTGATTTCATATAAATATTTTGCATAACCCTTTTAAATTCGTTTTTGTAATTTAATATTTATCTTTGTTAGCTATAAATGGTTTTTTATTTTGCTGCACCGTGATTACCTACAATATATTAAAATCAGTTATATAATTTTGTCTTCTATTCCAGTCTGCGACTGATCCCGCTTCCAATTGTTGTTGCTAAAATTCTCTAAGGGAGTAACTTAAATCGAGTATTGGAAATAAACATAGGGTGTCTATGAAAAGTCGCAACCAACCGCTATTGATACACAAATAGCAATTAATTGATCTATTCTAAATTGCATGATTTATAGCAGTAGTGGATTTTTGAACATCAATTTATTATCATCAGAAAGCTGACATTGTTTCATAGTATCTTATAGTTTAATTGTTTTAAAAATATTGCTCTTGTTTTAAGTAAAATACATATTGATCCTTACAATTATATACAATTCTGCTGATATTAATATTACTGGAAGTGTATAAGTTAAAAAAAACTATCTAAATATTCGCTATTTGACCTAGTTAAGCTTTTTTATATGGTCGGTCCCAAAGTAGTCAGTTCTTACTCCGACTCGGAGCAACGAGCACAAGTTTTCATTATTGTTATCTAAGTTTCTTCGCCTAAGTGGTTCAACTTAGCGCTTCATAGTTAAATACATGTTAAATAGTGCATGTTGTATAAGTTTGCATTATAATTCTTTCGATTTCCTAGTGATTTGTCCGGCAGAACGACATTTTTTGGGGGGCGTGTTTTTTTATCGCCTCTTCATGGATGTCATGGAAACGCTTAGGAAACTTGTCAAGATAGAGTTAATGGTCTTTTAGGCCTTTCTCCACCAAGGATTTGTGACATTAGCCAAATAAATTCATAAATAAAATAAGGTTTTTGTAGCGACCGCTAACTACATAAGATAAATCACCCTATACTCTATTGCATATATATTGTAAGCAAAAGTAAATAACATGAACTAAATGTATTATAGACAAATGTAAATAAACAATTATAAATCATTGTTAATGTGTTAAGCAATAAAAGACGGGGGCGATGCAAGTCACACAAGAAGGGTCAACAGCTGTCAGTCATAAACATAAACAACCCTTTTGCAGCCCTCTACCCTCCAGGGGACAAGGGGTCGGGTAATTAAGCGTTGGTCGCGGTTCATCACCACATGTGTCGAAACCCAACCGCAGGCCTAGCACCCTTGCAGCCTCCCAGCAGGCAAGGGGAGAGGGTGCTTAAGGCAGGGCTCCTGGCCCTGTTAATTAGTCTCTCGTGACCTTTACTCGTTGACGCTTGGTTTCCCCTCAAACTCTGAAAACTTGACTAATTCTTTATGAAAAACTTCTGTACCTCTTCTCTTGAACATAGTGCATTGTCGGAGCACATACCTATCAAAAATGGAGTCAGATAGTAACGCCGTCATAAAACGATTGTCCAGGTTATAAACTCGAACAATCCTCACTTGTCACCAGGGCTAGGGTGACCAGGCACCCCCCTAGTGACGACCCGACAGTTCTGTTCAGAACTAAGCAATATGATCAGCCCTAAAACTGCTTTGTATTACTTTTAGGCGGGGAACTGAGGGCCAGTGTCCCAAATGGTTCTCTTGGATCAGCTAGATGTGGGCTATAACAAACACGATCGTACAGACTCGGACCAGGAGCCTGGTAGCAACGCCCTCCTGAGGAAGACCCTCTCCCGGCTTCAGATAAAAGAGATCACGATTCGGCCTCGGGCAGGACACCCTCAGGCTCCGGATTAGGTTCGCATACTGCACCTCCACCCACTCTATACTTAGCGTCATTACAGGCTTCTTTCGACGACTTATTCCCTCATTTCCAATGGAGTAAAAGGATCATTGATTCCCGCTATTCCGCTATTTTTCCAGATTAATTTCCTCTTTGGAAACCTGTGTTTTACTGTCATCATTTATTCAATATTAAGGTTCCGCTGTTGGCCGTAAACCATTGAAAATGACCAAAGGACTATTCTAACCAACAATCATGTTCTATGCCCTTTTAAAAACTTCCTGACTCAACTCTCTCCCAATTTTACTAGAAGGAGGCATAGAATAACCCGAGTAAAAATATTGAAACACAAATTTTCGTTTCAGTCCTTCGCTGTAGTTCAATATTTTTATCGATTGTCACAGTATCAACAAACTAGTTCACGTCCGTTTGTGTCTCATAAAACATATAAAAACCAGAATAAATATGCTGAAGCAAATATAAACAAAAAGAAAAGAAAAAGAAACTCACACACACATTAAAAAAAAAATAGATTACTTTTGAAAGAAGACAAAAATTAAGTACTAAAAACATGTTCATAGTTATTTATGGCTGTCTGTTTATTTCACGCCAACAATTAATGATTCACTTCAGTGAAATTAAAAGAGAGTATGTGGTTTATTATAGCCCCTTCATTTATAATCACCTGCTTAGTACATGCATTAAATTAATCGCTGTAGTACCTGCATACTTACAAAATTCGTGGTTACAAACGTTGGTTCTGAGTGGACTCAGATAGACACTGATGACACTGAGCAGTCTCTCTTGGCACTTGATAAAATTCCTGTTAATATATTATACCGTTAGCTCTCTGTGTATGTGGCAGTTACAGAGAAGCTATGGTGCATTAATTGCGATACCTTATTTTGGAGGCTGAAGCACTTCTCCATGCCTTGATGTCAAACACCAGAAGAGGTCTTGTAAGTTATTTCATAGAGGATTAATCAAACGTAACTATGCAGTATGAGTTCCTGAGACCAGTTAAACAATTTCTCGAACAATTTTAAACAATTTCTTGAACCATTTTAAACAATTTTATTACCAGTTTAAAATTCGTACATTGATACAGAGTGGAAAAAACATTACTGATTTTTTTCTTAGAAGATATATTATTCTCTTATAGGCACAATTTTAAAATAATCGCTACGCAAATAGTCAACTTCCTAGGCCTTTAGGGAAAATAACAACTCACTACATTAAGCGAGTCCTATTCAGATTTAATCCCCATAGATAGACGGTGACCTGTGGAATTTCAGCGCTTTACTTATTGTTAACCTGAAAATAAACTGATATCCATGGTATAGACATTAGGTCTCCCTTATAGGAGACGAATTGATTTAAGTGCATTGATACCGAAAGGTCGGAGATTGAGGTACGGGATCTTCTTTGCCCCCACATTCTCCAACTGGTTCACTAGGGAATCCTCGGGAGCATAGTGGCATAGTGCTTCCTGGGCAGATTTTGTATGCACATATTTTATAAATGCCGGTCTGAGTTTGGACTGTACATATTGGGAGAGTGGAATTGTGCACTCTCTTGCTCTCTCTCAAGTCTTCGCCTCATCGTGAAGCGGTCGGAGAGGCATGAGAAGCTCTGCTGCTTCCGGGTCTTCTAGCAGATGGCTGGGGGACTGCCATGGGAAGCGGGCGCGCTCCAGAATAGAATATGTGTGTATTTATTCTCAATTAATGTAGAAGTACAAGTAAATTGTAATTATTCGAATACAGATCTTGTAATCGGAATTGTTTATAAGGGATGATTGAGCTCCTGATTAACAATTATTCATCCTGAATATTCAAATTGTAATTTTGCAAATAAATAACTTTGCAATGATAAACAGTTCTGTTCTATGGTATTAGAATAATTACAATGAAACATTCAACTTCTAGAGCCTTCCTGTTTTTCTGTCATTGAGTGGTATTTGGATTAAATTGCTTTAAATATTCAATATTTTATAATTTGAATATTTGTCTGTGTTTAAATGAAAGTGAATGTAGTCAGCCTGTCGTCAATAAGGTCGTACATTATAAAATGGGTGGAGGTTATACAAATTGACCTTTAGATTGCTCATCTCGTGTCTTTTTTTCTTTTCGAGCGTAACATTTTTAATTTTCAGCTTTATTACTATCACGCTGTTATCTGTGGACACCATCGTACCAGTGATTGCTTCGAATATAATATTATATAGCCGGCCTGATTTATGTGATGGTAGAGTCGCCTCGTTGATGGATAGGTGCCAGGCGAGGAATGCGACACAGTCACCTGTGCTGGAGGATTACCATAAAGTAAATAGAAGGCTGTTTAATAGCGTGAAGGACGGGCGATGAGATAAAAAACAAAGAGAGCGGAAGCCCTAGGTGATCCCATTGACAGCTCCTGTAATAACAAGGTTGGGATCCGACGGGCCAGCCGTCCGGGAGTTACGGCCGGGCGTCTAGGAGCCGTCAGAGGAGAGGAAATTATCCAGTCCAGATACCCGAAATATAGACCGGCCAGGGCGTAAACTGAACAGACGTCTGTGGTTAGTCTGCGATCTTCACCCTCTTCCTCGCCTTACGTCCATCAGGGTTGTTTACCTCCAAGGCAACTTTGGCCTGTGGGTAAACGATCTCACAAATGTTTTCCAAGTTTTCCCAATAGACCACTTTAGAACGGCTTTTGGTCCGACCAAGCCCATGTGAGACAACGGGTTGTATCTTCCAAAGGATTGGAAGGATTATTTTGTATAGAAGATGTAATGCAACCTTCTTCACATCAAATAAATAGAAGTTACCCTCATTTTGAACCAGAAAACGCCAGCCTTCCGTATTTTATATCCGGCTGACTAGCTCGCTAGGGGTGCGGTCGTAGTATCCCCTAATTGGCAAAAATAAACGTTAATATGATTGCCCACAATTAAAAGCTGTCTCATTCGCTGCAGGCAGGAATGAATCACCTTCTATCTCTGCACGGGCACTTGTTGCTCTTCTCGAACCATGGCTTTTTTATTTAATTAACTCTGCACCACTCATTGCACCCCTCCACCTAACGTTGCTATCTTTAGTCCAGCATTGTCAGACCCCACACCTTCCAAGTTCTGGTTTCGTCTCGCTAAAACTAGCACATCCTTGCAAGGGATTCCTTCCATGCACACGACGTTATCTGGGGCCCTACAAAATGTTCCTAATAGTGTCTACCCCAGCGGTCCCGTCTGCCTCTTTCCGGTTCACACTCGCCTTTGGGACCCGGACGTACGGAAACTCGTGGCTCCTGTACATAGTGTGATGTCGGGGAACAACTTCTAAGATCTTATGGAGTCAGATCCATAAGGGAAATACGAATTAAGCTTCACGCCGGCAAGGCCGCCAGCAAAGGTTGAACACCACAGCTTTATTTATCTCTTTCTGACGCTCAGCGGGTAGTGGCTGTATCGAGAGACCTCTCCCAGCGGGCAGGCACCCCCGACAGAAGGTACTTACCTTCGAGGAGTGGTTAAACGGCTAAGCTGCACACAGCATTTCAGGGACAGTCATAGTGGATAGAGCTCCTCCGACCTAGCGCAAGTTTGAGATCAAGCAAAATATTTACCCCATAAGAGCATTTTCATTGTAGTTTGCTATCGAAACTTGTAGCGCTTTGTTGTTATTATTGCGCCCTCTTCCGCCTTGAAGTAGAGCTTTCTGAATATCCGGTTGTACTTATTTTCATTTTCTGTAAATGTAACTAAAACTTTGTTGATGTGGAGTTATTTGGAGAACTCGAGTACAGGGTTGTAGATATAGCTAATCGTGCGATATATCGTAATCAATTACCACACTCTCCTGTCTCCTCAAAGTACTCACATTTAAACAACCATCGATTATAAAATATTATCCTTTCTCCCTCAACAGTATAGTCGAGTCAGTAAATGGGACCGAAGAGGTGGGTATCTCTACCCAAAACAGTGTTTTCCACAAGATCATTTTCGGGCAGCTAAATACTATGTGGATTTTATTTTCACAATTAGTTATCAATTTTTATTTGAAGCAAAAGTATATTTAATTAGCATAATTACAGGGCGTAGACCAAACGTAACTTAACTTATCAACGGGTGAAGCTACGATGTACATTTGTATTTGTTTTAAAAAGGTTCACATTCCACAATCTAAAAGGTTTTCGTAGTCAAGATATTTTTAATTTGGTTTCAAGAAGATGCCTTCCGACGTCATATAAAAATATCTCATGAACATTAAGTTCTGGTATGTTAGTGTAAGCGGAAGAAATGTCAACGGTTTCCTCTTCTATAACGAAAGTTGTACTGAAAGCATTTCTGTTGAGAAGTTAAGGGGGAAAGAAAAGAAATTTGTGTTTTTTGCGGAATTTCCACCTAATATGTGCTTTAAACATTAACGAATTCAAATTTTTTCGGCTTTAGCTTTAATTTGTGTTTATTGATTGCTAAATTTTATTAAGACTGTAAATGAACGGTATTTCCGTTGATTATATTTTGATAGTTTTTCGTTATTTTTTTTATATGCATCTTTCGAAATTTTGATTGGTTATTAACTTCAACTATACAATTATTTATTTCTAAAACAATTTTTATTTAAGCGTTGTTTTCACTAATTCGACTGTAGGGTCTTTGATCAATTGGTCCTAATAACTACTTAGGAGTTAATTATGTAGTTTTTTTTCTTTTAACGGTTCTCAATAATAAGAAGATAAGATTTTTTTTTTTTCTTAGCTCTCAAATTTTTAAGATTATAGATAAGAGAAAAATAAAGGAATTTATTTGGGATGAGCGGATCCTTACAGAAGATAAGATTGAAACACAATTAATTTTTAACCTCTTACAAACATATTGCTTAAAAGGGAATACAATTGCAAAATTATAAACATGTTTCTTTTTATAATCATTTCAATAAATAGTGTATGTAGTACTTATTAAGTACATAATCCTTGTCTGCTTTGATAAAACTTTTCGTCTGCTTGGACTTTGGTGCTGTTGTTTTTCGAAAAGCCTGATGCTATTAGCTGCTGCCTGTAAACGAGCGATGATGACGCTGAAGTGTGGCGAGGCTGGCAGGAGTATTGAGTGTCAAACCGCTTCTACACCTAGGTAGCATCAATCCATATTTTGACTCTCGGCAGTCAAAAAGGTTTCGGCCTAAAGTGCCAAGACAAGAGATGAAAGGTATACAAGAAGGAGCCTGTTATCGTACATCTACAAGAGCCGCCTTATCTGTCCTGTCAGGGCCCATCACCTCCAGCACATAAAAAACACCAATTAACACTTTACATGCATTATTGAATGGGATATTTAACAAGATAACTTTCTAGCCTCCTGGCATTCTCCTGCCACGCCTATCCTCCTGTCCTATTAAATATCAGCCTAAATAGCCTTGAGTGTAAAATTTATATAATAATAATTAAATTCATAATAATACATAAAACAAGCTACAACTAATTCTTTAAAAGAAAAAAATAATCAATTCAAAAATAATTTATCACCCTATTTTGCAAGGGTTTTGTCACAGCTCTGAAAAGGTTTGATAAGGATTTTAATGATGTGTTTCCAGTGCGAGTAAAGTCCCTAATCCATTATTAGACATGATAGGAACATTATTTTTTTGTTTTCCAAGAAATTAATTAACAACACATGTTTAATGGAGTTTCTAGAATTTTTCATGTCCTTCGTTCATCAAACGAAACCTCCATGTAAAATTTTATATCTCTTGGGCTGTCTAATTCACGTTAATTTATTACTAAACCAATTGAGCAAAGAGACAGAAAGATACAGGAGTAACGGAGCGGTTTTGAAATACAAAAAAAAACAAATATAAGTTAACAAATACTCCTTAAAAAGCTAAATAACTGTGGTAGTACATTAAATTTAATTTTAGATGGAGTGCAATACGAGTTAATTACTAGGCTCATAAAATAATTATAAAGTTTAAATTATTCAAGAACTGTATGTTTTTGCGATGTTACTGACTGTGTTGGGATGAAAAAATTGATTCTGAAGTCAATAGGTGACTGATTGATGTTAATAAAATTAGTACGTGGGAAAGGTACTTAAGGGATTACCCGTTGGTATGTCGGAGGTTTTGAGAGCTACATGTCCTGGCTCTAAGCCAGCCATTTGAACAAGAATCGTTATCACAACATCAGGCGAGCTGCTTCGCTGCTTACTAAGTGCTACAACGTTTAAGAGGAAGTTAACTTTTTCTAACACCACTCGGTCACGTCTCTTTAAGTCTTCCCAGCGATATATCCCTTTAGGCGTGGAGTGAGGAAAATATTGATTCTTCTCGGTTCTCCTTCGGCAGGACGTTGTCTCTTCGAACTGAATACCCTACAGTATTGATTTTATTTAATGACAACCTAAGAAAATAAGTATGCTCTAATAAAGAGAAGTGGATTTCTTGAATATTTTGGACGTAACAAATAATGATTGAGCGTAGGGAAAATGTTCAACGACTTGGTTTGTGGAATGAACTAAATGGTAGCGAATAATAAAACATAAGATACATCACTCACAGTCTAGTTCAGTTTAACGATTTTATAGCCAAGTAATGTAGATAAGTCTTAAATTTTGCGAAATCTAAAAAAAAGTTTGAATGGAAATGAAGAAGAGGTAGCATTTCAAATTTCGGAGCCCCAGAGTTTTTCCTAAAATATTAAACATTGTCCCTTTCCGGTATGAATTTATTAAACAACAAAGGGTTTCCTTTTGAAGCGACCAGTCATATCTTGACAAATGTCAGTCCAACTATCTTTAATGAACTCTCTTCCCGCAATTTTCCTATTGAAATCTAATTTTTCATAGTTTCATTTTTTTTTTTCGCATACCTTCTGTCCCGATTTTAATGCCTTTTAATCCTCTTTTCTGCTAGCATCCTTTTTCGGTGGCCTACCATTTTTTTTTTCCCTAACCTCTCCATCCTCGAGTCACTCCTAAATAGTCGACTAGTACTTGTACACTGGATTACAACTTTCTATGTTTCTGATGATTCCGTATAGTCTGATGAACGGTTTAATGACCATTTGAGAAATAACTTTTTTTTAACATGACACGTGAATATTTACATCTAGAAATAGGGTACCCTTCCTGATTTAGTCCTCAACTTTGTGTAAAGGATCACATTATTGGATCGGATTCTTATTTCTTCCTGGTGATTAATAAATTTTTCGTGCTACACATCGTGTTCACCTCTAGAATGAGAGGTGTCGCCTGAGACAGACTTAATCAAACAAGCCCTAATCTCCAATCTGTACATAGTAACAAGTCGTAACAAGAAAAAGACGACTCGTTTCTGTTCATGAATATGTATTCAACGGATGAGGAATTAATCGCTGGAATCCTTCCGAAGTTGCGACAGTTGTAGGCGACGCCTCAGAGGTGAGACAATTCTAATTAATACATTTGGAAGGCGTTTAGTTAATATTCTTATTGTCCGATTCCTCGCCGGCTGACAAAGAGTTATTGATGGCTAATCTCTATGTAAAACAGCTTGCTCGAGATATAAAACTCATATCATATTATTTATTCATCGCGATACAGGCATCCACAATCTCCAGCCATTAGGGGCGCCTGATGACGGAGCAATGCTCGACGGCACCGCCCATCAACATCCTGTACCCCAGCATACTGATGCGACTTAAAATCACCCTGAAGTATGGAGCATAAATGTCTCATTGCATGAGTTCCTACTACGCTCTTGAGCAAGTTAAGACGTGTAAAACAAAACTTAACGACCATCCGTCGAGTAAATACCAAGTGACCGCCAGTGTTTTAGCCTCATCAACATGATGGGCCCTAAAAATGTTTGACTTGAACGGACCATAAATTCGTTCTAAATACATACATAGTTTCTCCCTAAACATGACAAGATTACAAAACATTATGTTGTTTTTGTTATAAATAGAGTTACTTTATAGTCCTGACGACAGAAGAGAAACTATAAACATTCGAACAAAATGACAAATATGACAGGCTTGTCACATTACTTTGAGTATACATATCGAACATTTTAAGCCTAGCTCTTTACACATATTACACGCATACATTATGCTTTCTGTCATATTCCGGAGTTGGCCGACTTTTTTTTAAGGGGTTACAAAATTTGTGCTTATGGTGATTTTTTTTACAGCTATCCCACAACTCCTATCCAGAAATAGGATCAGGTGGAGGAATTTTACTCTTTTGAGAGTGTTTTTGAAGTTTTTCCTAACCAAGTGGTTGCTTGGTTTAATGCTTTAGCTGGACGAGAAGGAAAAAGAGAAAAAAAATTTAAATAACATGTTCTTACACAAGACATGTTGAATATATGTCGTGTTTTAATATATTTTCAAAAGGAGATATGTGTATGTTTGACATACATATTTGTTTTCACCTTTTCAGAATGTTTAAAAAGCTTGTTTTTTCTAAAGAATACATGAAAGTTGAATGAGATTGTATACCCATTTATAGGCATTAGAAAAATAAAATAAATCTCTTGAGTACACATCGGTTTGGCAAAAGCCAGCGAAGTGTAAAAGCTTACCCGCGCTGTCTGCCAATAAAAATGCTACTTAATTATAAAATACTGGAAGAGTTGCCTCCATTTAAGGCCACTTCTACCGGCTCGCTTACACTGACAGCTTGATCAATAGATCTACTGTGGCAATAATTCACCCATTAATTCTCTACCGTTAGCCGTCGAACGGACAACATAGAAATATTTCCAGGCTTGGTAATTTAGGTGAATGTATACAGTAGGTACTGTTGGAGTCTTGGAACGTCGGAGGGAGAAAAGAAATTGTTTTTTCCAAGACTACAATTTAATGATGTATTTACATTTGTGAGGATCCACGGTTTACTGGGAATGAATCGATCATACAATATCGTCCTCGGTGGTGCTTTGACCTTCGAAGCGTACTCACGCCTCATTCATTTGAAGTCATGCTAGTGTAAAAACGTCATAAGTTAAATAAAATTATTTGGTTCAGTTTAGCTTAGTGAGTTTTATGTATCTAGATTTTTGGCAGTAAAAATACTTTACTGAACTGAAAGTTAATTTACTATTGTTTTCGTCAAAAGATTGTTTTTGTAAAGGTCAACAACAAAGACTTTTGTAATATCTCCAGTGACGACTTCACTCTCAACAAAAAAACAGTAATGTGTTATGTATTAAGAGCAAACCCGTTTCAAGTTTTTTTTTAAACCTACCTAACGTAAATTATTATTGGCCTATTATAAAAGGTCCATTCCAATTTATACATCAAGTTTGAAAAGCTATGAAACAATTTAGCTAAGAGAAGGCAAACACATAAGCCACATCAATGAAGGAGGCTGTGAACATTCTACACTGTGATAAACTATACGATTTTCTTTATCTAAATGATGATGATAAGATATAAATTAGTTATAGTTTCGTGTTTATCACTTAATATTCTTATTTATTTTATACAGGACATTAAAAGTGTTATTTTCCCAGGATATTTTATCGTCAATTAACACTTAAGTCTCTATTAATAGAAATAAATGCAAAACTCGCCGAAACCTGTTCGGCAAAACTAAGAACCGAATGCTGATAGTTTTATCATGACTCACAAACCATAACTCACAATATACTAACGATTTTCGTTGATTTAGAAACAGAATTTGGGCTATAGCTAAATAAAGCGGATGATGCATCTTGGAAGGATGAGGTAGTCCTTTTTTGAAGAAATTGAATGTTACATTTCATTTCTTCAATGGCTGCAGAGGAAATGGAGGAATTATGTTTTATTTTCGAATCATGAAAAGAAACCAATATCAAATTTAATTCAATTCTGCAAGATGGTTTTTGGCACTGCTATAGTATAATCCTTTACAAAGCCTGTCGTAGAACTACTCCAAACTTCAGATAGCTCAAAACAATTTCTTAAGACTGGTAACTGATTCCCCTCGTTACATCAAAATTAGTCCATTACTATCCCACTTATAAGGTATTTTATTAAATATACCACTTATTATAAGAGGTAATATTTTTTTCGTTCTTGTCCAGGAACTACAAATTACCTTACCGGCAGGGTTTCAGTATATTTTAAATATACAACTCTTGTTACTTCATTTTAGTTATACTAGATTTCAAGTTTGAGAAATGTATAAATTACTTAGAAACAATAGTATTAAATATAGGTTTTATTTTGATGGGAGGTGCTGTTTATTTTATTGTTCCCCCTAAATTACTTATAAGATTTTATTAGGCTGAGAACAATGAAATTTCGTTACAGAGATAAAGTATATTTGTAACTGTGCCATTTGTTTTATCACTGTGTTAATGTCATTGTAAATAATTATGGTTGCTGGTAAAATTATTTTCTATATACCCGAGAATGGAGTTGTGTACCTGACAGCTTTCTGCACTGGTCAAAAGTTATATGATGAACTTGAAAGCAAGTAGATGTACTTGGGATTAAAACCGCATGTTACATTTGTTTTTGTTTTTTTACTCTGAGTAGAAACGTATTCTGGATGATTACAGACTCTGAAAATGCTACCATTTTTATGACGGTTACGGATGAGACGCGTCCGCACTTTATAAATCCCCATCCGCTCTCCATGCTCCCGTTAAAAGTCACGCCTTTGTAATTTGGAGGCCGGCCGTAATATCTCAGCGGTTGGAGATTATGCAGATGGCTGCTTAGGAGGCCTGTCCGGGGGCGGTCAAAAAGAGGATCGTCCGCTTAGGGTGTGTTAGTGGGCCAGTGTTTATCTTCGCAGAGAACATCACTCTTTTCTCGAAAAGAAAAGGGTGTTTACCAGTAATAGCTAACCTGAGAAGAATTTGGTGATTTATCAGAGGTTTCGCCTAAATTAGGGCTGAATCGAAATTGGTGAAACAAAACAGAAAACACGATTTCCACTGCCTGTATGAATAAAAATTAATTGAATGTATGTATACACTACACATAGGATGTTTTTCTTGCCACTGGAATATAACTTTCATAGGTTGATGATCAGATAGATATAAATAAAAATATACAGAAACAGATACAGTTTGAATAGAAATATATACAAAATAAAGAAATACGAGTATCCGGCCCGGAGGACCGTATTTAAATGGGTAAGCTGAATAGGTGGCCTGAATTAATTTGTAATTAAAAATGTTAACGAAAAATGTACACCATCAAAAAGGTGTCCCCCGAACCATTTCTCTTTCGGTGGATTTTGTTTACACAGTACATATCTTCAATGTATTTTAGTTAAATATCGATTGAAGAAATGTTAGGTAAAAATGTGGCGGACCCTTGAATAAGCTAGTATTAGCATGGTTTTATGTACAGTTTTCTGTAGAATAAACTGTGCCATGAGAAAAGACAGCTTTCGTTGAACAAACTCACCGGAACCCCACAGGGTAGTGGCATTGCAGCTGATATATTTATCGCTTGTAAACAAGGATTGATTATATTGTGTGTGCAATTCCTCTCAGGATAATTGTTTTATTTGAGGGAGCGTCAACCCGATCACAAATTGCTCCTTGCAGAGTTATAGTCCCCGCTGACTTTTAATTGGAGGAGAACCGGGGAAAGAAAAAAGGGCAGTCTTCAGGGAGTCATTGTTGTCTCTAACAGTCATTCCGGGACATAAATTAGATTGCTTTCCTTTTTTTTATCGTGTTTTTTTCTGTATCGGTTTTCCATTCGATTGAAAGGAGTAAGGAGGAGAAAAAACGGACGGAGAGTTGGTGGCATTAAAGTTTTATGGGCCGTTTTGTGACGAGTGAGGTAAATCTCTCTGGAGACTATTAGAACCACGTACCGACTTATGTTTGTGGGCGGCTTAAGCAAACATCCATATTTCATCAGTTTCTACTGTCGCTTAGCTACAATTTACACAAGTTTAATGACCGCACTGTGGCGGTTAACGGCTCTACTCCAGGTTCCCCTAAGGATTAACTCTTACAGAAGTGGGCCTTGACTAGGTTTTGATATAGTCGCGGTGAGAGAAAATGAGTAGCTTACCGAATGAAGAAATAACTAGTCCGGTATAGAAAGCCAAAAAATAAAAGGTTGCTATTTCCGCTCTTATACGAGAGTGGTCTGAAAAGTTTCCGACCTCAACATGAAGATAGCAGCAGTCGTAAATAAAAGCTTGTGAATTACGTTGTTCATCTGTTGAGAGTTACTCACCAAAGTTTCAGCCATTTTGGACGCGCAGTTGTTGTGTAACAGTCGTTTGAGTGAGTCGATGTGAGTGTTTTTATGAAAATGGACAAAATCGAGTATCGAGCTGTCATTAAATATTTGTTTTTGAAAGGCAATACGCCTACACAAATCAAAGATGAGTTGGATTCTGTGGATGAAACTTGGATACACCATTATACGCCCGAAACAAAAATACAGTCCAAACAGTGGACTGCAAAGGGGGAACCGGCTCCAAAAAAAGCTAAAACTGTTTTTTCGGCTGGGAAAGTGATGGCGACTGTTTTTTGGGATAGTCATGGAGTTATTTTAATCAATTATCTTCAAAAAGGAAACCCCATTACAGGAGCATACTGCGCTTCATTACTTGACAAGCTGAAGGCAGAACTTGCGGAAAAACGGCCACATTTGCAGTAAAAGAAAATCCTGTTTCACCAAGACAACGCAGCGGTTGCCATGGCGAAAATCCATGAATTATGGTTTAAACTGCTTGACCATCCACCTTACTCACCAGATCTAGCCCCAAGCGACTTCTTTTTGTTCCCTCATCTAAAAATTGCACTCGGAGGACAGAGATTTTCGTCAAATGAAGAGGCAATCACCTTCGTGAACGATTATTTTGCAGAGAAAAACGCCGAGTACTATTTGGATGAGTTACAGAGATGGGAGCATCGCTGGGAGAAGCGTGTAGAGTTACAAGGAGACTATGTTGAAAAATTTCTGAAAAAACGTCTTGTATCTTTGTTAGGTCGGAAACCTTTCAGATTACCCTCGTATTGTAATTGTTAGTTTAACTTATTTTTTATGTGCAGTGCAAGCAGTGCCAAAAACCATCTTGCAGAATTGAATTAAATTTGATATTGGTTTCTTTTGATGATCCGAAAACAAAAAATAATTCCTCTGTTTCCTCTGCAGCCATTGAAGGCATGCAATTTAACATTCAATTTCTTCAAAAAGTACTACCTCATCCTTCCAAGATGCATCATCCGGTTTATTGAGCCATAGCCCAAATGCTGTTTCTAAATCAATGAAAATCGTTAGTATTTTGTGAGTTATGGTTTGTGAGTCATGAAACTCTCAGCATTCGGTTCTTAGTTTTGCCGAAGATTCTGGGTTTATAATCCTTAAATTGAAAGACAAATGATTTTACAGTTACAAACGTGGGTAGTTCTTCGTTGGTTGATACATCTTTGAATTGGTAGTGAAATTGGAGTAGGTAAATGCGTAAATAATCAAGCAAAAACGATTGTTGCCCCTTGTTTATTGTGTTCAAAACGGCACTTTTTGACATCCAATTCCTTACTCACACAATAACAAAGAAATGAGCGTTAACAAGGGATGCAGTCTTCAAGGTTTTTTCAGCGGTAACTTAGGGTTAGCAAGAATTAATTTATTGACACTCATTTATTTAGGTTTTTTACTATACATTTTGTAATTTAATAAAACTTGATAATGGCTGTGTGGTGTGTTAACATAAGAGGTGCGGAACGACTCCCTTTGTTATCAAACCGCTCATTAGCAGTTATTGACGTTTCCCAATTTTTCTATAAATATACAAAATCACACGTGGGACATGTGTCACATGTGTTGTTTGGATAAACATTTAAAAAAAAAAATCTTGGATAAGTTTGCCGGGGTTGGCACCCCAGACTTGCTAACATCCATTGCCCAAGAGACCCACCCATGTATTAATGTAGTACCCTGTAATTAATGTGTTAAAAATCTCCTTGGAGGAGGATATCCGTGGTTTATTTCCATCCTCAAAGTACAACAAACGTTTCCCGCCAATGTCATTCAAAGGACTAATAATCACTTACGTAACATAAATAGTATTGCCTTCGATGATATGAATGGCTTTTTTTGTCTCCCGTCCATGCTAGTCGTCTTATGCCTGTGCCACGCACAAATCTATGCAACGAATATTCGACTTAGGTCTACCTGCTAAGCCCTACCGTAGGTGGAAAACACGAGAATGGTAGCACTAAGCAACGGCAATAAGTCTCTAGCAGGAGAAAAAAAAGTAGCGTGAGTGGGTGTATGAGATATTATAGGACAGGAGCTCGCTAAGACGCAGGCAGGTAGGTAGGTAATTATTATCCCATCAGGCACAGGTGCCTGCTGCCTCATTTCCAATGTGATTTATCATTTCTCTTCCATTGTCTCACCGCCCACCGCCTCTTTTATCATTAGCTCCTCTCCGCTCTCTCTACAGTTCAATATTGTCTTCTCCTTATCGGTATTAGATTAACGGTTGCCTGCTAACAAAATCACTGCAGTTTAAAAGAAACAGGAACTAGTAGAATAGGTTCACCTTCCAAACAGGTCTAATCTGGGGGGCGATCGTCTGTTTCATCATGATTTTCATCTCAAAACATTTCTGCTTTGGATTGGTCAATTTTTTTTATGAATAAATATGTATTTTTTTTCAATTACAAATGTCAATATAGAGGAGAGTAACCCATAATCCTTAATGCAATTAAAGGACTGTCATTCTCAATGTTTAGTTTCCATGGAATTAAAAATGTTTATTCAGTGTCATTTGCGTTCTGGTGCAGCAAATTTCTTAGTTTTCGGCTTCGATATTTTAATTTTCTCAATTTTAAGTTTAAAAATGCCTCTTCGTGCTGAGGATGCTGCACGTGGTGTGGCACTTATTGATGATGGACGTTCCATTAGATATGCAGCTAATGCCATCGGAGTTCCCCATGAAACTCTACGAGACGCCGTCAGGCGTTTTCGAGAAACTGGGCCTCACCATAGGAAGACGATTATCAATTGACGTTTGATTGATTAGCATGGCCATAGAAACTGCTGTTTTTTTTACATTTATTTCTTTAAAGCAAATCAAAATTCATCATTTTTCACTCGCTAAATTAATGTAAGATATATCTAACATGGAATATGGGTTTATTAAATATTTTAAGATGTGTTTATTTGTCATTTGTCTCGTAAAAGGGGGCGTTTCAATCGTCAGTTCTCCGAGGGCTTAGATAGTACAAACTCTGTTGTAACTTTTACCTTTGGCAGTCTCATGTGGAAATTCATAGAATATATACACTGACAGGCAAAACATTCCACCCACTTGTAAAAAAATTGTATTTGCATATAATACATGGTAATTGTATATAATACTTATTATTTATTGAATTTATAAAATCTTTTTTACCTTTAATAAGGTTTTTAACGTTTATTTAATGAGTCTTTGTTTAAAAATTTTAAATCAAAATGTGAACTGCTTAGAAACATGAAAAAAAAATTGAAAAATAACCATTTTTATCCTAAAAGAAATTAATGACAGGATCATTTAATAGCGCGTATTTCTTCCTCTTGCCTTTATTACTTCTTGAAGACGCCTCGGCATACTTTCCACCGGGCGGGAAATGTCACTTTGCTGGAGGTTAGCCCATTCTTCCCGAAGATACCTTTCAAGGTCCTGCAGTGTATTAGGAAGTGCTGAACGCGCTCTTATTCGTCTTCCGAGGTTATCCCATAAATGCTCGATAGGGTTCAAATCTGGAGAACGTGCTGGCCAGGCTAAGACCTCAATGTTGTGCTGATGAAGGAACGTCTGTACTATGCGAGCGACATGTGGACGTGCATTATCGTGCATTAGAAATGAATGATCACTGATTTCGATGAGGATAGGCAACACATGAGGTTCCAAAATCTCATCTACATAGTGAGTGGCCGTCAAAGACCCTCCACGAACAACGACCAATTCTGTGCGGCACTCCATTGAAATCCCAGCCCACACCGTTAAGGAACCACGTTGAAAAGGTTGGCTCTGGGTGGAATTACAGGTGTATACCTTTCATTTCTTCTTCTCCACACCCTTTCACGCCCGTCTGGAGATCGTAGAGCTAATCTAGATTTATGTGTATAAAGTAAAGCACACCATTCATTCATAGTCCAATGACTGTGAGCAAAAGCCAGCCGTGCAACTCTGTGAGTTCTGGTCAATTCTGGTCCTCCTACTGGGTGAAAAGCCATTAGTCCATACTCATTTAATCTTCTCCGAGCAGTACGTAAAGTAATAAACCGGTCATCCCGTGGTTCTGTTGCCCTAGGCCGTCCAGAACCGGCCCTTCTATGGTAAGACCCAGTTTCTCGAAAACTTTTTGCCTGTCAGTGTATATATTCTATGAAGTTCCACATGAGACTGCCAAAGGTAAAAGTTACAACAGAGTTTGTACTATCTAAGCCCTCGGAGAACTGACGATTGAAACGCCCCCTTTTACAAGACAAATGACAAATAAACATATCTTAAAATATTTAATAAACCTATATTCCATGTTACATATATCTTACATTAATTTAGCGAGTGAAAAATGATGAATTTTGATTTGCTTTAAAGAAATAAATGTAAAAAAAAAAACAGCTTCTATGGCCATGTTAATCAATCAAACGTCAATTGATAATCGTCTTCCTATGGTAAGACCCAGTTTCTCGAAAACGCTTGACGGCGTCTCGTAGTTTCATAGGGAACTCCGATGGCATTAGCTGCATATCTAATGAAACGTCCATCATCAATAAGTGTCACACCACGTGAACTTAAAATTGAGAAAATATCGAAGCCGAAAACTAAGAAATTTGCTGCACCAGAACGCAAATGACACTGAATAAACATTTTTAATTCCATGGAAACTAAACATTGGGAACGACAGTCCTTTAATTGAACTAATGATTATGGGTTACTATTCTCTATATTGACATTTCTAATTGAAAAAAAATTCATATTTACTCATAAAAAAAATTGACCAATCCAAAGCAGAAATATTTTGAGATGAAAACATGAAAAAATCAGGTGGGTGGTATTTTTTGCCTGTCAGTGTATATAGGCCTATGAAGTTTGGTATCTGAGAGTTCTCGACAAACAAAGTTGTCAAGTACTATTACGTTTTCGGCTTTGATTCAGCACTAACAAGCGAGAATTTGCCTCTGAAATTTGTAGAATACTGTTCAAATTGGGCGTTAGCACTCTTGAGCGTACGCGATGGAGAGATCAGGTGTCGGATGAACATTGAGCCGCTGCAATGGAACAGTCAATCGCAGGCTTGTTAGTCAGGGCTGAGATGTTCGCTTGTTAGTGTGTGTCCGTTTGTGGAGGTGCCGTCTCTAACAAGCCGCTCTCAATCACAACGCTACAATCAATGAGGACAACCATCCAGTGCACCCACGAACGTCTCAATTGTGCAATTTCATACCCTCTTGCCTTCGTGTATATTCGAAGCAGGTGCCCTTATTCGGAAGCAAGTCCCCTTTCTATGTAGTAGAATATTCAACATTTTTTCGACCCGTTGCCTACACCTGATAAATCTTGTGTTAAATCCATTCCTTTTCCAACAATCGCTCTGAGATATAAATCTACGATGTTAACATTAATCATCCGGTTGGCAAAGCGATCAGAATGTGTTACGGAATCATGTATGTAATAAACATAATAAGGATTATTTGCAACTTGTTTTGATTAATAGCTGTGAATAGCTTAGATTCGAACAACAGGCACTAACAACCTCTTTAGGCTCAATTAAGTTTAGATTATTTCAATTTTGCTCGTATCCGACTATTTTTTAGTGGAACTACATGCTAGTACTAACAAGGGAAAACCCGCTATGTAGTTATCTAATTATCTCCAAAACAGTCTTATATAAAAAATAGCTTACTAACAGCAGCAATTATAGACTATGCCCAAAACATATCACTCAAAATTTTTTCGCTTAAGCCATTTCTTAAATGTTCTTTGAGTAGTGTGATAACTGTGAAAGTAGTGTGACATTTGGGAGCTAAGGAATGGCGCTGCAATTAATTAATTTCTTGAAATGTGATTTTAAAGTAACGAAAACTAAAATAAAGTAAAATGTTATAATCTAACTTCTGATCGGGTAGTCTGCAGACTACGAAAGTACTTTTTTCTAACACTAGTGAACGAAGCCACATATTGGGTTACACTTCAATATAATTTATCCAGTAAAATAATTCTTGAATATTTACAACCAATAATCTCTAAACTGGTAGTTCCATGTATTTAGATGAGAGTAGATTTATTTTTGGAATATCGGCTATGATTGATGTTAGATTTTCATCAAATATATTAGTAGATAACATTTTGTCATAAGATGAATGTATGCATCAAGGGGTACCACATATTTACTCTACTTCCATCTAGCTTTATCCCGGCTAAATCTTTGCCATCATCGTTCATCATCTTGATGCTTCAGGGTGTCAGTGGTCCTGAGCTTAGCATGAGGAAGATAGAGTGAGAAAAATTGAGAGAAAATTTAGCATTCCTTGCATTAGTGACGTGAAAAGAAAAGGATTTAGAGAGATGAAACTAGGCGGCAGTAACCAATCGCAATCTTAGTGTGAGGAGAATGGAAATAAGATGTTGTCTGCTTACCAAATATTTAAGAACTGTTATCTTCCACCATCTATTTTTTTTTTTTTTATATACTCTTTATTGGGCTATAATTACAATCTGCCTTTTATAAGGCAATCAGTAATTGCAATAAACGCTCTCATTCATACCATATTTACAATTCATCATTCACTCACTCATTCATACAATATTTACAGACAGCCCAGAGACCTCCCAAATCCACATGCGAAGAGAAAGCGGAGTCTTGGGAAGTCCCCCACGCTCCTCCGTCAGCCGCGTCACCGGATACTAGCCAGTGGAGGCTGACCAAGAGCGCGAGAGCCACAGACACTCAGGACATGATTGGAGTAACTGGCCATTGCCAGGACCCCCGATGTCACGCGTTTATAGCAGGTCACGAGGCCACTGCCGTTTCAGTCTCCGAGGAGGATTATAGGGATGAGTGGCGCAGTGCAATGACTCTGCTACAGGATTAGGGTGGTTGGAAAGGCTACTGTGGAATTTCATAAACTTGGAAGGGATGAGTTCTAGAATGTAGGGTATATTAAGGTCGTTATGAAGGGTAATGAAGGGGTCCACCATCTAAAGTTATATAATGCTAAGTTTATTACAATGCTAATATTATATATAATGCTAAAGGTAGAAAGGGGATGAGCAGAACTGTATACCTGCCTCGTGATATCATGGAAGTCACTGATATTTTTAAGTAAGCAACCGCATTCCTTCCAAGACCTCCATCCCAATTCCCTTAACTACCCTTCTCTTATACACATATGTTCCAGCTTTAGCCCCAGTCCCCACTTGTTCACCAACACTTGTCCCTAAACATTCCAACTAGAATGTACATAACTCCTAATATTTGTATATACCAGTGCTTTCCTTGTACTTCATAATAAAGCTTTTCTTTTTTTTTTCTTTTAAAAGACTCTCCTCTACAAAGATTATTTAACTTAATAATATTATCTGATGCAGTCATACATGCTATATCGAAACATTGTCCACTAATGACAACTTAATGCAATCGTAAACTACTCATTTCATTAAGCTAACCCGATATCCAAACAAATAATCCACTCACAATAAAGAATTCTTCAAACTTAACTCATTCGTTTCACAGTCCAATATCAGGATGAGCCCCTGAAAAAACAAAACAATCAATAGATAGAACTGAATTTCCCGAACTATACGATGAGGAACGAACGGTTTATGTACTTCCTGCGGATGAACGCCGAAGTTAGGTGGGGAAATATTGAAGAATATATATCTCCGAGTTGAAAAGTAATCTATTTCACTCTGTAAGCTATGAATAATCGACCAGGACTCAAATAGCTCCTGGTTAGCACCTCCACCTAATATAATGTTAACTTGCTAGCACATAGCCGTATTAATCTATGTCACTGCCTCCTTGATTTATCGTCCGTGCCCACTTCATCTTCCACTTTGTCATTTTAATAAATTTAAATAAATTTACTTTAATTTAAATGGATATATGCTCTGAAGGATATATGGAGTACCCGTTGCCGAACAAAGGTCTCACGTTTCATTGAAAAATTCAAATCTCCAATTTACGCACTGGCGTTGTATGAGATGTTTTTGTTTTTTTCGAATATCGAAGATTTTTTTTATCGATTGTTTGAAGTTGGAATCACGCCAATAATTATTACCGGTGAAACATCATTATGCCATGTCAGATATAGAAAAATTTTTTTTTGACAAAATGTATTGTACAATGTAACATTAATTTTATGCCGGTTCAATTGTGGACTATATTATTCTAAAAGCTTCTTAGGTATGGAATAGTAAAATTAAATGTTTCCTAAATTCTTAAACAGCTGAAAAATTGTCATACTTGCAGAGTAGTCTATTTAAATTTTCCAAGAGACAAATATTTACAAATCCCGATCGTCACATTTTACCACTTTTACTGATAATAAGCCACAATTAGTATTTAATTGCTTTCACTTACATAAATTGAAGTGATGTCACTACTATCAAGATAGTCCACCTTTCAGGAAATAAATAACTTAACAACCGAATATGTGAAGAGCTCATATTTAAAATGATTTTAGTTTAAAACTATGACCAATTTATGTTAATAAATCAGAGAAATAATTTATTTTAGAACGTACACTATAACAGCTACAATTTACATTCATACTGCAAATTAAAGTTACCATCGGCCAATTAATCACTGAACAACATCTCGAAAAGGACAAGTTGCCTAGAAAAAAAAATGAAGTAATTTCCACACACAGCTTATACATTACCATTTAAAGTTATGTGAAAGTATATAAGATACAATTTACATCTAAAAGCGTGGGAAACTTTCATAATTTGAATGTGTTACAATTTTTTTAAAAATGCAGTAGTCGTGAGAACTAGGCCCAGTGATGGTAATTATTTAAAAAAAAATCATTCCATACATATCGTACATGATCATGCATGCTCCAATAAAATGCAGTAAATTTAATGAAATTTAAAATTCATACACCACTCCTCTCTCCTCCTAGATTTTATTCTTTCTGGTTAAGGAAGGTTTTTATTTTTTTTAAATACAGAGCCAGGTTGATTTAAATATGAAAATAATAAATGCTCAACAACTGCTGATTCAAATTTAAATCTTATCAAAGCTACATCGATAATATCAATATTTATTATGAGATACAAACTACTAAGAAGGAACCCCTCTAAAGGGCCAACCTAAATGGTTTCACGGGCGTAACGTTACAGCAGGCCACACTTCAGGTAAACATGCTGTTTATATTATATATGTTATACAATATGTAATACAAATACATAATGAATAACACTTTATTGTTACACCCTTATAATTAACCCTCGATCTATAGATCTAAATCTATATCTATGTTCGACGTTGATTCTGGTTTCCCACGATAACTTGACATCAGTTTATGGAACAAGACTGCAATGAAATCATAGTAAATTTCATCTACAAAAAAAAATGTTGCACAAACACATGTGGATCCAAAAGCACATACAACTCGTTGTGGGCAATATCTTAAGTTGGAATATCTGTTGGATGTAGTTTATTGTTGTACGGTAACTCAATTAACTCCATTTGCAGATTACACACTGTTCATGTCAACATGAAAATATTTCAAACATTTTATCATATTTCACTAATTCTGAGAAACGAACATTCAGTTATAAGTTTTTTATTTTATTAGCATGTGTAGCGACCGCTAACTACATAAGATAAATCGCCCTACACTCTATTGCATATATATTGTAAGCAAAAGTAAATAACTTGAACTAAATGTATTATAGACAAATGTAAATAAACAAATATAAATCATTGTAAATGTGTAGTCAATAAAAGACGAGGACCAAGCAAGTAACACGAGAAGGTTCAACAGCTGTCAGTCATAAATAGTCATAAACATAACAACCCTTTGGGGGCCTCTCTACCTCCAGGGGGCAAGGGGTCGGGTAATTAAGCGTCGGCCGTGGGTACATCACCACATGTGTGGGCAACCCCCGACCGCAGGCCTAGCACCCTTGCAGCCCCCAGTAGAGAGGATACCTAAGGCAGGCTCCTGGCCCTGTTAATTAGTCTCTCGCGACCTTTACTCGGTGACACTTGGTTTCCGCTCGACTTCTGAAAACTTGACTAATTCTCTATGAAAAACCTCTGTACCTCTTCTCTTGAACATAGTGCATTGTCGGGGCACATACCTATCAAAAATGGAGTCAGATAGTAACGCCGTCACGCAACGATTGTCCAGGTTATAAACTCGAACAATCCGCACTTCAGTGATCAGGCACCCCCCTAGTGACGACCCGACAGCATATTTTGATAAATTCTTAGGTTCCCTTTTTGGGAAGTTATTAAACAGCGGAAAATGATGAGCATTCTTATTTTTTAGTCCGTACTCAAATAACAATAATTTCTTAATAAAAGATTTTATGAAATTACAAGTCTCGATTATTAAATTTATTAAATCTTGCCCTTGCTAGTAATAAGTACTTGTACTTATCTAGTTGACAACTACACACCAGATGAACCAGTCTTTATCTGTCAAGTATCTGTTTTTACTTCTATAGACATATTGCATCTTCATTCTAAATTCGAAATATTGCAAAATGTTCGTAAATTGTTAGTTTTTTTAATTATAATGTTAACTACATGTTTATGATAATTGAATTTGGATCATCTTAGCAATTTTTCACCGTTTTTGCTTTCATATTAAAAAAAAATTTACTTAATTTATTTGGATATTTGTATGTTATATGGATTATGGATTCAATATATTATAGAAGCGAATGCAACACTATCTTCTTAAATAAAAAACGAAAAATAGTAATTGGAAGGTGAGATTTGGGTTTTGTCCTTTCTCCCTATGTACTCGATGAACCTCGGGCCGGCTCCTCTTCTGATAGTTTCAGTGATGATGCCTGTTGATCTGTTGCCCGGATGAGGTAACAGAAAAGAGATGAGCTAGCCGCTCACAGATAAATAATTAATATTGGAGAGATGCCGAAAAGGAAGGGACTATCACTCACCTGTGACTGATAGATTGGACTAACTGTACAGCTACTGGCTCCTATTAACTCGGGGTGGATCCCGCCCGAGTGCGCAGGAGCAATATACCGCCAAATATCACTTATGGGCCCCATTACTCATCCTGTACTCCAGCTATCTCCTGCTGACCGAGGACCGTGGGTCAGGAACTTCCCAGACTCTGTCTGCGCAGGTCGGCCGAAGTACTCCTATACGAAATCGTGTATACTTCTTTAACGATAATGGGAGCCATCGAAATATAAATCCCTCAACTTTATCTTATGCTACACTGTACATGCGCCCAACATAGCAAAGTAGCACAATGGTATCGGGAACATTTTTCAGCACTAAAAAGACAGAAAAAGATAGTTACATTTGTAATTAGACAAGTAATAACCTTTTAGATACTATTGTAAAGTGGGGTGGTACTGAATAGTGTTCGGGGTCCCGCCTTCTCCTTAAGCTGGGTTGAATAGAGCCTTATCCCTTAATGCATAAGGATCATAAAGAAAAGCCTCCTCCTTTCTGCAGATGGAGCTGCTCGAAGATACTTCGTTTAGGGCTTGCTCCAGGACTATCTGTATTTTCTCTCAGGGCCAACTCCAAAGACTCGTCTCGGGCGGCCCACCGACACGCTGAGGTCTTCATCTGCACTCATCATCTTTTGAAGCCATCGTTGTATTAAGTAGGAAATTGTTTTATTGCTAGCTAGGAAGAGGTCGGTAATACTTTCATCATTTTATTTATATTATCATTTTATTCAAACGTTTTAAAACAGCCTTAATACAATATATTTTATATAATTGAATTCTTTCCATGTTGGCCACCACGATAATGTATTCAAGTAAATTACTTTGGGTTTAGAGACAATTGAATATTTTGAGTAATGTGTGATTCTGTAAAACTTTACGCTCAGGAGTTAATAAAAGAATTAAATCTGTTATTAGTTGAATAGTTAGATGACATCCCTGTATATCATATATTCTAATTATTCAACTAGAGCGTAACAGCGTGGTGTATGTGAGTAAGTCAGATATATTGAAACCTGCCTCATTTTTTACCATTTCTTTTTGGTTCTTTATTTGATCAATTTACCTTAACTAATTTGGCAGGTCCGTCATGAGATCTTTAATTCAAATTGTTTTATGTCTTTGACATAGGAATTTATCCCGATTGAATCGCCCGATCTCAAGGCTAATGTTGTAGTTATTAATAAATTGAGAAACTAGGAATTGTGAAATATATTCAAATAAAATGGTTATAACAAATAATTATAATTATATAGAGTGCTGACAAAAAGTATAAAAAAATATTCAATTCCTTTTAAATTAGGATATTTACTACTAATTACAAAAACATAATAAATAATAGAAATTGAGCTCAATTTCTTTTAATGGATCCATAATAAAAACAATATTAATATCACCCAATCGATGACCTTCCTGTAATCCAATCAACGTTACTTTCTGCTGTTGGCTCTTCTCCTCTCTTCCTGTATGGTACCGCCAATTCGGGAGCTTGCTAAGTCCGCTCTTCTCGGCGTTTGTGCTAAGACTGGCTTCCCGCTCATCCCCACTCCTAGGAGTATAAGGAAAAAAATGGCCCTTACCATATGTGAGGGTCATGATCTTCATTCTCAAATATCATGAATGTTAGAATATATATATATATAAATACTTTATGGATAGATCCCTCAAATATTGCCTTACAGTTTGTGTATTCTGATGCAGTGAGACTATCAGATATATTAATGTATCGATATGTGGTAAGTAGCCAATCATTTAAGTAAGAATCTCCTATCGCCAAACTTAAATTTTATTTCTGCAGTTATAAGACATCTACAAAACACTGGTAACCCAGCTACAAGGGCCTTATTGCCAGGTTGTATGTGAGTTTGGGAACCTTAGAAGGTTTCTGATCAGATTGCTATTCTGACGAACTGGAAATAAAGAACTTTTCATGGTGGCGCAAGATGTGCGTAGTTTTCCAAGAACGCAAGGGGCCTGTGGTGTAATTAGTCTTAGAAGAAGCATTGACGATATATATCAAGTTGAAATGGTTTTCACATAAACGTTTCGATGACACGTTCACATAACACAAAGGTTCAAACCACCTCCTTCATGTGCTCAAAAGTCGTTCTGCTCCTTTCTGGTAATTTGATTCAAATAATAGTATGTTGTAAAATTTATTATGCCTTAAATTTTTTATCATTACATTGAAGGAAAATTTGAAAAGAAAAAGTGAATACAACATTAGCAATGAAATCTATATTTCATTTAATGCGACTTTTGCCTGGATTGAGGAGGAGTTGGCTTCGCAATATAAATAAAAACGATGCTACATTAAAAATGTTAGGTATTTTAAAATTAATTCGCCTAATTTCTGTGATAATCTAGCTCGATCTCCTATCCGAGGCAATCACTAGCTAGAAAGTATTTTTTGGAAGTAAGGAGCTAGGTATTAAAGGAGGATCAGACCCTCTGATGTCTGTGTACCATTATAAATCTAACTTTAAGCTTCGGTGTATTTTTGGATAGCTCTGCCTTTGTCTGGCCGATTTGTTATTTACAGGTCATAACTCCAACATAATAAAATTTGTTCCCAAAAATTTGAAGAGATAACCCCTTAATACATCAAATCTCACTCCCTTAAAATCAACCCAACTCTAATAAATAAAGTTGATCATAAAAATAGCATTACAATATATGTGATTGTGGCCTAAACAAATACTAATAATTAATCAAATTTTTTCTTGAGTGAAATACACAATGGTGTCGGTACCCGATCAAAGCGCTAAATCGGCGGGTTCGAGGCTAATTTTTATACCATTCCTGAAAGAAAGTGGCCCGCTCACAGACGTTAAGAAATGGCGGCATTAAGAGAAATGAGCAAGGAAGTGGCGGAGGAATGCGATCCTGTAAAGGAATCCACAGAAGAAGCCGAGGATGTTTGTCATATCTGGGCCGAAGAAGGGGACATCAGAGGCAGACCCATCTGGTATTTTCTAATCTTCCATGTCAGTATTACAGTCGACTGCCTTCTTGTTTGCCTCTATGCTAACAGACCCATGCCAACAAGAGATTTTTCACAATCAGCTAATAGGTTTATAAAAAAAAGCTTACCCAGAGTACATAGAGTAATTATTGCATGTTCACCATTCATTAAGGGAAACCCTTGGAGCTCCTTTGTTAAGAAATAAACTGAAAAAAAAATAAGTTAATAATTACGGTTTTATTCTATTATTACTTGATAATTTTAAAAAGCAATCATTATTTTAAACCCCTACAATGTAAGATTAATGTTGGACAAAGTAAAATTTAAAAATGAGTACGGTATAATGCGTTTCATAAAAACGTGACACACTTTTGCTTATCTTTTTATATTTATAGAGTGAATATACTCCTACCTATTACCATGAAGAAACATTGAAATTCGTGACCTCATTTACTTCCCAAGCCTTAAATCTCAAGCTGAAATGGACTATCTACTTAGTATCCTTCGTGATCATTATTCAGGATCTTCTTACATTTCTCTCCTTATTCGTCTTAAATATAGACGAGATAAAAATTTCACCGTTTCAAGTCTAAAACTTTTCCTGTTCGGATTTTAACTGTTTATAAATGTTTTGTAATCCTTTTATTGTATTTATATTTCCTAATTATTAGCCAGTTACTACTATGTTAATGTCATATTAATACACTTCAAAATGAGATCTCTTATGATCTAGTGACTGATGCAGAATGCTAGACGGGAGGAAAAGAATTCCTTAGTCAAACGTCTTTTTTACACCGACGGTGAAAAAATGTGGTCAGAGGCTCGCAGGAGTTAAGAGCTGTCGCCACGGATTGACCTTTCGGCCCCGGGTCAGAGGCCTTCATCAGGTCACCTGCCCCCCCCCCCCCGACTAACAAGATGCAAGATGACATTGTATCAATCTTCCTCGGGAGTCACTGACTAATAACGGCCAGGCACGTGGGTGGCTGTGCGGGTCCGATCACATCGGCTCTGATTAGTGTGCCAGTCAACCATCAGTACTTATCTGTACGGACGCTAACGACTCGGGCCTACGCCTAAATATTACAACCAAGATTGATTGTCTTTGGGCCGGTGTACCGTCTATCGGAACAAGTGTAAATAGGGCCCAGTCAGTAAATAGGGGTTATTCGCCCAGTCAGCGAGCAGAGGGATGAGAAGAATTTGAGCCCTAAGCCTTTCTTCTATATTTATGTTTAATCAACGAAAGTGGTAGTATAATATGCCTAATCATAAATAAAAATTGAATTTACTTGAGTTGCCCTGTTGGATAAAAAGGGGTTGCACGCCGAGGGCTAGGGTATCTTCGACCCGGCCGCTGCCCGGTGGGCGTCAAGAAACATATAAAATGAGGTATTTGACCTTTGCTGGCAGCTTTATTAGTATTGATCTGACTCCATGAGATCTTAGAAGGTATGCCCCGACAGTGCTTTATGTTCAGGAGAAGAGGTACAGGGTAGGTATTATAGGTAGTTTATGTGGTCTTGCAATGACGACGAACTAACACTCGGTATCTAAGGGTAGGCGAAAACCGTCCGGAACCCAAAGGCGAATGTGAACCGGAGAAATGCAGACTGGATCGCTGGGGGAGACGCTACTAGGTACAGTATGTAGGGCCCCAGAGATCGTCGTCCATAAGGAAGGGTTCCCTTCCAAGGATAAGTTAGCTTTAGCGAGGCGAAGGCAGAAAATCCCACTAGGGAAGTGTGGGGTCTAGCGAAATTATAAAAATATAGCGAAATTAGGAAAGAAAGGTGCAGATGTAGTCAAATAAGAAAGCCATGGTTCGAGTAGAGCAGAAAGCGCCGGTGCAGAGAGAGAGAGAGAGAGAGAGAGAGAGAGAGAGAGAGAGAGAGAGAGAGAGAGAGAGAGAGAGAGAGAGAGAGAGAGAGAGAGAGAGAGAGCAGTGTTCACTTCAGGTACAGGGTTCTGAATGAATATTTATTATTTCGAAACCCCTTTATTAATAAAATTTTTAACAATTTACAATGCAATTACAAAGTTTTATTTGACAATTTCTCCTCTTACTGCGATGCGCTGATGCATTCGAAGGAGGTTTGTTTACATAACAATATCAGGTTGACGTTAAAACTTCTGAATGAAAAAAAAAAGCTCAGAATTTCAGCCTTATATATGCAGGTCAGAGAACGGGCTATGCCCGCGTCCCCTGTTGAGCTCCGACCGAGTCTTGAACGAGTCCCCTCTCTCTGAACTGCCGCCTTAGGATTAATTATAAAAATATGAAGACGGCACCTATTTTATATAAACATAACTGCCAATTTAACATCAAAGCTATAGAGATTTTTCCATAAAATTCCTTGCGTTCACGAAGGCATTAGTATATTAAACAGAAACTGTTTAAGAACATTCACAAACCCACTGTTACAAGAACCCTCTTGTAGCTCACTTGCCTCGTAGCATTCAAATACGGCTAATAAAACCTTCTGTAAGATCTTCTTTTTTTTTTTTTCTTTCAAAACCTCTTTATTAATAGTATATACAATGAACAAAAATAAATAAATAAATTTGAATGAACAACTTTCTCCTCTTGCTGCATACACAGATGAATTCGAAGGAGTGCATAAAATATAATACATTTTTGAAGTTAAAAGTACCAATCACATACACTAGGTGATGAGGCTCACCTTCAGCTTGCCACCGTGGTGTAAGATCTTCTAAATTAATAAAGATAAGATGCTAATAGGATCTGCCTTCCATATATATTGTGTAATAGGTGATAATTACAGTACATTTGCTGGTTCAAAATGAGAGATACACTGTGCATAAAATAAAATTTGTCGATTAAAAAACAAATACAGCTAAACTATCAAACATAAAAAAAAAAACGAGGATAAGAGTAAACGGATCTACAAATGATAAACGTTTTTCTGAAAATCGTACGATTCCGATTATATGGCTCGATTTCCAGTAAGATACCAGTCTGCTGATGTGATGCCTTGAGCGCGTTCACATCAATGCTTTGACCAGGTAATTGCTACTCAATGCCAACCTCCTCTAGCTGTTCACCGATGCCCAGCCAATTTCAATCAAAATGTCAACAATTTGTTCTTCATGATAATAGATGTACGGTACCACATAGCTTAATAAAAATTATCAATACTACATTCCACTCGAAACATTTATACAACACTTAATCAAGATATTCTCTTTTCTTTATCTTTTTTTAATCGTTGTTTGAACAAAGATATTCTGAAATAAAGGGCTTAAATCAAAATTTGAAACTCATAATTTAGTTCCGATGATTTATAACTTTTTGTAGGCAATTAAAACCGTATAATCTAAAGCAAACTAATCTGTATTCAGAGGAGGCCATTCGATGTTTGGCCTTTGGCGCCAAAAACGACTCTTAGCTACTAATTAAGGACTTTATCAATAATTTGTTTAATTACCTTTTAAAATTAATGATGATTATATTTGATATGTGATTGAGACTTCACTGTCTTCAACCTTTGATCGCCTATTATTCCATTCAAATAAACTAGTCTTTATAGTTGCCACGTTGGGCGAATGGGGGCCTTTTAATTTATTTTTTTGTTACTTACTCGCTTCCAATACACTAATGTATCTGATATGTCAACTGTACCCAAATACATAAATATATCTGTTCTAAGGATGCATATATCCGTTTTTATAGTTACCTAAATTACCATAAAAAAATCGCTGTTATGCTCGAGTTAAATAATTGAAATATTTTATTTAGATGGATGCCGTCTAAATATTCAACTACAGGCAGATTTAATTACTCTATCAAATCCTGACTGTATTGCATTTTCAAGTTATATAAAAATAGCCTTTGGTCAAGATTATTCAATTAATTTCTTCCAATTTAATCGAAACCCAAAATAATTTACTTTAATAAATTAACGTTTTGTTCTAATGGAAGGAATTCATATATATAGAATAGAACTTTACAATATGTTTTATTAATAACATTTAATATTTAAAAATGATTTACTGAAATATTATGGAATATATGGATGATATCTTGTTGTTTATTGAATAATTACGTTTTCTGATAATTTTAAAGCTTAGTGAACATTTATATTAAAAAACATAGGTGCGGAATAAAAAATGCATTTAAAACACATTCGTTATTGTTTTAATATAAAAAAAATATGTACACAATTAAAAAAAACACACATTATACAATAAAATCAAAAAATAAACTTAATTGTTCGGCAATAGAGTGTGGATGATAGGCGCGGATTACGCCAAGTAATATTTTGGACATCACTCAACCTCAATGGAACAAATGCAAATAACAGAAACACATTGGTTGCATCGTAGTAACTCAAATAACTGTATATAAGTGCTGTGACCAAAGCTCCCACCCCATTTGATAATTAATGTGAATGATGAAGTAGAAGGTACATTTTTTAGAACTTCAATTTTTTGTTTTGAAATACTGTTCTTCAAAGTTCATTTTGGGTCTACCTCGATGCCACCTTCCTCAAGATGATGAGGAAGAACAAGGCTGATGCATACTTATGTTAAATTCTATATCTGCACCCTCAAACCAACTTTTATTTTTATTCAAAAAACGGTCCATCAGTCAATATGATAACTGCCGTATTCAGAAATTTTGAAACATGAAGTTTTTAACTGTAAATCCCTTTCTGAATCAGGAGTCACATTCATAGCCCTAAATTGTTGCATAGTAAAATCCATTAGGCGAGGACTTCGTTCTTCTTTGTTACGTTTCGACCATTTTTCAAATAAATTCATTTTTGAAAGAGACCTTATACGATCTGAAAAAATAAATTGAAAAAGTCCGGGGAATGAAGTGGTATTCAATAATATATCATAGTACAGCTTAGAATTGTTGGTATACAATATTCAAAAATTCCATAGCCTGGATACATGTGGTTGAAAAATTAAGAATAAAAAAATCTATTATAATTTTTACATAGTTTTTTCAAACGCTATTACAACACATACTCATTGGAATCTAATTTTTAATGAAATAAAAAAGTTCTTGTCCTCTAAAATAAAATCCATCACAGCAACAGTGATATTCTATAGTTAAACATCCTATTGAAAGCATTGTAAAATTGCAACTAAATTGTTTACATAAATGGAATTACTTTATCACTTCACTTCACCATTGTCCTGTCTCGTCACTTTCCATTAGACAGCGCCAATATTTCATTAGCACTAAGTTGAGACAAAGTGAGTAAGTGACTTATTACCAGTAAGTCGCCATGTATTATATCGAATTCTGGCCTATAGGGGGGGGGGGCTTATTGTCATGGGATTATCAATTAATCGATTCTTTGAATTGACTTTTGTCCACCTAGTTTGTACAAGGCGATTCACTGAGTGACCCCTCTTCGCTGCGAATCTCACCTCCAGACGCTCTACCTCTTCTCACCAGACAGCATCGAGTAACCAGGCTTGAATTTCCCTGTCCAGTATTGTTTGTTCATTGACAAATCAAGGTTTGCATTCTCACCCTGCATTCTCCAGATGGTCGGATAAGGGTGCAAAGACACCCTCGAGAGCGGTTTGCTGCCTGCAACAATGCTCCAAGAGTAGCGTTTAAGGTGGTTCTGTAACTGTGTGGGCTGGCATAAGCCTACACAGCGTTACACGCAATAAACAGGGGTTGCTATTTGCACCATCTATTGGTGGAAATTTCGTTTATCTCCAACACAATGTGAGACCACATTGCCACCACACGTGGCTATTGTGACTACTTACTCAGGAATCAATTTTCTTCCCCTTCCTGCAAGAAGTCCGAACCTTAATCCGATAAATCAGGAGTTATGATGTTGAGGAGTATCAGACCCCGGAATCTGATGCACCAACGAACGACAGTTGTTGAACTTTTAAACGATTATTGGAAGAATAGTAGAACATTCCTCAAGAAGAAATTGCCCATGTCATAAAGTCAATACCGAGACGACTGGAAGCTGTAAGACAAGCTAGAGGAAGTGTTACCAAGTTCTTAATTAAACTGTAAACATTTTTTTCTAATTAATGCACTTTATCCCTTCACGTATTAAAACATTATTCTTGACCATGTTACCAAAACTGCTACTAGTCTTTATTACAAATATCTCAAGAAAAATATGAGTGGTTGTTTTTCTATCGCATGCTATGAAAAATGAAGTGATATGTTAATTTTGTCCAGGAGTATATAACTGGGACTCTGAGGCACCATCATGAGAAGGCTACCTTGTTATTTTTTTTATTTTCTCCCAAATCGGTCCCAATAATGCTGCAAATCACAAAATTCATAATAATAATAAGGCCTTTGTTCATTTCTCGACTAAGTAATGATCTAGAAAGACTTTGTCATAAAAAACCTTGACATTAAAAAAATCTCATCAATATCGTTTATTAGCCACTACCAGGATAAGAAACAAATTAATCAACAAGTTAAACCATTTTTCAAAAAAAATAAATGGAAGTAATTACAGTTGTAAAGAGAAAACTTGAATGATTTGATTCTATTATTCGTCCAGTATGGGGATAGAAGCCGTATCATTACAAGTTTCACAACAGCAATATCCATAGATCGTGTTGATGTTGCATGACCACTAAATAGGATGTGGGACTGTAATTAAACTACCTCTGAGAAAACACATGCTGGATGTTGGACAATAACAATAAAACAGAACAGCTATTAGCGGTGGTCTGTAGTTAACCTATATTAGCAGGGGAGGTTCGCCCATGAGATATGTCATGGAGGCATTCGACAACAACAACAAAAAAAATGAATGACAATAAAAAATGCGGTCCAAATAAACATAGGAGAAATGCTGCTCGCACTGTTGGATCTAGTTTATGCCATCGACCCAGCGATGGTTGGAGGTAATTCAGCCGGACACGTTAAATCAAATAACTTAATGAGATAAGAGTCATAACTAACAGGATATTGTGAATGTATGCTGAGTGCCTTTGTGGGAAAAAATTTGTTGACAATACTAAAGTTTATAACTTATGAAGATAAAGTTAAAATTATTAAGCCTCATATGGAGTTTTTGGATGTTTTTATTATTTATTAGTTTTACACAGAAACCATTGCTGTGTCACACCTATATGCTGAAACCCCCGAAAAAATGTGATGCAAGTGTGATATTGTGATAATAAGTGTGATTTTTATAACGGTTTCATTGCAGTCCTGAACCAGACCTTAATGATAGTTTCATTGAATTTTTCTTTATACTCTTCCATTCCATTTTAATTTACTAATCTACACAAGCAATAAGCCTAAACTACTTTACGAATCATCACTTCTTTAACTGCTCAGCTTACCCTGAACTACAAATTCAAAGTAACTCATTATTCAACTCTCTAAAACCGCATCCATGATCCGGGTTCCTGAACAATGAACAACAAACCTCATCGAATTGCATCCAATAACCTGCCTATCTACTAGTTCTCACTGATTTCCTCGCGTGATATTCTTTCTTGTTTACCTCCATTTACTTACAATGTACACAATTGTTTTCATTCCTACTCATATAAATTTGCTTCAATTGTGTATATTCAACTCCCACGGAGGAAAAAAAAATGTAATTAAAAATAAAGTTGAGTTTGGTATTGAAAATTGATTTGTAATAATAACAATTTAAGAACGCTATATTAAAAAAAATGGTCAGCCATACCTCTCTCGAGATACTAAAGAACGCCGACCTTCACTCGTACCTTGGCTTGTTGGCGGTTGGCGAGTTCACTTACCGGAGCAGACACATCAAGTTTTTTGACTCGTTGCAGCACCTCACAAATCAGGTGTTTAACATCATTACTCTACCACCTTTTCTGCATCAATGACGGTCCGGGAAACATATCTTTTAGTCTTCAACCTTCCTGGAGACTAAGTCCCACCACGCTCAAATTTCTAAAAGCTCGTATTACATAAATGCATTAGTATCGGTTAATTAGTGGAATAGCTTCATTTAACTATATACCCCAAATAATTTCCACTTATTTTTCCCTTCACCACTTAATTTTTCAAGCTTGAGAACTTCAAAAAAAAAAAAACTTACTATGTTAGTATGTATACATAACTTAAGCAGTTAGCACAAAGCGCAATTATAATTTAAACCTTTCTTTAGATATTCTAATTTTAAAAAGTATTTAAAAACAAACTATATTAAATAAATAATAAAAAAATAAAGCATGTCACGTATTATAAATCTAAAGATCGTTAATTTCATGTCCTGCTTAATATGATTAAAAATTTTCATTATTTCATTCCAGTAATAAGATTGATGATTGACCGTCCATTATTCCTGATGAGGTTGGTTGCGTTTATTTTTAGCTCTGTATGGCAAGAAATACTCCCGCGCAGAATACATATTACTCGAAAAAAATTCATTTAAATGACAGTTATTGAAACTTGACGTATATTACGTTATTAATCAGGACACCGGAATATTTAATCTGGTACTCTAGTAAATATTATGGAAACAGATTTATTGGATAGTGATGGAACTACCATACAAAATATCATTCTTCTAAAAAAAAACCCTGGTTGAGTTAAAGTTGAGGACACGGTGTTAATACTTGTTTTAATAAATTTTTGAAATTAAGTTTGAAAAGTCAGAAGTGACAATTAAAATAGACAATTAATTTCATGTAATTAATGACGATTGAATGTTAAATAAAAGGAGGCTGGAGGATATAACGGATCGATGATTTACTTGATGGCACAAAGATTTAATGTTTGTTAGGGTATACAATCAAATATCTCTTCGTCCAGAGAATGATACGCAGGATGTCTTTAAGACGTTAATTATATAATCTTATTGGACTTCAATTACATAAAAGTAATTTGTAATACATAAAACCGTCACCACACATGACTTGAACTTTAATCATTCCTAATGGATAACTGCACGCATCCTTTCTGCTTCAAATAGTGATTCAACGATGTAATATAAGGGACTAATAATCATACGCACCGCAATGGAATATAAAAAAGTGGATGAAGGAGCGGTCAAGAAGAATAAAGAATTAAAGAAAAAAAAGTACATTCATTTCTCAAAGGGTTTGACGCAGCTGCTTCCACATACAGGAGTCTTTTCCCCTTGACATAATGTATTTTAAATGCCCTTCGAAGATCAGCTTTGACGACTCAGACCCCCCAGCCATTTTAGAGGAAAAAACAAACGGAAAAAATAAATTAAAAAAAAAAAAAGGAAAAACTTCCTTTTTCTATTGAAGAAGAAAGAAGGAGGGCCGGCAGCGGGCAGCTATTGCTTGGAGCAGGTAGTCTTCCGAATCCAGGGCATAAATACGTCAATGTCTCCGCTCAATCAGAGCACAATTCTCAAAGCCTCTACTCTTTTTATTTTATTTTATTTCCAGTATTTTTTCCAGTATTTGCTTTCTGAAGAAATTCGTGTTTTTCGAAGGATGGGAGTCATTAGCAAAACAACCGGCCAGAATTGTTCCTTCGGTGAGTTTCCGACGTATTTTTTATTCCGGTAGAAGTTATTTGATTTCCTGATGTTAAACCTTGATTTACCTCCCATCAGCGGCTTAGAAAATTTTAAAAGGATGATTTCACGAGGAAAAAACAAAGTACAATTAGGCTCTAAGTGATTAATTCAGATCAAATGGTATACTACAACCGAAGTAAAAGTGACATTAAAATTGTTTATAGCCATCCCACTGTCTGAATAACTAACATCCATAATAAATGGAAATTGATAGCATCACCTGACAAACCCAGTGTTTAACACTATGACCCCACCACCCCTCCCGCATTGATGGCAACAGACTATCGGGGACAAATTAGGTTAAGAATTAGTATGTAAGTTAGTTTTAAGTTTGATCAAAAATCACCTTTATTAGTCAGTTTAGTCCAGTCACGTATAATGTGTATCATTATACTTGTTTATTCATTACATAATTTTTATAAAATAACAAAACCTCTATACAGTGTAGTGATGCTACAGGAAATACAAAACTAATTTGTAAATAGATTCGCCTCAGGATCTATAATCTTATATAATTATCTGTAAATTTAAAAGGGCTATGAAAGAAAAAAAAAAATCTCACACACGTCCTTTGAAGATTTTGAACTTGGTTATACTCATCGACTCGTTACAGGAAGGCGGTGAGTTCCCACAAAGGTCAGCTTGGCGTAAATAAAAAATATTGGACAACTACCGCCTCGTGATTGTCTTTAAGTGAGGTAATTTGTGTAACTTGAGTTACACTTATAATCTTTTAAATTAAGCCAATCCAAATGACCCATGAATCAACTATTATAATTTAAGGCGAATAAAAAATGTCAAATTCACGTTATCGAAGGCCGTTTAGCATTTAAGAGGTGAATTATGAGATATGAATCGATAAAAGGTCGAGCCGAGGAGGTGTACTCAAACGTCAACACGTCCAACTATTAGAGGAGCGAAAAAGCACGGACTCTTGTAAGAGAAAGAAACCCGCATGATGAAATACGAGCACGCTTAAGCATGCAGCCCCCGGGATCAACAAGGTACGTCGTTGGTAGGTCCGGTTTTAAGAATGCACTGAGGGAGAAAAAAAATAAAATAAAAGGGAGTGAAGAAAAAAAATTAAGACTATAATCTGACCACTCGTCTCGTCCCCTAAATGGCTTTCCAATCAGGAAAGAATGAGCCAGTAGAGGTATCAAAACTCCCGCTGAAAGGGAGAAAGCCGATACCAGCCGGCTACCTCATAACTACCGAATTAAGTAATTCTTCGAATACTGTCAGCCAGGAATTCTCGCTGAATATTTTCATATGTAACACCTATCTCACTGTTTCCTACCTCCGCTGGGTGTTGGAGGCTACAATCTGTACCAAAAGTTTTCTGGGCTCAGCCTACCTCTTTGCAGGATGGAAGTTAATTAAATTGGTACTTTTAAACAGACTACCCGGTTAGGATGATTGTGCATGATACTTATGTGCAAACCCTGTATCAGAGAATCGTCTTTCGTATTTTCGACTGTATAAGCATACTACGAAATTATCGATATCACTACATAAATAATTAAAAATATATTACTTTATTAATAAAAACAACTCACAATAATGGCGGTTTTTTCCCCCTCATCATATCCTCATGTTATTATAAATTATGGAAATCAGTATATACTACATAAATGAATCTATTTACAGTAGGTCATTATATTATATGTTAGGTACATAGCTCTCTTTTTTATGTCTCTTTCTCGATACATACCTGAGCAAATGAACGAGTCGGCATTGCCGGTTGTATTGTTGTCAAAAAGTCTTGTAGGTAGGGAGGTTATTTTGTATAGTATTCTTGTATTGTTTTCTTTTTTGATTTATGTCAAGTGGACCATTGTTGGGATAAAGCGCTTGTCCCAAAAAATCTGCTATACTGAACGTAAAAACCATGGTGCGATGAATTATAAATAATTGCAACGCCTCATATTATTATTATTATTTATGGCTTTGAAAAAAGACACCCTTTCTTTTTAATCGGTGAGCTGTTAGCAGGTACCTTTTGGACCACACATAATTGACACCATGTAGTTTTAAGGCACTTATAGCTTTAAAGATGTAAATTATGGTAATTGGAAAAAGAAGAGATCAAACTTATTCAAAAATGTTCAGTTCTGATGATGAACATTGTCCGCAATCACAGATTTACACAAACTTATTTTTTTGGGAAAAAAATCTGTCTTCTGCAGAGTTCTTATAGACCTGAATACTTGTTTTTACCTACTCCCCAGGGGGGAGGGTTCAACGCGGTTTGTTTGTTTAATTAGATCGGCTACCTGGGCTTTTACTTACGCTAAATACCCCCATTAAAGGGGGAAGGGTCTCAGGTAAATACCTAAACAAAAGTCTTGGGCTGTCCTTTCAAGTCTTTCCACACCCAAGATATTTAACCTGAGGATAACATAAGATACACAAATCGCATCATCTAAATACAAGGTGCACGTCATTGGTGAAGGGACGTCGATTTTTTAATGGGCATAACCAGATCGAAATATTTAAAGGACTTGTGTGAGAAACGTACTCTTAGAAAGTTTAAAGCTCAGTGTGGTTTTTGTGATTAGGAGAGCGTGAGTAAAAGATATGTGATATTGCCTGCGCTTGTGCTCGATAGGGATAGATCACTTGGAAGACATCCTGACCTGAATTCGGTTCGAGCCTCGGAACTATTTAGTATATAGTATATTACAACTGCGAAAATCGTGTGCAATTACATATTTACACAAACAGTGGTTTTGAACAATGGTGGTGGCTAAGGTTTATGCTATGAAGTTTTGGACTTTTGGCCTTATACTAACTGGAGGGTTCGGGTACTGAAGAGGTACAGAGCGGGTTCAGCACGAGTTAGTCATTCTAAGAAGTTGTAACTGACAGTGAATTGGGTCTGTAGACTCACCATTAAATAAAATATAGCTCAGTGGTGTGTCAATGAAGCTTGAATGGTTATGGTACAAGTTAGCTGTGCCATCAACACGACAGACCACTTACAAGACAAACAAAATGTAGTATTTGGTGTAAAATATGGTAGCACTCGTTAATGGTAGTCCGGAGCAATCAATTAATCTATTCCAAAATAAAAAGTCCAAACTTGATAGAAAAAAGTATATTATAACAGATTCTAAATGTTCCACTTTCTTGACTGATGAACTGAGACTCCCCTTTCACGTTTTATCAAACTTGAAATAGACGATTTCAATATGACTACTATTATTTATGTCATTGATTTTTTGCTTTGTGCATGCCCACTCCAATCAAGAACCCTTGGAGTTTTTATAAGAAAAAACTCTCGATGAACCAGTATGCAAATACTGCTGTCATAACTGTAACAGTTAAAGTCTGGCTCTCGTGCTCTTAGTGTTAATTAAAAAAAAAATTCTAGATATCTTATTTTACTTCGAAAACAAGTGAAATTTATAGCGAAACATAAATTTGTACAGACATGCAACTTGGTTTTATAACTGAACTGGATTTTTTTGTTTTTTTTGCTCCAGAATATTCAGCAATTATCGAGAGCTTACCTCTAATCATCAAGGAATTTTTTAATATCGCTCTATAATTTATTAGTTATTTTATATTATTTATGAGCTTGATAAAACTGTAAATTGGATAATTCCTGCTTCTGGTTTTTATGATTAGTGTTTGATAATGTGTTAAGTGCTCTATGTTATATGTTATATCCCAGTGAGCAATCACATATTCAAGAAAATACATCTACTTTAAGTGACTAGTAATGGTGTTCTTTTTTTCACTTACTGGAACGCGTTTGAATGATATATGGCTTGTAAACAAAGCAAATGGGGGTTGACAGCTAGTGTTATCTTAACCATTAATTCTTATAAATTTATTTATTTGTATTAACAAAAGGAATTTACTTCTTTTTGATGTTATAAGATTCAGTTATCGATGGTAGTTCCGTGGATCATTATTCCCAATTCAGGCACAGGATACCATTTAAATTATTTATTATTGTGATGTTTTGAATTTTTTTATACTTTTATTTATATAGTATATATTATTTATGTATTGCTTCATTTCTAAATATATTTAATAGGTGCCAATAGTGGTTGAGCCAAAGGTAGAGGTCCTACTTACATTCAGCTGCAGAGGGCCGTTTGTCTGTCTGCGTTTACGTACTTTCTAAGATAATGATCGTGAAAGTAATTTAAACAATCTGCTATTATTGAGTATTTCTGAATGTGCTCATTAATTCAGTATTCGCTAACTTTTAAGCACTCTCATATTTCATCTTATAAAGTAATTAAGATTCGAATCTTTGATTTTTCCATGGTATAAGACACATTACAGACTCTAATATAAAAAGGATTTCGCAGATATTTAAAAAAAAGTAGTAAAGTTTTGAGGGCCACCTAAGAAATCATCTACAATTAGTTCCAAAGAAAAATATATACTGGCAGGATCGGAGCTCGAATCCGCGATCTCGCCAATATCTGGTCGGGTGCTCCACCAACTGGGCAGTCCTGCACGAGTAAGGCCTTGGTAATACGAATCCACTTTGGCTAAGCAAACCCTAAGGTTGCTTCAAATATCAAATCTTTATTGTGATAAAACTACAACCTGCCTTATTGGGCAACAAGTAATTGTGTTCAATGTTCTCATTCAAACCATATATACAATTCTTCATACACTAGCTCATTTAAACATAGTTTACAAACAGCCCAGAGACCACCCAAATCCACATGGTTGTCAGCCACCTCGGATGCGAAAGAGTAAGCGGAGTCTTGGGAAGTCCCCCAAGCTCCTCCATCAGTCGCGACACCGGGTACGAGCCAGTAGAGGCTGACCAAGAGCGCGAGAGCCCCAGACGCTCAGGGCATGATTAGAGAAAATGGCCATTGCCAGGACTCCCACTGTCACGTATTGTATGGTGCTGTATGGCCAAGAACCCAATCAGGCTTTAGTCTCCGAGGAAGATTATAGTGGTATGTGGCGAAGTGTAATGACAGTGTTACGAGATTAGGGTGGTTTAATAGGTTACTACGGAATTTCATGAACTTGGAAGGGATGAGTTCAAGAATGTAAGGTATATTAACATTGTTATGAAGGCTTTTGTTAATGACGTAATAAGGGGCAATGACTATTGTTCTCAGGACTTTCGATTTAAAGGATTGGATACTCTTGATGTTCTATGCTCTATTCCGAATGTCCAGATTGGCTTTTGTATAGCTATGTAGATTAGTAATCTTTTTAATATTAAGACATGGGATGTTGTGCTTGGGTGCGAAAACAGAACATAAAGAAGCCTTAGTTAACATATCTCCAGTTTACATCTTCAAAGAATACGCAGCCAGTGTAAGGTAAATTAACATTGTTATGAAGGCTTTTGTTAATGACGTAATAAGGGGCAATGACTATTGTTCATCACCGTTTTTAAGTCTCAGAAAGGGAATTTACTTATGCTGATGTTAACACCACTTTAGGCGTAAATAAGCTCCTAAAGTACTCTTGTTTTATGTTTTATAAATTTTTCAAAAACATTTCCTGTGAAATTTGTGCTCCACCAGTACTAAAACTTTTCCTGCATATCTTTTAATATATGTATAATATACGTTTCCGGTATTTGGCAGATAATAAATTTTCTTCTTCAAGGAAAATGTGTCTTCAACGATTTTAAATCCAATGAAAACAAATCTATCTCAGCATTAATTCAATTATGTTTTAATTTAAAGTAATAATAATAACAATAAAAGTGGTTTTTTTATTGCTTTACTAGAAGGCTGGTAATAGTCTTGATATTATAATGCTACTTGCCAGGGCAAATTATCGGTTATGTCGAAACAAGAAATGATAGAAATTTCAATATCCCAAAACCGGTCTCGAATACCACACTTCAATATCAGAGCCATGGGTTTCTCTGCTCCCTCCCGTTAAAATTGCTACTTGTCACATAATCATTAATCTATATTTCGTCTTTGGAAGAATTTCGTAGCTGTTTGTTCTTCGGAAAGGAAATTATATTGGTTTGGCCTTTTGGGATAATTTATGGTGATTAATCAGTTATTTTGACGTATTTTTTTGTAATTTAACAATGGTATCAGTTTCATTGGATGTACTTTGCAGTTGCATGATATGAGTATATTCCAATCACAGTTTTATTTCACTTAAAGTTCTGCATATTGTCTGACAGCCAATTGGTCACCCTAATAGGCTTTCATACTTTTTGTAAATTATCTTCATCAATATTTGTTAACATATATGTAACAATATAGCATCCAGCCTTTTCTATACCCTATTAATACTTGTTCTTTGTCCAAGTGATTGATACCATCTATCTGAAATTTTAAACTAGTATTAGGGAAAGTATGAAAAATAATTTAACGTGTATAAAAATTTGAATCAAAATCTATTTAAAATTAAATTTGTGAATTTCTTCCCATTTTAAGCGAACTTTACAGACATCAGTGGGAAACATTTCGAAGATATTCTAACGAGCAGAAGATGTCATTCGAGCCGCGTTTAATTCAGGTTATTTTCACCAACGTGTAGGTTATTTACTTTTATTTTATTTTCTAATAAGTAGACTTGTCTGAGATGATTTATCAAAAAAAAAATCAAGTATTTTCTGATAAAAGCTCCCCGTAGTTTTTTCAGAGATTATTGTTTGAAGAAAATCATAATTTTCACTAATAGGAATAAATCTCATTCATAGCATATTTACAATATTGCATGAGCTTCCTCATTCATGTAATATTTAGAATATACATTCATTCAATATAGACCGAATATTTCTCTAATTGGCATGCTATGGGGAAGCAAAGTAGGAACAGCAGAGGTGCAGAGCATACGGGGATATAAGTGACTAGTCTCTCAACTTCCAGTGAAGCAATTTTTACAAAAAAATTGTTAAGCCATTTCCTATTCAATCTCTTTAGTAGATTTAAGGCCTGGGGGATGCGTGAAAGTGATTTTGGTAAGTCATTATGTGGTCGGGTAATATTTCAAAGTCTTAAAGAGATTAAGGACTAAATTACTGTATCTTTAAAACTCCGTTAAACGAAATCAAAGGCATATATAATAAAGGAGCGATATCAAGAGATGTCTAAGTGAGGTCCGAAGCCTCCAAGTTAAAAAAAACATTTATTTTACGTATGGTATCCTACCCTTAACCATAACCTGCAAAGGTACCAGTACAGCTTTGAATCTTATGTGGATTGGTTAATTATCGATAGACAGGCATACAGAAGAAAGACCAGGTAGGTACCAGTTTAAACGTACAGCTTACGGTATAGTTCGAGTAAGTAAGATTAAGTCAGAACATTATTCTCTAGGAAGATACGCCTTAATCACAAATGGCACAAAAGTTAGGATGTGGGCTGGTGGGTTGAGCAAGAATGACTGTTGAACTGAAGGTGGGATTGTTGTCAAAGCTCCTGAAGCGATGGTTTGGCCATGTCCCTCTGAATATTTCCCAATCCGAAAGATGGTAATCAAAACCGAACCAGGTTAGCAGTTAGGTACCTGAACCGCATTGGCCGGAGCAAAGTTTGAGATATATTGGTACAGAGCAGCCTCCTCGTAACCTATGGAAACACCGAGTGAGCACCCACGCCCAGTATTCGTCGTGATCTGAGGAAAACGGCACGAATAGATCAGCCCATGATCAGTGTGTGTTGATTCATGATCCAGCACGAACAGCGTTTTGCCAGTCACAAATTAATGTTTATTCATAACATATTATACAATTATCAATTATTCTTCATATAGTTAAATCATTTGTATTATATTTTTCAACGATAATCCGGCATGCTACTACCATGCATGCACCAGGCTAACTACTCCTGAGAATGTATTCTGTCTCTGAGTAAATTTGTCAACCCTGCCCGTGGCAATATTGATCCATTGAGTAATTCTTAATAACATTGAATTAAAATGATATTAATTTACAAATTCATACATAGTGCCTCATAAATCGTTTATTTAGGGAGAAACATCAGACAGCACTGTAAAAGTTATATCTAATTTTTAAATTTAGGGGGACAGCAAAAAAGTCGAACATCAAGCGTATCCAATCCTTTCAATCAAAAGTCCTGAGAACAATAGTAAATGCCCCTTATTATGTCAGCAACAAAACCCTTCATAACGACCTTAATATACCCTACATTCTAGAACTCATCCCTTCCAAGTTTACGAAATTCCACAGTAGCCTTTCCAACCACCCTAATCCTGCAGCACAGTCACTGCACTGCGTCACTCATCCCTATAATCCTCCTCGGAGACTGAAACGGCAGTGGCCTCGTGACCTGCTATAACCAAGTGACAGTGGGAGTCCTGGCAAAGGCCAGTTTCTCCAATCATGTCCTGAATGAATGAGCGAGTGAATGATGAAATGTAAATATGGTATGAATGATCGTATATCTTAATTACTTATTGCCTAGCAAGGCAGATTGTAATTTTAGCACAATAAAGGAATTATATATATATATTCAAATTTTTAAATTCTTACTAGTTATAAATCTTAAGTAGCCTTTCCAACCACCCTAATCCTGTAGCACAGTCATTGCACTGCGCCACTCATCCCTATAATCCTCCTCGGAGACTAAAACGGCAGTGGCCTCGTGACCTGCTATAAACGCGTGACAGTGGGAGTCCTGGCAATGGCCAGTTTCTCCAATCATGTGGCTCTCGCGCTCTTGGTCAGCCCCCACTGGCTAGTATCCGGTGAAGCGGCTGACGGAGGAGCGTGGGGGACTTCCCAAGACTCCACTTTCTCTTCGCATGTGGATTTGGGCTCACTCTGGTCTGTCTGTAAATATTGTATGAATGAGCGAGTGAATGATGAACTGTAAATATGGTATGAATGAGAACATTTATCTTAATTACTTATTGCCTTATAAAAGGCAGATTGTAATTATAGCACAATAAAGGAATATAATTTGTTTCAGTTATAAATCTGGTATACATGATAAACTACAGGTCTCCTCCTGTCTCATTCTTGTGACATGATCAGCCCTGTGGAATTGGAAGACATTAATCATGAGATCTTTGATTCCACTAAAGATTCACCGGAAACCTAAGGATTGACTGTTTATTTGTTTTAGTCACAGCCCTGGGCTAAGTAGTATAACTGAGGACATAAATAACGCCCAGTGCGGCCAATTAGCTACCATCATACTTTGCCATATCTGGTCAACCAGCCACGGAAGGTCACTTGGGTTCAGAACATAACAAAGTTGGAAATTGGACGAGTTCAATGAAGATAAACCTGTTAATTTTTTAACCACGTCCCCTTGTTATAAAATAATACCATTCAATAACTATGAATCTATTTACAATAGGAAATTATAAGTCCTGTGGTTACATTTTATACAATTTTTAATAATTATACTTTGCGATTGTTGCAAAGGTATAATTTACATTTTACATTCACTGTCAATAGATGTTTATAAGTGATGGGGCTCACCTTATGAATTATAGACTTAAAACTAACTTACATCTAACAACAAAATTTTAACCTAATTTTGTCATTACTCTAACGTCGGCGTTCTTTAACTCTCGAGAGACATATATCTGACCACTTTTCTGATGAGGCCGTTCTGACATTGCTGGAGACTATAGCTATATGGTTAGACAAGTGCGTATACAGCATACATCAGAGCTGGCCGGAGGACTACTTTATACATCATCAGTTGGAAATTAGCAAGCGCGAAAGACCTGGTTTGTACTTTTTTCTATTTTGTTACTAAAATGGGTAGAGAAATGGAGATGCCTGTCCATTTTTATACTCAGATAGAACATTGAGAAAACCAGAAACATTAAATAATCCTGTAAGTTGTATCAAAACACAATATTTTTCTTTTTAATTCGAGCAGCTTTCTCTTATGACTGTTTCGTCATTAATTTGCTATGAGGTAGGGTTTTAGGAAATTCCAGGAAAGCAAGAAAAATAATAACATACTTAATGAATGAATGAAATAACACTTACGGGCTGTGTTTACGATTTCTATTCCCATATAGCCCACATAGCCTAACCATGTCTTAATGTTTTAAGCACTCTAATAATATGAAATTATAAAAAGATTAAATTGATCGCCGCACTTGTGATCACCTTCACGACTCGCCGACTTTAATTATAAAGTTGACAAATTCCCCTTGGAAGAAATTAGCATATATCGATAATGATAGGCACCTATGGTATTAATTCCATCATTAACAGCATCAATAAAGACCCCCACTTACACATGTAGGGCATTTCCGTTCGGGTGCTGGGCCACGGGATCATTATAATACAAGCTTCTGCTCATTACCGGGATAAATACAGACCATTAGCTCCCGGGGAAACACCTCGATCTCGGGGGGAGGAATAAACATATCCCACGGGGAAATTATCCCTCTCTCACCCTTAAATAAGAAATAATTAGTGTTGACAATAACAAATACATCAGGGAAATAGGCGTCGCCAAGCGACGATATCTCTCCCAGATCTGGTATAATTAACTAAATCCCCCTCCTTCTACGCCTTATCAGAGTCAGGGTGTTAAGCTGTGATTAAGTTAATGAACAGGAGGCCGACATGTAACAGAACATAAATCTGTGGAGGTCTGTGTGGTAATTTAATAGTTAGCTCGCCGGTGGACAGTGTGCTCTTTAGTATGCTAACCAGCCGGCCAAAGCTAAAACGGCTCTCATTAATTTTATCTTTTTTATTTATACGTATATATGTATATGTATAATTTATTTTAATGCCGCCTCAGACCGTTTTAATGCCCTTATTACCGACTCAAATTACCCCAAATTACACCTAAAATATCCTCCGAAAGGTAAGTGGGCGAAACCATTGGAGATACGTTGAGGATTTACTCTCATGGTGGAACTACGTCAGTGACGTGGAACAACCGTGAGCTGTGGACCACACAGTAAAAGTAAAACTTATATTATAGCTTTTAGATTTATTAGGAAGAATTCCATACAAAAAGAAAATATTTTACAGAATATAACTTGCCTCTTAAATATGAAAAACTAATAGGAGATTTAAAATAAGATGCCAGGAACATCTGGACGGAAAGAATGCAAGCAAAGATGTACGGAAAATGTGGCTGCTCAAATACAATGAGTTGCTACCTGCGCAGCATAAGTCTATCCTATCGGCATTCTAAATATTACTATACAAGCATAATAGGTACATATATAAAACACAATAAAGTATTTAAAAAACAATAAAACATTATAAGACAATATCTGTAGTTGGAATTATTATATAATATACTCCATGCCCTTAGATCAGCATAAAATTTTCCTACAAACTTGGTCTCATGATTTACAAATGAAGAGCATTGTCTTAATAATGACGAATAATTTATTCTTCCGTATTTAAAGAAACACTAACTCAATGGGATCTTTATGTTAATGTTATAACGCTGTATCCACTATCCACGCTGTACCAGGTCTATAAAAAATCTAAGGGTGCACGAGGGATGCTCAGTTATTTTTTATCACAGTTTCGTTCTACTACAGATCTCTTAAGAGACGCTTGATGTAACCAATCACGAGTGTTAATGACTTGTCAGCGGAAACTGCGGAATTATTTTAACTAAAATTTTCGCACTAATAGAATGGAGATCATCGTTCAGAATTGAGTATATGATGTTTGTCAAAATTGTAGGTTGATTCAGAGTCATTTTCTGGAAAAACGTGTTTTAATAAATTTTCCATAACTTCTAGTTTTTTTGATAAATACTTTTTGAAGGAAGCAGATCCGAACCCAGATACTTGGAACGTCTTTTGGGTTTCTCAGAGGTCGAGACTTCAGGAAATATAAAAATTCTATTTAAAAAAAAAACTTCATTTTATCTTGCTTTTATGCACAAGTTAACATAACCAGTTATTTTTTTTTGCGTTGAATCCTGGCGCCAACCTTCTCCTACATTACGAGGTGACAAACAAGGCGCACCTGAAAATGGCGCCCCAAGGCTGACCGAATCCATCCACTGCCTTCTAGGCTTGTCATTTAAGCCAATGCCCATTAGATACAGATTAATAATTAAATCCCTTCCTAAATACAAGAGTCTCCACTTTAGCGCGGGGGTGTGCTATTGTTGGAGAAATGGCTGCTACCCATACTGCATATTCATCAGTCATTACATAATATCTGCTGGGCTCGGAGCTTATCTACAGGGTACATCTGTTACTGAAGATTTGTCATCTGTCAACCATAATTATGTCCAAGTCGTATCCGTATAAATTTTTTTTTTAATCATATTCACATATGTATCAGATGGATTTGTGCCTCAATAAAAGGGCTTTCTAATCCACATTTAAATTATATCGACCTGCCTGATCAATATCCAAAAAAAAAAAAGAGTTCTTAAAAGTGGATTTAGTCTGTTTTAGATTAAAATAATTTATTCGGATTATGACTCTCAAGCGTATTAATCCTTTCAAATTTATATGTTTTAACATGATGAATAATTTAGTGATCTGCCGTTCGCTCCTCTGGCTAATATATTTTAAGTACATATATCAATAAAATGTATATTCATACATAAAATGTATGAAAATATATATCTATCGATACATATACGTATATATATTCACCTACCTTATCCGAAGAACCATGCCTCTACGCATAAGTCAAATAATTAAAATTATTTATTTGGGATCCTATTAAATTAGTCATACTACTTGATTTCATTGATATATCAAACTCTGAGAGAACTGCATTGGCGTTAAGTTATAATAAAATAAAGTTAATTAATATTGATTTCATTTTGTCCCAATTAATTCTTAGTTAAATTAATTGAAGGCAAATTTCAAGTTGATCAATGGAAGGAATTAAGATAGTAAACATGAATCTACAATAAGATACGTTTTAGATTTACATGACTAAAAAATTAAATTAAATTGTAATATGATTAGACTTATAAACTAAATATTAATATAAATTGTCTCTTACTTAATTCTACAAATAGTTGAAGACGTTCTTTATTGAAGCAAACCAGCCAGCTTAGTCAAGAACACCATCAGGGTTTCTCCTTCCCAAAGACTCATCTCTTCCCTCCTTGACCACATCTAGCACTGTTGACCCTTCCCTTCCTCTTTTCCAGACCAATCGAATGTTTTTTCCTTTATTTTTTCTTTCAGCCATCTCCCTACCTTTCTTCTATGGGAGAGGTTTGATGATCTGCACTACCGCAGAAAAAAAATAACAACTAAAAGGGTGTCTCTTCACGCCTCCTTTGACCAAGCGAGTTTGTCGAAATTCACCCCTTCGTGCTCCGCCGGGTTTATTCTTTACTTGCTAAAGGTGAAAAAAAGGACGTTTATGACTGGTCCGTCAACTCGTCTGTCAAACCACTTTTGTCGACGGCCGATAAAGACCCTATATGCTACAATCAATTTATATTTATATTATAGTATAAATTATATTATGTGGCAGTTACACAAGTACCATTTAAATAAATAATTTTTTACATAGTCTTTAATCCTAGGATTAAACTATCTTACATTACTACATGTTACACATACGACATTATCTAAGCGCCAAAAAGGAAAAATGAATTTATTAAAATAATGCAAGAGCATAGTCTTTAACCATATGATTAAACTGTCTTATAATTATTTTCGCATGGCGAGTTACACATATTACACAATTATACCTATACCTACGCTGATATATAATAAATAAATCGTATAAATAAAGACCTTTCAACTACTAGACCAAGGAAGATGTTTAACCAAGAAACCACAAGTCAACTCTTGGTTAAACAGTACGTAAAAAGAAATTCAAAACAAATAGTTTAGAATTGCAATAATCAAAATCACCAGCGATCCCAATAAGTTTTTTTTGTCGACATTTTAGCTATTTACACATTTTTTATGCATTTAAAAAACAATTTTCTGGGAACGAGATTTCATTTATTTATATTTTTTAAATACATTTCTTGGGACGTCCTCTGGTAATCATTTTTATTGTAGTTGTTTTGTTATGGGGACAGCTTCGTTTATTCGCTTCGCCATCACGGGAGGTTTATTAAGAGTTGATTGCTTACCAATCTTAGTCTACCTCCCTTATTTCTTACTCTTGATACTTATCCATCATTACTGTTAAATACTCTTTTTTCTAACATTTTTCCACTATATTGCTAATAATCTGGCGAACACACACGTGAAAATTGACTGAAAACATGATTGGTGGATTCTAAAAAGATATTGGGCTAATACCGACATTCCTATTAGGTTACAGGTAGACAGTGTAAATAATTCATACCACCACTTTGGACTCATGGATCCGAAATTTTGTGTTCATCATCATAATTAAGCAACTGTAATACGTCACTAAACTGACACATATTCAGAAATAGCCTGGAAACTTAACACTAGTACAAACGACAAGTTAATAGATACCTATCAAACCAATCATTATAATAACGCGACACTACCAAGTCCATCAAGAAAATATTTCACTGAAGAACACAATACTGCGGCTGGCACTAGGAACATTGTTGTTTCTTCCAGAATTCCGCGATTTGACAACGACTCCAATATCACAAATGAAGAGCTAACGAAGAGATGGACTAGGGACGATCTGCCCAGCAGAAGGAATGGTGTACCAACACCTTTGCATTTGTATTTATTTTAAGACATATGCTCATTAGTCTGAAATTAAATTAAATTGATGCTTTCTTGATGGATGCGGGGAATGGGTTGTTAAAATGAACGGAAGCTATTAAACGTCCAATCAGGATGAAAATATTATCACTGATTAGAAACTTAGATAAGACTATGATAGATCCAGAGCTACCTAAACGGTTTGCCTGGCTACACATGATCTGCTTTATATGTATATTTTACATTTAAAAAAAAAAAAGCTAACCAAAATTCTTCCAGGAAGGTCTATAATAAATAACAGCTTTTAAAGTCAGCCCGTAAAAAACTAATAGCTGCCAACACTTCTGGCTCAGATTATAGGCGGGAATGATCGCTTTTAGCTATGATTTACGCCTTAAAAGTGTAAAACAATAAATCATGATACCGCGCCCCTCCCTGGAGCTGAGTAAACTCATGAAAAATTTTAGTATAATAAGGTGTTTATCCAAGGCTTAACACCTCTATAGCTCTATTAACTGCCGGCCTCTGTGGAATATTCAATGGCCTGTCTCAAATATTTATTCACAGCTGCCACTAAAAACAACCTCCCCCCTCTCCTCCTTTTTTTGTTTTAACACGTCCTAACATAAATCTCAATCTCGTCCGAGCCGAACCGCCCCGTGTGGAAATTTTATTCGGCGCGGGGACGTCCCGGAAACATCAATCACTCATCGGCAACAAGGGTTTTAATGACCTCATAAAATACCACGTCGGTGAAGGAAAACGCAGTAATAATTGGATTTAATTAGAAATAAGAAAAAGTTATCTGTAGCATGTATAAGTGCATAAGCGTAGCATGCACAGCGTACAAAGACCGATGAGAAATATTCATGCCTTCCAAATATCAAATAGGGGGTGAAATGTTATTACTCTAGCTTGAACAGGGGGCTCACAAACACCGCAGAAGAGACAAAAAGGGGCAGCAGTTTGAAGGGTGAATGAAAACAAGGGTAAAAACGTACGTGTTTCTGGTATAGCGAAACCCTAGAAGGTGGTTCATTCACGCAGATATGAAGATTATCGTGAGCGCCTTCATTCATGTTGCTTATTCCACACTTTCCAGTAAAATAGACCTATATCATGTTCCCAAGTGATTAATGCGATGAAGCAGGTGGGAACCTATTGATATTCATTTCAGGACGCAGTTCAGATAACCACTGGGTGAGCTATAGAATACGCTTAAGGCTTATTATCATCTGCGCAATGTTGTTTTTAAGATGTGTCAGTAATTAAAAAATCTACAGAAAACCTGGAGCGGAGATTTATGTTACATTTATTGTTAGATATCAACGGTTAGTTTATGGTTTTTAACCTTGGGAAAATAAGAAAAAATGGGCAAGGTTACTTAACAATTTGCTTGTTCTCTGAAAACCACTTAAACAATCAAACGAACACCTATCGTAGTCCCAAATGTTTATATATTCTTTTGAAGCAGGAGGGACTTGGTTGTCGAGTAGATTTCTTAGCGTCTATTTGGAAGTAGCTAAGGAATTTGATGTGGTTTGGAGTCGTGTGCATCTATTTTTTTCACACTTCTGGTTAATTACTCTTAACCAATCTTTTTATTGCACTATAGGATAAACTTTCAAAACTGTAATATTCATAGTATAATTGTACCTTTTCCAAGAGTTTTGTCGTAGTGCTCAAGACACTCCATATACAAGTTTCTAAGAAATAAATACTTTGAGTACATTTTAAAACGTAAACGCTTCGTCACGCACCCCATATGCTGTTCAGACACAACTTGCGTTCCTGAGAGAACTGCCAACGATTATAGATTAATAACTACGATTGCTTGAGCGGACTAAAAAGCTCGTGGAAAAGCTCTCGGCGAACACGTGTAGGCAGCCACCGAAGACGCAGCTTCGGCATACCGTCTTTTCTTCCGCTTCCAAGCCATTTTTTCTTCTCCCTCTTCGGGACGTTCTGCTATTCATCATTAGCGGGTATTTGGCATTCTTTCATAGTTCGTACCGTCGAAGAAATCTTTCCACTCAGGCATTTTACCTTCTTCTCTTGTGTGTTTTTTTTTTTCTGTTTTGTTTTTTCGATGTCTAATTGTTGTCTACGTGCAGGCAGCTGCCGGCTTTTTCGATGTCTCTCAGTGCCTTCGGAGTTTCTCGGCCCAGTCCACAACCAACCACCGAGGATTGTTTATTGCTGCAAATTTAACTAGCGAACGATTCCTAGACTTCTAGGGCACATCAGTTTAAAGCTTGAGAAATCTCAGGGAGTCTACAATAATGGAAATAACGCTATATTTATTTTTTAAAACATGTTTCACACCGACCTGTTCGTAAGGTGTTGGTGGACCATGATTCATTTGATGCATACAGATGCGTCACTTGGGGTTCACCACTTCATCTCGATCACAGAATATCTTCGATTTTTTATTCATAGAGAATAAAATAAACAATTAAATGGGTTTTGAGCAGTGATTTGAAAATCCTAAACATCAAAGAGAAGTGGGCCAGTAATTAAAAATGAGGCTGATGTTTTTCACATTTAATTATATTTGATTCATACTCCCAGCAATTTTGACTTAGCCAAACACTATATAGCTTAGAGTTGAGTCTCGTTGAATATATAGACTTACGTCGCTTAATATATATATATAGCCACCAGTGGACTCTCACCACTGTGCCGTAACAATCAACCTCCACCAAGGATTCCCACACTTCCTTCCTCCTCTCACACCACCTTCAAGCTGGTCCTCCTAGTACAAGGATCCGATCACCCTAAATATTTTATATTTATCCCTCATCCGAAAATTCTAACTAGAGAGCTTAGGAAAAAAAAAAAAATATATATATCGTAATGAATAATTATACGGAGTGTTCCACCCTCCTGTTGCCCCGAGCTACGTGGCTCCATTGTGAAAGACATCCCTTCGGAAATAAATAACCATTAGCTATAAATAATAATAAATATTTATCGAGGAAAAGTTAGCCACCTGCGGACTGTGGGCGGGCCTGTCTCGCCGATTGCTCTCACCAATAAAGACAAGCCCATTCACACCTACACCTGCCCGGGTTTCTTGTATCTGTATTGAGTCTCTTTGGTACTCCACCCTTCGTCAATTATTACCAATAGTATAGCTGTTTTTTTCATTTTGAGACGGAGAGTATTGAGAAATTCCTATGGTAATGGAGGATCTAGACAAAATCTTGTCCCATTATGTCTTTTTCACTTACCTTCAGTTATTTAATTAACCATACTGAAAAAATCAGAAACATTCATTTTAAATATGATCTGATTAAGTTAAAAAATGGACTTTGTTCACGCTTAAACTGTTTAATGTTTTAATCAACCTTTGTTCAGTATATAACATCTACTATCTACCCCTTTATATAAATTGATTAAAACCAAAATATATACAATTCAGTAGTTAAATCATAACCAACTCCTCAACAATTTCGGTCCTTTGTGCTTAATGATTTTATTTAACAAATTATTGCCACCGGAAAGTTGGTGTTCTTTAAAAGCGTGTTAAAGTTAAGAATGAAAAAAACACAATCTGAACTAATATATCACTCTTTTACGGTGATTGGTTTTTCACAGTAAGTACAAATTCAGGGGAAGCTAGATTAATTTAACTTATTTTGTAAGTATAAACAACTTGAATTAAATTAAACTGTTAAGGCAAACATGGATGGACACGATTGTACTCATCCGAACATGGTTAACGGTTTCCTCGACCTAGCTTTACGATAGCTCATAAGCTAGCCAAACCCTCCGACTGGAAACAGAACTACCTCACAAATAATTAACGCCTGACTGGCCGATGGATAATGACAGTTAGGAATCTGGCCTTTTAATAATCTTCATCTCACTGCCTCTCCACTCACCGTAATATCTCATTACTAAGTTTAAGGTACTTGAAAAAATTTTATTTAAATCAGAAATCATCATTAGAAAATTGAAATTTGACACCACTTGAAGATTATGAAATTAGACTTGGCTGGTTTCTGATATCACATCTTCTCACCCTACAATCCATTATCCTTAAACCTCCCCTGCCTCCTTAGCTTATACAAGAAAGAATTGTCCATAAAACACTATATGTGAGAGTGAAATTGTGAGAGTTCAGCTGGGTGCAAAGCCTATGGTCTGAGGCCTAAGGTCCTGAACAATAATATGTGTTGGAAGTGAAAAAAAGATGCTACCGGGACTGATGATGGCAAAACCCAAAAGTGTATTACAGAATCATGGTGGAATAGATACGAATGAATAGACCTGTTTAAAAGTCATGACTTCTATTCCAACTGGCAATGAAACGTATTTACACTGTGTAATTTTGAACGCTATTTGACTTTTGGCAACTCAAACTGTTATCTAGTGCTAGTTAGAATATATGATTGACCGTATTACTTGTAAGAGTGGTCTGACTTCATGTAAAACTCCATGGTTTTCATAAAACGACTAATCATTTATTGTATATTCAATATCAAATAACTCTACATGCCAAACGAAAATGTGGGTTTTGAGCTGTCAAAAGCATAGTAAAAAGCCAAGAATTTGTTTACTAAAATTCATGTCCAATCATCAAGCGTCTGTTGACTCTTAGCAGGCCTCCTCTGGCTCGTATCCGGTGACGCGGCTGATGGAGGAGCGTGGGGTCTTCCCAGGACCCCGCTTCCCTTTACCCATGCGAGGGAGGTGATAACCAAGTGATTTTAGGAGGACTCTGAGCTATTTGTGTGAATAAGCGAGTGAACGAAGAATTCTAAATATGGTATGAATGAGAACATTTATTACAATTACTTTTCGCCAATGCACTTTTATCTAAAAAAAAAACATACGAATATCCCGAATACAACCGGAAATTTGACTTATATTGCCTTATATTGGTAATGTTATTTCTGTAATTACTACTAGTGCAACAGCTATTGCTCCAACTTTGCGCTGGTATGAAGACTCACTTTTACTGTACTCTTTGTTCGAGGAAGGACAAGGGGAGAAAAATCTATTATTCTCCTTAGATTTTGAAAAGGTCATTCCATGTATGTTTATACATGGCCACTGCATGTTGGATTAGGTACAGAAGTTTAACCAGTTCAGTCGGTCACATCCTGATGTCCGCTTTGATAACCGTCCCTAAATGGCAGCGCGGAGACCCTAGCCTGGGACTGGAAGCCAGCGAGTGGGCGGAAGTGGCTGTACATTAGTCAGTGGCGAGGAACAGTGGCCTGGGGCTACTGGGATAAATGACAACACGATCCCGGCCCTCTGACTGTATGTCACCTGTCCGAAAATATTTTGCTAAATGGTAACGGTGACCCTACGACTTATGCGATACTAGGGTAGGACATGGTATTTGCATATACCTCAGCCCGCTTTAGGGCGGTGAGCATGTTCCGAGAAATGGTCGTTTATAAATTGAGTTAGGTTTGAATATATGTCGCACGAAAGAGCTGCGTATGTTCTGGTAGCCATAGTTCGAAGAATATGGATCAAGAGTGGAATTGTATGTCTACATTGTTTGAATCAGGGCGTACATATCAATATCAACCATATAATATCACCTGTAGGGTGAGAAGATGTGATATCAGAAACCAGTCAAGTATAATTTCATAATCTTCAAGTGGTGTCAAATTTCACTTTTCTCATAATGATTTCTGATTTAATTAAAATTTTTTTCAAGTACCTTAAACTTAGTAATGAGATATTACGGTGAATGGAGAGGCAGTGAGATGAAGATTATTAAAAGGGCAGATTCCTAACCGTCATTATCCATCGGCCAGTCAGGCGTTAATTATTTGTGAGGTAGTTCCGTTTCCAGGTGGGGAGGGTATGGCTAGCTTATGAGCTATCGTAAAGCTAGGTCGAGGAAACCGTTAACCATGTTCGGATGAGTACAATCGTGTCCATCCATGTTTGCCTTAACAGTTTAATTTAATTCAAGTTGTTTATACTTACAAAATAAGTTAAATTATAAATGGTTGCTTCAATGGTTCAAATTTGAGTTCAATGAAGCTTGCACTTGTTTTCGAAATAAAATATCCTTAGTCTTCGATTGATACTGACTAATCCTTTAAAGGAATAAAATCTGCTTCAATATTGACTTCCAACAAAAAAATAAGATATATTCGGACGTCGCAGACAATAATCAGAAAGACTTATGGAAGAAATGGAACAGCACTTTCACAGTGAATTTGAGATCATCGAGTCAATTGATTGAGTTAGAATCAGATGATGAAGGCAAGAAAGATCCCCATGAACAAGCATGAATATTTTGGCAACAAGTGCTCAAAATCGTTTATACGACTCCTTACGGAATACGGTAAATATCGCAAGTTTGTAATGCTGCTGAATCATTCTATGTTGGATTCATGGATTGATGGACATGTTGGAAGTGTGGTATAAAGAGATGTGTAATGTGCTACCTATAACATTTTGTACTGGTGGAAAATTTGAGATGTAGGGAAATCCAACTTCGTCATTTATCGGTACTTCAAAAATCTAGCTGAGTGCTTTGTTTGATTTGATTCATTGCCAGATTTCTTTTGATTTGTGTTTTGGCAGCGAGAAGGAGAATGTGTTGTAAAGTATTGTCCGTTGTTGAAGATTTTTGGTAAATATTAATTATAGAGTTTTTTGGTTAAATCCATAGCGAATCGCTTATGGTCTTTCTTACATATTTGTAATAAAGAGTTCGAGTATATAATTGTATTTAAAACATATGCTTATAGTTTTTCTTTTTATTTTATTATTTTTTGGTATCATATTTATAGATTGTTTCGAGATCCAAAGTGCAATTATTATTCGCCTTCTTATAACAATAACGCATTCAAAGGAGTTCAATATTGCCCTCGTTTTAATGTTACACTAACTGCACATTATGGTTTTTCGATTAGCCATAAGTTTTTCGATTCCTGACGACAATTCCTGTTCATTTGTTGAGAGTCCAAGTCTGACTTATTTCGAGTTCAGTATCCTTTTCTTTATTGGATTAGCAGGGTCTGGTACCTGTAACTCTTTAATACTAATTTTGTGGTTCATTCTTAACTGCAATATAAATATGAGTGGATTATTTGTTAGGGTATCGGATACTCTTAGGTCGATGGCAGAACGATGTTAAAGTAATAGATTTTCATAAATAATTAATGGTTGACGTTTTTAATATTCTGTTTATTTAAGTTATCAAATATGTATTTGGCATACAGAGAACAACCCACTTCCATCATCCTTCTCAAGACCAGCTATAATCATTTACAGTGGTAATCATCTGATTTTTTGCCAATATATTGTACAGTGTTTTCTAGGTCCTGCTTCTTCAATGGTTTGACTTATAAAACGCTGTGAGGCCTCAAAACATCGGTGACACCCAAAACTTCGAAATCTTACATAATATCAAATGAAAAAACATTTCCCTGAGTGCACTTAAATGTACTTATTTTGATTTCTGGGGGGGGGGGGGGTGCATTTATGAAAGGAGCAGAAAACATTGGGATAGCAACCTAAAGGATTCAATGGCAATTGCCCAGTACTCAATGTTGTCTATTGCTGGAATGATAATCTCATTAAGGGCGTTGATGGATAATGTTTTTTTTTCACTGGGCTGCATTAACTAAATTCATGACGCACTAGAGTAAGACAGTATTACGTACATGGAATATCTCGATTGGAGAATACAAAATGTCGCAACATAAAGGTTACATTTCTCAGATTCGGCTCGTTACTTGGCAGGCGTAACAAATAGTCATACATCCTCCAAGTAAGTCTGCATAGCATTCTTCTTCAATAGCTGTTTGTTGCCTAGTCTTGGGTCCAAGTGTCCATCAATCGGTTTTTTACGCCACCATAAGCGCCAATCTTCTGACAAGGAGTTATTCAAGAGTAATGGCGAATATTCAGTGTTCAATTGAAGAATATTGTCTTTTAGTGGATGAATTCTTACTTGTAAAAACCAATTATATTGGATCATCATATTGCACAGCGTACTTGATCATTTCATCAATACACATTCATCAATGACGTTTCGGCAAACTATGTATATATGCATCAGATCCTAGTATAAGAAAAAAAATGGAAATAATAAAGGAAGTTTAAGAGTGCTACTGACAAGTGTTATGTTTAACTTGTACCGTCATCATATTTTTATTTGTGGAAGTAACATCCTTATCTATTATCAGAACTTGATGCAGACATTCATAGCATGCCGAAAACTATTTTTTTTTTCAAAGTTTTTTGTCTTGAATGTTATTTCCTAAGATCGTTGATAATTCTCTAAAAAAATTGATTTTTTCTCTTCAAAGAATCCTCTTCAATGTTGACATTTTTCTTGATTTGGCTGTATGAATTTGTTGGGACACCGGCTTAGGTTAATAAAATAAACATATTAATTTTCTTAAAACATTTATTAACTTAATTTCGATCTGCTATACAGGATTTCATCAGGTCCTTCTATGAAATGGGCTGTTGATATTAGTAGACACACAAAGTATACCGACACATAGACCATAAAAAATTGTATTAGTATTGTTTTGTTTATCACTGCTCAGAAACTAGGCTGTAATGCGACAAAGTCACGGTTTTGATTAGTGGATAATGAACGAGATAGCACTGATATCAGGTATTAGTGGCGGATCAAACCTGGCGTAAGAGAATGCTAATCAGCTGGCCAAATAGCAGGCTCAACAAGTCGCAGATGAAATCGCCGAGGTTTCACACAGCCTTTCAGATCACGCCTTTTTCACCAATTGATGTCATCTTAACACCTTTTTTTTTTTTTAAGTAATAAGAATTGTGAACATTCATTCATCTTATATTTAATTTACATGTCACCATTCACTCACTTGTACATACGATATATACAAATACCAACAGCCCAGAGAGACCTCCCAGCCCCACATTATTGTCGCCTCCCTCTCATCTGAAAGCGGGAGCTGAGTTTTGTGAAATCCCCCATGTTAATCTTAGAGAAGGATTATAGGTATTTGTGAAGTTGTACAATAAAGATAAAGATGATTGAATAAGTTTTGGTGAAATTTTGAAGAGATATCAAGTATATAAGGTATATTAAGATCGTGATAAAGGGTTTTATTGCTGATAAAATAAGGGGGAATAACTATTGCTGTCAGAAATTTTGATTGAAAGGGTACAATTGACGTTTGGCCGTTTCGTTGCGCCCCGTAACTCTTTCCCGGAAGTCCAAATTGGTATTAGAATGACTTTGTTAATTACTAGTTCATTTTCTGTTGAAAGACGGGTGATTGTCCAACGCGTCTGTTTAGTTCTTGTCTTTTTACTGTTGGATACTGTAACTTGTGTACAACTTTCTAACTTTTCCTGAAATAAACCAGTCTTTAGGGCGTGAAGACGCACCTGATTGTATTAATTTATCTTATACCCAAACGTAAAAATCGAGTGATTAAACGCTTCGATTCCGAACCAGTCGTAGTTTCGGGATTGGCTGTATAACCCTGCTTAATACGAGATGATAGATGAGGGTTTTCTCAGTGGCCCGAGACGAATTTATAAAAATTAACATCAGTGACTGAGAGAGAGAAAGCACACGCCGAGATAATGACAGCTTGTTCACCCTTGAGTCCACCTGCTGTCCCACACCCCCACCATTATTTTCTCCTCTTCCTGGGTGAAATTATGTGCCAGGGAGGTGAACCATGGCCTCGAAGAACCTCGAATTAGTCCAAACCTCCACACTAATAACGAGATTGCCCCCCAAATCCTCCGGGATCTCGAAGTTATTTAATGTGGTTGTTGCAGAGTCTCTACCCATTCATCCTTGCTTTTGTTTATTTCAACGATCTTACACCCGTTATCCCGAGTCGTACCGGTTCCCAAAGGATACGGAGCGTTTGTTTTTAATCCAGCTCCTTTTTTGTACGATCCTGTTCCCGCATGTGGAGAATGCAACCGGCGGACACTGGCAGTATTTCAACGTGTCATATTCTCATTTGCATTTAGCAACAAGCCCTAATGTTGCCGTTTAATTAAGTAATAAATTTCATTTATTTACCTTTAAATTATCTTTAAACGCAGCAGGCTAAATCAAGCTTTTTCCACACGGTGGCCCGTCCATTATATAAACGTATGATTTTCCAACGCGGAAATCGGGACGAAAGCGTCTTTTCATTGAATTAATAAATTATTTGTCTGAACTAAATTGGAGTTTTCAAAATATATACTGAAAACAACAAACGAATTACATGTAAATACATACAATAACCGTTGAGGTCCTTTAACTCATAACACAGGTCTGCAACTAAAAAACTGCATTTTTTATAGATTTTAACTTACAAATGCTAGGAAAAATATTTAAAAAGTTTCATTTAGCATAAAATTTCTATCCAATTTAAAATCTACTACTCTATTGTTTATTTCTAAAATTTCCACAAAAACATGACTTCTCACATTAATTTATAGACGATCGTCTAATCAGTATCTCCTGTACTTGCTATGTAAAGCCACACTTAATTTAAATCCGGCATTAACAGTGTTTTTTTTTCTGAATTATAGCTCCAACAGTTGGTGTCATTTTTGCTTTTGTTTTATGTGTAGTGAATCCACGACAAAAAATTAATAAAGAAACATAAGTGATTTTTCGAATAAAGTATATTTTGCTTACTTTAAACTTCAACTTGGGAATCATGGCTCCTCATAAGGGGTGTACAAGATTCAAGGTAGATCTTCGTTTTTGCTTTAAGGGTACACAACCTCATTTCGCTTTGGCATTCCTACGATATGGAGTGTACAGAGAAACCACACTACCGATTGCTGTTTCTGCAAGTAAAAATATTTATAAAAAAAAAATCTTACCCTAACCTTGACTTAGGCATTAGCCTAGTGCCCCATTGCTCTAAAATACGAGTTCCACAGTCCCACTCCAGTTTGGGCGGTACAGGCCGGATTTTCGTGGGACAGAAGAGAAATAATTTACTCAGTTTTTCTTCAAAGAGAGAAATCTAATTTTTTGTAGTGATGTTCAAGGGCTCATGAAGTGCTTTGCATTAGCATGATTCATTTTAGTGGTGGCTATTCATTGATTCATCCAAAACTAGCCTCAAAGCAGTCTGGCTTCATAATGGAAATGGATTTGCATCTCTACCTACGGGACACTCGGTGCATATGGAAGAATACTGTAATGATTCGGATATGATTCTTGCGAAAGTTAAATATCGTGTGCATCGATGGATGGTTTGTGGAGACTTCAAAATGCTAACCATGTTGTTGGAGCAGTAGGCAGGTTATACGAAATATCCCTCCGTTCTTTGTTGGTGGGTTGTGGGACAGTAGAGCCAAAGATATGCCCGGACCAAAACTGAATAGCCACAGTAAGACTTCTTAGTCCCCGGCGAAAAAACTTCATCAATATGACCTTAGTTCCACCAGAAAACGTTTTATACCACCTCTTCATATTGAATTGGGTCTTATAAGGCAGTTTATTAAATCACCACCAGAAAACTTTTGGTAGTCTAGTACCCTCTGGAATAAATGAAAATTAAACTTTGGGCTCTCAAGGATGCAAGACGAGTTTAAAAGTTCATTTCATATACTCCCATATCGACTTTTTTCCTGAAAACTTGGGAGGCTATAGCAAAGTGCTGGGTGAAAATTTCATCAGGATGTCTGTGATATCGAGAGACGCGTTTAACTATGATGGGATGTTTCAAGGTTGAAAAACGAAAGCGAAGCATTAAAGAGAAGAAGAAAAGGTTTCACCAGAAAAAAGTGTCAACATAAAACTGTACGTAGATATCACAAAAATATTGTTTGATTAATTAAGAAATAATATGTTTAGTTCATCGTAATAAAATAGTGATTTTCTTAATTACAATATATATTTGTTTGTCAAACCTGTATTATTTTGTTATAAAACTGTACTTGAAGGGGTGAATGGACGACGTTTTTGGATTCAGTGCACATTATATGTCTTAATATAATTCAGGAAAAATATCCCATACAGCTAAAAAAAATTTTTGTTTCCAGACCTATATAATCTTTATAATATTTCGAGCCTTTTTACAATATTATTTGAATTTTGGATATATTAAATAGTTTTTCACAAACGTAAAACATACAGACAAAAGACAGAGCTAAGTTGGCTCATCCAAGGTATATTTTTCCTGACTCCAATGGATTTTGATGTTAGCGTACTGACCCATAAAAATTAAATAATACAAAAACTAAATTTGAAACTTAGATTTTCAATGAAGTTAGAAAACCATAAAGTTTCTGTTTTAATCTGAAAAATATTAGGTTTTTAAATGATCAGTATCTCTGCAAAGCTACTACATTGAAAATATGGGAGCTGATACTAAAATTGGGTAGAAAGCGTCGATAAACTGAGTTGAGGACATTCTTAAGCCAATTAAAAAGGTTTATGATAAATATCAAGTCAAAATCAGCTTGTTGGTGAATAATTTCGTAAAATTATCCAGTGTTACTTAGGATCTAGTCTGAAAGTAGAGCCGTTCGAAAGCCTTCCTACTATCATTTGTTTTTTTTAGTTACGGACAGGAAATAACTAATAACGATAAAACGGTACATATCTTCCGAATGTTCTCATTCAGAGATATCCTAAATTTTTTGGGGCAGTCCAGAGAAAAAAAAAACTGAAGGGTTGTATAAAATTTAATTATAGTCGCATGGTTAGTGGTCTCTTCTCTGAGGACCTCGAGGCTCCATTAATGTGTCCGATAAATTGTTTTTGAAGATTTATATCCCAAGATCTGCCGAATTTCGCGGTGCTACTTCGAGTTGTGATGGCTGCAGTATTCTGCCCTTTGCCATACTTCCTACAATATTAACAGGTGACTGATAGTCAATATAGCCTGACAATCGATTGTTTCGATAATATCGACTTAATACAATCGATCATTCGATTAACCTCCGAAAATTTGGAGATATCAATTAGCAATTTCAAGCTTGAGTATATTACTGCTAAGCATTCAGATATTTTTCCATATACTGTATTTTCAGTGCCAGTTATGTATTTATATACATGCATGTACTTAAAATAATATGATAGGTGATTTAAAAGGAAATTTATTACTAAAAGTTACAGTAAAATGATTAAAAATCAGTTATAATAGAAAATTCAAAACAGTTTTGGGACAACTATGAAAGTGAATAAATAAAACGGAAACAGCACAATGATATCATGTATTACATACGCACAAGTAGGGAAAAACCTATTAATTATACCAAGTATTTTATAATTATATTAGTATTTTAGCTCTTGAAAGTTTGTATTACATTTTAATAAGAAAAAAGAAGCGAAGAATTAAGACGAAAAAAAATAAGAAAAAAAATGTTTTCAGAGGTTCTCTCTCTCTCTCTCTCTCTCTCCCTCCCTTGATTTGTTATAACAACAAATCTTTTTAGAATGTAGATTTTTATGCTCTAATAGACTATGATAATTCCCTAGCACAGTCATTGCACTGCACCACTCACCCCTATAATTCTCTTCGGAGATTAAAACGGCAGTGGCCTCGTGACCTGCTATAACTAAGTGATAGTGAGAGTTCTGGCAATGGCCAGTTTCTCTAATCATGTCCTGAGCCTCCGCTGGCTCTTATTCAGTGACGCGGCTAACGTAGGAGTGTGGGGGACTCCCCAAGACTCCGCTTCCTCCTTCGCATGCGAGGGAGGTGACAACCTTGTGGACTTGGGGGGCTGTTTGTAAATATTGTATGAATGAGCGAGTGAATGATGAATTGTAAATATGGTATGAATGATAACATTAATCTCAATTACTCATTGCCTAATAAAAGGCAGATTGTAATTTTATCTTAATAAAATAAATGTCTCTGACAAAAAATAGACTATGATAATAATAGACTACACATATTGAAAATAGTACACCATCATACAAGAAGAAGTGACCTCCAATCAATGCCTATCGATATTTTTTATATACTTGTCGATTTGTTATAAATTAAAAACTAATAAATGCAGGGCTGGGATTGAGCGCAATCACAACTCAAGCACTTGTAGGCCTGGAGATAGCAATAAGTGATCTATTACTCCAGCGTAAGAGTACACCCACGGCGGTTCCAGTTAATGCCACTCCTTGGCACACGACACCGGTTACCGGCATATCGCGTGATATCGAACTTTGTCATTAATGGCCTTTATTCAAATTTTAGCACCGTCTCCTAGGGAGGCTGCCTACATGCATGCAGGCCGTAACGAATACCGGACAGAACACCTGAAAAAGACACGTTTCGACCGTGAAACGTCCATTGCTGATACATGTATGCTGATAAATAAAAACCAGCGGGGCTAATAACCAGTCCAAGGTGGTCTGCCTATAATATTTATCTATCCGACCAGAGCACCTTTCGACAGATTACACTTTCGTGAGGCTGAGTAGATGATAGATGGGTTAATTAGTTGCTTAATATCTAGGCGCAGGCTATGACAATAAATATGAATTATCGCAGGCAACATTTTATTTTATTAAGTGTTAAATTATTGATGTCAAATTAAACAACCTAATAAATTCAGCTACATTCCTTGAACTGAATGTTAATCGAATTTTTTTTTTGCAGTTTATGTTTGTTTACACCGTCACTTCTGAAACAAACATAAGGATTAAAAAAAAAAGGTAATCAATTCGGTAGGCTACCTTTTGAGAGATCCTTCACGACTTTTTTGTATTATTAACTACAAAAGACATTCTTTGCTCTTAGTCGTGCTTAATCTCTATATAGAGTTTTGGTGATATGTATTTCAGAATGGATCCAGGCAGATAGTTGTTGGATGAAACATGTATATACAAAAAACTGTCCATTGTGGAAAGATAGAAAGAAAATGGCACTCCTCAATTTTGTCATTATATTGCCTCTTTTCATTGTCTCTCGATAACTTGAAGATAAAAAAGAACTGTAAGTTAAAATCAATGCTATTTGTTTATCTTAGCTGATAAATTCTTAAACTGTAATCGCTTGCTACCAACATTAGTGAGTCAACTCCAAAATTTTTGGAAATGAGTAATGCGAACTAAAGAGTTTGAGAATGGTCTCATTTTTTCATGACAGAACTAAAAATCAATTTGTTCCCGCTTGAATGTACCAGTCTTTTGATATAGGGGGGGGGTGGAAATGGATCTACCAATGAGAGCAGCAGTGGCAAATCACTGTGTTATGATTGATATGAGAAGCATATAGCGGAGTTGACGTTAACAGTGGCAGATAGGAGACAGTGCAGAATTGAAAACTTTACGAAACCTCAAACGCTACTGCCTCAAAACTTCTTTTTTGCACTTAAGTGTCTCTTCTCTTTTGTAGTTACTATTGACTTTAATAGGTAAGAACTCGCATCTACCAACCCCAGTCTGTACGGTTTTACTTCTCGTACCTTCAAGTTCGTTATGAGATTTTCCATATTGTGGCGCACTTTTTTTCATGGACTCTTGAGGCTAAGGATACTACGTAGGCTGTGCATCTTTCAATTTTTTGGGGGAAATGAAGTTTGATATTAGGCCATTCGTTGAATTTAGCTTCTTGGTCCTCTCCTTCATTTCCTCTAAATCCAATATGAGATGGTCCCTTTTATTTGACTAATAATTTTCCTTAATCTCTGGCGTATTATGGTTTTGACTGGTTGATAAATAAATATACCTGGCATAAATAAGTGACTTAAAGCGCAGTGAACGGCTTGACCATGGAGCAGAAGCCGGTAGCTCGGTCTCGATATTTAGGCTCGTTACCTTCGCTATAAATTCCATGCAGGAGCCCCGGGCTGAAATATTACTTAATCTGTCCGAGGGCAGGATCATTAGCTTCCGTCTCACAAGTCACCGGCTGTTTTATAGTCCTTGTTAACGCCGTTACCTTCATTAAGTGTAGAGTCGAAAGGCTAAAACGGCCGGATTAATATAGATCAGAGTGGCGTCTGAGTGGTATTTAAGGTTCCATGTTCGTTCTATTTGATTTATGATGTTCTTTTATTTTTATTTTATCCTTTCTTGATAACGCAAACACAAGAAATGTTTAAATGACAAACACCCTTATGCAGCATCTAACTAGGCTGGAGGCATCCACGTTATAGATTATATTTAGCTTCAATAAATCTATGAAACATCAGCTATCTACATTGATGAGTTTACAAATCTTTTAAAATTTTGATCGAACCTACAGCCTTTCAAAGATGAAGGACATGGCTTGCTGGAGATGCTTTAGTATATAATAGATATTTAGATTAGATAAATGAAGGGGGGCCCATATGGTTTTATCGGTACAAACACTGGGGCTTAGGCCTTTGTAACCACCCCTGTGTTACTGTTCCTTTTGGTAAGCACTTGACTTCTTAACGAAGTCAACGGTTAGTTCCATTTTAATGAATTGTGTTCCTTTAATGGAATACTTTCACAGCCTAGAGAATGAAAACTTAGTTTGCTGAATGTTTTGCATTTTCCTCAAAAGTAACATGTTTCCTCCAGTTAACATTTAAGACAAATGGAGTTTTGTGACATACCTATCAGCGATAAGTGTCATATTTATTTTCGGCGTCTGGTCAAAATCTATATATACGTAATATATAGGCTAATATTTAATTTATTAATATAGTAGTTTTTTTGATATTTTAAAAATGTGATTTTTCACTTTTGTTTTTATATGTTCTGGTTCTTGATCTGCTATTAAACCTAGGAGTTTAATAGTTAACACCACTATAAAATATACATGGATCAGCCTGAGCCGAAAAAGATAGTGATTGACCTTAGTATTGAGAGAACTTATAGCTATTAGTAATTATAACAACATTGATAATTATAACAACGATAGTTAATAGTATAATATAATGATATCATTATTATTCGACATTAGTAAAATATTTTTTGAAGATAATTCTTTCATGATAAAACTTCATTTATTTAGCGTGGCCGTTGAGTAAGATTAATAAAGGAATGGAAGAACGTGGATGTTCTGCAGCAGGTCACCAAGTACAATTCAGTGTTTGGAATGTGAAAATTCAGTGTTGCTCGTAATCCACAAGATATTTCAGAAATCATGAAATTGCATCGCTGAGGAATCTAAAATATCGCCATATAGGAGTATAATTGTATACATTTTATTTTTACTTTAGTTTTACATTCTACTTTCTAATGTTGTATTTAATTTATATATGCAATATCACAGATTGCAAATAACTAGAAATGTTAAAACAAACAATTAATATCTATATAGATGACAAAAAAAACACATTATATATGGAAAAGGGAAACTTTATTTGATTCCAACCTTCCAGGTGTAAGATCAATCACCAAGGAGTTAAAACGCAAACTAGTGTATTAGATAAAAACAAGAAGAAATAATAATGAGTGGAACTTATTTGAGTAGAATATATATGGAATTAAGACTGAAGGTTTAATAAATACAAAGATTATTAATTATCTAGGCTTAAAAATGAAATGAAATAAAAGTCATGGGCTTGATACAAAACAAATGTTTACAATAAAAGGAGAACAAACTAAATCATGTGGAAAAACTAAAATTGAAAATTGGAAAATCCTTAGCTGCGTTTTTTGGGTGCAGCTTCTCCTGTTGGTTGCTGGTCAACCTTTGCTTCTGCCTTTGTTCACGGTTCTACCCCACCACACCTCAGGCTGCTTTAATTCCTAGTATTATTGATACAGTGACTAGAGCAGAAATAACCTGAGTAGATGAGGTTTGGGTGTTCTGGCGCACCGATATGGACCAATCAGAGAGCTCCATTTGGCCCCGCCCCTTTACCCCCACCCTACCCTAACCGACCAATCTCGTTGTCTGGAGACCCTTTAGACCACGCCCCTTACCCCCTCCTCACCCCCACCCTACCCTAACCAGCCAATGGCAGGGCTTGACGGCCATTTTGACCACGCCCCTTACCCCCACCCCTACTAGGCCACGCCCCTTTACCCCTCCTTCCCCCCCCCCCCCTTTTATCCGCCATTTTGTCTTCTAATTCCCAATCTGCTCACCAGATAGCTCTGCATATAACCTTACATCTTTATAACCATAACTTCCCGTTGACCGAATGAAGGCAGACGAGATGCATAAAAAATTTGAGGTGCTCACCATTCAAGATTTCATCAAGAGGAGACACATCAAATTTTTTGACTCACTCCGACACAGCCACAACCCACTATTTTCCGACCTTCAACCACCGCCAATGCCCGTCAGATGGAAGCATTGCTGGACCGCTGAAGCCTGGAGACAGATGGACGTGATCGAACCCCCCTGACGGAGACTGAAGATCAACACCCACCCGAGAGATCGAGGCCGATCTCCGAAGCTACAAGACCCCATCTACCTGTTTAAGCAGGGTTATTTCAGGCCCCTGCCGGGGCTGGCCAGGCTTGACCTGGCCGACTACAAACCCTTGCCTAGGTACCCCTAGGCTCCACCCTCGGTAGACTCTAACTACCTTCCTGATTCCACCCGCCTCCTTTAGGCGTTCCACACCCTATATCCTTCTCACACATCCTTCAAATGGGGGACTCCCCTTAGTGAAAGGCACTCATTAGCCCAAAATAATTTTTCCACATCCTATTTTATAAGTTTGAGAGCTAAGGAAAAAAAAAAAAAAAATTTTTTTTTATTGAGTGTTCCTCTACGTTGAAGGAAACATCACCATTCTATAAAAGTAAGTATAAACATAATTCATTTTATACAATTTAATGAAATATTATTTTAATTTCTTTTGGTTATATTTTAGATGGCTTTGTTAGCAAACATTTTAAACAATGTGAACCAAAAGTCAGAGCAGATTGGTAAATTGTCTGATCTATCGGTTGGATTTTACTATGGAATAAATCATTTCGAGAAGATCAACACCAAGTTTGGAGACTGCATTATTGTCCATCTGAAGTATACAGGACCGACTCAATATGCCAATCAGCCGTCAAAGGTGTTCCTTCCAAAGCGATTCAGCTATGAAATAAGTGATGAAATGATAGCAGAATACGAAAAAACTGAAAAGAAAATTTCCTTACTCTACAAGGGATACATCGGAAGAAAATACGATATGGAATTTATATAAACATTTTATTGTAGCTACTTTTAAAAAAATATTAATAAAATGACGTTAAAATAATGTGTGTATTTTTTTTTTTCTCCTCACGATAGATCATAAAACTTGATTTTTTTTTTTTTCTATTTATACACGTAGAAAGACTTGTTAAAACAAGTTAGTGTAAGATTATCTTAATATAAATTCATGTCTGTAAAAGGCATGTTGCATCAATTGATTTTAAATTTTTAGTTGAAAATAGGGAAAAGAACAAAACAGATTTAATATATTTAAAAAAAAAAATTTTATTGTCAAGCTTTATAACATATTTTATTACATATAATTTAAAAAAAATTAATTATATCACCGATACTGAATCAACAAGCCTTCAGTTTTGCAAGAGTAAACAGCTAGTTCTTGTAGAAAATCTTTAAAATAGAAAAAAGTTCCCATAAATATGTGTGGTTTGTCTGTCTGTTTGGCCAGTGTTCCTAAGCCACCCAGGAGGTCCTGGCCAAGGCTTCGTTACCTTTTTGTTTATAGTGGAAAGGTATCGCCCCACTCTATGCAAGGAGCTAGATGCAACCTGCAGAGACTGAAGCCCTAAGAAAACCACTCTTTAATAATTAGTGGAACCTCTATTATATAGAAATATATGTTATAGAAACCAACGATGGAGAATAAAACCGTCAGGTGTAATGTTTACAAATCTAACATTTTTTAATCAGCGAAGTATCCGTAGTTTTTAATATGGTCTCTATGGTCACATGTAGATTTGAGTCGGTTATACAAATGGGTTAACTTCCATGAAAAACTAATCTTATTAACTTTTCCCTCCAAATTTCGAGATCCCGAGACACTGGTGCTCTACCTAGTCAGGATGGTTCCTCTTGACCAGACTTCCAATACTTCCTCCCAGAAATATCCCATTAAAAACTACGGATACTGGATTCTCTATGGTAATTAAATATATTCATTACATACAATCATCAATAAGTTGTTTTTTTTCTTTCTCGTTGATTATGAAACATTTCTATATAATAACAGTGGCACTAAAAACTAATTAATCACTGTCTTGTTCAAAACATTTTTGGCGAAGGAGCTATTTGTATATTTCATATACCAATAGCTCCTAGTAAATCTTACACGTTAAAAACTAGCAGCGAGGACTAGTAACCTCTCTTATTATTTCATTATATTAACATATGAAAATACCGTGACTTTTCGGACTAAAGGAAATGAGTCTAATTATATAATGAAAAACAAAAAGGTACTAGTGAGATGTATGGCTGACTTACACAAAAGCTTAGGTGGATTTGCGAATTACACGCATTTGTATAAAAGCAAATTTGCTACCGATCACGTGCCCGAATCTTATGTCAAATTTAAGTAGCGATGGAGAAAGGAACGACATTTTCTTATGGACTACTTGCAGCCATAGGACCCACTAGTACCACCGAATATAACTTAAAGAAAATGTTAATACTTACTCTATCAGCAATACTTACGGTTAATTCCTCAATGTTCGTTTGGCTTATGACTTTGCGATACACATTTTCTTTTTTTGATAGGACCATGCTGGTGACAAAAAAAAAATTATGAATTGAATTTGTTACATTAGCTAATGTATTTCACAATATGAGTTATGAAAAAAAAGTGTGAAATCATGGAAACACTCTTCAAACAACAATTAAGTAAACTTTCTATTATATACTTTGTATTGAAAATACATTTATTTGTACGTAAAATTAGTTAAGTGTATTTATTAATATACGAGTACAGATAGTACATTCGCAATGGGTCATTGTATGCCCTGTAGTTTGCCTACATGAAACATAAAAAATGTTTTGGTCAGGATTTTGCATAAAATCGGCGCCAATGCGAGAGACATCGCAGTTTCTTTTAAATTTCCTAAGATTTTGTATTCGTACAAGTTTTAAGGATTTTTTCCATCCATAAATAAATTATTTACTGCACGGTAATAATAATGTATCAAGCACAATCGGTCAACAACGTCCTCAGATGGATCACTCACTACTTCTATATGGTCCATGGCAGCAGCGCAATGAGCGGCCGAGGTGGTAGGGAGCCCATTTTAGAGAGCATTTCTCCTCAACTCAACTCGAAAAAAAGTTTTCGCTATTATAAGGTTTAACAGAATGTTATTGATATCATTTGAATAAAAACCAAAAATTAATCAGATAGGAAATTTGTTTGGAAGCTATCTTGACACGACCAGTTTCACACTTCAACTATTCTCTTTATCCTTCAAATAGACTAGATGTTAGAGTCATGCAAACATCGAGTTTGATACTTGGAATAATGAAAATCACGAAGCGGCCGTTAAAAATGACTTTAACGATTAATTTTACGATACAACATGAACTCGGAGTGACGATGAGCCCAGCGGTGTGACTCACGTTTTGAACGTAAAGCTCGCCAAGCTGCAACAAGGGCTTGGACAAATCTGCTTAAGCGGCTTAGGGGCTTGGCTACTGTCTTGTTAGCTACCGGGGACAGCGGTGTCAGAGGCCGCATTTACATCTAACCGTGATTAACTCGATGGCCGCTATAAAACCGCTTCGTCTGCGATATCTCTATCTCACATCTCACAAGATTTCACATTTTTCATTCAATAATGCATTGATAATTATAACAACGATAATTAATATTATAATATTTGTTGTAATAAGCGTTCCATACTATATCTACAGTAATTACTGCTTGTGAAAATAATCCCACTGTCCTAATACTAATTCTCCAAATTCAGCTCTCAGAAATTTAGTAGTAGTGCAACCAACAGAGGATAAAAATCCATGAAGGAAAATGCATCAACATAATTTCAACTTACGATTCTTCAACGCCTCTCCTCTTCCCGAATCAGGCACAGTGTGATTACTTGGATTCAGACTTAGATTAAATCACGAACAAGGGACTAAATCATGGAACCCACATTGAAGATTTGGAAGACAAGAGCGCAATAGATTGTTCGGGCAACTGTACGGACTATTAAACAGGAAATCCCACCTAACATTATAAAAACAAAATTCTTATCTAGAAAGCCATACTAGAATTAATTAAGACTTCCGGAATTGATCTATGGGAGGCAAAACCTTTGAAAAAAAAAAAGTCTCAACTGGTGGATTATGGCCGGTGTACTCAGGACAGAATTTAAGACTCGTCTGGTCACGGCAGACGATACCGGAACGTGAGAATCGCCAAATACGCGCCAGTAATAGTCACGGAATATAGTACAATAGTCAACTGTTACATGAGATGAAATAGTTAGCGCTTGGCTGCTCACCCTAGCGCCTTTACACCTATCCGAACGCCTAACAGCGATAGTTAGGGATTATTACAAGCCCCTAATCACCTCTACAAAGCGGAGCCTATAATGGAACATTTGTATTTGATCCGATCCCTGAGACGTTATATTATAGCGCACTGACACGGCCCGCTATAATTCTAGCTCTGTAATTGACAGGAGACTGGCCGTTATTAATAAATTATTGTGTCTTTTGAAGGCCCCCCCTCCGGCTACCGGCCTTTTTATCTTTTATCTCTCTCACTTTAATGACATTTTAGTTTTTAATTGTTATATTTTCTGCAAGGGGCAGTTTGTCTTCTATAACTGGCGGCCGAGTTGGACATCATTTACAGCTGAGGAATCCTGTCCATTCGGCTCTACTAGACTAGGTAATTATTGGAGCAGCTCCGATGCTAATGGAGCTCGGAATAACGAACCCCTAAGAATGCCTATTCATGTTCATTATCTAGCGTAATATCATAACTGTCCGACGGGATATAGGCTCGCGATATTATTTTTTTAATCGATATGCTAATAGCAAGTGAGCGCTTTAAAACATGTATGATGAATCTTCCAACTCAGTATTAGCCTGAGCAATAATTAAGCCAGAAAATCCTTTACTATCGTCAATTCGAAAGCTTCCCCGGTTGCAATTTTATCAAACAAAAAGGAACTCAGCAATACCTTCTGGGAGTGCACTGAAGGGTGCCCGCCGGGTGAGGTCTTGGCCCAGCCGCTGCCCGTCGAGCGTTAGAAAGAAATAAATAAACCTGTGGTATTTGACCTTTGCTGGCGGCCTAGTCGGTGGGTAGCTTAATTCGTATTTGTTTATTGATCTGACTCCATAAGATCTTAAAAGGTGTGTCCTGACTGCCTCCTGAATGGTTAGGAGAAGAGGTACAAGCTAGGTAGTTTACGTGGTCACGAATTCACACTCGGTATCTGAGAGTTCATTATGTCTGTTCATGGGTTCACAACCGGAAAGAGACAGACTGGACCGCTGTGGGTGACGCTACTATGTACATTTTGTAGGTCCCCAGAGATCGTCCATTGGAAGTGATGGCTAGTTTTTGCCAGACGAATCTCACTAGGAAGGTGTGGGGTTTGACATCGCCGGACTAAAGATAGCAAGGTTAAGGATACAGAAGTGAAGGTAATTAAATAAGAAACCCATGGTCCGAGCATACCATCAAGAGCCAGTACTGTAATAGTAGTCGGCTACAGGAATCTTCTGCTGATATTCTAACAATATTCTATTGTACCTACTGACCTTAAACGAAGCTCAACATTTTCCAATTCCTGATCAAGAAGAGTGTATTTATCAAAATCACTATCAAAGCGAATTACTTACTACACTACTCGCTTACTACATTTTCGCCTCCATCGTTCGTGGGAAAGGAATTTGCGCCAAGTGTTTGGTGGTGGAGTGTTTGTTCCAGGGTTGTCGGAAAACCAAACACTCGGCTGCGGTCTTCACCAGGGAAGGGTATCTACATGAATACATTCTCACGGCTATTGCCTGAGGAGCTGCCTCTCCTCTCGAATTTTTACACCTATTTAGTTCCTTCCCGTTTGTTTAATGTTCACACCGCCTCCGAGTACAAGATTATGCGCGTTGATTCTCCCCAGTGTAAGCAATGCCGTAAGAAAAGCATATGTTGACAAAGTGGGATACGAGTACACACACATGAATATCTTGGAAAGTATTTGAGTATATTACAAATTAGTGTTCGATTCTTAATTTATGTTTTCAAGGAACTTTGAGAAAAAAGATGTACTTCCAGGATAGGGACTCCAAACAAATTGTTTAAGATTTATTGCCATAATAATAATTTTTATTGCACATAATCATATAGCAGTTCTAGATTTAGTCATAAACTTGCGTACATAAATTATAGATGTAATTTGAGTTTATTTACAAAATAATATTATTAGTGATGGAGTAAAACAATAAACCACCAACTTAGAGTTTATAAACAAATCAGTGCTTTGCACTTCCTTTTTGAACTGTATAATATCATTAAAACTAAATTGAAAAAAGTAGTAATGTTTCTTTTTTACATTATTTATTAATTCACAATTGTGACTAGAGTTATAACAAGCAAATGTACTGTAAATATGATAAAAAAAAAAAAAAAAAAGCATGAGAGGACATCCAGTTATACAACCTCTCTTATATTGTCGAAGCAAAGTTTGAGGACATTTTATTTTTATTATTTGGAAGACCTCAACTCCAACGTTTCATCAGACGTCGTTGAGTGTTTCTTAATGTCGAACCGGCTTTTGACAGAGTTTGGCAAGCAGGACCGATACTTCCACATATTAACTTCTTTATACTGAAATCTTCCTGGGATAAATAACATTTTTTTTTTCAGTAAGTGAAAATTCAACATCCTCCTCATTAATGCTTGACAATGCAGGGGTCCATTAAGGTTCTATACAGCCTCCATTACTACACATTATCTTTACCTCTGGCATATCCACATCTCCTAATACATTACACCAACATACGCAGATGATACAGCAATACTCCCAATACCCAACTCAAGCTTCTCTGGAATAAAATTACTTGGTTAAACTTCACTCTTAGTGTATGTCCAAGCATGTGACCAGGTAAGTCAGGCGTACAGTTCTTGTATCAGTGGGTTTGGGCATCACTGTAGTTTGTCAGGAAAGTTTGCGTATAATGGCCTAGTACAGTCGTGAGCGTAAGGAATTTTGAGTTCAGTGTGAAGAATTTGATTTGCACGTAAAACGCACACCTGCGAAAATTTATAGAACTTTTGATTGCAAAAACAGTACGGTTCTAATGTAACTCTTCTTAGCCCAACCATAAATTTTGGCTCCATACGTCCAAATTTGTTTACGTAAAATATTGTATGTTGATTGTTTCTGGGACGAGGGAAGCTTAGTACGTTGGCCCAGTAAATACTTCAATAGTTTGAGCCTGTGACTTAGTCTTAGTCGTATCATTTTTGTACGTGGTTTTCAAGTAAGATTGTTATCCAATGTAAGTCTTATGTATTTAACTGTGTCGATTTGTGTCAAAGGTTGGTTATCAAAACAACAGGAGGAAATTGACCACTTAGAACGGTTAACGTGACGTGTGAGGATTTAGAAGTGTTAATTTTAATTTGCCTGGCCATACACTAAGAGTGAAGTTTAACCAAGTAATTTTATGCCAGAGAAGCTTGAGTTGGGTATTGGGAGTATTGCTGTATCGTCTGCGTATGTTGGTGTAATGTATCAGATGTGGATATGCCAGAGGAAAAGATAATGTGTAGTAATGGAGGCTGTATAGAACCTTAAAGGAGCCCTGCATTGTCAAGCATTAATGAGGAGGATGTTGAATTTTCAATTGCTGAAAAAAAAATGTTATTTATCCCAGGAAGATTTTAGTATAAAGAAGTTAATATGTGGAAGTATCGGTCGTAGTATGAAGAAAAGTGCTGCTTGCCAAACTCGGTCAAAAGCCGGTTTGACATTAAGAAATGCTCTTGTCACGTAGAGCTTCTTCTCGAAAGCTTATACGCTTACATATCAGCCTTTCTATAGTTTAGAAAGAGTGGAAAGAATACTGACAGGCCAATATGAAGAAGGTAAGTGTAAAGGTTTACTATAGCAAAAAATCATTCTGATATGGGAAAATTTCCGTTCAAGAGAAAACTGTGTTGTGCGTAAGACAGGGCTATAAAAAGAAGAGGAAGTCATTTTTTTCAAGGCCTTTGATGAAGTAATTCGGGCCTAATAAAATCATAACCAGGCGATTCCCCTTGTGGTAGCCGTTTGATTTCATGAAGGGCTTCTGAAGGACTGAAGGAATCGATAGTGGTAGATGTGTGTCAAGTACTCTTAATACTTCGCTGTCATGTTGAGCATTAGTTAGGTGAGGATAGGGTTTGGAAACAGAGGAGAGGTAGTCAGCAAATCCTTCTTCTTTCTGTTCGTCCGTAATGTCGTAGTCTGAATTTGGGGAACCTCGCAATGGCCATGACAAGGTCTTGCGTCGTAGGAGTTTTCGCATTTACTCTCCATCTTTGGTGTTAATGGATGATAAATAGTTGTCAAATGTTGCAACTATGCAAGTTTTGTAAGCTTTGAATTCGGGTTTTAGCGTGATGATTATAAATCCGCTTATCAGTCAACAGTCTTGTTCGGTGCCATTGTTTTCTGGCCTTTCATTTGTCCGTTATCAGTTGTTCATAAGAAGGGTATTGGGGAAAAAAAGTATACACTCTTAGCTGGCAGGGGTATCTGAGATGAAAAGGCTGCCTGTTGATGATTATTGGTAAAGGAGCCCACTGCTTTTTGTAATCTGTTTGGAGTCTTTAGAGACATAGGAACTACCACTCGCTCATTTGTCTGAATCAAGTTGTTTGATGTTCTTGATTTACTGTTATACGATCTGAGGAAAGATCAAACTTCGTGTGAATATAATAATTAGTAATTTTTAGTGCTCCTACTAAAAGAAGACATTCAGAATATCAGGTTGTTTTCTGTGTAATGACGGCCAGTACCTTGGAAAATCGGGTGAAATATAATTTAATTTTATTGTAGTTTAAACAAATATTTAGCTCCATAATCAAAATAAATCGGTATATTGATAGTGTAATATATTTTTAAACAAATATATAAACTTATCATATTTAATATATGGACATAACATTTTTAATCAAACGCTTACTTACGTATTAATAATATAACTAGTGGAATTAATATTTTCATTAGACCAAAGTTTTTTGTTTTTTTTGAACTACGTTTCACCATAAGCAAATTTTTTTAATAATTTTAAATATAATCCAAATAAAGGAATACAATGGCAAGGTGGTCCATGTTTCTGAATACTTATTTAATATTAAACAATTGTAAAATTAACCATGATAAACCAATTGAAAGGTACAAAAACAGGTGTTTCAAGTCTTAGATGCCAAAATTTTGTATTTTGGAGCATCTTGACTTTATTTTTGATTCTTGGGATTTAATGTCTCTATAAACATAGGGGAAATCAGTACGTTTAATCTGGTCATTTCTGATATATATTTTGAGAAAACTTACATGAAGTAAATTACTTAATTTAAAATGTGACCGAACTTTTTTTCGCTCATTTTACGTCATTACGGGATAGCTTTATAAATTATGCACAGTATAAGCTGGGGGTGTTGTTGATTACACCTTGGAAATCTCTGAAATCGTCAGTTTTACGACCATCACAATACAACATACAGACAGACAGTTGATTATAAGGTACCTATTCGAAAGTAGAGCCTAACCCGCCTGGCTCTGCAATGACGGTGACTACTTGCTCACAAGAAGCTTAGCTCGGCTCCTTTGTGGCCCAGGTGCCCCGAAATAGCTGCCACTTAGTGATGGTTATTAGTGGGCCTTAACAAGGCATAGCATCTCCGGTAGCTAATGTCTCTGATTAGTGATATATAATGCTAAATAAAATACCCCATTGAGCCGAGCCCAATTTTAGTGCCTTGTAATTATAACCAGATTTTAACCTACTTTTTGTTTTTCGCCCCGTACTTAAAAGCGATCAGTGTAAGATGAACGAAGATGACAGGCAGCTTGCTCCTTCCGAACATAACTAGACGATTAACGAGATTTGGTAAAAAAATACAAAAGCAAAGCAAGGAGTGTGCGGAACCCCCACGCTTTTCGATTTTCAAATTATCTACTGTGAGCCGAGACCATTTAAATTTATCAGTGACTAGTGTTTCAAGAACAAGATTTCACTATCAAACACTGATCCAATGGAGTACACCAAGCGCGAAGAAACAGTTTTCGACTTTAAAATACAGGTTTTCCTTGTGGTGAATACATTGCTATAAACTCAATAGGACTTCGAATTTACTTAAGTTGAAATATTCTAAAACTGGTATATATGGTAATACAATTCAATACCGCTAATCTAGACTAATTGTTGCCAGAGAGTGCGCGATTAGTGAATATTTTGTATTATAGAGGAAAGATATGCACTTTTGAACATGACTTCTTTGGGGAACGATTTCTTCCCATGTGTCACATTAGTGTGTCATGTGTCATACATACACGTAACATACATAAAAACTGGTTACAAAGAAACGTTTTACTAAGCAAAGCAGGTAGTAATAGTAGTGATAGGTCAGTAAAGTAGGTTGAGTAGTCGGCAGCGAGGTAGGGGAGTTGTGATGGGGAGACTTTACCTTTCTGGACCGCGACAGTTTGACGTTTTGAAACGGACCTCCGGGAAAAAATAATTAGTGACCACTCCCTTTCACAATATGTTAAGGGGGGGAATGTTTATTTTTATTTGTAGCACCATCGAACATTACATGAAACTAACATGCAAAATACCCCCCCCCTTTGCACAGTTTTAACGAATTTGTACAACTACGGCTCAAAAATAAACGTATTATTATGCAGAGCAATATGTTTCATGGAGGGATATTTTTCATGTCATCATGTAATCAAATAGAATTTATATGCCTATAGCTCAAACAAGCAGAGGGCTCACAATCGTCTGGACATACAGATAGACACACAGCTGAAAACACTTCTGATTTTGGAAAAAAAAATCAACGAAACCCCCAAAAAACAGTACTAAATACTTTAATAGAAAGGTTTCTCGTATCCTGTGGCTTACATAAGTTATTTGTATACAAATATGTTTCCTACTTTGAGACTTGGATATGAGTAAAACCCACAGTTCTATCATAACATTAAGATCAACACATTTTAAAGAAAATTACAAAACATTTTAGAAGAAGTTTCATAAGTGCCCCAGTTTATCTTTGGGAATAATATGGAAAAAATGTCATTAGTATTCGAAATTTCCACCTAGTTCGTATTGTAAATCAATTACGCCAGACAAGTGTGAATTTTCATAGCGTATTTGTAATTCCATTTCACTGGCTAATATTTCTTAGCCATTGCATGACAGTAGTAAATGATTATTGTCGGCGAATAGGGTCCGCTATACTCCTACTTGGCTTTTCAACTGCGCTATTTATGAAAATTATTGCTCTTTCGTATTAATAAATTCTTCACTACTAAATATAGAACGAAATTATTATTTGCCATGAGAGATTGGCCACGATATTAAAATGACCGAAGGCCCTCTATGTATATGGACATGGTTACCTAACGGCCGAGATTTCACTGAAGACCTTTCACTGTTCGTTACTTTTTTTAAGTTTTCAAAGACGTTAATAGTATTAGCCCTTTGCTTTTTTGCAATTTCTTTCTAAATGTTCTATATAAATTTATGTTTTTGAACATATGTTGTTTGAAGTGATACTTTATCGGCAATAACTGCTTGATATACTCTTGGCATTTCGACATTTTCCCTTGAGTCAAAAAAGGATAGGCACAACAGCATAAAAGCTATTTTTCAGCTCCCTTAAAAGTCTAGGTGACACTAACATTCACGATCTACAAAGCCATTTTGGGGAATCAATGTGTTATTCAAAATCTACAAAGCCATTTTGGGGTATCAATGTGTTATTCAAAATCTGAACCGCTTACTTATGCTTTCCTTCCTCTGTCTGTTTCGCTCCATGCGACTTCCGTGTTTGATATTGAGATTTTACCTAGAAATCCCATTTGATGTTGAAGACGTGAAAAACATTGCCTTCTACAAGCAACCTAATGACACTAATTTATTTGGCATTTGTTATTTTTAAATGAGTTGTTTGGACATTGGAGTATGCTCTGCTAAAAGTATTATTGTGAAATCGATTGTAAATTTGGCTATTGCTAGCTCGTCAAATATGAGGGGCGTGATGTTTCCGTTTAGGATAGGTACGTTAGTCAAGAAGGTTTGATAGCTTTAGTTGGGTTTAGGCAAAGTATAACATTTATTCGGGTTTTGTCAGTGTTTATCTCTTAATCATCCGCAGAAGTGAATTTGGGGATTTTCTTGAGTTATCGTCATCGCCGGTCTGCATTAGGTGTCTATACAATTTTAACGGTTTGTTTTAGTAAACAGAGGTTTTAACGTATTTTGGGTTTTGGTAATTCAGGATTCACTGTCTTCTCAGTATTCCACAGGTCCGCCTCTAAAAACCTATTTCTAGGGCAAGTGACTTCTTTTACCGGAGATTAAAGCCGTGAAAACAAGTTCACCAAACCCAATAATTTGAGGTACGATAACATTGAAAAATATCCGAAATATACACGCCTACGGCAATTCCTCTGTCTATCGCCAATCTTTGAGAGCGCTGACTTGACTGAGCTTTTTTCCCGCGGTGGGATGGAGCGACAGAAACAAATCTGCCCCAGTGAGCCCGCGGGCTCTTTGATAATCAATTATCAAGCAGAGAGAAAAGTTTTGGATACGCCGAGTTTTTATTATGTTGTCAGGGGAGTGTCGATCATGGACAAGCAATCAGTTGGCCTTTAATTGGGCCTCCCTTGTAGTTGGCCTGGTTGGGACAGCTAGCCTAGTTCGTTTAACTGTCGCTATCTCTTTCACTGCTGGAGGTGGTCATTTATGCAGGCCTTATGTTTTTAGTCCAGTCTGAGTAGCCGTAAGAATAATTGATCGATTGCTACCAATGTGAATAAAGAAAAAACGCCATGGAGTTCAAAAACAACGTACATTGATTTTACGAACGGAATTACAGATTAGAAGCTAAAGTTAATTGTTGGAAACAACTAAAATTCCAGAAGAGATCAAAGCGGGTTTGATATGAACGAAACCAAATGAGAAAAAATGGATTATGTACATTAGCTATTGATCGTTTAAATAATAATGGCAAAATGTTGGTTGTCTTCAAATCAATAGCTGAAGGAATCCAAATTCTGTTGTAACTTAAAAATTTAGTTTGTTCCTTTACAGTTTCTAATGTTTATTTATTATGTTTTTTTATCGAATATTTCTGTATTATTGATATAAATATATAAAAATGCATGTGTGTAATTATCAACATACATCTAAATCGATCTAACAAACACAAAAACGAGTCCCAAAATAATAACTATAGGGCTTTATTCTGGTTTCATATACAGAGACAAATTCATTTTTATTAAAAATTATAAGCTACAACATATAAGCTAGTCGCTAGTTTATTCTCGACTAGCGACTAAGCATTTTTTATTTTTTAATTGGAGTATCTTGGGTAACTAAGCTTTGGTGGGCAATTTTTTTAGTAATTTCCATAAAATTATAACTGCCATTTCTCCAGTTTTGAACGGTCTTTTTTTAAAAAAATACTTAATATAAAAAATAAATGTTTTACCACATCCGCCGTAGTCACCTTACTTGCCGCTAACTGACTATCCGATCATTCTGTCTGATGGCTAGCTGATCATTTTTTCAGAGCGTTTGATGCATTTTTAGAAAAGAAAATCTTCCAAAATGAAATCGAGGTAAAATGAAGCAATCGGCGGCAGCTAAACGGTAATGACAACTAAACATAAGCAGAGCAGGGAGCCACTGTTTGTGTTTGACAAGCACACACATCGTGGGTGTCCCTAGATCACACGACGCCGCTGATATATGACACTACTCAGCAGCATACCCGAATAATCATGATCTGGCTGTCATATTCTGGTGTAGTGGTTATGTCAATTTACTCACAATGGTTGCTGGGACAAAAGGACAGAAATTGCAATCACTGCTCCTTGAGAAGTGAATCGCCCGATAACTCGTAGCGATTAAAGTAATGACTATTACAGTATACAACTACAGACTTCAAATACTTGTTTACTGTTACTTCTTGCTAATGAAAGGACTGCGACCAAGGAAGTTGATAATTTGCGTACGTTTTGTCAATACTGTTGTATCTGCCTGAAGTGTGTTCGGTTTTTTTATCCATCTATTGAAGTAGGTGTTACAGTAATCGATTAATTAATTGGGGGTTTTCTGTGTCATTCTGCTTACTTTTGAGTACCGTCAGTGAACAACTATTCTTCATTTTCAGGGAATGAAGATCTTAGATGTACTTGTGAAATAGGTTAGGAGATAGACAAAGCCTTGGGGACACCTTGCTCAATCGTCGCTAGCTGGAGAAACATAATGGTGAAAAAAAATTATTTCCGGCATAAATACTTTATTTACAAGAATGTTATGAATATATTTAGCATCGCGAATGTCTCACTTCATCAGAATTGAGAACTGCACGAAAGAATAATACACTCTCTACTATTTATTTTTTTGTGTCATTCTTCTTTTGTCTACACCTACCCTTTCAGCAGAGACTCAATCCAAGAATGTATCCATAGCGTTCAACCCACGAAAACTTAACAGCAACTGCATAAATGATCCTTCTATTCTTAAATGGAGTAAAATCACTCATTAAATGAGAGGAATCGAATGTGAGCCTTAGGATTGAGATAGAGAGAAGTTGAAAATTCCCAAGATCACTATCGTAGACTGGCTGCCATTGGTGATAAACAGGCAACTGCAACTGATTAGTGACCTTTCACTTCTTAGTGGGAACTGTCTTTTTACCTATCTCCTTGTAGTTTTTTTTTTCCAAGTAACTTAATATTCTGGGACTCCTGGGAATTTCTTTTATAACCAGTCAACTTTAATAGGTTTTAAGTAGTCAATATATCACTATAGATGGTTCAACAAATAAAAAGTATTATTTTTGGCAAAAATTCATAAAAACAGTCATTAGTAAAAACTCTTGCGGCACTTCAGACGGGAGGGTTAGCGTCTTAGCGTTCCTTTACTCTATTCTTTATTTACTTCATAAATACTCAATCGATGTAGCGAAATGTCGTCACACTTATCGTGCCAACTAGTAGAAAATAACGGTAGGTAGGTGAAATATTTAATATTGATTTTTTCAAAGTAAAACTTCTACCATCAGTCTGGTGATAACGGATGTAAAGACTTTTTGTACGTTTAAAACCTAGTAAAAATTATAAAAAACAAAAATCTGATAATGAGTTGGTCTATGGTTATGGATTATAGGAATAATACTGACGGAACGGAATCCGTGGCAGTGGGTGCAGCCAACCGTGAACCGATTCCATTCATAACTCGGGCCAGTCTCATGAATGAACAGTAGCACTCCTACGTCTGCTTCGCCACGCCATTAATTGCTTTTAAATAGCACCACTTCATCAAGGGCCTTTGTTTTTTCTTCATTCTCTGTATGTGCAACCATATTTTATTTTCGGCAGGTCAATGAATCCAGAGGGAGAGACCTTTTTACCATATCATTGAGCTTAACATAAGTTGTTTTTTTATTGGTTTATCTTTTTTTACGCAACCCTATAGGCCTAAGGAATGAGTTTTTATGAGAGGGGTAAAAATTTCATGAAACTTTTACACGATACGGGTTAATTACTACGAAAAAATTGATTTTAATATCTTTTATATTAAATTATAATCCGATAGTCCCTTTATATGTTGGAATAACATAATAATAAATATGATAGGCAAATATGTTTCTATATCAAGTAGTTATATAATTACTTAATCATGTTAAACTACCAACTCTTATGCACAAAAATTTTCATTTCATTTCTGAGAATACTCGTAATAGTGACAGCTCTCAAAAAATTGCAATTTCATGTTGAATTCCTTCAAGCTGTTTGTGCAATGCCAAATTTTAAATTTGTGTCTCCCGTTCAAGTAATCCCTTTTACTAGAATAATTTGTTTTATTTTAAGAACGAATTTATTGTCTAGCCCGAAGGGAGAGAGAGGGGTAAAGTTCGGCGATCGGTACATTTCAAATTCAATTCAATGGATCTGACATATAGGTATATTTAAGGTATACCATTCTGATCAGGTGTTGTTTAAATACTGTAATGGTGATAAGTTTCACATTTTCGAAGTCCCTTCTGATGACATTTTTAAGTTTTATTTTTAAAGACAAATAATTTTGAAAAAATAACGCTTTGAGAGTCACATGAATCGTTAATTTATTTTATTACGAAATAATCTGTTCATTTTTATGTTCTGGTCGTTCAATATTATGGAGTAGGTTTATTTTAATTCTCTATAAATAACCCTGAAACAGCCAAGGATACGACCGTCAACATTCGATCGTTAAAGACTATCAAAATTATCCTTTGTATTGCTGTAGCAGACAGACCTGAGTGTAATCTTGGTGGTGAGGGAGAATGGGTATCGCCTTGACATTTGTCTCGCCTTAAAGAAACTTTTAATCAAACGGGCAATAAGTATGTCAGACCATCAAACTTGTACTTGGCAACCAGTGAATGCATGGCTGAACTACAGAATAAAAAAATAATCTATATTATTTAGGCTTTAGGCAAAGTACTTTTATAATTGTACATGAGGACAACTGACAAATTTCATTTTAACGTTTTGTTATTTTTAGGGGACAATGTCTTTGAAAAAAATACTTTTTTTTCCATTTCATTTCAGCGGTTATGCTGAGTCTCATTATTTTCCTTTCAAATCGGCTATATCATGAAGAGTTCATCTTAACGAATTCCCCGTCGATGGAATGATCACCCTGTAACATGTACGCCACTTGCAGGCCCCTCGAGGCCGCCACTAATTCATATCGGTAGTCAGGGCCGTGGGCGTAACAGCATAAGAACATTGAAAAATAAAATATAACACCACCTCAATAATGAGCTCTAGGAGGCGACTGATTTAGTATTAACTTATACCCCATTATAAATATCCTGTGAGTGAAGCCTCTCAGACATGGCGGCTACGGTACCTGCAGGCCGGGGAGTACGCTGAAATATAGGGAGTATGTTTACCCCATTATATAGGCGTAATTTAGTATGATAAGATAAAGTCCAATAATCGTATATTAGGTGAGGCAATCAGAGCGGTCCTTACCGGCATAGCTCCCTTCATCTTTCACCTGCCTGACTCAGAGGATGTTTATCCGTGCATTAGTTTAGTCTTTCTAATCTCCTTCAGTCGAGGGGAATTTCCCCTTTTTCTACATATAGAGATGTAAAGGAAACGGTGGCTTTTTCAATACGCAATTCCCCACTGCCAACAGAATATCTTTACTTCAATAATAAACTAAATTGTATTATTTTAAATATAAATATACACAAAATAAAGTGAATGGATAATATCCAGAGATGTTTGGGTCGAGTAGACTGCGTCAGCATTTTTTAATGAAGCCTCACCGAGCTGAGTTTTCAACTTAAACAAAAAAAAATCCGGTATTAACACATAAAATAAATACATAATAAATAAAACTTATTATAGCCACCTTATAAACGCTCAGTTGCTTTCAAAACCACTTAACAAGACTCACGAGCGGTGCATTACATGGAAAATAAAATTATCGTTACCAAATCAATTACTTGGCATTCTCGCACCCACCGTCTTGGGCTGCTATGGTATATATCTTCGGTCTCCTGGAAAATATAATTTAAATAAATACATTAAAAAAAAAATCTCTCGATACATAAATATTTTCACCTGACTTATCCAGATAACCACTCCTCTAGCTCAATTAAAATAATTGAATGGAATTTATTGGGATGCCATTTAATTATTCAAACTACTTGATTCGATTACTCTATCAAACTCTTAGCGTACTGCATTAGCGTAAAGTTATAATAAAATAAATCGATTAATGTTGATTTGATTCGATTTTGGTCCCAATTAATTAATAATAAATAAACTCCGTGTTGATCAATGGAAGAAATTTAGACATTGTAATTGAATAAAGATAGGGCATAATTGAATTTACGATACGATAAGTGATGTATTTACATGACTGAAAATTAAATGAAATAAAGTAGAATGAAACAATGAAAGGAAGGGATTGATAATTTTACATTAGGCTTTTAGAGTTTTCAACCCCAAGTAAGAAGGGTTACTGGTCCTCGTCTGTCCCATTTTGTCGACCTTCAACAAAATTGACACTTATTGGCTACAGTCAATGTAATTATTTCATTTCTATTGCATCATTAATTATGTATTATGTAGAGTTACACGCATAACATGGCATTATCCCACTGTGTATACATAATCATCCTCTACCTCAAACAGAAGCAGTAAAGTACTTTGGTCTGGCTAAAACTCCTAAACCAGCCACTGAACAGACGATCACGGCTACCTCTAACATTAAAACTGAATACTATTGCCTATTGAGATCCATTTGAACATTTGGAACTCAGAATTATGGGACAAAAACAAAAAAATCAACCCTAGCTGAAATAGAAAGATAGAAATATAATACAAAGATGTTAACCAAAACTACTTAGACTTATCAATTGTGCATCAAGTACACCACGGAGATATGACCTTACACACAAATTGACGAATTCCACACGTACATATCTACATCAAGTACATACTATACCATCAAAAACTATACAGAAACCCGAATCCTCACATACTTGGACTATCTGGTCAAGACTTGGAAAAGGGGACTGAGGGTCATGTGATCGATAGTGTGTACAGGGAGGAGTCACTATTGAGTTTCAGTCATATACCACCCAACTTATCATAGAAGTAAACAGCCTACGTAAGGGATCATGGAAAATTTTAACTCCTCCTTCCATTAACTGCGTAAGGCTTATTTTTTTTCTCTCAGTTGACTAATCGTTAATCACATAATTGTGTATGGGGATGGAAGTGATATTATTACCAGCGCGGGATGGACACAGTGATAGGAACACTTTCATTTGTATCGACTTTTTCATAATTAAAATAGTATTGACTTCAGAAGAAAATAAATATATTATAGACTTCTGAGGAAAGAATTTTTTTTTTTTTCAAAATGTACGGGAAAATAAAAAAAAATGCATTCTGTAGATATAATTGTCTGTAATTATTTAAGAAAATTTTCATGCAGTATTTTTAAGTATGCTATTCACGTTCTTCGAATCAAGTTCACTTGGTTGCGGCAGGAATTAAGGTGAGATATTACGCATTCTTCAGGTTTTGGGTGGTGTCCCTTTTAGGTTAAAATTATTTGAGTGCATAGTGTATGCATATTTTTTGTCCGTTTCAATTATAGAGTAGAGTCACTTTATGAGCCCCTTCTTGATGTAATACTTCTTTTTGTGATAACAATTTACTTCTATTTGTTGAAGATACAATTCACAACCAGCTCTGAGACATTGGAAAACCCATTCCTCCACAATGACTATGTGCTCGTGGCAATGTACTACTACGCTGCTAGGCAACTGTGAGAGCTATTTCCGGTCCCCTAGGCACTGTCACACAACTCACTTCGAAAGGCGAAGGGACAGGTAAACCCGATGAGCTTGCCACGGCAGGGACAAGTGCGTAGCCCGCTGTTCAATTAGACAAAGAGCAGCTCATTAGGCTACTTGGGCTGTAGCTCTAATGGAACAAGGCACGACCCGCGTGTTCTGTGGCTCTGGATCAGTCGTCAATTATACACACAGGGCTTGGCCAGCAACAAAATGTCCGTCTCTGATTTTTCTTACTTTCCACTTACCACCGGGCCCCCACTTTCATTAATCTTCACCTTCGTTAAGCGGACACCATTAGCCAGGGTCGGAGGGAAGTTTGTGGGCACTGGCCAATGACCAGGGGACGTGAGGACATCATACCGTTACCTATGAGATAGGCAACAGTTACAGCTGCTGTAAACACAAAAATTACGTATATTTGACGCACATTGGTGCAAAAAGAGAAGCGTTTTAAAGTACTTTTAACCTTTTGTTTTTCTTTTGATAATTTTATAAACTTTTTTAGCTGTGTGCGACCTCTTATCTGTTAATTATATATTTATGTGTATTTTTTTTCGTTCATGGATATGATCTACCAATACGCAAATAATGAGTACATCGCAGTATGAGCTTAAAAAGCAATACAAGTAATTTCTGGGCAGACATCTGAAAGTAACTTTTGGTCCTCTGGTCATCTTCTCTATCACTTCATAAACAAAATTAACGCATCACTCGATTTGTTTTAGTTAAAATTAAATAAATTATCTGCTTTTATTTTAACTAACAATTTAGGTTGATTAGTATTTAGTTGACATCAGTGTGTATATAAACCGTAAATAATGCTTTGTTTACTCGTTAATCCCTTTTTCACAAACATTAACATTTGATCAATCAAATTCATTTCATAATATTCGTTCTCGCTCATTCTTTCTCTTTATAAACTCTTTGTAAATGAGTTTAATTTTGTTCAATGGCTCCAATAAGGCATATATATTAATGCAATAGCGTAAAGTCCCCTAGATGCACAACACTAAGAGACGATAGGAACATCCAGCTTTGCGAAACCGGAGCATCACCGGAAATAGTATTAAAAGTTTCATCAGACAAGTCCGAAATGTTTCCATTTCCAGTAGGACTGTAAGAAGAAGGATTAATGAAAATAACCTTAGGGCTCGTCAACCTGTATGTGGACCTCTCCTTACCACGGTTCACAAAATGGCCAGCTTTCAGTTTCCCGTGAACATGTGAATTGGTCTTTAGAAAACTGGAAGAGAGCTCTCTTTACAGGTGAAGTGAGAATTGGTCTCAAGTCTTCTTTCGACGCTCGTACTAAATTGGGTTTCTACATGTGCTAAATACCTCTGAGAGGTACTTAGGAGATATAATCGAAGAATCGAGGGATTCTTGTTAATGGATGATAATGCCAGCCCCCGCAGAGCACGAATGGTTGATGATTACCTGATTGAGGTTGGGATTGAGTGATTGGTTTGGCCACTACGGAGTCCATACTTAAATCCTATTAAACAAGTCTGGGACCACCTGAAGCGAAGAGATGGGATTCATATCCTAGCCCCCTTGAAGAACTGACTGTAGTTGAAGAGTGGGACAATATTTCTCAGGACTTCATTGAAAACCTCTTCCATTCAATGCCAAGGCGTTTAAGGGACGTGATTCGTGCCTGGGGTGGAAATACCCGTTATTGAGTACGTTTCCTTGAACTAATGTTTTTCCAATTTTATCTTTTTCTTTATCTTAACTCAATATGTACCTTCTATTATCAGTTTAAAGCACAATTTCGTTATCAGATGACATTTTGTCAACCAAAAATATTTTTGAAGTCTAAAATTTGAACACATTGGAAATCTATCAAAAAATAAGTGTGGTGCGTTAATTTCATCCGCGTAGTTTTCATATTCTTCATAGTGGTCTATGTGTTTTCTTTTATACCCATTCTGTCTTCTTCATCTCGTTTTCCATCTATTATATTGTCGTTCTTGTTTCTAATACATTTCCGATCATCCTTCCTTCTTTCAAATTTGTCAGGACTAATGAAATTACATTTTATTATTATCATTTAATTTAATTTTTAACTTACTTTACGAGTATCTTGATTTTACCCTCCCCCGATCATTAAGTAATAATTTTTTCCGAACATAATTGACATTTATTTTTATAACTGTGATGCTTTCTACATACAGTCTATCAATATATGTTTGACAGTCAGGTTCTCAACATAGGCATCGTTAAATTGATGAACATGTGATTTTAATTAGGTGCTAACTGAGTGTTTTGGAGTATATCAAAGATGTAACCGACGACACCAAGTGGATTGACCCGAATAGTTTGTTGGTTGTAAATGGAAGGGAAACACTGCTGATGCGAGGAAGGAGAGGATGAGAAATGGGGTGGTTCGGTATTTGCTAGATCGGATGCAGGTATTATAAAGAGGCTGGTTAATAACATATGGGCGATTCACCGTTAGTGGGTGAGGGCTTTATCTTAAGTGCGTATCAAATAGACATGGGGTTGCGGAATCCCTTCTTCAACTGCAAGTGCTTGTTTTTATTTTTATAATAGAGAGATGGTCTATGTGTGAACCTTTCCTGACAGAAAACCATTGGTTTAATTTGTTGACTTGTATTTTGTATTAAATTCCTTTCAATTTCTTTTTGCATCAAACTACCGGAAAGGGGATCCCAACTTCCAATCCCAAATAACGTAAAAAGTAATTTTTATCCCAGTTATGGTATTTTAAACAACGCATCAGTGAGTTTAGTCTGAAGTGATGTGGAATAAACGTTTAAACCAACTGATCGATAAGATACTTTTCACGACCAATAGCTTGAACACATTGGCAAATATCCTGAATATATTTAAAATTGAAGCATCTCGTAAGGATGGGTATCCAGTTCATAATTTCTTTCACCTATACCCTAAATACAGTTTTTCAGAATTAAGAATTAAGTGATTTTAAGAAATTACCAGCTGTAACGATAGACTGTAGATGTACTTTCTCATTTTAAAAAAAGGTAACATAATGTAGTATACTATCTGCTTACTGTTGCTGGGCTGCGTGTACCTTTCCAGAAAAAGATATATTTCTTACCAAATTGAAGTTAGTAACCTTTCATTAGAGGATTATTATTTGTTTTTTAGATGAAAAAGAACTAAGATTCCATAGAATAAAAGTAATGAATGTTCCCAGGTAGATTATTTGCGATTTAGTTTCAATGAGCAGATATTTATTATCAGGCAAGTTTCCTGGATGCACCTTTGTACCAAGCCGCACTAAAGGGAACCTCAGAGCAGTCAGGGGACTCCCCCTGCCTGTTCTAGGGCGATTTTCAATCAGATAAGTAATCTACCCCTACTCAGTGAACCTTAAAGCCTAGTCCACCGGAACATGTTTGCCGGTCTTTGCTGTGGGGCTGTCAAGATTTCTCACGTCTGCTCAGGGACAACTTATTAGGCCATAAGTAATTGTGATAAATCTTCTCATTCATACCATATTTACATTTTATCATTCACTCGCTCATTATACAATATTTACAAAAAGCCCAGAGGCCTCCCAAATCCACATGTTTGTCACCTCCCTCTCATGCGAAAGAGGAAGCGGAGTCTTGGCAAGTCCCCCACGCTCGTCCATCAGCCACGTCACCGAATTCGAGCCGTGGATGGTGACGAAGAGCGTGAGAGCCACAAACGCTTAGAACATGATTGGAGAAACTGGCCATTGCCAGACCTCCCACCGTCACGCATTTATAGCAGGTCACGAGGCCACTGCCGTTTCAGTCTCCGAGGGGGATTATATAGATGAGTGGTGCAGTGCAATGAATGTTAGGGGTATTAGGGTGGTTGGAAAGGCTACTGTGGAATTTCATGAACTTGGAAGGGATGAGTTCAAGAATGTAGAGTATATTAAGATATATATTATGAAGGGTTTTGTTGCTAACGTGACAAGGGGAATTTACTATTGTTCTCAGGACTTTTGATTGAAAGGTTGGATACGCTTGATGTTCGACTTTTTTGCTGTTCCCCATAGCTCTATTCCGTATGTCTAGATTGGCTTAGGTATAATTTAGTAAATTAGTAATTTATTTTATATTGAGAAATGGGATGTTCTTTGAAGTAGTCTGTACAGTTGCTCAAAGCCTCTGTTTAGTTCTTGTCTTTTTTAGCCTTGTATGTTGGTTCCAGGTCAGCTGTTTGTCGAGATGGAAGCCTAAGTACCGTACTAACTCGGGTACAGGGAGAGGAATCGAATTAAAAAAACTTGTGGCAGAGGATGAGGATAATGTGGGAACATTTTGATTCATTAACTTTGATCCGCCATTGATTGTGCCAATGACTGAGGACGCTGACCTGTGGAACTCCTGCTTTTATGGGATAGTAGTTAGAATATTCTAAGCCACAGCGGACTTGGAAGAAGCGGTTTGAAAGGTAGGACTGTAGGATTATGAAAAGGGTCAGTGTTAAATATGTTTTGGGCTTGTAAAGCAAACCTGCGTGCCAGACCTTGTCAAAAGCTTGAGTTATGTCCAAAAAGGCAGCAGTGCAATACTGTTTGGTTTCAAGGGCTGAGGATTGTCGTTGGCGGAAACCAAACTGGTGTGTAGGAAAAAGGTTTTTGGATTCAACAATTGGAAGTAGACGTTATAATAGAACTTTTTCAAATTTTTTTGGGAGGATAGGGAGTAGGCTAATTGGATGGTAAGATGAGGCGTCGTTGGGTGGTTTACCGGGTTTGTTGAATAGGACAATAATGGAGTGTTTCCAGAGGAGAGGAAAGTGCGTCGTTCGGATAATGCAATTATAAATATAGGTTAGGAAGATTATGGATTTAGGAGGGAGTTGTTTGAGAATTTGAGGAGTAAGGAGATCATATCCAGGGGATTTTCGGTAAGGTAAGTTTTTCAGAAGGCATTTGATCTCAGAGGAGTGAACGGCTTTTGGTGGAAGAGGAAGAGGGATAGGTGAAGTGAGGAAATCTTTAAAAGTTGTGCTATGAGCATGGTTTTGATAAGAAAGGTGAGGTTTGAAAGTATGGGAAAGGTGCAGAGCAAATTCCTCCGACCTATCCCTATCCGAAGCCGCCCAGGACCCATCATCACGACGAAGAGGGTATGAAACAGGATGATATTTTAGGATCTTGTTAGTTACATTCCACAGAGAGTTATCCCTGGTAGACATAGAGGAAAGGTGGGAATTAAAAGAATCGGAACGGAAGGATGCCAATTGCCGCTTTACCAACCTGCAGTACTGATTGTACGAGCGGCGACCAGCAGGATGTCGGGATCTTTGCCACACTGTTCTTGATCGGCGTTTGGATTGGATTAGGTCTTTGAGATGCTGAGGCAATCAAGCACTTTGATCGTGAATTTTCGGATGACGGTGGGGCGACGATGCCTCCCAAGCCGACCTCTGGATCAGAGTAGTGAAAGAATGCACAGCATTGTCTAGGTATTGGGATGTTTTCAGGGGCACTTTGAGGTCTACGGAATCTGTAAGAAGCTGGCGGAAATGGCAGAGCAATATGTCCGTTCGAGTGCGCATAATTCTAACATTAGTTAACAAGTGTAAACTACACAGATTCGTTTTCCCTTTGTAGTTGGATGCATATGATTCTATGTTATACTCAGAGCAAGAACCGCTTTCAGAACTGAATACGGAGAAGTGAAATCGTAACTGTTATTTGCTTGATAATCCCCTCTTTGCAAGATTATAACGATATCAGTAATATATTGTATGCTGTCGTTATTTCGACATTCGTTCTATTGCGCGTCCTCAATGAGACCGCTGCAAAGCCTCTAAAAATTGTGAAATTATCTATTTGTCACTTCTGGGGTCATAGTTTTCATGCATTCCACTGGAACGGGCTTTTCAAAGTGTGAAAACTTCAACAGGGCAGTAGTTCCCCTATTGAAACATCAAAATTTTGATGGCCTGTCCTCGTTTGTAGCGGCTTATGTAGTTGATTTCAGTGCTTGTAGGATAGCAGTAGTTCATTAGAAAATCTGCAATTAGTTTTAAAGCAACTTCAGTGATCTACATATTGAAAAATATGAAATATAACAAAAACCACGGGAGGCAACAATGAATCCCAGTTCGATGGGACTCATATCTTGTATAATGTAGACCCGTATTTCACGCCGATGACATGGGGACATGTTGCAGATCTGAATCGCAGCATTACCGATTTATAATTTACTCAGCCCCGCAACAAAGACGCGCAACATTGAGTCCTGGTGTGGACTAAGCTTAAGGGTGGCTGGACTCCCCGATCTGAAGACATTATCAGTTAGGGGTGCTAATTAAGAAGACCCGGGAGGACAAACGATCTGGCGGGGTGTGCTGACGGGAACATCCAGGTGCCGGATAATTAAAGCCCCTGACGAATGCCCACTAGATCCAGGGCCATCCTCATTACCCTCTATATGGTAATGTCTCCTCCTCAATTAACAGGGTAGCTGAGCGGCACCGATTTACAAGCTGTTACTGGGAGCCACCCGGCCCTAGGCTCCCTCCTCAACTTACCTGCATTTTTGGTCTGCATGGACGCAGTGAGGTATTACGGAGAGGTCGGTAGAAAATTAATTGTACATTAAAGAGATTTTCCGGAAATGTACCCAATATATGATTTACGGCATACAAGTACAATATTTACCGTCTTTTTAATAAAATAGACAGAAAACTACGGCTTTTGGTCGGGTACTGTATCTATCTAATAGAGGGGGTGGCTCCTCATCATGACCGAGTTTATCATTTCGTCCATTGGGATTAAGCTGTCATGATAAACAATGGAGTCAGATTACTTGTTAGTATCATATTATTATTATAAGATTATTTAATAATGCGGAGTATCTTGCTCTATGAGTTGAAATTTTCTATATGCTCAGCAAACCTTAAATTGTATGTTCTACAAACATAATATTCTTTATAACCTAGTTCACAGTGTTAAAGCTTCATTAGAGGCATTTAATCCACATTGCTCAAACGGACTGTAACGTCATGGTTTCGAGTCTTAGCTGTACAATCTCAGCAGTCCTAGTGTTTCAACCCTAGTCAAAACAAATAAAGTAAAAAAACGAAGTTAAGAATACAGTTTTTAATGTTACCGAAGACATTTAGACATAATTTTTTGAAATCAGGATGGAATAATTTGGCCTGAGGTAGTAAACTGAGTGGCTGATATCGCAAACGAATTGCCCAAGACAATGCTCAAATTTTATAACTACGTGAGTGTAACTAGTGCTAAAAAAAAAGCCTAAGAATTTCTGGAGAAGGTTGACCGTTGACGATTGTGAAAGTGAAATTGAGGCGAAGGTTGCGTTTGAGGAGTTGTCTAAAATAATTAACCGCTGGTGCGAGGAAACTATGCTGCAATAGAATGGTTCGAGAAGCAAGAGGAAGTAGGCGCTTCACAGATATTTCTACGACTGTAAAAAAATGCCTAAGGGGACACAACACGTACCAAAAAAAAAAAAGACAAAAAACTAGGGATTTTTGGAATCTTGTTATTATGATTTTATATCACAAATAATTATTATACACATAATAAAGAACTGTTTTTATATAAGACGGTTTCCTTTTCTTTCATATAATTTTTGGTTACTACAATGGGTAAAAATTTAGGCAACTTCAGTGCACACCCATTACTTATATGCGTCAAATTGTTTAATTAATTTCCGATATTAATGGACTTTCTGGTAGAGAGAGGAAGTTTCTGTTATCTGTATAAACATTCTCTTATCTGTCAGTGGTCCTGTGACTGTTGGCTAATTGATTATTCACTCTACCTCATTTTATTTGTAGGAAAAGGAGTATTTCACAGGGGGATTCCTAAACGTGAAATAAGTATTTGATGCATTGCCGGTGCGCTCTCAAAAACGTTTCCGGAAAATTGAAGGTTACAAGTAGTTTGTGGCAGTTGCATTGATTTCTTGGATTGTAGCACCATGGATAATAAGCAATAAGTCTTCATTACTAAAAATTAATGAAATAATTAAGGAACGAACACAAAACAAACGATAGAAATTCAATAAAGTTAATAGGTGTGGGGGTGTGGTTCATTTAATCCCGCACTAAGCCCCGATTTCTCCTGCGGTAATGAACGTTTTTCCTCGGAGAAAAATGGTAATAATTGTCGTAAGCTGATTTAAGGTACTCACTCGAACTGGAGGCGGAGACAAAAGGAAATTCGAAGTCTTAAAGTTGGTTGAAGAAGAGTTATTTCTGGCGTTTAGATAGGAATTCTATTCAAGGAAGTTTTCTTCGCCAATTAAGGGAATATTTTTTTTCATATTGTCACCGGTGCCCTCTCATTACCGTCCGGCCAGCAGTTCCCGATCAATCAGCCCTCAGCTAGGAATAAATCTCCAAGGCCCCCTTGTAAGGCCAGAAATCTTCCTTATTGGCCATTATCCCCTACGAGAGGAACGCTCAATGGATTGGATTGACCAATAGAAAAAACAGGTGGTAAGGTAACTAATTAATGGAATTATAAATTCCAGCCTATGCGGTGGAACAGTCCGTTAGTAGACCGCAGAAATGCTCCGATCCATATGAAATCATCAAAACGCATTCCAAATCATCTGGATTTTTTATATGTTCAGTTTAAAAAGCAACGTAACCGCGTAACCGAGTTTCCACACTGCGTTTCGTCAAAATACCGAATAGGTTATTTTAACAATCATTATAATATAGTTCATAAGCTATTGAACTACTGTCTACCCCGATTATCAATCATTTTCCTTCACTTTCTTTGTCCTTGATATCGTTTTTATAATTCTGTGGTGCTGGGGTGAGCTCCTGATTCATAGATTAACTAGTTGTTAGCGAAAATGTTACTTGTAAGCTACGTGGAACCTAAAACTGGAAAATGCAACATTCAATTTATACAAGAGTCCTTTGTGGCATATAATCCTTGAACGGTGACATTGGGCCTAGCGAATTAAATGGTCTGAAATAGTGGGTTGTTGTTCTACAATTTGTCCCAACACTAATATTTTATTTTATATTAGTCCTTATATATTCTATTACGTCTCGATATTATTTCTTTACTCTCAGCCTACTTCGTTTATTTATTTTTCTAAAAATTTATTTCATAATTTTATTACCAATGGAAAAAAATTGTTGGGGCTACTGATCAATGGTTGCGCTAGTTGTTAGGGCCTGTGTTGGCCTAGCTCGCCACCCAGACGACTGTGGTAGGCGACCACACCGAAGACACCGATATGCCCAAACTAAGATGCCCAATAAAGAGGCGGGAGTCAGTCACAGATCCTATCTCCTGTCTGGATTAAAACGTCTCCTATCTTTATTTGTCCTCCCTAGGGCTCATTACTGCCAGGGTCCCCCAGGACTCGTCCCGATACCGATCTCATCTAGGCCCAAGTGAGATGTTTCCTTCAGGTTATCTCCCATCTAATATCATAATCTAAACCAAATAAATCCTTGTTCGTCTCCGGGGATGGGAGATCCAGCCTGTCCGTAAAACTTTTATCTTCCTCATTTGCAAAAATTGATTATAGAGATACCGCTCGCTGTTGGAAAGCCAGCGAGCGCTAGTCGGGAGAGTTAGTGCCTGTTTCAAATGAGACGATTTACGTGGGCGCGTGTTTGCTGTCTTGCTGAGGGTCACACATATATACCAAAAGCAAAAAATAGCTGAATGTCACCTGTCAAAAGGTTTAAATAAATTCCAACTCTATAACATCATTTGACGTTTTTGGAAGAGTTCATATCATCCTTTCTAGGGATTCGACTGTCCTGAACATCGATTCAAGTATTCAATTTTCGTATAGATTTAATGTAATAAATTTCGCGAATAAGGAAATTAATCTTGTCAGGTTAAATATTGCCATGAAACTCCTCCTACTTGAAGGACGAAAGAAACAAAATGCCCAGTTGTTCTCTTCTGTATTGACCAGCAACGGCAGGTCGAACTCGTTGCAGCTGTACTTTCCTGGTACCGCAGGTTCCAGGAAACACATCAACTCCCCTCCCTTAAATCTAGGCTCCAGAAACCATTTCGCTTTTCGATCATTTCCCAACTTATATCCATTGCTTTTTTAACTGGAGTTCCTCCAGGTCTTCTTTCACTGCTGGCACTCCTCCTAGTTCTTCCCTTACTCCGTCGTTTCGGATGCTGCCTTCATGAATCCCTCGAAAATATCTCAGTTCGGCTCAAGTGGCATGTGTGAATTCTCGGCTCTATACAGAAAGCAAGAATGTGGAATTGGACAACCAAGTGATGGCTTCATTACTCATTTCCTATTTTCTTATTATAATGGAATACATGGAATAGAAGACATTATTTCATTTCCTGACTTTTTTTTTTTAAACAAGTTTAAACTTTTTTGTGTTAAAATTACAATCTGCCTTATTAGGTAATAAGTAATTGTGATAAATGTTCTCATTCATACCATATTTACAATTTTCATTCACTCGCTCATTCATACAGTATTACAAACAGCCCAGAGACCTCCCAAGTCTACATGGCTGTCGCCTCCCTCACATGGGAAAGAGGAAGTGGAGTCTTAGGAAGTCCCCCACGATCCTCCGTCCGTTCGAATGTAAGGTATATTAATATCGTTATGAAGGGTTTTGCAGCTGACGTAATAAGGGGCATTTACTATTGTTCTCAGGACTTTTTATTGATAGGATTGGATGCGCTTGGTGTTCGACTTTTTTGCTGTCCCCCATAGCTTTATTCCGTATGCTCAGAATTTCTCAAGTATAACTTTATAGATTCCCTGACTATTTAAAATTAATAATTGTACCCAGGTACTGATAATTAATTATCAGCGTCTTTCCATTTCCGTTGCATATGCTGGAGTATTGGGCCCAGTTTCCTTGATAAAGGCATAATTTTCCTTTTCGAGGGATTTATTATCACAACCTCCCTTTTCACTCCACATACCTTCTTCAGAGGCAATTTGTAATCTTTCTAGACAATCTACAATCGACCCAGATAAATGTGTGACAGCTGGTTTGATATTATAAATGTTCCATTATAAACACAATGCTAAGTGGTGAAGATGATAAAATATATGCCTTGTAAAGTTTTCAAAAAAGTTATGACTTTCTAAAAAAGTATAAGAAATGTCATGACTTTACACCTTTCACCATTTATCATTTTTTAATATAAAATTATATTTATTCAATTTTTTGTAGAAACTTTTGAACTCTGTAAATGCCGCTCGCTGGGAAGAATACTGGTATAAGTCAAAACACTAGTTTTGGGAAATCGCTCTTAACATTTTTGATTCTTCCCGTCTATTCGTCTATTGCAGACGCTCTGTTTTTTCTTTTCTTATCTCATGGATCTAATATATTAACATTTCATACCTTCCCCATGTCATATGCCATTTCCATTGTCTTTTCTCTTTGTATTTTTATTGACCAGCGACAATTTATTCATAAAAATCCTGCAAAACACCACTATTCTTCCAATAAATTTGGCAATCATTCATCGAGACAAAAAAGCTGTGTTATTTTGCTGTACCATTCTACAATATTATAATTTTTTATCTATCGGTGTTTAGAAACCTTCATCTAGCACAACTTCGTTTAATACAGCCTTTTAAAGTATTGATATAATGATGAATGTTAATTAAAATACAATAATGAGCGACAAAACAGTTTTTAAGTTAAGAATAATCACATTGAACAGTCTTCATCAGTCAGGAGGAGGGGACAGTGAACTTCTTAAACGTTAATCGCAAAAGCATTTGTAACACAAAATTCAACCTCAAACAAGAAAGTATTAATAAAATCAAATTAACATTAGGCAACAATAAACTTAGAAAATGTAAACGATAAAACTTAAATCTACACTGAATCATAAAAAATAAAACCTAAATCTTTACTGAACTTGATGCCTCAGAACTATTTGTGTTTCCAAGGCTGCTACAAAAGACATTACTGACAAACCTTAGCTCAGCTCAACGAAACCATAGTGGCTTTTATGCTCTCTGGGTCGTTCCTTGAGTTATTGTTAAAGCAATACAACCCAAGAGAACAAGCTCTATCCACTGGCATATTAAATTCGAAAACGCATTTTTTATACACCAGTATTCTTTCCGGCGTGCGATATGTTTTTGTTATGATACATGATCTGCTATTGTTATTATAAGTTCTTTGTAATAAATGATGATTTGTTATTTTGAAGTAACTTTTTAGCACTTGACTTTGTGGGTTAACACTTTTTCTTTCATCCTTTGGTATGTACTATCAGTGTGATTTCAATCCAAATATAGTTAAATCAAAAAGAGTATTAGGTTTTGTCTAATGATTATTGACAGACAGTATTCGCCCATATCTGCAATCAACTAAGTACAGTACATCCTTACCTAGGAGTGGACCCCTGACTACATCTTCAGCTAGAGGGGAGCCCGACAAGAGGGAATATGACGTACAGCCCGAGACCCGCCCACTTACAGAACTCCCCGTGTACCTGCAAGGAGAGCAGCGGAATTGATTGTGAGCGCGAGCTGGCTACAAGTGGCCGTCCCCTTATCTGACCGCTGAGCCCAAACCGAACAGATATACGGTCCACCCACGCCATCATCAGGTTTATGTCTTCATCAGCGTGGCAGAGCCGATGGATGGTGGTCCGGCTCGACGTTATGGCCCCGTGTCCCTCCGCCAGGGCCAATAAAACCAGCCGCCACGCAAATAAGAAAAGGACATTTCATTGCCTGTACTGTCTCTGCTGAACAAGCCGAAACTTTTCACTTCCTAGGGGAGGGGAGGGGAAAAAACGGACAGAAACAAAAGACTATTGACTACAAATTATCGTTTTGCATTTATTTCGCCAAGGTCTGACTGACTGATGGCCAGGCAGAGAGAAGTGGGGTATAAATGTCAAGTAAAAATAAAAAAACGAATTTAAAACACACTATTGTTTTGAGGAAATTCAATTAATATAAATCAATCAATATGCCTATAAATGATGAATGCCAAACAGTGAACTTCTTAAACGTAGATCGCAAAACGTGTGCGTTTATAACACATAATTCAACCTCAAACCTAGAAATAGAACCAATCTTAAAATAAAATTAACTTTAGGCAACAATAAACAATAAAATAAAAGTAAAGGATAAAACTAAAATCAACACTGAATTATAAAAAACTAAACTAAAATCTTTACTGAACTGGATACTTCAGAACTATATTCCAGTAAGAAGGAAACACGCCGTTATAACGGCTATAGGTAGGTGGGAGTCCTTCTTCTATCTATCTACCATTTATATGTAAAGCTGCTATCAATATCACACAAATGTATATTGAAAATAAATAAAAGTAAAGACAACATAAAGAAGAAAACACTAATGTAAATACAAATAGCCTCATATACCGGTTATCAGAAAATAAATAAATTTCTCTAAACCGTGGTCAGCTTCTACCTCAGCTTGTCAAGGAATGAGCTGAGAACCAATACAGGTCGCAAAACTCAATTGGTACCCTGTGAATAAATAATAAAGAATCGTTTTTACATATGTAAGTTGGTTTTAATAATTCAATAACTGATTTTATTAATTATTATCTGTAAAGATTAATTAAATTACACGTTATTTACCAGGTATCCTAGTGAATAGTCACAACACAAACAATAACAATAAGTTTTATCTTGAAAGTAACCTTCACACACCAAACACAGCTAAGTAACCTTCTCACAACAAACACAGCTAGCTAGATCATCAGCTGGAGTTTACGCCCCCCCCCCCCCCGAGATCGCTTTTCCCGGAGGACGAGAAAAGTGACAATTTGTTACTGTGAAACTAATTTGATATTTTCTTCTTCTTTTCCACAGCCAACATCATGCATAGATGATGATATCCTCTTTAGAATCCTAAATGGCCCAATTCGCAAATTTATCAGTCTTCCTTCTGTTCAGATTGCTTCCGTTTTCAACACATACTTCATCTCCAACTTTGAATTCGTGGGTTTTTCGGTTCTTGTCTACTCTCATTTTATTTATTCTAAAACTCTTCATAGAGTTTAGAAATGCTTCATCTCTATGTTTAGCAAGATCATTTTGATTTAGTTTATCAATCGGACAAATTAACGATTGCTTTCCGAAAAGTAAGAATGCTGGCTCAAATTTGGTTGAAGAATGAATTGTCCTATTGTATTCTGGCACACAGTCTTCAGCTATTCTTGACCATGCACGTCTGTCACCGCTATATATCTTACACCTTATTCTGTTTACTAAAGTCTGGTTTAGCCTATCGTTAAGTCCATTAGACTGTGGGCAATCAATAGAGGCGAATATCAATTGAATTTTCATCTTTGCTAAGTGTCTCTTAAATATTGCAGAATTTAAAGCCGTGTATTGGTCTGCCAGGATGACATTGATTTTATTTTTCTGCGCAATGGGATCAATAAGTCTTATGAAATCTCCAGCAAATTGACCTGTCGTAATAAAAATCCACGCATACCTACTAAAATGATCTACCAATATATGCATAAATTTCTTAGGTGATCGATTTCCACCAAAACCACCAACAGAATATATAGACATGATCTCATATGGCTCAAGTGCAGGACTTAGTTTTGACATTAAACCAATGGGTCTACTAGTACGCACTTTATTTTCCATACAAATGGCACAATTTTTACAGAATTGACTTATTGATGTATCAAAGTTCTTAAAATAGTATATTGGCCTTTTTTTCTCTCTCATTTGAGCGACGCCAATGTGGCCATAATAATCATGTACGCGGTGGATAATTGTGATACCAAAATTAGTTGAAACAAATATTCTAGTTCTACCTCTTAATTTCTTGAATATAATGTTACGATTTTTTACAGTTTTTTTAGAGGAATTCAGCTCTTTAAGGTTTTCATTTTGATCATTAATTATCTCATTCAATTCTTTTAAATTTACTACTTTAATTTCATCTTCGTTTTCAAAGTATTCCAAAACCGGTTGTCTTGACAGAAGATCTGCTAGAACATTTTCTTTTCCTTTTTTGTAAATAATTTTAAAATTAAACTGGGGCAAATAATAAATTAAATCACCCAAAATTTCGTCTGATTTGGATTTTAGATTTTCTAATGGCTTATGGTCCCTGCATACAATAAATTGTCATCCAATTAAATTATATTGCCAATACTTTATAGCTTTACATTCAAGATAATTAATTTCCATTTCTTTCTTTTTTTCAGAAAGTTTTCTTGAAAAGTATGCTACTGGATGCAATTTTCCATTAGTTTGAGGTTGTTTTAAAGTTGTTCCAATACCCAAGTAACTAGCGTCTATTTCTATATATACATCTTTATCTTTATCATAAATTGCTAAAATTGGGGATGAACACAAATAGGCTTTGACTAAATTGACTATTTTCACATTCATCAGTCCACTTGAATTTGATTTTCTTTCTTAGCAATCTATAAAAAGGTTCAAACTTCTCCGCACTATTTTCGATGTATTTCAAATAAAAATTAATGGAACCTAATATACTTCGAGCTCCCGATTTATTTGTTGGGCTCTTAAGGTTTTTTATAGCTGTTAAATTTTCTTGTGCCACCAACAACAAGCCTGTAACGAGCACCCAACACTGCTATCCGACTAAATAAGACTGCACTACATGCCTAGAGGGACTCTAGGCCCAGCCACCAGTGGACTCTCACCACTGTACCGCAACTATCAACCTCTACCGAGGCTTCCCACACTCCTTAATGCCCTCACACCACCTTCAAGCAGGTACTCCTAGTATAAGGATCCGCTCAACCCAAATATCCATTTATTTTTCCCTCATCCTTAATCTTATAATTAGAAAGCTTAAAAAAAAACATAAATTTACCGAACTTAGTAATAAATGATGTTTTCTCTCGGTCTTCTGCTTTTAAACGGATGCTCCAGAAGGCTGAATTTACATCAACAACACTGAAGTACTTGCAGTTGGGCACTTCATCTATAACATCGTTTATAGTTGGAATGGATAACATTCTGGTATTATCAAGTTGTTCAATTTTCGAAAATCAATACAGAGTCTGGTTCTGCGACCGTCTTCTTTCTTAAATGCAAGGGTCACCGGAGATGCAAATGGCGAATCCGACTCCTCTATAGATCAGCTTCTAGTAATTTTGTAACTTGCGTTTTAATCTCTTGTTCATCTGGTATAGAACATTTATATCCTCGGGAAGTAACCCATTCTTCTCTTATTAACTTTATTTCAGCTTCTCTTGATTTCACTCTACCAACATCAAATTTATGTTTAGCAAATACATGTTTATATTTTTCTATTAATTCTAAAATTTCTAATTTTCTATATTCATGTTATATGTGATCTAGATTTGTTCTACATTCTTTTAGATTTTTTGTTTCATTAATATTGAGTGATAAATGCAGGAGTTCCACAGGGCAGTGTCCTGGGCCCCATCCTCTATAACCTATACACCGCTGATGTCCCCCTCTACTCCCAATACCTTCTTGGCCACATTTGCAGATGACACTGCAGTCTTGTCATCCCACGCAGACCCCGACATAGCATCCCATAACCTTCAAAAACACCTTGAAGAGATCGAGTATTGGTGCATACAATGGCGGATCAAAGTTAATGAAGCAAAATGCTCCCACATTACCTTCACCCTTTGTCGCAAGACTTGTCCACTAATTCTATTCCTCTCCCTGTATCCGAGACAGTACGGTACTTAGGCTTCCATCTTGACAAACGACTGATCTGGAATCCACATACAAGACTAAAAAGACAAGAACTAAACAGACGCTTTGGACAACTGTACAGACTACTTCAAAGGACATCCCATCTCTCAATAGAAAATAAACTACTAATCTACAAGTTATACTTAAACCAATCTGGACATACGGAATAGAGCTATGGGGGACATCAAAAAAGTCGAACATCAAGCGTATCCAATCCTTTCAATCCAAAGTCCTAAGAACAATAGTAAATGCCCCTTATTATGTCAGCAACAAAACCCTTCATAACGATCTTAATATACCCTACATTCTAGAACTCATCCCTTCCAAGTTTATGAAATTCCACAGTAGCCTTTCCAACCACCCTAATCCTGTAGCACAGTCATTGCACTGCGCCACTCATCCCTATAATCCTCCTCGGAGACTGAAACGGCAGTGCCCTCGTGACCTGCTATAAACGCGTGACAGTGGGAGTCCTGGCAATGGCCAGTTTCTCCAATCATGTCCTATTGTATGAATGAGCGAGTGAATGATGCTGTAAATATGGTATGAATGAGAGCATTTATCTGTATTATTATTGCCTTACAAAAGGCAGATTGTAATTATTGCACAATAAAGATTGTTATATTATATAATATTGAGTGAAAAATTAATTTCTGATTTATAACATCTTTTATTTTCTTCATTCTTCTTTAAAAGTGTCATCATCTTTAGCTGAATTTGTGTTCACCTACTTCTCGTTATTTTCTAATCGTATTATTTCATCTTTATTGACTCTTTGTAATATTTTTAAATTTTCATCTTGAATAAGCTTAAATTTTCTAATGGCATCTAGACCTAAGAGTAAATCATATGAGAAATTGTTATTTTTCACTATATATGTGTTAAGAGTATTTGTTAAATTCCCTATTGTTAAAGTTATATTTGCCCGGGCAGTGCTGAAATTGAAACCATTAGACTGTTTTAAATACAGACTTATGTTTTATCAGACTTGATTTCAACAGATCAATTACTCGTTGACTTATCAAACTTTCATTTGAACCACTGTCATAAACAGCTTTGATTTTCATCTTTTTATCAATAAGTACATGTATCTTAATCAATGGATTCAATTTCTCCGGGCCTTCTAGTTTAAATTTTTTTCATTTCCATCAATTTTCACAATATATATTTCTTCACATGTGTTATTAGGATTATCAGCTGATGAATATGTCTCATTTAAATTAACTAATTTTTTTGTCACAAATAAATTTATATTTCTGCATTATTTTTCCGAATGATAACGATTTGGCCATCCTAAATTTTCACAAATAGAACAGGGTTTCTTTAAAGCAGAGCTGGCTATTTTATTTTATTTATCGATTTTCTGTTTGAATTTTTCCAACGTTATGCTCATACGTTGATTTGGTGTATCGTTCTTCATTCTGGAAAATTAATTCTCCTCAGTTCTTCAATAATTGTTATTTCTTCTCTGTCTAATTCATCTTGTACTACCAATGGTAGTCCCACAACTATCATATTGATTCTTGAAAAAAACTGTACTTTGGCTTTACACTTCCAAACATAACCTTTCTTTTGCTAATGCATAATCAACCAATGAGCCTCCTAAATATTTCAAACTGTTTGCTTTCCTAATCTTTGACCAACCTTTAAACTGTTAAAAAATATTTTCTCCATTCAGACTAATTTACTAGCCTATCTTTTTTAAATTTGCCTCATACCAATCTTTGGCTGGGCCGTCTACAAAAAAAACGAAGGATTTCAATAATCTTCGTAACACTAGTCACGTTGTGTCTCATACAGATTCAAAGCGTTCTAACCAATCTGAAGGATTTTGTTATTTATCAAATTTTTCTATAATAAATTTCTTTTCTACCTCCTGCAGTTTAATTTCATTAGAATTTGATTTAGCTTCTAATTCTTTGAATTTCTGAATAAAAAAATTGTCCTGATTTGAATTTGATTCCTCTAATGAAAAGTTGTTAAAACAAAGGTTATGAAATATTCATCAAAATACAATTTTTTTAAATCTTCTTTAATGCCTACTTTCCGATATCCGTTGACTTGTCTTATTGCGGAGACAGCGTTTTTAATAGTTGATTTTTTTAATAATACCTGATGATGTTGTAGATTCCGAAAATCAGCTGGTAAACTGAACCATAATTGTTTATCTTCAGAAATTCCCACTAGTTCATAATCACCTTCTGTTTTGATGATATGTACAAATAATTTGGATTCCCTTGTTTTCTGATTCAATTTTCAATCAATAACTTGTAATTTAATTTGTAAGTTGGGTTTAGTAATCCAATAACTGATTTTATTAATCTGTAAAGATTAATTAAATTACACGTTATTTACCAGGTATTCTAGTGGATAGTGACAACAAAAACAATAAGTCTTATCTTGAAAGTAACCTTCACACACCAAACACAGCTAGCTAGATCATCAGCTGGAGTTTACACATATTTCGTGTGAATGTAGGAGGAATAGCTTCTGTAGGGCGCAGGCTATGACAGTATTGCCCTTAAGAACTACTGAGCTTTATCAAAAGCCTTCTATTTCATTAGCTCTTTCTTGGTTACATCAAACTGAATTTGCCCCTTCAATATCAGAGAGTCTTAGAATGCACTCTGGATTCAACCTCTCCCTTATTGCACAGCTGACCTGAAGACGAGGCCGATCTGATGAAGGTGTGCTTATGCGGTATAGCAAAACGGAAAAAAACCCTTGTAACGGCTATTGGTAGGTGGAATTCCTTCTTCTATCTATCTATCAAATATAGTTTATTGGTTCTTCGGGTTTTGGTTTAGATGCGCCAATGCTTGCCAATCAGTCAGCTGCATGCTGCAATGGACCGGGGGCCATCGGAGTGCCAACTCACTTTTATCTCTCCCCATCTTCTCTGCAGCACTTAACTTTCCTCCTCATTTCTTTTTTGTTTAATGCTAAGGGCATCAACTTTGAATTCGACTCTTATCTTTCCTAGGATTTTCCTGACCTCACCTCAGTATGTCTGTTGCCAGAATAGTAGCAGCAGCTTCCCCATCAAGATTACTGGCACGGCTTCCCCCTATTGGCCACAAGTGTCTGCTACAGACATCTTTGTATGCCGTTGTTGCCTGAGCCTGAACTAGAGCCGGATTATTCTGTTGGTGTTTGCAAAGTTTGCAGTATTGTACTGCCCAATCTGTTAGAGATGTATAGAACAGTACAAACGTAATTAAGGATCGGTAATATAAGTGTCTTGTAAGCTATAGTTTATTTTAGTAAGGTGTGTCTATTGATGAGTACACAAGCAGCAAACGTCTATTAGCTTTTACATTGTGTTTAGACTGCAGTGCAGGCGTACTCGTACATCTAAATATCATTCAAGGAAGAAGCCTCAGTATCCTAATTAATTTATATTCAATCAAACCTAAACCTTTATCTTTAAAATCTATATAATACGAGTTTAATTATTGATAAATATATTTAACTGTTTATAACGCAATGTGTGTTTGTTTTTTGGGATTCTTCTGACGACGGCAGCTATTCCTATGGCATCAATTTAATAGAAAGAAAAATTCCTAAGAGAGATGAGCGGAAATATTTTAAGCGACAAGGCATGAATGTGTGCTCATTGAATAGACGTTTAAGTATTTATATTGGAACTGTTGGCCACCATGTTTATGATTGGAATAGAAGGTTAATTCTAATATATCAGTTTTAGTTCAGGGTAGCAGTTGGGGAGTATTGGGTCGAGTATGGATTAAAATTAAATCATTGTCATGAAGATAGTCCCGTTCCATAATTCATATTTTAACTTGTTTAAAATATCCATGTGCACTTCCATTACTACTAAGAAGAATCTAATCTGGTGGCATTACTAGTAGTATGTTATATATCACACAATCACTACCCATGGCTGTATTGTGAGACACCATTACTGTAGCCTAACACATCCCAAAAATACAAGTTAATATAAAACCATACCTTTGTAAAATCCTTGTCGGGATTCGGATCAGAGCGCCCATCTCAGTTATGCGCAATTGCACAACCACCGTTGTCGGGAAACGGGGGAGGATCTAGCCTAGGAGGTGGTCCTGTTTAAGTCTGACTATCTTCAACAGCTGGCGACCACACGCACTTCACCCACCAAAGCGGGAACTTCTTTCTTAGTATCAAGTCACTGGTAGGTTTCAAGCTCTTAATCGTACACCCAAACCTAGTCTGCAGGATTTTCTTCTCGTGTAATGGTAAGAATAGCTGCTTATAGAACGTTCTACTCCTATGTCCGAATCCCCAGACGGAAGGTTAATTTAAACTGAACTTTTGTAAATTGAAGTGGATGGCTCTCAATGCAAGAGAAAAGGGAGAGTCTTGGCAGCGATTTTCAATGCTGAAATAATGAGTATATAGACAAATTAAAAACATATTTAATGAATAAGATTAAACGTTAAAGGGGAGTGCGGGATTAATGTTGTTTATAGGATTTCTGATTTTATATTACACATGAGTCAAATTTTATTTCGCTTCACTCTAATAAATTTATAATTATTTAACGAGTCCAGTAAGCTGGTTATACAACAATATGGCCATATTATGAATTAAATTTTGCATAAGGGATGGTGGCTAAGAGTTTTAAAAATCCGTATGATCCAATAAAAATTAACCATTCGAAGACATACATTTACTCATAGATTAATTGGGCACTACTTTGAAACAAGACCTAACGAGGACGAAAATTAAGTCTTAATTGGGGAGACTGAAACTACACCATAATATCGCACACACAGATGACACTTCGTTTAATTAAACCTATTACAATACAAGTTCATTGGTTTCTTTTCAAAAAAGTCTAACATCTGGTTCTTTTATTTTGCATCTGTCCATGAGCGTCATCAGTGGGCATTTAACTTACAAGTTACCATTATTTGAGTTTCTGTAATATAAATACTTTTATTTTGAATTAATAATTATTTTTGTTCTGTTCTGGAACTGGAGTATTTAGTTTTTGTTTGTGCCATGATGTGTTGCAAAGTATTGTTTACAGATTTCTCAGGAGGTATCCATGGCTGAAGGCTCTATGGCCGATTCGGTGCCTAAACAGTTCTTCGATCCTCTTAATCTTCTACCTGTAGTCTTCAAGGTCTTTCTTCGCCTCTTCTAGCAGGTCAAGCTCATCAATCCTGTTTTCTTTCCATTTCTTCAATAGTCACTTCTTAAAGTCTTCTGCAATGTCGGAATTATTAATTTCCTATTAAGGACCTCTTTATATTCCCAAAGCGCATTTTATACACGATACATTACGAAGCTATTATTATTATTTTTTTATCTGACGCATTGGAGCTCAATGCAGACTTTCGTCTATGAGCAAAAAACTAGATTCCTGGCGAATCCTCAAACTGCTGAGGTCTTATCAAGAGATATTCCCGTAAGTGCTAGCGATCTCGCTGGCCGTTTCTTAATGTAAAGAGCAATTTATTTCAAGGGTCATTATTATTCCAATAGATTTACTATCATCCGTCCAATATTTAATTTATTTACACCTTATTTCTAACTTTTTTCTTCTATTGAAGGTTGGGTCATTCTGTATTCATAGCGTTAAAAAAAAATGCGGTCTAAAGGCCAGTTTCCAGTAATTTATACTATTCCTCCTCCTGAATGACTCAATGTCGCTGAAGCTAATATATGTGCTGTCATCTATCACTGCTGTAGCAGATATTAATTGAAAACGGCCGCTGTGGACGTCGGTAGTTGTGAGGCTAAAAAGATAATGCGCGGACATCGCGTGATGCCGTCTTCCATAAATTCAAATTAGTTACACCTTAATCAGAGGCGGTTGGGTACCTCGTACCTCGTAGGTGCTGCCTCCTGCCGGCGATATACGTCCAGACCGAGGAGGTTTCCCCGGCATTTTCCATGTTTACATCTTGACCAATAACACGTCCTGTAAATATATCCTTGATCATTGAGAACATATTCCAAACAGTGTCAAACCTTAAGATTGCTCCTAAATAGGTTATTCTGGACAACAGGATGCATACGATATATCCCATACAAATGATTCTTCCAGACCAAAGTAAGGAATAACTGGCAAATTCACTGGAAAATAATCTTGAAAACAAACTTAGAGAACTGATAATAAGCAGACACTAATCACCCTAGACGGTAATTTTTGACAAGTAGTAGTTTTTGCTAGAATGATTCAAAAGCATCTTAGGCTTCCATCTCGACAAACGACTGACCTGGAACCCACACACGAGGCTAACAAGACAACAACTAAACAGATGCTTTGGACAACTGTACACTACTTAAAAGGACATTCCATCTCTCAATAGAAAATAAATTACTAATTTACTAAATTATACTAAAGCCAATCTAGAAATACGGAATAGAGCTATGGGGAACAGCAAAAACGCGAACATCAAGCGTATCCAATCCTTTCAATCAAAAGTCCTGAGAAAAATAGTAAATGCCCCTTATTATGTCAGCAACAAAACCCTTCATAACAATCTTAACATACCCTACATTCTTAGACTCGTCCCTTCGAAGTATATGCAATTCCATAGTAGCCTCTCCAACCACCCTAATCCCGTAGCACAGTCATTGCACTGCGCCACTCGTCCCTATAATCCTCCTCGGAGACTGAAACGGTAGTGGCCTGCTATAAATGGATGACAGTGGGAGCTCTGGCAATGGCCAGTTTCTCCAATCATGTCCTGAGCGTCTGTGGCTCTCGCGCTCTTCGTCGCCCTCCACTGGCTCGTATTCGGTGACGCGGCTGATGGACGAGCGTGAGGGACTTCCCAAGACTCCGCTTCCTCTTTCGCATGAGAGGGAGGTGAAAAACATGTGGATTTGGGAGGCCTCTGGGCTTTTTGTAAATATTGTATGAATGAGTGAGTGAATGATGAAATGTAAATATGGTATGAATGAGAACATTTATCTCAAATACTTATAGCCTAATAATTTTACTTAAGCAGATTGTAATTTTAGCACAATAAAGAATATTATTATTATTTTAATGCAAACAATGCACTTCAGCAATAATGCAAAGTTTTTACCATTAGTAAATTATATGTGATTATTATTTATGATGGAGGAAAGTGTCCTAAACCGTACCCCCTCCGGTCTCCTGGCTTCACCAAATTAGCTAAGAGGTAAAGTTTATTTGCCTCACCTGCTAGTATGATGTGAGCAGAAGAAATACGCGGGGTTTCATCCCCTTTAATTTTCGCCTTTTATTAACTTTTTTACTTCTTATGTGGTGTTTTCATTCAACCCCTGCCGTATTTTACTTTTGAAAAATCTTCAAAAACAATGGAGAATTGCAGTTCTGAGAACAGCTGTAGCTATGGCATCCGGTATAAATGAGAGGAGGACGGACGTTAATGGCGGTGCTGAGGCGGTGGATCTGTTAACAAGGAGCATTAGCTATAATGTTACTTCATTACCCACGGGCGGGCATTATTTATCCTCCGACGGCACGCAGGCCAATTGAGCGTCAGCCTGTACTAAATCCAAACTGTTTTTTATTTCGTTTTTTTTTTGGTTTTTTTTTGCCTCCTCCGCCACCCCCACCCCGGCTATAGCGTAGATAAATTAAATCGTCGCCTGCATTAATACTGCCCGGCCGAACATGAGCGCCCTTTTTCTAGACATCCTTCCAATTGATTCATTTAAATGTGAAACAGATCCTGGCCCCCAGATAAAAACTGTCCTGGGCCCAGAGCCATTCCTTATGCCCCATACGTTGTAGAAGAGGCTTCTTCTATACTTTAAACGGGTACCTCCCGTCCTTATTCACTACTCCGTGTCGACATTACCTGCAGCTCGGTAAATCTTTTCCGGATGTCTATTAATTACTGGACTTTCCGTCAGCCCTGTCGTCTCTCCAAGAATATGTTTCCCTTTTGTTCTCTCGAAACAAGACAAGAAAAAACAGATAAAAACAACAGAGAAAGGAAGAAAAATAGTTGGCCGCTCATGAAATATTTCGCTTCGTTGCGAGCTACAAAAAAATACATCACGGAGTTCCTCTACTATTTTACTAGCGGTGACTTTAGAATGGATATACATATATGTAAAACAAGAGCAATGACAGAAATATTAAATATGGCCAGCTCTGGCGAACGTGGCCCGAAACTGGAAAGGAGGGGAGGAAGTGGTTTCTGGTTAAATATCAGGCATTTTTGAACATTATGACTCCAAGTAAAGTAGGGAGATAAATAAATCATAAAATAATTAGTCCAATTTTGCTAACTTTTAATATTTCTATTTCATGGATTTAATATTTAAATCCTATTTTCCTCCATGGTGAAGGACGAATTGAAGATGGTGAAGGAGAAATAATTTCAACGGAAAAATAATAATAATAATGAATTTTGAGAGCAAAGAAATCGCGTCTCCAATACATCCTTTGTATTTATTGAAAAAGCGATTTTCAATTGACTACAAAATAACAGTCATGTTTTTTGCATTCAAGTTTTGAAGTCATGTCGCAGAAACTTACTTGGATAAAACTAGGAATCTTCACACATTCTTAATGTGATATGACCTATGAACAAATTTCCATTCACAGTAACATTCATGCAATATATAGGCATTCCCCACATACATACTACCCCCACCCCACTCCCAAAGTTGCTGGCGAAGACCAGCGAGAGGGGAAGAGTAATTGTTCAGGGCATGAGAGAAGGTGATGGCCAATGCCAGAACCTCATGTATTACATATTTATTAACAATAGGTTAATAAGTTCCGCAGTTTTAGGTGGAGGATTGTACGGTTACGTGTTAGTAAATAAGGAGTTAACAAGTTAACAAGAGGATTTGGATGAGCGAATAGCTTTGTGTGGAGATTCAAAAATCTTAACGGTAAAAGGTAAAGGCCAGTTGGCACATGGTGATCGCTGTAAAGGGACGAGTTATTGTAAATGGAAGCGTTAACTACAATTCTGAGGGCTTTGGATTAGAACGAAATACCGGGATCCCACGGGGAGTGAATCACGAAAGTGAGCAAGGTTTTCGTGCGGTACGATTTCTGTGTGAATGCGTAATTGTTAAATTTGCTTTCGCGAGTAACCGCGTACGGCCCAAGAGTGACAGAATCAAACGTGTTTGGTTTTCAGTCGTGGACAGCCGTTCGTGAAGCCAAAATGTCGTCACTACAGCAGCGTGGAGTAAAGTTCAATTACAATGAAACCGTTTTTGAAATTGTATTCGATGGAAAAAGTATTGTACGTCCCAACTTAGGATGACTCCTTGATAGGGATTTGCTTGTGGACACAGCTAAAAGAATAAGCCAATAGGTCAATGTTCCTGAATTTGGACCAAAAGAAATTATTGAATATAAGAAGCTCTTTCTGTAATTTAAAAAAAATATCAGACAGTAAAAGATCAGGGAAAAAGTACAGGCAACATTTATCAACCGAAAGTCTTTTGGTTTGAGCAGATGAATTCTTTCATTTGTCCATTTGTTCAGTATCGAACCATACATTCAAATCTAGTAACTGGCAACTAATGTTATACCATATGTAATGTAAGCTACTATTATTTTCTCCTAAGATGGAACAAAAAACAGGACTAATAGCAGCACAACTGTCAATAACTACGTCGTTCCTGTCAATGTTTCGATTCGAACTAAAAACATTTTCGAACGTGACAAACCCCTAATCGTGATTGACGCTCTGTGGGAATCCGGCATTAGACTTCGTTTGATGTTTGTAGGTTTGGTTGTCCCCCATATATCTAGTCAGTAAGTCTAAATCGGTTTTAGGAACTGTTGCATATGTGGACTTTGTTTTCCAGTGTGAGGTCAGAGTAACTGAGAAGTAGTTTGTATAATTGTCCAAATCGTATGTTCAATTCTTGTCTCTCAGTCTTCTATGAGGGTTCCTAGTAAACCCTTTGCCTAGATGAAAACCAAGGTATTTAACAGTCTCAACATTTTGCTTTTTGACGCAAAGCACTGTGCATGATGGCTGGATTATTATACTTGCAGAATTTTATTTTAATATTATTTTCTGTTGGTTCATTTGATTGTGAAGTGGCATGTTAAATAGTAGAGCGCTTTTCACTATATGCAACTGATCGGTATTTTTTTTTATACATTAATTCGTAATAAAAAAATATATTTCCAGCCATATATGGTTTCTTTCGTTTTCATCCAAGTCGATATCTGTTTTGGCTTTTGTGAGTTCCCTGTTCAAGCTACAGAAATAAAAGTTTTAAATGGAAGTCTCGTTCAATAAGTTGAAGACATGAATACGTGGACATCTCCATAAAACTCAAGTAAATATCATTAATTAGTTGGTCTACAATCAGTACCTTTCCAGGTGAATGCCAAATCAAAGGTCTTGACGTCCTAATTAACAATATGTAATTTCCAATTTCCCTATTTGAACGATTATTACTAAAAAAATCATTAAAACATTTTTGAAGGGGTAGTGAAATTCTTAATTGTGTGATGCATCCGGCTTTATCTGATTTTTTTAAATTCAAGTCCAAGGGCAAAGTGGAGAAGGTGATGCTGGCTTTGACTGGTCCATGGAACCTCGTGCCCTGTGTGGTCCTGTGATTTCCCCCACACCTCCCTCCCATAAAGGACAACAATAAACAGATTAACATAACACGCCATCGCCGCTTGCCTCCATTAACCTCTTCCTGCCCAGGACTCCAACAGTCGACAGTTCCAATGGTCCCAGTTAGGGACCAAAGAAACCACCTTTAATTCCTATAAATGATGATTGAAATCCACATCCAAGTATATAGGGCATTTATCAAATAATATATTCATAGCCCATCTTAAATTTCAAATGATAATCGAAAAGCATTGGATAGTATTTTGCAATATTTTATCAATTATGAACTAAATTATAAAAATATACACAAACATATATATATAAACCGACAAGGTGTAGAATGCGAGAAAAAATAACGAATTATACGGAACTATTCTTGAGATACTTAAAACTTCTCAAATGATTATGAAAGAAGTACCCGGTATTTTTTACCAAAAGTACTCCATCTTGGTTAAAAAAAAAAAATCACCTTGTTAAGATTAAAAAATCTACAAATTTTTGATTTTTTTTATAACTTTATTTATTGATTCACAGCTGGTGCACATGAAACACACAAAAAATTCTATTTTCATCTTCATTTCGATTGATGCCTTTCAAAACGATTTGTTTAGCATATCATTGAATTTGTAGCGCCTCTCAAAACTTAATTACATACATATATGCATACAAACACATTAAAGGCCTCATAACCGCATAAAACTAGAGCCAGTCCCTTCGAGCAATGCAAAAATTTCATAAGGTATTCTTAAATTTTAGGTTTTTCAACGGGTGTGCTTTTTTTAAAATATAATTTAAAGACCTAATTGAAGGAAAGTGCGCCGAGAAGCAGTAGGCGGAGATCTCTCTCGTTAACTAATCACCCTACAAAATCCCTCTAAATCACCCCAAGCCGCCTTCGTTAGGTCTAATACTTCAGTATACACAGTGAATAAATTATGCAACATAAAAAAACAAAACAATAAAATAAAAAGAAATCCTGGAGCTTTAATCACACTTATAAATATAGTTTGTTTTTATATAGACAAAAAAAAAAGAAACGTATGGAAAAGAGACTTAAATGCCCAAGAAGAAGGAGAATTTACGGCCATATCAAAACCAGGGTTTAGTCGTAAAATTAAGGGAAATATCTTCATTACCAAAGGAGTGTCTCCCTCTTGGGAGACCACAGTACGACCCTAATAAAGTATTCGGCTTATATTTGAGAGATTCCGTCTTTAATGCCCTTGTAAGTAGGTGTGTTTTTTTTCCTCTTTTCCTCTTCTTCATTTCCCTTTATATTGGTGTGTTTGGATGAAGGAGGAGCGAGTGGGTTGATAAATTAGACACTGAGGATAAGTTATTCAGAAGTTCTAATGAGGCGGCAACTCCGATCTTTTATCAACGGGTTTCGCCCAGTCTATGCTTCTAATAGCCCAGCCGGAAGGGGCAGGGTTTAGCTTCAAACGTCGACAAACTGGGAGAAATCTTCACTGTCCAAGTAGGTTCTTGAAAAGTGCTCCTGGAAAAAAAAATTCTTAATACATTAGCGAGAAGTATATAAAACAAAACTAATCAAAAACAAATATAAATATATCGTTAGTTAAACTTACGTTTTAAGGGTTTTTAGTTATAAACACATTTAAGACGGTAGCGCAAAGAAAAGGTTTTTTTTTTTTTTTTTTCCGAAGCTCTCTAGGTCGAATTTAGGATGTGGGAAAAATATAAAATATTTGGAGTGATAGGAACCTTGTACTAGGAGTACCTGCTTGAAGGTGGTGTGAGAGGAGTTAGGAATATGGGAATCCTCGGTGGAGGTTGGTTAAGTCAGTACAGTAGTGAGAGGTCCCATTGCACCGGAATACGCGCACCACAGGCTACGTAACGTAAAAAAAAAGGACAGTAGTGAGAGTCTACCGGTGGCTGGGCCTAGAGTCTCTCTAGGCATGTAGTGTGGTCGTTGTTAGTCTGATGTCAGAGTGAGGGTGCCCCTTAGAGGCTTGGCAAAGAAAAGGTCTTCAAAATATTCGTAAAGTAACATTAAAGCCAATCTGAATGTAAGGGATAGAGCTATGGGGGACACCAAAAAAGTCGAACATCAAGCGTATCCAATCCTTTCAATCAATAGTCTTAAGTGCATTAGTCAATGCCCCTTATTACATCAGCAGCACAACACTTCATAGCGATCATAATATACTCTATATTCTTTAACTCATCCCATCCAAGTTCATTATCCTATCCAACCCCCTAATACCCTAGCACAGTCATTTCACTACGCCACGCATTCCTATAATCCTTCTCGGAGAATAAAGCGGAAGTGGCAGTGCGATTCATGATAATGGCCAGTTTCATGTCCTGAGAGTCTGTGGCTCTCGCGCTCTTGGTAAGCCTCCACTGGCTCTTGTCTGGTGACGCGGTTGTTGATGGAGAGGGGGGGACTTCCGAAGACTCCGCTTTTTCTTTTACATGCGAGGGTGGTGACAACCATAAGGAATTGCGAAGTTCGGGACTGTTTGTAAATACTGTATGAATAAACGAGTGAGAACATTGATCACAGTTACTTATTGCCTAATAAAAAGGCAGAGTGTAATTAAAAAAAAAAGATGTTTTCTGAGTAACACTAGCACAATAAAAAATAACTTCACAGGGCCGGGGCTCGTATCTTCGCAATCTCCTGTCGGGGGTATTGCAAACTGTACTATCCCTTCAGGAGTGACGACTCTGGCTAGCGATAAACAATACATTTTTTTTTATTAATACCTAATGTTCATTTCTTAAGGGAGGGGATAATTAAAAATTGGACCATAAAATAGGTCGGAACATTCTGAATATTAGCATTTGAGCTGTTATGTGCTTAAATCAATTTATAGAATGTGGTCCTCATATTTTGCACATTTAAGTACCTTTGGTACCTGCTCTGGACCACGAAAGTTAGGCGATAACGTCTTGAAACGGACCTACGATACAAATAATTGACCACTGGGCTAGACTCTCGCAAGGTCGTGTCAAGATATTTTTTTTCTATTGGCTATTGAGTATTAAAAATAATGATACAAAAAAAACGATTTATTCAAAAATAGGTTTATAATAAAAATTTATTTGTCCCTTTTATTCCAGCAGTTCAGAGGAAAGGCTTAGCTTTACTCTTCTTTTTTTTTGTCGAACAGGTTTTGGGAGGTTATCTACGCTACAAAACAGATAATTACAAGTAAATTCGTCAAAAGGTTGTTATACAAATGAAAGCACTCAGTTTATCTGAACTATTAGACATAGGTGGTAAAAACGTACTAAATTAGTCCCCAGGGACACGGGAAGAGTCAGAAGACATAACAATAAACCGAGAAGAGTGGTAACTGATAAGAAGGTTCTCTCAGAGTTAGGGATTACAATGAGCCCTCATCGGACAAGTGTGTAATCGAAAGTATCTTATCAGGATGATAGAGTCATCACTCTGGCGTGTTAACACGGAAATCCCACTCCGCCATCTCTCTTTGTGTTTTCCAATGATGTCTTATTCTTCTTCGCCTTATCATCCCTTATTTCAATGCACAGCAAGATGTCACTTTCCCGTTACGTCATGGCCAACTTTGCTCAAGTCGAGTTCTCGGTTGTCAGGAAAATAACGCAATATTTCAGAATCGTTCTCTATAGACTCTAGTTAACTCTCTATTAAGAACTGTTTTCTTTAACTAACGTATTCTTATACATGAGTGTCAACACTTATTAATCATTTTTCGAAGAAAAATATGTATTAACCATTAATTCATCATTATAAGGTATTTATTAAGATGTCCAAGCGTGATTTTCATTTGATTTATCCAAGTTCTAACCTCATTGGCCATAAATTTTGAAGAGATTTCACCATTGAGAAAAAAATAGTCATGGAAGATCTGTTGATGGAAATAGATTTGTAACTATTGGTTGAAAGAAAATCCAAAAGCAACTGTTCGAGAACTTGTGGAGAAATGTTCAGCTTGACCTTATTCAAACCTTCTCGCATATTGACTTCCACTTTTTTGGACTCTTGAGCCACTTCTTACAGGAAACTCTGTTGGCCAAAAAGCATTAGAAAAAGCCTTGTTACAATTCAGAGACTCTAAGGATATTGATTTCTATTCAGAAGTTATGGAAGTATTTTGCCTGAAGATCATTGATTAAAATGGACCCTATTTCGATTGATTGAATTTTCTGTAAAATAGAAGTTGTTTTTGATAGTTTAAGGATCTACACTGTAATTATTTCCAGATAACCAATTCTAATAGTATATAATACTATATACTATACATTTCCAATACTAGGGAGAGTCAAAAGGATCTAACCAAAACAAAAGAAAGTGTTGGATGTTTTCATACACTTGGATATTTAAACTTAATCAAATCTGTTCCAGCTTTACTGCAGAAACGTACTCAATTCAAAAAACCTTGGAGCACCTAAAACAAGGTAACATCCGAAAATCATTCGTCAACACTAACTCCAGCTCTATGCTAGGGGAACTACAAAATACAAGGGTTACAAATTATTTCTTACAAACACTGCAAAAGATTATTATTATATAGTAGTTGACCAGAAAACAGACATTCGTTTCTTCTGGGTACCTCCCTACACTATAATTGAGTGCAATGAATAAACTGACAAAGCTCCAAAAGGGCCTCAATTGATGAACTACCTTGCCTAAAAGTTTTACTCCACTCAGAAGTCAAAAGAAAGTTAGAAACATATGACGAAAATGAACAAGGAGTGGGAAGCACTGAGCTTAAATCATTTGTGGAACTTCATGGAATGCGATACTCCATAGTCACCTCCATCGTGAAATTCAAGAGAAACAGCATCTTGTTAACCATTGATTGGGCACATCTGCATTTGCAGGACTCCACCGGTCTATATGTGATCGTGTGATAACGTAACATTCACAGTCGAATATTTCTTAAAATTCCCTAAATACAAAGAGGAAAAATAACTACATAACAACTTCAATCAACCAATATCGTTTACCCTAGCAAACCAAACAATGAAAACCATCCAGTACCTAAAATAAATCAAGATAACCAGTGATTTATAAACCTGATGAAACCAAGTGCCATGTTCATGAACCATTGCAGCTGACGCTATCATGATATTCGTATATTGTTTTATTGACATATAGTTATATTGACGTTAAATAAAAATACATAAGAAAGGGTCTACTTTTTATCTGCCAAATTGTTTGGTAATAATCAATATCATAATCACATAGTTCAGCAGCGTTTTCATACCAGATAATTTATTGTCTCCACGCTGAAGGAAGAAAAAAAGCTGATCCTGGTAACTTTCGGTCTGTCTTCGGGATTTCAGCTACTAGTACAACCAACCCTAACGAAATTTCAGTTGTTCTTGTGTCACCGTTCATGAACGGTTTATTGCTTCCAGTTCATTCGTGAATCTCATTCATTTGGTATTACACAAGTGCAGCGTTCGTACTACCTTAAATCCCATTTAAACGTACGCAACTTCTTCTTCTCCTTAAATAAACTTTCAATATTAGGTGCAACGAGTTGATGAATTGATTCACATTTTCTACTCTTCGGGAGTTCAATCCAAGCCTTCGCCTTACAGACAATTTGTTAGCTTAATAGAGAAAATTGTTCTAGCTATAACACCTTCCAGTTTGTCACTTATTATAAGTAGGTAAGATATTAACCAGTGGTTACCCAATCAACGTAACAAGTAGTTCACTACATTCCCACCGATGCAGATATGTTCTTTGACAGAAACGCAAGCTAACTTTCTCTCTCCTTGTTAAAAGGCCAATCATTGAAAAGTCTGGTTCATTTTCCGGGATCTAGAAGGGATACAAACAAATGGATACTTCAAGTGAACCACTAAAAAGAACAGATCATGAAAGTGAACCGATCAATCATACAATGTCACCGTTCAGTGAACTACTGAAACATCATTCAGGGTGGCCATGTTTGCGGCTGCTATACCATATTTTCTAGTCATAAGTAAAATATCCATACCATTACCATATCATTGAAGGAAGAGTTCCAAACCACCAAAGAGGGGTCTTGGGTTCATTGCCCGTTCGTTTATAGTGTAACGGTGTCACCTCACCCAATGCAGGGAGCGGATGCACCTTACATTGACTGACGATCTATACACACTCATCCACAACAATGCACACAAAACCCATCCAGGGGGAAAAAAACAAATTAATCGGGAAAAGGTATGGAGAATTTTATAATCTATGTAGTTATTTTATTTTTTTTAATGACAGGTTCACAGAATGGATTTCCGTCGAAACAACAAAACCTAGATTACTAACTCCTGGAAAATATTGAAGTTGTGAGATCTTGGAATCCAAGTCTTCTCAAAATTGTTTCCTAAAAAAAATACCAATGAAAAACATAAGTAGTGATTGATCTTTATTAATCATAAGTCATCTGATATTAATAATAAAAATATCGGTTTGCGTTGCAATGATAATCAATACTTTATGTTGGCCACTGCCCAACGGGTGTCAAGAGGAGATAAATTAATAAACCTGTGGTCTTTGACCATTGCTGGCGGCCAAGTCAGCGGGCAGCTTAATGCGTACATTGATTATTGATCTGACTCCATAAGATCTTAGAAGGTGTGCACTACGTTCAGGAGAGGAGGTACAAGGTAGTTTACTTGGTCTTGGAATGACCACGAATTCACACTCGGTATCTGAGGGTAGGTGAAAAACCGTCCTAATCCATAAGGCGAGCGTGAACCGGAAAGAGGCAGACTGGATCGCTGGGGGAGACGCTACTAGGTACATTTTGTAGGGCCCCAGAGTCCGTCGTCTGCGATCCCTTCCAAGGGTGTGCTAGTTTTAGCGAGATCCTATAATGAAGTTGTGGAGTCTGACAACGCCGGACTAAAACGTAGCAAGGTTATGAAAGAGAGGTGCAGAGGTACTTAAGAAAGCCATGGTTCGAATAGACCAACAAGCGCGAGTGCAAAGAGAGAGCAGTGATCACCTCAAGTGTCTTATTCCGACTGTCTGAAAAAGCTCAGAATTTCTGCCTTATATAGGCAGGTCATTCCGGCCTACAGCAAATGATAAAGCGTTTTATTACGGCCAATCAGGGGCCGGGCTATGCCCGCGCTACTAGTTAACTCGTGTCGTGGTGGGGTCGTGAACTAGTCCCCTCTCTATATACTGCATACGATTTATTGATAAAATATGGGAAGGTAGGCGGGTGTTTTCTGGTCCGTAAAGAGGGTAACTTCTATTTATTCGTGGAAGTGTAGTTGGCACAACAGCAGGAAATAGTCGAGAAAATAACATCTCCATGAAAAAAGTTAGAGATGCGGGTTCTATCGACGGCCTCACTTCGTTCTGGCTATTAGAATTCCTGTGAAGGTATTTTAAAAAATGAACTTTTTAAGGCGACAATAGAAATTACTAAAATCTAGATACACTTACGATCACGTCTGTTTTAAAAAATTTGTTCTTGATTTTTTGAACAGTGTATATATATATATATATACAATTGGTTGCTTAGAAGATAAACGTTTTAGAAGAACCAAATGCAAATAACCAAAAATGTAAAAAAAAAAAAAAAAACACTTTCCCGTGGACTAGGGTAAAAATGTATTATTATTTTTTTCCAATAGCATCAGATATAAAATATACACTACAGAAGTGACTAGCAAAAAAACTGCCCGAAATAACGTTTTCATTCTTTAGATTTCAAATATGCTTACATTTCCGAGATCAACTCCAACAGCCAGCTGCTAGTAAATATCTTAAAGTGGGACGTCCTCCGAAGAGAAAAATAAAATCCGTCCATCCTAAGTGCGTGGGAAAAACATGCTTTCTGAAAAACAAAACACGTGTCAGGCTGTTAAAGACCTGTTTATCTGTAAATATCGTGTTCCAGCCACGTAACTTTTTTTGTTCTTTCGCCTATCCAATCCTTATTTTACCTTTAGGTTGTACAGCCTGTATTGTCTCGATAAATTCAATAAGGCTGATAAAAGAGATTCTAAACGAAGATTTCAAAACATTTGCAATGGGAAATTTGTGGTAACAAACAACACGAAACGGAAAATATCATTGTTGGAGAAGAAAAAATGGCAAAAATACTCTTCTGGGCTCCCATAAAGTCAACTCCGTATGGTCAGTATTACACTACACCACTAGGTTTTTTCCTTTAGAAACTAGGCAGGTTTGCACAATTTATAATAGAATATGTATATTTAAACTTCTTTATTGTGATAAAATTACAATCTGACTTATTGGGCAATAAGTAATTGTGATAAATGCTCTCATTATAATAGAATAGAAAAAATCTTTATTCTGGAATAATAGCAGTAATAATAATGCATAAATAAAAAATACAAAAAAGAAACAATGCATCACATAGGAGGAGGAAATAAAATAATAATAAAAAACCACAAGGTATTCCTCAAATTAAAAAATATCTTTCAAGGATTTGCTCAAATAAAAAAGTATAATATACACTAAAAATAAAAGAAGGAGTAAAGAGGAAAATAACAATAACTAATTAATTTAAATACATTAGTGGTTACTATGATATTTTAAAAGGTTCCGGAAATTGGCTTTTCGACAGAACAGTTAAATGGTACTAATTGTACATAGTCAGACAAAATAATATAATAGATAGTAAAAATATAAACAAAGATCCTAGATTAGCAAGCGTCTATCTGAGTGTTAAGAAGATTCTTAAAGGTAGGCAAGGATAATGAGAGGGAAAGAATTCCAAGTAGAAGTGGAGCCAGCAAAAAAGGAACAGTGGAATGCTACAGTTCTGACAGGATCTTGTGTCTCGGGGATAGACAGAGAAGTTAGGTATGATATTGTAAATATTAAGGGTGTTTCATGACTGATTAGTTTGGAAAAGTTATGACCCCAGGAAGTATTGTCTACGGACCAAGGGAAAGAGCCACTTTAACTAGGCGAGTTTCATAAGTCTTATAATGCTAAGTTTATTACAATGCTAATATTATATATAATGCTAAAAGTAGAAGGGGCTTGAGCAGAACTGCATGCCTGCCTCGTGACTTCATAGAAGTCACTGCTGGTTCCTGTTATTTTTAAGTAAGCGACCACATCCCTCCAAGACCTCTCTACTTTCGAGAATCTTATCATTTTCTCATACATATATGTCTCAGTTTTAGCCCCAGACCCCACTTGTTCCTAGACATTCCACCCGGTATGTAGTAACGTAACTCTTAATATTTGTATATACCAGTGTTTTGCTCGCACTTCATAATAAAGCTTTTCTTTCTTTTCTTTTAAAAGACTCTTCTCTACAAAGATTATTTAACTATAGACAAATCTAATATAATTTCCATTTTGATTTGTTTAATAAATCTATAAGTAAACGGAAAAATTAACAACCATATAATTATCTCAAATAAAATATGAGTTAAATATGCATAGCTCGCGCATGCTCTGCTGAAAAAGAGAGAGAGCCCTAGCTAAATTTAAATTCCAAAAAACACCAAATGAATTTCGCAACATAAAATTCTGGTCTTAACTTGTGTAGAAATTGCTTAACAGAATTAAATCTGTGAGTTGCCTGAAGGCATGGGTTACTTCTTAAAGGCTTAAAATTTTGAAGTTTCCAAAGACGGTAAAATAGAAAATTATTATTAAGTTTTTAGTTATACGAGAAAATTTACAGCGGGTTTAGTATCTATAGGAATCATAAAAGACGAGTCGGAGGTTTTTACGAGATACACAATCATAGCGGTCGTGGTGTATCAGAGCTGAAGCAGATTTATTTGAAGAGGAACAATAAAATGGTCCCGTGTAGTTTATATATGTGGGGCCTAAAGCTTGGACACAAGAAGGCCATTAGCTACATGCCTTAATAGCGGTCACTATGCATGTATACATACTTATATATGTAGTACGTGGCTTCATTCTCGTTGCATGGCTATTCACGTGGGTGTTCTACAATTGTCACCTCGTATCATTGGTGTTTGACACAGAATGGAAGCTGTATGCTTTATCCGAGCTATCGGCTAACTCCCTTCATAAATATCAGCTATATAGCTCACGTGCTATGGGTCCTTTTTTAGGGACTTGGGTGATATTTAAACGTCTAAAAATATCAAAAATTATTTATTTTAATTACAGCTACAGCCCATCGACGGGTCTGCTGCTGCAGTTCTCCAATTTCGGGTGCCGGTCATATCCTGCAGTTTGAAGTCACCTCATCCTCGGCCTTCCTACTCCTCTTGTTCCATTCAGCTCCTTCGACATCAATTTCTTGGGGATCACATTCTTGCAACATCACCAGCCCATCGGAGCTTTGCTTCTGATTCCTTCGTCTTTTCCATCTCTCTTTTTGTTTGGATCACATAATCTTCGTACAATGGTTCCCTCTAATCCAAGAAGCCTAAAAATAAATTTTACTGGGAATAAAATTTGAACTGTGTACTAAATCTTGTTGCATATCTGGAACTTTTTCACAAATTTCTCTCCCATGAGCTCACCAAAGATATCTACTAAGTTAGTGTTACATATGTATTAAAGTGTTAAGGTTAAACAAGAAACAACCGATGCTCTAACCTTAGTAAGTACAACACCAAATAAAGATCACTACTTGTCTATTAGGCCTTTTAACAGCCATTTTCATTTGATACTAATGCCATTGACTTCAAGACATACTTCTAATGTGTTATAACTTCAATAGAATGCGTAGGTTTGCTATGCTTCGCTCAGATAACAAACAAGGCTTAGTCTTGTTAAATTCCTTACATACGCAAACTTCGTCAGTTAAATAATCTTGTTCGAGGATAGTACTTTAAAAAACTTTATTATGAATAACATCCAAAACACTGGTATATATACAAATATTAATGAATTACAACATTAGGACATTCCTCGGCTAAGGCTAAAGGAGAAGTGTTGGGTTCTTGGATGTGGATTGCTGGATGCAGGTAGTTTAGGGCTAGATGGGTTGTAAAAGAGGGACAAATACAAAGGAAGGGTAGACCTTCCTCAACTGAACTACACGTTTTTAGCTAAAAACGAATATTACATAACTGTCGAACGCGTCCTGTAAACCGGCAACAATACCAAGATTATTTCAAGCTAATTAGACAATGGGAAAGTCACAGCCCTCCCTCTTATAACTCTTCCCCCCCCCCCCCCTAAAGATCCACGCTTTAATAGATTCTAATAATAACGTCATTCGAAAAAGAAAAAAGACAATTAAATTACAAAAAAACAGCTGATATATTTGTTATCAAATTTCGTGTCATTTAGTCATAAAAATTTGGTACTATTATCATACACTTTTTTTCCTTTTTTTTTATTTGAATTATTTTCAATGCAGCAGTATGCAACAGAATTGTGAGTAACTTTAATTGTTTTATGATAATTTTTCTCAGCGCCATCGGGAATCCACGGCGAATAAACTTATCTCTTCATGGGGTGTTACACCATGTTTTTTTAAAATAAAAAATAGAATTTGACTTATTCAAAAATGAAACGATATCATAATAAACGTCAAACATAATTGGTTGTAGATTCGAATGGACTAAGTTGGAATCACTTGGAGGAAGGCAAAATGATACGAATAAACAAGACGATGAAGACAATGGATTGGGCAGATTGACACCTAATTTGAGCTTTTCGGGATTCATTTTTGACTTTCCCAAATTCGAATTCCTTGAAAAGTAATATGCAAATCTTGATTTTGTGATGTACTTGTAGGTTAGGTAGGCCTCCACTATTGGCACGGTTACAAGACTGTAGTTTATAACTAGTAAGATGCATTACTGATAGTGGGAAAGGTTAAGTTAGTTGAGCAATTAGTAAAGCATTCCTTAATTTCATATTGATATTACCAAATAATATTAGGCACGTATATGATTATGAGGCTAAGCTGTCACCTTATTCTGCTATCTTGGAACCGGGGCTAATAAACCTAACAAACCTGACGTCCCTACCTTGGGTAGTTTGTCACTTCAGTCAGTCACTGTAATAAACAGATCACTTATACCGTTCCTTGAAGTTTACTTGAAGGTGAATATTGCGCATCTTTTATTTATATAACAAAAGTAATTTTTGTAGCAATCTTGTAAGGTTATAGCTAGTCAAAATTTAATGTATAACTTTACTGTGTAATTTACTAAGAAAGGGCGGCATCTTCATAACACTTTGTTGCTAATATAATTTATTCTTTCCATCCGACTACTACCACCTTACACTTTCATGAATTTCGATTGAGATTGATCCACCTAGCCAATGGATTTTGATTACCAATAAATGTCATCCTAACCTCTACCAAACGGTACTAGAATCGTTAAACTACTGCAACTACCCTTAGCGTTGGAGTTAGTGTCATTTTAATACTAAATCAATACCATTTATGATTATTAACTATTAACAATTTATGGACAGATCAGAGAAAGAATGCCAGGAACTGACGTTGGACCTGCATAGCTTTGGGCCAGGTCTTGCCTCCTGCCAAGACCAGCCTCCATGGTGGACTATCAAATACTCTTGGTTCGAGCCAGATAAACTACATCTGCTAAAATAAACTTATTAAAAAGCAGTATAGTATTTATATCTAACGCCTCACACATAACAACTATATAAGAAGGTACGATCGGCACCTCATACGCTTTAACTTTCCATCAAATGCATTTCACCCTTCAACCTGTTAAAGTGAATTCCTCAGTTCAATTCAATCTAAGTGTGCCCCAAAAACTCCTGTAAACAGTAAACCATAATATTTTTGGCACAATCCATAGATCCACCCTACACCCAGGAAATATATTTATTTCAAAATGAAAAATAGTGATACGTTTTCGGATTGTGGTTTAGCCTCATTTTAGACTTTGGTACGAACTACAATCCAATCATGACAGAGATAAATTTTTTTCTGTTTTTTAACGTGCTATCATAAATCACATGACCCTAAATATTCCGTAGAATTCATTTATTCTGATAGGGCATAAAACACTGACACTAACCAACTCACCGATCAGTTGAAGTTCCTTATGAGTCTACAGTTAAAGACTTATTGCAGACTAGCCATCAACAACACTTTGTTTTTGGATAAACACACTGCAGCCATTACAACAAAAGCTTCCTCATCATGATCCAACCAAAGAAACTTTCTTCCTCCCTTTTTTCGTGTTGATATTATTTTCTCCATCATCTTCCCTCACCTAGAATACTAACCTATTGTGTATAATAGGCTAGAAGTTACCTTGGAACCTCTTCTATTCTCAGTTAAATGGTTTATTCCACAGTATCGTCGCACATACATCCTAGGTACGTTTTTCAATAACTTTAGTCAACAACTTTATAACCTCTTCTCCATATTTAACATCGAAGCAGCCATTCATTGATAATTGTTCATAGTTATCCATGGATTTACATATGATTGTGTGTATTTATTGGCATAGATGATTAGAAGAAGGATGTTTGGTTTTCATAAAGTGGTCACATGATAATAAAGACATTATTACTATTAAACAGCCTGGTGAGGCTCCTGATCCGAGGCTCCTCTGGCGGAAGGAATGTCCGGCCACACAGGCAGGTGACTATCGGGCCACCGGAGGCCTAGGTATTGTGCCCTCTAGCACCAAGCTCGTTAGTAACAGCCGCCAGATTGAGACACCACTCTTGATTGCCTTATCTTGTTCGTTCTCATTTTTATTGCTTAACCCTTCGAAGTAACACTTTTTTTCCTGTTTTTTGGTTTTTCTAACCGAAAGGTACAATAAATAAACGAAAACCACCTAACTAGATTCGACTTAATGAGATTCTTTGGAAAGTATATATAGCCCCCCCCCCGTTTGACGCAAACAATAAATAATAATTGTTCCTTAAGCCTTATTGAACCAAAGGCTTATGATGAATTGTTCTTTCATAACATAAAACATTGGGCGCTAATTTGATTCATTAATTGTGCTTAAACGTACAACCTCTCGTCTAGGACTTGCGGGGTCACTTGTAAAATCATCATATAATAGAAATATATTTCAGTCCCTAACGATGTATATTGGTATCGCAAAAATTATTCTCACACTGACCCATAGTTTGCAATGTTTCTTAGTTTTATTTTATAACCTTTTAATTTACCAATATGTTTTGTCACAATAGTGTGGGTATTCCCTTTAGGGTAATGTAGTTTCGTCAGGTACTTATGAGTACTTTATCGCCACATGTTTCAGTTTACACTGAAAGTGATGAGATCAGGCATCGGGTAGGTCATTTATATGACGAACCAAATCCTCCCACTCCCCTTTCCCTATAATCATAGTTTTCTCCATACTCTTATTTTTTATATAAATATATTATTAAGTAAAGTGAGGTTATATAGTAAGTCAATTAGTCGTTTAAATATTTTAAACAACTAAATTTAACTGATAATAAATGAGATATAAATACATTGCAAGAGGCGTTCTTTATTATGCTCATTTGTACATAAATTTGTTTTTATTAACAAATACCTTATGTAACTTTATAAACATAGCGTATAACATTCAAATGATATATATATTATCATATACTCGTTCAGTACTGGTTTATTGACAAATGAACGAACGAACCACCACAAAGATCGATTACGCCAATTAAAGTAGAGCTGGGTTATATGTTACCTGGCTTAAGGATACATGAGGTCATATAATTCACTAGAACCGTTTGTCAGAAAACACATCCACTAAATAAAAGCCTCTTGAAGCATTAAAATAATTTTATAAGAGGTTACCAAAGAACTCTCCTTACTCACAAATCTGAACCTTGAGTGTAACCAATCCCCCTTAGTAAATCCCTTACAGATCTAAAGCTCTCTCTTCATCAGATCAAGTAAAATAACGATCCGTTAGAACTAAACAATTGGTATCTTAATGATAAGAAGAATGGAATGAGGAGTGTGTTCGCTTCACGTAGGAGTGTACTGACCACAGCTATTTTTTTTACATTAGGCTGTGCAACTAATGAGCCTATTTGAATACAATGCCCGGTCCTAGGGAACAAAGCTAATAGTGGACAGTATCACCTATGTACTACTGTTATTTACATATGTCCGAGACCGGTCACATCGCTACTTCATTCTTGTAACCTTTTGGCGAGGACTTTACCGCATAATGATAATACCTCAAGTACGCACTACTGCTCTGTAGGATACTCTTTCTCCTCACACACAAATATAGTCAAAGTAACTTTTGTCTGATTTTCACTATCTGATAAAACTTTCAGCTAATCCAATTAACCGACGGAATGGAAATGATCATCGTTTGGAATAACCGCTTTCTTAAAATTACATATAATATTAAAGTGATTAAGTAAAATCCATCGGAATAGCCTTGATGCAACATATTTACAGTACTAACACAAATAGATCGACCGACATGAATTTGTCATAAGTTTTGGTAAGATTGGCATCATAATTTATTTACTTAAGGTTAATGTCAAAACCCCAGAAAATGCAGATTAATTACATTTAGGATACATACCAACCTTTCCTAGCCAGAAATAGCTTGCTTAAAAATAACCAATCATTCTCATTTTTTTTTTTTTTGCGTTTTTTCTGGTCAGGGCTGTTTCTTATTGCTTTTTTTTGTATATAAATTTCCATAGCCCCGTAACATATACATAAGGATGTACTTCTTAAAGTAGTCTATCGTCAAGATGAACATAACATGCCACCGCCGAGTGTCCGACGACTTTATACTCAATAGGATTTCAAGCCAGATCAATCAGTATTAGTTCTCAGGAATTTCTTAGTGTAGTCATGTGAAAACCGTCTGTCTTAGCAGGATGTGCTCCGGTTTTCTTGTTCATTTCACCGAAAGAGAGGCTGGTGAAGAAGAAATAATGCATTGGATTCACGGTTTAGATTGTATAAGCAGAAAACAAGTAAAAACAGAGGATTTTTTTTCCTTGCAAATTCATACAGGATAACTTATTGTAATTGTATGATTAGGTAATCCAACTCTGTTGATAGTACAAATGTTTTCATTTGTAATAAATTATACATAGGTGGACAATTGGTTTAATTTTGGGGCTTCGAAGGTGAATTGGATGAACACAAACAAAAATTAAATATTAGCGAGAAAGAATTGAGAAGGATCCATTCTAAATTAGAGATTAAATTCCTGTAAGTTTCTTTAAACATTATATTTCTATGCCCTTATAGGTAAGTAGAGAACTGTATGAGTCACTAAGCTAAACTTTATTTCATTGTTTAATAGAAATAAATTGACAAATAATGCTTTATTGAGGTTAGTAATTTATATTTTGGGGAATTACACAAATATTTTTATTCTTGTAAATAAATATTTGATACCATAATTTAATGTTAACTATGTGATGCTGATGCTACAGAAAAATGTTGACTCCAGCAGTAACATAAACTTTTAGTGGCAATCCAATCATAATTTGATAGGAATCTCATTAAATGATATGTGTGAGTAGTACCGTGATTGAGGTTTCTCAAAAATTCTTTTTTCGCAAAATACGCTAGAAAATGCACCAATTTGTATATACAAGAGGTTGGTCCTGACAGTTAAATACAATGGTAGGTTTTAAGTTATAATTTATGTGTTGTATCATTGACACATCAATAACAATCTCCTTTCAATAAAAAAAATAAGATAAAATAAATTTATTTTAAAAATTAAAAAATAAAATTTGAATATTAAATAAAAAATGCTAACATTTACTGACAGTTTATGGTTCTGTATCGAATAATGTTTCCTTCAGTTTCCGCATGCACATTTACCGGTTGTGTACATACAAGAATTCTAAACAATGGATTTATTAAATACTTCAGATATATGGTTAAAACAAATGGTCAATCCTACACTTAAAATAAATTACAATTAATATTTGGTCACCTTAATATGGGTGGTGACCAGTTGCGCAACAATTAAATATCACACATTACATTCTATATTCTGAAAACAAACACAAATATAGTCTCTACATGATGCATGAAGGACATACGACAATCAAAAATAAACAGGCATAGAGGGAACCACATCATATATAAAATTAATTCAAAACTGAACGAATATTCTTGTAGATACAAGACAGCGTTCTCTCCCTGAAAGTTATTTAAATAATAATAAAATAAATATGTGTAATACATCGATAGAATTGAGAAGCTCTTTACATCAAGATAACATAATCTTTCATGATACTGTTGATTGTATTACAAGCTTTTATTTGTGTCCTACATACAATAATACATAATAAAAATCACACAATGAAGGGTTTCCTTAAGACTGAGAAAAAGGGAACAGAATTTAAATGACTTTTTTTAATTATAGTTCATTAAACATTAAATATTTTTAGATTAATATCATTTGTAATTTTAATTGCCAATAAATTAATTTATAAACGGTCATTATTTTTCATGGTTTTTTATTTTATTTTGTTTTTTAAATTATTGAGGCATAAATGGAACTACTAACGCAAAATAAACATCATGCCTTAAACATGGGGCAAGTCAGTCAAAGTAGCAAGCAAGATTTCAATGACAATTTTGATGACTTTTTGTAATTATGGTTTAAAAAGAGAACTTTACACATGATTTGATATCCTACTCAAGATGATAGAAAAATACTCATTAGTTCAACTATCTGGCTTAAATAAACTTAAATACCAGAACAGACAGGAGCAAAAATACAAACACAAATTTTTTGGTTTTGAATAACCACAGTAAAATTCAATAATATAACAAGGTAAAAATTTTTTTTTAATAATATATATAATATAAAAATAACCAGGTACAAAAATTGAGTAATTTAAAGAAGCCCGATTCACTTTATCAATTATACAGACATTTAATATCATCTAGTTACAACATAAATCTAAACAAATTTATGAACCATAATTCAAACTGTTTTAAAATTTTCAATAATCGTATAAATAATTTTTAAAAATATTTAGAAATTTAAACAGTAAACTGGTAAAAAATAATCACTATTGATAAATAGTTTTTCTTTTTATAAAATACATTCCTTAGGGCTTTCTGAAGCTGTAACATCATTTTTTTCTGATGAGCCTTCTTCAGTTGGGGAATCCGTTATGTTTTCACCAGCTGGTTTTACAAATATCCTTGACATATGTAACAATTTATCTGTTTTGAAACAAAAGCGTAAGTTTTTATCTATATTTTCTGAAAATAGAGGATCTTCAACGGGCGAGGATTCTCCGGTTTCTTCAAAAAATAAATATGTACCAACTGAATCCTTCCATTCACCTTGATACAACTGTGAAAAATAACAATATAGATAGAAAATTTGCTACATTAAAGACAAAACAAAGAATTTCACTCAACAGGTATTAATGATTACTAGCTGCCGAATGCGATCCTACTAGTGTAAATTTTAATAATTTTTAGTTAACGAGAAAAAATAGAGTCAGGGCTGGGATTTTAACATTTTTAATTTCAACTAGCAATTATTATAATTTTAATTATATTTCTGGTACATAAATGAACAGTATTTTTCTGTTTCTTTGACAATCACCCTTTTGTATTTCTATTTCGGGTGATAGGGGTTGTCCTGATAGATGGACTCCTGTAAGCTGTTACCTATGCTACCCAGAGGAGATGGATATCCAGAGGAGATTATCCAGGATATCAAGAATAGACCAAAGTCAAAAGTAGCAATACTTAGGGCTAATTACACCAGATCTCAGTGCCATCTACCAACTATGGAGACAATGTTCCATCGTAAAAAGAAGTTTTAGATGGTGTAGTAATTTTTATTATTTCTTGCCTTATGAAGTAACTATAAGGAGGATATTTATTTTTTACATTTTTCATGCAACATGTATTTGAAATTCTTCACAGTTAGTGTTAAATTAATTTAAATAATATATTATTTGAATATTAATAAATATTATATAATTTGAAAAAGGTACAGCAAAAAAAAAAATATCAACTAAATAAAATTAAGGATATAAAAGAAAATGAAGAAGTATACACAATACACCAAATCATAGCAAAATTAATAAGGACTAAACTATAAATTTGTAATAGACATTGCATCTTTCTGTGGCTTTGTATAAATTCTTTGCAAATCTTTGCTGTGCTATTGATAGCTTCATATCCTGAATTATTGAATTTCTGTTTAAATGAATAAATTTGATTACCTGTCAGTTAATTTGTTAATAAAATTTCCGATTTAACCAGAGAAGTATATCTTAAATAGATTAAATAACTCAGTGAGCATCTGTCTGGATGGATGGCTCATGTAATTTTTTTATAATATAGCCTGGCTGTAGGTATTAATGCAAATGGATGAGTAATGTAAGTCAATCGAAAAGAAGAGAATATAATCAGTAAGGAAAGAAAATGCAGAGAAAGGGTATTGGAAGTTTGGTTGACAACTTCATAAATTAAGAATTCTAAGTAAATAATAACTTGTTTAGGAATTCATATATTATCTTACCCAATGAATCTGATTATTTATTATGATACTAAAAATACAAGTATCTTGCGTTTCTTTAAAATTACAAAGACCAAAAACAAGTCATTCCTTTTAGTATTTTGTTGAATAGCGTAAATTATCTTAATAGAAATCTAAAAGATTCCAGCCAGTTTATGTTTTTATCAATCAACATCAAATTCCATCCTATTATAAAATTCCTGCACATATTTGAAAAGCAGTATAGGTAATAATTTAAATACAATACTGATAACTGTCATTACAGTACCGATATTCAATGGAGATCAACTCACCATGGCAAGACAACTAAAATGGACTGAAGTGCATTCCAGGAAATGACAGGTTTAAATGTTACATTGCCATTTTATTACATTTCCTAATGATATTAATAATGATTTTTCAAAGCATTTGTGATGATCTTTCAGAGTTTCTGATAACGATTCTTCAATATCATGAAAAGACAAAGGTGGGAATATTATTATTAAAAGATTGACAGCAATCCATTCAATTTATATCACTATAAACCAGTTTCTAAATTCAGTCGAGCTCACATATTGCATAATGAGTTAGCTTAACTGATTAATGTTATGAAGGTTCTGGGTTCAAACCCCTAATAGAAAGTGAATTTATTTTGCTTCTGTGAATAGAAGTGGGGTAGCTCCTGATAGGACAGCCCACCTTTCAGCCTTAAATGGAATTAAATAAGGGAATGAATCATTAAACAAAATAATACCGATTAATTAAAATACTATGGTTACACTTGTCAAAGAGCTACTAGATGTTTTGCATCCAACAATGTTTTTATGGAATAACTGTCTAATTAAGTAAAACCTACCTGGGGACCTAGTTGGAGTATGGGTTCTTCAGATTCCATGCCGATTATCTTAAAATCTTTTTCAAGCGAGAAAAAACCATCTTCAATATTTGTATTGAAGTCCATATAAACTAATACATCTTCTGTTTCTTCTTCAAGGTCCGTTCCTGAACTGAAAACATGGAGATGAAATTTACGACAGTTCGCCAATATCCATTCTAACCAGCATACAATATATTTATTTATTTTTTTAATATTTACCCAGTTGCATTCATTGTTTGTTAATTAAAGGCAAATACCAAATTTTAAAATCGTTCATGAATGATGAACACTTCCAAGGAGGTAGAAACTGAAGAAAGAAAGAGAAAGGGCTCTTCATTTATTTTCATAAGTTTTGTGATTGAACATACAAATTAGAATCTGGACTCTCGTATGGTATAATGGTCTGTGTAAATGATTCATGACATGAAAATTCTGGTTCAAATCCCGAAATCGGAAAGTAAATTTTATTCTATTTCCATAAATAGAAGAGAGCGGCTCCCGATAGGTCCTCTCCTTTCAGCCCTAAATGGGAGTGCATAAGGCTAGTACAGGAATAATATGAGAATCTAGAAACATACCAATCCCTGCTATGGCATATTTATGTTTTTAATCTATGACCGTCTTATTTATTTACATTTTTTATCCCTTTTGATCTGTGTTCTTTATGATGAATTTATGTTTACATCTCTATTTCGAATTCCTTATGAGTTTCAGTTGCGTCGTCAAAAACAATAAGTCTTGAAGAGAAGAGGTTAAGGGAGGGGGAGAAGAAATTAATGAATATAAACGCTTCTAAGGGTAAGATCATGCACATAGGAAGTCAGAATGATCCCATACATATTATACAATGTTAATGTTCTGGAGATAGTGGATACCGGGAACACTAGTAAGCAGAGATGGAAAGAGTGACCAGGAGGTAATGAATAAGCTGAAAAATGTTAGCAGTGTGTTTTATCAGATCTTTAACACAATAATAGTGGAGTGATAAATTATCAATGCAGCAAAAATCATGTAGTTTAAAACTGTTTTCCTTCCTGTACTTTTGTATGCCTTGTAACTCTTGAAAATCTACCTGAGAATTCTTGGCAAAAAAAGATGAGACTGAGTGCAAAATGAGAGACTAGGAGGGCACCCAAACAAGAGACCAATCATAGGGCACTAGCAGAATGTCAACTAAAATGAATTAGTCATGTTTGCCACAGGGAGATAATAGGAAGGCCAGGTGGATATTCAAAGTATGTATATCCATACATCCTATCAGATCAATAGGATGGAGACCAGAATGCTATTTAATAATTACATAGAGACTAAGCAAGAGGAGCCTCTATTTCTGAAATGAAACAGCTTGTAATGGACAGAGAACTTTTGAAGAGACACCCCTCCACTCTTAGCATCACAGGAGGCAGATAAACAAGAAGGTTAGGTACTGATCTTGAAGTGAATGAATAAATTTAATTTTTTTGAGATAAATACTAAAATTAAAGTAAGTACTTGACATCACTCCAGATGAAGGATGTGGCCTCGAAAGACATTGGAGTTGCAGTTTTTTACACATTTCTTGGGAAGAGCAGTTTTAGTAATACATAGATGGTGATAGCTTGATGTTTTTGTCTTAACCATCAACACTTATTGTATCATATTAAATTATTACACTTTTTATGTAGCTATCGAAAATGCACAATTTGGTTTTCAAATGAATGTTTCATGTGGGCACGCTACAGTAACATCAGCTTTTTTGAATTGTAATCAAGGCATCATAAATTCTTACAGTTAACATGAAAAAAGCATATTATTCTTTATTATTTCATTTGAACAATGTGATTCTTCTGTAAATTAGGGTATTTCACTTTAACAATAGCACTTTTAATGGTTGTATTGTATCATTCTTCTAACACCTTTTCACAGGAAAGATCAATAAAAAAACGAAAAATCTCAAAATTTATATTGTTCCTTGACTTAACCCTTTTTTTATACTTTTTTTTTTTTTAATTGGGTAAATTATCTAGTTCTTAAAATATGATCAGCCTTCTTTAATGACAAATAGGTATTCAATGCCCGTACACGAAGCTTACTCCAAAGAGCATGCTCCTTAAGACCCAGGATTTGTGTAGCCGCAAAAGCTGCTGCTTCCGGATATAACACTGTCGTGCAGCCTAGTCCTGTAATATAGAAAATCATATTTTAGCATCTGAAAGATAATATCTAATATTATTATTTCACTGATTACAAACCTGATGGAACACTGAGAGAAGACCAAATGTCTTGGGTTACAGATTTACTAGAAGGGGGGCAGTTGATAACAGGGAACGAACTGTTTCCAGATATGACTGGTCCAAGACCATTGCTCCTTCCGGCAACTGCTATAAAAACAATGTCTTGCCCGGATCCTTCGTACTCCGACACCAATTTGAGAGTTTCATCAGTCCCTTTATGGGCAGAAGATACCCTGAGCTCATTAGGGAGGCCAAGGGCATCACAGTTTTGCTTGATTTTCATGCAATGTTCTTCATCAGTTGGTGATCCCATTATTATAACAGCCTAAACATAACAATTTATTATTTTTTTTTTTCAAAGAAAAGGCTAATGCATGTTTTGATTCTTTTGATTACTAACCAAACCATTTGGTGAATTTATGAAATAATCTAATTGATCAGAGATCCACTGAAAGTTGGATTTAATTTTTTCTAAATCATTTGCAGTGACTTGAGCCAGTTCACGATACACTTGCTTGTCCTTCATCAACCTCCTATCGCCAGAAGGCCACAATCTCCACGAATCGGAGTCAATAATGTCAGAAACTACAATTTCACCTAAAAAACAAATAACTAGACTTTATTTTTCTGCTTCATGTGAAATAACTTATACTGCTAGTAGCTATTGATGGTAGTATATATATGATTATATCTAAAGACTTGAGTCTCATAGGAAATAAAAGGAGAATAATTGCAGGTAATTGGTACTGTTATATATAATACAATACTCGAATCAGAGAGGCATAAAAAACTACCTGGCATTATTATTATTTTTTCAACTCTGGGGGAAACTTTTATTGAATAAAACAAGTACAAGTGCCAATAGGTAAATGCTCCTTTTACTGTAGAATAGTGATATAGGTACTTACATCTAATAATTTGAAGGTTAAAATAATCACAATACAGAAAACTGGGATGGGTGATAGGGTTCATTCTCTGATTAAAATGTGGGACCTTACATATGCTAACTTAAAACTAGGCCAAGTGTGTAGACTATCTTAACTTAAGGTCTCCTCTACAATTTCATGTTGCTCTTGATGAGTGTTGGGTGGTTTGTCTAGAGGGTTGACATTGAATTCGTAATGGAGTTCAACTAATCAAAAAATGTGATATGCCAATGACAAATGAATTCATTTACTATGGGAAGCTTAAATTCTTCATGAAGTTCACCACTTTTCATGTGCTTCGTTTTAAAATTGTTGGAGCTGTTTAGCTAGTCAGGCGATAGCTGAACACCATACAGCAGAGCCCGTCAGAAGATAATCTTGTATAACACCAACTTGAGATGCAGTGATAAATTGGGTGATTTCATCAAGTGTGAAAGCCAGCAAGACTTTGTGTGCACTTGTTAGAGTTTCTTCTGGAAATTAGTACAACCAGAGGGGCCAGTCCATCTTATTTAATGCTCAAGTAGAGGATAATGTTCGAACAGGAATTTTGTTCCTTTCCTCCAATGTGGGAAGTGGGCAGTGGTTTCTTACCTTTCTGAAAGGAACATATTACGCAGTCAGTCTTTGTGATGTTTAGCTTGCCCAGTTTATCAATAATTTCATAGCAAATTGTTTTGGTCAGAAGAAATGCTTTTATTCACTTTTAAGCTGCTGCTTTACTCCACAATGTCCTTTTCCATGGCTTCCTAAATCTTTTCAATATTATATATTATAATGCATTTAAATATCACTTATTTTTTATGAGCCCAAAATATTATTACAAGATAGATTTGAAACAATTAAGGAGCTTATGTATTAAAATAGACTTTTTAACAATTAAAAAAAATAGGCATATTTAACAAAATTGAATATGTGCAAAGCTCTGGATAAAGAACTGTTATGGGGAAGTTTAAGTAATACCTACAAACTGATAATTAAATGGATTAAAGCTGCTATGGACAGAACCAAGAAGTGAAACATTGTTAGGAGGAGACAAGGGCCTGCAGGCATTTAGCTATTGGAGTAGGGTAGAGTAACTTTTTCTTTATAAGACAAAAATATATCTAAATTGTTAGGCTCTAAAATAAAAAAAAAATATAGAAATAATTACATAAATTAAAAAGTGATTTATATTTATATCAGCTGTTATTTTTATCCAAGGAATCTCTCTGTGAAACATATTTCCTCTCGCATTCAGATTTCTGATGCGCTCTACTGAAAAATCCAAATTTGAAAACTAATTACCATTCAAACAAGAGATTCTCTGGATAATATGATTTGATAGATATATAACTTAACTCTGGGGTCTAATTAATTGCAATAAAAAAAGGGAATACCTTTTGAATCTATGCCAAACTCGATTTTCATATCAATAAGAGCACAAGATCTAGAAGCCCAGGCTCGTTCCAACACCTCAAAAACAGTTATTGAAGTCCTTCTCATAATATCCACTTCATGGCGGGTTATCTGCACTCCATTAAGAACAAAGTTAGCAGATATTATCTGTTGGTCTGACCACTGAGGATCATGATTCGCATCGTCCTGGAAGTAAAAGTGGTATATATTAAATGAAAAATGATACATAAATATTAAATGTAAGCCAGAAAATTAATTATATTTTCAATACCAATAATAATAAAATTTGTTGGAATATAATGTATAAAAACATATCTTTATTGTACTTTGTTATTTCTGTTATGTCATGCAGTAGGTTACTTAATGATTATGACAATTATGTGACATATACCTAATATTTGACATAGGATGTAATTTCTTTTATCACAAATTTTCTGGAATGTAAATCTTTTTTTTTGGCTGTTCAGTTTTTAGAAACCTATTTACATTATAAAAATATTAACTATAAACATATAATGGCTAGTTGTTGGAAAAAACTAGCAATTCCCTTGCACTGAATAGCTACAAGAAGCTTGACTTTGCCAACAAAGTTACCTTAAAGAAGGTTTCTTCCAAGGGTGGGTTAAAACGGTAGCCTTCCTTAACACCTGGATTACGTTTCAAAAACGAACCAGTAGCCAGGCGACGAGTGACCCATTCAATTGGAATCATCTCACATTTTTTTGAGAGGAATGATGTTTCATTGAGGGTTTTCACAAATGATGTTTTGAGACCTACAAAACAATAAATACATTAGTTCAACAAGTATGAGTACAAAATCATGCACAAGCATTGTTTGTAGTTATTGGTATTTATGAAAATCAGGAATGTAATTAAAATAAAATAAAGTTTTTTCATCTTTAATCAATATTGATGCAAAGAGAGGCATGAATTGATGAATATTTTGAAAAGTAACTGTAGTCAACCATGGAATTACGATTAGTATAAATAGAATTATTGCCTTCCCACAGAATTTCATTTGATTTTAAAGTAAAAAAACAATCAAACACTACACCATGAGTTTACTGTTTAACCTTAAGCTGTCGATATAAAATATAAAACACACAGGTTTTCCAACTCTGTTTGAACAATTGATGAGCATTAATTTTAATTGTTGAACTACATTGTTCTCATGTGATGGTCAGGTCATACAAAAAAAAAAAATCTGATCTCAAAACTTATGATGTCCTAATCAAAAGCTTCTGTAACATTTAAACGTAATCTACAATTACATAAGTGGGGTTATGATATAAATAGTTCACTAAGATAACCTGACAATATCGTACCCTGATGATTAAACAAATTGTAATAGCCATAAATCCTAAAAAAATTGAATATCTGTTATAATTAAAAATTTATTGGGTCAGTGTAAAATGTCAACTATCCTGAAGCAAACTATTAGTTTTAACATCAAATTTTGTCAATTTAACTAGGAGAATTCACTGAACATTTACAATCAACTTAATATTGATAGAGTTAAAACCAAAAGAGTGTGACTAAATCATAATACACTTTTCTTATAGTATTTTCACTTATATGTCTAGAGGTATTTTTGCTTTTACTCCACATGTGCGCTCACAATTTGAAATATGTTATTATCATAATTATTTAATTATTAAATAAGCAGAAGTTACCATCGACAATACTTCCTTAAATTCAAACCTTCTACCAAAACTCCCAATGCAAAATCTTACCCATCCAGACTGTCCCACCAAACAGCATTGATCGTTGCGATTCCTACAAATCTGGAACACCATTTGTATCAATATACTCCCGTATCTCAATGAGGACAATACAAAGTTAGGTAAGCCTGCTCTTGTTATTCATTTATTGTTTTCCTTATCATCCCTTATCAAGCCAATATACAAACATTTCTCTTTCTTTCCCTTCTTTCATTATTTAATCCAAGGTAGAGAATACAGCTCATGAGCAATGGAATCTTGGATAATTTAAAGAATAAAAAGATAATACAATATTATACTTGTTGGCTTGATGACTATACAGCCTTTTTTGTCATTCTAAAGGGACAATGTGCCAGAATATAATGCAATGTTGGTTTACCTAGTGAATTCAAGAACTCAAAAACTTTTGCATTGGTCTTAGTGGAAATCTCCGCTTTCCCTTTCAGCTCATGAGACTTAACGCCATCCCCAGCTGTAATTCTATCTTTACTGATGATGACCACTTCATCTTGATTGTCCACAATGTTGTACACTTGCTTTGTTTTACCCTCGATGACAAGGCTGCCAAGTTTGTAGCCCGGAACTGAAAAGTAAATGAATAAATTGACTTCACTTTATAGAATAATCAGGTTTATAACTGTGTTGAGTCTGTCCTTGAATATGAAAAAGCATTTGGTGGTTTATTGTCTTGGAGATGATTACATATAACTCAATACTGTTGCATTGCAACCTTAATTATTTCATTAGTTGAGGAAGATAATAAATTATGTTATTACCTTCAATCGGCATTTTTAAATAAAAGCACCAAACTGAACAGAGTAAATACTGAGCTGGTAATCCCCAGTGAGTATTTAAGATCTTTTCGCTATCTCGTTTTCCCCACCACTCTCCTCCCGCTTCTCAGTGTTGATTATAACCGCTTGTTAATTCATTCTCCCTCACGTGGCTCATCTGTGTAGTTGTGTAAGTTGTTCATTCATATTCGGACGATCTGGCCGATTCCCAAATCGAAAGGTAACTAAAAAATATTCATTCTAATTGACTATTTAAAACGTCAAAGTTTAGGAAATCAACTTTTTTTAACAATTTTGATCACTTTGTTATGTGAGAACGTGAATATTTTGACAGAACTTGTTTGACGTCTGTAATAACGTCGGACCTGTTGCTTAAAATCTAACATTAATTCAGTTCAAAAGATCTATAAATCTATATTTATTATTTTTATGTAAATACATTCCTAATTAAAATGGATAAACAATAAAACTGTCAAACTGCTGAATTGTCAATATTTTAAAGCAGCTTGTTCAGTTAAATTAATCCAATATCAAACCTAGAATATTGTTATTTTAGATTGTATTTCTCTTTTGTTAAATTAATCAATTGATTAAAATTTCATTATTAATCATTTTTTAAAGTTTAATATTAACGTTAAGTTAAAAATATTATTAAGACCAACCAAGGTCTATTTTCAAGTTTGAATATTTATTCAGCCTTTTGTAGATATTAATTCATTTTGGTTACATATTTAGGTACATATTAAATATTCATATAAAAACATACAACCTAAATCAAAATTTATATTTATAGCACAAAATATGTATTTACAAAATAAAATTTATTGAATATAAGCTATGTAAAATATAAATAGCCAATGCGATTTATAAAAAAACAAACATAAAATATAGTAAATTTTACTGATAAATTATAAAGTATTAGACTTATACATCTTAATTTATATTATATGTATATTAGTATTATATTATTTACAACATACAACTTATGTTTGTTATTTATTTATGATAAGCAGGTTTTTTATTTGAATATTATTTAAGAATACAATTTAGAGGTGCCACAAGGGTAATCAAATAGAAATATATGAACGTTTGGGGAGATTAAAATTAACGAACGAATGGTTCCAAGGATTTTCTTTTTCTTTTATTTTGAATCAAAAAAATCTAATTGCAATTTCATAAAGGGAGGGGAGCTTAATTATAGATTGTTTTAGGTATAGAGGCTTGTGGTTTATATTAATTTTGTTTCTTCGCAGGGCAGGCACAAAAATGTTGTGACAGCCCCATATACAAAAAAAAGTAACCTTCTGACCTTCCCCAACCCAGCCCTCATGGACCCGAGGCCGGGCGAAAACAAAAAAAAATGAACTAAAGTGTTCCTGATCGCGAAGGGAAGACTATACATTAATGATGGATTGATTTTCTTACGTCTGTCTGTATGTTGGTGCAAGTTCCAAGTCCAGATGGTAGTCGAGAATAAACCCGGCGGGACAACTAATCCTTGAATGAACTACTATTTTTCTGCTCAAAAATAAAAGTATCAGCCTTTTTTTTTTCTATCACTTTTCATGTTTAAATTTAAGTTTTATACACTGGAAGGATCTCAAAATCCATAGTTTTTGGATCCAACACTTTTGGCATTATCTAGGCTTGTGCTTTTAACAGTGGTAGTATGTAGTTAGTTCTATTGCTAACGTTTAACTAAACTAAAAAAATTAACGGGCAAAAATACTGTCAGAATACTTATGGGTAAATTTATTTTTACCAAAAATAGCGGTGTATTGTGAAGAAAACCGTGACATCACAATAATATACTGGAGTGCTTGCGCATAATCTTCCCGCTGTAAAAACAATTACAATTCATCACCATTTTATTAATAATAAAATCCCGGGAATGATATTATTATACAGTGGGCCAAAAAAACCTCTCAAAAACAATAAAAATAATTGAACAAACCGATTTTTGTTTAGCTCCTGATAGTAGTCATAAAAATTTTCTCCACGGAATGCAAATCATTTTGAGACGAATTTGTTATATCTTCCAATATCCAATATCTTCCCAAGGATTTGAAATCATATCTTATTATATTTTCTTAAATCTTAAATTATCTTATTGTCATTCTACCCTACCTTTCTAATATATATACAATAGCCGCAGATAGTAATTTGTAAACGTCATTTTATTGTGAACCGTCGTTTACAACGGTACTTTTTAACATTTGCGTTATATTTCATCTGTTACGATTAATTCTTCACTCGAGCGTTTGAGGCTACAATCTAAGTACATGTTCTCCCAGTCTCTTCGTTTTTACTTTTTTCAACTCCCAGAAACATTTGTTTTCTTCCTCTGGTACCCTGTTCTATTGATTTGACAACGGGACAATCCGTCATTAGCCTTATGAAGACAACGTTATCATTAAATGAATAGATTTGTGCCTGTTCACAGCTTATTGTTTATAAAACTCAAAAGTTTCCAATGTTTTCAAACTACAATTATCAGAGGCTACCACATGAGAAGCACAGCTGCAAACCAATTAATGACCAATTCTTAAAAACATAATTTAATAGATTAACATACCATCGCCCTTTAACAATTAAAATATTATAAATAATTAAAATCACAATAAATAACATTCAAAACTTGAAATATTTTAACTAGTTAAAATACTAGTAAACAAGAAAATGAAAGCAGAGCTTGGTACAGAAGAAACTAGGAAGCACTGAAAAGCCCGATTTCCACGACCGAAGACCCAATTCTTATAAAAGGTGTACCGACTTAAAATGTTGGGAATGTGGTGGCACCTAGAGATATATACTATATAATATATATATTATTATATATTATATTATATATAGAGATACATAATGATACATAGGATAGGTAGGGCTTCACGTGTATAAGGATTGCATCTAATGCAGTAAAAAGAGCCACCCACAACTATTTTATAAAATTGCTTAAAATTTACTATTATTAATTTAAAAAATATTAAAAATAGGGGTTAAGAAAATTAAAAAAAAAAAAAAAAAAGGAAAAAAAAAAGTATTGTAGCCCATAAATTGTGAAAGGCATAGAGAAGCACCCCAAACCGTCTCCTACATATTAGCACTAGAAACTAATCTAATATAACATATTAAAACAAGAAACAAGATCGAAAACAGATACAAAAACGATGGGAAAATATCCGATAATATCGATAAGCTGGGATATTTTCAAAACACGCCTTCCTTAGGTGAGCCCTCACACTAATCCTTCACTAATTCGGCCAGTCGCAGAGAGGTAGCTGTGACATAGACAGCTCAACTGAGGTGAATACCAAATCATTGCCCATTGATTTGATATAATTGTTTGATTATTATATCCATCTTAGTTTATTGAATGGTTTTAAATTTTATAGTTTGGTGGATGTGTAAAACATTTCATAGCTTGTAACGTTGTGGTAATTTTTTTTTAATTAACTTTTACATTTATTTATTGTGGTTTTAACTATTTACTATAGTATTTAAATTTGAACTTTTTTTTTTTATTATTTTTAATATTTTAAATGTTGACAGATTGTGGTGATAATTATTCATGTGTGTGTATTTTAACCTTTAATTTGTGTTTTCATTTTTTCATATTATTTGACATATTTTAATTGCAAATGGCAATTCAATTTTATTTCCTTAATCTTTTAAATTATCTTTTTAAAAATTAGTGATTAATTTGTATCTATCTGTGCTTATTCTGTTATTAAAACCATTGAAAATATTTATCTTTTACAAACTATAAACTTCACAAATTTTACAGACACCAAATGTAGAATTTGAAACCAGATATTTCCAACTACTACATGGAGGTTAGAAGAAATCTTGATTGATGAGATTTGATTATCAGCAACTAAATCTTCAAGTTATATCACATGTTTTAATGTGGACAATTAATGAATAGGGGTACTAAAGATAAATGAGAATGTGCTATGATTGGTTTTTAATTTATAGGTAGCTGTCGTTAAATCTCTCCTCCTCCCCCCCCCCGAAAGCTAGATTGACTTATTATAATGTGGTTTTGTATGTATGGCATTGATCATAAAGATGAAAACTCCAACATTTCAATATTTGTTTGTACTTTTGGTTTCTGAGTTACGAATTTTTGAAATTCCAAATGACGACGCCAAATTGTTACCAAATTGAATACCCTTTTTTTTAGAAGAGAAAGAGGACTTCTATTTTTGTTTGGTCTTGAGCACCATGTAGGGTTTGCTGAGTAGTTATGTTTTCTCAAAATAGAGATGTCATATCCATGGTCTATGTAGTGCAAAACTTCGAGGGGGGGGGCTGCAAAAGTGGCCCTGAAAGGAGGCCCGCAAGGATTTGAAAAACCTCGCCCTTTCAATGTTTTATATAATACTTTCAATCGATTATAGTTTCTCAGAATTTTTACAAGAGTATTGAAGTAGAAGAAATGTGAGTACATTATAAAGCAACAGTTAGAAGAATAATCAATAAGTGCGTGGTTTTGATTCTAAACCAATGAGGGGCCCAAGGCTCTTGAACGACGCATTAGCATTTGTGAATGACATTATAAGCCGAGTGCTTAGACAAGGCCCATAAGCCATGCAGAAGTCTCAGAACTGGACAAACGGAAGAAATGAAACCAATAAGGAGAGACCTAACCTAATACCTAGGCATAATAGTACATAAATAACTTTAACAGCTGAATTAGACATTACTGCTATGAATACTAATTAGAAGTTTTGTTATAAATTTTGTCCGCCGCTCTTTTATGTATATTTTTGTAAGGTATGTGTGTCCAACAAAAACACATACATGTATTACTTAAAATGTTTATTTTGTTTTACCTTTCTGAATCAAAGTCAACACTAAAAAATAAGAATTATCTGTCTACGTTTCTATCTACCAATACGTTGTTTTATTGTCTTCTTCTAAAAGTTAAAATGATCTTGAGTAATCTTCAAGTCTATTATTACACGATGAAAGGAAAAAAAATTGTTTTTATCAAAAACTTGCCAACACTTTTCTCTAGATTTTAGGGGTCACAATAGTGTAAAATGTGATTTATAAGCCTTTAGTTTAAAATCCAACCCCCCCCCCCCCCGAGAAACCCCGGTAGTTCGAGGGGTGTTTTGTATAGGTTTGGATTCCCAATTGAATTCCCTAATGGAATAGTTTTGAGTTTCCCGTGCGTGTCATGAAGGCTGAGGTCCCATGAAATAAATAATAAATTGCTTTGTTATCATGTTTCTCCTATAGAGAGAAGGAAAAGACTAATTAATTAATAATTAATTTCTAAGAAAAAGAACCTACACTTTTTGTGAACTCAGCTCTTTCATCTGTCTGTCTGCGTATTACATATACATATTATAAATGTTCCAATCGTTCTGACATTTTAGCCTTATTTTCAAAAACAGCCTGGATTTGTACTAGACATGATAAAGGAAAGGATGTGAAAAAACAAAACTAAACTATATGCTTATTATTTTCAAGTGCTAAATTATTATTATTATAGTGCTAAATTATTTTACTATATGCTTTTCGGGAGTCATTGAATAGGGAGTGGACAATTTAAAGTAACTTCTGAGGAATCGAATATCTCAAGAAATAAAGTTCTCATCGTCGTGATTAATTATATGTACTCAATATGTTTTGGGACTTTAATGTAGCATAATAACAAAATACATCAAAACTGTTATTAATATTGCGTAGGACTTGGTGGCTTGCAATTTGCATGAAAGTTTCTAATTTTTCAAATAACTTTTCTACTGTACAAAAAACAGTATTTGCCTTCATTGAATGAATCTGTGAAGGTATATTTCTTTCAGGAATTGTAAAACACTTTTTATGATCTGGGTCTAGAAGTAAAGGTGTACCTTTGCTTGAACAACTTTCGTGTGCTCAACTGTTCATGTTTGGAAAAAAATAATATCGGCTTCATAAAACTATCTACACCGCTACATCGTTTTGTCTTAAGATCTCAATAACCTGAAGTAAGTTTCTTCAAGTATGTACCTGAAGTAAGTTTCTTCAAGTATGTACCTGAAGTAAGTTTCTTCAAGTATGTCCCTGAAGTAAGTTTCTTCAAGTATGTGCCTGAAGTAAGTTTCTTCAAGTATGTACCTGAAGTAAGTTTCTTCAAGTATGTACCTGAAGTAGGTTTGGATGTATATTTGAGAGCGATATGGCATTATGTTCTCTTTACGGTGTATCAACACAGACCACTCTCAATCTTGGAACATGTTGCTGATGCAGTAAGCTGGTCAATGTTGCACTATTAGATTGATGTGAGGACGTTTGGAATGAAGGACATTACTCAAATAAGTGGTGCACCGCCACGTGGTGTCGCGTATTGGTCACAGCTGTTTGCTAAATTGCTAATCATATGAATGTGGGTTAGTCGCGTGATCTGGGGCCTTTTAACTTTCTTCTTCTATTGGTTCGATTGGCTGATGACCACTTATTCACTGTATGTCAATTCATGGCCGCACACAGAATTCACAATCTCGCAGGACTTAATATGCATCTGTATTTCGTCTGGGTGTACGTTAGTAACAATGATTCAGCCTATCCGAACTTTTTAAGGTGTATTCCTTCCGTAGAATCTCAAAATATGTTTATTATGCTTGAATCGGTAAATATGCATACTATTATTATGAATCAGGGAAAATATATCTTTAATCTTACTCTCTACTCAATTTGATAAATCGATTCTTATTTTTTAGTTACTTACTAACATATTGATGGTCCTTATTTATTTTTTACGGAGCCAATATTTATCATTATTGGATCATCTAGTGGAACAATTTTCTAAAATATGTTGTCTAAAAAAAAACCCACATATAATGACTTTTTGTAATTACAGTTTAAAAAAACAAAACACAGATTACATATTCTTAAAAAAGGACGTATTTCATTTGTTACGCTACACAAAATTATTTTAAAAAAATTATTTATTTGACCAAGTAATTAATTAATGACACTTATTGAAATTGTATGGAGCCATGTTTTCCTTATATCAAATGGGCCCTCCATTTAAAGTATCATTTCTCTAGCAAATCAATGAAATAAAAAAAATGAAGGAATTTTTCAAAAAATGTCTCTCGAAAGAGGTATATCGGACCACTTTTCGCCTAATCCCATTCTGAAAATGTTGGAGACATTAGGCTGTATTGTCAGTCAAGTGGGTAAATAGCGGGGCACTGTACAGCAGAGCTGGCCGGAGGACACATTTATATATCATCAATAAGACGGGCTTTGGGGACCCCGAGTATAAATCTTAGAAAACAATTCATCAGCCACTTTATTCGAGATCCCCTGAGAGACCACCATACATCTCGCAACCGCAGTCAAAATAGGGCAACATAAAAGAGGATACTAGGAGTTGACACGTAGGATGAGATGTCGGGATCGATTGAGCAGTTTAAGGGTGGAAATGGATCGGCGAGTGATTTGGGAAACAGTGCTGTCTGCGATGTGTTTCAAATGGTAAGGTTATGGAAGCAAGTGAATAAGGGTGTCAGAATGCCCTTTAATTTTGTTTGCGAAAGTCTGTATATTTCTGTAGTGTAACGCGACTGTGTGGAGTTAATATTCGTGACTGATTAACTATATGGTTTGTAGTTCATCTGTCTGAGATTTGGAAGCTGTTCCATAAAGTTTGAGTCCATTGCTCCTCAATTGGTTTTATTGTAATTCTAGAATTATTATTTAATTTCTAATGACAAGTTACATGCAGTGTCCTATGTCAGTTCCTAGTCGTCCGAATCTATTTTTGGTATTATTCCAATTTCGTATTAAGTGCGTTTTGGTGCAGATATCACATTGTCGTTTAGCTGCTCTGGTAAGCAACTGTTGCGTTGCATGCGTTTTTGAGTATATTTTTGGTGACTAGATGTAACTTTCCTTTGTACTGGCCATAGTTATATTTCGTCTAAATGCTTCTGAAGACGTTGAATGAGCTACGATGTGTTAGCATCTCGTGAGATGACAGTGTTGCCGGCAAAAATATGAGTAATTTTTTGGGGTTTAGGATAAATACTGTCGCATCCTCGAAAGCTTAACTGGTCACGTTCTGTTAAATAGACATAACGGAAGGATGGAATAATGATGATCGGATAAATATGACGTACCTATAGTGTGAATTGACCTTGAGTGTGTGTTATCGTTAAGTAGAGCAGACAAAAGTGAAACGCTATCTGAATATGATAATTATTTCGGGCGTGATGAGGAATCATAAACCTACGCCCTATTAGGACGCGCTGACATTCTCTAAAATCTAATCTACCATCAATATAAAACTGTGCTCTTTTATTTTACGGCGACGTTCCGAAAAAAATTTTTAAGGCTTTCGTCAGTTTTTGTAAAAACCAGAAACCCTTCTGTTTTCAGCCTTTTATACCAGTATGGTCAGTATGAAGCCCTTGTTCGACCTGAAGACTTAAAATTTTACTTAGAGGTTTCAATTGATGATAAATGAAAAATACTACCACACCAACATGTATAAATTCCATGATTTAATTAATATTTTACTATCATACTGAGTAGGTTATTAAATTAAACGTCTGAACGTCCTGATTAATAATTTTGTATTTTGCTTCTTTGTTTTAGCTATGATTACAAAAATGCATTAAAAACGTGTTCGCAACTGTAACTCTTGAAATAGAAGCATGATATTTTTCATAGTTGTTCCCCTAGATATTTTAAGCCCCCCCCCCCCCCCGCGTGATGCTAAAATAAAAAGGAACCAACCGCATGAAAAATAATGAAGTCGAAAAGTCGTTTTTTTTAATCAATAAAGACATTGATTTGAATAGGGCATTTTTCATGCACGTAATGGAAAATATAACTTATCCATTATCAATTCCTAATGCAAGCAAGAAACCTTGAATTGAAATGATCGAATCATTAGTTTATTAAACATTACATCTAAAATTTTTGAAATAATAATTAAATCCAAACTAGTTTAAGTAATCAAAACATCATTTCAAACATTGCAGAATTGTGGAATTATTATTAATACAAATTTTGGAAGGTTGCAAATAAATGGCTTGGACAGAATCAATTTAAATCTATTCTAATGATTGCATGACGATCCAACTGATCTCCCATATCTGGTCAAGCATAAATGTATTCTTCTCATATTACGTAATTCTATACTCATCTATCGATCAATCGTGTCCGTCTTAATATTATCGAAGGAAACATGTTAGCACTAGTAAGAAGTTGACAAACTTACGTAAAATGTGTTAGGGACTCATTTTTGCATACTAAGAATTTTTGCTAAGATTATAGAATGCTTAGAATGTGAGACTATAGGCCACAATGGAACCGACAGTCGCCCTATCCAACAAAAGAACATCTTCACGAGTACATTCTGACAGATGAGCAATGACGGACATTAATCACAAGTAACTACACGCCGACACAAGTAATTACAAGATACGCTAATTGCAAATATTGAACTACAATGAACAAACAACAATACTTGTATTTGTGACATCTCTGGACAGCATACGAAGTGTAAGTATTGACTGTTGTAAGCTTGGACCTAAACTTAAATTTATTAATGCTTAAAGGATGAATCAGATAGCATCAAAGCCAAATTTGTCCATATTTATATATACATATACAATAACAATTTTAATACAGTTTTTGGCGTCATACACTACTACGCTCTACCGTAAAACGTTTAATTATCGATTGTTTTAAAATTTAATAGTATACTTTGTTCGATCTATTTAGTATCGTCTCAAGCAGGTCAATAATGAAGATAACATAATGGGTGACCATGCGGCGTCCCTTCTCCATTCACAAGACAAAAGTTGGACAATTTTGAAAATTTGGAAATACCCCTTGTTGCTAATTGTGAAATCTAAATCAAAATCGTACCACTACGCAGGTGCCGGATTATTTCCGGATAGTCCGATATCAAAGCCAAATCGAGTACTTGGAGATTCCAATTTCTGTACCTTTTGATTATGATAAGCGCACAATTACGTCGGATTGCCGCCAATAAGCAGACCAGTCCCTTCTTACCCGGATTAAATCAATTTCACTGTTGTCTAACATAAAGTCCTTTTATAAAGATGTTCACGATTGTTTAGTAGAATTCGCTATAAATCTTAAATAAGATTTTAGGATTTGAGTCCATTCGTAGGGGAAAAAGATTTTGTTATATCTTTGGAAATTGGTCGAAGATGAGAGGGAGTCGGACTCAGCTTTATTTTAACTTTGTTTAAATACATAAGTAGTTATAGGTTTTCTTCTCGACTTGTTACTTCCCAATTCATTTTTGTTTTGTTTTTATCGAATCGTCGTTATCTATTCGTGTTTTTCCCCTCGGATCGATAACCCATGGAACTTTTTTATTTATGTGCTGTTCAACTGACACTCAGTTCATTACATAAGAATGTTGTAATATTTATTACATAAAAAAATATTTTCATAACCTTATGACGTACTATTTATCTAAATAAAGAGTTCATTGTATTAACCGTACGTAATAAATGAAATAATCCAATCCCACGCTATTACATCGGCAATTGCAATCATTACATCGGATTGCCGCCAATAAGCAGACCAGTCCCATCTTACCCGGATTAAATAATTTTTTTCGTACACAATTGTTTAGTAGAATTTGCTCTATATGCCCACGTATAAGAAGATATGAAATGTACGTTTAGGCATTTTTTTGTTGAGTCCGAAGAGAGAGACTCTACTTTCATTCGTTAGTACAGGCGGTCGGTCGTCAGTTTTTTTTTTTTCTGCAATAGCAGTCGTAAAATGATTCCGAAATTTTAACTTTGTAACGAAGTTCATTAGGTTTCAGCTGAAATACGATCACGGGAGCTATGGAAAAAAATTAAACCTGAAATAAGAAAAGACCGTTCCGTTATCCTTTAAATTTTTTCATGACTTTTAATTAATCATTAACTCTTTGTATGTACCAGTGTTTTCCTTGTACGAGGGTGGTCTGAAAAGTTTCCGACCTAACAAAGCTTTTATTTATTTTATTATCATCTTCATGTTGAGGTTGGAAACTTTTCAGACCACCTGTGTACTTCATAATAAAGCTTTTCTTTTAAAATACTCTCCTCTACAAAGATTATTTAACTATCGGTACCTGAAAACTTGTCTCATGTCCCCTGAATGTTATATTAGAGCTTATCCTTCAACTATCCCAAGAGGAATAATATTATCACATGACCGTTAGGTATGTAGCTAGTTAATTAAGGAGCCACACTACCGTATTGACAGGCAATCTCACCACGAAAAACAACTGTCCTCCAAAATTTATAAAACGTAGGATCTGACGCTGCATCAATTTTATCAAATCTGTATCTTTTCAAAGAAACGATATGAACCCTATCTACGCAGAACCACATCTCCTGACGTTCACAAATGATTATATTCGATGGTGGTATCCAGGAATGTGAACGGTTCTTCCGTAATATTCGAATAATGTTCGAACAGAATCATAGTCACACAACATTTAACTGTCAACCCATCTATGAACGAACGAAAATATAATTTTATTCGGGAATATAGACCCCTATTATAACAAAAACAAACATTCAAATTATCTAGCGGACAAGTTTAATATTTTATTACATTTTATTATTTTACGTTGACTGAGGTTAGTTACATTTCTTTACGTGACCATTATTCCCTATCTTGGAATACTAAATGGAAATAGGTAAAGAAAGGAAACATCTAATATACAACATAATGAGGGATAATAATAAATAACAAAAAAACAAGAAAAGACTTAAGTTACAATAGTATGTATTGTTTCATTCAGAGGAGATAAGGAACTGAAGAAACCAGATATAAAAATTGAGAATGATTGAGTGTCTGATATTGATGGGAATGGAGTTCCGGAATTTGTGGCTTGAGTAATGGACGGTCAAAAGAGGAGATTCTTTTCGAAATAAGGTCCAAACAAGTTTTCATATCGTCTTTAAAAAGTATTTGTCTAAATCTGTTTTAAATAATTGAGAATTCCTTTTTTTTTTTCTGTGTGTGTGACGTTTTTTTGTGTTAATTAATTCGAATTAATGAAATAAATGTTATGTGAGGTGATATTTTGGGGAATTATTATTTTTTTGAATTTTACGACAAATGTCTTCATAACGCAATACTGCATATAAAACGTTATCAGTTAGTCTTTTTAACATATCCTGATAGTATGAGCGATAAAATTGAATAATTATAGACAATTTTGTTTTCATGTTACCACGTTATGTCAGAGCTAACTAGGATCAATGTTGCATAACGTGATTCTTTGTTAGATGAAATTCTGTTTATTTCTCGACAACTTAACGTTTCGAGGTGGTCTTCAGCTAATTCATGTTTCAAATTATACATAAAAGCACTCTCTTAAGTATTTACTTTCACTTAATTATCTTGTATGATTAAATATCGCCGTTTTCTCTGCAAATATATTTACGAACACCCTAAAGCTACAACCTTCTAAAGAAGTAATCTAATATATTTTTTAATTTAAAAAGTTTTATTACAATGAATAGAGTGTAAATGAAGTATATTTTATTACAGGTGTATTGACAAACATGGAAAATAACAAAAAGGAACTCACAGGATTAACACACGAATGCGGAGTTTTCGGATGTGTGGCGAGGGGCCCTTGGCCAACGCAGCTGGATGTTGCCCAGAGTGTCTGTTTAGGGCTCATAGCACTCCAACATAGGTAAAAATAATAAATCCATGGCACAACACCTCATACTGGAGTAGGGCCGACTGGAGGAAAGTTGTCTACTTAGTTGGTAAATGGCACTAGGGACATAGTAAGGTTGAAGCTACCTACAGTTGAGTCACTAAAAGAAATTACATGGGTAATGGGGAAGGTACTCCCATCTCAACCAAGCATTCCCTGCTCGCTGTAAACTTGTTGTCCATACTATAGTTATACAGTTTTAATGTTCACATTTATTAACCAACATACCTTCTTATAACAATTCCAAATATAAAATTAACTAGAAAAATTACCCGATGTTATCCAGAATAGTTTATTCAAATTTTTGTCTTTTTCACAACTCTTCACAGGGAAAAGGAATTGTCTTTGTTTGTATTTCATTATAGAATGCTTAAAATCCCAAGCATTCTATCGCTTTGCAGTACATACGGTTATCATAGTCGAGATATTTTAATCCAAAGTTTCAAAGAGATGAGTTCCAACTTGAGGTTAAAATATCCCGTAAACAGAAATTGTGGGTATGTTAATGTAAGTGATATCATTCTATACAAAGCAGTATGCAAACAAAGATTGCAACACTTTCTGTTGAGAGGTTAGGGGACAAAGAGCAAAAATAAATAATTGGTAAACAGGCAGAATTTTCACCTGGTTTGCCCTTTTAACGACAAATTGAAATTTTAAACTAGCCTTGTGTTAAAGTAGCTTACTGACTTCAAACTGTGGAGACCCAGGTTCGATTCTCAGCTCCCCTACTTATTTTTTATTTAGGAGATAAGTCTGGGGTACAATCAACTTCGTAAAATGAGTAGCTACTTGAATAAATAAATAGTGGACCCAGGACAAGAAAACCGAAATTAAAGTTGATTAGTATTAGCCTAGTTAATGCTAACCCTCTTCCTCAGGACCACATACCGACTATGGTGACAACCTCAGTCACCCTCTCACTTTTTCCCATCACTTTATTTGTACCTTGATTTATATCAAGACCAATAATGCATCTTCTAATGTATTAACATATTTAAATAAGTATGTGTTTGTACAAAAAAATATGATAATTTTAGGGGTCAAGAAAGTGCAGGGATTGTCACCAGTGAAGGAAAAAGTACAAGACATTTAAATGTAAAAAAAGGAATGGGAATGATAAGTAACATATTTAATGATGAATCGATGCAAAAACTTAAAGGTTGGTAGACATTTTTCATTATTTTATTTTTTTTTATATTATTCTATAGTTTTTGCATCTGCATATTTTATGTTTAGGTAACCTCGGTATCGGACATACTCGCTATTCTACAAGTGCGGCATCTGAAGAAATCAACTGTCAGCCATTTGTTGTCCACACAGGGCATGGGGCATTGGCTGTAGCGCACAATGGGGAACTGGTCAATTCAGAAGCACTTAGACGGATGGTTAGAAAGCCTTAAAAAATACTCAGTAATTTTTTACTCAATTTCAAATAGTAGCTTTTCTATCAAGGCTTTAGTGTTACTTTCATGGGAATAAGTGAACCCCATCCATGAACACCTTGTCTTGGCAGTTAGTAATTGTGCATGTTAGTCATAACTTATGGAAAATAAAAGAATTTCTTTAATAATTTTCTGAGTGCTGAAGTAATTTATTTTATAAATTTATAGTAATTTATTTAGTAAATATAGTTTTTTCAGTCTATTTATTTTAATTTTCCTTAAAAATTATGAAATTTAATGATAAATTATATTGAACAGGTATTATCGCGAGGTGTAGGCCTGTCGACACATTCGGACAGCGAGCTGATAACTCAAGCTCTCTGCTTGAACCCTCCGGAAGGTGAAGAAGAATCAGGTCCTGACATGCCTGCTAGGATTAGGCACCTGATGCAGCTCGCACCTCTGTCATATTCCCTTGTAGTTATGATGAAAGACAGAATATATGGAGTCAGGGATCCTTATGGAAACCGACCGCTATGTATAGGCAAAATAGTGCCAGTTAATCAGAATGGTAAGTGCAAACCTGTTTTTATAAAAATAATGTAAAAAAAAAATTATAATTTGCTAAGATGTTGTAATAAACTTTTTTGTCCAGTGGAGCATGTTCCAATTAAAAAAAAAAATAACTTGAAAAAAGTTGGCTCTGCTTTCATCAACTGACCTGCTTATGACCCCACTGTTGAAAATAGTAAGGCAAAAAGATTAAATTTTGAGTTCGACAAGAGAAATAGCTCAATCCTCTCTCACTATTGTATTAATAATGATTATTTTTCAAAAACATTTGAATAATATAGACAGTAGACGGTTTAACTTGCACCCAGACTATCCTTAATGTTTTTATTATAACCCCCATTTTTTGGTATTTTGCCTTGGGCTATTCAAGGAATGACCCATTCTTTGTTGTTTGTGTTTGGGTACCCATTAGATGGCCCATGTCAAGCTACCCGTTGGGTGGACCATGGGGGTATAGCTGTCAGGTCCCATCTTACCTAGTGGAGCACCCATTCAAGTGCTGACAAAGCTCAAGTATGCTCGAGTTGGCATATGTACTGGCCCACTCTTTAGCCTGCTGGCTACTCTCCCCATTTTTTATTCATGATCTACATCCTTTATTTGGTTTAAAAGTCTCTATTTACATATTAAGCATTTAAAAAAATATAATTTAGTTAATAATTTTTCTTCTTGTCTTGACTCTATGATGTTAGAGACCACTCTTGCAAAAGAAAATTCCTGAGCCTTCAAACTTGTTCTGCACCCATACCATATCCACCTTAACTTTTTTTTTATGATTACTTCAAGTAATTGGTATTTTTCTCCCCTTCAATGTTTGCCCAAGATATGAAATCTTTCTGTATTTGAGGGCGTTGAGTGGTTCTCTAAGTATATTTGCTATTATTGATATTTCTTCATCACGCACTCTCTTGACCCAGGAGACTAGTAACATTCGTCTGTAGATCCATTTTTGAAAGCTTCAATTCAATTTATTGTTTTTAATTTAAAGATGCAAGGTTCTGTGTTGTTTAAGAGAACAGACCAAACATAATATTTGGCCATTCTAAGATGTATATGTAAATTTAAGTAATCCCATTCCGTTAAATATGGACCGAGCAGACTATCTGTTATTTTATCACTCAGTCTGGGACCAAGTTCTCTGTGACAATGGACCCAAGATGTTTGTTATATTTTTGACTGTTTTACATATTGTATTATTTTAATTGCCGCAGATCATGAAGCCGATGGATGGATCATATCTTCAGAATCCTGTGGTTTTCTCTCAATTGGAGCTCGCTATGTCCGAGAAGTGCTACCGGGCGAGATAGTCGAAATCACTGATAAAGGGTGCAAAACCAAAGACATAGTACCTCGTCCTGAAGGGAAATCAATTGCATTCTGTATTTTTGAATATGTATACTTTGCTAGAGCTGATAGTATGTTTGAAGGTATGAATCTTATAACTTCTATCTAATAAGTTTTGATAATGTAATATAAAAAAGGAATTATTTTTTACCACTGTTTGCAGGACAAATGGTTTATTCAGTACGTATGCAGTGCGGGAAAATGCTTGCACGTGAAGCATACGTTGATGCTGATATTGTAAGTTCTGTACCTGAATCAGGTACAGCTGCAGCACATGGCTTTTCTAAAGAGGTAAGGCTCCTCATTTCTGTATAAATGTTTTTATTATTCTGTAGCGATACAATAATCAACTAACAAAATAGGTTACAGGAAACCTTTTTATTTACATACAAAGTTTTCTCTCTCCAGAGATTTTTTATGGAATTGATTTGAAATAATAATAAGAATAATGCACCTTACCTGGTTGACCTAGCCCTGGTGACGAAGAGAGAGAGTTGAGTGATCTATGACTTGGAAGGCTGTTTGGTGACTGGTCCTATCACAAAACTATCTGACTCCATTTCTGAGAGGGTGTCCCCTGACTGTGCCAAATGTTCAGGAGAAGAGGTATAGGCTAGCTCCTGCGGTAGATTATGTAGTCATGGAATGACTACGAGTTCACACTCGGTATCTGAGGGTAGGTGAAAACTGTCCAAATCCCAAAGACTAGTATGAACCGGAAAGAGGCGGACTGGACTGATGGGGGAACACTACCCGAGTAATTTGTTGGGCCCCAGAGTGTCTGCATGGAAGTGGTCCCTTCCCAGGATGTGCTAGTTTAGGAGGCAAAGCCAAGGAACTTCACTGGGAAGGTTGACAGGACCGGACTAAAGCTAGGAAGGTTAGGAATAGAGATTTAAAGATTTTCATAAATGATAAGGCAGTGATTAGAAACATTAGGGCAGCTGCAAGTACCAGTTACAGAGCTTGAATTGATTCGTTCTCTCAGATCAGGGGGTATACATACCCAGAAGCAGCCAATGAAAAATCTGTTTATTTCGCCCAATCTGCAGGTCACTTATTTTAGTCAATCAGGCTCACTTACCTACTTCCTCCTACTTGGCCTGGTGGTACTCTTGCGGTGGCCTGTGAACTTCTCTGCATCAACGTTATTTATTATATAAACAATATTTACAAAGGTACACCTTTGAGGTATTACATGTGTTTTTTTTAGTTACACTATTTACATTTGTACACTCAATTTAATAACAATATAAACATTTGTATACTTGATTTGATAGAACAGAGGGTAATTTATTAGCGGTCGGTACATGGTATATGAAGCTTTATACTTTTATTTACTTTTACAGTTTCATAGAATTATTGTGTAGTATCTAATCCAAGGATACCTAAGGATTTAAAATAGCATAACTGTATTGTGTGTATATGTCTCTAAACTATAACTTTTATTTTAGTCAGGGATCCCATTTGCTGAAGTCTTATGTAAAAATCGTTATGTCGGACGAACATTCATACAGCCCAGCACAAGGCTTAGGCAGTTAGGAGTGGCTAAGAAGTTTGGTGCTATTGAAGCTAATGTTGCCGATAAAAAGATAATTCTCATTGATGATTCCATTGTCCGAGGGAACACGATCGGACCTATTATTAAACTTCTTAAGGATGCCGGAGCAAAAGAGGTATAATCTGTTAGCTATAATGTATAGTAAATATAATATGATAATCTCAGTGCTCTGTATGGTTCTGGTGCATAATTTCGTCTATTTTATATTAACGCAGGCTACAGAAATGTACACATAATTAAAACAATAGTTGCCTAATTCAAACAATGAATTATAATAACATGGATATATTCTTCATTGTTAAGGGATGGGCTTTCTTTAACTGAGCTTCATGCTTCCATACTGACTCCCATTCTTTACAATTCAAATATAATTAATGACAAGCAAAAAAATTAATAAATGTTACTAATTAACATGTTTGGAATTCAATCATACAACTTAATTACAAAAAAATTAAATATATACCTAGTCTGTCACACAGAATAACAAAAGTATTTAAAATTTATGATCATCACAATTTGAAATTTGCCCAATATAAGAATAATAAAGTTAGCAACAACTATGAGAGGATAATAGATAAGAAAATAATGATAAAATAATATGATATGCAGAACATAATTCACAAATTTAACTGAAACAGTGTAATGATAAATGTTATATTGGTGAAACCTCACAAACTTTAAGAAATAAATTATCACAACATAAAACCAAACCAATTGCAAAAATCCTGAGAATTTCAATGTCGCAGCTTTAGCAAATCATAGTATTATTCAACAACATGCTTTTGACTTACCAAAAATTATTGGAAAAGAAAATAATAACATTTCTCATAAACGTTTTGAATCAATTCACATAACCAAAAATATAAAAAATACTGTGAACTATAAAACAGATGTAAAAGGCACTAAGTTGCCATAACTAATAACTTAACATTTTATAGTATTTTTATAATAATAACTAACAACAAATTGACACCAGATTTTTTCTAGTTGTGTAGGGATTGCTGATTGGGGACTGATTGAGTCTGAAATGTAACAATTATTGTATGAAATTATAATAAAAATAGATATAGAAGGATATTGTGCACACTTTGTGATATTTAATAATGACTCTTTATAATTTTTTCTTAAACTTATATAGAGATTACTAGTAGTTAAATTGCTGTAGAAAAATAGGTATTTTTTCTAACAAAAATACTTCATTTTGTTTATATACCACCACTTTTACTGCGAATTTTAACAAATTACAATGAATTTCATAGTCCAAAAAATGGTTAAAAAAAAAACTCATGCTGAAATAGACTCAAAGGCATTAAACCTAATATGTTGGATAAATCATTCTAGTTTTTATTTTCACTTCCCATATTGTTTTAGGTGCACGTACGAATTGCTTCTCCAGCTTTGCGGTACCCATGCTATATGGGAATAAATATTCCAACTTCAGAAGAACTTATTGCAAACAGGCTCGACAATATAAAACTAGCAGATCATGCAGGTATTATAAGCATTTTATGTATTAATTCTGACAGAAAAATGTATTAATGTCATGCATGCCATTACTATTAAATAACCAAAACATAAAATTCAGTCATGTGTGATTTATCACAAGAGTAAGGTGTGCACTTAGTAACAATTAATACTTCCAGGTTCTAAGGCGTTTCAATTTCTATGTAATCAAGATAATATTGGCAGTTTTAAAAACTTCTTGTAATTTTAATCCACTAAAACACTCCCTACCCATTTTTAAAAACTTTTAATTATTGGGTTCACTTTAAAGTGGAAGCTTTATTTAAAATTCTTATTTCTGGGTCAAAAAGGGGACAATTGGTTGAACAGAGTGACACATTGATGATGATAAAACACCAAGTGCACGTTTCTAAGTGGCCTCTCCAGTTCTTCATTTCACTATACATTATGTGAATATTGTTTTATTAAATAATCATCTGTTTTTCTCTGTGGTTGGTTTTAGGAGCAGATTCCCTGGCATATCTTACAGTCGAAGGACTAGTAAAAGCTGTTAGATGGAAAATAAAAAAAGGCAAACAAGACATCGGTCACTGTACTGCTTGCCTCACTGGTGAGTACCCAGAGCTTCCAGATTGGTGACAAACGAAGAAGACCAATTGTACTTCATGAAATCCATTGTATTATAAAGATTCCATTTTTCAAAATAATGTATTATACTTCAAATGTTATTATATTCTAATTTCATAAAAATCCATTTCCTATATTGACGTAGAAATTTAGCTGTTTACGTAATTAGCAAATCTTTCCCCACTCCAATGAATAAAACATATGGTTTTAAACTGCTCTATAACCTAGATTGGGAGGTTATACTTTATGTTTGTTTGTAGATTTTGAATACAATGTATTTATATTTTTTTAAACTAAATAAAAAAAACAAGTTTTTGTTAAATTTTTTAAATATTGATAATATATAAATACAATTTTATAAATAACCTTTATGCTTCTTAAAAATTGTTTTTTGCTGCAACTTGAGAAACATAACATTAATGTTTAGCATTGATATATTACTGACTGGTTTATTTTATTTATGTATTTGAACCCCCATTGGAAACTCATGTTCCTCTGTATTATAACCTCAATGAAAAAGTGCCACTTTGGACATAAGTAACTATAATGACAGGTGCCAAATATTTAGACCATGCAGATAATAGGAATGAGCTTTTATAAAATACTTAAAAATATATTTTTTATCATTGGTAATACCATCTATAAGTTGATTCATATGAGTAATGAATAATAGGTGAAAATAAGTTACAAAAGTATCTTAGCATATGTATAAAACACTGTATTTTAAAGAAATGTGGATGAGAACTGCAAGATCTTTTAAACATTTTTTTCTTAAATAACCCATTAAGAAACCTTCAAATCTAAACAACACCACAAATAAACAATGAAGAACATTAAATTTGATAGCAAGTATAAATAACCTTTAGAGAAATACATTCTACTAAAATTCAAATTAGAGTTGGTTAAAATAATTTTTCAATATTCATTCAAATATCACTAAGTGCGGCAATTTGTCATGTCGAGTACTGAGTACTCATGCACGTACTTTGTGCCATCTTACTTATCTACCTTATCTGTAGTTCATTAAATCATCATGTGTTAATGTGCGTGTTCATTATTATTTCATTTACAATCCTAAGTACGCTAACTATTTTGTCAGGTTATGGGCCCAGTGAAATTTTAATGTGTGTGTTTTGAAATTAATGAAAGTTTTATTCCGATTCATAGTAAAAAAAAAGTGAGTGATCGTAACAAAAAAAATGCAAACATCTTCGATACCATTTCCTATGCTTTCAGCCGATGAATTTCACCAGTTGAAAATTTATAATAGGTGTAGTTTTGACAAAAAAAGGATGTGACATTTTACAAATAACATATGAAGAATTTATCACTTTAAAAAGTACTGGTTTAAAGTCTTTTCTGGAGAATGATACTAAAGCACAATGTGAAATCGTACAATCTGTGTCCGACAAGTACATCGAATATGTGTGTCGGGTCGTCACTAGGGGGTGCCTGATCACCCTAGCCCTGGTGACAAGTGCGGATTGTTCAGGTTTATAACCTGGACAATCGTTCCATGACAGCGTTACTATCTGACTCCATTTATGATAGGTATGTGCCCCGACAATGCACTATGTTCAAGAGAAGAGGTACAGAGGTTTCATAAAGAATTAGTCAAGTTTTCAGAGTTCGAGCGGAAACCAAGAAAGCGTCAACGAGTAAAGGCCACGGGAGACTCGCGAGAGACTGATTAACAGGGCCCGGAGCCCTACCTTAAGTACCCTCTCCCCTTGCCTGCTGGCAGGCTGAAAGGGTCTAAGTCGGCGATGATTCCCACGCACACCTGTGGCGAGGAACGTGACCGCCGCCTTATTACCCGGCCAGGGGACAAGCCCTGGAGGTAGAGAGGGCCCAAAAGGGTTGTTATGTTTATGACCTGTGGTACCCTTGCGCATCTGGCTCTTAGGCCCGGCGGGTACCTGGCTGACCTTTCTCGTGTGACTTGGCTTTCGTCTTTTTTATTGCTTAACACATTTACAATGATTTACATTTGTTCATAATACATTTAGTTCATGTTATTTTACTTTTGCTTACAATATATATGCAATAGAGTATAGGGTGATTTATCGTATCTAGTTAGCGGTCGCTACAATGTGGAACAAGCGCAAAGCACAAGAGAAATGATTGAAAAATTTTAATAAGTTTTTCAAGGCAAAAGTGATTTATGAAGGAAAATTTTAAAACAAATTCAAAGGCAAATTGCAAGATTATTTCAACAAGTTTGAAAAGTTCATCAAGGAGTTAGAAGCTTTAAATAACTCTACATATACTTGTAAAGGAGCTATGGACAACATTGCTAAGACATGTTATTTGCTTTTAACAATACCAGAAAGATTCAAAAATGTAATGAACAAAGATAGCACATCGTATAAATAAAACAATGTTAAGGTTGCTGGTTGCCGAGCTTAAAGTGAAAGAAACAAGTGGAGAGCATGAATAATTGCTTATTTTCATTTAAAGCTAGTGACTCACATCATAGCAATGTACAGTGCTTTGAGTATGGAGGTAAAGGCCACTACAAAAGCGACTGCTCATCAACGCAAGCTCAAGGGTATCGAAGTAATTCTAGAGGGAGAGGCAACAACTCTTAGTCTTGAGGTTGTAATAGGGGAAATAAATGTGCTTATGTGAGAGATGAATTATTATGTGACAAAATGGTTATGGGAATATTAGACGAAATGTGCAAAAAAATGCTTAGAAGAGGATCTTAGGTACGATAGACCAGTCACAATAGGCAAAGCATCTGAGTTGGCAAATAAAAATCTCAACAAAATGAAAGGAGATTAATCACTGGCTGTTCACTTGATAAAAAACAGGATGAAAAGTCTAAAACAAAAACTTTTCATTGCTAACGATGTAATGCAATACATGGCCCTCGATCTTCCCCAACCTATAAAATGTCAACGCTGGAACCATTTTGAAAATGTTTGTGAAGCCAAGAAAGTTGATGCAGTTGCCAAGGAAATTGAAGCTCCTATTGATGACTTAATGCACTTGTACATAAAGTAAGTTCATCTAATAAAGAATGGTTTTTAACTCTCATCTTTCCAGGTAATATTTAAATTACATTGTGCTTCCCAGGCAGACTTGATCAACAAAGACGAGGCTGACAGCTGTCTTATTCAGACTGAGATCATTGATATCTTACAGTAACGATTGTATGCCAGTACTGGGTGAAGCCAAAGTTCCAATTGAATTGAAAAATTGTGTAAAAGCAACCTTGAATATTTTTGGTTGTCCATTCAGGACATCAATGTCTCCTGGGTTAACAAACTTATGAGAGGTTAGGACTTAAGATTCATAGTTATGATAGATAACCTACCTTTCAAAATTTAAAGCAAATTTTTCAAATCTAACGGCACCATTGAAAAATTTATTGCATAAGGAAGTGGAATGGTATTGGGGACCTGCAGAATCGGCTGCTTTTGAAAAACTAAAAGGGTGTTACAACCAAATCCGTGCTACAGCACTACAACCCAAGGTTTTGTAACAAAAGAACCAACTCGTGGCTTTGAGCTCCAAAGCTCTCACACCAAGCCAGTGTAATTACAGTCAAATAGAAAAAGAGGCATTTGTGATTCTGGCCATGTGTAAGAAATTTCATGAGTATGTTAAGGGAAATCAAAGTTTGGTCATCGAAACATACCACAAGCCTTAAGAAGCCTCTTTATTGTGTTCCAGCTTGATTGCAAGGGATAATGTTTGAGATCATGCCTTACAATCCAAAGATTGTTTATAAAAAAAAGGTATTAGACTTGGTGCTTGGAGACATACTCACTCAACTGCGACTGTCAGTCAACAGAATATCTAAACAATCAGGAAGAAGTAGCAAGTACATCTTCTCATTCAGTTTTCCAAAATTTGATAAAGTAACAAACTGGTTGAATGGTTTAAGGTTCTGCTATGAGCGCTTGCTTTAAAAAAAAAACCTAGATAACCTGAATAAAACACGAAATATAATCTTATTAAGATCAAATTATAGGATTAGGACCACCCCATTTAGTGTTTTTCCAGGCAAAATGTGCACTGTTTATGCTTTTTCAAGAATTTTACTGATTAAATTACCAACTTACATTACTTAATGGTTTCGATCGAGACTAAAGACAATTGATTTTATTAGAAGACGCCTGTTGGTTGACTCTACAGATGATTCAACAAAACAAATTTTGAAGAGACAATAATCCATTTATTGAAAAATAATTTAAAACTACCTTAATAAATAAAAGATTAGCAGAGATGTTTATAAATAGAATTTATTATACTTTAGTAAAAAAAAAATATGTACATTTACGATAGTTTATGTAACACTTTGGCACATTTTTTCAATTTCAGTCGTCGTTTTAACAGCGTTAGAAATCACCTCAGCACCAGAACTAGTTATAAATATGTTGTCTTCGATCCTTATACCCATTCCGTGGAATTCAGGTTTTGTAAGGTCACACCCACGCTTCACATAAAGTCCTGAAAAAAAAAATTTAATAAATGTATCCCTTAGTTACCTTAATTGAATTGGAGATGTAAGTCTGCTTGGGTCCCTGTGTAACTTTTGTTTTGAAAAAATCTATTATTATCTAATATTATTAATTTTTTTTCTTAAATACATATTTTAATTTAAATACATAGAAGTTTAATTTACCTGGTTCTATAGTGATCAACATCCCTTCTTTTAAGGGTATGTCACGATTAATAGTACCTGTATCATGTACATCCATGCCGAGGTAGTGCCCCACGTGATGAGGACATAACTTGAATCCTACCTAATAAAATTCCAAAATTAATTATTCAAAATAGCATGTTAATCTCAAATTAACCAGATCAATCCTAGGCTAATATATTAGTTAATTATGATGTATTAAAAAAAAAAGTAAACAGTATATTTTGCATTAAAATAGCCTCATCATATTAACAAACAAATTTTATGCAAAACATTACATTTTAATGTACAGTTTAATATAACAACAAAAAAAACTTCACCTAAATACAAGCATAGTCATGGTGAGGAGTTAATATTAAATTTTAGTTTAAGGATTTAAATGGATGGGTCAAGATGGCAGAATCCATAAATAACCAACATTCCCTGCCTTAAGTTGGGGTACATAAGGGCGTATAACCCAAATAGACAAAACAAGCAAGCTTAAATAGTTCCATATTAACATGCAAATATACAAAGTGTTACAATTATTTTGAGAGCCTAACCACAACGTTGAAAAAAAAATCTATTACTATTGGGCTGATGAGTATTTATTTAAGACGTAAATCAAAAGATTATCAAAACATAAACACCTACTTCATTAAGTTTTAAATTGGTCGCAGATTTAGACAGAATATGAGCTTCCTTCAATCGCTTTCCTAACAAAACGCACATGTCATCAAATAGAATATCTATTGTTACAGGTTGTTTTAAACATTTGTCAATTAGCTCTAACTGCGTGGACAAAACTACATCATACAGAGCTCGCTGGGGTTCGGTAAATCTGCCGTTTGCTGGCCAAGTTCTTGTAATATCGCTGCAGTAACCGTGAAGTTCACATCCTGTAAAAATAAAATAGTAACTGTAAAACTAGGAAATATTAATAACTGAGTTACATATTATATTCCTTAACAAATGAAAATCTTAGAAGAAAGGGTAGACAGGGCAATTATTAAGTAGATATTTACCAGCATCCATTAATATCAGTTCTCCATCTTTGACCTCCTGGGTGTTGTCAATATAATGGATTATGTTTGCATTGTTACCAGTGGCAACAACAGGAGGGTAGGCCAAATGTTCAGCACCATTCATCCGGCAGTAGTAATCCACCGTAGCAAACAATTGATGTTCTGTCACACCAGGTTTTGTCACTGCCATGGCATTTTCGATAGCTCTTGATGCTATTTCTGCAGATTCTTTCAATACGACTCGCTCTGTTAGTGACTTAATCAGTCTCAGCTCATGCAATTTTGATTTTACTGAAACCAATTCCTGTAATTGCCTTCTGATATAATTATTCAACAAGTGATATAAAGAAAAATACTTGAAAAAATGTATAAATTACCTTGATTCCCGATTCAGACAAAAACGATGCAACTGACTCATGTACAAAATAATTTGACGGAGTAGAATAATCATACCAGAATATAAATTTATCCAGTGATTTCTTAACAAAAGAGAGTTCAGATGTAAGACTTGAAGTAAGTTTTGCTCTGTCAACTCCAAAAAATTGTGGTGCATTATCAACTCCTAAAAATATAATTATTCTATACATGTTCAGTTAGACATAGAACTTTTATAAAATTAGTAACTAAATTTTAATTGTGAAAAATATTTGATATTGATAATCCATATCATCAAAATATAAATATTAATGTGAAACATTCCATAACAAAAACAATTTAGGTGAAATATTTAGATATGATTTATCACTTTCAAACAATGGCTTAGTTCCCTTAAATTGTTAAAGCTTCTAACATTAATCATCAGATAAATGTTATAAAGTCAAGAGTTTATATTGTAATATTGAGGCTATTTCTCCTTATGTTCCAGCACTCCTGTACCCTTGTCCGGTCTAAGTCAAGGCATTACAAAATTTTCATTCTTGTCGGTAGTATGAAATTTGGGCTTAACTATATTACTCCTACTTGATCTGAGGTCTCTATGGTCTAGTCTCTCTTAAAGGCTCTGTTAGCTATCTCTCTTCAATATGGCGAAGGCCAATGGATTATTAACTGTCGAGTCCTTAGCTACTTTTGATATGATCACAGAAACAATAACTCTTTTTTTTCTTTTTCCAAAATAGACTAATATAGAAACAACTATATTAAAAATATTAGTTGTTATGTATCCCCACTTGCATAAATGATAAGTTGAAGAGAAAAGAATTCCACTAAGATATGATCTATCACACAAATAAGAGTATCGCTACGCCTGAGAAAATAATTTTAATGACTTTTTGTAATTATACTCCGAATAAATCTCCAACACACAGTAAATATTATTAATCATGATGTTTAGAACTTTAATTTGTTACCCTATTTAATATGATAGGAAAATATTTATTTTTTTATTACAAGTGATTGATTAATATCTAACCCTTCATTGATTTTCATAAAGTACCAGTTATTTTAAACATTTCTGGGCCACCAATACTTCCTTGCAGGGATGATATCTATTTACGGAACTGAGGTTGCGAAAACATGGCTAAGATAATTTTGATGACAATTAGTAACTATAGTATCAAATCCTGGTACATATTATTAATCAGGGCATCATACTTAAAATTATACAAAAACTGATTTCATATTTATTTAATAGCAAGTTAAGAGATTATTGACTTCAAACTTGGGTTTGAACCCCAGCTTGCCCAAGAACCTTTTTGTTTGGAGGATGGGTTTGGTCAGGTTTTAATTGAAATCACGTTTCATCAATATTTATTAATTCATATTGATGAAAATCTAACAGCTCTCCTTTATCAACTTAAGCCAATATCCCAACAAACTATTTCACTCAAAAGTAATGATAGTTTATATTAAATACAATACCTGTTCTAGGCCCTTCCCACAATTCAGAATGATTGCTTTTTGCTCTCATAAACAACGTCGTCTCACATGCTTGACTTGGAGATATTAACATTAGCAATGCGCTATCTGGTTCTAAGCACCCAGTGAGATATCGGAAGTCTGAATTCTGCCTAAAAATATACGGTATCTTTTCTGTCATGTAGTGTGTGTAAGAAGAGGGGATGAGAACTACATGACTTTTCTTAGGGTCAGTTAATAGTATGCTCTTTGCCAAGTTGTTCCTTCTCTCTTTGAATTCCTTCAACTTAAAACCTGGAAGAAGCTTCAAATAACACTTGATTTACTCAGAGGAATTATCAGATAAAGCAATGTCGTTTTTAAGGATGACAATACTTACTTCCTCTGGTTTCAACAAATGTGGATGTGTATCATAAGTTGGCTGACCAAAAGTTTTTCTGGCCTTTGACAGACTTGAAGATTCAAGTGACACATCTTGAGCAAACTGCCTTACTATCTGTTTACTTTTGAAGGAACAGAGAGTGGTCAGGTAGCTATTACAGAACTGGCTAGTTCCTAAAAATATATGTTCTTTATCCAAATATGAAAATTAAATAATAACGCTATTGCATGTCCAGATTATTACCATTTCTTAGCAATGAGATGGATTTGTTTCGAAAACCCATTATTTAAGATACCAGCTTTATTAACTTTAACAGGGCTTATCCCTAAGATAAATGTAACCTGTCAAGTAGTGATGGGCATTTCTGCTATTATTACCAAATATTAACTAACATTTTTTCTTCATAAAAACTGTTTAAATATTATAGTGGATGTATTTGCTGCAGTATTCTCCTTAGCACAAATCCTCCGTAACCAACTTTTAAGCGCTCTCAAGTCACTGCTCAGGGGCTATATAAGATCCTTATTTTCCCTCCAATTAAAGAAGAAGACAGTAAACTCCGCACAGGGGTCTGTGAGTGGCAAAAACCCCGATTTTTAAGGCGTTCAGAAAATGGAAATTGACTATTTTTTGATGTGAGGGATAGTTAACTAATATATTTAAAAAGTTTAGGTATAGTCAAAATCCCAGTTTTCAGAATTTTCATTAGTATATAAATAATAAAGTATATTTTCATGACGTTCATAGGATAATTACTCAGCGCCAACATGTTACTGGAATCAAAATGTTCTTTAAACCCCGTGTTAACAACGCAAGGACAAATTCCGGGAACCTGTGGTTTTCATAATTATCTGGAAAATTCAGTCACGTAAGCTGTTCAAACATAATCGAACAAAGATCAAATTCGTACCTAAACATGAATAAAACCTTTATTTAATACCTAATATTATATAATCTTTTCTACAAGAAAAGATCAATGCTACAGGAAATACAAAAATAATTTGTAAATAGATTCGCCTGAAGATCTATAATTATCTGTAAATTTAAAGGGGCTATGAAAGAAAAAGAAAAAAAAAATCTTTTCCGTCAGTCTATTGTTGATGCTTGTTATGGAAGGACACAATGGCCTATGTTACCTATAGAAAACTGACAGAGGTGCCCCAAGAAGCAAGAAACAAAGATTATCGACTATAACATTCCCGGGAAAGCAGCAGGATACACACAAATGAAGATGTTTTCAATTTTCTCTTGGTTTCGACAGATCTATTAATAAATACCTTTCATCCCGAATCAAAAACAAAAGACAAATTCCATCTTCATGAAGACGCTAATGATCTTTTATAGCAAAACTTGCTTAACAATTTTGGTTTTTAAGATCTTACTTTGTTTTTTGCAATCAATCAGCAATTCATTCAATTTTAGTGGTTATTCATTTTCTTTATACTAATTAACTGTTCGTCGAACACCCGTCTTTATTCCTGGAATGAAAGCTATACCATTTACTTATCCTCTAAAAAATAAATAATAACAATATTGGTTGTTCTCACGATTATGGCTTTGGTCTAGGTCAACTCAGAAGGCCCAAAATTCTATAAAAATGTAAGTTCGTTCATGTGTCAAAGAAGTCCATTGAAGTTCCAAAGTAGGATGGATAAAGGTTTCATGGGTGAGACAATCATCCATTATTAGGAGGTTGGGACAATGATGGATGTGACCTTTTGTAGAATTTCAGCGAGGGGGATAATTATAGATTGAAGTTTAATTCCAATTTGGATCAGACTGTTTGTTATTGTTGTCCAGTTATAGTATGATTCAGGAGAGAAGGAATATGAGGTGGTAAGTTGGTGTTTGGGCTATTTGGGCCTGGTAACAAAAGCGCAAGACCTAGGTGTGGGGGTGGGGTTGATTGGAGGCTGATGTGTTGTTATCGCCACTGTTGGTGGTGGTGTATTGCTCTATTACCGTATAGTCGGGGCTGTCTTTGAGGAAGTCGCTAGGTTTCTTGAGGTCTGGAGGTCGGTTTCGGAGGCAGTAGGTGGTTAACTTGCAGGCTAGGTGTGGTTGTCCTGGTGTTGATGAGTAGTTCTCTGGTGACTTTGAGATCTTCGGGTGGAAGTCAAGTCCCGGTAGACTGCTCAGCCCCTATAGTTAGCTGGGTTTCATAGTGAGATGAAAGCCGACCAAGGAAAGGTGCGGATTGTCGTATAGGGGCTGGAGGATTTTACAATTTACAACTCTTCTTTTTGTCCCCTGTCACGAAATTAAGTGCAAGAAGGGATATGGGACTCAGCAGCTATGGTGGTCCGACCTGGTGCATAACCCATTCACAAGCAGGTATGAAAAGGCATACACATCACAAAGGGCCATAAAGAAAAATGTCTTCTGTTGACGAGAGAGAGAGATACGGTCCAAGACGAAAACATATATACGTCGGGACGAGACGGTGGAAGGAAGTAACTCAGTCGCTTTGACGTGAGCAGTGGTTGCGGAGAGGACTGGTTTAGCCGCGGCTTGAAGTGCTGGGTCTTGGGCGATTGGCCAAAGCGGGTCTGCTGCTTGCTGCGGACTGGTCTTGGACACCGAGTCCTATTAAAAGAACTTTATGTTTTTCACCCACCCGCAGGAGTGTGGTGAAGCATTTCCTTAGATCATAGCAGATCTAACATTTTTCTGTGGTCCTGGGTGATGCTTGGGTATGTAGTTACGCTATATCTTGATCGTTGGAGTGTGAATGTTGTAATACTGGCTGACAGCAGCAACTGGCTGATGACAGTGGTAGTTTTCTCGCCTATGATGGAGATTGGTGGTACATTTTTAGGAAGTATGGTGCCAAACATGTCTCTGGCACCCCCGACAAACCACTAGGCCCTGCAGTTTCCATGCCAGGTACTCCTGCAGGGACATTGTTGTTGGCTATGGGCGTCTCAACGAGTATGTGAGTCATAAGGCGAGCAGCCTTGATTGGTTCAACTTCCTGAAAGCCATTGACGTCGATCAGGAGAGTCCTTTTTTCAGCTTTTGGCTTTGCAGTCTTAGCTTAATTTTCTGCCTTTATTTTTGGCAGTAGCACGGGCATTTCGGTTGCCCGGATCGTTCTAGCCTACTCTCCAACGTCCTTAAAGAAGAATATTCAGTAGAGCTGTTGTTTCAAAGGATTCTCAGATATGAGTCAAAGTTAAAATCCCTTAAGCCCCTCTTTAAAATGCATGCGATGCAGTACAAGGAGCCCATTTCAGTGAACATATTTTGATTTTGCATTTTTTTTTTCAATAAAGTTTTTAAGGGGTTAAAGGTGGGATCTTCTAACCATTTTCCATCCCATACAAGGACCTGATGAGGATAGATATAGTATTTCGAAACATCGTCCATAAATATATTTGATGAAAATCTAACATCTCCCTCTTATCGACCTAAGCCGATATCCTACCAAATCCATCCACTCAAATTACTTAAAATTAGCTCGTTTTTAATAGATAATTTGTTTAACAGCTGAACGTTTTTTTCACCATCACTTCTGTTTATAAAATAACCTTCTAGGCGGTAAATATAACACGTGATCTGGTATTGTTTTCTTTTTCCGTTAGGTTTCGGCAGTCCAAAGTATTCTAAAACGCGCCAGTCTTTGCCTGTTGGTCGAGGCTACTTAAGTGAAACTCACTTGTTTTTTATTAATCCGTGATTGGATTCATTATTGTTTTTAAAACTTTTATATCTTTGCTGTGTATAAAAGCACGATGTGTGAAATAACAGTACCGTCATCTCCGAGCTGGTATTTCAGCAATATCCTGAGTTGCAACGACGATGGAACGGCTTTGGCCTATGGAGCAAAACATGAGGTGGTCATCCTTCGTCAACTTACTAATCATGGAAAACCCTGCGATGCTCAGCCAATATTCATACCTATGGCTCATAAAGAAAAAGTCACAGCGGTCGCTTTTGCACCATCCAATTGTGAAACTTTCCCAGATCACTTGGTCTCTTGCAGTGAAGATGGCTCAGTACATGTCTGGAATTGGCCTTCCCAGTTCCTCATACTTGCACATTCTGGGCATCCCGTAAGATATCTAATATTAATCATTTAAGTAACCAGATAAACTATCCGATATCTCAATTTTTATTCTGTGCAGGATGGACAGAAGTTGATTGGAGTTGACTGGTCCAGAGCAGATCCGAACTTAATTGTATCCGTCAGCGACTCTTGTTCAACTGTATGTTGGGATTTGCCCAGTAATACAATTCGAAGACTGACAATCAACACAAAAATGGCTCCTGTCTGTATGTCTTGTTGCCCGCACAACAAGGATTTGGTAGCAGTCGGAGCCAAATCAGGCCTGATTGTAATTTTTAATATTAAAGGTAATGATTTCAGGTGTATAGGTATAAAATTATAATCCTAATCATGTAACTTTTGTACAGTTCCTTCCAATAGTCATCAATATATTTTTAGGATAAAAACTATAGCACATTAACAACAATTCTTTCATTGATCAAAACAACAGAGATATTGTTGTTAGCGTTTTATTTTCACAATGTCCAGATTAGACCTTTTGCCATGAAGTCAGTGTTGTCATTTTAGGAAATCAAATATTGCCAAAATTTACTTTGCTTGAATGAGTAGATCTAGAAACCCCATTACATTATTTCCTATTAACCCAGATCATCTCTGAGGGCTTAGGAGACGAGACTATTAAAGGCAATGAATGCTGTCAATTTTGTATTAGATACAATTATCAGCCATTGTCTCATTAAAGAGTTCCTTTTTGTATTGATATACAGCAGGAACATTTAATCAAATTAATACATTTTTAGGATTCTTGCCTGTTTAGAGACAATTGGAATATTCCCGTTTATGGAGGTCTGGGAATTAATGGTTGAGATCTTGCTTTCTGTTCCAAGGAGTATTAAAGTAAAGTTCTGCAATGAATTAAGGCCATGTTATAAATTCCAACTCAGATGTGCCAAAATACATACTTTTTTGAAAACACCATAAGTACTAAGATCTGGGCTGTGATTGATGATTAAGTTTAACTCCATTGATAAAAAAATTTGCTTTTGTTTCAAGCATTGGTTAAGAAAGGTACTGCAAAAAGGTTAGCTCATGTTTCGTTATCCTGGCATTCTAGAGCTCCAGATGTGCCAAAATAAATTGGCTCTTATACCGGAACATGGACTGAAATAGGCTAAGTTAAAGTTCTCTAGTTCTAGGATGGGATTGCAATGAAAGACAGTTGAACCATTTGGATAAAAATCTTGCTTTTTATAACAAGGAGTAGATTCATAAACTTTTGAGAGGATAAAGTGTATGAAAGGTCATGTTGTGTTATGATGCACCAGATCAAATTTACACTTCAACTTGAATCCATTAGATATGGAATCCTAATAAAAAGAATCCTGTCTAGGCATTCTAATTTATAATATGTATTATGCGTTGAAACTTCCATGAACTTACAAAAAGTCATAAAATCTGCCATTAAAAATGTTTTTGTGATCACAAATAAACCATTAATGGTGTAATACATCACTTGAATTTGTTTAAATTCTTTGCATGTACGATCCTTGTTTTCAGTCTTTTGATCATTTATATTTATTAACACCAATTTTTGTTTTAATGGATATAGTCACAATACATTAAATGTTTGTTGCTAAATGAGTTACACCAGCTTTTTGGGTTTTTTATTTATTTTTATAATTTCACCAATATCAAAAATTGGTTTAAATAAAATTATCAGGAATGAGACTTGCAAACGCAACTTGAAATAGCTCCTTCTGGTAGCTTTAAGAGGCAGGAACATTCAATCAAATCAAGTTTTAGCGTTGACATTACAGCATTTTAAAATTAAGGATTTTTACACATATTGAAACAGTTAATAGCTACTTATGGAGTTCTAGGGTGTGATTGGTGATTACAGCAATTGATGAATTTTATTACAGCAGAAATGAATTTTATATCAAGGAAAATAAAGAATAAATTAAACTTATTCTGGGACATTTTCCCCTAAGAATAACAAGGAACATAATAGGAATGTCAAGCTGACAAAAAAATACATAACACTAAACAGATTTGATAACCTTTTGCATAAGACTCTGTACAAATCTATAATATTATGTGCATGTAAGATTACTGCAAAGAACCAAATTAAACAACACACAACAACAAATTTAAACAAAAAATGAATAGATATGAAAAAAATAAAACATAGAAATTATCACAATGGGGAAAAGAGAATGGAAGGTCGATGAATTATGTATTGTTGGTTTTTAGGGAGATAAGAAACTGGTAAAGTTTCGATTTATAGATTGGGAGAGTTGAATATCGATGGGAATAGAGTTCTAAAGGTTTGTGGCAGAAAAGAACGGTCAAAGGAAGCAGCTTTGTGAGAAGGGAAACAGGTCAGAAGGCTCTAGTATTGTGGGATTTGATTTCCAGGAAGTTGTGAAAGTAAGGGGGCTTTTTAGTTATGACAGCATTGAAGAGGAGGGATCCAAAGAAGTATTAGAGATAGGAGGAAGTGTTCAGTCATTTCATACTCCTAACTTGGAGTAGTGCCGTGAAATGCAACGGGTCTCTGTGGATTTCGAGTATAAATCTAAGAAAACAATTCATCAGCTAATTTTACCAAGCCTCGAGATCCTCAGAGAGTTCACCACACAACTAAAGTCAAAATAGACTAATATAAGAGAGGAAACGAGGAGTTTTGCATGTATGTAATGGGAGGAGATGTCGGTACCGATTGAGCAGTTTAAAGGGGGAATTGATCATGGCTGATTTGGGAAATGTGAGGATTTCGAGTGAAGTAGAGAATTGGATAAGTTGGCCTTCGATGGTGAAGGTTGGAATATCTATTACGATTTTAAGGAGGGGATGTGAACCAATGATGATTGCCTTGGATTTCTCTGCATCCAATCAAAGATGGAGAGGCCCAGTCCTCAATAGGGAAGCTGATTTCAGTTGACTTGGAGGGAAGCATAGATAAATTTGGGTGCTGTCAGCATATAGGTGGAATGAGCAATGATGAATAGATGTATCGAGGTCGTTGATGTAGATACAGAATAGAAATGGTGAAATAGATGTAACCTGAGCTACAATGGAAGGAATCGGGGTGGAGGATGATCAGGGTTGAGTGATTAGAATTAAATGATTTAAACCAGCTGACGGAACTGTAACAGACGGACATTGTTGCAAGTTTTAATAGAAGGATGGAGTGTTTAAGGATGTCGAATGCCTTGGTCAAGTCAAATACAGACCTTACACGATCAGTGTTGATGCCATTATTTGTAATGACATTTCCTTCATAAGTCTTTTATCATTACTCCTTCATTATTTTTCAATCTTACATGGTCATTTGGAATGACATTACTTTTTACAGTAGGATGAAGGAGTAATGATGAAAGACTGAAGTTAATGATATTGACAACAGTGATTGTGTAATTGCAGGAGGATACGGATAGGTATGTGTTGTTGGTCAATGTGGAATTGTAGGTCTTGTGTGATTTTGGTGAGAGCTGATTGGGTGGAAAATCCTGGCCGGTATACGGATTCAAATTTTAGATTGAACTAGTTTTTTGAGGGGTTTGAAAACGTTAGAGAGAATAGATATAGGGTAGAACTTTGGGGGTGTTAGGTACTTTATTCAATGGAAGAACATTCGCTCTTTTCCAGTATGAGGAAGGAAAATGTGGTATTTTTGTGCGAAAAATTATAAATGTGAAGCAATAGAGGAAGAATGTGTGGAGGTAGACCTTTTGGAATTTCACAGGAATGCCATCTGGACCTACCACATAAGTTCTTCATTTCATAATTGAAGGAATGAGGTCAGAAGGAGAAATGTAAAGGAAAACAAAGTTGTTTGGATGTAAATTATAGATGGTGTTGATTGGACTGGAAGGAGGATGATAAATTACAGCATAGAAGATCCGTATGTGGTATTATGACATTCCAGTTCTCCACGTGGACCTAGAATCATCCCATATCCACCAGAGATGCAAACTCATTATCGACTTTTATTTTGAAGTATTCACTTGAATGTTTACTTTTGGAGGAGATTAAAGTTTTAATTACAATAACAATTTTTATTTTACTTAAAAAAGAAATAGTTGTGGGCAGTATCTCACAATTAAAAGTTTTGATGATCTTACCATTTTACTTACTTTTGATTAATTTCCTAAGTTTTATTGAAGTATTTTTGTTAATATACATATTCAAAAACAGTTTCCCTAAGATGTCCCACTGTTGTATACTGTAGATGGTAATTGTTAACATATACATATTTTTAAACAGTCAAAAATTATTAATTTGTGTTAGCTTACAAAATATGCTTGGAAAATAATTTTTTTTCATTACACAGTAATAATATGATCATTAAAACATTATTTTTCATAGGATTTCTTTTATTTTTAGCATCACTGGGTCATCTAATGGAACTATAATATATCTAAAAAATCACCAGTTTAATTAATGTTGTGAACATGATGACTTTGTGCGATTAAGTTCAAAAATAAAAAAAAATTGTTGAATGTGCTGTATCATGCAAATAAGTGTTTCGGGCTGATTACTCCCTCTTTATTGATTTCCTATGTTGTATTGAATTATTTTTATTAGCATACACATTCAAAAGCAGTTTCTGTAATATGCCCCATTGATTAGCTCTCTACATGGGAATTTGTCCACCACACCCTCAGTTGTTTTATATAAATATATTTTTTTTTAATTGTCATTAATCTGATTTTATGTTTTTTTAATTTATTTATAGTCTACTAAACCCCTAACATATCATACATATTCTTAAACATCATGTCAAGATCTTTAATTTGACACCTTATCCAATATGATGGGATTTTTTTTTTAATTAGAGTTAGTAGAGAGGAGGGTTGATAATTAATTAATAACCTTTAAATATGCTTCATGAAGTTGAAATTATTTTTTGTTTCATCGGATAATCAAATTTCATGTTTATCTACCAAGCCCCATTCACAATCTCCAGGACAGAAATAAATGCAAGAGAAAACACAAGAGTTGATGATTTTGAAATGAAAATCTGAAAATGCACATTTTTAATTCTAATTCTGGCATATCAGGAAATGAACTTAGATATCATATATTGATAACTATACTCATATATAACTTAGATAATGAGTTAGCATATTGATGTTTTGAATCAATTGTCTACATTTCATTATTTTTTTTAGGTGAAGGGTCTATATCTTTCCGCTTAAGGGCTCATGAAACCGACGTCGTCTCTTTAGCCTGGTGCCCTGTGCCACATAACATTTTTCACAATGACAACAGGTAAGTAGGTTGGTGTTACTAAAATTATAGGTGTTTGCACTGTCCCTGTCTAGTAAGGCCAAAATGGAAACAGGACTTACTTATGAATTATTTCATGTTACAGATATATCAGTTCGCTCTGCTTGCAGATATTAATTACAATTTTGTTTTTGTTGTAAAAATCAAAAAGCCAAGTTCGGTAGAAAGGTGTAGATAAGTGAGCTTTTTATTAAATTTTGTTTTTTGATTCTTAACTTGTCAAAGAACATGATAAGTATTACTAATTAATAAAGAATAAGAAGAAATAAAATTGTTTTTTTTAATAGACTGATTCATTTCTTTTATTCCTTCGTCACTTAAGTGAGGGTGGAAAAAAAAGAATTTTTTGAATTTGTGTAAATATTAAAAACAAAGCCATCATCAATTTTTTTTTCAAAGCTCTCAAATTTGAAAAGGAGGAATGGGAAAAAAATAAAATAAACTGGAAATTATAGGTGTGAAAAGGGTCCTTCCACCATCAATGGAATAGGGATAGGGAAAAAAGGGATACTGGAGTAATGTAAATACATAAGAATACCATTAATGCAGGATTATAGTATATGTTTCTTTTTAAGAAATTGTATATTTTTTTAAATTGTACTATACATTATAATTTTATGAATTCAAATGTTTTGTTTGATTCTAATTGCTTTTTATATTTAAAATTCAATAGAGTGATTATAAGATTTATGTTACCAGATTGAGCGAATTAATCACAAATTAATTATGAGAAGTTTATATTTATTTTTTCAGCTGTTTTACTAATTCTTTGTTATAGTCAAAAGAACTGTCAAAAATCAAGAAAATGCTGAAAAAACAGTTTTAAATATGTTTCAGAGAGAATACATATCTCTTAGCTTCCGGCGCTAAAGATCGTCACATTTATCTATGGAGAGCTGGAACTGACGGTAGATATGAAACGTTCATTGTTCTTCCTCCTATTCCGGTGGCGACAACTGGCTACAGGTGAAATTAACTATTAACTATAAGAATATACTTAAGGATTATCAATTAAGTAAATAATATTTTGTTTTCGTGTGATTTGTCAGGTCCAAAAATGGTGTTGGAGGGCAAGGTAGCCACTGGATCTGCGTTAGGTGGCCCGATCCAAACACACTTGTAACTGGTTCGTTGTATGGAGAACTTCTTTCATATGATCTGCAGCAACTTAATAATTCTTCAGGCGACAAGTAAAAATATAGTTACTTACTTCAATCCAAAACTAATGTTAGCCTAATATAGACTTCATTATTTTCAAGTGGCTTCAGATATACTTCAGAAAATATTTAGACTAGGCCATCTTTAGTTTTAAAGAAATAATTCATACAAATAAACAATATCCTTCTTGAAAAATATATCTTCAAGATCATAATATGATATGATATGAACATAAAATCAGAAACAATTGCCCCATTCCTGTTTAATTGTTGAGCCTCTCCCTATGGGCTATAGCAATTTTAAAAACAATTATTTTTTATTTCTTCAAGTGTTTGAAAATAGTCTAAGTATTTTTATAAAGCCTCTTGTTTGTTTTTTTCCTTATTTTAATTCTTTTAAAATTTGTAAGCTTAATCCATGAATATGTTCAACTTAGCTATCATCCTTTGTTGATGTTATGGTTTCACGGTAACATTGCAAAACCATAAGTCAAACAATTTGGTTGGCAGCATTCAAAAATAAGGATGGTACTATTTATGAAGTAATAATTATTTATAAATGCTTAATCCTTGAAATAATTTACTACATTGAAAATTATATGGTCTTGATTTTTGTATGTTCTAGAACTAAAGATAGCAAGAAAGGGAAAGTTAATAAAGCTGTGAAATTAATTCATGGTAATCATAGCAAAGGTCTTTTCAGCATTGCTATCCCTAACAGTCCCAAGTAAGCGATAATCAATACTGTGAATAATACGCGTTTTCAGAAATATTGTTTTGATGTTTTTAATTTATTTTTTTAGGAAGGAGGGGGATGACAGGATTGTGTGGACATATGCTTTAGACAAACGTCTGATCGCCAGTAAATTAGAATCTTCAAAAGTACTTTCAAGCATGGCGACCATCGGTGGTATTGTCTATTGCATGGCTGTGTGTCCTCTCGATCCGAATAGGTAAGATTTCATTTATTTGAAATCTTCTTTATTTTTTACCTATTATTATTTATTTATGATCTATTGCTTTCAGGATAGCCATAGGTACTGGTGACAACAGAATTTTAGTTTGGAACATGAGCAACGATTCATGTGACAATATTTCTTGCCTTTGGAATAAAATAAACAACAAGGTTATGGCTGTAAGTAAAAAAGATCAACACATAGCCTTATTAGTAATATATTAAAAATTGAATTTGAGGATAGTTATAAAGTTATGGTTTAGATTGCAATTAGTTATCTTAGACGTAATGTCAAGAAATATATTTCAGTAAGAATTTTTTGTCACAAACAAACCGATTTTACCTTTTGCATTGGAACTCACTCGCCACTTCAACTTAAAAGCTAACTTCTCCCACAATGACCACTCTCCAAGGTATATTATCTTTACGCTGAAAATTTCCAAATATATTGTAAAGTTTATTATCTTGGTTATGATAAAATAAAAATTAATTTAACTTCTTATTAATTCTTTATATCTCAGGTGAGTTTCTTGACAACCAAACATTTACATGCAAGAAATAATAATAATAATATATTATTCTAATATTTGCTTGAGGCATTAATAATAATAATTTAATTTAATTATATTTTCTTTCATATAATTTTAAAAAACTTTTATATTTTATAACTTATACGTTATATCAGGGTTCTGTTAATAATTATCTAGGAAACTTCTGGCAAAAGGTTTATTGGATTTATTTACACACATTAAGATATAAAAATTGATATACAAATAAATTACGTACGTACTAAAAATTACTGTTAAGATTAAAATTACGTATTTATACTGGCCAGTGTATCTCTGTGTTCTTCTCTTCGGTGGTAATCTTCATTTGCTTGGTCCGAATCGTATTACTTGCGCGTCTTTTGTCTTCGTGCTGAGTGAAAGTGTGTCTCTTCTGATGAACCACGAGGCGCCTTAGCGTGGCTCGGTGACTACCTGGGCTTCTTCCCTCTCTGCCTGCCTTCTGAAGAACGAAAGATGTTTTTTGTGTTCATGCCGGTTTATTTATACTACCTCCCGCTGCCTTCTTGACTTTCAACTGGTTATTTAATGCCAGTTGTTTTGAATAGTTATTACTTTGCTTAAATTAGAAGTTTATATAATAAATGTTTATATTAAATATGATATTAGTTTATTTCAATTATTAATAATTAATATGACGACAATAAAAACGTTCATACTTTCAAAAATGAATCACGGATCGTTATTCAATGCTCGCTAATTTCGAGTTTATTTAAACAAACACTATTAAAAATCATCATTTTAAAATATCACAACAATATTTATGATTTTTGAGTTGTTTAATAATATTCCGTTGAATGCTTGCCTTGTTTCATCCAACCCTTGAGTTTTGTGATTTTGATGCTCCAAATCCAATATTACCCTATCCTCCTGTAGACTCCGTATGATGTATCCCTACATATTGAGATATGATGTAACTACAATGATACGAGGTAATACGTGTAAGGGCCCTCACGTCAAACATGTTTGACCATCTGCAAACTGGAGCAAATCCTCATCATCTCTCTTCTCATAGCAATTCTAAAACTGACCGCTTATTATTTATTACATCTCTCCCATTCAAGTCTATAAAACACTGTTCCACGTCTGTAACTTGTACAAGCTCTGCCAATTCCATCCCCTTCCATCATGTCTCTCACATCACCTCACGCTTCCTTCTAACGGCCAAACTGGCCCTGCACAATTTTTCTCCACGCTTCTTTGAATTTAAAATAACATTATAATATCTTTTCTTTCTGCTAGCCGACCTATTAGAAACCACAAAAAAGATCTGAGATCCCAACAAAATTTATGCATGGACAACTGAGAACAAGCTCGCAGTAAACATAAAGGTCCAAATCTCCTGTAAAAAATACATAGTATTTTTTCTCGCTTTCTAAAAAATAGTCCTATGTCATAAATATTAGGATTATTATTGGCAAAAATCTTATGTTGCAATGGCCATATATCTCAAATGTTCTTTTCTGCTTTATCCATGTTAAAACGCTTCTATAATTGTTGTTCCCTTCTCCTATTCAATACTCAGTGCCAGTTACGTCCTTAATTTTTTCCCTTTAATTAAATTTGTATGCACTGCCATTTCTCGGTTATACTCTTATTGAAGTGGTTCTATCCTTCTTATCATCATCAGTATTTCCTAGCACATTTATGAAACCTACCATCCTGCAATTCAAAAATCCCATTCCTCTTGTTTGCACCTTTGGTCCTGTCAGTACTTTCTGGTTCATTATGCTGCATCTTTTGATCATCTAGAACTATTCCTTCAAAGTACATACCCTTCCTTTAAGCATTTGTCCTAAATGTCGTCTTTTTAATCACCTATCTATTGAGTCCTCCTCGTTCTGTTTTTCAGTTCATAATTTACGAATCAGCATTTTGTACCTCTTGTAACTATTCTAAGGGGACAGGATAAATAAAATGTTATTATTATGTGGTAGCTGGTTAATAAACTTCTAAAATGTGTAATTGTATTCATTGACTTTGACTGCTATTCTATTTCAGTTAGCATGGCATCCTACATTGGAATCTCTGTTGGCTTTTGGAACTGGAGAAGGGAGAATTGGTATACTAGATGTAGACAACTCAACCAAGGCTACCACACTGCTTAGGTTGTACCATAGGAAAAGTGTTTACTCCCTAATTTGGAGTCCACCAATCGTTGACGGTATGCACTGTCAGCTTCTGTCAATTGATGTTGTTTATTTACATACAAAAAGATATATTATCGGGAATTTAGAAAATATTAATTTTTTACTTTGCTATTGTTTTTCTAGAAGTATTCATCAAAGGTAAAAAGGCACTTTCCCTGTTTTCCGTTGGTGACGGAGACATTTTACAATACAATCCAGACATGCCTGACAAAGGTAAATAGTTTTAGTTTCTTCATATCTTATCAGAAATTCATAAAAATTGTGTCATTTAAATTCTTATAGGATCATAAATTTTATAATTAATATTTTTATTAAAAATTTATATATAATAAGTAATTGTAATATCATTTATGTTTTATTTTTTTAGATCCTGTAAGCTTAAATCCACTTTTTAAAGCTTGCGATAATATTGCTAAGGTTAGTAAATCCTTAGGTCGCACCGACTTGGCTTGGAACGCTAGTAGATCTTTGGCTGCAATTGGAAATGACAATGGGTAAGGTTTAATTGCAATTTAAAGACTGGCCACCTTGAGGTCCCTAATAGGAAGGGAACGTTGTAAGGATAAATTTTAAGAGTTCGACCATAGGCAGGGTTTCTAGTTCCTTGAAGTCCCGGGTTTGAGTTATATTAAATAGCTTGATTTTTAAAAGTTTTGTACTAATGATTTTGTTTCCCTTATTCCAAATTACGAAATATTACTATTTCTTTTTACTTGTGACTTTATAGACTACTTTAAAGAAATTTCATTTAGATAGAATAGCTCTTCAACCTCACATGATCCTTATTATGACATTATTAATAATGATTTAAGATTGAAAGTAATGATGGGTAACTTTGGAATGTCATTAATTAAATGTTTATTTATTGGGCTTGAATATTTAAATCCATGGTGCAACAGCTTGTGAAGATGTAGGGCTGACCGAGGTTGTCACTAGTTGGTAGGTTGGTCTGTGGAACTAATTGGTTGGTGTTGACCTCTTAACTGTAATTTCGGTTTATTTTGCCGATTTTCTTATTCTTCATTTAAGTAGCTTCTTATTTATCCTGATAAGTCTGAATGAACCTCCATGAAAGTGTCCTGTGGGGAGCTGGGAGCTGTTAGATTTAAAAAACTCAAATTTATTTATTATGATAATAGTGTCGTATTTACTAGATATATTCTTAAAATAATTTTGTCATAGGGTTCTGTATATCGTGGATGGAAGAGACATGTCTCATGTCCATACTATATTCGCTCATAAGAAACTTGTGCAGTGCATTGTATGGCATCCGGCTACAGTTACCTCTGAATCTACTCCCTCACCGTACTCTTCTTGGCTTGCTTCAGCTTCTGATAATATACAAATTGTCAATGTTACAACAACTGGTATGTATACATTAGTAATAAAACTCCTTTTTCTGAAAAAGCCTGTAATAAAATAAAACTTATACAAAGAAAAACCTTATAAGGTTTCTTCATTACTCATATTGCTGAGATTCCATTGTAATTTTTATTTTCAGGTGTAGAAGTTGTGGCTTGCTTAAGTACACACAGCGAAAAAGTTGTAAGCCTTGCCTGGAGTCCTCATTTTAACTCCCGTCTTGTTTCTGCTTCTTATGACTACACTTCTCAGGTAAGTCTATAATTATTATCAATTCAAAGCTTTGTTTAAAAATAATAATGGTACTAAGTCGATATTTTCAATATTAATTTTGAACTTGACAATCTGAGAAAATCTAAATTTGTGTCTGGTGTTTTAAGTGAAAAAAGCCTGAGCAAATGTGAGTAAGGGTGAGGGAATTGAAAATATTTCAGAAGTTAAAGTGATGTTTAGCTTTTTTTTTTTATAATGTATGTATGTAAATTATGTATTCAGATTTTCAAAATTTGCTCCTGTTTTGATGTTATGGAGAAATAAACTTTAAAAATTTGATATTTTTTTTTATGAATGATAATCAGAAGTGGGATTTAGAAAACTCTCCCATATTTTGACTTACTCTTCAGAATGAACTATTTGTATCGAATTTTTGGAGAGGTTCCCCGGATAATCATTAGGACCTCTACAAGATAAGCATGAAAATTATATTCCTTTGTTCTCCCACATTTTTTAAGTATTACTTTATACAAAGAAATTACACAGATATAGTTGTTGTTGTTTTTATTAACTATGGAGACAACTAATAATCTTGACTTCTAACTAATAACAATTGATATTTATTTTTCTTATTATCAAGGTATGGGATGTTGCATCAGGAAGTGTGTTGGCTTGTTTTGACTGCCATCATAGTGCTGTTTTGTGCTGCCTTCCAAGCATGATCCACCCAGATTGTGTTATTACAGGCTCTGCAGATTCTACTGTTAGACTGTGGAATGTCAACAAGTACAAACTTACAAAAACAAAAACAAGTAAGAAGTTTTGATTAAAACATAAAAAGTTACAATAAAATAATTATTAATTACTTTTTTAAGAATGATTGATGTGGACAAAAATTTCCATTTTCAGAAAAACAACGTCTAAGTGGTGTTCTTAAGAAATTTGCTGGTGTCCAGGAAGCCAAAGATGCTAGGAATAGTATTGAATTCAAAGTTCATACTCATCCTCATACAAATGGTTTGAGTAAGTTTTGAAACTTTTTTTCTTTTGATTTATTTTTTTTATTAAAATTCATCATTATTCTGATAACAACTTTTAGAAAATGACGTGAAAGAAGAAGAAGGTTTGCCAAGTGCACCGAGCATAGCGACAGCGGAACAGGTTAACAAGAATAAGAAGAATAAATCAATGTTCCCCATTACCAGCTGTGGGACATCCCAGGCTAAACATCTTAATGTTTTGTGGTCACGCATTAAAGGAGAATCCTCATCAGCCACTGAAGACTTCGATCATAGATATCTTGATTTCTTTGGCGATACTAATTCTATACGCCGCCTTCTCAATGTTGAAGGTAAAAACATCACATAATACTTAATTTTTACCACGATTATTCTTCATTAGTAAATCCTTTCAATAAATTACTATAATTTAAACCTTCTTTTATTTTTAAGGTACTCATCACCAAACGACTGGAAATATTGCTTACACTCGATACTTATCTCTATGGTCAGGCAATATATCCGAAACCATAAAAGATGCAATTTGGAAAAAAGAACTAAATGATCATCTTGTTAGTCTTGCTCCAATGGTTTCACACAAGTAATTGATTTAATTACTTTGCATGTAAGTTACGATTAGTACGGATAGACTCTCAAAATGAGGAAAGAGGTTGAAGTAAAACGACTCAGGGTTAGCATAAGACTGACTTTATTTACACTACGTGAGCTATATAAAGGTTCCCTAATCTGTGCGGGAATTAACCGGAGAGACTTACTTATGTTTATCTTCTCATAGCAGTCTCTCCAGTTAACTTGTAAATATCATAACAATATCTATCTATCTTTGCTTAATCATAAGAAGTGAAAGGAGATAAAGTTCATAATGAATACTAATTTATTTTATAAAAACTTCATTGATATGATCTCAGGGATTAAGGGATTGGTTCTAGTGCATAATTTTGTGCATTTATTACACAAATTTATTAATTGTAACGATTTCTATCTTTACTTAAAAAATTTTCCTTTCATATTTATTAAGAGGAATAGGACATTCATAAACATTAATAGTTTATTGTATAATGTTTAAATTAGTATTATCTCAGGGTTGTACATTATATGGTTCCAATGCTTTAGTATTTTTCAAATGTTTCATATTATCATGATTTGCTAGAGAATTTTCAATAATTAAAATAATAGTTACCTAATATAAACAATAACAACATAGTACCTAGTGACTTCTATTATAACGTCTCAAATGCGCATTCTTCTCTCTTCAACACTCACTAAAGTAATCACTCCCTCAAAAACTAACATATCTGACGATTAGTAAACTGTTTGACTGAAAAATATCATTTTTCTCCTTTTAGCTGATATTCATAAGTCACCACATCCCCTACTGGAAATCCCAAAAGGTACAGGTAATCTTAGTACCTGTTCAGGTCCAGAACACTACCTCTATACAAATTATTTCAAAAGAAAACTCAATTCCTCAAAATCAACCTAATTCTAAGAAATAAATTTAATTCTATAATAAAATCTCATTACAATATATTTAAGTAATAATTGCCGTATTATTGTTAAAAACAATTCTCTAAATTACAGATGGATACAGTTTTCATTTTTGGTAGACGGTCATTTTCTTTCCTAGCGTCTCCTGTGCTTGTTCCCACTCTGTCTTCCAAATCTTCACAGTCTCTCTCTCTTGAGAAGGTCTGGCAATAAATGAACCTTTTGCTAGTCTAGCCATCTTACTCCCACCATCTATCCTTAGTTATCTAAAGTCAATTATCCTGGACTCTCGGGCGAATACTTTAACTTTCACACTTATTCATTCTTTTATTTTCTAAATTTACCTTTCATATTTTAAATACTGGCCCAAAAAATGATTATTGGGCTCAAATTAGATAATATCATTAAAATACTTATATCATCTACTACTAATATCATAACATTATTTTTAATGATTTTGATACTATTTTTTTACCATCTAATCTTAACTTATTCTCTTTATTTTAGATTGTGGGTCGATTGCTGTAGAAGTTATGCTACACAGCTTGCAGAAACTGGAGATATTTACAAAGCTGTCAGCTATTTATTAGGAATTCACCAGGTATATTTATTTTTATTTTATCAATATTGTGAATTGATGCGTAAACATCGACATTTACCCTACTTTTTTTTTTTTTCAAACTTACAATTATTTATTTTCATTCCATAAAACAGGTTGAAGAAGCAATCGAGCTTTTGACCGAGGGAAAATATTTCAGAGAAGCTGTCGTCCTCGCAAAATCAAGGTTCCCCACATTTGATCCTATTGTAAAGAGAGTATTAGATGCTTGGGCTGCCCATTGTATATCCACTGGGATGTTGAGCCTTGCAGCTCACTGGTAAGTAAATATCTCTCGATAGCATTTGGTTTCATCGTCAATGTCTGCCAGAGCAATCTTCAATTATGTTGGCCTTCTCTTGTTTTTGTAGTGCATTGAGTAACGGGTCAAATATTGAGGCCGTCGAAATACTCTCTCGAAGCAAGGATCAAGCTTTTATTTCCCTTGCCGCAGACATCGCCAGCAAATCAGATGCTCAAGAAATGGCCATGAGTCTTGCACTCAGGGCTATCAATGGATCTTTGGAAAAACTTGACTTCGAGTTGGCACGGCAAACTGCTTTGCAGCATCCTTCTCTTAAGGTATCTATTGACGTTTAATCTGTTGGAAGATTCAAAACTCATTGAGCTCACCGGTTTTCTTTTTTTTTTTTTTATGTTATATCTTAGATAAATTTTAAACCTTAACATGTGAACAATTTAAAGAGCATCGACTCTGAAGAAAAAATGTTATACTTCCAGTTATTACTGAAATGTTTAATATACCTTTAAAATTTTCAGTGAATGGTATCATTTGTGTGACAAGTACCATTCCACTTGTTTTACTTTTTTTTTTTTACTGAAGCAGGGCAACTGGCTTTTATCTGTATGTTTGTAGAAGTTGTAAAAATTATCTGATCGATCTGAAATATTAAAGGTACATTCAGTAACATTCCGGTTTGTATTTCTTTTGGTTCAGATAAATTGACTGGAAGTATGAAAGGTAAATTAAACATAAAAATGGTATCTGTTTCACTAATTTATAAGATTTCTCTCTCTCAAGTCCCAACTCAAAAGATATTTAAAACTATATTTTCTGATTTGTTCCCCAATAGTTAAAGGCACATTAACAACGGTAATGCAAAAAGAATTTCAAAATTGTTGCTTTGAGAGCCAACAATAGTAATCATGTATTTGATATATTACAAGCTGGGTTTTTTAATGCCAATATTTTAGTTAATTTTCAATGGCCAAGATGGTTTAACCAATAAAATGAATAATTTTGTTCAAAAATATTGTGTAGTTTTTTCTCTGTCCTGAACTCTTGACATTTTTTGATATTGATCATTTACTTTCTACATCTTTAATTCCATTTATAATTGCTTTAACCAAGTTTTGAACTCCAAAAATGAAATTTTTGACTTAAATTGAGGAAAAATAGTGGGGCAACTTCAAAGGATACTTAGATTAACTAGTCACCAAATTGAGAACTTTTAAGATTAATTAACTCTTCATCCGTTTTAGGATACATTGTGTTGGATTGAAGTATGTTCATTGATCACTGTATGGAAACCTCTGACATCTTCAGAAGCTATTTCATGGATATGTGGCCAGGCTAATAATACACAACAGTGCAGTATCTACGAGAAAGCTGTAAAACTCTGTGAAGGGGTTTCGTACAACAGATTGATTCGTTTTATGCCGAATAAACCAACAGACGAATCTGAAAACAAAGTTTGTTTTTCACTTACTAAGCATATAATAATAATGTCAAATTTTACTACAATTCAGTTATGTTTATGTTTTTGTTCCTACTTACTATTGTTCATTTCTATATAAATATTTTATTTATTAGGTTTGGGTTTACATAAGCGGCCAGTTAAGCTTGGCCGGAAGTAGTGAAGATGAAAATATTGCTCTGAGACATCTTGTCCAAGCTGTGGCCGCTGCGTATAGATTTCACATTCACAATCCATCCAGCTTAGCTCGTATCTTCCTTCAGCTGTGCCCATGGCTATGTCCATCAGGTAATCTCTTCAGATATTGGTTACAGTGCATGGAACCTTGTGACCAGGTGAAATTTTATGTGTAGATATCATTAGCTCAACAATAAAAGGCAGTCATAAGTCTGGTTATATTTGGACGTGTTGCTTTGTTGCATTGCCAACAGAAGAAGAATGCAGTTCAAATAAGTTTGATTTGTTCTGAGGAATTGTTGAAAATATTCAATGAATTTATAACTCAACAAAAGAAGGGTTTTCGCTATTTGATAATATAATTAAAAGCTTCCTCAACACAATATTTAAAATATTGATTTAACAAAGTGAATTGTTCCCCAAAAGTTCTGCCTTAAACAAGGTCCTTAATGCAAAAATCTACTTTCAAGAGTCCTACTGTGTTTAGTGTGTTCTTCAGCACTTTAAAATTGTTTCTAGACAGTAACTATAATGAAATGAAAAATTGAATTAAGTTTTGCCATGCTTGATGTTCACTAGAAATCTGACCTTATACATATATTCCTATGGATTGGTTCCCTTCACTATACCAGAACATAAAAGCATTATTACATGTCATTTCAGATATGGAGTTCTTAACAAAAATTCCTCCGAGCTTATATTCATCAAATGTATATTTCAAACACATTGTTATAAAACAATATCTTAATAATTCTGTGTGTTCTTTAATAAGTGTCCTAAAATATAATAAAAATTCCAGTGCATTTAGCCATCTTTAAATCATTTTTCTTATTATATAATTCTTTATATATTTCCTTGTTTGTGTATGCATGTTCATTGTAATCTTTTTTTTCTTTTTTTCAGGTCCACTAAATGACATAAAAAATTTTGATAAATGTGATACATCACTTAAAGAAAGTTTACACACATTTTTTGCAAGTGCTGTTGTTTATTGGCTCGAAGAGCTAATCAGAACATCTGAAATTTCTTTGAATGAAAGTAGCATCATTGATCAGATAAATGATGTTGTAAAAAAGGGTGCTATGCTTATGTTCCATAAGAACATTTTAAACTATTACAAATATGATGTTGAGCTCAAGAAACTCGAAAGTTCTATAGCAGTGAACAAATTGAAGTTGTTAAAATCTATGAAATATTGTAAAGACATTGAAGCTAAACTTCAGGGGGAACCGAATGAACTAAACTGTATGAATGGTAGTGATCCTGGAAATGGTCTTTTGGAGAACCAAGAGGCTAATGAAAGCAAACTTTCCTCCGATGATAATCCTGCTGACAAGGCAGAAGACGACACAGAGAAATATAATAAATTGAAATCTCTCAAATCAAAATTTGAAGATGAAAGAATTGATACTCCTAATCCTTTCATGATATATTGCACAATGAGAAGTTTCATGCAGAAATTGATGGAGAGCAATGAAAAAACCAGAGAAACTATGGAAGAAATTTCTAATGAAATAGTTGGAAAAGGATTTGAGTAAGAAGTAAGGACTAGTCAAAAAAGATGCCATGTGCCTTTGTGATCTATTCTCTGAGTAAAGAATCAGAGATTTTGGTTAAGATCTTAATTTAAGTTTTTTTATTTACAAGTGAGATTTATTTTTATATTTGTACGTACTCGAAACATCTATAAGTTCCTATTTCATTACCAGTATTATGTAATTTATTCAAGTACCTTGTTTAGTTACACTATTGCATTAGACGATTTTTCAATGTAGCGCTTATGTTTCAATACATGTAAGTTTGTTACCAAAATGTATTTTATTATTTAGCCAACAATTCTGGAGTGAGTTCTTTCAATTTTAAGATATACCAATCCTAGCTGAGGATATATTATACTCATTGATATAAATATAAGCTGATTAACAATACAGTCTAATTTTTATTTTATTTTTGTTTGTTTCATATCCCCTTGTTACAAAATTAATATATGGTACAAAATATAGATTCTACAAACGAATCTATTTACAATTGCTTCATTATATTTCCTGTAGCTTGGCTACATTTTATACAAATTCTGTTTTCTACTAATAGTGATCTGCATTGTACATAAGTATTATCATGTACATTATACATTAATGGAATGAATTTATTAAAAGTGATGAGGTTCGCCTTATTTATCATGGACTTAAAACTAACTTACATCTAACAATAAAAACTTAAACTAAATCTTAATTTAATTTTCCCTGACAGTATGTTGCCATTGATGTGGGAAGGGTGGTGGTAATAGTGTTAAAAACTGGGTTTGTGAGGTGCTGCAACGAGTCAAAAAACTTGAAGTGTCTGCGGTGGATGAACTCCATCATTGATGGCACACCAAGCAATGGGTGCAGATCGGCATTCTTTAACATCTCAAGAGAGGTATGTCGGACCACTTTTCTCATGATCCCATTCTGGAATTGTTGGAGACATTTAGTTTGATTGTCAGTCAAGTGAGTATATAGCGGGGCACCATACAGCAGAGCTGGCCAGAGTTTGAGACACAGCGACAAGTTAGCAAGTGGTGAAGCTGGTAAGACCTGTGTTGTACTTGTTCTATCTTGTTACTAAAATGAGTTGAGAAATGGAGATGCCTATCCATTATTATACCCAGATAGTGTATTGAGAAAGCCGGTGAGTTCTCTTGCCCTCCTATAGTTTAGGATTTTGGAAAGGCTTTTCCCGTTTTGGAGGGAAAAGATTACAGTCTTCTTGGCTTTCACGCTTATGTTTTCACGAGTGGCAATTCCCACCCGTCCCCTCACTGTTTTGTCCTTCAAGAAGGAACATGATGTATAACTGCTGTGAGCATTCCCAGTCACAAAGTTGTTGGCTCAGCATCCTGTATGACACGAAAGCCTGCGCGCAGTCCAATGAGTTCATAGTAGTTGCTGTATTCCTGTTGATACCGAGGTTGGGTTCCATCTGTACCTTCACAAGCGGATGTTCTGTACTCAGATGAGCCTAAATTTAAGGATTATTTTACAGAGCAAGTTTAAACAAGTATATTCAAGTTATCCAGATGGCTGCCCTATAATAATTGTAGCTCTTGATTAAACCTCTCATCAGCTTTTGAATGACACTACTTTCACAGTATTAACTGAATGCAATTCGAAGTTACACTGGGTTCTTCAACAAAATTAAGAAATTTTTCATGAAGAAAGTTGCCAAATATTAATTGATATATATATATTATTAGTTTTTTATAATAGTACCAGAAGTTACACTTGATGTTTGCAAAATCTTCACTTTTCACTTGCTGTGTGGTTCGTTAGCTTTTGATTGCCCAATTAACAAACTTCATTCATCTCCCAGCTAGGACTCTTATGGGTCTTCAAAAGCAGTTTATCTAAAATCTTCCAAAATGTGCCTCTACAAAATTCACTGCTGTAGTTCAAGTTTCGGACACAATTTCAATGACTGTAATTACAGTCTAAAATAACATATTAATCAGAATAAAGTTTTTAACAACATATAGTATTACAGCAAACCATTCAGATAGGATTTCCTACCAACAGTTATACCCTTATCAGTAGATTTTTCCTTATACAGGAGCACGTGGCATAAATTAGCAGCCTAATTTATGTCCCATAGATGGTACAATGCTATGCTTCTAACCGTCTATAACTAATCTTCAAAGTTTCGCAATACAACAGCTCCACAGTGGAATTTGAGCTATTGGGAAGCAATGACAGTAATATAAGTCACCCAGACGCTCTTGTATGGAAGCATGGAACGGTATTATTCAGATCGTTTGAAATTTACCTAAGGAGGTTAAAATACGTGTACCATATTCCCATACACTGCAATACCGGTGAAGCTGTTAGAATTACAAAACTTTGACAATATACATTGTATACTGTTCCTTTAGTAAAAGGCGAATGGAACAGACCAAAAAAAACAAATTATTAGCAGCAGTCTATCTACCGGATCGTAGCAAAGTCGGCGGAACTGCCTCTACCGGCCACAAGAAGAGCTCTCCGTTTTTGTAGCCATTTTGAGAGGGAAGTTAAAACAAACACGCAGGAAGTCTTACTGGCTCACACACATGCTGACTTCCCCCAATCTATCTCGTCGCCTCAACCTCATGATTTACAAGAGCATACTCAAGCCGGGTCTGATGTACGGTGCACCGCTTTTTAGTCATCTGGCGGAAGCGACTCCAACAATATCAAAATGGGATACTCATGAAAGTATGTAGTATATAGCATGTAGTGCAATATGGTCAGTCATACTTCATTCAAGCAGTAAACTCGACGAAGACTTTGAGCTGCCTAAGGTGGATAAGTTCATTCGCCGTCCACCGTAAATGTATCAAATTCTTAGATTCGCTGCAATATCTGACCGCTCTTTAAAGATGTCGTATTTGACACAATATCCTCTCTCCGTTTTCCCATCGATGCCAGCAAGCAGTCGAGGCGGGAACACTTTAGGTTTAAGATAGTCGTAAGATATTAAGGTGGTCTGAAAAGTTTCCAACCTCAACATGAAGATAGGAGCAGTCGTAAATAAAAGCTAGTGAATTTGTTCATCTGTTGAGAGTTACTCACCAAAATTTCAGCCATTTTGGACGCGTAGTTGTTGTGTAACAGTCGTTTGAGTGAGTCGATGTGAGTGTTTTTATGAAAATGGACAAAATCGAGTATCGAGCTGTCATTAAATATTTGTTTTTGAAAGGCAATACGCCTACGCAAATCAAAGATGAGTTGGATTCTGTGTATGGGGACTCTGCACCATCATTTACCACAGTGAAATTTTGAGCGGGTGAATTTAAACGTGGTCGTAAGAGCTTGGGAGACGATGAACGTTCGGGACGTCCAAAAACTGCAACTACCGACGAAAACATCGCCAAAGTTCACCAAATGGTGCTAGACGACCACCGAATTAAAGTGAGAGAGATAGCAGAGGTTATGAACATGTCAAAAGAACCTGTTTGTCACATACTAAATCAACATTTAGAGATGAAAAAGCTGTCCGCGCGTTGGATGCCGCGTTTGCTCACGTTAGACCAAAAACCTGTTCGAATGAACATTTCCAACGCTCTGTTGGCGCAATAAATCCGAGTTTTGGCGCCGATTAATTACTGTGGATGAAACTTGGATACACCATTATACGCCCGAAACAAAAATACAGTACAAACAGTGGACTGCAAAGGGGGAACCGGCTCCAAAAAAAGCAAAAACTGTTTTTTCGGTTGTGAAAGTGATGGTGACTGTTTTTTGGGATAGTCATGGAGTTATTTTAATCGATTATCTTCAAAAAGTAAAAACCATTACAGGAGCATACTACACATCATTACTTGACAATCTGAAGGCAGAACTTGCGGGAAAACGGCCACATTTGCAGTAAAAGAAAATCCTGTTTCACCAAGACAATGCACCGTCTCACACCTCAGCGGTTGCCATGGCGAAAATCCATGAATTACGGTTTGAACTGCTTGACCATCCGCCTTACTCACCAGATCTAGCCCCAAGCGACTTCTTTTTGTTCCCTCATCTAAACATTGCGCTCGGAGGACAGAGATTTTCGTCAAATGAAGAGGCAATCACCTTTGTGAACGATTATTTTGCAGAGAAAAACGCCGAGTACTATTTGGACGGGTTACAGAGATGGGAGCATCGCTGGGAGAAGTGTGTACAGTTACAAGGTGACTGTGTTGAAAAATAAAAAAAAAATTCTGAAAAAACGTCTTGGATCTTTGTTAGGTCGGAAACTTTTCAGACCACCCTTGAAGGTACCCAAATGTAGTCCGAAAGCGAGTCCCATCCATCACCTAGTCCGTTTTACATTATATAGAGTTTTAACAATGAAAATATAGATATGTTAGGTTTACAAAAAATGCATAGGATACAGTAAAAGGAACCATATTCAGGTCATTATATATGTTATTCTATATATTTAATTATAATCAATATAAAATTAGGGGTCAAGGAAAAAAAAACGGACCGGTCCGGGCCAGGAGTCGGCTTTTGAGAACGGCTTTGTTAGGAATAAAACAGATCTAGTAAGGTGCCCTCTTAGTACTGCCTAAATACAGGATGGCCCTCAATTCCACTCTTGAGAAGCTGTCAGTGGCTTATTCTCAAAACATCACTCAACCCCACCCCGCCTCAGAAATTATTCATTTACATGTTACATATAAAAGTTATGTTTATTTTACAGCGTCTTAAAATAGAAATTTTTTAAAATCTGTTCGAAATTAAGCCAATAATCGTTAAAAAAGCATTTTCTTTTAAATTATTAATTATTAATACAGTATTAAGTTATTTCAGTTGTTAAGATATATATCTGTAGAAACGTATGGAAATTTGAAATTATTGTCACAGACTAAAAAGAAAGGTATTTAGATAGGCATTAAGTTTTATTGCGTTTGTTTTGAAACAGGTGAGCTGTGGACGAATAACCTTGGTGTTACCTCTGCTGACAAAAATCTTTAGATTGTTTTCATTGAGGTTCATTCTTTTATTATCTGCCTGTATTATTCTCCTTTCCAATGGTTGTCAAAATACCTTTGTCACCGAGAAAATCTGCAAAGTACATATCCGAACGTGCCAAGCATGTCACCATACATCAGGATGGGATCTGCAAACTGGCAAAGAATGTAATTATGTTTTTCTCATTAGTGAAACTTGATATCACTGATTTCCTTATCTTACAACACTTTTCATGTATGTATTATCTTTCAATTTTTTATTGATAGATACTGAAACAGTTGCGTGAGGAAAATATCAGGATCTCTAGTCCTGCGGAGCTAGAGACTTTCCCTGCAGATCTATCAGAGAAAGATGCAATTAACTTAGTATTTGTCATCGACACTTTAAATTTTTGTTTTTGGATCCCAAAAGCTGCTGGGGCTGAAAATCCTAACCCTGCTAAATGGGAGGTGATGTTTCGCAATCAGACTTACACTGGCTATTTTGCTTTATGTGCTGCAATCGGGAAGGCTCTTGATGTAAGTTCATTAATCTCCCTACTTATATTTTTATTACATGCAATGATTCAGATTCAAAAACAAGATAATATAATTTTTTTTAAAGATGGATTTACAGGCATATTTGTTGTTCATGTTGTAGAATGGAAAGTGTATGCACAACCCCGACTTTTATTCCAAAATCACCCTGAAAGAGCTTAGAGACATACTTAGGGGAAACAATTCGGTAGACATACCTCTTTTACAAGAAAGATTAAACTGCCTTCATGAAGTTGGCAAAGTATTAATCGATAAATTTGATGGTATTATACCAATAGGAATTAAGAAAGTTTAGGAGCAAACTAATAGATGCTTTGGTTCACGTTAATTGTTTTTTTCTGTTTAGGTTACTTTATCAATTGCATTAAAAAATGTAACAACAATGCTCAAAGCCTCTTACATTTGATTACATCCGAGTTCCCTTGCTTTAATGATATAGCTGCTTACAAAGGAGAGTCAGGTAAGATCTTTCTCAGTTTCTTTATTTCTACAATCATAATTGAAATATATTTAAATATAAACTTTGATTATTAACATTATGTTTAGTTTCGTTTCATAAAAGAGCTCAGATTCTGGTCGCTGATGTGTGGTCATTGTATTATGGCGAAGGTATCAGTGAATTTGAAGATATAGACACCATAACAATGTTTGCTGATTACAGGTTATTTATTATCTAAATCATACTTTAAGTCCCAGATTTTTGTTTTCCTTAGTTTGTTAAATCTAGTAAGTTTTGATGGTCAACAATATTCAAAAAATATGTTTGTTTGTTCTGTGTAGGGTACCACAAGTTTTAGTCCTGTTTGCAACTATGACATATAGTGAAGAACTAATGAATGTCTTAAGAGATGGTATGTCAATTATTTATTTATCGAGTTAATATAAAAATTTTCTCTATTATATCAACGATACCTTTTTTCATAATTTTGATAAATTGATTAATTTTTTTTTTTTTTTAAATAAATACAAAAAAATTTAAAGGCATAAAATGTGAACGAGCAAAATAACTTATGACCTAAGTTTTAAATTCAGAGAGGAGCAGATTTGTTAATAGATACTGGTCTCATTTCCGAGTTTAATTTCTCGATTATTCTTGTGTTTCAACATATACATTTACGGCGACTTCAGATTTCATTTTCATTTTCAGAACCATTTTATCGTATAAAACCCCAACAGTCAGATAAGGAGTGCTCTGTATCTGTTTGAAAGTAGATTATTTGATCTTGAATATATTTAGTCAAATTAATAGTTAACACTATTAATTAAAGATCCTTATTTATATTTTATTTCAGTCAAACAGTAGTCATTCTATTTTCTTGGTATTGGTGAGATTTTTACTTTTTTATTTACTTATCCTATCTAAATCTACCATGATTTGCAGATTTTTTTTTTTTAAATTGACTAAGTTTATTCACAATATAAATTATGTATTGGAGCCTTTCATTTGATGTGTCATTAGGGTAACCACTTCATGGTGTGGAAGCTCTGGGCTCGAAACCTTTGATGCACAGTAATCAATCAGGAAGAATCGTTCCTATAGAAATGAGTGGCTTCCGATAGTACAACCCGACTTTCCTATTATTGATGGGAGTATGTCAGGGCAGAAACCCAATTAAAAAAATGACCATATTGTTTTAATTTATAAAATCCTTATACACTCTGATAAAAATCATGCAATTTTTTTGTCATCATTCCACTTAAAAATAAAGGCTACTATGATAACTAAGTGATCCTAAGCGTTAGGTAATATTTAAACATGAATTCCTCTTGCAATCATTAAGATAACAGATCCAATATTTATTCAGTTCAAGTGTTGCCTAATAATGATGGAATATTTGGTGAAATTATAAATTAAAAACTTGTTACCTCTTCATTAGTTGATGTTTTATAAAGAATGTGCTAACTTTCTGTTTCAATATTATGATTTATTCATCTTATGATCCATAAACATAATATTTTGTTGGGGTAGCTTAAAAAAGTTGAAAAATTATGAATCCAGAGCTGTCAAGTTATGACAGCTCTTAGAACAGTCCCTTTAAGAATCATAAGTTAGTTTAAATGTATTGTTTTTTCTACATGTAAAGATTATTATGTGTATTGAAAATGATTTTAAATTGTACTGTTTCATTGTACAAGTTTGAAACTATGACGTATAGTGAAGAATTAATGAATGTCCTAAGAGAAGGTATGTCATTTATTTATTTATGAAGTGTAATGTATTTATACAAATTGGTGTGAAGATCGATTGCTTCACTATTTTTTTTCCATCAAATTTGAACTATTGATTTAATTTATCTTTTTTAATAATAAATCCAAACAAATTTAAAGACAGAAAGTGAACAAACAGCAGGGGTTGCTCAAATGTCGAAATATTTAATATAAATCCTGAGCTCTCATATTATGAAGCAGTTTAGGCAATATCTAGTGATAGCGCTTTTAAGTTAGTTAAAATGTATAGTTATTGTTTTCTATTGTACTGCAGTTATAAAATATGACCAATTATCTCTCAATTTTTTTTATTTAAAAAAATAAATTCTTGATTTAAATTTTGTGGGCTACAAAGATTGAAAAGAGAGACTAAACAGAATTTCCAGTACAGTCATCGTAAATTAAAACAGTAATTTAAGTCAGAAATCGATGATTTATACTTAATTAAATCCTATACTCATAATTTATGACATCATTGTATGTTATATAGAATATTTATGCTTATATAGTGATGTACAGGCAATACAGAATAATTTGTAAATGGATTTGCTTGAGGATCTATAATTGTATATAATTGTCTGTAAGTTTAAAGGGGCTAAGAAGAAAAAAAAAAAAAAAAAAAAAAAAAATAGTGATGTACATATAGCTGGAAAATCCTCCATGGTTATATATATGCCAAGTTAATATATTATAATATAATAACTTAGATTATGTAAATATAATAAGATACTTATGCAAGATAAACCGGATGCACAGATATGGAGTATGATTATTATCTCATTGTATTAGGGAAGGTTGTATTAAACCCACCCTCTACCTTCCTTCTCTTTTAATACTTACTTAGTTTCGCTATTGAAAAATCGCTATAGTACATAACTGAATCCATTTCTTCTAAATATTAGTAAGTATTGTTATTTCTATTTTGTTCCTTAGAACAAGAGATGACTAGTGGGTGCGAGATGGAGGCAGAGATCCGTGGCTGTTCCATAGAAGTGGTGGAACGTCTGAAAGAGGAAGTGGAACGACTCATGGTGGAGCAAGGTGATGAGGGTTTTGTCTGCAATTCCATTCTCATCGACAACTACCTCTGGTCCTACCGAAGGGCCCATGCTCTCTCCCTCGAACACATACCCTTCCATAGGGTCCCGTCGCTGTATTACTGATGTCTCTCGAGCCCTTCACTTTTTTCCCCAGTGCAGTACAGATTACCCTAGCACTCCTTGTCTATTTTAGAGTTACTATAAAGTCAGTAACGAGTGTACAAAATTTTAATTCTTACTTCTCCCTTATCTTACTTCCTGATTACAATAGGCTATTCCGAGTGAGTATAACTGTTTGCTTTCTTATCCTTATTTATGCATTCAATTCTTTTAAAGATATTGCATTATATTCTGTAGATATTTAGTACACAGTGTTTATAACATGTGATAAACATGCACATAGATTATTCTTGTTTTGTTTTTTTAAAATAAGAATCTTATATTGCAATTATGTTTTTATCTACAGGTTTAAAACAAAGCTTATTGAATAACAGTTCTTTTATGTACATAGTAAAATGTTAAAAAAAAAAAAAGCGGTAATTATAATATCAAAAAATAAATAAAAACTATTGACCTCATTTGAACTTAATTTTATTTTATTATCATTATTATTTTGGCAACGGTGAAAGCTTGAAGCATAGAAAGGTATTTTTTACATTGACTTATTGGCTTAAATATTTTAAAAGGAATTTCATCAAAAGAATTTAAAATGTTTTAATAATTATATGTATATGTATGATTTAATGTTTTCGTTTCCATCAGTAATATCAAACAAGGAAATCATTAAATAAAATTAATTATGTATTATACACGTATATAACTTTTTTGTGTGTTCAGTTGGCATTATAATGATTAACCTTAGATTCTAAAATCCTGTAGGATAAGATATTGGACTTGAAATATTGTTCTCCACAGAGAAAAATGCCAGCTCATTTATTAACAATTTTTATTTTGTGGTTTTGTTTTTTGTTTGTTTCAAGGCATGTCAACCACATGGCTCATTTATTTTTTGGGTTTAAATTACAAATAAATTGTTGAATTCATACTCTAAAATTTGGCTAATTCCTTCCAGAGATTAGTACATACTAGCTAATATGTTCATTATTATTTTTTTCATTTTAATTATATTTGATTCACTCTTCTGTGTCCTTTAAAACTTGTCGGTACTCTTCAGTAGATATATATTTACAGAAATTTACCACAAGTTAAAAGCTGCATAGAATCAATTGGATACTCACTTTTAAGAAACCGTTCTTTGGAAAGATATTTATTTATTTTTAATATTAAAATTATACACAACATAGCATATGTAAATTATCAATCATGAATTAAGCTGCATCAGCTATATTGTAAATTTGGTGTGGTATATATTCTCAAAATGTACATTTATTCTAGAGCAAATTACAAACTTTTGGATTTGAATAATATTGATTTTTTTATTACAAGAATTTCCCTAAAATATGTTAGCTTTTAAGACATATGAAAATGAAACATTATAGTTATATAACACAAATAAAATATGAAATATTGCTTTGTAAAGTGTACATACAACCTAGTTGTACAGGTTTTATCTTGTTCTTGGTTTACAATTAGTTAAGAATATATTATTAAAAAAAGGTGACCCTTACCTTATTGTAATTAATTAAATAAAGAATATTTTTTTTCATTGTATATAAATATACTTTCTTTTTGTGATAATAAAATATTTTGTGCCTTTAATGTTTTGTTTTTTTATTTGTAATTGATTAGTACAATAAAGATTTTATTATATATTGTTGAATGTATTCCATTAAGTACCCCCAATGAGATATCTACCATTATTTAAAATAATTGTAAGATCTAACTGAACAGTATGAGTTCACAGCACATTCCTGCTTGCTAGCTCGTGGAGTCCACTGGTAAGATGGCTGATATGCCAACAGGGTACATAGACTTGCCAATCCCCTGAATGCCCAAATTGTGCATTAATCAATATTGTGTTTCTGCTTTCTCTGAGGGCTCAAAATAAGTTCGGCGATCATTAAGAGAAAAGAAATCATTTACCTTAGGGTAATGAATTTTCTGACTAAGAAGTCTTTACATTTTCATCATGTATTTTAAGAATGTGGATCTTGACATAACCGGGATAATTTAACCTTACATTTTATAATGAGCTCATTGAAAAATAATCAAGCAACAAAATGGGGTACTAATGGATGAATCTATATTATACTGGATTTGGCCACTAGTGACTGACATTGGTGAAGTGTATTTCTAGGCTCAAGTTGGGGGTATTAAATTTCCTTGATAAAATATTTTTATAATACAAAATAGCACAAAACATTCAACTAAAATTACTGTCTCTTAATAAATAAATATTAAAACAAGTATAAATGAACAATTAACATTATTTTATCTGCCTTGAGACCTCTCACTGACTCAAAAGGGGTCAATACTCTCATACATTTATTTCAAATTATGGATATTTGATGGTCAATATATAACAGTAAGTGGTAGCCTCCCGGAAGCTTACTTGTAGAGTATCTAAAGGATCCGTGTTGTCCTCAATACTTTTCAACACGTATACCTCTGAAATCGTTGGATCCTGAGTCAAGAACACTCAGTTAAATTTTCCAATCAACGTTTAGACTTTTTAAAAAGACAATTTATTAATAGAACTAATAGCTGTTCTGTTGCAGAGTTTTTATATAGATAAGAATAATATTATAATACAAACAAGTATTATGACCCTTTAATTTTCCTCGGATAATGAAGCAAAAGTGATACGAAGATTTTTGTAAACAATCCATCACTGGAAGTTCTGAAAGTGGTCAATTTTCTATACTCATATTCTGAGCGTCTGTGGCACTCTCTCTCTCTCAGCACTTACTGCTCCTTCTTAGCAGTGAAAAGGCTGCAAGATTAACATGATATTATTTCGTCCTTCTCCGGAGCCGAAAGGTGAGAATTATGCAAGGTTCCCACGTGGTATGAATCTTGAAAGTGAGTGTTATTGATAATCTTAATACGGATTAATGAAATTAATTACATTAGGATTAATTTTGTCTTTACAATTCATGTGAAATGTCAAATCATGTGGACGGTTCACGACTCTTTTTTTCGTGAGCGTCTACGATCAGAAGCAAGCAAGCTGGCGTGCCTCACTTTCATGATTCCACGCTCCGTAGGAACCCACCATAGAGTGATCCCTGGGCTATGAACATATACTTATATATTTATTATAAGCGTTATTGTAAGTATGGTACGAATGAATGATATCACATCGCAAGTACTGATTGGCCAACTATGACAGCTTGTAAATTGTTCTTGGATCAACTATAACAAAAAATACTGCTTGGTATAAATAAAATTTTTAGATTTTAGGATCAACCGTTTGAGGGAGATTTTATCCTCCTGCTGTTCATCTGATGATCCCATCTATTATCCCACTACTCAGTTACTATAACTACTGACCCCCCCCCCCCCCCCGGGCAAGACACGAAGAAGGGGTGGGAAGGGTTGGCGGGGGCAGAGCGGTGGTCAGTCTGATGGACGGCCAGTGCGGGATGGAGTTCGAAGTTACCCTACCTCTTCACAGGCCGTGTCGGCACCACTCCGTCTGCCACCATGTACCATGGTATTTATCATATACTATGTATGTATTTATATATCTATATGTATTTAAGATGCCGAGTCCGAAGGAAGAGGACCTACTTTCAAACTGATTTTGGGCTATCGTCTTTCTCTATCGCCTGTCTTCATTTCTTCCTATGATAGTGGTCATAAAAATTATTCTGATTTAAAAGTGTATTCTCCAACACCTCAAACAATTCTGATTGGATTTTGGTTCAAATACTATCACGGTTAGAATGAAAAAAGAAATTAAACGTTGAAAAGTCTGGATCGTGTTCCAATAACTGTTATGATTTTTCAAGTCCCGTAACAGAAGCTTATTATGATTTAAAGTTTTGATTTCTCCCCAAAGGTTAAGGAAACATTAATGATGGTAACGCAAAAATAATTTCAATGATGTTTCAGGTAATATATTTAAAATTTTAGAGCAAACAATACAAATCGCCTATTTCATTCGTTTCGATTGGATTTTTCAATATTTTATCATTTGTGTTACATTATGAAGTGATGTATTTAAAGAAAAAAAAAAAAAATACGTTTAAAGGGAGGGAATAATATAGAGGATTCAGTGAATTTTCTAAATGTTATTAAAAATATGAAAAAAACTACACAGTATTTTTTTTACCGAAATTAATTCATTTTAGCCGTTTACCAGGCCATTTGAAGCCAAGCTTTAAATTATTAACATAAGAAAACAAAACTAAAAATAGCTCGGCGAAAATGGAATCGTAGTTTAATGAACGCTTAATCCGTGGTAGACATATACCTTAAAAAATTCACATCTATTGAATCATTTTTACGAACGACATCGTTGGAAAAAACTCGATTTGGTTAACTAAACGTTTATTCTGTAAAGTATTTACGATGAAATCGCACAATTGATATAATTGTCACTGTCAACTAGAAAAGGTTGGCTCCACTTGTTGAGTGCTAATTGAATAAATGCATGGCACAACTCATGAAGAAATAAAGCTCTAAGGTTCAACAGGATCAATGCTAGACAATCTTTACTTGGGTTGTCCAGTCATGAGTTTTTGCTTGATTATTCAAATAACTCATTTCCCCTCTAAGGCTGAGAGAGCGCCGATCTACATATAAAACTCTCGTCCTGCTTAAAGATAGGAATACCTGTAAGAAAAAATCCGGAGAAAGGGATGGCGGAAATCGAACAGGGATTTCTGTTGTTGGTGATAAGCCACGGTATTAAAGAAGCCATAAAACGACGATAACAGAGCGCTCAGCCTCAAAGATATGAAAAAAAACAACCGCTAACAGGCATTCAGGGTACAATGAAGACCTCCGATCCCCAACATTGGTTAAATTTTGTTTGGTTGGCAGATGGTACATATGCGTGCATGTCTCTATCCCCTATCCAAATATTTTTAAAGCGGAATTTAATTTAATAACATGATTTAAAAAAAAAAGTTGTAAATAGGCATATAGGATACATTGAAAACCACCGATCTGCAACATTGGTTAAATTCTTATCGGTTGGATACTGGTACATACGTGTATATATCTCATTTACTTGGTCCATATTTTCTTAAATCACGAATGAAATTTGATGACTAACACCGGTAATGCATGAAAAAACAACAATAAAACGACTTGTTCACTCCTTTATTAAGGTCTGCGTTGATTTTTTTTCAAAATGAGAAACCCATATTTAATCACTCGTGTGTCATCATATCTGTGTCTCAGTGAGTCTCTGGATGAAGCTAGCGATATGAAAGTTTACACGAAGGTCTCAATCGATACGACTTACAGATCGTATCTAACGCCATGAAGTATGAGTAAATGTCAATAATTAATTAGTCGGGATTAAAAAACAGAATTTGGAATGATCAAATTAAAGCTATTAATGTACTGACCAACATTTGTAATTTGTGTTATATTTTTTCAAATTGTAATGAAAATAAGACATTAAAACTGTCCATTAAGATCTTGCTCACTCCACCACTATTATTTTTATAGGCCTGCTATTTTTCATGTTAGTTCCAAAGTCGCGATTATACTGAAACTAAATCGTCTCGCGAAAAATAACGAAGGAACATTTATAAACTGTAAAACAATAAGTACTTTTTTGTCTTTATTAATAATTTACCATTGGGGGTTTGCTCGACTAAAAATACACAAAGTCACTTGAACAGTTTTTGTAACCTTAACGAAACTCTTACTTGTGTGATCAGACACACTTCACTTGAATTTTTATTTAATGACTCTTTTAAACTTAAAAATTGTGAGTGTATATGTTTAACATACCGTGAAGCCATAAAGAAATCAATAAAAACTGTTCTGATAAAGATTAGTGAATAATAGTGAAAGTTATTCATTTATGTTGATTGCAATTAGTTCATTCGGAATTGAATTTCTTTCACTCAACGTCATTTCGAATGACTCTCCTAGCTGAAAGTGTTCTACAGTGCAGCAATTATTAGTTAATTTATTGTGCCTTAATGAAAATACTGCTTTTTAAGGTAGTAATCGAACCCATGCTGTTCCAGTTGACAATAGACTATGTTATCAAGTGTTCGTATTCTTTATCGCTTTATAATCTGTTGATATTTTTTTTTTTATATTTGTGAAAAATAATATAGGAGTAGGAAGTGACACTCTCCGATCGGGTGCTCAATCTGTTACGACCATCCTGGTTCCAAGCACTGTGTAAATCATTGGCTAAAAGTTTAAATACAGTTTTTGTGCTGTAAAGCAACGAGGGTTGAAGGCCACGAACGCTAGAATATTCATTGCGTAAATATTTTATTAGGTCTAATCGTAGACTTTTTCACAGTTTGTCCGTCATTATTTTATAATTAATACCTATCAGAATTTGTTGCTGGGCAGTAAATGAGTGACGAGGAAATCGTCGATTTTTATGAACGATGAATTATAGTGAAGCTGTGTTTACAGTAGCGTTATTGAGTCAAGAGAGGTAATGAGTATTTTATTTGCGTTCGCTATCTTCTATGTTATGATGCAGTTTGAAGTTCTCCTTCAACGAGTCCATTTAAGTTCTCCGGGTTCTTAATTGAGATCTTTGTACTCCTGTTCGCGTCTCAAAAGTCATTCTGGCCAATCTCCCTCGGTGTATTGGGATAAGAAAATATACCTAAAAATAGAATTTTCACGAAATTATGAGAATAGGGGAATAGTTGGTTTAGTTTTGTTGCCTTCTGTTGCCCTGATACCGAAACAGAGAATAGCAAAATTGAAAATGTTTACGAAATTGCGGCAATAATTACCTTTTTAGTCTTCTGATGTCTTCATACCAAGAATGTAAATTATAGTCGATAACTCAACATTTTACGCAATGGTAGCTTCTATTGCCATTTGATATTCTTGTACCAAGACAAGGTGAGCATGGCCAAATTTCGATATTCACGAAATCGCAGGAGAAGAAAGCTCCTATTTCCTTCTGATACCAAGACAGGAAGAGCACAGCCAAAATATAAAATTTGTAAAACTTGTGAGAATGGTTTGCTTTGCTTTTTGATGACCTGACACCAAAACAAGAAGCAATGCCAAAAACCACACACACAGAGTAATGCTTAAAAGTTACTCTTCAATGCTACGCCGAAGCTCGAAGACAGACCTAGTTGTGGGGTTAATCGGGAAGGTGTAGGTAGGTTAATCAAGATTTCGGGACATTCACCTGTGGTCAGTTGTCTGTTGCTCCAAAGCCACCGTAGAGAGAGTAAGCCCTCATCAGTCCACTCTTCCATGTCCAAGTGAAATAAATCAACCATAAAAAAAAAATAAAATACCTCGCCCCAAGATAACGATTAAAAATCTTGATGCAATATCAAGGCTCAAAATGCTCCAGAAGATTATGTACCAAAAGTACCAATGCGTAGAGATATACGAAACTTGGCAATAGAGTGAGACAGAGCGAGGAGCACGGTGTGACAGATAAGCCGTGGGCGATCATTCCGATGTGAGATCGATACGATCGATATCTACAAAGGAACGTGAAAAGTTTACGCGCGACTCCCCGTCCAAGATAAAGTCAAAATTGGTTCTATGATAGCTTCTATTCCGGTAGGTTCTATGCTTAATAAAATACACCATAAGATACCACCAAATCGAAATTGACATCCTGTAGGTTCTAATTTCCAGCTTTCAATATTAATAAAATCCACCACAAACAAATGCAAAATCAATTAATTTATTTACATGCGTTTATCAGGAAGGTCTATATATGCAATAGACTTAATAACAATACCGAATACTAGCTTTTACAAGGAATTCACAAAGCCCATTCCGACAGATAGAATGACCAACACATGGGAAAAAACTTAGATAAGGGTTTTTAATTTTGAAAAAATAATCAACAAACCCGTACAAAATATTGGGATCAATACCACCACTAAAAATAGCAATCAATCTGAGGTTATCTTATAAGCTACTTATATTTTCTGCGAGGGAATAAAACAATTAACGTGGCACTGCAAACCTAGTTGGTACGAGGCTGAACTGACCTCGTCCAGTGGGCAGCATAACGAAATCTTCTGATCCGAACCAGGAATCTAGCCTGGCTCTCTATTGGTAGACGTCAGGTAGTACAATTACGAAACGTCGGGGACATACCAATAACTGAGGATTAACATACATATATTCAAATATATAAATTAAAACATATACCTTATAATCATCCTGGGACCAATATTTCAAGATTTCTCAGAGATCAATACCACACAGCGTAGATTAGAAGAGAGCGAACTGTGACCACTCTGACTTCTATCGCACTTCGTAAATTAGTAACAGTTAGTAAGTTAGTAAAAGTGAACAGAAACTTGAAATACTGGTTAGTTCCTTTAAACAGGGGGTTTTCAGACATTTTTGTAGCTAAGGTACATAATCATCCCTGCCTATAAGACCAATTGTAAATGATGTAGTTTTATTAAGTTGTGGATAATTAGTCAATTGTAATAAATAGTTTAATTGTGCAGTGTTAGGTAAATTATTATGTGTCCAATCCTAATCATGCTTATTGATGGCATGAACTCCTAACTATATTAATTATAACTAGTCTTAGTTATAACAGAACACAGACGGTCGTTAATTACTATTATGACGTGAGTGAAAACCGATCTGTATCTCATCCACATCATTCAACACTCTAAACCAAAGCCAGGGGGTGCTGAGAATTCACAATATTTTAAATGCTTATTTATCAGTACTATAAATAATACAGTACTTATCGGCGAATAAACAATGATTGTACACACATTCATCGTCAAGTTTTTAGAGCAAAGAAGCAGCTTAAAACAGCAAGGGGTGAAGTTTGAATGGAACCGGATGAAGGAAGCGAGGAGAGAGCAAAGAAAGGGTTATTACACGCTCCACAGACTGCCCATCCACTTAAAAGTGTTCAATTCACTTGTTCTTAATAAGGAGGTTGAGATATTTAATTTGACACTATACTTAAATTTATAGAAAATTCGTTTTGTCATACCAAGTAATTAATTAATGGGACTCACAGACATACGAATTAAAACCTATCAGGTTGATTTAAATATACTAAACCCTAAAAAAAAGGTCACCAAATCAAGATCAAGAATTTTATGTAAATCGATGGACCTTGATGTGCTCATCAATGATCAAATGTTTAACCACTGTTTATTCAAATGTATACTCATTCGAGAGTTTAAGGGAATAAACATGTAAACAAAAATAATTATTATTGCAAGGTTTGAGTGCTTGGGTTAAATAGCCGGATGTGACCTATGCCGTGAAGAACACAACGCTAAATGTCAATTTTTCATCTAATGCCGTTCCAACCAGGAAGAAAAACAACAAAAAACCAGCGCAGTGCTTGTAATGGCTGGTCATGAGTAAAAGGTGTTTGTTCTCTCTGGGACGATGCCATTTGGATTGCGTAACCATTCAATAATTTTTATCGACTTTCTCTTTCCGTTAGTTTTCACCATATAGTAAATCAGAACGGAAACGGAAATTCTCATTTTCCTTCACATTGCCCGGTCAGGTTATTTCTCGGTTTTTATGATTTTTGAATTGGTCTTTTCATTTGGGTGATAAGAGTTTCGTTGGTTTCGTTCAAAACTCGTAACCCTCATTTTTTCATTCGTCTGACTGTTTGTTAAGTTATGGTCTTTGTGAGACGTCTGCTCAAGACATAAAATTTTACATAGCATTACAAATAATTTTAAATAACATCTCCATATAACATGACTGATTGTTATTTAACTATGGGCTAATCCAAATCCTCTTGTCAACGACTGACACAATGACACTCATCCTAACAATCCTTCTCGTCGCCTAAAACGGCGGTGGCCTCGCGATTTATTGTAAATAGAAGTGTAAGTTCTGAGCGTCTGTGGCTCTCTTGCTAAATCTCTAGTCCTCGTAACGTGACGAAATGGTGGGAGAGGCAGGCGGGGAAGATCTGCTGGTAAGGCCCTTCCACCAGCTTGTTAGGGGAATTGTATTGTTGGGAGTGGGGGGTTCCTGAGCAGAAAGTGTATGTATATATTGTATAAATATTGGTATGAATATGAATTGTTCATAAGTCGTAAGTTTGAATGAATTCTTACATCCTAACGCTGTACAAGCAAATTGTAATTTTTCAAATAAATATCTTTATATACAATTGTTATTAATCACTTGGAATTAAAGATATGCACATTTATATATAATTTTGAGTAGGGCATATAATTAAAGATCTCTGCTTCCTAATTAACAATAAGGTTTCAGGACTTTAGTGGATTATATTTACAACAGAATTCATTAAAATCGTTTTTGCAACCTTGACGAAACTCTCAATTAAAGGTTGTTTTTTTTTATTTAAAAAAAATATGAGTTAGTTCGAAATTTACTTTAATTTAATTTATTTAATTAGTAACACAATTTTAGTTGTTACAGATAAAAAAAATAGGTAGAAACTGGTCTTAGGATGAACTATCTCTAATTTTGAGAATAGATTTAGAGTGTTTTCTTAGGCGATTTAAAATTTGCGCGAAGGATTTTAGCGAAATTATCCACATTCAATACGAACTAAATATTTAGCGGTTGGCAGTGTTTCCGATCGAAGCTCGGCATAACATTCAGTGAGAATATGCACTGTTCGGGTCGTATCGCTGACAGGTGTTTCCGCCGCCCGGACGAGACCCCATTGTCCACCTTTGATCGAAAGTCGTAGGTTCCCAGATACCCGGAGTAGAAAAGGAAAGTTCACCCACCAGAAGAGCAGCAACACGCGAGCCTCTATCACGAAAGAGTTCATGGACCATGACGGGGAGAAGGTACGAGTATAACTTTTTAAAAATTAATTTTGGATGCTATTCTCCACCATCAACTTGTATCTGGCAAGGGTATTGTATAGTATCCGTCCAAATACAATAGGTGTATCTGAGCTACACTTATGACTGTACCTACGAATTAATTTCGGCCTGTGTGTCCATATTGTTCATATTTTCGTTATTATTATTAGGGTTTCGTTAATTCGTTGAATAAAAACGCACTTGAAGCTATCCCCTGGAACGTAGACCTGGAGCTAGTTGATCCATGAATCTGCATGCTCCCTATTTATTTCCGCATTCGAATGATTTTCGTTTTAATTTATAATACGATTTATAAACCAATTCGTATTTTTAAATAATCGGAGAGAAGCGGGACATAATATATATGGGGCCAATGTTTTTCACGTACTCCCTGTTAGTAAATCCCAACCAAAACCTATACAGCGTAGCCAGGGGAGTTGTTGATGTACTTATATAATGTTTATGGCTGCTATCGTAGAACATATATAAAGACACACAGGCCAAAGAATTTCGCTCCGTTCCTGAATGAAATTTTGGAATGTCCAATAAGTACTTAATTTCTTCGAAACGACGGAAAACATAACGCCTGTCCCTTAAAAACTAATTAGGAACAATTTCTAAGGAATGCTCAGCTCCTTTTAACGAGCTAAAAAGTTACCAATTAAAACCATGATCATTAGTAATATCACACTTGATCGACTGATTTCTTACAGTTAGCATTAAAATAAAATATTTGTTTCGTTTTTTTAATTTTAATTCTACTGCTATGGAACTTCTTCCTTTCCTATTAATAACAGGTGGTAAAAATCAGACCACACTTTGACGAAGTACGAGGGCGGTCTGAAAAGTTTCCGACCTCAACATGAAGATAGCGGCAGTCGTAAATAAAAGCTACGAATTTCGTTGTTCATCTGTTGACAGTTACTCACCAAAGTTTCAGACATTTTGGCAGTTTTTGTGTAACAGTCGTTTGAGTGAGTCGATGTGAGTGTTTTTATGAAAATGGACAAAATCAAGTATCGAGCTGTCATTAAATATTTGTTTTTGAAAGGCAATACGCCTACGCAAATCAAAAATGAGTTGGATTCTGTGTAGGGGACTCTGCACCATCATAACCACAGTGAAATTTTGGGCAGCTGAATTGAAACGTGGTCGTAAGAGCTTGGGACACGATGAAAGTTTGGGACGTCCAAAAACTGCAACTACCGACGAAAACATCGCCGAAGTTCACCAAATGGTGCTAGACGACCGCCGAATTAAAGTGAGAGAGATAGCAGAGGTTATGAACATGTCAAAAGAACGTGTTTGTCACATATTAAATCAACATTTAGAGATGAGAAAGCTGTCCGCGCGTTGGGTGCCGCGTTTGCTCACGTTAGACCAAAAACGTGTTCGAATGAACATTTCCAACGCTCTGTTGGCGCAATAAATCCGAGTTTTGGCGCCGATTAATTACTGTGGATGAAACTTGGATATACCATTATACGCTCGAAACAAAAATACAGTCCAAACAGTGGACTGCAAAGGGGGAACCGGCTCCAAAAAAAGCAAAAAACTGTTTTTTTCGCCTGGGAAAGTGATGGTGACTGTTTTTTGGGATAGTCATGGAGTTATTTTAATCGATTATCTTCAAAAAGGAATAACCATTACAGGAGCATACTACGCATCATTACTTGACAAGCTGAAGGCAGAACTTGTGGAAAAACGGCCACATTTGCAGAAAAAGAAAATCCTGTTTCACCAAGACAACGCACCGTCTCACACCTCAGCGGTTGCCATGGCGAAAATCCATGAATTACCCCAAGCAACTTCTTTTTGTTCCCTCATCTAAAAATTGCGCTCGGAGGACAGAGATTTTCGTCAAATGAAGAGGCAATCACCTTCGTGAACGATTATTTTGCAGAGAAAAACGCCGAGTACTATTTGGACGGGTTACAGAGATGGGAGCATCGCTGGGAGAAGCGTGTAGAGTTACAAGGAGACTATGTTGAAAAATAAAAAAAAAATTCTGAAAAAACGTACTGTGTCTTTGTTAGGTCGGAAACTTTTCAGCCCACCCTCGTACGTCAGGTCAACAGCTATGTTCGTCCTGTCAAAGACACTTACAGAAAAACTTCCTAACTACTAGAAACTTTCAGTTTCTCTCCAAGTCCAAACTACTAAGTGACACACAGACAAACATTTTCCTAGTTTTCATTCCATCCAACATATCCAGTTCTCTAGACTCCGAAAGTGAGATTTGATTTAGCAAACCAAAATTTAAATAAATTATAGAATATTGTAAATAGTATTCGTGTAAAAAATTCAAACGATATTAAAGATGAAGCAAGGAATATTATCAATAGATGGCAGTCTCTTTAAGTCAGCACCGCGTTCTCAAAAACTTAGTTAGTGATGAGTCAAAAAACTACTCGGAATTATTGACAAAAAATGCTTCAGTTTATCTCTTAAGCTGTTTCCGTTACCGAAAATTGCCTTTTCAAAAAAAAAATTAAATATGATAGCTAAAAGGTTGACACAAAGAATCCTAAATGAATGAATACCTTTGGTATTCTTTTCTGTTAACCGTCTCCAATTCATCCTAAAAAATGGGGGAAAATCATAATTTTATATCTTTAATAGGCTCTCGGTTGGGATTATGATTATAATTAATTAATTAAATTAAAATTTAGAGAAAAGGTTTAAACATTTTTCACGTTTAATATGTTTCCCTGTAATTGTATATTGACCAAAAAACAATTTTTACCAAAATTTCAGATCGATTGAATAATTTTTTCATTCATTGATTCGGCAATGAGGATTATTTTTAGGGCATGATTGTATGGTGCCTTTGGAGGTTGCCCATTTTTCATTACCAAATATTATTTTGGAAAAAGGAAAGAGGATACTAATTGTTAGTTTGTGTCTTATTTAGTCTTAGTAGAAAACTCAAACTATCTTCGATTGATGCTTGATCGCTGAAATACCTCTCAATAGTCACTTACTGTGAATCATTTACTTCGCTATAACGTTGCTCCTGGCCCCATAACGTTTTTAAAGAGTATTAATGAACTCGCTTCGATGAGGTCCAATGTTGCTTTAAGTATCTGCTTAGTCAACCGTAAAATTTTCAAAGGAGAGATTTATCGTGAATCGATGAATGATACGGTTGATATAATGCTTTAATTAAATTTTATAAAATTATTTACTGTATTTCTGCATTAAAGGCTGAATGTTTCCGGTTGGATACACTACCTATTTTAATATTCCTTTATTTTACATTAGCATAGTATATAGGAGCAGTTCAAATACAAACTTGACTTTTCGTGACTTCCTAGCTCCGTGCTAGCCTAATGATTTTTTCCAAGGGTCAAGACGAGGTTCCTCAGCCTCGTGAGGGAAAAAGTTATAGATGTTACTATTTTGAAAAAGCAGCTCCGGTATGTTTTTGTAATAATCGCCTTATTAAGAGTACAGATAACATATAATATAAGTATAGTTAAAATATATCCCATTTATACAGCTAAATAAGAACTCAGTCATCCATCCTACATACTCAAGCACATCTGGAAGATCACCCGCGCAACTCTTTCAGCAGCTTTTCTGGATATGAGCCAATTGAGGCTAAGCAGGAGCGCTGGAGCCACAGGCGCTCAGGATATATGGGTAGAAAACTAGCCAGCACTAGAACAAAGAAGTTTATTACTATTTCCGCTTCATTCGGTGGGGAGGTTTCGAGGGATGGGTGGTACTCGGTAGTGATCTATTGAGGGTCTGGGTTGGTAGGATAATTTGATGGAATTTAGTTATGGTTTAGAGAACAGAATTAGAGTATTCCTAAAACAACTAGTTACAAACTGCCCATGTTACGCGCTTTCGAAACTAAGTTTATCTGTATGACTCGCTGCGTTATCTATGTTAAGTCACATAAACTTTAGCTCTCCAAAACGAGCACTACAGGTCATTTCGATTTGTTTAATTTTATCGTTGAGGTCCTTAACGTTATTTTTACAGATTTTTAATTGACACTTCTAACTGAATAAACCATTTGTCTTTTTTTGTTGGCCTAGGGCTCATGTCTTGCGTAAACACCATTTACTCCGACCGTCCTGTCTGTCGGTTCCACTCTACAACGGGTTTTTTTTTTTTACATTGTTACCTCAGTTAGATGTAATGTTTTATTTTCTTTGAGAATGAATAAAACTCATACGCAACGAGCCGTAACGAATCAGCATTAATGTGTGACCGCGGTTAATGTTTGATTTTTCACAGTATGTTTAATTTATCCGTCAATAATTTTTTCTGATTAATATATTATGGTATAGTTTGTTAGGTCTTTAACAAGATACATTTTAATACCCGGGGTTGGCCAAGAATAGACACCCTTATTGGATAACATGTAATAGGATACTGCGCCACGGGTCTTTGAGCACTATCGAGTCCAGTGTTGGCAACCGCCTTGTGTGCTGTAGTCAACATCTCAGCGACTGATTGTTAGTGTAAATGATAACATGTTACCTACCGAAAGAGATGCCTAGTATGGGCGTACCTGATCCGATATCTTACTAAAGGTAACGCTGATAAATCATAAACTTTAGCGAAAATTTCAACATTTTCCCACTATTATATGATATTTAATATAATATAGTATAATTTAATATAATAACACATTAAAGACTACGCAGGAGGGATGACTGGGTAAAATGGGCAAAGGCAGATATGCACAGTGCGGGGGTGTTGAGGAATTCTGCAGGGTTTATAAATGACAAACAGGGTAGGGTTCAAACCTGCTCATTTTGTTGTGTGTCGTTACTTCGCTAGGTATGAGCAAATGCTGGGGTCTTTTTTTTTTTTTCCTTATAGCCGCTTTAAATTTACAGGTAATTATATGCAATTATAGATATTCAGGTGAATCTATTTACAAATAATTTTTGTATTTCCTGTACCATCGCTACATTATATACAGGTTTTCTTATTTTATAAAATGCTGGGGTCAGTATTGGCATGTACGGTTAATTGAAATTTTACAGCAGTTGTTTTCCCAAACATAGCTTTATTTTAAGCTAACCAAAACATAAACAGCGTAGCAAGAGGGCTATGTTGAATTTCATTGAATGTTCAGTACGGTTGTATCATGTTTACTTTCGTTATCGTAGAACAGTTATTTTACCAGGAGATTAAAGACGAATTGCCTGTTTCAAAGTATTAACCTATCCATTAGGGCTTTTTAAAAGTGCTCAACACGGAAATTTTCAATTTTGTTTTAATAGACAACCCTTAACTATTTTCCATGTCGATGGGGCTCCAAATTGAGGAAATTCACTAAATGTCTCTACAACAAATAGGTGCCTCACAAAATAAGTTCCAAGTTTTTAAGTTATGTTATGTGTAATTGTGGTATTTTTTTGGAACCTGCTAAAATACAATGAAAAGTTTATGATCTATGTTTCATTATTCAATCCTCACCTACCTTAGTTTGTTTATTCGACCTTATATTAATAGACAGTGCAGTGCAAGTTTGGTTACATAGAGCGACGTGTGCTTATGCCTTACCTCCCTCATTCACAGCATCTAGATTGTTGCGTCAGAGTGAGGAATAGAATTATGGTTTAGTTTCGGATTTATAGCAATCCTCAACTTCATGGGTTACACAACAGATTTCTACTTCTCGTAACTTCTTGTCCTCGGTAGAAACAAGGGTGAAAACTTCTTAACTCGTCTGTCAAGTTGTCAATACTAACGCTGACAACAATAGAGGCCCATGGGGAATAAACCAAAAAGAGGCCGGATTTATTTTCAACAAAAAGACTTATACAAAATTACAGCCCAGATAACCAAACCTAGAGGTGAGGTTGAAAAATAGAGGAGTTTTTTTTTTTCTTCATATCCCCTTGTTATTATAAATTATGGAAATCAGTATAACTTCTACGTAAATGAATCTATTTACAGTAGGTCATTATATGTCCTATAGTTTGGCTACATTTTGTACAATTTTACATTGCGATTTGTTTAATGTTACTAAAGCACTTGTTATTGTCTAAACATGTTCAAAAGTGATGGGACTCACCTTTTGAATCGTTAAAACTAACTTACATCTAACAACAAAATCTTAGCCTAATTTCCCCCGACTGTCTGTTGCCATCAATGGAGGAAAGGTTGTGGAGTCATAGTGTTAAATACTAGGTAAATGTTAGGTGCTGTAACGAGTCAAGAAACTTGATGTGTCTCCGGTGGATGTTCCCATTTTTTTTTTCCCCCATAGCCCCTTGAAATTTACATATACTTATATACAATTATAGATCCTCAGCGGATGTTCCCATTTGGATAATGAATTAGCTAAATGTGTGGCTAGTTAACTCTTTTTTACGAGATGTTAATTAAAGGTCTTGGTTATGTCATAAAAAATATTTAAGACTTACAATTAGCTGGTTGGTCACTCGGAATAGTTTTCTGAGGAAGCCGTACTTTGAAAACCTTGAACATGCAAAACCGGGATGATATAGCAAAAATAACATCATATACAGTGTTAATGTTTCGCCTATTCAGCCATGTATGCTAGTATATGATTTAGTTGTCAATAAAAATATTATGAAGAGGCTTAATCTTTACATAAAAAACCAATACGCACATGTAAATGTCTCTTATTAAACACTAACACTCTGAAAAATAAAATTACAATCTATATGCTTAGCTAAGGAAAAAAGTGTTATCATTTATCTCACTATATTTAACCAAAACGCATTATTAAGCATATCATACCATCTGAAGCTCAGACTTTATAATCACTATTATTTATTATTATAGAGTGATTTGCAATCACGAAAATGTATTGTAAATGAATTACTTACATTTAATATATGTTGTATATGTTTGTGTGTATATATATGTTTTGCAAGTAAATTTTTTTATTTTAAAAGTAACCGCCAATTTAAGGCTGCAATCTTTTTTATGTATGTTCTATGTATAACTAGCTTATAGTAAATATTCTTTTTAATGTTACCAGTTAACTTTTACAGCGTTAAATTAAAAAAAAAGTATTATTATTTTTTTTTATTTTTATTGTTTACTTTATTTTTTATTTATTATTTGCTGGTGTTGCACATTACAGCAAACATATAAGTCTTAACTATTGTTATTGTAATAGATTTAATTATTCGTTTATCAAACTTGGTGATTATTTTTTTTCATTTTCTTCTACCGTTGAGATGTTTTTCTCACATGGTTAAATAAATGCTGTTTTGAGGTAATTGAGGTAAGGTAGTTGATTGAAACACGACTTCTTGCAATTATACGAGTACATCAGCACTTCTTGCCCACCTCCGTTGTCTGCTTTACAATCATAAAGGGAAGTGAAACGTTACCTTGTTCCTTTCCTGAATTGTTCATGGTTCAAGCCCATGAAAAATAAATTATTGCACAATTCAATACGAACTCAAGCTACTACATACAGAATTGTGTTTTTTCTGTCCCGATAGATGTTCCCATCGCCAATCCTCAATTAGATTGGGTTATCGTAACAGGAAATTCCCAATTGGCGAATGCGGAAATCGGAAAAGCGATGATGGGCTTTGTGACATGTCGAAGGCTGGCACATTAGCGGTATTGGACTTCCGGCAATCCAGATAGGTAATGGTGTAACCACTGCAGGCCCTTATCAACAATCGATTTATCGAACACCTGTCCAATAATTGTAATTTCGGGATTTGACGTCTTAAGTGTGAAAGAGATAAGGCGACATATTAGTTATGTTAATGTTGTAACCGTAAGATAGTAAATTTATAACATTTTTTTTCTTACTTCTTGATTTACTCGAGATAGTATCAAAAAATAAAAGTTTGAGTTATTTTTTTTACTTATAAGAACTTTTACATTTGAGGGAGGGAAATTTTATAAATCAATGGTAAAACTTGTATATCGATGAAGTACCTTTACGTAATTTTCCATTTTAATGTATAAAATTAAAAATAGATATTTTTTTGTCAGAATCAGTAGCCTGCAACTTTATTTTTAAGTAGATACTCTAGGGAGGATATTCGTCTCAGAACAATGATGGTATTTACAATAATTGTGAAGTGAAACTTCTAAACACTAAAACTGTCACTTTTTTGTTTTCTTTCGTGTTAATTTAATGGTTTTTATTTAATTTCATACTGTGCAGACCTCTGCATATTGTTGTTATTGTTTTGGTTTCTTATAGGCGGATCCATTGATGACTTTATTTATTCAAATCAGTTAAATAATCGTTATTTTATTTATAATTATTATTATCTTTAAGAGGTTTACACTTTATTTTACATTGTGATTATGTTTTATTATGATACAATAGCTCTTTTTATGTCAGATGTGAATTTGTCATTTGAAAATTAATGTTATTCATAAGGGACTTTGTCCCGGATTAATTGTTTTCTATTCTATTATATTCTAAAAAAAACACAAAATTATCGAACCAGTATGTTTTGGATCTTTTTTCTTATTTTCTCCAGTCAGTGAATGAAATGGAATTCAGGTCGACAGATACTCTTGGAGAACCGACTGGTTGTTTATTTTTTGGGATCGGCGTATAGAATTCAGGTCATCAACACCGATGTTTGAATACTTACTCATTAGCACATATGCGTGCCCATGAAAGTACAAGGACGAGAGCAGTGCCCAGGAGGCACCCCAGTCCCACACGTCAGGCAGTGTTTTTTATTGGACGCAAGTGAAGAGGATGTAGATTCGTACTGAACCTCTGTAATCACATGACAGTAGTTTCACCATACTGTAAACCACTTTTCTTGTGCTCACATTACCTTTACATAGATGATAAAACAACTTTATTATGATAAAATTACAATCTGCCTCATTGGGCAATAAGTAATTGTGATAAATGTTTTCATTCATACCATATTTACAATTTTCATTCACTCGCTCATTCATACAGTATTTACAAACAGCTTAGAGACCTCCCAAATCCACATGGGTCACCTCCCTCGCATGCGAAAGAGGAAGTGGAGTCTTGGGAAGTCCCCCACGCTCTTCTGTCAACCACGCCAGTGGAGTCTGACGAAGAGTGCCAAAGCCACATACGCTTAGGACATGATTGGAGAAACTGGCCATTGCCAGGACTCCCACTGTTACGTATTTATAGCAAGTCACGAGGCCACTGCCGTTTTAGTCCTCCTCGGAGGATTATAGGGATAAGTGCCGCAGTGTAACGACCGCACTAGGAATTAGGGTGGTTGGATAAGTTACTACGGAACATTATGAACTTGGAAGGGATGAGTTCGAGAATGTAAGGTATATTAAGATCGTTATGAAGGATGTCGGGTACAGATATGTGAGTCCCCAAGGTGGGAAGGAGACGCCCACCGCGGGCTAGGGTCACTACAACCTCTAGCCACCGTCCGGCGAGCGCCCAGAAAGAGATGAGGCGGGCGAACCTGTGGTCTTTCACCCTGGCTGCCAGCCTAGTCAGCGGGCAGCCTAATTGGTTTTGATCGGACTCCATAAGATCTTAGAAGGTGTGCCCCAACAAAGCACTATGTTCAGGAGAAGAGGAACAGGGTGTAGGTAGTTTGTGTGGTATGACCACGAATTCACACTCGGTATCTGGGGGTAGGCGAAATCCGTCCGGATCCCAAAGGCGAGTGTGAACCGGAGAGAGGCAGACTGGATTGCCATGGGAGACACTGCTAGGCAAATTTGCAGGGCCAAGGCAACCGTCGTCCGCGAGAGAGAGGTCTATTTCAAGAAGGTGCTAGATTTAGCGAGATGAAGGCAGAGGTTCCCACTAGGAAGGTGTGGGGTCTGACAACGCCGGACTAAAACATAGCGAGGTTAGGAGAGAGAGAGATGCAGAGGCAGTAGAATGAGAAGACCATGGTTTTGAGTAGAGCAGCAAGCGCCAGTGCAGAGAGAGAGAGGAGAGAGTAGTGTTCCAAGTGACGGTCCGGTTCGTTATGCTAATTCGGTCTAGTCTGGTTTCTCATATAGACTGCCAGCCGTGGTGGGGGTGGGTCCCCACCTGCGGCTGTTCCCCTTACTAGCTTCTCCGCCACTCTCACTTACGTCGTAACTTTTATTTGTACAAATATGAAAACAGATATTTTCTGGGCCGAGATGAGGGTAACTTTTAATTATTCGTAATTAAGAGGTGGCCACAACAAAGGGTTTTGTTGCTGACGTAATAAGGGGCATTTACTATTGTTCTCAGGACGTTTGATTGAAAGGATTGGATACGCTTGATGTTCGACTTTGTGTCCCCCATAGCTCTATTCCGTATGTCCAAATTGGCTTAAGTATCACTTTGTAAATTAGTAATTAGGTTTCTATTGAGAGATGGGATGTCCTTTGAAGTAGTCTGTTCAGTTTTTCAAAACGTCCGTTTAGTTCTTGTCTTTTTACCCTCGTATGTGGGTTCCAGCCGTTTGTCGAGATGGAAGCCGTGGAAGTACCGTACTAACTCGGATACAGGGAGAGGAATAGACTTAAAAGAAACTAGTGGACAAGACTTGCGGCAGAGGATGAAGGTGAATGTCTTTACATAGATAAGTACATACTCGTAGTTCCTTCAAGAACCTCGGAGCTACAGTTTGCAAGTATTCCAGCACAAATCCAACATCTTCGCTTTGCTTTTATTAAAATATGCCTAACAGTGCAATAAGGTAATACACCAATCTGATGATACTGAACCTACCATCTTTTTAAAACCCTTGTTTTTTTGAGGGGCCCTGATGAGGATCTACATTTTTTTTCATTTTCATGTACCAAGTACTGTTAAAACCATAATAATAATTAATTAAGATCTTATCTAATCTAATTAAGATCTGTTTGATAACTTCAAATTTTGATCTATGTCTAGAGAAATGCCTACGAAGACATACTATTGTGGATAACTCAATATACCTAATCAAATGAATAAGGCATGAATATATTATTTTGTGTGTGAGTTATGACATCGGACCATTGCTAGACTGTTAAAAAACGTCATTACCTTTTTAGCAATTTTCTTCAAAATACAAGTTAAATTGCAGGTCAATAATAATAAAAAAAACAAAAACAAAAAGGCGAATATGCATCTCCAAATTTACAGATACTGTTCAAAAGTTTTCAATCGATAAAAAACATAAGAGAGAAATGACAAAGTTCAAGGCCAACGTCACATTGGATGAATTATTTATACTGCCCACTCAATTCGACGAAGAGTTTTGTAACTTATATATAGCTTTATTAATATTTTAAATGGTGGAACTATAGTGCTACATTGTTCTAAAGACAGTAATAATAATAGATATGATGTATGATTTAATATGTATATTAAATTAGTAACTAATATTTTGTATTAATTTGCTTAAAAGCCTTATGCCTTATGAACCAAAACACTTCAGAAAGTTTTCTTAATTACATAGTGTGTATTTGAGAATATAAATAAACTTTCATCTGACTACTAGGTCACTAAATTTGCTTGAGAAAAAAAATAACGCTTGATGAACTATCGAAAGGGTTTCATTACGGCTGTGAAAACGATTCTAATGACAATTGTAACACAACGCGTAGCTTGTCTAATGGATTCATTAGATTAATGAATGTTAATATTACATATTAACATGTTATTGATGAGGTGTTGAGACCTTTAATTTGATTCCCTACATCTATAGGATTGTAATTTTAATATTTCTTACTAACAAGAAATTAATTTGGCTAAAACATAAGGGTTTCAGGGTTTTTTTTAACAATGAAAATGAAACCCTAAAAATATTCAAAGGATTTTTGAGTCACTACATTTTTGTCTAAAAAGTAAATCATCATCATTAGAATTTAAAAAAGCACAACCACAAAGTACATAATAAATGTTAATTGCATAGACTTGGTAAATAGGTAAATATTAGCATTTAGAATTCGCTGAAGCTGAAACATGTAAGAGGAAGAAAACACCTTTCTTTGGTCAGCAAGTTTGTCAAAGTCTATTAACCTGTTTCTTGCCAAGACCTTTCTTTACGTATCACCTTTCGTTAAGTCCCATTCCTTGTTTCACATATAATTTCCAGTCTTGAAGTATGTATCAAAGTATGTTCATCTTCATCGCTTGTGCCACTCGGTTAAATCGTTCCTTAAATCGTTTCAGGGAGTGGTCAGTGAGGAATTGGTTAAGTATTCATGCTTATCATGTCATTGTAATGTAGAGTATACATGTCTAGTGTATATATGTGTCAACCTTGCACATGTGCAATTTTTTGGTATCATTCCACATTTGATTCTACATTATTTCACTATTAATTCCTTCTTACCTATGTTATATAAGATCGGAAGTGTACTTGCTTGGCTAACAAGTCAGTATGTTACCCTTCGCCCACCCCTCAAGTACCTTAATCATTCAATTTTGAAAGTTTTTGGAATCGATTTTAGTCGTTATATGTATATTCGTTTGCCTACTGTTATTCTGTCATACATCTTCGGGTTTGGGGTAAGAAGCAATGAATATGAGTATGATAGTGTAAAATACTTATCTGCGCATGGAGGACTCAACTTTCAATATTACAAGTATTTAATAGAAAATAGGAAGAGCTTCCGTTATTTCTCTAAGAATACTAACTCAATCACAATTATTCAAACTAATTGCAACATCATTGTCCTTTGTATAATACTCTGGTCTCCAACGAGATCCTCGTAAGAGGTAGGTCTACTCCACGGTCTAATGGTCCTGACAGATCGAAGACCCGTGAGTCACCTGTAGCTGCTGTGATTGCTCTATCGACCTCGCAATGTTCGCAGTAGTCTTAGTCACAGCCGCTCATCCTTCACAGTTCCATTGTCGAGGGCACTGCCTCCGCGATAGCTGGTTCAACAGGTGTCAGGATTACAACGCCGTCTGGGAATTAAAGATAGCTGCTTATATTGTTTACGTTGGTACTTAGCATCATTAACGATAGACAGCAAGCGCTACATGATCACAGCACACACTGAAAAAAGCGTATATTTTGTGTTGTGATTATTCGGGGTAAAACTTCTTCGAACGCCGACTCTTCAGCTCATCTTGCGACATCTTCCGGTGAGTGACGGGGGCAATTGGTGAAGCAATTGGCTGAAAATGCTGCAATTTTCAAACGGAGTTTTTACGATTCTCCGACCCCCTCAGTTGGTCCGGTGGGCAGTAAAACGACAACCGTAAAATTTCAATGGCATATGTATTCAGCACATGGATGCAAAAGAGCCTAACGATGGTCCAATTGCTACCAGAGCCGTCTTAATCATAGTAGCTTCCTCCGCTTGATCATCCCAGCCTTGAATGTATAATGAAGAAGGTTTATATTTTCACTTTTAAGCATTTATGCATAGATCTTTCGTTCTATTGTATTTTTAAGTCCAAATATTAAAATATTCACTGGTCCTAAACCAAATTACCCCCCCCCCCTTCCACAACATTTGATTGTTATCTTAGAGATCCAACCTTCTGCCTCTCTTATGACATTGTCATAATATTGCAGTCTTCATTCCGAAAACTCTTTGTGGAATGTTTCCACTTCATCAAATTTATTACTCCTAACGATTGTCCTTTTCCCTGTATTATGGATTCTCTTCCTTGTAAATTTTGACAGCAGGAAACGAGATGAAAAAAAACTTCATTCTGGGACATTCTCCCCTAAGAATAATAAGAACAAACAAAATAGAAATGTGTTGGTAACAAAAACAATATATATATATATAACATTACGTAGATTTGATAAGCTTATATAAAGGGGTGCACATTAGGTGAGTACAAAGAACCAACAGCAAGAGATTGTAACAAAAATATAATTGAGTGGAAATGAAAAACATAAATAAAGAAAACATAGGCACTACTACAAGGGATAAAATAAGTCTCTATACAAGGCTATAACAAAAATTTGGAGAATACTTTCTTTAGTTTTTAAATAAATATTTGTACGTTTCTCTGCTTAATTGTTTTTAAATATTATTGTCGATTTATTGAGAAACTGTACAACCTTAGTGACGTCTTCAGTGTGTAGAATATCATTCACTACCAGTTGTGATATGGCATTAGTACCCATATATTTTTCCTATATGCCTAGTACTAGATTTTCGGGGGGTGTCTGTAATTTGAAAACCAAAATAGCTTTTGTAGCGACCGCTAACTACATAAGTTAAATCACCCTATACTCTATTGCATATATATTGTAAGCAAAAGTAAAATAACAGGAACTAAATGTATTGTAATTAAATGTAAATCATTGTAAAAGTTTAAAGCAATAAATGCTGAAGCCGGCAGTCATAAACAAGTCATAAAACTAACAGACAGGTACCCACCGGCCTAAAAGCAAGGTGGGCAATAGTACCACCTGGCAGCCATAAACAGTCCTTTAGGGTGCGAGGGGTCAGGTAATCGGGCGGTGGTCGCATTTCCTCACGCCGGCCTAGGCCCCCCCCCCCCAAGCAGGAACGATATTTAAACCAGGGCGTTTAGCCCTGTAAACTAGTCTCTCAGTCTCCTCATCCGCCTCTGAGTCTCTCATCTGTCTTTTAGTCTCCGTGCAGACTCTCTGGCGACTTGTACCCGTGACGCTGCTGGGCTTCCGCTCGAACTCTGAAAACTTGCCTTATTCTTTAGTACCTCTTCTCTTGAACATAGTGCATTGTCGGGGCACATACCTATCATAAAAATGGAGTCAGATAGTAGAACGATTGTCCGGGTTATTAACTCGAACAATCCGCACTAGTCATCAGGGCTAGGGTGATCAGGCACCTCCCTGGTGACGACCCGACAGCTTTCAGGCCATAGGAAAAATATAGAAATAAACGGGCTAGTGCAGTTAACTTCTTTATTTCCATATTTAATCGTTCGACACGGTCTAACGACGGTTAAACTATTCTTTGAGCAGTCGAAGATGAGAGGCTGGCCTGGTCATTACTGGAGCAGTGACGCGGCTCTAACAGTCGGAACGAAGACAATTGCTTCCGTAGAATTGCAAACGAGCGGCGACATCCAACCCGAGTATTAGTCGTTAGGGTTACTGACCCACAAGCGTAGTAATACCCCAAGCTCCTGTAGCCAGTAACTTCGTTGAGGTAGACTTGTTCAGTCCGTCGACGAGGTATAGTAAGTGAGGTTCTCAAGCGAGAAAATGTTAGTTCAATGGTAAGCAAAGGGAACTTTTTTTTTTTTTAAATAGTAAGCGATTAAGTGATATATTTTATTTTGAGTGAATATAGCAAAAGTCACATGCTTCAATGGTGTCTTTGATTATCCACTAAATTTCCAACATATTACGTTATTATTAACGATAAAGTAATTGATTAATGATTCTTCGTTCATATACTTTGGATTACTTTAACGTTTAGCATCTTTTGGGCACGAAATGGAACTGGTATGAAAAATAACATCAAACGTGGATTGAATTGAAGTGGCGAACATGATTTTAATGAATTTTCGTTTATTAAAGCTTGATAAAAAGTTGAGTGTAGTTTATCATACCATCAAGGGTTTTGTTGATCTTACTATAACATGTATTTCTTGATCGATACTTCTAACATATAATACAGACAGAAAATTATCAACTATTGATTTATTATCAAATTATGTTTTTTCAAAATTCACATACAAAAGCAATTTCTTTATTGATACTTTCTATGCCATTCCTGCACCACATGTTTTTGATATAAAAAATTATCATTTGTTTCACTTGTTTACATTTTATCCTGGAGTCATTATGGCATTAGATGGAACTCCTTTGCGAAAATTCATATATTTAAGTTTTAAGTTTAACATGGGTTGCGAAAAAGTTGCAAACCCGATCTCAACAGAAATTTTAAAAAACAAAACAATAAAAAGCGACGAAACCCAACTAGATTAAATTTCTATAAATAGATCTAGTAAGCAGTCTCATGTTTTCATTATCACACTTACATGGTTAGTTTATTATTAGACTTAAAGGACAGATCATTTTTTTTCTGAATTCAATTTAATTCGCGTCTTATTTCATCGTTTCATATGCCCTTTATAAAGTTTATATACATTTTAGCAAAGCATAGATTCTATTTAGGTCAAGTGAGTCATAAGTAACTTCCGTTTTTTTATCAGACATTTCTTTTGCTCTCATTAAATAACAAAATTATATTAATTTTGACGAGTGCAGGAAGCTTTTCATGGTGTTTTTCTTGCACTCTTTGCAACTGCTGAACGTATCTATCCACAGAAATAGTTAAATTTGACTTCAACAACTCGTGGTGAATTATTCCTTGACAATCCTACCACACATAAAATAAAATCTTTTTGCCATGGATGTTTGCTTTCGGATCTGGTAGGGGTGGTTGATCATTATCAAGCCACTGTCTTTCGCGGACTATATTGTCATAGGTAACCCATTTTTCATCGCTTGTTACAATCCTGTTAAAAAAAAGGTTCAATTTTTACCCATGAGAGCAGACTTGTGAAGATTGAGATGCGATCTTCTTTATTCCGTTCACTGAAATTGTGAGGTATCCACACTCCTAACTTGCTGACTTTCGCTAATTTCTCCAGGTGGCTGTTAACAGTTGATTGTGATGTTGTATCTTGTTGATTGACGTGGATTTTGCTCCAATATTGCCTTTAAAAGGTTGTCGTCAAAGTCGGAAGGACGTCCCGCCCTCGGTTCGTCTTTTAAGGTCGTATCTCCAGAACGGAATTTTATAAACTGATTTCTAACTGCCCGATCAGTTATTAGTCCTTCACCATATACACTGCATATTTTTTCATCTGTCGCCCTGGCAACTATTGCCTTGTTTAAATTCCCAAAGCATTACATGACAAATATGTACTTTATGACTCTCCGTTTCAGAGGTTACAAAAAAACAGTTTGACGTAACGTGTATCACGCATAACAGTTGACAAAAGACTAACTGAAGCCTTTTTTTTTTTTTATAGCCCCTTTAAATTTACAGATAATTATATATACTTATAGATCCTCAGGCGAATCTATTTACAAATTATTTTTGTATTTCCTGTAGCATCGCTACATTATATACAGGTTTTGTTATTTTATAAAAATTATGTAATGAATAAACTGACTAAATAAATTGACTGGACTAAACTGACTAATAAATAATAAAGGTGATGGGGCTCACCTTTCTGATCAACCTTAAAACTAACTTACATACTAATTCTTAACCTCATTTGTATTCATAGCATATAACCTAATTCAGTTATAACTGAAGCCTTGTCTATATAGTGAAAACAAAAACTTCTTGTCATGGTAACTCATAGCGGGTAGATACGAACAATAGATTCTACTTAGCTGCATCGGAAGTTACTTATGACTCGACCTGATACATTGATTTATAAAATAGCATTTCGTGCTTATTATATTTATTGTAGCGTAGCTTCATTTTATACATTTTTTCTGTGTATATCTAATATTTTTTTATTATAATCTTTAGTACACAGTACAATGTTTTTGAGAATTTAAAAGGTTGTGGGGCTTACCTTATGGGTGATTTTGATTAATACTGACTTAAAACAAGCAACCACACCGTAATATAATTTACAATGTTAAATGAGTAGTTTTATTAATAATTAGATCGAGAGCAGGGCCAAAGAATAAAGTGAGACAGACTTTGAGCCATAAGAAGAAAATCCTGTTGCCATGCTGAGTGAGGGGGCAATCTCGCTAAAAGCCCTTCTTGTCCACTTAACTGCCGACTATAGGCACAGTTCACCCCGGCACTGGCTGTTGATGTATCGATACAGAATCTTATATGCCTGAAGTGATTACATGGGATTATTGTATCAATAGAGCACTCATCAATTTCTCATTAGATCAACGATTAGTTTGTTTCGATAGAAAGTGAAGAAAAAATATCGGGCGAAGCTTGCGTTGGGTTCTTGAATACTTATTACCCATGAAGTTCTTGAATACTTATAACCCTAGTAGTATAATTATAGACGTAGATGAACATTTTTATATTAGACTGAAAATACTTGAATCTATTTATTAAACCCAAAAGCTAAATTATTGAAAAAAATCAGTCAGGTAGACTAGCGATTTCTATTGTTGGTCCAGAAACTTAGTTTTTTTAATAAATATAAAAGCAATAAATAAAAAATAATTAATAAAAAATAATAATCTTTAAAATTTGAGGCGATCGGAGCATTTTTGCAACTACTATTAAATTGTATTCATCTGTAAACAGGTGTAAGGTGAGTCCAGCAAATTAGTTTAGAAGTAATGAAAGTATAGGCTTCGGGAATTAAAATAAAGTCAAATTAGACAATTGATTAAAGCAAGGAAATTAAAGCATTGTTATTCAATAGTGGCTTTCACAATAGGTTTTTTTTTTTAGTCGATAGCACGTACCCAATTGAGCGTAAATGTTTAAGTAAAGTCTATTCCTGTACGATATTGTCCTCATCTTGCCGTGTTTGTCAACAACTTTAGATTTATTCCAAGTTCAAGCACGTGTATATCCTGCTTTACGATCCTGTTTACACTGGGCTCGTTTAATCAGCTATCTATTATGCTAATTTTGTTCGGGTGCCTAGTAAACTTCTTCTGTAGGAACTACATTTAACTTGTTCATGTTTCACTTCTTCTCGTGTGAAATCCGCGCAGAATCGTATTTTTGCGAGACTACAAGGGAAAAACTCGATAAGATCATCATTACGTATGAGGTGGGGTGCATAATCGATGAGATTGACCATTCGATAACTTGAATGAGTCTTTGCCGTGAGATTAGGACACGGTTTCCGATTGTTATGTATCGATTTAAGTGCAACGAACCAGCAAGCCAAACAGAATACTAAGAATTTGACTGGTAATTCTATAAAATATTTAACAGATATATATTCCAATTCCCACCATTTACGATTCGGGAACTCATTCGGATTGTCACCTGTAAGCAGACTGGTCCCAACTTACCCGAGTTTTCTAGATTAAGTTAGAACTTTGAACGAAATTTGATTGTGATTATTCTAGAAATAATATACACTTTAAGCTTAAACGGTTATATTGAACCATAATATTATCGATGAATGATATGAATTTAAATCTAAAACTTAGCTTACCCCTTCTTTACAAACCAATTATAAGACCTCTCCTTATATGGTGGAGAAGTACATCAGTCACTAATATTAACAGAAATGTATTGTAGTGGACGCAGCTTGGATTCTCTGGAACTCACAGATACACATTAATGATGTCGTTATTCGCGAATTCCGTGGTTGTCAGTTCCAGAAGCTCCGAAGAGAGATTGATTTTTTTACATTAATGATGATGGGCAATAAACACATTCCACAAAGAACCCAGACCTCCGTTAAATCTAATCCTCCGTCCGCTGCGAAACGTCTCCTGTGAGGTGCACTCTCTTAGCCTTCAGGTCATCCATTCATGGAAGTGAGGGCTTCTCTCATTTTCTTGTTCCTACTGGATTGCCATAGTTTAGTGTGGTAGATCGTCTCTCATAGGACATCGTCTCCATTTGACCCAACCACCTTAGCGTTCCATCATGGCTATGAACAGCAATAGCTGGATCATCTTATCTCGATTAATTCACCTTCTCCAGGGCAAACCGTTTTTTTTTTCACTGGCGCAGAGTGGGACGGAAGACCATTTTAGGTGGAAAAATTCTGAATGGGTTATCTTGTAACTTGCTGATCACGAATATACCCCCCATATATGCGCTCGCAAATGAAATTCAGAGATTTAAAAAATGGAAAAAATCACGAATTTAACATTTTTTTTTCACAACACTGCTCACGAGTGTTTATAATATAATTTAATAGGGTTTGTTTGGAAAATTCGAAACAAATTTGAACGACTTCAAACTTCCCTGAAAGATGACAAGAGGGAAAAGAATACTAATCAAGTTGGAAGTATTATAGGATAATTCGTTTTTAACAATAACACTTCTGTAAATATTACATTATTGGTGATTTTATAATAAATAAATTCTTAGGTGTGAGCCTTAGTAAGGGTTTTAGTATCAATGAAAGTGTTGAAAAATCCTCTGTAAACTCCCTTTTTGTAAGACATTTTATCAGGTATGCGCTTGACCAATTACCCGGGAAATGTAACTTATTAAGTCCTGGGAAGTAAGACTAACTAACTAAGTAACTCATCGCTGCTCTGGCCCTTAAAAGACCCTGAACTTTCCTTTTCTTGGTCTTGTCACTAAACTCCGCAAAAGGGTTTGAAGGTCTTTCTGGACTGCTTGAACTTTTCGGTCCGAAGTTGAATACAATGTCATCTTTTCCCAGCCATGCTTTGTAATTGCAAAGAAATGCGTCTTTTTGGCTGTCACTTTTCCTATATTCCTTTGATTTTTTGGTTCCAATGGTTAATAGCACGCTTAACTTCCTTTAAGTACGATTCGGACTGGCTACCACATTAAATCTATCAACAAAATAATTGTAAAAACGCAGTTAGCCTAGACCTCGAAAAAATCAGCCCTTCTAATCGTCATTTTGGTAGCTGAATACAAAAATTTAAAGCCTTAGCACAAAAAAAAGTATGGTATTCCATGGTATTCGATACTTTTGAGTCTAATTAATTTGAATATTGATAATTAAAGAAACCAATATATATTTCGGCTATATATATATATAAAATAACGTAAGATTTCTATGGTACTTCTTGAACAAATACACACGTACCTAAACTTTAATCATCCATTATAATACGAGGTGGAGACTGTTGCGTATTCAACTGAAGACTAAAATGACGAATGCGGAACAAAAATATTGTTTTATCATGTTTAAAGCAGATTCGAAAGCTCATTAGACCACGTTAGTTAAACACGAGACGTTGAATGAAGATTTCTCCACAACTGTTTGTCAATAAGAAATTATAATTTTTAGACATGATTGCTAATTTTATTTGTGTCCACATTTGTCCCACAATGTGTGGCGTGTATATTTGTCACAACACCTTCCTCTTCCAAACCCGAAGCATTATCTTGCACTCCTTAGCCACAGGTCAGGCTTCACTGTCATAGCTTATCATTAGTATAACTATTGTTTTAGAAAATAAAACCTTTGTTCAGATAATATATACACAGGTGGTCTGAAAAGTTTCCGACCTCAACATGAAGATGATAATAAAATAAATAAAAGCTAAAATAAAAGCTTTGTTAGGTAGTAGATAGATATATAGATTGAGAATCTTTGAAACATTTGAATAAATGTAATACGAATAAAAATTGGTTTCTATGAACAACTCTGTATGACTGTCTTCATTCTTACTTCTTGCAAATGGGTGCAAACTCCCAGAACCCACCAAGGACCTATGATTAAATCTAGGCCTTTTGAAAGAGAAATAATCAGAAATAATAACGCTATGAATGCTTGGGGTATAATAAACCCCACATTGTTTTTTACACCTTATATAATATGTAATTTCATTAAATGAAATAATTCTTGTTCTGGTGAACTTAAATTAAAAATACAATATACTACCGTTGATGGAGAACTTTCTTATAAAACCTGATATTAATTTTTAACGTTAATAAATTTTCTACAACCTTGATTGATATATTTTTTTCCATAGTACCAACCGTTCTTAAGGTATTAGTCAAGACATTTAAAAAATAAGTTTTTTTCAAGAAACTATGAATTTTCTTCTTTAAACGTCCATTTGTCTTAAACCAAATGAAAAATTAGTTTTTAGATAGAGTTTTAGATTGTCTCAATTTTCTACATATTTTTTATCTTTATGAATGCTTTCTAGATAACCATTAGCGTGATTTCAGCCACCAAAGTTCGTAATTACTGTTTTAGTAACTGTAGTTCCACACGTGCTCCAAAGGATTTCATAAGTTTTATTCGACGATGTATTCGTCGTGTGTATGTTTATTTCAGTTTAGTAATTATAGATTAAAACAATATCGTTAGTTTGCCTAAAAAAATAAGCATTCGTACTTCAGGATTTTAGTACAGGATTATTTTAATGTAGAAATGGTTCCCTAATAAACGATATGAGAGTTCTTTGTTCATTACTAAATGTGTTCTACTGTTTTTACTTGATACTTATCTATTTTGTATTTTTTTACAATCTATTAATATGTATTATATATGTTCAAGTCATGAAGTATAATTACATTTTAAGAACCGTGTATATTTAAATAAAATAATCGAAAAAGTAGAAAGGGGTCAGGAATAGTGCAATGGTAATGTGAAAATTCCAGGCCTATCGAACGTAGGCTGTTGCCTGGAAATGTATCGATCCTTTGAGGTCTTTGACCTGGTCATCTGGAGTGGTCGTTCCTTAACTCCAGCTCCAGGCAAGCAGTTTCGTCCACGACGGAAGACGCCTGCGGAGGGTGGACCGTCCGGGGACCGCGACAATACACTACATACAAGTTATCAATTTCATAAAAAATTTAGAACTAATCAGGATCTGTCAGTCGACTTGATGACTACCTGCTCTATTAATCTAGCATCAAATATTTATTTCGTAATTTTCTCCGCTTTGAGTGACATGATAATAGTTTTCTTGTTTTCTCCCAGAAAATTGTTTATGGGTAATTGATTATTGATTGAAGTCTATATTGGGTCTCCAAGTCACCATAACTTCGTACAAGTAACAATGATTCTTCCTGAATTCAGGCTTAAAGGAGAATGTGCTTATGCTTTTAGAAATAATTTAAAGTTATGATATTTCGTTACATGAAATTGTATTTAACGATCAGATTTTGAACGTCACTATTTGGCATTCTTTTCAAGTCTTGGTATGGTTCTATCATCACACCAATGAGTTTGTTAGGCCGGCCACAAACCTGCTCAGCTTCTCACTTAACAATCATTGAATCCCTATGATGGCTTCAAAATCAACTAATTCGTGGTCACGATAGTAATTAGTCTGTAGAAGAACTATACTTTCTTCAAAAAATACTCTAAAATGAGGTGATGAGTTTTTCTTCACCTGTTAATATTTTTAAAAACTATAATTTAGGCCAGTACTTCAACAAAAAGGATCCTTTGTTTGGTACGGCATCCAACACACAAATGTTTCGCTCTCAATATAGGTGATACTCAGGCAGATGCGCCAAAATCCGGAGAGAACCTTCAACTCTCGTTAGTTACTCAGTGAAGTCGGTGGCAACGCTTTCCAGCTATACGGCAAGCAGCTTCCGAATGTCTGTCTATGGTAGTACTATCACTAGGGTTCAAATCACAAAATATAACACATGTGAGTAGTGGGTACCGGACCCTTCACCCAGGGAAAAATGTGACGTCGTTTTCTAGAATGGCATAAGTGGCACTTCCTCGACCAATTTCGCGCAAGACTGTGAGAGAGGATCTTTAATTAAGTACACGTGGACAGACAACTTCTGAGTGGTAGGAAAATTATTTCCTGTTGGCTAGACTGGTGTCGTTGACACAGGCTCGCTCAATAATCATTTGTCAAGGTGTCATCCCATCAACTTAAGAGCATTTTAATAGTCGGCACTCCACTTCGGGCCAATTTCTTTGTGATGTTTCCGTGCAGCATATTGACAATACTCGGGCGGACAATTCACAATAAACTTTTCTTTTCTCTACTTCCACTATTTGTCACATCTTTTAAGTTATATTGTTTTTTAAGCAGAATAGTATACTATTGACATTATCGTTTGGTGCAAAATTGTTCAAAATAAATAAGCAAACTCGTTTTTGTAAAATATGGAATAAAGAAATTTTGTTATTAAGATGTTCCACTCACACCACAATACAATATTCTGGTCTTAATACTTGAAATTTAGACATTTTCTTAAGCTAAGGTGATCAGAGATCGCATGTCTTAGACCCATACTGTCGGGAGTACTACAAGGGTCAATACTAATTCGAATTCTGTACATAGCCTACAAGGCCATTAGCTTACTAACCAGCAAAGAAATACATTCTCGCCAATTAATTTTTACTATTCAAGTTCCTAAAGATTTTTATTGGGCAGCCTGGCCAAAACTAAAATTACTATGTAGGTCGAGGATGGGTCGAAGCGAGTAAACAAGACGGTGGCTCGTTGTTGTCCTATCGTAAACCGATAAAACCTTTAAGGAAATACTGCGCACTGAACTTTCAAAACATCATTAAGCTGATTAAAGAATATTAACTAGCTGATCCAGCAAATCAGCAGCCTCGCCTCTTTCAACAAAAAATTAATTAGTATATTTCGAGGTGTTGTGGAATATTCCATTAAGGGTGATTGGCTCATTTGTACTACCAGAAGTAGAACGTGCAGACATGTTAAAGTAGAGCCTCACACTTCAGGCCCACTAATAAATCCACAATAATCATGATAGTTTAGGTGTTGCAACCCTGAGCATTCTGTGGACAAAAGAATAAACGAATGGACTGCCTGTAAGTCTGTTAATTGAAACAGATCACCCCAGCGCCAACTCCACAGGGATATTAAAGTAGAGAAATTCGCTGTAATTATTTCTAGGGTCTTCATAAATCGTTTTAAAATGCAGCCCAAGTAGCCCTAACTAAATCCGGATTAGCTTGAAACATAAGGTTCTTTGAATTGATGTACTGCCCACCTTAGAGACTTGAATTCCAAAAGCCATTGCCAAGAGAAATACAGCGCCAGATGCTCCTAAAAGTATTTTAAATAAAAGTAGTTTGAAAGCTCTTTTATTTATTCACACCAAGGTAACCTCATCATTTTAATGTTACTATTTGTTACTAATGAACTAAATTGCATTAATTATATCTATCTGGATAATAAGTTGATGTAGGTAATGATTTTCCCTCTGAACAAAGACTCAATTGCATTTCTCTGTAAACGAAAGAAACAACATTTAAAGACTTTATTTCAAATATTTTTATTTCTCCACATAAATGTTTAATTCCTCATTTTAACTTAACTCAACTCAAAATTGCACTTATATACTTCACCGCTCTCTCTGAATCTTCTAGTCACGACATTCAGTCGTCCGCACTACTGTGCTCCCACCGCGCAGGTCATCCGTGCGTGGCGGATTTTAAAATTAATAAATACGATGACTTGAGATGTGTTCTTCACATATATATATTGAAACCTACCTCATTTTTTACCATTTCTTTTTCTACTTTATTTGATCAATTTAACTTAACTAATTTGGCAGGTCACAGGAATTTGGTAGGTCATAGACATAGGAATTTATCCCGATTGAATCGCCCGATCTCAAGGCTAATGTTGTAGTTATTAATAAATTGAGAAACTAGGAACTGTGAAATATATTCAAATAAAATGGTTATAACAAATAATTATAATTAACATAGATTATTGACAAAAGTATGAAAAAATATTCAATTCCTTTTAAATTAGGATAATTACTACTAATTACAAACATGAATTTGAGCTCAATTTCTTTTAATGGATCCATAATAAAAACAATATTAATATCAACCAGTCGATGATCTTCATGTAATCCAATCAACGTTACTTTCTCCTGTTGGTTCTTCTCCTCTCTTCCTGTATGGTAACCGCCAATTCGGAAGCTTGCTAAGTCCGTTCTTCTCGACGGCTGTGCTAATACTGCCGGTTTATCTCATCCCCACTCCTAGGAGCATAAGGGAAAATGCTTACCAGATGTCAGGGTTCCTGGCCATGATATTCTCAAATATCATGAATGTTACAATATATATATATACATAGATAATGTTTTAAATCATATTAAACAGGCGATTTCTATTACTGTTCTTCAAACCTTTATTTTTAGGATATCGTATTTTATGCGCCCGGGGAAAACAGATCATAAAACATACGCAATATCGATCAGTAGTAGTTTTGAACTGGAACTTAAAAAATTATAGAACTTAAGAACGTATCTGTTTAAAAGTATAGCCTCGCCCTTCGGACTTGGTCATTAATCTTTTTAATAGTGCGCGTTATTCACATATTAAATGTTTAAAGTTGTTGGTACGTTTTAACCATAACTGACACCCATCGACTCTCCCTTTATCATCAAAATGAACTCAAGCATTTTGACCTTTTTCTATGCTTTATATATATGATAAAGATGATAAATCTTGACGCCTTCATATTCGATGGTTTAGATCAGGTATGGGCAACCTTTGACATGTTATGGGCCAAACTTTAGTGTGCAAATACGTTCGCGGGCCGCGTTTAAAAGTAGTGCATTTTAAAGTAGTGTTCATAATTTTTAGCGATAGATATCAGTCAGCCATGAAATAATACGACAATGTTATTACAACACAATTTATTAAAATAACAAAATGAAATGAAAAAATAGGTACCTACAGCATTAAATTAAATCGTTAAATTTAGAATTGTTACAAACTACGAAAGTTAAATAGCGACACCGAAATCAATGAGACACTTGAGCTTGAATTTGGGAAACTAATTCATCGATGTTTGGATTAATTCCACTGGTACAAAGACGTAAAGAATTTTCCAAATTATCGTCAGTCAGCCTTGTACGATGTTTTGATTTATTAACTTTCATCAATGAAAAGAACTGTTCGCATTTATAAGTACTGCCAAACGCACAAATCAATCTTCTTGCAAATTTTCTAAGCTGCGGAAAATGGTCTTCTTCGAGGTATTTTTTGTAGAAATCGCACAACTCCACGTCTTCAAATTTAGATTTTAGGAGTGAGTTTTCTTGAATCTCGATCAACTCCATTTGCAAGTGTATTGGAGCATTTTGTACATTACTTTTTGTTGGAGTAGCAAATAAATTGAAACAGTCTTCCATGTGTTTGAAATCGCTAAATCTGATCGAAAATTGCTCCGACAGTAACTTGAGTTCTTCAGCATATTGAGCGTAAGCAATATTTTCATACGCAGAGAGCGTGGTGAAATGGTAACTGTTACCAGACAGCATATGTGCCTCCCACAAGCGGATTTTGTTCTGAAACGCTTTCAAATGGCTGTACAAATCATTTACTAACTGTCCTTGTTTTTGAAGTTTCAAATTTAAATCATTCAAATGGCCTGTAAGGTCGACAAGAAATGCTAAGTCACATATCCATTTTGCGTCACTCAATTCAGATAGTGGTTTATCTTTTATTTGCATAAATTCTGCTATCTCATTTCTAAGCTCGTAAAACCGTTTCAGCATTTTCCCTTTGCTTAGCCATCTGACTTCACAATAATATGTTACGTCGTCATACTCGGCTGATATTTCATCCAAAAACGCCTTGAACTGACGATGGTTAAGCCCTCGGGATCGAATAAAATTGATGGTTTTTACTACCACATTCATAACATTCTGGAGTCGAATGGACTTAGAACACAAGTTCTGTTGGTGGATAATGCAATGAAGGACTATCAAACCATCTTTTTGCACATTTAATTCAGTTGCTTTTTCATTCAAAATTCCGATGAAACCTTTACGTAAGCCGACCATAGAAGGTGCACCATCTGTGCATACTCCAACTAATTTCGACCATGGCAAGCCAAAACTTGTGAATACCTTTTGAACTTCATTAAAAATGTCCTCTCCTGTAGTGGTTCCTTTTAGCGGCTGTAAAGCAAGCAATTCCTCAGTAATAGTGAATTCTTTATCAACACCTCGAATAAATATAGCCAGTTGAGCTATGTCAGACAAATCGGTGCTCTCGTCTAATGCTATGGAAAATGATTCAATACCAGTCATACGGCCAGTCAATGTTGTTTTTATATCATTAGCCATAATTTCTATACGTCGTACAACGGTTCGTCTTGACAAACTAATTTTTTCAAATTCATTTTTCTTTTCAGGACACAAAACACTGCAAACTTCTGACATACACTCCTTGATAAATTCTCCTTCGGCAAATGGTTTCAATGACTTTGCCAATTTTGAACTAACTATAAAACTAGCTTTCACAACATTATCAAGTTGTGTTCTTTGTCTATGAAATATTTGCTGCTGTTTTTCCAAATTTGCGGTAAGTTTCTGGATTTTGTCTTTTCTTATTTGTCCTGTCAGTGAGAGCAGCGTAGGATGCTTAGTTGAGTAATGCCTCTTTATATTGAATTCTTTCATCACCGAAATGGATTCATTACACATCAAACAAATAGGCTTACCATTGTGCAAGATAAAGAAGAATTCTTCAGTCCATTTTTCTTGAAACTGGCGACCCTCTGCATCTACTTTTCGTTTCCTTCCACCAGACATCATTTTCATTTACTTATCGTTCGATAAACTTAATAAGAAAATAGGTATAATTAGTAAGCACTCAAGATGCACACAAAGTCACAAAGCAAACTTATCACCACGGTAGCTCGAATAGGACTGAACTAAGTTCCGGCCATCCACCCGCTTATATAGGCAAAATGAAGGAATGATCTAGAATCGTCTAGTGTAGAACAATACAATTGCGAAGCAATAATCCTTTGTTGCGCCGCCAGTGTGGCGGCAAACATCAATGGCTTTGAACTTTGATGTTTGCCGCCTCACTCTTTGATGATCACCGCCACTCGGCTTGCTCGCTCACTTGATTCCATGAGTATGAGTAAGTAGTGTATTTTTTTTTTTTAAATTGGGTTTTTCAAAATGTCTCGCGGGCCGGATCAAATCTTACAGCGGGCCGGATCCGGCCCGCGGGCCGGCTGTTGCCCACATACGGTTTAGATCGTATCACAGATATGAGAAATACTCCATCGAGAGAAAAGAATATTTTATCATGCATTTACTCTAGCTTAAGGAGATTTTTCAGCGATAAATAAATAAATGGAAGTCATTTACTTTGTAAATTATTTAAAAAAATATATTTTTATAATATATATAAATGAAATAAAGGATAATAATTAGAATTGTGAAAAAAATACACAGCAGCTACTTGGACAATTTTTTTATTGAAACAAAATTACAATCTACCATATTGATCTATACGTGACTGTGATAAATGATCTCATTCCTCCCATATTTACATTTCGTCATTCACTTACTCACGCGAACAAAACAGACAAATATGCAGCCCATGGACCTCCCAACTTCACATGATTGTCACCTCGCTTGCATGTGAAAGAGGAAGCGGAGGATTGGGATCCAATACGCCCCTCCATCAGGCACAACACTGGATAAGGGCCTACGGTGGCTTAGTGCACAATAACCACAGACATTTGGAGAAACTAGACTGCCGTGTATTTACAGCAAGTCACGAGACTGCTTTAATCTTTGTGAAGGATTATAGGAATGTGTGAATGACCGTACTAGGGTGTTAGGTTCATTTTCTGTTTTGATGAAATTTCGTAAACTTTGAAAGACTGAGATCAAGGGAGTACAGTGTAATAAGAATGTTATGAAGAGTACTGTTGCTAACATAATAAAGCAAAATAGCTAAAATAATTACCCAAACATTATAATGTGCTAGAACGACATTTAATAGCTGATTTCTATTTTTGGAATACCTATGAGAAATTTTAAATTTTACTGAAACGGGACCAACTATTTCAAGTTTTATTTTTCACTTCTCATAGTTGTATTTTAAGCAGAACTTCATGAGCATACTTCCAGACGTTTTACAAAATATTTTTAAGATTTCAGATAATTTTTGTACCATTAAATCCGATGGAGAGCAGACTTATATTCTTGACAAATATGTTTTCTTGAACAACGATTGTACCAGGGAGGTATGAGCTCAAATGAATGCTCCGATCTGGGGATATTTCCCTCGACCTGATGGCGTAACTACTTAACATAAAACAAAATAAAAATGGAGTAAAAAGTGACCTTAAATAGTTATGGAATTACGTCCGACAATTAGCGCCTGTGAACTGGGATTACTAACCCGCACATCAGTTTGGTGTTGCGGCATGGTATGGCCGGCCTTCATTACTCATATTGGCAATGAATGGATAGTTATTACTGATTGGGTTGGATTCAGGAATATCGAAAAGTAAATTGCGTTTCTACTGTAAAATAAATAGAAAATTTTTCAAAATAATTATTGAAAATTTAACTCAATTGTGATTCATCACCCAATTAACAGTTTCTTATATGGCCGCTATAACAAGTTTAATCAGAGTTTTTGTTACTATAGTCCATTAACGTTTAAACACATAATACATATTACTAATGAGGACGTCAAAATCATTACAGTGTTATGTATACCACTACCACCACCACTGACAAACCGGAAAACAGTTTAAGCAGTCAGTGCCAGGCACATTAGGTTAACAACAACTTCTTGAACGGTATTTAGCGCATTCTTACACATTATTGTAACCTTTTTAGCATATTTGTTTTCATATTTTGATCTGTATGTAGCGATGCTACAGGAAATACAAAAATAGTTCGTAAATAGATTCCCCTGAGGATATATAATTATCTGTAAATTTAAAGGGGCTAAGAAAAAAAAAAATCTTTTATCTGTTGTATACTTATTTATATCCTTGTTTTAACTTGTAACCATACATTTCAAACTATGTAGTGACGTGTTTTAAAGTTTGTACACTGAAGGCTTATTATTATTGGTATAAATAAAGTGATATTTCTGAATGAAATATTTTTGTAATTGATATAATCCTTACGCTCGTTGAATGAAAGCATATCTAATAGACAAGCAAGGCGTTGAGTAAGCGTCCCGCTCTATCCTAGTAAAAGTTGTAAATAGAACTATCGTTCTGACAGTGAAGGCGCTCAAGGAAGTTTTTCCATTAAATAACACTTACAGCTAGTAAAATGGATATCTAACCATTGTGTTCTTTAATAAAAAGTGTGGTTTTTTTTCTAAGCTCTCTAGTTAGAATTTTAGGATGAGGGAGAAATATAAAATATTTAGGGTGATCGGATCCTTGTACTAGGAGGACCTGCTTGATGGTGGTGTGAGAGGAGTAAGGAGTGTAGGAATCCTCGGTGGAGGTTGATTGTTACGGTACAGTGGTGAGAGTCCACTGGTGGCTGGGCCTAGAGTCTTCTCTAGGCATGTAGTGCAGTCGTAGTTAGTCTGATATCAGTGAGGGTGCCCCTTAGAGGCTTGTTGTTGGTGGGCCAAGCGCCGTGATGTAAACCATTTCTTCTGCTTTACTCGATCTTGTGAGTTGCCATCGTGCCGGTAGCGGTGGTGGTGTCATGTCTCGGAAGAGAGGGTTTAGACTGTGCTTCATCGAGTCGAAGAACTTGATGTGACGTCGTCTGATGGCTTCGGTGATGGTGGGGAGCTCGAACTTTTCGTGCATGTCGGAAGCCTTCGTTTCAATAAAAAGTGTGGTACTGTCAATATCTGCCTTGTACGCCCGATAGTTTTCGGGTACGCTCCTTACACTTTAAGGTTATACTCTGGGAGTTTTATAACAGGTTTGCACTTACTTGTGTTTGCCGATTGTATGATCAGTAATTCCATAAACCGATTCTGCGTCTCTATCCATCGTCTCTGGGTTTCCAGGTTCATAATCCGCTAGTAATGCATCTTTGAATATAATTTTCATGGACAAGCAATGAATTTTTTATAATAGGGCTTATAACCGGTGGTTGGTATTAAATCTACAAGATGACCAAATTAGATCCTGAGCAGTTAAAAGTAGTTTCCATCTAGGACTTATATCAAAGCGTTTTAACGACGAAAAACAAATACAATCATATATATATTTATCACTGGCACTAAAGTGGCTTGTACAAATTATAAAGATTTCCTCACGGAAGAAAAAAAGTAAAAGTGTAAAAGAAAAATGTTTTAGAAGATCAAACTAAATGTTTCTTGGATCATTGCCAGGTGCTCAAGCATTTCCAAAACATACTTTCCTTCTCACTTCTTTACAACTCATCAAAAAAATTTCAAATTAAATTGTCATCTTCAAGTTCTGATTTTTCAAATTTTCGTTGTCTTAATTTGCATTCAAATTATATTTAAATGCTTGAACTACGGTTAATAATTCAGCCTGCATGTTCGAACAGTAAGGACCTAGTCGGTTTCTTCGAATACAGTCTATGTGGGTCTGTGTAAATACTACATTGCCCTATGTTCTGATATTCTGTCTATATTTTTATGTAGTAGTGTTTATTTCATAATTCTTACTATCGGTCAGTGAGTCCTTAATGTCTAAACCATCTGTAGGATAAAAAGGCAATGAATGTAATGCAGGGGTGATTCATGTTTCATATAATGGAAAGTCATCTTTAGTTTCTTACTTTTTTAGTAATCTACATTGTTTTGTTAGCTCTGTTGTTTTGATAGTAATTGGGTTTAAGATGGTATGTTAAACCAACACAGCGCACCAATTAACCCTGTTTGTAAGTTGGCAGAAAACATGACCCTAAAAATGCCTGACCAAGATCCCTTTAAACTTGCCCTTAGTCCAGAAAGTAGGGTTTAGTCAAGATCAGACCCGAGGCTCGCATGCCTGGGCCCTATTAAAGTCCGGGTCGCACGACAGCATGACCCCCTTACCCACTTCTGAGCCGGACCCCAAATCTCCATAGATCCTGCCAGTCATATTTGCATAGTCATTAGCGCGGCCGGAGGGTCTATGCTCGCCTAGACGGATTGTCCAATCAGTATGGTAATGTCCTAAGAGGATGTCAGCATCTCAAAATCAGTTTGACAGTGTGTGGCCTATGCGTATGAGTCAATATTCAAAAACCGATACCTAACCCCAAAGGCATGAATGAATGAAAAGATAACTTTCTGAGATGATAATTCCTTAAGAATGACAGAAAGGAGAGAAAGATGATCTGGCGTCTAGATTGAAAATTTACGATAGAAAATTTAAATTATAATTTTTTTTTCCCAATCCCCTTAAAAAAAATTACAAAACTTTTATTTACTATAGATTTTTGGGCGAATCAATTTTTTTTTTTAATACATTTTAAAATCTGATAGCCGCATATTGAAAAGTTTAAGTTTCAATCCCGATTTTACCTAAATTGTCAGATATATCATAATGTTCATTCCTTTATTTTTCCCTTATCTATAATCTTAAAAATTGAGAGCTAAGGAAAAAAAAAAAAAATGAACATTATGATATATTTAACAATTTAGGTAAAATCGGGATTGAAACTTAAACTTTTCAATGTGCGGCTATCAGATTTTAAAATGTATTTAACTAAAAAAAAAAAACAAATACAAGAAGAAAGAATAGACTTATAGGAAATACTTTATTTTTATAGAACAGAAATATTCTGGAAAAAAATAATCTTTATTTATTTGAAAAATGCATGTATCCTTGATGGATCATAAGCAACACAAACAACAACTTACAGTAAATTTTAATATTATGTATTAGCAGGTGTTTACAGATGTCCTCCATCGAAATACGGCAGCGCTTTGGTTCTAACGCTTCTATGCTGGGAATTCCAGTGTTCGACCAATGACGTGCCTCGATCAAGTCTCCCTTCAATTGACGATGATGATGAATTAAGAGAGTGTAAGCCTCTGAATTCTTGTGTTTTACACAAAGATTAGCAGTTAACTACACTAACTTTTGAATTAAACTTGTTTAATGTTCCAGAACTTTTTTAACAAATTATCGTAATGTTGTTTTTAATGTTCTACTCGAGTCAACTATTTCAGCAGTCCAACGTCTTTCTTAACCTGTGTATCTTGTTCTGTCCTCGTGAAAACCACGTTCTATTCCAAAATCCGTTCACTTAAATCGACAGTAAAACACTGATATCATTGAGATTGATCCTTGCTGCGTACACGAAACACAGATTGATATTCAATGTCATATCAAAGAGCATCTTGTTATATAGACGTGAAACATGGAAGTTTGTGGCTCAACACCACAAAAAAAAAAAAACCATGGGTGGTGCTTGTAATGGATATTTGCAAAGATCTGCCAAAAAGATGTGTGATGTTGGAAATAATCGGAGTGTGCCAAATCATGTTAGAAAACCAGAAGTTCATCGATATCACGTAAAATGAGCATCAAAGACCGGAGCTGATGTGGTCACCTGACGATCCTTGTAGTCAGGGATATTGAAGATCTCTATATAAAGTACTAATTAATTAGTCATGTCTAATAAACAATGGTTAGTCACGAAATTTGTTTTCTAGACTAACATACTGGGTTGTCTGTACCATTAAGATATGCATCGATAAGGTGTACCGTTACTTTTTAATCACTTCTCTCTCCACTGCGGCGGTGTTCACGTCTAATAGTTTTCTTGGTCACTGTTTTAATGGCAGTCCCGTATTTCTGCTATTGGACGCAGAGAGAAAACCAATGGGGAGGACGTGTAAGGAAAGGTCAAAGAAGCTGAAGTACCGATCCCTTCTGTTTCGCCACCATTACCTCACGGTTGGTCGGACATTCCGCATCGACAGTTTGATAACGGAGAGCTCCTGAATATAAAGGCTTGCACCTAAGTTCTCTTACGGGTCTTCTTCTCACGCGAGACTTAAATCCCCCGATCGCGAACATACCCAAACTTATTGGTTTCAAATAAAGATTTGATGAGTTATCGAGCTTGGATGGTATTGTGTAGGTCAGGAGTGGCTAACCCGCGGCACCTTTTTGAGTGGCCCGCTGCCAACTCACCTTAGATTTTTTTTATGTTTATCTACTCAACTCATAGTAGGCTCACAAACGTGCGATTAGGTGAACTTATAATAAAATGGGCTAGTGTCGGCAAGTGCTAAAGAGGTGATATGAAAGTTGATCGGGTGGCATCGCTCTTCATGATCTCCGGTACACATGATCCAGGCGGCTGTAGACAGCAACCTCAGATATTTTCTGATCATCAACAGGCACATGTAATCCCCACTTTTTAGCTACCTAGAATTTCAGCTTCCTTTATTGATCAGTTTCTTCAAGTCTTGTTAGTTTATTTCTCAGTCCTTGTCTTTCCCTGTTGCGGTAGGCTATGTACGAATAATATAGTTCTTGAGTAGAATTATAGTGCCTGTTAAGAGTAGAATTTTAGCCGTGCGTAGCGATAAGAATGATTCCAAAGGTACTTTTAAGAAATCCTCACACTGTTTCCTGCCCTTGAAACTAGTGAAATGAACAAGCAGAAATACGAATAAGACATTGAAACGAGAGTGCTCAACAATTGGGAAGAACGGTTTCTGTTTACGAATGCAAACGTATCAAAGCCAATGGGTTAGATCTGTGATGAAAATGTTTCAGTGACTAAAAAACACAATTTGGAGAACAACTTCACGAAGAATCATTCTGATTTTGATTCCAAGTATCTGGTTGGTTGAGTCTTTAGATCGAACTTCTGCCTTAGTGGACAATAAATAATTGTGATAATTGTTCTCATTAATACCAAATTTACAATTTTCATGGACTTCATTGAAAAAAAAAAAAAATCGTTATACGGGGAGCAAATAATATTCAAAAAACAAATGAGCTTACTTCGATGGCAACAGTTTGCTACGAAATCTTTTTGCTTCTGGAACCAGATACGAAACCATGAGAAGATCGAGAGCAAGCCCAGCTTAAAAATATTTGCATTATAACAGACAAACGATCCCAAAAACGAGTAAACTAGCGGACGAAGGTGTGCTCTCTCTCTCGAAAAACGCTAATGAGGCGGATTGAAGAGACGTCATTAAGATCTGAGCTCACAGGTAATTTCTAAGCTTTTAAGTCGCAAATATCTTGGTGGCTGTGGATAAAAGTTGCGGCAGCAAATCATCTGCCCAGGTGTATCTTTACGATCTTATGGTCAACGAGGATCTTGAAACATCTAAAGACTTCCTTGACCTCCATCAACTACAAATATGAGTTTTTGAATGTTGTGTAAATTGCCTTTATAAGACAGGTATGTGGGGGGGGGGCTTCCCGAGTTTTTGGAACCACAAATTTGGCCGCCTCTGGTGTAGGGTACCAATTCAAAGATATCGGCGTACCTAACAACAATTTGTATTCTATGTTTTATTTGTTTTTAACTATAATTATAAAAAGTCATTAAAACTGTCATTAACATCGGGTTCACTACTTTAATTCATATGGTCTGATATTTTGCAAAAGATTACTAGATGTTAAAAATAGAATAAGCCCCTCGCAAAATAATAAAATAATTCAATTTCTTTAATTAAAAAACAAGTATTTCCTACAATATTAGGTATGGTATCAAAACAAAGATCGGCGTTCTGATGAATAACAATATGTGTTTGGACTCAAGTGGGCTATGATTACAAAAAAATCATGAAAAATGCTTTCATAGCCCAACTGATTTTGTGATGCATCACATTTGACTAGATCTCTTTTTTATCCAAACTAATTCGCATTAATAACATAACTATTAAATATTTAACATATATTAATAATAATTAGTTACAGAGCGTAATCCCCGCTAGACTATATGTTGATGAAACATTTGCATAAATTTACCGCTCCACTAGGGAATCGGACCAGGGTTCATGGAACCATTACACCGTACGGTCACCTCGGACTGGAACCTCAGACGCAATAACCGAACCAGCTAAATGCGAGATAATCGAATTATTCAATCGATTTAAAAAGAAAGGAAAGTGTACAAAAACCTTCCTTTACCTTACAATAATAGCAATTGATCAAACTATCAATAGCATTGTCGAAACGTTAAGTTACAGCGAGTTTATGAAACTTTCAATTTCATGAAGATACTTCCCTATTTACATTTCTGTGATCAGAGCAAACTTCGTAATAGGGAAAATGACCGCCATGCGAACCTTCCCTGCAACAGGTTAATGAACTTAGTACATCAGCTCTACTCAAAATTTATAAACACGAAGTAACGTATTTCACGATTACAAACAGATATACTTTACTTTGAAACAGATTCGCTCTAGTTCATCTATATGTATCTATGTATGTATGCATGCATGTATGTATATAGACCTGGGATAATGCTTAAAATACAATAAAAGAGAGTATGGAAAAAAAAAATGAAGCAATCTCAATTCTGAGTTATTCAGTCCAAAACCATTTTAAGAGGAGGTACATTAAAGACAATATTTGAAAAATAATAAATTTTTTTCAAAAAATAATGCTTTGAGAGCAAACTATGTAAATGCCGTATGTGATACGTTCAACTGGTATTTTTTTTATATACTAATATCAAGATGCAATTTTTTATTTATCAATATCGCTGCGACGGAGGCGGTAGATCTTTTTGATCAGAACTATTGAATAGTTTTTTAAGATACTCAAGTTGCCTTAGTATTTCTCGATATTAATTCTTTATTTATTTATTCCCTTTTCTTGTTTAAATGTCATTAAAAATATAAATTTAGCTAATAACCGATGTAAAAAGGAAATGAATTCAGTCTTTGACATCACTTCATAAATTTGGTGGCAACGGGTAGGTAACTACTACCCATGTCTCAAAAATATCTGTAGCCAATGCCCGACAACTTCATTTCCTCATGAATGCCGAATAGTTTGCATATTCAAAACTGGATTATTCTGTTGGATGACGCAAGAGGATCCATAGAAATTATACAGTCAAATAATGGCACAGTTTTAAAAATCAATTTTGAAAAAAAAAATGTTAGAAACGGGACATTCGTTAGGATAGGTCCTAAGTAGGGCAGATCTTAGCCTGGCCTAAAATGATAACAGCAGGAGAGTGATTCACTTTCTAAGTACGCTTTCATCCTTGAGATATATCCTTCAAATGATTTATTGTTAACTATGTAAAAAATAACTCCGTTTTATTTTAAAACTTCACAACTTTGTTTACTTTGTAACGCTTTATCGTTTCAGTTTCTTTAATAAAGTAACTATTAATACAGGATGTTAAATTGTTAGTTTCAGCTGTTTCCCTCTGACCCAGTCTGGCATTCGTTTTATGTATGTTGAGAGGATTGTCTTTGTTGTCATATTTTACATCTGTGCCTGCGCACAATAGAACTAATTATAGTGAAAGAAAAAATTATCAAGGACTCCTTTTGTCACGCAACTGTGACTTTCTAGTTTCCCGTCACGGATATATTGCTACGATATCTGATCATATAGATAACCGAATTACTGTCGCTATTAAGTTCTAGGGTACTACAATGCTTCGAGCATTTCTTTCGCTTGTAGCATTTATATTCGCTTGTTTAGGGGCATTTCATCGGGGGGGGGGCAGCCCTTATACGCATAATTTCATTGATCAAAGACACTATGCCTCTAATTTAAAAATAACCACACGATGCAATTAGTAATTTACAAGTGGTAAAAGAGTTGTATTATAAAACAAACTAGAAAAGGAACGGGACTAGTTCAATTTCAAAGATCACAAAATTCATCTCCACTTTTCAAAACATGTTTCTAGATCTATTGTTATATGTCAAAACTAGTAGCTATTGATTATTGTATTTGAGCACAAGATTGCGATGTCCTTAGAACAAAAAGTTAAGTGATGTTCAGCAGGATAAACGAAAATCAAAAGACAAAATAATATACAGCTTAGGTCTCAAAGAATTGAAGAAGATCAGGTAACATTATTTTGACTGAGTTGCACCACAGAAAACAGAAAAATATCCATTGCGGCCTGATATAATTTAATTACTAAATAATAATTGAATGGAGGTAGATTCTTTAACTAATTAATCAATACGCACTTCCGTCCATGCGTACACGCACCTCACGAAAACCTCTTATCTTGATAGGAAAGGACGCGTTCTTTTGAAAAAGTTCTTGAGTCCGATTAAGACAAAAATAAAACTCCGCCCGGAGCTCTTAAAAAATAAAACAGCATCTCTACCCTCGCTTGGATGATTTTTTGAACACATGACATAAATTACAATAAACTAGAATTAGCAATTTCCCATATACAAGTCAGAACTGTGTCGTTTGAAAACAAATCACGTTTAGAGCTTCAGTAATCGCCCAAAAAAACAAAGCAAACATAACTGTTAAAGAACGATAAACTCTTTTTATTTACAATTGATTTCTTAATCATCACTGTAGCACAAGATTGCGATGTCATTAGAAAAAAAAGTTAAGTGATGTTCAGCAGGATAAACGAAAATCAAAAGACAAAATAATATACAGCTTAGGTCTCAAAGAATTGAAGAAGATCAGGTAACATTATTTTGACTGAGTTGCACCACAGAAAACAGAAAAATATCCATTGCGGCCTGATATAATTTAATTACTAAATAATAATTGAATGGAGGTAGATTCTTTAACTAATTAATCAATACGCACTTCCGTCCATGCGTACACGCACCTCACGAAAACCTCTTATCTTGATAGGAAAGGACGCGTTCTTTTGAAAAAGTTCTTGAATCCGATTAAGACAAAAATAAAACTCCGCCCGGAGCTCTTAAAAAATAAAACAGCATCTCTACCCTCGCTTGGATGATTTTTTGAACACATGACATAAATTACAATAAACTAGAATTAGCAATTTCCCATATACAAGTCAGAACTGTGTCGTTTGAAAACAAATCACGTTTAGAGCTTCAGTAATCGCCCAAAAAAACAAAGCAAACATAACTGTTAAAGAACGATAAACTCTTTTTATTTACAATTGATTTCTTAATCATCACTGTAGCACAAGATTGCGATGTCATTAGAAAAAAAAGTTAAGTGATGTTCAGCAGGATAAACGAAAATCAAAAGTCAAAATAATATACAGCTTAGGTCTCAAAGAATTGAAGAACATCAGGTAACATTATTTTGAATGAGTTGCACCGCAGAAAACAGAAACATATCAGTTATTAGAACAAGAAAAATCCCAGGACAAATGGTTTTAGACCATCTTAACCCCAATAACGGATTTATAATTTACATTATTTTTTGAAAATTTATTAAAGAGTTTTTAAACAATGAAAAAAAGTTTTCTAGAGCCAATGAAGTGGAAAATACTAATGTAATTATTGTTACTCTGCAGAAAGGTCGGGGATGGAGCGGGGCCGTGTTAAGTGTCAATGAGATCACTGGAGTGGAACCGCCCGTGAATCTGTGCAGCAAAATAAACTCTCGAATTTTCTGGGAAATTGCCACCTGAAAATTTCATTAAATATTTCAAAACTTAATAATGTACTCTCACATTTTCCACTATCTGATGCGTTCCTTGAAATTACAACCAGGATATTGACTGTGCTTTGTGTATAGTACATCTATGGCCTTGGGTTTTCAGCCATAGAATATATTGAAGGCCAGAGGGATTATTCGAGATCATAAAGTCATCCCAGAAGTGATAAAATAATATAAAATGATTGCTGGAAAATCTTCACTAGGAAAAGACAACAGTAAGACATTTGAATTCGGTCGTATAAAGGAAAAGCTTATGACATATTGGAAAGGTTGGGAGAAGGATCGTGGATTGAAGAAGCATATGCTGGTAGAGTACATGATGGACAGAGAGGAAAGGAAGAAAAAGAATATTGAGGTAAATGATCAGTTCGTCTCCTTATTACTCATGCAGGTTAGAACACCTTTCATATTAGCAGTATTTGAAGCAATTGATAATGGGATCGTGAGTTGCCTCTTAATTATAATATAAATTAAAGCCTATTAAGTAAAATTAAAAAAAAAATGTACTCCAGAAAGTAAGGGGCCAAATCAATTTGTTGTATATATTTTTGTAGTGGTTTGCGTGCCTTGTTCATGATTTTAAGCTTCTGGGATCAAATCCCTAAATGGCCAGTGAATTAATTTCCCTTCTCGAAATAGAAGATCTGCCGATAGGACCTGCTCTTATTAAGGAGTACATAATGGCGTATAAGCTCAATTAGAAAATATTTATATACCCTGGAATATGATGAAAAGAAAGTTGCCATGGAATGGGAGAAAACTGATCGACAATAGGAAGAGAGGCTGACCAAAAGCTAGTCTGTACAGAGTATTCATATTAGACTGATGTAGGACACGCAGAGCATAGAGGGCAATATGAATGAAAGCACTAAGAAGAGAAGATCGAAAGATATAATGTGAAAAATCTTTAATTTCAAAGCCTGAAGGGAGAGGGTCTACTTTCAATATGTTTGGAGCGATCTTCATTCGTCTGTTGGTTTGTACGTTCTATGCTGTCTATAGGTTGTAAAAATTAAGCAATCTATCTGAAATTTTAAAGGAATATTACACATCTCTTTGAAATATACACATTGGTCCCGGTTTTGGTCCCGAATACAAAAACAGAAACATGGAAAATATTAATTATCTATTTAAAACATTTGTTGTTTTGGTTTGTTTCCCGTGTTTGGAAACACGAGACGTTAAAGATGTCACAACAATGGCAAACTGTCAATGTGAAAATTCGCATTTTTTGTTTGACAAGATATATTTGGTACTTGTCTAGCATATTGCTAGAAAAAGTTTGCACATATTCGACAAGTGACAACTTGTCATGGGCATTACTTACAACTGGGCATATGTTTCTAAGAGGGTTAGAAATTCGACGATTTCCGGAGGTACATATATAATAAATTCGTACACCTAAGACAAGAGCTTAGTATTTAAACAAAAAATGCAATTTTATACATTCAATTGATGCGATGCAAAAGTTATTTATTTACTTCAATAAACAGCCACTTTTAATGGGATGACTCTTAAAAATGACCGTTTTCCTTGCTAATTTAAAAATAATTTTATTTCAACAAATTTTTTAATATTCATATTATAAACCGTTGTGTTATATGGTTTATTGCCAATTCGAGGCTAACTGTCAGATTCCTTCACAATACCACTCTTTGGGGTTTGAACCACAAAAAATCTGTGAACCTCGTCCAAAGAATTAAAGGTTTTTCCTTGAAGGTAGTGAGCCATTGACCGGAACAGATGGTAATCGGAAGGTAGTAAGTCCGGACTGTAAGCGGGGTGAGTGAGAAGCTCAGTCCCATCCAGTTCTGATTTTTTCGTTACGCGAAACAAATAGGTCGGTTGTTGAAACAAAACCTGATTTCTATTTACTAATTCTGGGTAACGCTGGGTAACAACATCACACATTCTTTGAAACTGATCACTATAAAGTTTTGAATCAATGGTTCGACCTTCTTAAATGAATCATATTGAATTATGCCTTCGTAATTCCAAAATACGACGCTCTTTTTATCGAATCGCCCTAGTTGCTTAGTGACTGGTTCAGCAGGCTAATTGCAGTCTAACCATTGTTTCTTGGTCTTAAAGTTTCTCCAATATATCCACTTTCCATTGCAAGTAACAATTATTTTAATGAAATGATGGTTTGTAAGGTTTTACAAAAGTTATTGGAAAATTCTAGTTGACGTCGTTCCTGCTCAGTGCTCAACTCATGGGGAACTATTCTTGATGAGCGATTCACTTCCCCCAAGTTATGCAGCCCGCGATTTCTTGTGGATTGGGAAAATTCAAGCTCTCTTGCCAATCCCCGAGTAGTTGGTTCTGCCTAAACAGAGTCCCGCATAGTTTCCTCATCGAATTAGGATTTTTGTCCAGAGCCCTATTTCCTCTCGAGGCTGGTGTCACCAGTTTCAAATTTCTGGAACCATCTGCTCACAGTCCGTTCAGGAAAAGCACCCTCTTCTTCTAATTGCCACAAAAACGGGTCGTTTCGGTGGCGGAAAACATACGTTTTCTATAATGTCTTAATGTTCCCAATATTTCAAATTTTAGTGTCATCTTGTTTAACCGAATTCTAAGACAAAACTAAAGGCATCAAGGAGTCAAGAAAGTGAGCCATAGACCATTTGGTTTACTAATTCATTTAGTTTAGACTAAGGAATAAAGTGATATCAACCTTAATTGGAGTTTAAAAACAAATATAGCCGATCAGTGGGTTACAATTTCCAGGAAAACGAATCCGGACATTTTGTTTGACAAAAATGTTAGACAAGAGCCGATAGAAAATAATCTGACTAAACTCTTGCTTATTAAATCTAGGCCATCAATGGAAGAATCCTTGCAGGTACAGTCAAAAGTTTTTTTTAAATCTTACATCGATTCAATCAAGTATCATAAGTCTTAAAATCGGAAAATACTTCATGAATTTACAATTTTTTGTTTTCGAGGAAACTGATCACGTATTTTATATATCGAAGTGTTTCGGAACGGCTTTCTATTGGGGATTCGCGTGACAAATACCATTTCAAAAAGACCTATCACCAAACCAGGCATATTGACCTGGAAGTTGTCGCCATAGAAACTACCCTAGAACCTCCTCCGGCTGTTCATCTTCCGCTCCGTCGATCACTCCTGTAGCACCGTTCGTTTATGATTCGAAGTCGAAAAAATCTTTAACTTTTGGAATAACGGTTAGCGCCAAAATGTCATTCTTTGGATTTAGCGACCCTTTCTCAGTATTTGCTAATGACCCATTTTTCAGGTAAGATCTCCCTGTAATCACCCTCCACAAGAAGTAGTTTCAAAGTTATATACATCCCTTAGTTATACCTGACTTGTATTTTATGTTGATTGGAGACATTATTATGCAGTAGAGTAGATCACTTAGGATTGTAGAGTGGGGGGAAAGGTTAGAATGGGAGGGGGTAAGTACTGAATGTCAATTCTTCTTTATTACAATATATTTCTATTAAATATTATATTTAGCACATTATACACTCTAGTATTATTTATTATTTTATATTACATCGAATTTACTGCAGTTATTAATTATCAAGGGCCATTTTCACAAGTTACAAATGAAAATAACTAAAAATGAAACTTGCAGATAATAATACTATGACAATTAATCATAAAGTTACAATATTTTCAAAAATTTCAGTGTCTTCTGTATCTTAGTAGTGGTATTTAAGAGAGTTATTTGATCTTTAGAAAAATCTCCTGGCTTGATTTATTTGGTTTGTTATTATTTTAATGACTATTTTTCTTTTATCAGATATAATATTGAAGATGTCCAGGCATAGTTTTGATTAGAATATAATCAACACTTTTTATTCAGAGAATCTACTTCTTCCTTAGGATTTCTTGTTAAAAATGCTTATATATATGCTAATTTTTTCATCAATCAAATCTCTGTTCACGCCAACCAAATTGCGATACGAAAACTATTAAAAAAAAAATAGTTTGACCAACACCCATTGTCAGAAACAACCATATGTTAATTGAATAATCATAGATCCAATCATATTTTCTCTCATTATCAGAGTTGCTCTTTCAATAGAAGTGACACAAATTAAATGTGGGAGTGGATAAGGGCTTTAAACTACTAACTTAGTGGATTTTTCATTCGTTACTTAGACATTGCATTTATACCTATTATAACTGGTTATTAACTGAATGACTCAGCTTTAGATAAAAATTATAATATTGCAATTAAGTTACGTATTGGATATCTAGTAATTTTAAAATTCTAATAAAATGTGATGTATTTCACATTAAGTAAGGGCTTTGTTCAAATAGTTTGCTGTGAAAACTATTTTAAAGACATTTTGTTATTATACTCCACTAAAGTCCCAACACTTATTCAATCTCCTGCTCAAAAAAAAAAAGTCTGATTTGGGCCAGTCTAGAACCTTCAAATCAATTGCAGTTAATAGTAAAAAACAGAAACCTCTAGTCTATAAAGTCAGTCAATTAATGACTTCCTGATTTATTTGAGTTGTACATCATATATGTTATAACAAATAATATATACTGATAATTTTTGTCTTATGTTAGGACTGGGGGTGGAGGAAGAGATGGCTTCCATCAAGTGGCACAGATGATGGATTCAATCATGTTAGACACCTTCTCACCTATGACCTATACAAAAGTGACAGCTCGCCCCAGTCGCCCCCAGAGGCGGTCACATTCACCTCCTCCGCAGTCAAGAAACAAAGGTACTTTTAATCATTTATCAGTAGTTTTGTTCAATGTCCAAACAGAAGATACGTCCACAATGCACTTTTTTGTTTATTAATTAAAATTTTAGGTGTTTTATGTTATGTTGTCATCCTTTTACACAGGCATCACAGGCAATGAGAAGGCAGATGGCCTTGCAAGGGTGGGCTCAGAACAGACACCTCTTGCACCTGAACCCATATGTGGTATCAGCCTCAGCTACGCTAAAAGGCGTATAAAATTAGCTTTAGAGGACAGGGCAAGACTCTCTTGGAGAGAAACTAAGAAACAGGAACACTCAAAACTGTTTCTTGATGGACCCTGTAAGAGAAGAAGCTCAGCACTTCTATCAATGGACAGGTGGACACTCAAAAGTGTGACAGGACTCTATACAGGTCACTGTCGGTTAAACAAACACCTCTTTAATTTGGGGATAGTTGGATCACCAATCTGCAGATTCTGCAAGAAAGAGGGAGAAACGGCACGTCATATAATATGTGACTGTGATAACCTAGCTAGAAGGCGATACCTTCACTTTGGTAGTGATCGCATTGTAGACCCCAAACTATGTGAACTGATCGATCCATTCGGTATCCTCAGATTTGCAAGGGCCGTGGGCCTGTCACATATATAGGACAGGGACATGGACGGCGCACAATAGGTCTCACTGAGGCCGCGGTGCACAAATGCCGGAACAAAAAAAAAAATAATAATAATAATATGTTATGTTATTTTCTTTAACTCATTTATTTTATTTTATTTTTAGATATTTCAATCTTTAAAAATTCTAATTTGGCTATGCACAATAGTGTAGAAATTAATACTTTTCATGAGTGAAAAGAATTTACTAACCTAAAGATCCTGTCACGACCGTATGAGTAAGGAAATTCATCTCTTGAAGTTATGATGTTTTTTCTACAAAAATAAAAAGTGTAAAATGTGATTTAAAAACTACATCATAAGAATCTATTCTAGGATCCTGTTGAAACCAGGGGCCCTGTATACAGTGCCTAAGTGCATGCATGACCTCAAATTTTAATAAAATAATAGTGAAAAACCAATAAATGTTTTCATTCGAGTAATTTCATTAACTTTCTCAGTTGCAGAAAATTGCTTTTTCAATAAATAGTTAGATATAAATAGAAAACATTATAAAAAAAAAACTTAAAAAAAAATAACCCATGGCATGGACTATCCGATGTTCCCAGGTGGTGGGTGGTGCCTTAGCCTTACTATCTAATCATGTACCGGCCTACTGATGTCACCTTTCGACTCTTTGAATCCTTGCCTTGACCTACCACTACCTTATCTTTGAATTTTTGTGATATTGTCTTCAATTTGTTCTTAAAAATTGGAAAAAAAAGTTATAGATTGTAATTATTGTAAACAGCTACTTTTCAGCATTTATACACATAAACATGGGAAAAATAACTTACTTAACCATTAGTTTTCAACCCATAAATTACTTTTCAGATTTTTGAGAGTATTGTAATAAAATAGCAGGCTTAGTATTTTATTAATTCAACAATTTAATTTATTAGAATTCAAAATTTATGTATCAATAATAGTTAATTTAATTTAGTTGTCTTTAAACCTCTTCTTACTATTTATTATTGGAAATATAAGTGATGAATAATGGATTTGAGGATTAATTTCTTTCGGTTACAGCCCTAGCCAAAGCCCAATAAGATAGTGCAAAAATTATTTTCATTTTAAATAGTATTTCTCTTATAATTTTGTTCATTTATTTGTTACCATTATATGTTTTATAATTTGTTTTAGTTTTCTTTTATTTATTCCTTATTTTGCTTCTGTGGACATTACTTTATTAATTGCATTAACAATTTTTGAAGGTGGAATAAGCTATTTTTTGACAGAGGTGCAGACAGGGAACAGCCACCGAAGAAGTTCTCCGAACTCATCACCGAACTCCAAGGCTGTAACCAATAAGTGGGTTGCCTCCCTCCGAAAGAGAGATCCTGAACTCCAGCCTTCTCTTCCGGCCATCAACAAACCGAAGTTAGTTTCCTTTTTTATTATATTATTATAAAAAAAAGTTAAATTTGTTACACGCAAGTCCATAATAACTGTAAGTATGTAACTGACCTGTTTGCAGATGTATTCCATCGATGTGCGTTCCAAAAGCCCGTTCGGTCGACAGCAGCTGCTTGAACGGGACTACTTACAGAAGAGAAAGACGGTCGTCCAGAGCCCAGATGAAGAAAGCTCTGAGTGAAGAAAGCAAACCAGGAGATGAAGCCAAAGAGGATGTGAAAGAAAACTGTGAAGAACCAAAAGTGGAGTCAAAAGATGTGAGGTTCGAACCGACTGGCTATGAACACCATTTAGTTGATACCATTGAGAAAGACATCCTACAAAGAGATATTGCAGTCAGGTGAGGTCACTTCCTATAGTGTAAGAACTTAAAATCGTTTTTGCATCCATAATCAGACCCTGAATTGTGTGATACATCGTACTTGACTCAATTTTTTTATGTTCTTATTTTGTGTATGTTAGTCTTAAAGTATTTCTATTTTAATGTAGTATTTTCTTTTTTTACAAACTAAATAAAAACCCTAAAGGTAACTCATATAGCATCTTCAATTATTCTTTATGGATTGCTATTATTTTTCAATTGTTAGGTAGGACTTCTGAACAAGATGTCGTATAATTTTACGTGTTAATGCTTACAAAAATCATATACGCTTTTAAAGTCAATAAAATATTAGTTCCTATTGTTTTAAGGTGGATTTACAAGAGAAGATTAAAAAATTTATATTATTGAGGCAACTTCTTTTAATTTTTTGTCTTGGCCAAACAGGAGCTGGGATATTATTATGGATAGTATTATACAAGCAACCATAAAGTGTGGTGAAGTAATTACGTCATCCGTAAGGGGTGAAGTATTCTCACTTAAAAAGTGAAATCGGAAATTTGGAGAGAAGTTCCAGGACTATTTTATTCACTCATTTATACTCAAGTTCTAAGAATTGCTCAATTATTAAAACATATGTTTTTTATTATAGTGTCGTAAGTTTTACAGTGTTATTTTCTGTCATTGAGTGGTCTTTCATATAAAGTTTCATGTTGCATAAATCAAGCAGGGAACCTATTGTCACTTGAATAAACAGACTTCAGAAAAAACAAGGGTTTTGAAAAAAAATCACTATTAAATCATGACATTTTTTAACAATAAAAGCTTAATATTACATCTTCCTTCAGGTGGGGTGAAGTAGCGGGTTTGTCAGAAGCGAAGGGAGTGTTACAAGAGGCCATGGTATTACCTTTATTACTTCCAGACTATTTTAAAGTGAGTATTACTTTTTATCAACTATTGTTCCAAATTGCAAAGAAGTTAGTTAAACAATTATAACATTGCCTGAATTTAAAATTTTGTGATGCTTAGAAAAACAAATATTATGTTTTCATCAGATTCGTTGAAGTTACCACACTAAAAAAATTAGCTATCAAAATTGACTTATGCAGGGAATACGTAGACCATGGAAAGGAGTGCTGATGGTTGGCCCACCTGGTACAGGGAAGACAATGCTTGCGAAAGCAGTCGCTACAGAATGTGGAACCACATTTTTTAATATTTCCTCATCTACACTTACTTCAAAGTATCGAGGCGAGTCAGAAAAACTAGTCAGGCTACTATTTGAAATGGTAACACTTTTCAAATTATTAATGTATAAGGTTATAAGATTCTGGGGTCGAATGAAACAGTTAACTCTTATAATTAAAAGTAAAGTTGAACTTTTTATTTAAGTGAGCAGACAGCATAAAAGTTTTTTTTAAACAGTTAAAATTAACTCATTTAAAATAATTTGTTTCATTCATTCATATTCATATTCATATTTTTTTTTCTGTATCCCTTATGAGTGAACTTTGGACCTAAATCCCAATTTTGTATTTCATGTAATAATTCTAAGAAAACAATAGTCCCAGAATAAATAAAGATTTATTATAATATTAAAAATACATCATTTCAATTAACAGGCAAGGTTTTATGCCCCTTCAACTATATTCATTGACGAAATAGACTCTCTCTGCTCTCAGCGAGGCACAGATTCAGAGCATGAGGCTTCTCGTCGGTTCAAAGCGGAACTTTTGATTCAGATGGATGGTATTAATTCTTGTGGGTTGGTAATATATACAATTAAAATTTTTATTCAAATATATTTTATTCTAAAAATGATTGCCATAATGTTTGTTTTTTCAGTGATGAGAAAATTATTATGGTTCTAGCAGCTACTAATCACCCATGGGATATTGATGAAGCTTTTAGAAGGCGATTCGAAAAAAGAATTTTTATTCCATTGCCAGATTGTAAGTTATAAATTGTTGTATTATGAAAGTGAGCAAAAAGTAGCATGGTATTATATTGTAAATTTATTTGTTATTCAATATTAGAAATTAGTAAAATACCTCCCCTTAAATTTGGCCTTTTGGATAGATATTAAGGCTTTTTCTGAAGAAAGAAACGGGTATGTTTGGGATTCACTCAGTTTCCTGAAGGAAAATGGCAAGAAAATTTGGTTGCGAAGCCTAATTAAAAATTAAGAGGACTTTTTTTTTTAGTTTTAACAATACGTTTTGTTTGTTTCAGATGAAACCAGACTAGCACTTCTTCAGCTGTGTCTCAGGAATGTTCAGCTAGACCCTGGTATCGATTGCGAACGAATATCTAAACAATTAGAGGGATATACCTGTTCTGATATCATTAATGTGTGCAGGTAATATAATCCATTTTTAAAACAAATCTTAATTAAAACAATTCACTGAAATTAGTTATTTCTAAAAAAAAAATTATAATAAGAGAAATATTTTTAAATTAATTAGATAATATAAAAAATAGTAATTATTTTTTCAAGATTAAAATTATTAAAAAGCTCAGCTCTACACATGAAATCTTTAGGGCTATAATAACTTATTTTATATGCAATAAAAACTGCTAAAATATGAACTTTTAAAATAAACCTGTTATATGCTTAATTGATACATTTTTATTTAAAAAATAAGTATATTATTATTCAAATGAACATTAACCAAATGAAAATAAATTTAGATTTATAAAATACACAAAGAGTAAATTAACTAGACCATATATTTATATTAATTTTTAGGCAACAATTTTATTTATTAATGACTCTATTGCTTTAAAAAGTAATAGCAATAATTTATAATTGATTTTACCTGCCTAAACCTAAGACTACTGGTAGATACCTCCCAGTAATAGAAATAATGCATCATTCCTGAGAATTCAAAACTGAGGAAAATCATGTTTTCGAATTATTTATATTTCGCAATCGGATTTTAAATATAAATTAAAAAAAAGTTATAGGTGGGTAACTGTTGAGCATTTATAATTTTTTTTTTAAATATGTTAAATGAATTGAATGTATAAAGAAAAAAAAATTTGAACTTCATAAATAATAAAATATGAAATTACATGATTTTCCTTAACAAATATGCTAATAATTGTATAAGCTTAACCATCATTTTTTAGAAATTTTAGATCATTTTGAATCAAAACAAAAATAAACTACCACGTAACAAAACCCTATGCAAAAAAAAAAAAAAATGATTTGTAAATTGGTTCATTTGTTAATTTGAAAATGTTCTTAGTTATTAAGTGTTGAATTTTTTTCAATGATCAGAGATGCGGCCATGATGAGTATGAGGCGGAAGATCATGGGTCGCTCTCCTGAAGAGATTAAAAAGCTGACAAAGAGTGAGGTGGACTTGCCTGTAACTGCGGCGGACTTCAAGGAAGCCATAGCCAAGTGCAAGAGGAGTGTGAACAGCAGGGATTTGGCTCGATACAGGAACTGGATCGATGAGTTTGGCTCCTGCTGATACTTGAGCTAACCTGCAAGTTGTCAAAGGTTCTATAACCTTCAAAGTCAACTCTTGTTGGTAGGCAATCTTGCCAACTTAAAATGATATGCGCGAATCTGTATAAGGACTGATATTAGAGGGTCACTGTTTCTCCAACTCCTATTCCTAATATGTTATTGATTAATAAATTATAATAACTATTTGGTCTATTCGAAGTTTATAATGAGTTTTGGATTACTAGTGATAATTTTTAAGTTAAAAAGACTGAAGTTTACCCTATTCATTCCCAAAAATAGTACCACAACAAAAACTTTATATTGGTAATTAGTGTTTTTAAGTTAATTAACAGAGTTTTTTTTTTTTACTAAATCTTGGTTATCTCTAAGAGATTTCATAATAATTTTTATAGAATAGTAACTAGTAATTCATAAAACCATGAACTATTTTTTGCTTTCAGCAAGAAATATAATTGAATTATCAATGGATAAGTTAGCTACCAGGAATTTTAATATGCTATTCCTTTCACTCAGTATTTTTTTAAGGCATTTAATTTTTAGAATTTTTAAGTTTCGGTATAATTTATTTGATGGTAAATGTGGTATCTAAATGCATAAGAATGTATGAATTAATCATGTCAATATGTTCAAATTTAAGACAAATATTTCCTTCATTCAATTTCATACAGTTAACATTTGTAACATCTTTATATTATATAACATAACATAACTAACTGGTTACATTAATTATTGTATCTGTACCAATTTATTAAAAAATTTCTGGTACTTCTTTTTTTTAGAACAAAGAATATATGTTGTATGGATTGCTTTGAAAAGTGATATATGTCTCTTTTAAGTAATAATATGATGTTTTAGTAAAAACTGTTGTTATAATTATTGATAGATAACTTTATTTTTAATGGTGAAAATTTTATTATTGTATGTTTAAACTTAATCAAAATTTTAATATAGTAAACTGTAATGCTTATTGTGATATCAATATAATTGATACTCCTGAGTATTGTAATTAAAAAAAAAGCTATGTATTTTTTAATTTTATTTAATTAATCGTTAAAATTAATAAAAAATATTAATAAAATTACCCTAAACTACAAAATTTTGTGAATCACAATATTATAACAATTGACAGTTATAATAGCGAGTTGCCTACATTAGATCTTTCATAGTTTTTTGTTTATTAAGGCAAAAGAAAAAGAAAGTGTTAAACCTTGGCTCACAATGTAGCTTTTATCCAATCAAAAGAACATTTCATGGTTGCCATCCTCAGGAAAATTTAACTCCAAAACAGACCTATTGATTATGATTAGTAATCATAGTTTAATTGTGCTAAATCTTAATTTTAAATAACTTTTGTTGTAAGAGAAAATCATGCCACCATGATGGACTGTGGGAAATTCTGGTTTCTGTGAGTGACCGGGAAGATAATGTTGCTTGGAGGTGGTCAGGTTGTTTTAGTTAGATAGGTAATAGAAACCAAATTGTCCAGGGGTGGCATCTTTTTCATCTTCTCCAATAAATATTTAAAATTGATCACAATATTGAGAACTTACTTTGCCAAATTTGGTCCTGAACTGTTAGGGTGTGCATAGTGACCAAACAATCGATCTTATATATTATAGTGATGTTAAAAACAATGATATTAATAAAAAAAAAACTTTATGAAGCATTTATTTTATTATTATTTTAATTTTATTTCTTTATTCTTATTAACATCTCAGGTTGGGTTTTGACATACCAAACACTCATACCTTAAATTTACTGTTAGTATCTTTAAACATTAATAACCTAACACTACACTTTGAAAATGTGGATTGTAATCACTAACTGTCTCCAACAGCGAGAAATGTAAATAGTTCTGGTACTCACAGTTGTCGTCTTGAATTATGTAACGTTGTATTAATTCATCGAGAAAAGAATCTTTCATTGGCGTCGTTGATCTATATCTCTCTTCAACCCAAGCTGCTCAACACTTCTCACATCTAGATACCTCAGCCATGCCTTGCCTGTGTACGTATTTATTTATTTATTATTTGTTCCGGCATTTGTGCACCGCGGCCTCAGTGAGACCTATTGTGCGCCGTCCATATCCCTGTCCTATATATGTGACAGGCCCACGGCCTTTGCAAATCTGAGAATACTGAGTGGATCGATCAGTTCACATAGTTTGGGGTCTACAATGCGATCACTACCAAAGTGAAGGTATCGCCTTCTAGCTAGGTTATCACAGTCACATATTATATGACGTGCCGTTTCTCCCTCTTTCTTGCAGAATCTGCAGATTGGTGATCCCACTATCCCCAAATTAAAGAGGTGTTTGTTTAACCGACAGTGACCTGTATAGAGTCCTGTCACACTTTTGAGTGTCCACCTGTCCATTGATAGAAGTACTGAGCTTCTTTTCTTACAGGGTCCATCAAGAAACAGTTTCGAGTGTTCCTGTTTCTTAGTTTCTCTCCAAGAGAGTCTTGCCCTGTCCTCTAAAGCTAATTTTATACGCCTTTTAGCGTAGCTGAGGCTGATACCACATATGGGTATGCCTGTGTACGTATCTTGTGATTGACCTCTTTATCTTATTCACTCCGATCCTCGTTGAAGACTCATAAATGACTGGAAAATGAACGAATGTCCTGACTGGTTGAAAACACTCTCCATCTAGCTTTCAATCTCATGGTATTCTGTCCTGCTTCTTGGCTACAGCCTATCTATGTCAATGGTACTTTCTTACTGGCACCGTCCTTTGTCTAACTCCGTAGGGGTCATCTTCCCACATCAGTTATTTTTGTTCTTTGTCCTTCTTGTTGCCCCCGTTCTGTCTACATCATGACCATTTTTTTCCATGTGTGGAACCATTCAATGACTTTTATTGTTTAAACCATATTTATCTACTAAGTAAAAAGATTATTTAATAAGAGACAGGTAGGTTTTATTACATAAATCTGTCTTGCATAATCAAATAAGAATACATACATCAGTTCTCCTTTTAAATTTTGTAACTTCTAAGTACATTCGAACTGATCATTCAGATAGTAGCACCCAAGGGTGTTTCTGCCACTTTTATTTGCTCTCCAACATTAAGTTTTAATTATAATGAAAAAAAGCTTTTAATTCTCTCCAAATAAAATATTTTTTATTTATGATATCACACCCCCATCGACATGTCACCTATTTAGGCGTCCTCTCGACTGTGAATGATAGTCAATACACTATTCCCTTCATTCATTATTGATACTGAATTTGTAACTTTTCATGATACCTACAAAAAATGTGATAAAAAACATTTTTATTATACACCTCATAGGAAAAAAAGAATTATTTATGAGTAACTTTTTTTACACAACTAATAATATAAAAAACATGTGGCCTTGAGAATGCCTGAATAGGTGAAGCATCGACTGGTGATGTAATATAAATAATTTGGAGCGACTTAAAGGCTTTTTTAATAAATTTAATTTTCACACTGTAAATATTAAAACAAGTATGTTTTAGAAGGTCCCCACAATTTATCACTGTTTATGAACTGATGCTTTCTGATCCAATTAGAATCCTTAAATCTACTTAATAGGCAACTTTTAAATTAAACAGACAACCCTAGCTGCCACACATTCAATAGCTACTAGAAAATAAAAAGAGAGCAAGGAAGTAAAAATAAACCCTCTAGTAAACAGTGCCAGAGCAAAATCTTTCAAAAGATACTGTAATGGAGTCCTACAGTTTAAAATGTTCGAAGAGTTACATGTCCTTTATTACATGTATGAAATATTAAAATATTCAGGATATGTCAGCTATATTATAATAATTGCAGGTAATCACTTTGTTGTGTTATAATTATTGGCTCTTCTGTCTGTCTGTTCATCATCATTTTTTTTCTTTAGCTAATAATTGTTCAAAACAGTATGATTACATACCACAACCAGTATTTATTAATGGAGCTAAAAGGTCTTAGTACCACTAACAGTGGGTGCAGCATTCCAGCCTTCAGTAAAATATTTTGGTAAAACTATCATAAAATCAACTAGGAATATTTTAATTAAATTTCCAATAAAAAATAAATATGGTGGTCCTTTGCTTACTGTTTTTATAATTGATTTATGGTATTAGCTATTGTGTTTCGTTTGCTCACTTTCAATTATAGTTTTAATTAAAATTTAAATTATTATGGTTTCTTTTTTATTAACTCAGTTCCAGGGTATTATTTCAAGAAAAAAGAAACTTCAAACAAAATATTTGCACAAATCGGGTTTTTTCATTTTATTTTGTGACATATTTTGTATACAACACCTATAATCCTTTTCAACAAATTTTGAAGTTAATTTTTTTTTTTTTTTCTGAAGTAATAAAAAAGTTATTTATACCCTTATAGCTACCACAGATTCCTAAATAGTTCTGTTGATTTATTTAACAAATAAACTATCAAAAATTAGAGAATGAAAAAACCTATGATCCTTTTGAAATTAAATTAAGTGATTTTACAGCTTAATTTACATTAATACATCAAGTTGAAGTATTTGCATAAATACTAACAAGAACTTATGTTTACTGTCATTTTCATTTCAAAATAAATTACTTGTAACTGATCAATCAAAGTCTGAATTAACTGGCTACAAAGACAAATAAAAATTTGGAAGATTTACATTAAATTTGATTTTTGATTATGCTAAATGACTGACATCAGTCCAATTGAAGATCAACAAGACGCTTTCTCTAAAATCTAATAAGCATAAAGAAAGATATTATTATGTTCTTTATAATTACGTTCTTTGAATAGATATGATAATTTTATTTTTTATTCTTTTACTTTAAATTTATTTTATTAACTATTTATTATTAGGTTCTATTAACAAAAATAATTCTGGCAAAAAAATGAATTTAATTTTACAAACATAAAAATAAACTTATATTAATTTTATAAATACTTGTCTATTAATTCGATTCCTTTTCTTCTTCAATGGTCTTCTTTTTAATCAAATTTATAATTCTTCTCTTCGTGCTATTTCTCTTCCGTTCCGCTTCAGGTCAATAACCACTAACCAACAAAGTTTATAAGTTTTTCTTACTCACAATCTCAAGCTAATAATATGTATTACAGGCTTTTTATTTCATCACTGAATTCAGATACATATATCAGGCTGATTCCAAAAACTAGAGTTAATATAATGCTCTATGTGTTTTCTCAGAACCACAACAACTCATTATAACTGGCTAAAAAAAACTAGAGAGTAATTTTGTGTGTCTATCTTATGATACAAAACAACTATACTCTCCTTTGTTTTTTTTCATACACTCTCACTTGTTTTTATTTTGCCTTCTTGATAAGCTGGATTAAATATTATATAAAAACTCCACAATCTCTAATATCACAACAATATATTTAGGTAGCAATAACTCAAAAATATTTCTTTTATTTACATAAGAATTTAATTAATGCAAGGGTGTTATGTATTAAATTCACTTCTAAAACTAACTGATTTGGTAGGTAATCAGTCTTCTGATATGAATTAATTTTTATTGGAAATAGTACAAATTTGGAAAAAAGGCTCACTATCCGAAACCACTCAACAAAGCTGACTATAAACCAAATGCTAGTTGGTTTGGAGGCCGGCTTCACTCTAGGATGAGATGGGAGTATTGAGCATGACCATATAGATTAGGATGGCCAGGGTTCCTCCCAATAAATTAATTTTACAATTGAAGTGAATCATTTTACTGTAGCTGCACAGTTTTGTATAAATTTGGAGATCAACATAAAATACATCATGTGTTCATAAATAAATAATAAGGTGAGTAGATAGCTAATCCCTAGTGAGAAATAGTTCGGTTCACCAATCATAACAAATCAGTACTACATTTATCTCCAAATCATATCTGATTTTATTTTTAGTGCTTTATTACCTGGTTTGACAATCTCAAGGTTTTTCAAGCCAGCAAAGTTAAAAGTTATACAATCTATTCTCTACCCAAAATTTCTGGGTTTTTTTTGTTAAGGTCACAATAAAATCCATGGCTCATCTTTAGACATTTAGGTCAATCAAGATTTCTGCTGTAGTCGCTGCCTCTTAACCTTTATATCATTAATCAAATAGCAGTTCATAAATTATATGTTATTTTAAATTCTAGTTAATTTATGTTGCTAATATGTTATAAAATAATTTAATTATAACTAATGTTAAAGGGGACAATGTTATACACAGACACAAAGAAGTGTATTTATATTATTTATAATAAAATATTTTCTATGACACATATTTATTTACAATCCATACAGCTACCAATTAAAGCATTACTAACAAACATTCCATTTTTAAATAAATTATATTCGCTCACGCAGATCAAGGTGTTTTGAAATATTTATATAATATTTACATGTAATCAAAAATACAATTGTATAATAAATGTATTTTTTTTTACATATCAAAGAACATATCTGTACCTCGGAGGGATACAACACTATGTCCATTTTTCAACATCTCAATAAATAGCTGTGCCAATAACACTTTTTGTTGAAAAAAAGTTTAAAACTCCTCTCCTGTAAAGTTATGAAAATGGACATAGTGTTGTATCCCTCCGAGGTACTGATATATAATCTTAATTTTATAATGTAAATACATTCTTAAAACTTTTGATTGATAATTTAAAACAGTCTGGATGCTTATTGCAAAAAAAAAAAAAAAAAGCATGATAATTTCCCAAGCTTTAAATGGTACGAAATAAATTTCCATGCGTCACAACATCAATAATGATTTTTCATTAAAGAGCTTATTTACAGAAGCAGTACATATAAATTGTTTTTGAAAGTTGTAAGATTGAAAAATAAATTCTTAATAGACTATAAATATAATAAAAATAAATGAACAATTTAAATTTATAAAAGGAAAGGATAGAATTAAGTATAAATAGTTTACAGTATTTAAAATAAATATGTTCCATAAACAGAAATAAATAACAAATTAAAGCAACATAGCATTTATGTTCTTGAAACACAGTCCCAACCAATTTATAGCTCTCTTAAAAATATCATAAGAAACTAACACCAAATTATGCAATAACTCATAGGATATTCAAGAACTGTTTGTGGTATAAAGTTAAGCTCAACAACTTAAGAAACCTTAATAGGAACTAATCTCTAATCAATAAATAAACTTCCTTTGTAAAAATATAACAGTATTTCCTTGTACATTAAAAAAAAAAATACATCTTGAGGTAGGCAATTGACATTTGAATTATATTCCTGAATAAAAATCACGAGAAAATTTATTACAATTATAATTTATAGCATGCTTATATATATATATATATATATATATATATATATATATATATATATATAAAATAATGATTTATACTTACTTCTATTTTTAGATACGGAAATCTTAGACACTGTTTAATTCATTAGGCTAATTTGAAAATAAAAAGTAATCAAATTGAGAAATCATTTATCATATTATAAGAAAAGACTGTTATTTTTTAAGTAAATTAATCTGTTTAGTCAGTTCTTCCCGCCAAAAATGATTAGACTTTTGGTAATAACTTATTTTTTTTAAATACATCATTAAACAGATGAAATTATTTCTTGAGTAGAATAAAAAAAAAAAAAAAACAACAGTTAAAACTGTTCGGCATAGGTGACCCTGATTGCAGAATATTAAAATATTATTTCTTTAAATAAATAATAGACACCACAAAATATTTTTCTAGCTAATTTGTAATTACACTATCAATCAACAATAATTTGAACAAAATATTTTTCTTTATTATTGTTTTTCGACATTTACACCCACATTAATTGCGCCTACTAAAATGATTTTGCAAGTTAAACGCTGTCATTACGTCAAATCTAAAAAAATATAAGAAGTAACATAGTTCATAGCTTTCTAAACTGCTAAGCATAAAATTAGCTAAATAAAACTATTTTGTAAAGTAATAATTTCTTCTATTAAGGCACATTAATAATTTCCCATGCTATAAAAACAAAGTGTCAAAAATAAACAAATAAAAGACACCCCAAGAAATAATAAAAACAAAGACTTAGGAATTCATCGCAGTATGATGAATTAATGAATGTAAGCGATGTCTGGTCCCATTTTTAAGTACAATTAACATTTGGAACTCTGTAATTGATCTTGAAGCCAATTGTAAACCTAGCAACGAAACAATTCTAAAGTGAAATGCTTAATATTCTAAAAATAACAGGAGTGGATTGTCTATTTGGTCATTTTGTCGCGTACATAAAAAAAAGAGGCGTTGAATAAATTATACTGTCAATGTACATTTGTTAGAAGTGATCATGATTGGATTAAAAAATATGAACAATTATTAGGAATGTGGTAAAGTTTACAATATTTACGGTCAGTCAGTTATTAACTACTTACCACTGAATCAAGGAAGTAGATAATATTATTAAGCAAACAACGAAATGATTTTTTTTTTAAACATAAGAAAATAGAGATTGATTTCCATTATAACATTATTGCCATGATTACACCTGTAATATTATAGATAAATTTTACTACTTAACACAAGAAAATCTCTCTCACGATTCTACTTCCCTTTAATATTTTTTTTATTTACAAATAACAACTCGTAATACAATTGTAAGAATTGCAATGGAAAGTATAATTAAAACAGGTTTATAGTCAGAGTCATATCCATACACTTACCTTTCATTTAAAAAATACAAGAAATAGGGCCTGTTCGCCAATTTATTTTTTTAAATATTTCAAGTCCAAGCTCAGAAGCTACTTAAGTTTAAAATTTCAGAATTTTTTCTCCATGCGTAATTAAGGACACTCTAAAGACAGAGATGCAAAAATAATTTTAAAAAAAGAGTTTTTAGAGCCAAGAATATAAATTGAATATTTATAATACATTACAAAGTGACTTTTTGTGATCAAAAGTGAAAAAATAAATAAAATAATGAGGAGTTTTTTCATGATTATTTAATAAGTTTGAAATACTCTTGAAAAGTCCAATAAGTACCTCTTGGTTTATAACCATTTAAAAAATTAAAATTTAGTACATAATTGATGAAAAAAAAAGTTGCCTGACAAAACAGTTGTAATACTAGTAACATATCACCAAAATATATATCGAATTTTGATTTAGTCATGTTTTGGTTGGTTATCAATTGTTAAATACATGCTACAGCTAAATAATATGTAAAAATGAAGAAAGCCATATCCATAAAACACACATTAAAATAGTAATTTAAACCTTCAAAAAACCATGCACTGCATTTCATGAAATGAAAGTAAAAAGAAAAACTCTTAAAACACAAAGTCTTAATGCTATACATAATTTCTAATGGCTTCGAAAAATAACAACGATAAAAATTTCTGAGCAAAAATCAGTTATATTTAACATAAACAAGACTATAAGCGATTACTTCTGCTTTTTATAAATACACTAATGAACACATCGTAACCATCCATAAAATACAATTAAAAACTATAAAAAATAAATGTAATTTACAATTTGTCTTTTGTAAATGAAATTAACAATGACAAAAGATATTGACTATTTTGTGCTTTAATAATACTCAATATTTTGAACAGTGGCCAAAAGTAACAACTTAATATCAAAGATGAATTGGATTTTTGTTTAATTTTCTAGATGCACTTTGTTTTTAAAATTAAAATATTTAATCAATCAAACATTCTTTTACACATGTAGTTGCTGAGCATGATAGGAGAGACTCTATCTAGGCTTTCTAATTGGTACCATCTTTCGTCTGGCAGTCTTTTTGTTTTATAATACGGGTCATATAAATGATCAAATCAATCTATAATTTTAGAGATTTATTCAACAACACATCGAGTATATGTTTAGGTTAGAATATAAAAATGGGAAATGTGTGATTATATAATTATTTAACATTAAAAATCATAGCTGGAAAAGCAAGCAAAAATTCAAAGACATTAAAAAAATAAATTTTTTGGAGCCATTAATAGAAATCACATAGTCGATGTTATGTATGCTGATTTAGTCAATATTAAATATATTATCAATTTTAATTATTTCTTGAAAAGGGGATATTCAGTTACCTAAAGAGTTTCATCATCAACACCTCTTGATAGTGTTCCCTCACTTTGTTTGTCCTTTATGTATACAATTTAGTTTATAATTGATTGTAAACTGATAATGGAATTTATGCCTAGATACCAACCACTGATTCTGTTCACACAAAAGAGTGTTTTGTAATTTAAACAATCCCCTTTAACGATTAGTAATTAATAATAACATTTGTGTTGAACTGAAATGTGATTGAATCTATGTAAGGTAAGAAACACAATAAAAACGCAACGAATCTGTTGTCTCTGCAAAAAATCAAATTAGGTTATGATTGGCCACATAATATTAATACTCGTCAATAGATACTCTTATGTCTGCACATGATAACCTAGTTTCATATGTATATAAAAATAAGGCTTGGCTAAATTTATTACAACCTTTCGTGAAGGTTAATGCTCCAAACCTGAACATGGTGCTCTATCCTACCAGAAGCTAGTTATATCCCTCCTATGAAATTTGGCACTTGCGCTAGTTTCAGTAATAAAAAATAATCAGAATGGATTATCATGGTTAAAGAGATTCATTTTCGTATGCACAAAAATGGAGGATATATTAGACTAGCTACTTGTAGATATTGTTATGCCTCAACCTAAATAATATAACAATCAATTTTTCATATTTCTGCAACAATCATAATAATAAGCATGATACTCTCGTAAGTAATTCTGATCAATTTCTCATAGAATCCAAGCATCTTTGATATGGTAGACTGATTATACAATCGTACAATACTTAAGTAATCAGTATTAAAAAAAAAAGATACTAACATACTAACAAATTAAAAAAATATTTAATTACAGTGTGTTTATGTATTTTTTAAAGGAATAAATTTATCAGAAAAATATGGTATCATCATAAGATTTTTCAGAGATTAACAATATAAATGCAAATTTTGTAATATGATATGATTAAATTATTAAACAAATGTAATAGATTTGATCATTCAAAGTATAAATTAGGCATTCAACATTTATTTGTTTTAAACCTTTATGTTTTAATAAGTAAAATGAACCATTTTTTTTTTGTAAAAAAAAGTTAATTCACAACCTGTAATTAATTTACATTAACTTTCCTAGTGAACATTTCATATTTGTTTTTGAATTTACAAATAGTCACATCTTTCAAAATTCGCTTAACTTGCCAGCATGTTCATGTTATCAAAGCTTGGCATAGTTCCCATTATATAGTGTTTATATGTTTCTTTTTTCATTTAATAAGAACAATGAACATTTGTTGGACTTTTGTCTAGGCCTTGAACAGAATATTGTGTCTAAATTTTTCATATATTTCTCAATTATTACTCTTTTTTGTTCATACTAGTTCCTCGTGATTTCCAAGCGTTCACAAGGTTGTTGGCAAAATATAAAGAAAACAGGTGTACCTGAATGGCTTGAATAATAAAACCATACCACAGCAAGCCGTACGGATAGTCCTGAAAAATGAAATATTATTAAATTACAGATCTTCATCTGTTGATTCACATAAAAAAATCTAACCAAGTCTTAGGGGGAAAAAAAAAAAGACTAAATTTTAATAAATACTATAATTTGAAATATTTCAGAGAATTAAGAGAACAGATAAAGTCCAAGTTGTTAGTTGCCACAGGATAATCTTGTTAAATGATTGTCCAAACAGAAATAAAAAAGGTCTTGGGTTCAAATCCATTAACTCTAAAAATAATTTATACAATGTAGCATGGTCAAATGGAAAGTGATGAAAAGAATAACCATTCTTACCTGCCACAGCTCGATTTCTTCTGTTTCGCCAGTTGTCGTGTATGTCCATACGTCTGGCAAATAGTACACTGTAGCATATAGAATTGGTAATATTCCAAAAAGACCAATGCCCATCATGAATCTCTTCATCATGACGATCCTGTTCCTTCTGACAGCAGTTAGACCAAGGAAGGTGAAAAGAAGGCTAATGCACCAGGTATATTCCCATATTAAAGGCTGAAAACAATAAATATATGAGATTCAATACTCATATTGGTCCTTAAAAAAATAAAAAATACAGTGCTTATGAGTTGTCTGGACCCGTATATATATTGCAGATATACACACGGGAAACTATACATTCAACTAAATGCAACTCCGAATGCGTGCATTTGCTATAGGAAAGAAAAAGTGGATAGGATCAATTTTAATAGTTATTCTTTCACTATAATTATAAAACCAAACACTGTTTAACATAACCAGAAATAAAACACTGGTAATGTAACCTTCCCAACAAGATAATAATCACTCACTATCTGTGGGTGAGATAACACATTTCAAAAATACAAACAGAACAACAAAATATGTCAAAGAAAGTGGCCAGCTTACTTTAGGTATTTGAAGTTCCTCAATTTCAAGAACAAAAATATCTAGCCTATCAAGTATATCTGCAGACAACTTGGCTAGCATTACAAAAAATAAAAGGTAGTGGAAGAACACACAGTATTTAAGTCTTGATTTGTTTTGTGCACTGGAAAATAGAAAAAAAATTAGAGGACAAGTAAGGATTGTTTCAGTATGTTATCTGGCATTGATAACAACTAATATAAAAAAAATACTGTTAATTTCAAACATAACCTCAACTATTTAATGTGCATAATTATGCCTTGGAATGGGAACGCGCAATTTTTTCGTATTTTTTTTTAATGATTATTAGACAATGAAAATTTGTGGTTTTAACCTTATTTGATATTGTACAGCGATTCTTTGTCTGTGAGAAAAATCTGCACCATCCGTTCCAGTAACCATAGGTCCACCTCTTGAGGCCATATTTACAAATAATTCTTTAAAAGCTACGGAAAATAATTAATCTAATTAACTGATACTAAACTCATGTATCAAACGTGTTTCAAAATTTCAATCCCTCTGATACTTTTCACAAGTTGCCCGATACGTGCTGCTGTCTAGCGTTCGTTAACGTAATCCTCTACGCTAAATTACAGTTAGATTTTTGAAATAATGTAAAATTAAAAGAAAATGAGCTGTTGACAAATCCTGAAATATTTATTAATTTACATTGTTTTAGTGTTTAAATAGATAGTTCAGACGCGTTTCTTGCTTTGAAATAATTTCAGACTTAGTTTTGACTTCACTCGTAGTACACTTGTAGATGATCATTCGTCCAATATGGCCGCTTGAAAAAGTAGTCCGTGTCTGAATCGCTTTTTAACTACAATCCTTTGTATTTAGCTATAGAAAGTTTCACTGTAACGTTAAAAATTCGTAAGCAGTTAGTCTGTGTTCATGCTGTGTGGTTTGAATTCGTTAGGAAGTTTCTGGATGGTTTTTGTTATTGTGGCGGAGGAACATGATAACCTTTCTGCCCTAACCTCCTTTCGCGCTATCCTTCTATTGATGTAGAAATGCGAAATAATGTTTTGTGCTGTGTAAAAATGTGTCGGTATTTCAGTTGTGTTTTGTTTCTCAACTGGCCCGAGCGTAGCCAGAAATATGTGTGTGAATAAGTGATGGGAGTATTATGGTTTTCAGTGAAGTGGCTTTCGAACATTTTCGGTATAACGTAAGGAAAAGGCTAGATGTGTTTGCTGTGGCGGGGTGTTGGCAGCGATAGAGGCTCTGCCTAACATGGCTGCAACGCAAGCTGAAACCCAGCAAAATGACGTGAATCGGGATATCGTTCATCAGGATCAGCCTCAAATATTGGTTAATAATTCTTTCCAAAATGGAACGGATAATGGAAACTGCCGCGGAGTTATAGGAACTGATGTAGCCGCCAGTAAAGGTAAAAAACCCACTGTACAAAATATCTCTTTAGACATGAGTCAATACCGTCAAGAGACTGGGCCCCCTATTAATAATAGTGAACAAAATGTTAACAGTTCCGAAGACAGTGGAGGTAAAATTAATAATTCAGATAAGACTTTTACACATAATTCTGAACAAAGTGCTAGTGAAGTTAACTTTGGTAAAGGGCCTCCAGACGGTCAAAACATGCAGGGATATGGTTTACCTTTCCCCCAAAGGGGAAATTATATGCATCCTGATGCGGGTAATCCAATGCATCTGCCAGGTGGTGAATCTATGCACCACCAGGCGAATTCTTATGGACATTTTAACCCAAATATGAGACATCCCTATCCCGGTGCGAAACCGCTGCCGGTACCCACTAGGCCTCCTAGCAGCGGACCCTTACCTTCAGGCGGCTTCCCTACGCATCCTCAGCAGCAGAGGTTTATGTCCAGTCAGAGCATATCCCCTCCGACTGGACCTACACCTACTCTGAATCAATTGCTACAATCGTCTAATTCAGTGCATCGTTATCAGAATAGTTATGGTGATTACAGTATGGCAAAGACCAGTGAACAGCCTCAGGGAAATATGCCATATAATCAGAACTGGCCTCCGCCAAGAGGTCCAATGGGACCTTATCCTTCTCCACAACAGCCCGGCCCAGGATATAGGAATCAACCGGCATCCGTGAGTTATACTTTCATTTACTATGCATGTTTTGTTAAAGATTCAAAAATAAAGTTATCACAAGATCAATGTTCTTATTTCTAGTAATTAAGGGTTATTTGTGACACTGTATTTCATTGCTATCAATTATGCAGGTTTACATCAACATATTTGCCAGGTTTCTTTATGGTTAACAGATAAGGTTCTATTTTTGTTTTGTTTTATTTCAGTGTGTTATCTATATTCATTGCTAGTTTTAGAAAGCCATGTGGAACTAAGGGTTGATACATTTTTTCAAATTAAATGGAGGAGAGCAAAGGGGAGTGATATTTTTTTGTGGGTATAATTTCTATACCAAATTTTTATCTCTGAAAAACATTAAAGACTAAAAACCAATTATATTAAAAATTGGGAACCTGTCACTAATCTTTTGACATTCAGTACTATATACTTCAGAATTAAAGATGTATTGTTATGTAATTATGGCTGTTTGGAAACCCTCCCTAATGCTGATGATATGGTTATTATTTTGGCCTTAATATACTTTTTATTACACCGATGGTAGCAGCATATGTTTTTGAAAATTCTTATCGGTACTAGATGATATTTTAAAGCTTGTGAAAATCGGATAACAAACTTTTAGCGACACAGGAATTCAGCATTCTTTTTTCTGTTTGTGTCTAACTTCTCTTCCCCTCCATGAATTATTTTTAACATAATAATACTTACCTAGAGTACTTATTTCTTGAACAAAATTGTTTAGTGACTAGCTTTAAAATAATTTTCAGTTCTGAACTTGGATTACAAATGTAACTGTCAAAATATCAATATATAACTGAATTATGGAATCAATTTTATAAATCAATTAAAATTTAAGGAAATATGATTTAATAAGAGGACCACTTAAGCTCTAAATTTGTTTACCTCTCTTCTTGAGTTATGAATTCTGTAATTGGCTGTTTGAACAGAAAGTTTTCTTTTTTTGATTATGAATTAGGTAGCATTCATTACATACATACTTCATTATAAAAGATTTAAGGTTGTTCCAATCACAATTATCATCATTTTATAAAACATTATCATTTTTTATTTTGTTTGTATTTTCTGATTACCTATGCTTATTAATTGCAGTTGATCTCCTTAATTTATCACAATCATTGTATTTTTAGTGTAAATATACTTGGGTAACCTAAAGAGAACTAATCATTAAGAACTAGACAAGTATATGCTTACTTTCAATTGACATGGACTTCATTTAATGAAAAAATCTTTGATTTTAGCTATGTGTCTACTAAGTTTCAATTTCTAATTTTTATTTCTAGTATTGCAGTCAATTAAAATCACCCCAATCTCTCCTTTTTCTGTACCAACTTAGTTAAGATAATGCTAGTATGTCCATTTTTATTTAAGTTGTGATTTAGTTGTCATGAGCACACTTAAAGAAATGGTATTTTGCATAGTATTACTCGGGTTTTTACTAGGTATTTTATAATCTCTCTATAGGAAGATAAATTGGTGGCTACTACCTTCATTTTATTTTACTTCTGTCAACTGAATACAGATCATCATCAAATTTTATATGTTATAGTATTTGACCAAAACTAGTTCAATCAAAACAATAACTATTATATATTTAATATATTGTAATCCAATGTATTTTGACTATTTTTGTAGTCCTGAGAGAAACTGTACCATTTTTGCTTATTGTCAATATACCCAGGCAGTCACCTATTCATAAATTAAAACCAATTATGGGCTTATTTTGTAATTTTGCTTGCAGTAGAAAACACTATTATTTAACTTTGACAAAAGGTTCACATTTTTTTAAAGCTTGGGACTTATCAAGCAAAATTTTCTGAAATAACAATTACTAGTAGATACTACGTTGTTTTTCAAAATAAACGAACAACATTGTCAACATGTTGATTTAGTAGTGAAACAATGGAAATTAAGGAATGAAAGCTCATTTTGAATTAGTCATTTGGTCTCTAAATAAATATATTAATTTTTAAATGATACTTTAGTTTTTAGTAACTTTTTTTGGCAACTTCTTTTTTTTTTAAATTATATTTCGTTACTTATGGATGTAGATGTACTCAGGCATAATTTCTTTGAACCTGTGTGACATGGAGAAATTCGATATGAAAACATTATTAATAGACAAAGAAGAAATTAAACCTAAGGTTTGCTCAGATCTCAAAAACATTTTTTGGCTATTGCTAAAATCTAATATAGTTAAGCTTAAGCTTCGAATAAAGAATGTTTTATTTTTTTTTAATATGTTAAGTATAGGTTCTCAACTGGAGATCAGCCACAGTTTTTTTTTGCACTCTTGTGTGACATTTCGGTATGTCTTTCATCTTGTTTCCATGTTCTGTTCTTATGGTATCCATATGATATAAAGATAACCATAGGCTTAAAGTCAATATTAAGTGATAGATAGCTTAAGATTTTATGTAAATATAAATTAAATATCAGCTAATTTTTTTGTAACACACTGTTATGTCTACTTTTATTCAGACATCTTCATCACATGTTCACCGTTTTCATCTCTGTGTTGTAGTAATATAGTAAATAATATAGTATAATAATACAGTAAAAAAAGTAGAGGCTTGTATTCTCTTGAAGACCCCATAAGAAGAAACATTAACTTCAGAAACTTATCTCTAATCCCTCCAGTATCTAGTCAATTTTTTCTTGGATTATTTAATTATTATGGTTTATACTTTTGATTGAGACTTCTAAGGATCCCTTTATCTAGTAAAAGAAACGCTATTGTTCCATAGTACTTACTTATATTTCTCCCATTGTATTTAAAACTGTAACTGAAAGTATAATTTAATTTCTGTTATAAATTCCTTAAGTCTTGTCTATTTTGAAAGTAGCGGGCTCGAGCCGTGGGGGAGGGGGACTGTTCGGTGCTGCTCTCTGTCGTAGCCTTGAGCACGTTTTGAGGAAGGGGGGTTAAATTTTTTGAACTATTTAACGGCTTTGGAAGTGTCTTTTTTGAAAATAATTAATCAAACGATTACTCATTGATAATGGACAGTAGGGAATTTCTTCCGTGGCTATTTATTTCCAGGATGACAAGAAATGGACTAGACCTTGGTCAGCGATTTTTGCATGGATGAATAATAAGCTATTGGAATTGATGTATTCCTTCGCCTCTTCGGCCTTGAACTTATCGTACTTTTCCTCTTTTTTTTTTCCTTGACGTAAGGCCCGTTTTAAGCTACTTGTTAAATATTTAATTTAGTTTTAAAGAACCGAAGCTGTTCTGTTTTTTCAAATATTGCAGAATAAAATTACTGTTAGTCATTTCAAAAATATATATTTAAGCCTAGTTTAATGCATCACATAATTGAGGGGTTCGTTACGGTTACAGCGGGTTTTTTTCAGCTTTAATGATGTTTTAAACAATAGTCTACTAAAACCGGGCGCTATTGTTAATCAGGACTTTGATAACTTATATGTGGAAAAAACTATATATGTTTTGTGGAAATCACTGCGTTTTTTATGTCTTCCTTTTATGAAATGGGACCTTCATGTTTGGGTAAGGGCTCAGGGGTCAAATAATAAGGGTTTCAAGTTTTGATAGATCAGAGCAGGAAAGTATGTTGGATCCCTATACGTCCCCTGAACTGACTAAGATAACTATCGAATTTAGGAAGAATGCCGTGTGCCTTTTCAAAAATTATGTAGTGATAGACTTCAGATTTCATCGTTTACCAATTTATTAGGACAGCGATTGAAGATTTGAATCCGAGGTACTCCTACGGCTGTGGAAAATTTCTACACATCAGATCCCTAAATATTGTATTATATTAATCAATACTTACTGGAAAGAGCGATTTATATAATTGGCTGTCTTTATTTTTAGGAATATCACTAGGTTTTTATTTACGTTTCAGGTTTAAAAAGGTCAACCATGGTTAAAATCAGAACTTAAAATCTTCAAGGACTTGAGAAATCTTGAAAGTTAGCGATTCGGGACCGAATGTTTTCAAGTTTAATCTGTTTTCCACACTTCCTGTTTTATATTATTGTTATTATATGCAATTAGATATCCAAACAATCGGATTAATTCTTAAATGCCCTGTATTGAATTGAATGTTATGTTTTGTTTAAAACTAATCCCTGGTTGTAAGTAGATTTGATATCAATGGAACCTTTTATCAGCTTTGTAAGAGATAGGTTATATAGTATCTGTATTTGTAATCTGATCTTTATTTACTAACAATCATTTTTGTTTTGTTTTCACCTTTTTGTTTGCTCTTCTAGCAAATAATGACATTGATTAGTTTATCACTGTTAAGCCCTCTCATACCTCTAGATTCACTCTGCACATACGACCTTAATAAAAATGACAAAGATCATCAGTTTTGCATTTGTTAAAATGGTTAACAAGACCTTAAACCTTTTTTTTAGTTTTCGAGGTTTTTGATACGTTCCTTTCGAATTTTGTTCCTATGCATACAAATTAAACAAAGAGCTTACTTCCGTCGTTAAAAAAATTTCGGTCTCCTGTCAGAAGCGGGGACAAGCGCCAAAGACATATTAGATTGATCCCCTGCCAGTAAGGTAGGAATCTCTAATTGTATCTCTATGTAAATGTCTGTAGGTCAAGGTTTTCAGGTTAATGTGTTCTCCCTTAGGAGCCAAGTCCAAGGCCCCCCAACTCTTACATAACCTATCAATCCTAACTCTTCCTTTTTTCTCCTTCCTTCTTTTATGCAAATAGTGACATTACTCGCCCATTGTTCTCTCCTTCCACTCCTCCCTCCTTTTATTTCTCTTCTTTCTAGCTGTTTTGTAAACTCTTTCTCTGTCCGTGTCCAAAGTCGTTTATCGCCGATGACATTGCAGAAATAGCCGCCATAACGGTGATCCGACCCTTTTATTATGCTGCCTGTTAAATCAAAGTATAGACTCCTATCCTCGTCCTATATCATTCTTACGCTCCTTCTTTCTCGTATTTATGGGGTAGTAGTAGACGTAGAAATTTAATACAATAGAGCCTTGGTAGTCTGACACCTTCTGGAGCAGGTTCAACAAAGTGGAAGATTCTTATTTTAGTAGGTATTGTAGGATTATAGCTCTATGATTATGGATAATATGAAAGCTGTTACCTTACAAGGTTCCGTTGCAAAAAGGATAAGAAGCTAATTGTGCTTAAGGCTCACTTGATACAGCTTATTGAAAGTTGTTTGATCAACCTCACTCCCATGACTTGATTTGCGCAATTTAGGTAAGTTTTTTTTATGGCATTTTCCAGACTTGACTAAAAACATGTCGAAATGGCGTTTGTTTTCCTTATTTAACTTGTATCTGACTTAAATATAGAAACCTCACTGTCCCATGACTCTTACGAATCCGATACTGCACCTAATCGAAGGAACAAAGGTTTGAAGTTTTTAGTTGCCAAGAAGATTTTAAGGTCTGAAATCAGTGGTAAGCGTTTTAAAATTTTCTGGAGCATCTCTTTTGTTGTCCTAACACGATCATAATTAATGTTACTTCCAAAAGTATTGCATCAATGTTAGCGAGTGTCACTCATTATATTCATTTGTTTTTTGTTCCAAAATCTTCATCAGAGTAATTTATGTTATATTGTGTCAGACAGACACATTTAGTTGGATGTTATTGTCATTATTTGGGAGGGAATGATCCAGAATAAGGTTTTTTTTTTTAAATTTTCTCATTACTCTTTGCTTTGGGACTAATGAGACCCTTGATCGTATGTCAATTATTTTTACATGGTAAGCGAATGTAGCCGTCTAATGTTACTCGTAAGTAGTGGATGGTCTGGGATTGAAGAAGTTATGCATTGTTTTTGGGTTAATATTGTTCTATTTAGTTAGTACAATTGCTTCTGTTCTATGTTTTCAAGTGCAAACCGTCATCATTATTCTTAGCTTGATGATTTTTCGAAGTAATCTTATTTCGGGTAGTGTTTACCAATTACGACCTTAATAAAAATTATGGAATGTCCGCATGAGAACTTACAGTAGTGTAGTATTACTACCTATTTTTTCTTGGTTTTCGTGTCAGCTACTTCAAGGTAGGGCGCTGTTCAACTATGCTTCTACATCTACCCTCGGTTTATCGGTAGAATTGGTTATGGTCGTGGATTTGACCTGGAAAAACCCACGTAAAACTGTCAAAGTCGCCTGAATGTACACTGCTACCTGCTGACTCGCGAAGGAAACGTTTCTTGAAGTTGTTCTCAAGTTAGTCGGGTTTAGACGGCGAAGTTCTCGCTCCTCGCGCTTCGGTAGTGTGTTTACACTCTCATTGATCCGTGTTTATTTTCGTTAGCTCGCGTTTTGTTCCAATTATTTGAAGAATGCCAGGCAATAAGCCCTTCAACATTCTACAGTGACAAACTAAGTTACTGCTTACACCAGCCAGTCCTTTTTTTTACGGGATGTATGAAAAAAAAAAGTTGTTTTACGATGGTATTCTGATTATGTGTGGTTCTTTAAATGGTGGATGTAAAGGTCACTGGAAAGTGTCTACCCCATTTAAAATTAATTTTATTTAACGCATAAGTGCACTGTTGACAGCCCACACTGCCATTTTTAAGTCATTTGTCAATGATCCTTGTGGCTCAATCTCGTAATTCGTGGGTAGACAAATAAAATTTACTTTTCTTTTAAAAGAAAATTAGTTAAGTATGCAGTACGATGCATTTAAGGGTTTCTATGATTATTTTATTAATAACATTCCCTTAATTGATATATATTATTTTTCATTGAGTTTATTAGCATTCACATCCAAAACCAGTTACTCTAACAAGCCTCTGTATGGCTCATTGGATGCCATTTTGTCACCACACGACTTTTTGAAAAAAACATTTAAAAAGAATCTTAATAATAAACTATATAATCTGAAGTAAGACAAATAACAAAAACAAAAAAATTGAAAAAGGATTAAAATTTTTAATTATTTTTCGTGGTCCTTTAATAATTAAGGCATTAAGTTATAGACATATTTCGTAAGACTATAATGTGGTCGTTTTGGTTTGTTTCATAAATTTTAAGCACTCCTTGTGTGAGATGGTTAAAAGCTGCCAGTGTGTGAGATGGATAGAAGTTAGATGTAACTACTATCCACAGATTTGAGAACAGATTTTCTGTCAACTGTGAACTGCAAATAATAATATAACCAGACAAAAAATAGTTCGTATTATTTGTTAAGCACATTAGTCCTTGAAAATGGTCTTATTAACAAATGCAGGAAATTAGTTACGAACTAAAATATTGAAAAGAAAATTAATTTGGTTGGGGATGGTGATTTCTATTGTTGTCTATGAAACATTTTTTTGCAACATCATTGTATAATTCCTACATAATGTTACGTCAAATTGTATAAATATAATGAAGCAACTGGATGATTTGCCGAGGAGTTCCTTAAAACTACGGGATGATGGAATGGAATGCCTATTACCAATAAAAAATTATTCGTTAATTGCTTGTATACTTTTTAATTTTATTTGCTACTTTATTTCATTTTGGATCATTTTCCAATTCTTTGTTTATTTTTATTTTCCTGCTTTCAGATTACTTAAGTAATCTGAATATATTCTTAGATAGTAAAGTAAAATATGCAGAATATTAATTACTTACGTTGTTTAAGACCTATAGTAAATAAAATGTTCTCATTATAAGGTTACTACAAGGCGGAAGCAATTTTTTTTTAAAATGAACTACATTAAATATTTTTCTTACTACAACCTATACCAGTCAAATAAGTATGCACTATACCTAATCTTTTTATAACATAACCTTCCTTATCCCTTCATTATAAACCTTACATGTCCCGAAATGAATAACCATTAATCTAAAAAAAAATTCTGTTTTCTTTGTTAGTTCTTTAGGTGGAGCGGAAGCACCCCCGCGATCATTTTCGTTAAAGGGGAACCAACTGTAAAAGTGGCGGATAAATTTCCCGAAACTGGATGTAAATAGAATCACCAGGGGGAGAGGTATCCAGGGCGGCCTCGCTAAAATATTGCCATGAATGAATTTAATTACTCATAAAAGTGTTTTTATTGCACAGTTAAAAACTGCTACGCTGTAAACCCCCCCCCCCTTAATACCCCTCCTGCTCCACCCCCCCCCCCTTCTGTAGCGTTATGGTGGGGAAATTTTTACCGTCTTCCCTCTTGTTGTTTTAGGGGATCTAAATTCATTTTAAACTTCCAGGAAACTCTTTTTTTGTAAATACTGTTCCGGTGTTGTATTAAATGTTGCAAGGGGTTATTATTACCTCATTGTTTTTTTTTTTTTGTATTATGTTATTTGTTGAGTTTTGTTAATTAAATGTTTACCTGTAGACGATTAATAAAAAGTTAATGAAGAGCAATTTTAATTACGAAGGGTGCTTTTCAGTTAATTTTATAAAAAAAAATTTGTTGTTTATTAAGTTTAGGGATCGATACAAGTATTTATAATTTATGTATCGAGTTGTTTTCATACTAATACCTTTGATACTCATACTAGTTAGTCGTACATGAGTTGCATCGTCTACATATTTCCCGCCTAAACTGTGCTTTACTAAACTAAATTTATTGTTTGAGTTATACGCAAGTGGCTAGGGACATTTTTTATCAATTCGGATTCTAATTCTGAGCAACAATACAACAATAAATATAAAGAGTTTGTGTGCTATTAATTATTATTCAGTATTCAAGGTAAGTTTGTTTAGTTCGGCTTTATTCGAATGCTTGTCAGTCAGGTTTAACTAACTACATTATGTGGGAATCAAATGAGTAAGCTTGATACTGAGTAAATTGATAAATATAAATGAATAAAAAACACATTAAAAATCATTTACACCGTGGTAAGTAAGTAAAAATAGGCAATGAATTCCTCTCAATTTGCATTTCTTATTTAATATATTAAGATCTTCTTGATAGTTTTCTTCCAAAAACCATTTCAAAGTCAAATGCCCAACGCTGTATGTATATTCATACCATCCTAACCCCCCCCCCTTCCCGTCAAACAAGTCTGTCCTTCCTCGAAAGTATTAGGAATTCCCTAAAAGCCGTTTCTCTTTTCAAAATTATTTACATATCATGAATTCATAAATGATAATGAAGACGGCTACATTGTTGTTACAGCCACCTTGGAATATTCATGCTTACGAATTTCTTTTTTTTTTCTCTCTTTTAGTTTTGTCTTGAAAGTTATCGCCGCACCGGTAGGGCTTATATCAAGCAATGGAATAATTATCATGGTTTTACTTACACCGCGTGTGTCTGTGTTTCTTCTTTTTCGAGATTAATAGGCACGATATTCACATGCGTTAATAAATTACTTTTAAAAAAATAACAACTGTAAAGCTTTTTCGGCACTACTGTACAATAAATATACAGTAAAAGCTCGATTATCCGAATACTCGCTCGTCCGAGGTTAAAACAAAGTGTTTTTAAAGAAAATTGTTCCATATGCCCTTGTGTTCTTGCGAAAACAGACTTTTACTTGACAACGTGCCATCTCGCCCATCAACAAACAGATGCCTGACAAATTTCCGTCTACTGTCTAATATAACTTCATCAATACAGTCCATGGATCAAGGTGTGACAGCTAGTTTCAAATAGAAGGTATAGAGAGACTTTTCGTTTTATTGTTCCACGAAGGATGTCTTGATAAAATGTGGACGATAAAATATGCAATTTTCAATGTTTGTGAAGTATGAAAAAGATTTCCTTCAAAAACGCCACAACTTGCAAAGAGAAAAAATTGAGAAGTCGACGAGGATCGATCCGCATACCAAAATCCACAGCAGTGATGAGCGAAACGACATTGAAGAAACATGTATTGAGATAGTAGAAACAATTTCTGATTTCAATAAAGTTGGCAAAGATGATATGGTTCAGTTGATGGAATGTGATAAGAAAGAATACTCCAAAGAAAGGATGGTAAGGAGCCAACCATTTGACTGATGATTCATTTGAAAAGTGAGCCTAGTATATTTTTGACACTGTGGTGGATTAATTTGATTCGACTATAGAAAATGTGACAACAGATCAACCACTAGAGGCAGTTGACTAGCTTATCACCTGTTTTTAAGGTGGAATTTATGAATATGAAAAAATTATAGCTTTAAGAAGTACAAGAACAAAGGTTAGAAAAATCAAATTTGAGAGTGAAAAAACAAACCCTTATAATAGACTACACATATTTTAATTAAGTTGGTATTATATTTGTGATTTGAAAATTGGTGTTTTTGTATATATTTACACATCGAATTGAGGTTATAAAAACAGTGTTTTTCAATAACCGTGTTTTTTATTTTCCGAGAATGTTCTTCCCGTCATTGCACCGGATATTCGAGGTTTTACTGTGTATGCAAGAGAAATGAAGGACATCAAAAAGTGAAGAAACCATGTCGAGAGATAAACGTACGGGACCTCCGTATATATATATCTGTATATTTGAAAAATGTTCCATTCAGTCTAAGTAGGTAGGTACATTGCTTCTTCTAACTTTTATTTTTCTCGTCATCGTCGTAGATTTTTTTTTAGGTGGAATCTATTGGAGTTGAATAGCCTTTCGTACGAACCCGTGAAGAAATTGCCTTTAACAACTACACTATTTAACGGATGTAGATCACCCTAACAATGCAACAATCAATATTATTTAGTATCGAATGAAGAGTTGCTTGCACTGCTCGATGTCCCCTTATCACCAGCCTTCAGCAAAATGGTAAAAACGTGATTCACAGTTCACCAGATACAACAGGTTATCTGCTACCATAGAAGCAGTGAATGACGACCCGCTATAGAGGTCATAAAGACCATTGAAGTTACATTCCGGTTCTGTGATTCAACCCAATAGCTATTTCTATGAGCTGCCAGGCCAACATCTCTTCTGTCGCTGAGCATTCCATTCTTTTGTTAGTGTATTGCCGACCCAGGTCCGTCCTTGGCTTATTTATAGGTTCACCGGTCGTGAAGCAAAAATCTCTCGAGAACTTTCTATTTTTCTTTTAATTTGGCTCCTCAGGCTACAGGCTTGCAACGGGGAACAAAGCACAAAAAAGTTTAATTAGACTAAGATAGTTATGTAAAATATCAATTTACATTTTTCTTATCCCTTTTCATGTTGTATTTTGTTCGACTTTGTCATAAAGTTATATTTACTACAAAAATTAAAATATGAAAAAAAATATCCAATTGCAAGGTAAGTAAACATATTTACAAAACAAAATTTAAATTGTTCTTCGATGGATGAATTTAAACCACATTACAAATAACATATCTGAAAATCCAAAAAATAACAGCGGTACAAGATAAGATTCCTGTATGATGCTAAGAGAAGCACTTTTTTAGTTGCGGCTCCTCAGTGATAGTTTGTCATAATTATCTATTTTCTGAATTAAGGTGCTGTGATAATATTAAATTTGTAAAGAATGTTTCTGTTTAGGTGTATGTGACGTAATATTGGGAAATGAAGGTCAGATAACTTTTAAGAGATTCATTTGTAGTCCTCGTGGACTAATATGTAATTATATCAAATACAAATTTGTATTGGTAGGTTCCTGAGGAAAGTTATGCTGGAATCGAACGGTTCAAGTTTTTGTGTAGTTTTATTTTTAGGTGAAAGTTTTGATTTTTTTATTAAAGTAAGGGCCTAAATGTTATTATTTATGTGATCTGTAAATATCAATCGTTTATATTGTGTTAAAACAATATACTTGACCGATCTAGACCACGGTTGCGTATTTGTAGTCATCGTTTTAGGAAAATCATTACCTCACTTTGGTGCTCGTTAATTTTTATGCTTCATTTACTGCAAAATTTGTGAATTTTCTTAAAGATTTTTCCTGAGGATCTATAATTGTATATAATTGTCTGTAAGTTTAAAGTAAAGGGGCTATGAAGAGGGGGGAGGAAAAAAAAAATTTCGAAGCCTGCCTGCAACGGTAACTAAACTAACTGTCACATCATATAAAATGAAAAAGCCTGTAGTATGTAGGTTTTATAAGTGGCACTGATTTTTAGCAGGGCTAATTAGTTTTAATTAGCAACATATATTCCTTAGTGGAACCAGGTGAATCTCCTTGTTTGGGGAGGCGAGAATTAAACCGGATCTCCAAGATAAGATAGGTGATTAAAACGCTAGAGACTAAAAGAGCCTAGTTAATTTATTTTGAAAATTAGAAACGACAGGAATATAAGTAAGAAAAAAAATGTTATTTAATTTTATGTGTCAAGGTGGCTATGTTTAAAATTCTAATTACGCAACTGGGAGGTACAAGTATAAGTTATCAATAGTTTTATTGTTACAATTAATTAGCTAAAAAGTATATTATTTACAATTTTTGAAGTTGGTGAATATGTTTGCCTGTGAAAGTACCTGCATACTCTACATTTTGATTTTTAGTCTTTGTTTACTCCTATTCAGATCATGAAAGCGTATCTCGGGGTGCCCAATTTGTGGAAGTGTTCTCAAATTGGCTCTCCGTCTAGCGATTTGAACCCAAAACTTGAACCTTCTTATCATGAACCAATAGCCCTTTCCACTAGCTACGCTATATGAGGGTGGCTTATGTTTAATTTATTCGCTGTAATAAAGTGGAATTAATTAAATATCTACGTTAATTAAAGAATAATAAGAGAGAAAGTGAGGGGCAGCGAGTTTGTGTTATTTAAATATTTCTACGCGCTGGTTGTTCAGAATAATGCAGGATGTTTCCAGTGATACAAGTTTAATTAATCATTAAGTTATTAATTATTGTTCATAGAGTTAATAACTAATGAGATTAATGATTAATTACTTTTTTATCACTGGAAACATCCTGCATTAATCGGAACAACTTGGAACATTCATCATAAAGTTAATAGCTAATTATTTTAATACACTCTTGATTACCTTTGTGCCTGATTAACTAATTAATGCCTGCGTGATTCTCTTGCTGTGTTATCATTTAATCATGGTTCAATACTGGCAATCCGTTCCCGTCTAGCTTGTAAAAAGATATTTTACGACCGGGGCAAAACAAGTTTATTAAAGGTTTCAGGCATTGGATAATCACAGCTTTGTAATAATCATTTACAATTCAAAACCGTACTTCTTCGAAGCGTTGCTCTGATGGGATCAGCTCCCTTGAGTATTTATTATTTCCCTTAAGTATGGAACGAGGCTACCTATTACCTACCTTACCGGATTCATGGATTGTAACCCAAAGGGTTGTAAGTGACAATATCTCTTCTAGGGGATATGTACCCATTTTTTGGGATTAGGACTTGGTATGAACAGTGACTCCTGACCTGTTGATTTCACCTTGCTTTACAAACTACAATTGGCCTATAGCTAATAGGACTGAAGCCATCATACCGTACCGTATCTTAAACTGAGGTTAGCCACGCAAACGAGACTTCTGTTTTCTTGTATACAAATCCTCATTATGACCTGGCTTACACTTGCTCGATTTATATTACAGGCATCTTTAACAAAACTTTACTGACTACCAAGTATTCAAAATAAAGTGTTACGTATAGGTGCTCTGTGCTTATTTATAAATTGACAAATTCAGTACGATTTTGTTTTTTCTTATTAAAATATAATATCAATTCCATTAAAATTGTTTTCGTGATCCAAACAAAAGTTCAATTGCTTGGTACATCATGCTTGACTCGGAATCATTTCATCCTCCCCCCCCCAATCATTTAATTTGCGACGGTTTGTAGCAAGCACCATCAAATGATAGTTGGCACAATTATACAGAAAGGTTGATTCAACGATTAGACCAGAAAACGAGGGTGTCGGGCGCTCAACTGTCCGTATAGAGAGGTCGCATACATAATGCATAAGAAGGGTCGCAGTGTAACACCCCTTAACGAACTCTACGCCCTCGTTAACCCTGCTGTATATAAGCGCCTACGCATCCGAATTAATGCTACCCCTGGCACCTGTTATTCGTCCCTGCAATTAAACCGCAGGATGTGTTAATTAATGAAAATTACTCTTGTCTCGGACACGCCAACAGTGAACGTGCAAGTAATCGTTTTTTTTTTCTCCATTGGCTCAGATGCCAGCAAAAGGATGAGTCACAAGGATACGTAAGTGGCAGTGATCCACCTAACAAACGTACGTGTCTGACAGGATCGCTGCGAATCCAACTGTTCCTCTTTTGACTTTCAGTTTACTTGTTCCATTTGTTGTAACGATCCGTCTCTCTCGCACATTTTTCTGTGTCTCCTTCTGAATTTGAAAGTATGTTCACGAAAACAAATTGGAATTCCCTTGAAATGGTGTAACCAACTTTTTTTTTTGTTGTTAAGGAGTCCTTCCACTTTCACTTTCACACTTCTCTACCTGTACCATTCATCACAAGTAACCCTAGGTTCAATGCTAGATAAACTACTTCTTGACTCCTCTTGGTCAGGTTCTTTTCCAGAATTTGGGCTCTATATTTCGTAATATGTAACAACTGTCATGCGGTACGAATAGCCGTTCGTTAATGCAAAACTTGAAGGAAGAGGTTCTACTTACATCCTGGTACTGTCCTCTATTTGCTGTACAATTATGTTTTACGATGATAACCGTAAACTGATCCATTCTATCTAAAATTATATAGCTGTATTCAGCAACACTTAAGGTTAAGCTTTATATGTTTTGTTTTAAGTTAATAACAGGGATTTCCCCATTTTATGATCAACATTATTATGGAGACATTAAAGACGGTAACGTAAAAATATATTTAAAAAAAAAAATATTTGTGAGAGCAATCTTTTTTTTTAAATCCCATACATGTCGATTTCAATAGGATTCTTACATATTTCAGTTTATGTATATACTTTATTTGTACAAAATTTTAATTCAATTAGTATAATAGTTTATTCTCACCAAATAAATATTTAAGAGTCTGGACCAAGACCTCTTTGCTTGGCAGTATTCCTTCACTTCATGCATGTTTTATTTCGTTAATTTATATTTCGTATGTATGTTAAGTTCTTAATAACTGTAAAGAAATTTTATTCAGTAAGAGTTTTATTTTCAATACTGAAAAATCGTAACTTTACACAATTAAGTTTTATTATGGCTCAGAAAACGATTTTGTTATTAGTATTATTGATTTTGTTTAACAATAGTCCACTGAAGCCCCAACATATAAAACATGCTATTAGTCATAACGCCGAGATTTTAAATTTGAAACCCCATTATTTATGATAGGAACTTGTTTTTTTTTTAGTTACAAATTTATTAGTTAATTATTTAACCTGCATTATTTTTCATGGGCTGTTTTATATTTAGTATCTCCTCAGGGATATAAGTAAAACATTCTTCATCCCCCTATGTAAACCTGGGGTTCAACAAAATTACGAATGTACTTTTGATGACGGTATTCATAACTTTGCGTAATTATATAGTTAGCTATAATTTCACATCAACATCACTTTCACACAAGATATTACCAAGCCATCGAGATCTATAATTTGATACCCTACTCCGAGGAAAATGTTTCCCAGATGGAATTACTATGTAAAATATCATGCCTGTAAACAAATTACTGTTCGAGTTTAAGTGGCAAACACGATTTTAATGTCAGTATTTAAGACTTATTATTATGATTGAAAAATATCATATTATCTTTAGTTAGATATCCTAGTTTAAATTGAACATATCCTTTTTTTTATAACAACTAACTATCTAACTAATTAATGACACATACTTTTATTTTATGGAGATAAATATATTTTTCATTTCTTCTCATTGTAAAATTTAATGTCTTAAGCTTAAATGGGGTACTCGTAGAAACAGACAGATCCACGAGTGATCACATAATTCTAATTTTGAAATAAATAAAATAAACGAATCCCAAAAAATATAGAGGCTCTATTGATCTACAATAGTATTGTTGTGCAAACCTTGCCAACGAACAATAGAACTTACCCTCTTCATGGACTAGAGAACTAATTTTCCATATTTGTATTTGTATTTGTATTTACCAATAAACTTACGGCGTCAGTATAAGAGATAAGACTAGTTCACGATCCCAGCACGCGTTCACGGGGGGGTTCTGGCAAAGACGACCCTGATAGGTCATTAGATTCCTTAAATCTAGCTGTTAGGTCTATGTGTTACATAAAAATGTCGTTGGACATTTTACTGTGGTTCACCATTGATTTAGTTCATCGATTATCTATAGTTCAGTGCACCTTGTTGACACTGGAGAGGATCTTCTTGAGAAATTATGACTGAAGGCAATGTTCCAATGGATGAAAGAACATTCTTCACCGCTACCCGATTGGCAGTAATTTCATCCAGCCTATTATTGTTTTGTTACATACAAGACGATTGGAATCTATTGGAGTCCCAGTAAAACTCAAGTAATGATGATACTCTCAGGAGGGTACTCAACAATCTTGGGTTTGTTCAGTACTCAAGAATCCATTTAAGGTACAAATATCAATCCGCATAAGGTCTTTTGCCACTCTCCCATCTATTCCCCTCAAAGCGACTGCAGATAACGAACGAGTCTCAAAAGGGAATAATAAAATTTTCTTTATACTGCTCGATGACGACGTTTTTATCTGATTGGGGGTAATAAAAAAGGTGAAAGCGAGCCATAAACTTGGTCGGGTCCGTAAATGACAGCGGGAATAAAAAATAAAAGGAAGAGAGATAAAAAAAAAATCCCCATAACGAAAGGACCCCGGCGCCCGAGATTTCGATGCCACTCAATGACATTTCTGGGGATGAAATATGTTGAGTGCCTCTCCGTAGCTCAAGTTTTGATTTATCTAACCTCAACATTTGTATTTATGTTGGGTCTTGGCAACAGTCTTGAAATGCTATGTATTCATGTATGTTTATGTTATGGGGGCTAGGGCAGCACGATAACCTTTCATATTAAAGCAGGGAGGGGAACATTTTGAATGTGCCTTGTAAACTAGTTCTGTAGGCCGTGGTATAACTGTCGAAAAGTGTTTTTTTTTTCATTGTTATAATTATTTTGTTTTTTTAATATTTACTATCCTCTTTTCTTTTCGTTGTTACATTAAAGTTACAGTTGACACTCTTCGAGTCCAGAGTTTCATTCATCCATACGTTTTGCTTTCATTAGAATCTGTCATTCTTGTGGCTGTACTGTATCATTTTGGTAAGAAGTTGTAAAACTTCATGAGAAACTATCTACTATGTTTATGAATGAATAAAATTCATTAATTTTTTTTTAATTTAAATGAGCTTGAAAATGTATAACATGTTTGTTTTTATCATCGAGCACGGCTCAAAATTAATTATGATCAGTTTTTCTATATTTTTGCTTTTGCAATGGATGACAAAAATTAAGTTAAAAAATAATTCTAACATTACTAGTTTATCTAAAAGCTAAACTAAGTGACAAAAGCCTTTTCTTTTTCATGCCTAGTAACAAGTTTTTTTGTTTTTTTTTACCCCCTCCGTACATAGTAAAGTTTTAAAAATATTTTCTTGAGAAATTGAAAGGGCTTTTATACTGCGGTAAAAAGGTTTCTTGTAGATATAAAGTGAAAAATATTGATGTGAGTGTGAAAAAAAAAATAGTTTTGCATTATCTTGTTCGTTTGTTTGTTAAGGAATTTATAATATGTAAGCGAACACTTTCATGAGTTTATTATTGACGACTAGTTTTATGCTGCCGTCGACTTAGATGTTTGAAGAAGCTCTTTTGGAGGACTCCTATTTAGACTCTTCACAGTTTTTAATGATTCGACCTAATCTGAGTGTACAATATTACTAAATTGCACCATTTTATGTAGCATATAATCCCTTTATGTAAAAATGCATATTTATTTTCCATCTACATTTCATTTAGATAGGCTTCGCTTCCCTTCGTCTTTAGGCTAAGGCAGTCAGGCTGAATAGTAATTTTGTTTATTCCTACCTCTACTGTTCGGAACAGTCCCTGGATTATTCAGATGCGCCGCTAACATCCAAACAAAATTTTCGTGTTTGAGTGCTCAAAGCCGGTATAAACGCGCGTGGCCAATAGGATCGACATAAAACATTCACCGCTTAAACGGTGAGTGTTGGTCGTTTCGGAAGTCAAACGAAAACCGATCACCATTATCCTAACTGCCATTACTCTACATGGCTGCGATTAATTCCGAAACACACAAACAGATGGCGTTTCGCCGTTCTGACATGGTAATTGGAGGGCTAATGGAAGCAGAATACGCCGGCTCCCGGAGGCACGCAAGGTCGCTACTACATATGAAACCTTAGCCGTAAATAGAACTGGAGTCAGCTGATGCCCTGTATTTATAGGTCGAGGTGATGCGGGTGTCCATTTATAATTAAACAAGAGAAAAGATAGGAACGGTGAGTGTTTACATTTTTCACTATAAATAAATTAGAACACACAAACCGGGAAGCTAGCCATTGAATCCCAAGCTGGATGAGGTCCAAGATCTCACCAGCCGGTGTATTGACCTCCTCCGCGAATATATGAGCTCTCTGCATCATCTGTTGATCGAACGTATCTAAAACGTCTTCTGGGAACTGAGGGGTTTGCATTTGAGCTACGGGATTTGTGGACCATAAATAGCATGTTCGGGTGGTCATTCGTTCTACATTTAGAGAACTGATGTGACAACTCAGAAAATCTGTGGACAGGCTTCCGCTTTGTCCTCCAATTGTTACTGGGTTCGTTACGTAATTTTACATAGAAATAGGCAAGGGCTCCGGTGAACTACAGGTAGTCGGTAAGAGTAAGGAGAGCGAGGTAGCACTACTTACTAAAATGTGTGGGCATCCGAAAGTTAATCTTTACCTAAGCTTTATGTGCCTGTTTTTTCGTACGATGCCACGGGACACTTCATCCTTCTACCTTCGTCGTTGATACTGCCTTCCAATGGTACTTTGTGCTTAGGGTATTTTGTAATGATAAATCGGAAATTGCTATTTCTTGACCATCGGACCGACACCATCAACTTGGACGTCTGCCAGTACCTGGCCTGCTTTGTGTCCCCAATAAGACCGAAACCAAACCAGTCGTGACCGCAGAAATTCGTTATCATAGTTATGGGGACTGGGCATCTCGTTTATATTTTGTTTGTTTTTTTAATTTTTATTTAAAAGGTCCAGGGCATTATGGACTTCCACCATTACTTTTTGTGGTTATTGTCATGCTACAACTGCCAAGAATTTTCTCTGGCCTCCATAAATGGTCACATGGTTGGAGACGAAAGTCTCCACAAAAAGCCTTCCAGTTGAAAGACTGAATTACTACTAATTTTCGAAAATGTTTTTTTTTTTTACATTTTCTGATTAAATAAATCATCTGAATATTCAGCGGGTGGACAACTAATTTTTACGAATATTAGGTTAACTGTAATTTTATTAGGACATTTATAATAAAACTATTGAAAACTCATTCTTTCAATTGAATACATCATTAATTTCTTGGATACATCACGCTCGGTTGCTAGTATTCCATCATAGGGTGTGAAGGGTAGGTTTCTATTTCTGTTAGAATCCTTACCTCTTAACAAATTATTTAATTTAAATAATTTCAAGTTTTGAAATAATTATTTGCATGCCTGAATCAGACTTTTCATGAGATGTTTTAATAACAGTGCAAGACTGGACAGTTGCATTCCCCAACATGTATCTAGCCACATCCCATACAACGAAAACCCTAAAAATGTACCTACCTCACAAAATAATTAAATCACATCCCGGAATTAGAGGAAGTATTAGCATTGCTCTCTAACGGTATGATTGGTTATACATTTTTAATCGTCCCGTGGGTGTAACCTGCTTGCCGCCCATGCACCACCCTACCCTTCCATGCAATTATGGTGATGGGTTTGATGCGAACCTTTATATATACCATTAACTATTAGCTATTAGCTATTAGTACCAATAACTACAACTGAATTTTTTGCCAGATTTTTTATTTTACAAATTCCTTTGATGCTTGGATTTAACATTCCACATTTAATTGTTAACAATCTTGTACAGTCAGTTATTAACTAGAGTTGTTATTTTCACAATTATAGTGCTACTAGTAAAAAATTGGGGTTTTAGGAACATTTTATGCTTTGTTGTAGTTTGAAATTCATATATATATATATATTATACTTATATAACTGTGAAATCACTTAATGATTCTAGATATTTTATTAAGTCCTGTTTTTATAGAGATTTTGTAATAATTATCTGGTACAGTGTATACTAGTTCTGCTCTTTTAAAAAATTCTGTTTCGGAATGTTTGGAATAAAAAATAAAAAAGTTTATAGCGTTTCGCTAACTTTAGAGATTTCCAAAATCTTATTTGTGGATGCTTTATTGCTCTATATCTTGTTTGTATGTTAAAAGACAACAAATTATCATTTGTCCAATACTAAATCCAAGTGTGATTTTTTTTTTTTTTTTTTTTTTTTTATGATGGGTGCAGGGTAGAAATGTATGCTTAAATTTCCTTATCAGCGGATCTGTGACGAACATTCCTACTCTGGACCTAATTATGTTTTTTGTTTTGTTTTGTTTTGTTTTTTAAATAATTTCTCCAAAACGTAATTAATTTTTCAGGAACGAACTTTTAATGGAAGGCAAAGCGCGACATTTATTCGAAGCGAGGTAAATTAAAATTTCTTTTTCATTTTGTTCATATATATTTTTTCTTCAACTATTTCTTCTTCATTATTAACTTATTATTTTCTCATTATTTTGTATAAGGTGGACTGTAATGTAGATATTTATATGAAGATCGATTTTTATCACAGCTGATGGCAAATAAATTATTAGTTTTGTTAATCTTAAAAGATATGAATGTTCTGATCCAAGTTAAGATCTTCTGGAGGTTTCATCGTTTTTGATATAAACCTTAGCGAAGGTACTTAATACCTACTCGAACTGATAAATGTCTTCGTTTTATCTGCTAACGCTGTAGTTTTTTAAGGGCAGCTCCTGACACTAACGGGCGTGTTTTTATCTTATCTTTAGACGGTATAGGTTGTATGATTGATTGGGTTGTGAATCCCGGTGTAAAGAGAACCTAAGGCCTACCAGTAGGTATGCTGTTCAAATTTTATGCCGTAAATTAGTTTGTTTGGGTTCGAACGCTGTAAGGAGAACTGTCCCCGTATTCGGCAAATTGTAATCGAGTCACATCGTCACAGATTCTGGTCGTTTGTTCGTCAGTTTTGTTTTGTATTTCTGTGTTTTCCGCACTTTCCGTTAATGTATCCTAACCAAAAAATAATCAGAAAATTTTGAGGTATTGTGGAGGAACACATACATACAGACGTAAGGCGGCCATCTTTAGACTCGGAACTAATCCGCCTGGAATCGATATGTTTTTATTTCCATTATCTTGTTAGTGCATGATTTATTCTATCGATGTATCACTTATAACCATAGATGTCTTAATTAATATTTACATCTTAATTTCTAGATAACAGTTAATGAAACAGGCTTAAATGCACCACGTGCTCTTTGCGTAAAAGCAAACGAAGTCTTCAACCGTTCAACATGGACTCCAAAGCATTCTTAAGTCACTAGCTCACGTTTCTCGGCCTCTTGCTGAATTTTGCACGTATATATTAGTGCTACGATCAGCACGATGGACGATAAGTGGCCCATAACTGAACTTAAATGGTCAAGATCGCGTGGATACAATTAGTTAATATGAAAACGGTTACCTTTCCGTTATTTGTCTTGTGATATTCAATTGATTTTACCTTCAAAGGCAATAATTAGATGTTTTCAGCTTTAACAGACTTTCATATCAGTTTATGGAATTATCAGCCGGAACACATAAGCTTTTACGAAACCCCTTCGTTTATCTACTGCTCAACTTCGGATACTATCTAGTTAAACTTCTCTTACCTGCCAACTTCAACGCTCCTAAGTCGGAGTTAATTACTTTTATCTTCAATATTTGCGTAACTATTTCGAAGTCATAGAAAAAAGTAGTTGATTATTAACTCCCTAAGGTTTTTTTTTGTTTGGAGGATGGGTGGGGGACTGCCTGGGACTCACTCAGGCTCGTAAGATGTAGAAATAGAAAATCCAGTTTAGATAACTCCACCTGCCGACTAAGGTTACACTTTTTGGTTACCTATTGTTTTGATTTTAACCCACAATCAGTTTCTGTATCCCGTATGACGAATTCTGTCATTCTTAAAAAACGACCATAGTTACCTCGACCCGCGACCAAAGTTGAATTCCAGAACGTCCGATGACTACAATGCGTTCGATTTGATAGGTCTCTGTTTTTTGCCCCGAACTACCTTCCAGCTGACCGGTCCCTGTATTGGCTCTTCCATTCTGACAGATGGGTTCCCTCAGTGGGTGGTTGAAGGGCTACCTGAATCCCTCGTGGTTTTTCGATAAGCCTCGTCCATAGTTGGAAACTTTCGTATTGTCTGCCTAGTAAATTTTTTGTATGGTTCTCTTCTTGGCAATTAACTCATATGTATTTTTAAGAGTTTATATCTATTTCCTTCTTAAAGGGTGTTAGGTACGTGTGTGTATAAGGCGTGAATAGGTTAAAAATTCGTTGTCGTGTATGCATGGCTGCTTTCCCGTTATCCTGGACCTTAAGCCTCGATATGTACTCATTTAAACCCCTTTAACATTGATCTAAGACATTATGACAAAATGACCAGGAAATGTTGGTCGTGATGCATTTTTAGGATTTTGTGGTTTCAAATCTAGAAGCCTCGTGCCTGATATTCCGTTGTTATTGGTCCCCTGTTCTACTTAGAAACGAGCAATTTAACATGAATGGAACCTCTGGTGCCAAATTAAATATTTCAACTCCCTGATTGTTTGTATGTATCGTATGTTTGTGGCATATATTTATAAAAGTCTTTAAAACCGTTTTAGCACCATATTAAATTCACCTCCCATCACAATTGACTTGAATTTTAATTGGATTCACAGTTCATCCGCACTCAAAAAATCTGCAGTCGAGCGTATTTCCTGTTGGTCGGGTCATCATTCACCCCCCCCCCTATTACGTATGTTCCCAGTAACGGGTATTTTTCATAACGTTTGGAAAGTCCCCGGACTCCCTTCTTCGAAATGTTCTCCTGTAATCATAGCCGTACCTGGAAGAGGAGCCGTCCTGTTTACCCCCTCACCTCAGGGTCTCTCGTTTGTTTGCCCGATCCTATTCGTGTTGTCGACGGCAAACTACATCCCATAGACAAACAACAAAAAACAAACTGGAGGCATCTAGGGAAAGGAGAAAAACACCCTAGGCCGGTGGAACAAACACCGACAGCGAGATACTGTGTCTCTGTTGTTTGTAAACAGCTCGCTGACGTATCGTACTGTTTTCGCTACAGATCTCGCTTTCTGACCTGGTTCTGGCCTGTTCATTTCAGCAAGGATTAATTGCACTGCACTCTATAACAATATAGGTCGAGAGAGAGGGAGATACCTATGATAGTTTCACCAAGTCTGGTTTCTGTGAGCATGTGGGAAAGGGAATTAGTGTCAAATGTTGTCCACTAAAATACATAACTTGAATACTTTAATAAAAATTGTCGAGACAAGTGTTGAACCTATTCTGCCGCTCAGAACCGATACGGGCTCGAACGACAAAACATGCTTTATTGTTACCTCCCAAAACTTTGTGTTTTTTGGAATATCGTCGAATTTATTTTGGCTTTACCGCCGTGACCATCAAGAAAAAAGTATAACTTTAAATTTGAAATAGAATAGAAAAAACTTGAACACCTGAAAGTCAGAAAGAAGCATACCGTTAAAATTTCAGAACGATTGTATTATATTTGCAATTGCACTGCACTCGTAATTTACTTATTTTTATTAATATAAAGGTAAATTAATAAATGGAGAAAAACAATATTTACAAAACAAATTGTAGAAATTCTGTTTGTTTTCGTCGCTCTGGTGCTCTTCCGAGAAAAATAAACAGATTTGTCTTAGCTTCTCCCTCGTTTAATATTTTTACTAACTCGGAGGCTGTTTATTTATTGAAAACATTTCAACTGAAGTTGCTGTCCAAAGTAGGTCGGTCATGAAGTAAACAACAGATTTTCTTCTTACAGGTACCTAATAGTCACACTCCACCATCAAGATACCAATCAATATACCTATTGGGCCATTATATGGTGTTGTGATAAAGGAAACAGAATTGATCTAGATTATATACGAGTTTAAAATCTATGTTTTGTATTATTAATCTGTTAGTCTGCCAAACCATTAAATTAGATAGATCAAAGCAGGCCAGTCTTCTTTCTTAATTAGTAAACAGTGATTGGAGATCATACTTAAATGATTCGATGATACTTTGTTCGACATAGTAACTATCTTAATAACAATGATTTCACTTTAAAGTATGCTAATATTCATTATTACACATCTTCACGCTGCTAGGAACAGCAAATTCTCCACATGTTGATTGAATTGTGGTTCTTTCTGTCTTGAGTTATTCTCTGCCCGTTAACGAAAGGTTTTTGCCTAGGCACTAACCTACCTACCCCCCAGAATATATTCTATAGATCCTGGAACGTCCTTGGCAACTGGAAGGTGTTGGAAATTTACCTGGGATGGAACAATGTACTCCGATATACGTTGAATAGTCCCTGGCGTGTAGACGGGGTCCGCATGTGTTGTTGACGGTCGGGTGATTATGCCGTCTAGACGTTAGTTAGTTCCGCCAAGCCCTGTCGCATTTGAGTGCTTTCAAGTGTCATGCCGGGTAATGACGTATTTGTGTGTGTTCAGGGCGAATAGAATAAGGGAATCAGTTGGACGTGTGACAAGTCTCCTATTACGTGAATGCTGGTTGGTGTGACTCGATGTAATGAAAAACGTTGTACGAACTTTTTTATCCAACATACCTTTTAATAATTATAAATTATAAACGATTTTACATTTTTTTTTAAATAACTAAATAAGGACGAAGAAAGTGAGAAAAAAAAACGATTTCAACAGATAGAGGGTCTCAACTTAGTACTTCGTGTTCCTCAATCGATTGTGAGAAATTAATCAATAAATTCGTAAAGCTTATTCTTTGCTCCAAAAGTCTTTTAGTCGAAGTATCTTTAATTAAATTTAAAATGGTAAAACGAACCTGATATTGACTGCTGAGTAAAAAGTAGCGTAGTTAACAAAATAATTGCAAACAGTAAACATAATAGACTTAATTTTTGCTGAACAGGACTATAATAAAACCCGTTGTCTTGTCTGCTCCTAAGAAAACTTTATCTTAGCCGTTAGTAATTAAGCAAATTGTATAGTGTATCAATTTAAAAATCGTGACGTGCTGTTGCTGTTTCACGGGTGTATAATATGATGAGGATTTAGTGGACTTTAAGAAAACATAATAAATTTAGATTAATTATATTAGATTATATATATATAAACATTATTATGATAAAATTACAATATGCCTTATAGGGCAATAAGTAATTGTGATAAATGTTCTCATTCATACCACATTTACAATTTTCATTCACTCGCTCATTCAAACATTGTATTTTACAGTACGTACTGTAAGATCAGTAGATTAGTTATATAAAAATTATTATTTTTTGGGGGGAGTAGTTCCAAGAGACGACTTATAAACTGCTTTTGAATGTGTGAGCTTGTAAAAATAAATCGATAAAACATGGGAGACAATCAGGAGGGAGTAATTAGAAAGGTCGTTGAAACCCTTAATTGTTTGATACTGCACGCTTAACTGAATTTTTGTTGTCAATGTAGCTCTCACCCGGCGAGGTTCAAGATCTAAATCGAGGAGTGAATTAAAATTAGCTCTGACTTCGTGTCTTCAATCAGAACTCTCGATTTCTATAATTGGCCGCCGAGTTCATTCGATGACGGCTGCGATTAGATTTTCAGTCATCGCTTGTTTGAGTGCTCATGATGAAATTGACCGATCGTTGTTTTTTTTAGCGATGGTCGTAACTATTTCCGATCTACTAGTTACTCCTCGATCAATCTGTTGATGGTTCTAACCCGTTATATTTTTATAGCATTATAGAGTACATTATTTTAACAAGAAAGCTAACGGTTGATTTTTTCGTTTAGTTCTGACTTATTATCCTTGTTGGTTCAACTCAAAGAAGTCCTTTATACCTCATTTTTCTTCGTAAATGTATATAGTGCTGTGATTTCGTTGTCACTAGACTTATACGAACATGCTCGGAAATGCAACTCACATTTCGTTGAATCATTCTTTTATTGTCACTTCTCAATAGGACGAATACCGTAGTAGATCGTTAGACTGTCTCGAATCACTTGAAATCTTTTTTTTTAATTAATACTCTAGACTGCAGATTATTTCAATATTTTAGTTTAAACCGGACATATTCATATCATGACAGCGAATGATAATTAATCTCATTGTAATGAGTGCTTGAAATTTGCTTAATTGCCCGATTCAATTGGCTATTAGTGATCGATTAATTATGCCTCGATTTGTTTGAACAATGGAAGCGGTAGCAATTTGGCTCTCACCTGCTATATTATTGTATTTTGCTAATTGCATTGTCCTCAGAGACAACTGTCGTCCACGAAGACGCTTAGGCAAGCGTGATCGCAGAGCAGACGTTTTATAGCCTGACTTAATAAAGGTTGCGTGCGGACTCAATTAGGCAATTGAAATCTACTGGATCGCTGCTTCCTCTATTCCCTTGTGCAACGCTTCTCCTTGTTAGTTTTTTTCCCCTCTTATTCTTCATTAGAGTTATACTCTGCGTTATCCGGTCGGACCTTGGTAATTGTCCCATTATATTTTAATTTTTTTGGCCAACAAGATGGAAAGAAATTAGTTTGTTGTTATTATTAGTCTGCGCGTTGGGTATTCATGGCGAATGTATCACACGATTAGGGAAAATCAAGTAACGTTTTATTTATTTACAGGCCGTTGAAACGAACTTATTATAATATACAATTGTTTGATAAATACTAATGATAAAATAATTGTTTGGGTGTGGAGTGGAATGGAATTTCCATGCGAATTGTTTTGATCAATTGCATTGGTCAAAATCCTTTCGATCCTGGGTCAAAATGTCGGTTTAAAAGAATGGAAATGGAAATTCGGTAGTGTGTTTGGTAGACGTATTGTTGTTCATGAAATCTTCCCTACTTGTTTTTAATTAGAGATATAATCTTAGGGCATTAAATAATGCGTTGGCTAGGTTTCTGTGAGAACCATTTCAAAGTTTCTTTCCTTTTCCTATATAAATTATTCAATGGCATATAAATTTAGAAGTAAATGTAATCTTAATTCCTTATCTAAAGGGAGTGGCCCTACTTCTATTCAGGTACTTACCGGTAGTATGCCTGTTCGAAGATAGCGATTGTAAAAACGACGTAATTGTCGTTGAATACCTTTCAAATACATTGGCAGGAAGTATGGAAATATCTAAATTAAAAGAAATCTGTTTCGCTACCTTTTTAAAGTTTTACCTCAAAAGCTAAGTTTTTTTTAAGTTACAATTGTTAAGGACACGTTTAATGACACTCAAACTAAAAATATACTTTTAATAGAAATATACTAGCAATAGAAATTATTATTATACTTTTTTTTTCTCTTTTTTTTTTTTAATATAAATGATTTTGAATAACAATGGCTTTGAAGGCCTTTTACTCTTCATACTATCGAAAAATGAGTGGATTCAGTTGACACCCATTGTATATTTAATGAAAGAAAAATGTTTTTTTTCCACGTATGAAATGTGCAGTGTAGACAACTTCGTAATTACAAAGTGGAGGGAGGGCGGCATAGAGAGTGAGGAATTATGTTAAGGTGGTAGATATAGAGGGGCCTTGCATGTCTGCCAGCAATGCCGTCTATGCATCTGATAATGGAGTCATCAATCTAAATCGCTCCCATTAAACAATTACAGACCGTCCTCCAGAGAACACTGTTGCTCCCCCCCCCCCCCGACTCCGTCTTTGTGGAGGATTGCTTTCTGGGAAGCTGATGATATAATTGATCTGGGGCCCGAGGGGACTGTCTTAAAAAAAGAAAGAAAGAAAACAAAAATAACGCTGCGTTTGGCTCCCGGTAAAACGCGCCACCGCTACCTTCTAATTAGGTAGTTATTATTTAAAGCTGGAGGAAGCTACCTTCCGCACAACAGATAAAATCCCTATCATTATCACCACCAGAAACAAAAACATACCAAATAGTCGTTCAGGTAAACGCATCTTCGCCAATTGTCCCGATATAAATTTACTTCTTATCTCGAATTATAGAATGACAGTGCAATTTTCGGAGTTGTCAGGTGTTGATATCATGTAACTAGTTGATAAGTAAATAATTTACTTCAAGTACTTGAATGATATTGACAGGAGGCACTTACAGAACGGTTCAGTGTTATTTGTTTAAAAAACTTTTTAATAAATAATTGAAAAAAAAAATACCGAGTATTTTTGACTTGAAGTACTCCATGTTATTTGTTAAACCATCTCGGTAATTAAAAATCACGAATTCAAAAATCAACGTTATCCTGTAAATTTTATCTTGGCGTACTGTGGTGATATTATTGTCAGATCATGATATATATAATTATCTGTCAATTTATCTATAATGGATATATTCAATTTTCCTATTTAGTAGCTCGAATAGTAAAGCTTAGAATAGTATATGTTTTTTGTTTTTGTTATCTTACCATCAGCCTTGGTTTGATGGTGTGTGTGTGTGTTTTAATATTGCGCTACGTGTGAAGTAACTATTTTTAGGCATTCAATTAAACTAGTTTGCTCCCGGTAAAAGAAAAAAAATTGTATTCTTCAAAATCATTTAACTTACATATTTTTTCGAAAGTTTCAATAAGCAATAATTGCACCTCGGTAGAACTTCATCGGTTACAATAATGCCACTGCGCAAGGTTATTAGTCAGTTCAGTCAAGTCATGTAGAATGTATATCATTATACTTGTTTATTCATTATATAATTTCTATAAAATAACAAAACCTGTATATAATGTAGTGATGCTACAGGAAATACAAAATAATTTGTAAATAGATTCGCCAGAGGATCTATAATTATATATAATTATCTGTAAATTGAAAGGGGCTATGAAGGGAAAAAAAAAAAAAAAAAATTCGAAATCATGGACGTAGCATTTGCATTTGACACCTTATGTTTTATAAGTTCTACATAAAACAATAAGTTGTAATATAAGTTGCAACTTTTCATCCTCTCAATATCATGAAATATTGTTGTGTTGGATCGATGTTGATAATTCTTAATTTATTTGGTAAAAGTGTGTTTAGTAGTAAAATTATTTTTTAAAAAGCTGTGGAAAAAGGTCTTTCTAAGACGAGTTTTTTTCTCTACTTTCATTGATATGACTCAGATGTAGTATCAAGATGTGCTATCTCGAAGAAAATTGATTTTTGATTTATCGCACCATCATCCTAACTATCAACTTTAAATAATCTCGGATCGATAGATCTAAGATTATGTATCGGTTGGAATATAACGAGCCATAAAAAGAAAGGAGCCCTTGATGCGATTATCGCTTCCAGTCGTCTTGTGAAGGTCGTACTTTTATTCAGCATTGCCCTCCTACCTTCCACATGCCTTAACGCCAGCCCTTCATCTGCCTTACAATGGAAGGGTACTCTATTGTAGTGATTTGGCACAAAGGTTTGCAGGGTTGAGGGATATCAGGTTATGTCTGGAGGGCACTTAAGTGCAAGGGTTCTTGCAACAGGGCTCCAAGTAGTGTCTGTTTCTGGTTTATATTATTGAATTTTCTTCTTAATTTGCACATTGCATCTAACTCCATACACAAGATCCAAGTCCATCGTAACTCGAAACCGCAACAAAAATGTGCGAAAATTTCACAATGCAGCTATACGAACTGAATAGGCGTAGCACGAATGTGGACCGGGAAATGCCTGAAATGTATATTAAATGATCCTGTAAAAACTACTTATTTATATGTAATTTGTACTATGTTATATGTTTGTGTAAAAAATACTTTAATTTATTCGTTAAACCATCTCAGTTGCCTTCACATTCCACAATAAATACATAATTTCTCTTGTTGGCTCCTCAAACTTAACTCTCCAGAATATCATTGAAATTGTTTTTCGTTGTCTTTTTTTAATGTGTCCTCAAATGTAGAGGATAATTTAAACAGGGTTCAAAAGGGTTAGTAAAAAAGTTAGATTTTTTTAATGCTTAATCTGTTTTTAAAATTACTTCCCCCCCCCTCCCATTATAAACCACGTGTAGCCCTCGATAGCGAATATAGTTTTAAGTTTGTTTTTGAACTGATGCTTCATAGTTTTGACCGTGAACCGTGAGTTTATACATAAGTTGATATATTGCAAGTTAACTTCTTTATTTCCGTCTGGTAATGATCTCATACTAGGAGGACCTGATGCAGACATGCTTAGTTTTTTGATGAAACGTCTTGCATTGATAAATTAAAATTCACTAAGAATGAAACGGTAGGGAAAAAGTAAAGGCGTTAGCCAGCCGTAACCGAAAATTGACTCCCCATCCCGTTTCTTCCGACTAAAGGAAGGTTTGATCTAAAAAGAAGTGACGGGAGTAGAGAAAGGAAAAGTTTATTTTTCCCTTTTCTTTTGTTTTCCCATCTCCCTCCTGAGTAAAAGCAATTATTTTTCTCCACTCTCTTGCGGGACTCAAAGGGAGTGGAGAGAGGTAGGAAAACACTCTATGGCTAAATGATAAGTGTAATGCTATTACGGGAAAAGGGATCTTTTCTTCTCTGCCAATATTCCACATCTTTCTTCTACTCCGTTAGTTTAAGAAATAGTACTGCGAATGGCAATTTATACACATCGTTCAGATCTGCTCTTTCGCAATCTTTTCCCGCTTCGGAGCTGTGTACTTTTTTAAGTCGTAATTGATTTTTATGTTTTATGTAATTATGAGGAAATTTATTTTATTTTTCAAGTGTTTTATGTTACGCCTTCGTACGTTAGTTGTTTTTATGTTACTTTCAACAAAACTAGTTGATCCCAGGATCAGTTAAACCTCTATAATTTCAACATTAGAAAAAAGACTTTGTGCCGACCAAGGTGTTATTTGTTGTATTTATCATTTTATACAAACGGAATTATAATCATCTTTTGTTAATAGGTGGTAATCCATTGACTAAACAAATAAATAAAATAACTTAACTTCATCTCTCTTAATTGTGAAAAAATCTTCATCGAAGTACACATATATTTTAATTTTGAAATAAAAATATAAATAAAAAAACCTAATTAAAAAAAACTTGATGGTATAAGAAAAACATTTCATCATAATGTATTTTGTTGGCCCGTTGTTTGAGCAATTTTCTCAATCAATGATTCTTTTTATGTTCAATTTTACGTTTATGTTTGCTCGTTAATTGTATAAAAATATTTAAAATACATAGTCAAGGTTATTTTAACTATTGTAGTGTACTTGCCTTGTCAAATATTATAATTTTCTTAAATGTCTGAGTATAATCCTGAGGATTTCTATTGATAAATTGATAAATTAAGATAATGTATAGAATTGTAAAAAAACCAACTGTTCGTTAGTTTTTATCAAAAAAGTCTTTATTGTATTTGGTCATTGAAAATTTCCTTTACTGGAATGAAAATAACATTTTAATTCATAAAATATTTAAAACCGGAGGTGAACATTTCAGCAATACGTCATTTCCATCGTTGGGTCTCAAAAGTTATAAACTCAAAAATATTTTTTGCGTTACTGTGTTTATTATGGCCTCATTCCAAAAATTGAGGTGTTGAAAAGTGGGTGACAGATATATTTTTACATCTAATAGAGATGCTACTGGAGTATCAATTACCGTACAATTTCAACTTTTTGTACGCGTTAATAACAATATGAATTGGACGTATGTATTGTTGATGCTTTATTTGTTGTTATTCTAATCTATTCCGGCACCATTCTTATGGGAAGGTGCAATTTACTTATAAAGTCCAGAGGATTTTGAAGCATTGGCTAGTTGCTTTGAAAAGAAAGTTTTTGTTAATAATTTCGCCAGGAAAGGTCGATTATAATTTCATAAATTTCTACACAGAGAAGTTAGTAGCTCAGCTGAGGCGTAGCCGTTGTAATTTGCCCTAACCATTCGTCTAATTGAACCCCCCCTAACCTCGGCATGGGCCGGCTAACAGGCCTGCAAGAATCGAGACCAATTAGCCACTATTTACCCGCCCTGTCTGCCCGACAACAGGCTCCCTCAGGAATTAATAATCTCTAAGCAAACAATTCATTAGGCTGCCTGGGGTGGATGAAGCTCAGTCTTGAATTTTTCATGTTCCCCTGGAGAGTCCCTATCCTGCCCTTTCCATTCTCTCTTCAGTTTGCCCCCCTGCGAACCTGTACTTTTTTTCCTTATTCACGTTTTACCTCTCGCAGAGCCTTGTCCTATTTTTTTAAATGAATTGCGTTCTAAAAATGCTTGGATGTAAAAAGCAAAATAATGTTTCGTCTTCTTTTATGTAGACGCCCTATGACAACGGAAAAAAAATCAAGTAAAGCATAAACACAATTAAGGGTTTTGCTAAGCGAAAAAGATTTTAATGACGTTTTGCAATTATAGGGCACTAATGCCCCAACACATTAATTTGTATGTTACTCAGTATGAAGAGAAATTGAAATTTTTTAATGACCCTTACTTATTTTTCTTGAAGTGGTTTTTATTTTTATCATCGTCAAAAAGATGCACTTAGCAAAATATGTCTCTCACTTGTTTTATTAAAGTTGCGAAGACGGTGTTAATACGTCTTTGCAATTATAGTACTATATTTTAAAATATCAAATACAAATTATAAAGTGTTAGTCCAGATCTGTGTACATCCAGATAATAAAATAAACCTTCTAAAAATACAGAAAAAGGTGTATTATTTTTTTTTAATACTAAGCACATAATGACAAGTTTTAACCCAACGTTAAACGAGATCTCCCAATGAAATTCTCCGTCTCTAACTTGAACAGGGGAGTCGCAAAAAATTCAGATGACAGATTGACAGACCGACGTATGGGTGAAAACATGATTGGTTTCCCGTTAAGGGGAAAAAAATATTACGAGCACTAAGGTTTGTGTTTTACGAAACTAGCTAAAACGTTGAAAATACTTACAGGCGGTTGGTAAAGCCTTTGTAGCCAGGAGAATGGGAACTACGCCGAGTCCGGGATCCCCAACTTTCCCTAGAAGGTAAGGCACGCGGAGGTACAAAGAGGGCGTACAGAAGCCGACATAGTTGTCAAGGATGCGGGGGTCATGTACCTGCCCCTGACTCAAGCACAATGCATACTCTACTGCGGTTAGTGGTAATTGCCCATAATCGACCCATTATCTCCCATCGCCTCTTGTGTACCAGTCCGCTTTCTCTACCTGCAGTCTCTTCGGTCACATGCATAACATAAAACTTTTGACCCATGCCTTAATGGAGTGGTAGCAATAAAAACCTAACCCCATAATGACCTCACCCGAGGAGGGTTGATGATTTTTAGCTAGTTAACGCCTTTTATAACCTGACTGAAGTCAGTTGGTACCTGGGAAGGATTTATGACTTCTTAGTTGACAGGCGGTTGATTAGGAAGATAATTTATATTTATCACACAAAACTTAGTAATAAATAATTGTGAGAAATGTTCTCATTCATACCATATTTACAATTCTTCATTCGCTCGCTCGTATGTACAGTACACATGGTTGTCACCTCCCTCGCATGCGTAGGAGGGAGTGGAGTGGGAAATCGCTCACGCTCCTCCTTCAGCCACGTCACCGAGGCGCTGTGTAGGGGGCGATCAAGACCGAGAGAGCCACAGACGCTCAGGACTTATTAGAAAAACTGGCCATTGTCAGCAGGACATTGCCACTGTCCTGTATTTATAGCAGTTGTCGAGGTCCTGCCGGTTTAGTCCCAGAGGAAGATTATAGGGATTTGTTGTGCAATTTAATGACTGCGCTAGGGGCTAGGGGATTAGGGCGGTTGGATAGGTTACTATGGATTTTTATAAACTTGTTCTAAGAATTTTTGATTAAATGGATTGGATACGATTGATGTTCGACTTTTTTGCCGTCCTCCACAGCTCTAGGAAGATAATAATAATTCACATTGTTACACATTCACTGGAACAAACTATCTTTTTGTTTTTGTATGCAATATCTTCCCAATTATAGTAGAACATTTTGACCAATTCCCCAAATTCCTTCAGCAAAGAAGGTTCAGATTGGTTAGCTTACCATTGCATATCAGTGTGGCGAAAGATTTTAACATTTTCTATTAAATATACTATTCATTATACGTGAATAAGTTTTAGTATGCTACTGAATTGTATTGCTTCGATTCGGTCCGGTCTGATTAAGTTGTACCTTAGATATGTCGGATTAATATTAATAAGCCCTTACCCTTATGCCCTAGTCATGCATTACGCATATCCAATTCAGTATATCTCTTTAAGTAAATAAATGAAGATTTGACTATAGGTTATTCCGGCACCTGTCACATTATACTTTAAACTCATGCTGGATATACGATTGATTATATTTGAATAGACGATCATTCTGCTGTATACCATACTAATAAATTATATATCGTTCCAATCCAGCTCGGAATATTATAGTAGCATTTGAATAAATTATCTATCTGACGGTGCTGCACGTTAGATGTGTCGGTTAGAATGATATTAATACGTATTAGAGTCCGAGCATTTCATTATACATTGATACTCATGAAATGTTTAACTATAGGTGATGTCACTTGTAGCAAACATATTCAAGTACATGTCATGCCATATAAGGCTTGTTAGGTGTCTTATTATAACATACGAGTTTGACCTACTGTAACAATATTTCCTATTAAATAACGTGAATCAGCGATTATTCTGGTGTATTCATATTATTGGCTAATATAGCTTGTTCGGATTTGGTCCGTATGAGCACATGTCTATTATGCTAACATTTGGCTAAATTATATATTTGAATGAATTCTACGTTAGAAATGTCGGGTTGATATTAATTTATAATAACATCCGAGCCTTGCATAGTATATTCCGTTACATAGAATAATTCAATTCATTATATTGAATTAACGATTATTCTGAGGTATACTTCTGAGTTATAGCGGCACGGAGTAGCACATTCAATGTTATGCTGCTTTTGGAATAAATCATCTGTTTGATTAAATTGAACGATCGATATGTAGAATTAATAGTAACGTGTTTAGAATCCTAGCCTTGCATAACGTCGTTTCTCATAGAAAATGCAGAAGGATTCTCATATAAACCAATACTTAACTGATGCAAGTGATTTAATATTATTCTGTTTTATGATATGGCATTCTAGTTCAGCATTAAATAATATTAAGTATTAGATTTACACTAGATAAATATTTTTAAATTGTACCAATCCGGCCCGGAGGACCTCATAATGATATTTGAAGAAATTATCTAATTGAGTTGTACCTGTCAGATTGATATTAACAGGTCCAAAGTCTTGCATAACAAATATCTTCTGTGAATGCTGCAGAAAGTAGAACTCAAGGGCAAACTGTGAGATAATTAGTTTTAATTATACCTACCTCTGGAATCAATTACACTCTTCGGAGCAGCGTTTAAGTTTTTTTTTCATTAGGATGTAGAATGTATCAAGAGCCTGAGTTGCCAGTCTTGTTTGTTCTCCCATGGGTCGGTTTCCCAGACCGACGCTTTATTATATTGATGAAATGATAGGAAGTTTTTATGGAGTCGGAGAAAGTGCGCGTGAGGGGGCCTGGGAAGGAGCTGGCTCCTTACGAACGAGGCCGGGGGACCGGTTCCCCTTCTTATAATGGAGCCAGTTTATCTACTTCCAGTCCTGCTTGCCTGTCTCCTTCGTCTTCTCTGTGAACCCTTTTTAAAAACTGGAGAATTTTAATTTAGCCTTTCCGCTATTTTCTTATACCAGGCCCGGGGGCACCATTTACAGTAGGGGGAAAAAATGGACAGCTCGAACAGGAAAAAAAAAACAACGATAACAAGGAATTAATGCATTTTCTCCTTCCGCCTTCCAGTGGCCTCTGATAATTAAGGCAGTTACATAAAAATATGTTTATTCGCCGGACTATCAATCTACAGTCAGCAACTAATCGGCGATTTCCTTATGAGTGGATACATTTTTGAGATATCGCCTTTGGTTGATGGTTGGGTGATAGAAGAAAGCTGTACATCCCCTAGTTCTCCTATTTGTGGTACACATCTTACTTCCGTCCTGTAATCATTTTACACTATAACTGAATGAAACATACACAGTCGAAACGTCGTACATAAATAAATCTGAAAAATATCTTAAATCTTTCCCTTACCGATCTAAGCATTCAATAAAGAGGATATGAGAGTTGCCATTAATAGATTGTGGGATGTGTGATACTTATTATTTTACTTGCATATTTCTTTATTACATATTTTGGTCCGCCATGCCCTCTAGCGAATCCTCTTGATGGAGTAACTTCCTCTTGACCTCCCGTCCATCTATTTTATCGCCTGTCGTCCTCTTTTATCCTTCGAAAATTATGAATAATGACGAGTCTTATAAACGCATAGGCCCCACTTGTTTCATGTTTAGTTCAATTTTGTTGTAATAGTTCCCGTTATTGTAGTTTAATACACACGCAATCTTCATTATCTGAAGTTTCGTGTCATATACCTTAAAGATGAGAAGTAAATCCCTAATTAACAGGGACTTTTTTTTATATTAAATATATAGTTTAATTGCTGGTTGTGTGTATAGTAATATCTTCCATCTTTTTGCTCCCGCAAGTTTTTATTTCTATTCACAAGCGCTTGAAGCAGCCTATACTCCCATGCTCAGCACTTGAGAAGGAAATAAGAACTTTAGACTTGCCAAATATCTTTGGGCTCTTTCATGCCATAAATGTGGGAAAATTGCCTAACGAAGAAGACTCGAATCATTTTCTTTTGAATAATGAGCTGTCCTGCATAAAATTGCTATTCCCTGTGGATATTCCGTTTGTTAGAAGGCACTACTAGAATTATAATTATGCCCTTGTACAATTATTTCCCTACAGTAACTTAAGGTGATAAACTCAAAACACAACGCTAAATTGAAAAAAACAATAGAACCAAAAGAATAAAGTATTGAGTGGAAGAAATGAATAAAAGTACATGTGAGGAGTGGACAGAAGTAGGGTAAGTTGTAGTAGGGTGGTAGGGGGAGAAGTAGATTATGAATGAAGCACAGCTGAGGTTTGCCCATTCATGAATTCCAATGGGGACGGCGGCTTCCGGGGGGGTTGTCTTATTTTCTACTTGTCACGTGGCACCGTAGCTCTTCCCAACTTTATCTCAAGAGTAAGTCGGCTTTTATCGGTCCCGATATTTCTTCTCTTTACTACCGCTTGTTGTTAGGATAAAACCAATCCCCACTGGTACATTTATAAATTTACTATTTTTACGAGTTGATTAATGGATTAGCTGCCTGCCAATTTTATTCAAAAGTTTTACCTGCAAACGTTTGTTTACACTTTTTGAACTGCTGCATATCGAGATGTTCAGAGGGAGCTTCGTGATGCTAAAAACTAAGAGCTTAAAACTTTAATGTTAACCTTAATGAATAATTTAATGTTGCCGTTTTTATGTGTCCTCGGCCGCAGGGGAGGGGAGAAATCATATATATATATATTTATTGTTTTAAATAAAGTGAGTAATTTTGACTGTTACCGTTTTCATAGAAACATACTGATAAAAAGCGATCGCAACAATCCTAGCTTTACACATTATAATTTATGTAACTTTATATGTTTACAAAATATCATTGGCATACGCTCGCTTATGTTGTTTTTTTAATTTAATCAAGATTTCCTTTCCGTCCTTTATGTTTACTCATCTGATTATTTTTTCTGCGATCCTTTGATTTATATTAAATACTAAAATAATATTTTCTAATCAAGCAATTTTAGTGATGTCAAATCTGTATGAATTGTACATGAATGTTCAGTGTGTAGTTTCTTAATTTCTATTTTTTTTTTGGTTTCAGGTAAGTTTGTGATGATGTTCTTGGTGTATTTTATTGAATTGTGTTTTCGCCGGGAAGTATGTATGTATGCACTTAATTATTATTACAGGCCTGCCCATATCAACTTTAAGAGTTTTATCGATTTCAACTAATTCCTAGGCTCTGTTTCATAACAGTTGAAACAAAGAAATAATATTCCTAACATTTTCAAACACTATATTGTGTAAATTAATTTCATAAGAATTACGTTTTATAAAAAAAAAACATTGAATATTGTTGCTGCTTTAGTAAGTTATTTTCTACAAAAAAAAAAGTTACTTGTAAAAATTGTGCATTCTTTGAAAGTGCGTCGATTCAACATAATATCCACACTTATTTATGACATAATTTCAAATTCTTGTCGTCATGTTTTCATATTAACACTAGCTTTAACCTCGTGTGAGCCTATTAGGTCCGAACCAAGTTTCTTTAAGTAATTCTCGATAATAAAATCTGGTAGACACCTCTAATGTGTCATTAATTGATTGGTCGTTTAAAGTGCTTCATTTGATCAGTGTCTAAATGTTATCCATTAAACTAATTCATTTAGAATTAATTGTGTTTTTTTTTAATCAGAAATGCTTATTTTTTTTGAATCAGAAAGACATTTTTCATCACGTAACGAGCTATTTATTAAGTTGGTGTAAGGATGTTCACATTCATCTTTGCTTTAAATCTTTGTACTTAGCTAGCAAAGTTGAGTTTAAAAACTGGTAAATAAAGCATACCTTTCAGAAGAGATCGTATTAATTAAACATAAAATATTTTATGTTTCTATTTTTATTAATTGCCTGGGGGTATTTTATATCAGCTATTTATATATATAATATGTAAAATTTATATATATATATATATATTGATTAGAAATTTACTTGGCTAAGAGATGGTAGGGATGAAGCAGAGTTGGAGTAGCGCCTGATTTGATGTCAGGAAGAATGCCAAATTATATTAATTGGAATGTGATTATATGAATTATTTTGATTAGTAATAATAATAAAAAGCTAGCCTACTGATGGTCCATGAATCAAATAGTTGAATGTAGAAGCTAGAAAATAAATAATTAATGCCCAACTTGTATCAAATGGATATTTATGTAAATAGATTGATCTATTAATTGCGACGTTTATGTAGGCTAATAATCGTGTTTAATGCTCTTCTGACATTTTCTTATCACACGGATAGTCGTGGTTACATTCTTTAATCAACATAAATAAATAAATACTACCAGTATTATTAGAAGACACATAGAAGGGAATTATGTATTGTAAGGTTGGCATCATTGCTAGAGAGGACAGGCCGAACCGTATTGGCAGAAATGATTTATCGACTGACGGGGGACACAGAGGTAACTAAGCCTGCCCCAGTTAGGAGAACCGTTGCCATGGTCCCCGAGGAGCAAGCCGTGGATCTATCCTACGCTGGGGAAATCAGGGGTGTGTTGCCTCCAGTCTGTCGTTTATGTACACGTACATTGCTGGAGGGACTGTACACGTACATTGCTGGAGGGATTGTACACGTACATTGCTGGAGGGATTGGACACGTTTGAGGGCGTCTGTTTGGGGGATTCCAGTTAACAGGAAATTCATTAACTTGAAGGCATGCCAGCATTCAGATAATGAAGGCATTCATTAACCAGAAGCATTAAACTGAAAAAATACCAAATGAATTAAATTTATCTAGTGTATTAACAAAGTAAGGTTAGTAACCTAATTTGGTAATGTTGTTATCAGCCTCGAATTTCCTTGATAATCCTAAATTTTGGCTGTTTACTTTCATGCCCCTATTTCATTAAAACAATTGATTAAACTAGGGATGTGGTAGGTTAAACTTAAAACCAATAATCCTGACAATCGCATGGAAAGATCACTTTATGCGTGGCAATATTTCTACTAATATTGCCTAAAAATGTTTATGATATCGATATATTCACTTAGTCCTTTGATACCTAAAAATGAATCTTTTTTATTATCACGTTTATGTGGCCGGCTTTGAGATGGTTTCACAATAAATTCGAAATTTTTTTTGCTTCAGTGGTTTAATTTTTAGTTATTCTGTTCGTTCGTATGTAATCGCCGGGAATACACCAATGAACACCCCCCCCCCTAAATCCCCTTGAATCAAGAGTATCCATCTTGGCCTGTATTGCTATGACATAGCTGGTCGGTCTGATTACTCTGCCGTGGCGCTGGACCTAGTAAATTGATTACTAATGATGTCAACAGTATCTTAGGAACGGGGGGGGGAATTTGATTGATTGAACACTAACCGATGACGTCCAATATCTGACCCCTCCCACTCCGGTATAGTTTACGCTCGGCTCACACAGGCGTTATTAAATATCGATTATTAATACACCAATTTTACACAATAACTGTAATCGAAATGTATAGGGCGCGCTACGTTCGCACGCCTTAAGTAGTTTAATTTAAGTTTTAATGTTCTTCTATTCCAGGATTTTTAGGCCTTCATTTTATCTCCCCCCCTTCAGCCAATTTTCATAGTTGCTCTATTTGTTGATGCGTAATACTTGCATTACAATTTTATTTAAGGAAGTAATTTACTTGCCTATACCCATATCATTTATTCTGTAGAGATATAATGCAAACATTTTATATTAAAAAAAAATTTGCGAGAAAGAATGATGAAGTCTTCTACGAGACTGACAGAACTAGCGGAGTGTAAGAGATACAATTCTCTCGCTGTCTTTGAATCGACAGATTCTTTTAAATGTTCTACCTACCAGTTGAATTTGATTTTCCCCCCTTTAAATTCATTTTAACTCCACAATCCAACACTTTAATCTTAGTGCTGGCATTGCATGTTATATTTTCTACGAGAAATTGTTTTATTGAAATTACACCTTAAACGTTTCCTATTCCTAATTTTTTTTTTTTTTTGCTTTTCATAGGATATGCCTGTAATATTATTTCCGTGAAAGGATATTTTTATAACACCATTTGCCAGGTATTGTAATTTAATTCCAGGGAGTTGTATTGTTTTTTTTTTCATTACACTCTTGGCAATAAACCTCTACTTCATATAATAAAAAAGAAAAGGAGAGAGAATAAGAGTTTTAAATAAATTGCTTCTAGTATCTCATATTTCATTTTATACTTTTATTCGTTTTTTCCCTCTGATGTAGACTACCCCTCTGTCGTCTTTCATTTCGTAACTCTTTCACCATCCTCTTGCTCGCCTCATCTCTTCTTTCTTAATTTCGTTACCTTAGAAATGTTTAAATAACATCTCTTGACTTGAAGATGCGTATTATTCTGCATTGTTCTAATTCACGCTCTGAAAATATTAAGTAGGCTTGAGCAATGTATATTTAATTATGAAGTTAGGTTTATAAACAATGTTTACCGTTGTTCTGTTCTAAGGAATTAATAATCAAGAAACCTTCTCACGAAACGTTGTTTGTATAATTTACGAAACAATAGACGCACGTCATCATTCTCGAACGGGTCTCGGGTATAAAAGTGACGCAAGTTCCAGTTATAAAAACCCATTTATTGACAGTATAAAACGCTTTCGCTTGGGTTGAATCTCGTAAACTTTATAAGGGAAGGGAATCCCTATTTCCCCTCCGTAGTTACTGATAAGAGAAAGGATTGTTCAGTTCAGGCTGGGCATTTATGCTTTGTTAACTGTGCAATATTTATGTAACCGCGTGATAGGATTGTGATAATGGCAGCTGTTATGCTCTCAACATTTCCTCACATTTCAATTTCTTGCAAAATGTGTTGTTTTTTTTCCTCAAAAACAGAACCCTTGTTTTCATGTTTGTTTGTCTGTTGTTATATTTATGAATTTCTTCATCGAGGGCCTAGGAGTAATAATTTAAACCATATTAGCAACATCTTTATAGAGAGAGGTTGGTCAATGTTTTTGGAGGCATGGTAGTTGCGATTGATACTACGATAACGCATCAAATAAACAATTTTGACAAACTGAGTAATACACGTAATGCGAGTTCGGACGTAAAGGATTACAAAAAACTGAAACTTTCTTTAAAATCATGTTTAATTCTCAACTGTCAAGGGATTGACTAAACACAACTCAAATAATTTTGTACAACCTAATCAAAATGTTGCACAAGTCCATAAGAACGGTTACTTATACAAAAAAATATAAAGGTATAAATATAAAGAGTTGTCAAAAGTATAACCATGGTTATTAGAGATAAAAAACTTAGTAATCAACTAAATGCTATACTGTTATTCTGTTTTCAACATACCGTCCTCGAGAAAGGTCTGTTTAAATGCAAAAAGGTACTACGAGTTTCTGAATAAAAACTAATTTCCAACTGATGATTGATGTCTTGAGAACATCCATTGTATTAAAAATATGATAATAATCAAAGTTGTATGAAAATGCAGTACCTTCAATTCTAACTATATCAACTGCCTCGATTTTAGAGATTTGCTTCGAAACGTAATCACAGAATATATATAATTCCGCAATGCTAAATTAGAGTATGCCTGCAATAAGTTACCCCTACATCTCTATTTTATCATATTTAGTGTATGTATTTATATACTTCAGAAGGCCATGATGTTAATAATGATATATTATTAATTATTAGGTAGGCTAGTGGTTAGAATAAGGTTTTAAGCCGCTTTTCGGAGAATTCAGTACTACACTACGGCAGGTAGATATAACCTTCATTGGGATGGAATAAGTGATGTTTGGTAATCTCGTGCTAAGAAGGTTGCGAGCATTATGGTATAATAGTTAGCTTGAGTAAACACCATTGTCACGAATAAATAAACAAAGTTATTAGCCCTTCGGAGGTTAAAAGCGGTTGATAAAATGGAATGGTACATTTTCCAACATTAGTTGCCAATTACAAAGGTAACCATTGAAAGGGAATTTTCTACTACCTACTACCGCCCAGTTAACTCGAGTGTAGTAAATTCGCTGGAGTGCAGAAAGGGCATAAAAGGAGGAGGGGGGGGGGTTGTGAAATCGACCTTCGTTGGCGATTAACCGTCCAGTTATTCTGACAATCTCTCTTCCTGTATAAATAAAAAAAATACGACAATAATTAAAACTATTGCAGGCAGATAGGGAGGGGGAGGAGAAAGGTATCGGGTATCGAGCGGTACCCGCCTCCCACCCTTAGCCCTAGGACGCTTCCCATTGGCCCATCGACCGCTCCCCCACTCCCTTTTTTTTTTTTATCATTTTTAGTCCCGCCATTAGGGGTGCATCCCAACGAATCCTTCCATTTTTATATATTTCATAAATCTCTCGCTTTCTTTTTTCTTTCAAGTGTATTTCTTTTTTTCTCTCTTCAAATTTCCTTTGACAAAATTTCGGCTACCAATTAACCCTTAAACTCCGCTAGGGAGCCCCTTTCATATTCCACCCCCTTTATAAATTGTCTGGCGATGTGGGGGTCCATGCCTTTCTGTGCGGTTGCATTGTCTGCATTCACGACCGCGACACAATCCCCGGTTCTTTTGTACCCGGTCCGGTCCTTCATATTTCTCGCATGTTCCTTTCTTTCTCCGGTTCGGTGAACGGCTGTTCACAGAACGGAGTCTCTTTGAACGTTTAAAGATATGAGAAGTGTCCTTGTAATTATTATTCCTGGCATTAGGCTTTCTTGAATTAATTCTCTAATAGCTTAGTTTATAATAGTAATCTTTGTGTAAATTTGTTTCAAATTGTGGAAATATTATCTTTATCGTCATATTTATTTCACTGTTTATCCATGTATGCCTGCATCAGGTCCTGATATGCGATAGTCTGAGCGTGGAAACCAGATCTGAGCTGGGGTAACGCATCGTAGGGCTGCGGAAATTTAATTCGAATTTTGATTTTTGTTGAGGATCAGCTTTAGTATAAAAAAGCATGAGAATTTTTATTATCTTTAGATAAATAAAAGCAATTAATCGATGTGATTAAGGCATATTATCAACAGTATTACCACTATCTTGTTCGCATTAGAATCTGATGGAAGCATTCATCGTATCTCCAAACGTCGACGATAAATAACTATAATGATGCTAGCCCACTCAATAACTATGATCACTGTCTATCAACAAAAAAAAAAGTAACAGTGAAAGTTATCCTCACCGCCTGCACATAGCAATTATGTGTCCCTCAAGAGGCTAAGTGGACTTAATGAAGACCTATTCTGCAAGAAAAAAAACGCGTCTTTTTATTTATTCGTGTACATAAATACATATAGTACATTTCAGGCGTTTTATAAACTTTTTTACAATGTATAATTCATCTGATAGATTTTATTATTAAATGATTTGAGTTAAATGAATATGATTCCATTTCGAGCAATAAATAGCTAAATATGGGTTAAAAAAAAATTACGCCGCGTAATACATGTTTTCTCCTTTATTGATTAATTTTAGTACGGTAATTTTGGGCCATTACACATCAATCAATAAAACAAAATCCCATCATGAAATTTGGCGCATACATTTTAATAACACACAATTTTTTTCAATCGAATTCAAAATTTCGTTTTTGTATTTATAAAAAAAAATTACATTCTAAGATTGGTTTGGTAAAGTAACATATCAAATTAAAGCCTTTAAAATTTTGAAAGGAATGGCAATAAAATCATTTGATTTCTGAGACTTCAAATTCTAGACCATATGTTGATTTGACATGGAATGACCCTGGCATAGTATTTAATATCATTTTATAAATTAGTCATTCTCGGACTCCATAGAAGTTTTGTAAACGGTACTGGTAGATCCAGAGTGTGCTCTTCCTGCCTTAAATGGGAGTGCATAAGGGCGTGACTTCACTCAAACAAAAAGTACTGTTTTGTGGTTTAGATGTCCTACAATTTTTTTTTATCATCGAAAAAAAACGAACCGAAATGATACTGATGCATTTCTGATTACCAGTTGCAAGTACCCTGTAGTCTCATTTGCCCGCAGGTGGTACGGACGGCAGAGTAACGGACTTTTTTTTTTTTCCGGCTGGAAAACCTCCATTACACTTCGTAGTTTGTTAAAAAGGTTTATAGTTCAAGAGTAATGTAATTAGGAGCGGCGAATAGTAAGAAAATCCATTGCTCTTCTAAAGTGAACCATCCTCTGGTATCATAATTGAGAGCCGCGCGTCCTGAATATAAATTGCCCGTAATCTGTGATTTTATTTTTAGTTAAATATAATCTCCTTTGAGTTTCGCTTAAAACAAACACAATCGGCGATCATTTTTCTTATATTATCTGAATGGTTTGAAAAAAATTCGCCAATCAGGAATTATTTATTTATATATATCGGGGATATATTAAATGTATATTAAAACGAAATTAAACTCAGCTAGGTAGGACTAAATAAGGTACCACATTAATCTCATAAATCAATTTTGAAGTGCATGCTATGACGGTAATTACTTATCTCATAATCTTATCTAGCTTCGGTTAATTACATTTGATAGGGAATTTATTATTAGTATATAATAGTTTGTGGTTGAGTAACCCATCGAAGTCTACCCAAATTTTAGGTACATTGGACCTGACCACTTTTGTACGCCTACTTCATTATAGATTCATTTACAACCATTAATCTAGTTTTTGACACTTGTTCTTGAAAATCTAAAATAAAAAAAACTCATTCTTCGAAAAACACAAGAACTGTCGAAAAAAAACAAAAAAAAAACAAATTTTTAGGATATCGTCGGATTTTTCATACGCTGAAACTTGTTTTCACCCTCTCTGTTCTTGTCCTAGAGACATGAAATGCCGGTTTCCTCATTAAAAATAATGACAATACCATGAAACGGAATTAATGATGAGTTTTATAAGTGACAAATTAAAGATCTCGTCGTTTTGATCATTTGATGGAATTTTGCATGTACTGTTTGCTTCAGACACAAATTACGAAACGCCATCAGATGTAATAACACTTCACACGGGATTCATGTTGGGAATCTCGTCCTCTCGTTTAGCTCAGATCGTTGTTGAGCCCATTGACTTTTGTGGAGTTCCTCTGTTTGAGTCCCAATCCGGTAAGTATATTTCTTCTGCTGTTAATTATTAATTATTACAAATAGTAGTGGGTCCGATACCACAACAAAACGTTCTCATATAAAAAACATGATATTTTATATAGTTGTTATGCCTGTTGCCCAGATGGTCCTAAGAATCGAATCGAAGCGTGTCCTCTTTAATAACACGATTATAAGAAGTACTGTATGAATGCAGTAGACTATAATTACAAAAAGTCTTGAACAAAAGACCTTATAAATGTCTTGTTTATTTTATTTAAATTTGCCACTGCTTCATCAGCTTTTAAGCTGAGATATTACTGGAACATTGCCTATATGATCCCGTAATTGGGCAATTACGTAGCGTGTATACGTATGCAAGGATATATCTGCTCATTTGACTATTACGTATGTAAATTACGTTATGTTGAGTTAATTGGCCGGTATTAATTTACAATCTGTAACGCAGCCGTGGGTAATTGGTCGGCCCTGTAGAACAATGAGACAGTATCGGATATCAGGAGCAGAAGTGGCACATTAATCATAGCTACGTTTACAGAAGCCGCTATAACTCGCGGCATCCTATAATAATTCACTCCTAATATCTTACAAGGGAGAGGAGGGCTTGGTTCGGGGCTTGGCTGGTTCCACAGCGCCCTGCTACAGCCACTGATGTATTGTTATCATCTAATTAATTGTTGGCTGTAAGCCGGTTAATTGGGTTACTGTTCCGAATGTTTAGTTAATTATTACTCCTGTTTAATTCGTCCTAATTATTCTATGTCTCGACGGCATAGTGTTCAGTTTATCCGGAGAGGTCCTTGTTCTGTATCGCCTCGTCCCACCGCAAGTAGAGGACTCTTCACCCCTGGAGGATCGAATGTAGTGTTATACTGGAGACATCAGAATGAGTTATATTTGGTGAAGTCCTAATGAAGGGTTTTGAATTAACTGAACCCGTGTTCTATTTCTTGGGTTTACGCTCTTGAATTACGGCTAACTTCAAAGTGAAAAACATTTTTTTTATACAGATACGTGATTGATGGAGTATAATGAGACTAAGAATCTGTCAAAAGAGAGCTTAACGGCATCAATGATCCTCGGACCCGTTACTTTAGGTTAAATAAATAACTGCAATAAACACTTAACAGCATGCTATAAAACAGTTCTGTAATATGCGTAGGGCTCAAGTAATAAGGCAAAATTTTGGATATATAAGGCTATACCAACTGAGCTACCCTGCACGGTCAATCTTTGCAACTGGAACCTCTAAGGAGAAAGAGTCCTTGCAAACTTCAATCCTCTCTAAGTTTGGCAGGTTTTAACTTTTTGAAATAATCGAGGATATCATATCAGGAGCCACAAATTATTGTGCGGCTATGCAATAAAAGATAACCTCTACCTCGTAGAGCACGCTAATATTTACAATTCGCTGATTGCCCGAATATTTCACGGAGAAGTTTGTCTGTTCCGGAGTAGCAATTCTTCGCCATGATTAAATTCTTCATACATATATTATAAGGAGTTGTGATCAATACCACCCTTTACCTCATATATGTAAACCATAGGCACCCGATATCTTAAATTCGTACAGCTTAGTGTTAGTCTGATATTCCGTTTATTCTAAGGCTCGTATTAGTTTTGTTTCTTCATCGCGTAAAACTAAAAACACAGAGCCCAAACAAGACAAAAACAGCGGTAGAAACGTAAAAAACAAATAATGTCAAGTATAAACGAAAATACACAGGGTAGGTAGGGGTGAGTGTTGGGCAAACTGGCCCGCAAAGTCGTTATTAATCAAAGCGAATTGCTGCCAACCCAGGCCCCTCTCTCTGCCCCGTCGCCTACTGCACAGTTTCTGTTGTTTATTTATTCATAAAGTGGAGCTGTTCCCCAAGGCCGGCCCTTGACTCCTCTTTTATTTGCACCGACCTGCCTTACCGTTTGTCTCCGCTCTCTTTCCATATCCTCATTCTTCTCTTCACCCATTCTTTATTTATTATTGCACACGTTCGCCATCTTACACGTCTCTCGTGATGTTTATAACAGACCTTAACAGGACGTTGTTTTAAAACTGAAAATAAATTGGTTCAATAACCTCATTAGAGTACCTTTGAACGGGCAATAGGGCGGCTTGCCCCGGATGGAACATATTTCGGAGTGCTATTTTTTTAAATATTTTTGTCTCATTAAAATTATGCAATTTAACAAAACAGGGTGCTTGACCTCGACATTTCCGGTTAATCGGTGTGTAAAGAAAACACGTGCTCTGTTAATTTTTAATTGGCATTATTGTATGTTTTAATAAAATTATTAATTCTTTTTATTGTATTTAAGTTCAGTAATTGTTTATAAAATTTGTTGATACCGATTGAATTAAAAATTTGAGACCGCCCTAGGGACAACTAAAACTAGGTATTTCGATCATTTTAAATTATGATTTATTTTGGATTTTTCTGTACTTATCAGTTATTGCCACCTTACGGTCAACATTCAAGTCTCCTTTGAAATATTTCGTTCTGGCTTTGTTTTTATGAAGTTGAACGAGAGATTATACATTGCGTAGATTCATGTTCAGTAAGGAAATACCCGACCGCTTATCATGGGTTCAAATCCCGTTCGATGTCGCTATCTTGAGAGGAGCAGTAGCGTAGCATCCCCCGACCTTGTAACGCTCTAATGCCTTTGTGGGAAACCGCTTTGAAAATCTCCGTTGTCTTATTTGTTTTATCATTTGGTGGCTGGAAGAATGATTTTTTTTTTTGCCACTTTGATTACATTTACCTGCAATACCAACATGAAACGATTGATGATCTCCTTTTTATATATTATTTCCTGGATCCAAGCGACGATGCCATTTTTGAGAGGAAAGGGGTGTACCTCTAAATCCTCGAAAGTCCATAAAAACATATTTTACACAGGAAACCTTTAGTATTTCGAAATAACTCGACGACATTTGTAGGGAAAATAACACCCCACATAAATGAGTTTTTAAGTGAACGAGCATTACATATTTACTAGATTTTATGGAGGAATTGTACTTACAAGGTTTTATTAGTAAAATATCGTTGTGCTAAGTGTGTTCGTGACAAAAGTTGAATGTTTGTAATCACAATAATTGATGCTCATTGATTTGAAGGTATCTTTTTAAATGTCTATGGGTAGTTAGAGTATTATTGATATGCAAGCATCAGACATAGTTTTAGCCACCAGGTATTTAATTTTTTTTGTCATTTATTTTTTATTTATAGATATATTTAATTTTGTTGCCTGTTCATTAACTATAAACAAAGATTTTTTCCGAGTTCTTAAGCCCTATTTAGGACTTTACTTGGCTGTAGCATAGACACAAAGAAAAAATAGATATAGACCTTAATTATCATGTTTGATTTTCTTTTAGTTTCACTATGTCTTTTCAATTTTTTTTTTCATGCATTTGAGATCGGGCTTTTTTTTATTGTCGTATTTTAAGTTCTCGGGTAGGAACATTAATTGGGATAGATGGATGTTACGCTCAGAATAATCAGGGTTACCTTAGTTGAATATATTGAGGGATTGTTAACTGGTATCCTTGTAAGTGTGACATATCTCCAGTTCTCAGGAGTTCCGGTGGATAAGCTAAGAACGTTAGCATATCTGGTTTAACTAATGTTTGAACAAAAATCCCTTGAATAGACTATAATGACGAAAATTCTTGTATGAAGCATATATTGGGTGTTCATTAGGTAAAAAAATGACCCAACGGCTAGCAAAATTGCTCTTGTAAATAAAAAAAAACAGCACTTAAAACAAATGAAAGGGAAGAACAACACAAAAAAAAAAAAAAAAAATGAGGGGTTGTAGAAGAATAGATAAATAAATAACGGCTGTAACGGGAACAAATTGAAAGAGAACAGCCTCATCTAAAAGTCATAAAGGGTTGGTTTACGATAAGAAGATGGGAGGAGGGTGGGTGGCGTCATGCGAGGTTCCGTGCCCCCTTCGGAAATAATGAATGAACTGTTCGGGACTTGAATGGGAGGAGGAGATAATACTACACACAAACACACACAGCTACTTACAAAACTTGTCTCCTCTCTCACTCCGTCCGGGCTGTCTTTCTCCCTCTCTCTAGTTATTTATCAGGTCGCCTTCTCACTCACTCACTCACTCACTCACTCACTCACTCACTCACTCTCTCTCTCTCTCTCTCTCTCTCTCTCTCTCTCTCTCTCTCTCTCTCTCTCTCTCTCTCTCTCTCTCTCTCTCTCTCTCACACACACACACTCTCTCTTTCTCTTTGTCTCTCGTCTTTCCAGCCCGGTCACTGATTTAGTCAATGGTCCCTAATGTCACTGTTGGGAGAAATTTATATTGTATAACACGCCACGTGCAGAATGGACACCTTGAATACAAATACAATAAAAAAAACAACAACATTTGTAATCGCATTTACTCAGTTCAGTGAACAGTCTGTGCATGCAAATTTTCCCTTATTTCTACTGAATCATTATGATTTATTGATTATAGAATATTTACTATAATGATGACGTCATATTATGAAAAATATGGCTAATCTCATGAATAATAATTTTATGTGCTTAAATAATTAGTTACTAAAACAAAAACGGTTTCCTTTTTGTCCTATGTATATAATTAAACTTTTACATAAGATGATCACAATGTGTCGCAATCAGAAATTGTTTAAAATGTAGCTAAGCTATAGGAAATATAATGAATAAACTGTAGGTAGATTCATTTGTAGAATCTATATTGAATTATGTAATGATTTTGTAACAAGGGGATATGTGGGGGGGGGATTGCTTTTTATCTTAGGGTGTCGACGTAAAATTCATCCTGTCCTATTTTTTATCGTGTGATTACAAATTGAGTTACACTTAAACAATTGACTGGTTATAGTAACAAAAAGGTGAAAAACTGTCATTGAAATTCGCAACCCTTGTTTGACCCAGAGGTTTAACATGTTGTAAAGAAGTTTTATTAATCGGGTATAATTTGCAGATAAATATTAGGGAGAAACATTTTTCAAATCTCTCAGCACTTAAAATTTATCTGTTAGGTTAAGTTGAGAGCATGTGTTATTTATGCCGCTGAACAAAAGAAATTGCTTTAGCTACAACAACGGATAGTTTGCCCTCAAGTTACTACGAGATAATACCTATGTCACTCAAGTAATGTTACGTTAACTTCTCTAAATCTACAGCATACTAAATGCTTTCGACAGAATTTAAGCTTCTCTCTTGTTGTATCACAAATGATTGGAAAGTTCATTTGGTTTTTAAGGATCTAGGAGAAGGAGAAAGAATATATTTCTTTTCTGGACTATTAAATGTAATGAATCATTAAAGTGAACAAATGAATTATACGATGACAGGATTCAGCGGGCTGCTCAAAAATCGCCAGAGTCGGCCGGTAGCTGCAATAATGCAGACAAGACGACAACTTTTAGCAGATTTGGTGGAAAGCAATTATTTGAAATTTAACCGAATAACTATATGATTATGTAAGGGATATAAACAGTAGCTCTACAAAAAGTTAATATTATCGATAAATTCGTTATCAAGGTTGGTGTTCGTAGCGGATCCCTTCTTCAATCCAAGGAACATGAAAAATAGTTAAAGTCCCCTAAAAACATGATTAAGTATTAATAATTAATTATCTAGAATTTTAGTTTTGTTAGAAATAAAAAATGTTGGCATCCTAATTAGCAATATGTGACTTTTTTTTTTTTATCAATAAAGTAACAAAAACATTGTGTTGGCAACTTCAACTCAACAAATCTATTTTTTTTTTTAAGAGCCATTATACATGTGGCAATAGTTTCATTTGACGCCCTGATTATGGCTAAAATAAAAGGGAATGTATCATTAATTAGCGCGTGAAGATCTTTTTATATGATAAAAACCCCTGCTGAGTACGATAAGAAAATATTTATTCATTAGTTACTTGATCCCGTATAAACTATATAAATTTCCATTGACGATCTTTCAAAGGAGGCTACGATTCGGTATATTTTATGTTAACGGGAATTCGAACATGACTAGGACAAGGGCGCAGTTCAAAGAGCCCCCTGGTTCCAATCTCATAATTATACCGCTGTAAATAATTTATTTTATAACTTGCACAAATTTATTAGTTATGAATAAGCGTAAAACCACTTCTATCAGTGAAACCTATTAATCTAACACTTGTTGTTTGTCAGTCACGGAGCTGTTGGGGGTAGGTGTAACGCTGAAAAACCTGATTTTTATTTACACATGATATATGCAAATCCCGGTCCCCTTTAGCATAACCGACGGAGTGAATGGGTTTATTTTCTAAACATTTGCATGGCTAATCTGTATTTTAATTAATTTATGTTTTTAAGTAGATCATTTATGCGGGGGGGGGGGGCCTCACAGCGTGTATAAGCCGGCCCTATATGTATCACAATATTCCCATGGTTGTGGTAACTCCTTATGAATCTCCAGTCGTTATTAATAAAATTGTAGCTCCGTGTTTCTCCTGTCTCAGAATAACTTATATGATTTTTTCTCTTCTACGTATATGATGAATTGCCTCATTACATCTATTATTACTGGAATCATGTGTCGTTGTAACTTTCGGCTCGATTAGTTTTACATGTAAAACATTATTAACATAATGCGTATCGGATTGGATATTAAGTGCGTTATTTTTTTAAGCTACAGTAAAACGTTTCATCAATACGATTCCTCAAATAAACCTTAAAATATATTGAATTAAAGACGGATTCATGAAGATTACAGAAGTCACGTTTTTGAGAGCTTTTGTAACACATTTAATGTTGTTAGCATAAGCACTTTTACATGTTGTTCTATCTGTACCTGTTATTTTAAGTTTTTTTTTATTTGTCTTGGTTTTCAATGTGATTCAACTATTTAGTTTGTGTCATACAACCTTTGGAATTCCATACTTCGATAAATAGTACTCCTAATTACTTTTTGAGTAACACCTCATTAGCAATAAAACTGTTCGCAATGTATCTTATCGCTAAAGCTTGTTATTTTTAAACGTGTATTTAAGTTATAGAATTATTACAAGTTATTTATTTTAAACATTATTTTCATTTTTGTTGCCCCTGATAGTGCCCAAGAATAATATTTTTCATTTCATATCAAATGCATTTTCTTGCCAGGATGAGCCAAACTAAGGAGTATTTGTGAAAAAGGATGAACTATTTTGTATATATATTTTTTTTAATAATTAAATTTTTACCAGTGGCATGTGTAAGAGAGAGGCCAGGCACAGCCATAAATATTTGTGCACATTTTCTATTCAGACTTGTATTTAATATGTTCCAACCAATTTCAATATATTGTTTCTGTTATATGTTTAGACATTCACGATTTTTTTTATTCGCAGAAATGGTAATTTTTAGTGACCGAGATAGTTTAGATAATTAAATTAAGGACAATTACAAGTTATTGATTCTGGGAAATTCATCCCAAGCCCCGAAAGTATCAGTTGACGATTTTTTCTACAGTTTATCCTAGCTTAATTTCGTTTGCTTAATTTAGAAATGCAATTAACTTTATAATAATAGATTTAAATAAGTTCTATTTTGTGTAATTAAAGAAAAGAAACAATTTTAAAACAAGCTTTAACCGAAATTGATAATTACATTCGCTTTATTTTGCGGGTGAAAGTGGCGTAAAAAACACATGAAAACCCCTTTAATTACCTCACTTGCGTATTCTCGCCAGGCTCAAGCGAATTCACGCTCATCCGCCATGAGCTCCTTAACTAATCGATTGACGAACTTTAAAGCTGTCATTAACTGTTTAGTATTCTATCGTTATAAAGCTTCATCGTTCATGCTTCTATGAAAATTGAAGTTACTGCTATGGAGACCACCGCCGATTGCGGGGTTGTACTCTCCAGACTTGGGTCCCTGCATAAATAACTGACTGTAATCAACTCTCGGTAGGTGCCTACTGGACATTGTGAAATTGTATACCTTCCAAGGCAAGTCCTTGCTGATTTATTTAAGAGCTTTTATCTTTTACAAGATGCTTTTGCGGCTGCCCGAATCCACTCAATTATAGACATTTTTAAAAATCTTAAGAGCGAGGCTGTGCTTTCATTCAAGTACGCAACAATCTGTACGTCTGTATGTATATTTTAAGACAGAGATCGTAAAAATAAAAATAATACATCTGGTGTACTCTGTAACCTCTTATCAAGCTCTGTTGGTTTGGATTTAAAACTAATTTTTAGGAATTTTGATGTCCAGCTCAGAAGCTGTTTTAAATTTAACGTTCTTTAAAGACGTAATAGGAATATTAAACATATTTAAAAAAATAAAGTTAACACAACTAAAAACACGACGAGTCAAATAATCACCGAATCCTGTTATGAAGTTTTAAAAACTAACACCACCATATTGACCTGCAAATTAATGCCTTCATGTTCTCCCTCTTAAGGGTTTTTTTTTTTTTAATATTTATCTATATAATTGCTCTGTGTCCTATGATGTTTATTATTGTTCTGTGTAATTATTATTTTATTTTATTTCAGGCGACCGCCCGAGGATATGCGGGTTCGCCAGGAGGTGGCCCGTACCAACCCCCTGCTTCCCCTTCTCCGTCGCAACAGTATCCACCCCAGCCATACAGGCATCCATATCAGGTAACTGTCCTCCTATCTCAAAGTATATTATTATACTCAGATAGATGCTCTTCATTATTAACTAAAATAAAAAATACATAAATTCCTATTAACTATTAACTTATTTCGCCGATCTACTCAACCAAAAGAGCTACGCTTTATTTTCCATGTGTTAAGAATTAGACCAAAAGAACAGAGGAAAATACACAAACTACCCTGTCTACATCTTCTAGTCCTTCCATAAGTATTAATAATTAGATTCATTTCTTTATATTTAATTTGTTCTCCTTTTTTAATATGTGGAAAGTTAAATTATTTTCTTATTGCAATGATATATAATTGGTATTTTTGGACTTGATAATTTGATTGAATCTACAATTGATCCAGTTATTTATGTTCCTTGGTTGTAATATAAGATATGTTTCTGTAATTTGTGCTCTGTTAAGATTCAGTGACAGGTGAGATATCCCCCGTTCTCTGGTTTAAGGAGACTGAATTATTAAGCTGCTCCGTGGCTGTCTCACAGCTGGCCTATTAGAGACGACAGCTTACACCGGCTCCGGTTCAACATTAAGGGCCCTTGTCCCTGTTAGAGGGTGTAGGGTGTAAGGGCATTGTTACCGCCCATACTGGGGGGGGGGTGAAGGTTTGTCCCGTCCCTTCTGTAGGTTGTGATTTTCACGGAATAAGTGGTGATGAATGTGGAAACGTGACTAGATAAATGTGGTGTTCACCACTGATAAGCGTTGGAGGCATTTCTGAGAAAATGATTGATCGAGAGATTTGGAAATATATATGGACTTTCTCCTTTACCGTGATAAATAGTCATGTAACAAATCAAACGAATGTATTTTAACGGTTGATGAAAAAAAATAACAATTTATTTGGACGTTCTATGTATGCCTTAAGCAAATGTTAGAATTAGTTGATACCTCAGTAATTTTGAAAATGTTGTTGGACTGTTTAAAATCAGAATTCAGTGGCCGAGGTAATTTGACAAATACTTATAATAAATCATTTGTCAGTAAAAAATTCTGAATGTTACAATGAGTCCACTAGTATAAGTGTCATTAATTAAAACTCCTTTGCATGATGCCGAGTGATTGTTGTGACTAAATTATAAATAACTGAGTGTTTTAATAAACTATAGAACCGATGAAACGAGCTGAAGAATCCGTTTAAATCACTTTTTTTATTTCCAATCGTTGAGCGCTTCTGGATAAACAGTTAATCGAAACAATTAAAAGCCTTCTACTGATCAAAAAAGAAAGCGAGAGGGGGAGAAAAAACAATGGGCCCTCTTGAGCCGGTAGCTTTAAAAAGACGGAAAAGGTAGAAAAAAATCCCAAAAATAAAAGAAGGTATGGACCCCCACGAGCTGGCAACAAAGGGAGCACTAATGAAGGCAAATCCGTCTGAAGCGGAGAACCCCGGACCTCTCAAGCTAATGATTAAAGCTGTATTTTTTTGCTTCCTGTCTGCCGGTAATGCCTCATATACCCTGGAGGAGGAGAATAAGCTGTACGCTCGATTTATTTGGAATTGTTAGTATTATAGTTTATTATTTATAGCATCGTTTCTTAACGGTTTTTTAAATATGACATTATAGATCCCAAATGGTTATGTATCAGTTGCATCCCCAATTTCTTTTTTCATTTATTTTTACCATGTAAATATTATTATATTTATAAAACATCAATCATGAACTAAGTAGAATTTGTTAAATTATATATGAACGCACTAAAGAATGTACGACATTTAAAAACAATAAATAAAAATAGACTAACTTGCCGGAAGTTCGCATGAGTTTCATTAATACTATTAAAAACCATTATGACAAAAATACTTGGCGTTTTTATTTGTTAAACAATTTAGATTGACGACTCTCAACATTTTATTACTTGTAATATCTTTGAAATTCATAACTTTGATAATCTGATAATTTGATAGTGATCTACGGCTGTTGTAACTTTTCCGTTAGGCCTAGAAAAAAGAGGTTTTTAGTTTCTTTTGTAATGGCAATAATGTTCTTCAGTCTTCTACTCTACCATTCAGAATAGACATCGGTGTATAAAGCAATAATGTCGTGACATTGCCTACACGGGATGTACCTTGATATACATAACTCGAACATCATATTGATTAATGTTGTATTAGTAGGGCATGTAATATACCATGTAGCGGGCATTGTCGGTATTGCATTACAGATTTACATGAAACACGAGGTGATTAGACAGGGAACGTAGAACCATGTCGATTTCTAGTGTGCCGTGTATTGTAATTCTACATACACATTGTTAATGTCAACATATGGTTCCAGTCTGTATACATTGATGTCTTCATATAAATATGATGATGTATCGATGTTCCTAGTCTTAGGGTCTGTTCTGCATAATTTCCATTAGGTCCAAACAGTTCCTTCGTATGTGAGTCAATCCATTAAAATTTAATAGCTATTTCAATGCCCCTATGGTGTAAAAGTTTTGATTAACACATTATAACAGAAAGTATAGGAAATAAATGGAACGTGAAAAAAAATTGTTTCCGCATTTAATAACGTGCTTCTCTCTGACTTGACAGCTTTCTCAACATCTCAGAAGCTATTGAAAATACAGTGTTATGATTTTTTCTTCATGGATATGTCCAAAGACTGTAACAAAAAAATGAAATTCTAAGATATTACAATAAATTAAGTTACGAGATCCAACCAATAGGAGTCCCTTGATGTAAATAGCATGTTTTTCCTCAGTATTTTAGCTTTTATTTATTTTTTGCTTATCGTTTGGCGAGGGTGTTTTCAGCCAATAGGATGGTTTGAAAATAAAGTATTATTCATAAAAAAATACCGAGAAGTTTTCGTACCAGTTTTGAAAAAATTGAACTCCCACGAAGATGACCTGTGAAGACGTTTCTTATATTATTTTTTTTTGTTCATTTTCTACATTCTTAATTACACTTTTATACATTCAAAAACTCAACAGAAAGAGTAATTTTGTTCACAATGGGCATAATTTAGTCCATACAAAATGATGAAATAAAATTTTAACAATAAAAGAGAAATGGTGATGATACATATCCTTCGATGTGATATATGAAATAAAATCATTTTTCGTACTTTCAGCTAATCAATTAAACCACTATTTAATAGCTGTTACGCATAAGGTATGTAAAAAAAAATAACTTACGCCCCTAAGTGAATCTCGCGAACATTTAAGAATTAAATATCATTTTTCGTGGTATGTAATCCCACAGTTTTAATTATAAAAAATAAATAAAGGGCGGGTGCTCTATCCTATGATCCTATCAGGTACAAACGCAATCAATTTCGAATCCATTAAGCTACGCTCTTGGAAATCTCAGGAAAACATCGCCAGACCAACTTTCAAAGGAGGCTTATAATGTCACATTTGATTGCTTGATATATTGCCGTAAGGAGTTTTTGAGTCCGTATGTAGCGTTTCGTTATGACACGCACTAATGAGAAGAGCCTGGAGTAAATATAGTTAATCAATGATGTAATTAAACTTTCAGTACATGCCTACTTGTTTAGCTTGTCCGATGCAGCCATGGGGCTGTTTACGATAATCGTTTGTGCCAGGAGTGCGTTAGAAATTACTAGCTTTAAGACGTTAGTAGTAATGATGGAGATACTGAGAAAGTACTAACTAAGGGTGTTAATAATACCTGCTAGGTAGTTAGTGCGCTAGGGATTTAATTACCGCAGTTAGTCATCGCCCTCACTTCTGTCCGTCCGTATGCCAGAATGAGTAATTTGACCATTTAGGGCGGAACACTTAAAGAGAAAATTAATATGGCTAAATCTTTCTTTTTTTTTTTATTGCTGCAAAGAAATGGTCACAGGTGCGATCGAGGGGAATTTTTTTACGATTGTATTTAAGATAAAAGAAAAATGGTTTTCGACTTCATTAAGTATACATTGATAGTTGGAGCATATAAACGTTTAATAGTTTTTAGCTATGATTTTCTCTTTTTTTATTTTTTTCCCCCTCAATAGTTTTGAACTTTTATCCATGCAATACATTCGACGAGGAACGTAGAACGTCAATGAACAATACCTAGCGATGCAAATGAGTTGTTCAAATATTATTAAATATCTCTGAAGATTCCTTGTTAAAAAGAAAGTAAATAGCTAAAATATTTACAAGCTATGAGCCTTTATTATTCTTCTTAAAAACTTTGCAATCATAATTAAAGGAGAAGCAAATCTTTCATCCTCAAGCTAGTATATCTTTTTTATACATATTTTTATCTCAAATTTTGTTAGTGATGTAAATAAATATATACCTCCCGCCGGCCAACCCACAATTTATTTTATAATAGCTAGTATAATTATTTCGGTTGCTATACCAACATTCTCGAGCTGCTAATTGGTCAGGAAAGGATTTCAATCGTATCGGAAATTGCTCACTTTTGAGGCACTTTCTTTCAAGGTTATCGAACCCGAAACTCATCTTGAAAAAGTAATCTTTACCATCCTATTCAATTTCTCGATTTTCATTGTTCATGTTCATTCTTATCATTTTAAACTGCTTCTGGGCTTGGCAATTAGTCAATTAATTGTAAAATCTAGCATCTCATTGTTGTAGAAAGAAAGCTATAAGACAGACATGATAAAGAGACGACTGAGCGGCTGAAGGACTCGGGAAAGACAGAAGAGAGTGATGAAGAGGTGGGAGATACATAGAGAGAGAGAACAGACAAAATGCTGAATTAGTCGCGGGACCACACTCCCGCGTCTAATTAGCAACACACCCCCGCTAAGGATTCAAAGGGAATCTTTTGGGAGCAAACGAACCCCCAACCAAAAGGAACACACCTCACCGCAACGCCTTTAATGTTGAGGATCTTACGGTGGTTAGGTTGGTTGCTTCGTACCTCTGTCATGCCCTCAGATCTTTCTTGTAATGAGCTTTGTTTCTATCCGGATGTTTTCCAAAAGGTAATTATGTTGTAATACATCGGATTCTAATCTCAGACAAAACGTAGTTACTATACATAGTTAACTGTAGTTGTGAAACGCAATCAAACTGTCATTGAAATCGTTTTTCCCCGCGATATCAAAATCCAAAATAATGTATTGTTTCATTTTGTTGTCCTAATTTGAATATAAAAGCTGGACATAGCTGCTTATTTATTGTATAAAAATTCCTCTTCGAAAGTAAAAAAAAATTGAATATCATTTTTATGTGTAGCACTCAAAAAACAACTTCTGAATGTTGATAGTTATACTATTAAAAAATAAGTTTTTCAAAAATAAAATATCTCCGAAAAAGTTACTAGTGATATTACATCAACAGTCGACGATTCTCCTATTCAGGCATCCTCGGGACTACAATGCAAACAGAAAACATACGATACTCTTTTAATAGTAACTGGCGTTATAATGGTTTTCACAATCTTATCGAAACGTGGAATAAATAAAATTCGTATTATTATACGCCTAGTTGCATAGTACAAAGTTGAATGTATTAAGGTATAATTTTTTCCCACGACTTTTCTGCTAAAATAATTTTATAAATCGTGAGCTGCTAAACAAAACTAAAACTAACGGGGGGAGGGAGGGGGTAAACGGCCTAAATGGTGGAAACGGTTCATTTAGGAGCAGTAAAAGTTAATTGTGGTGAACTGTCCGACTCAATTGTCCCACGAGAGCGTGCTCGCTTCCCTATTCCCTAATTTACTGTTAATTGCCGCTGTTTGTCAATGGGTGTCCCCTCGCCTGGTTCTTTCCCTGCCACTCACTTAACGGGTTTTCCACATTCCCCAGTTTAATCTCCTCAATCCAACATCCACAATTCCTTCCTATAAATCAATACTTCTACTCTTATCGATCTAGATAATTGTTAAATATATATATATACACATTTATATTGCCTTTTTTTATGTATATACATGTATAGTTATTTGCCGAACCAGAAAGGAGAGGCTCTACTGTTGGATACCAGGTGACTTTCGTCACTATGTCCTGTGCCTATGTATATTTTTAGGAAAGATTTTCGAAAACGATTTAACCTAAAAGTATTTTGATTAGTTTTTGCTTAAAATACAGCAATGGAAAGTATGGAAAACAAAATTCAAATTGCACAAAGTCCTCTTAACTATTAAGACCCATCAAGTCTCATTCTCCAACAATTTCGTATGTTCCTCCCATTATTTGAGAACTCGTAAGAGATCGCAACGGTACGGATTTCAAAGATTATCAAATTTTCAGAAAGTGTTTGAGAGCCGATCTCAATAAAGTTTTAGTTATTTAAACCCTTTAGTTTTTTGAAAGGCTGAGATGGTTTTACGAAACAGTACTAAGTGCATAATAATTCTTAAACAGGTAAATCTACCACGGTGTTTGTTTGAATTCCAAGTACTTCTAACAGTTACAATTGTCGAGATATTTAACTTTAACCAGACATTCGAAGAGATGACTTCTGCCTTCAGAAAATAATATCTAGCAAGCTGTAACCACAGCCAGAAAATGACGCATCGGGATTTTAATGCTCGTTAAAACAAAATGCTAACGATAATTGTCACTCCTCAGCATCTCTCTTTGAGCTCGGCAAAGAACTATACAAACACCTGAATAGAGACAGTAATATGTATTGATTTAAACGAACAAATAATTGTTGTTCGATTAAGCAGGTTAAACAGGAGAAATGACAAGCAAAGGTCAACAATTATAGAATACCCGCCTTTTTATATATGTAAACAGTTTGAGACATAAGTGATTGTAAATGAGAAAGATGTAACAGGTCGAATCATAAGTAACTTCCGATGCAGCTAAGTAGAATCTATCGTTCATATCTACCCGCTATAAGTTACCATGACAAGTTTTTGTTTTCACTATATAGACGAGGCTTCAGTTAGTCTTTTGTCAACTGTTTTGTTTAACTGTCCATTTAACCTCTGAAATGGAGAGTCAAAAAGTACTTATTCGTCATGTAATGCTTTGGGAATTTAAACAAGGCAATAGTACCAGGGCGACAGCTGAAAAAATATGCAGTGTATATGGTGAAAAACTTATAACTGATCGGGCAGTTAGAAATTGGTTTATAAAATTCCGTTCTGGAGATATGACGTTCAAAGACGAACCGAGGGCGGGACGTCCTTCGACTTTGACGACATCCTTTTAAAGGCAATATTGGACCAAAATCCACGTCAATCCACAAGAGTTATAGCAGAAAGGTTAAATACATCACAATCAACTGTTAACCGCCACCTGGAGAAATTAGGGAAAGTCAGCAAGCTAGGAGTGTGGGTACCTCACAATCTCAGTGAACGGAATAAAGAAGATCGCATGTCAATCGCCACAAGTCTGCTCTTAAGGGTAAAAATCGAGTTTTTTTTAAAACAGGATTGTAACAGGCGATGAAAAATGGGTTACCTATGATTATATAGTCCGCAAAAGGCAGTGGCTTGATAAGGATCAACCACCCCTACCAGATCCGAAAGCAAACATACATGGCAAAAAGAGTTTATTGTGTGTATGGTAGGATTGTCAAGAAATAATTCACCACGAGTTGTTGAAGTCAAATTTAACTATTTCTGCGGATAGATACGTTCAGCAGTTGCAAAGAGTGCAAGAAAAACTCCATGAAAAGCGTCCTGCACTCGTCAATCGCAAAAACGTCATTCTTTTACACGGCAATGCGCGACCACATACAGCAAGGATGACTCAAGAAAAAATTCGTGAGCTTGGATGGCCTGTTTTACCATATCCAACTTACTCCCTGGATCTTGCCCCGACAGACTACCATCTTTTCTGTTCCTCACAAAAATTTTTGAATGGAAAGAGCAAGTCAGGCAGGCTGTTGAGAACCTCTTCCTGTCCAAACCAACTACATTTTACAAGGAAGGAATTCAAAAACTGCCTGGAAGATAGGAGAAGGTTATAGATAATAGTGGTGAATACGTAATAAATTAATATAATTTTGATATTTAATGAGAGCAAAATAAATTTCTGATAAAAAAACGGAAGCTACTTATGACTCAACCATATAAATACATAAATGCAATCACTTTTAAGTCCAGTGGTCTTAAACACAAACACATCAAATATTTCCAAATCTTAGTATAAAAAATATTCAAAAGAAACATTATATTAATAAACACAAGTAAAGAAAAACAAACAGAATGAAAGCTGTATTTCTAACCGAGGTGTCCAATTTTTTGTATTGTTCATCTGACAGTGCACTTCTAAAATTAGCATTCTGATGTACCCAGCACGTCTTTTAATTTTATCTTCAATTTAAAACCGATTTCTCCCGGCGACTCTTCCAGTTTTTAACTGCACGCTTAGCAACATAGATCCTATCAATCATCAACATGTTCTGACGTTTGCGCAGATAACCATTTCTCCTAATTTCGCATATTTCAAGTGAAAGGGATTAATTAAAATTTTTATTCAGTATAGTGATCGATGGTAAAGCAAATATTTTTCTCTGGGGTAAGTATGTAGAAAAACATAAATCCCTGTCCTAATGATAAGTGTCGCAGAGTCCCTCCGATAATATTGCTTCATCACTTAATACTAATAACTCACTACTTAATAATAGTTTATGTACATTGTAAACAATACAATGGTGCTTTTAATTGATGTAAATAAAACAAATAAATAGGGAATTAGTGCCGAAAATCATTCTCGGTTCAGTCTTATCTCTTCATATTATAAACCAGTTAGCCATAACCATTACTCCGAATGCTTTCCCCATTAAAGTTTATAGCAGTAATTAGTCTCGTCTCAGTCAGTTAAGAGAGTTTTATTGTCGCTTATTAGCTCTAAGTGATTTATTATTAAGCCATTAAGATGCTCCAATAAAAAAAAAAAATATTGAGTCGATAAATCCAAGATATAGACGGCACTTAGGGTATACTATGCCGGCGAGGCAATCGTTATCAGTGTAGACTGCGGGTAGAGATGGTCTCGTTCGCAGCAGCTGCAAGGACCCACTGAATAGTAAACACAGCTCACCTTGGCAACTGCACAGCTGACCTCAAAAATAACCGTGTTTATGAATGGCTATTAGTCATAACCGCCTTATTATCTTTATCAACAATTCCCCGGTTTGTTTATCGGTTATATCCGCATTTTTGTTCGGCTTCGTCATCGTAGCCCATTGTTTTTTTCCTGTTCCTTAATATAGTCAGTGCTTATCATCATCGTATTATATCTTTTTATTTATAGTTGTCACGAAATCAGAAGCATGAAGACCCGCAATACATGGCAGGCCCTGTGCACTGCTTCTCTTCTATCCACGTGATCCCTTTTACTTCGATGATGTAAATCACTAAGAATTTAACAAATTAGTGATTAGTCCGACGCCTTTCACCCCAAGCGTCTAATTTTATGACGGTGCCTTTGGTCGATATTACAGCTATTACAAACGATACAGTCTATTTGAAATTATAAAGGTTTATTAATCAACATTTCGAAAAATGTTGATTAGTCTTATAATAAGACGCAGTGATGGGAAGTTTGGAAAACAAGTATGTAAAAAGTCGCTACGATTTTTTTTTTAGAAAGCTATTATCAGTGATCGAGGTGGGTGGTTTATAAGTAACATGAGTTTTTTCACAATCATTTGACATCCTTCGTAGCTGGTAATTGGGGTAGTATAATAGTACAAAAAAGTGGAGTAATAATAGAATTATTCTTTAACAACTTTATTATGATAAAATTACAATCTGCATCATTGGGCAATAAGTAATTGATTTAATACAATCATTCAAATCATATTTACAATTTTCATTCACTCCCTCATTCATACAGTATTTACAAACAGCTCAGAGATCTCCCGAGTCCACATGATTGTCACCTCCCTCGCGTGCGAAAGCGAAAGTCCCCTCCTTGGGAAGTCAGCCGCGTCACTGGATAAGAGCCAGCGGAGGCTGGCCAAGAGCGCGTGAGCCACAGACGCTCAATTAATAGAATTAACGCCTTGGCTCAACTAGTTACTATAAGCGTTTTATTCCTAATTTACTTTGATATTAGTGAGGCATTTAATTAGGAAGTCACAACTTTATTGATGACAAAGAACGTTCACAACAGACTTTTCTAGGGAACGTTTCTACAAAATAATCGACCGTTGATTGAAAACATTTATCAAAGAAAAATAAACTGATAGTTGTACCAGAACGACGCTCTTAAGTAATGAGACAGTGAGAGAGCGAGCTGAGCGGAGGGGGCCTTTGAGAAAATTACTAAGTTCAATTAGCAGTTAGCGGAACACAAATAGGGCGTATTTGGACGAACAAAGGGAAAGTTTTAAGGGGAAAGGGCTTTATTACGTGTTTCTCAACTGCTTTCGGATTGTGCCTTTCATTCCCTTCACTAATTTTATCTTTAGCTCTGTTTTGTGTTCCTCGGTTATTTCAGCTGCCTCTAACCTCTTTATTTCCGTGTATTTGTAACTCTATTTCTTTAATTGTCTATACTCTACTAACATCTCTCAAAAATAAAATAAATCCCCGATGCCTCCTAAAAATAATGCAATATATCTCCAATCAATGTGTTACAGTGGGAGGGAGCCAATAGTGTGCTAACTGGGTAAGTTGCACGGTTCTGTTGTTAATTTCTAAAAAAAATGTTTGAGATGATAATAGTAAAAAAATTAAGTATCCTGAATATGTGCAATTCGCAAGCTGCTTCAATGGTAAAAGTAGTTAATTTTTTCTCAAACATTATTAGTATTATTCTTTTACAATCACTTGACTAACATTCCAGAAAATCACGCGAAAATATTACACCGTGGCAACCGTCTAGATTCCTTAAATTACTTTATGTTTATTAATTTTCAAAATTGGTGGAATTCTACTATTTTTACTGCTGGTTTAAGTATGTGAATTCAAATATTCGAATCGCTCTCCGGTTATATGAAAATAATTTAGGTTGATGCCTTAACCGACGTTTTCCCTCAGAGAGAAACAATTATTGTCCAAGTATTAATAGGTACAGGATCGATTTAATAAAAGTACACTTCATAGTCGTTAATTAAGCTTTTCCGAATGGTTTTCGATGATGATGATTATATATTTTTAATAGATTTTCTCCAAATCTAAGTATTTCAAAGGGGAATTTGCCAGTTTTTTTTTTTCAATTTGGAATGTCTATGCACCTTTAAGCTGTCACTTTAAATGAATGCAACGGTGACCCCCCGGTAACAATGATGACCACCACTTACAAATGGCGCTTGAGATAGCTGATGTATTAAGTGCCCGAGTGCGTTGCCCCATGGCAAGGACATGACAGGTGATGAATGGTTAAACCTTCCCCTTCCTTGTTCTCTGTCATGTCTTCTCTCTTCTTTTTTTTTTTTTTCATAACTAACATTGCATTTGCAATTGATGTCTTTCAGCATCACAGGTGGAGACTATAACAAGTGCTACAATATAATCTATTTTCATCATTAGTCAGAGAAAAAAAATATGGTCGAATTTGGTGTGTCTGTCAGGCATTAGGGGGTGCACTTTGCCTGCCAAAAGTTCGCTAAAATAATTTGTAATGACAGATTTACAAACATAGTATTAATCTCAACTTTTAGCATTTCTAGTGCGAAATATTATGCCAATGGGAAATGTCCAAAAATTGGTCTCGGAACAAGAACGCCAAGTAATTTAAGTAAGTATTTTCCTGTTTGTATATCGGACATGATACCCGCAATGGCATAAGGCACGGCTGACCGAATTCTGTGAAACCTTGAAAATTTCTAACTGGATTGATTACCCTAGAGCCGAACAATTTTCTCTTCCAAACGAAACAAAAAAAAAATAATCGAGTTCTCACTTACAAAAAAGAAGTGGAAGGAGCTGTAGAAAAAATTATAAAGCTATTCATGACTCAAAATTGAAAAACGACTCGTGTTTTAATAGGTTGTTAGAGAGACGAGTACTTCTTGAGGACCTTTGTGAATTAAAGATAAGCCTTTAAAGAAAAAGTAGCGGTAGTCAGTCTCCCATCGGCTCCTGTCTCTTTCAAAGATATTATTGAGCATTAACTCACTTTAATGGTTTTGAACTGTGACATTTAAATAAAAATAAATAAAGTGATATTCTCTGATAGAGGTTATAAGTCATTTGTGGTAACATAGGGTCTGTCTGCATGTACTATAATTAAGGATTACACCGCAATAACAACAATAGCAACTCTCAATGATTGGGAGTATATTTAGTGACACCGCGTAGCATGGTGATTAGTTTTATGCCCGTTTCAGGAATTATTAAAATTTCTAAACTTCTGAAGCTTTCTCGTGGTTAAAGTTTCACAATAACGCAAATATTAATTCACATAATTCTATAAATAAAAAAAGAAGATTTTTAACCGATTTGAGAGCTTTCTTCAATGCTCTACGAGCTATGAACCCCGAATTTCCGGTGAGGTGTGGGTGGTATTGCAATCAAGCTATATTCCTAACGTGCACAAACCTGGCCAATACCCAATAGCTATTGCCACTGATATTTGTGCAAAATGTTGCAACTCTTTTACAATCCATCGGTAGACATTTGAGAGATTGTTTAATACTGGGACAGTGACCGAGAGTAGAGAGTTTGCAATTCACGAACCCAGGATTAGCGGATAAAGACCTCGCCCTATTATTCCCGTCGTCCGGGGATTACCTCCGCCCCAGTGAAGCAAAATATTTTAGCGCGCCTTCTAGGTTCTATTTATAGCCGTGTTTTTGTGTCCGGTCACTTCGTTGAAAAACCTTTTTTTTTTTGTTTTTCCCTCCCGCTACCGTAGTAAAGTAGAAAAAAAACTGGGGTAAACCCAACTTTTCCGCTCGGAGCTACATACTATCTATCCCTCATCGCTTTTACTCATATTCATCCAATAGTGAATGCCAAGTGTACCCTTTATCTTTCGTTTACACGCAGTTTTATATTTATTGTTCCTATTGATAATTTAATAATGACCCTATTCAGTATGAAATCTACTAGAATGTGATATATAGTAACGGTCACATAACAAATATTCTGGAAGAGGTTTTTCGGCTTTGAGTTGCCTCTGGCTTGTATTCCCTATCTTGCGATGCTTACCCTGTCTGCCTATAGGCCATACTTCTTTCGACGAACTGTCTATTAATTATTAATGAATGCCCGTGATATTTTAATTTTTATTCCTGTATTTATTGGGTATGTATTTGATAATAATTATCACTGAATTATTTTCAGATGGGTGGCCCACCTGCTAATAACGGTAGCAGCTTCGGGGGCGGCCCGGGCCCTGAGAGCAGGGGGTCCTCTTGGAGCCCAGGGCCGCAGGGGGCGGCGCCCCAGCCCCAACAGGAACCTCCCTCACCCTCTACCCACCCTCATCAGGTATGTAACAGTTGACATTACGTGTATGTCTATCATAAGAATGTTTAATCTACAGTAAACATCTGGAACGCTAACAACGTTGAGACTGCATGCATGAGTCACGATGAAGATGCTTTAGTAAGGAGTTGCACGATTCAGAATACTATTAAATTAAAACGAATATCAAGTAACACAGTGATTTTTAAGGATATTCATACTACAGTTGTGTTCTTCTCAGACTAATCCTGAGGTTATCACATGACATGCTTCTTATTTATATATATGTATTGACTCTTTCTTTGTATAGGTGTGTAATGGCACAACAAGTGCTGGCCCAAACAAAACAGAATGTTTTTTTGTTTTTTTTCTATTACAAGTTTTAAGGGGTTAGCATGCCGTCCTATCCATATTTCGCTCGGTCAGCCATATCCTACCAAATTGGCTCATTGCGCATCCCTTTGGGCCATACTGCTGTGAAGAGGAGAGGCCGGCCCTCAGAGGCAGAAATAAGTGGGACAGAGGCCCGTAAGAAGGAGCCAGGTGAGAGTGGCTGTAATTATCCCTAAAGCGGTCGTTACCCCCCCCCCACCGTAGCTCCGGTACCTCCAAGCAAAATAACCGTAACGGGGAGGTTCCTAACGATCCTCTGCTGGTTATACCCTCCGCGATGGATCCCCATTTCCATTCCCGTCTTCTCCAGGATATTCCTGGTCGGAAGGGGGGCTCTCCTCCCTACTAACCCCCCCAAATCTTGGTGCTCAGGGGGGTTCCTTTTACGCAGGCTGGTTTTATCTCCCCCTTATTGCCGGCCTTCCTCTTTCAGTTGCTAGTAAATCTGTATTCTTCTCTATCCTGAAAGGCTGTTTTGTTTTCCAATCCTTTTGAGCCGAATCGTTTCATCAACAACTTTCTGGGGTCTTGGTGTTAATAATAAAATGTAACGCATGCACTTTATCCCGGCACTGTTTTGTATATATTGCTACAGCTCCTACAGAGCCCCCTCCCTTATTATGCCATTACTTATACTACGCCCTCATTACTTCATACAAGTAATACAAAGCCCTTAGGTATGGAAGGCGCGTAGAAGAGGATACTTGATTATTTTAGAATTACTTTTTAAATTTGAATGTAGGTGAGCTTTTACAGCTTGCCTTAAGTATTACTTTCTGCTTAGTTATGTGTCCACTTCGGATCAGGGTACTTCTCTCTAATTATTTACTAAGAAAAGTTCTTAGGGGCTCGCTTACCATTCTGAGTACGTTTTCCTCTCGTCTTCCTCTTACGTATCATGTAAAGAGGATTCGTTTCATCCGCAATTGCATTGGTTCTTTCTGATGACGGAATGTAATCCATGCAGTTTATAGAGGCAAATTTATGATTTATAGCCTTTTAAATTAGGGAGGCTATAGAAATTATTTTCGATATCATCCCGTATACATTGCTCCCTTCTATACTTGTTCTATCGCAATTCATGCCCAAGTATGCCTAACTTATCATCATACCGGATCAGTCTAAATATTAAACTAGGTTGCCTTTGGCAGTCTAATAATAGGTAAAAATAAATGTTAACTCGCATGCATTTTCCCGGCTCTGATCTTGTCAAGGAACTGGCCTTAAGTAAGGTCCGTCATTTCTCTACTTATGGTCATAGGACATCATGAACTGGTGCAGACATTCATATCGACACCGACGTCCCAGCGCTCCAGGGGCGCTATTGCTTACCAAGAAAGTGTTTTAAGATCTTAAGGTTAGTTTTTACTCCTAAGCGCAGGTCATCTTTGAAATGGGTCGTTCTCCATGTTGACTGGCGGTGTTTGCTACTCCAAGCTGATGTTTGTTCGTTAATCCACTGGGGTGGATTGAGAGAACTACTATAGATGCTCATAGATTTTGTTTGTCGAAATTCTCTTGTTTTGACGCAACGTGTTGAGATCAGTTGTTTTTTAGAAGAGATTTTTCATTTAAACAATATTTGTTAACAAGTTTATTAAGGCATTCAAAAATTGAGTCAGTCACATTGTGTCGCCCTGCAACAAATCACTGTAATTCCTTGATGTGGTTTATGGCTTCGGTGATTGTAGGAACTGGTTTCTCGTAATCTTCAGTGATGTCCTCGTTCATAACACCAGTTTCATCTATCACATCCTCCCAGGTTTTGGGATTAGGTATAAACTCCTCATTTTGGCGAAGTCCTTCTAGTGCGACGTGACAAATACCGGCCTTTTTGAAACAGTTTCCAATACTGTTTGGTTTCACTTGATTCCAAGCACTGCTACACATTCGGGCTGCTTGCAAAATTGTTTGTATAATGTCAATAGTTTTTCAAAGATATGACCCGTCGTCCTAGATTTTTTTGTTCACCTCATACTCCACAGGCTTTGTTTTAACATTTTCAAAGCATCTTGGGTTCGCTGACTTGCCTATCATGGAAGCTTTCCGGAGAATATTAAGAATGCTTTCCATTTAATACTCAAAAACACTCTTCATTTACGGGGTTTGATAAAAAAGTAAAGAGAATTTTATAATTTCGCTTTTTCCGGTTTCGTGAGTTCTTGTCAGAAGGTCAAGTACGGTCAATAAAGTACCTTGAAGTAATGCGCCGTTTACGTGAAGCGATCTGACTAAAACGACTTGTGGCAAAACATTTTCGTGGAAATTGCATCGAGATAACGCTCCTGCTCACACCTCACTGATTATTCCTAATGTTTTAGCAAAAAACAACATTGTTGCGTTACCTCAGCCATCGTATTCGCCGCACATGGCTCCCTAAGACTTCTGTTTGTTCCTGAAGTTGAAAAAAACCCTCTTAGAAGGACGACGGTTTGACACGATTGATGAGATAAAAGAAGAATCGCTGAAGGAGCTAAGAGCTATATCGGAATGTTTGCATAGTGCTTCGAAGTTTGGAAAAAGCACTGGCGCAAATTTATTATATCTGACGGGGATTACTTTGAAGGGGACGAAATTGGCATAGATGAATAAATAAAAAAATTTTTAAGATTAAACAATTCTCGTAGCTTTTTGATCAGACCTCATATTTCGAGTGCCAGTTGTGATCGTTTATTTTATAAAATAAAGACCGTTAATGCATGCCCAATTTGCCTTTAGCGCGGTAACGGTGATTGTTGTTGAGTATAAGCAAGGGTAGCACCTAGAACATAGGGTCAGTGAATAGCCCGTATCAGGGTAGCAGGACCTATTGACAGGTGATTATCGGAGAACTGCTACCCACCACTGCGTCGGCTCGTAATCTCGTCCGTGCACACAGGCTCCCGTATATCGCTTATCTGCAGTGTCTGCCAGTTCGTCTGCTTCAGCTTGCCGGCACTGATTAGTGCGCGCGCCTTCGACGGATGTACGGTTCGAACACCTGCCCGGACAGTAAATCCGATCGTTGTTGTGTAAGTTTTGGTCAGTTTGATTGTTTGACAAAGGTTATCTAAAGTATATTACCCGAACGGGAAGGGCTTTTGGTATCGTACGAATATCCGCAAAATTTATGCTCTTATCGACTAGTTTAAGAGGATCTTTTTTGTTTTATATCAACTATTAATTAAACTGTATTTTTTGTATAATATTATGTAGCTGTGTGAATTGGACTTAATACATCGTAAAATCCAAGGGGCAACTTTATTTATAATTATACTAAAAACTATTCTGAATAATACTCTAAAATTACAGATCGATCGAACCATATATACAGACCTGAATGAAATAACCGCCTCTCCATTCATGCACTTCAATAGGCATGAATAATTCCAGGGACTGATAGGAGCCCACTACCGGTAATTAGCTGGTATAATTAGGTTCCAAATGACATTGCTGTAGATACCTTGTACGAAATATTCTAACAGCCCCTTCGTAATTAGGGTTCGACGTTGGTAGGCCTGGCCTATGATGTAATGCCTCCTGCCTGCAGGAAAGAAAGGAAGCATTATCAGAGCATAAATGAGTTATAAGGTTATTTCCTTTACGGAATTACGGGGGGCTGTAATGGTAGCGTTGGGTAGATAGGGGAGGGGTCTACATAACATAAATGGGTGGAAGGTTGTTAGGTAAAAGTAACGGGCGCTCGGTCCCCGGTGCAATATCCAATACTTACGGCGGGTGCCATTGCACATTGGATTAGATAAAGAGGCTCTCAAGACTGAAACAATGCTATACTGCTGTTTGACCCATATTGCTGTGTCATGGACTGTAGGGCCATTAAATGGGCGATTTATATTGTTTTCCCCCAGCTACAATGTAGTCGACATTTTTTGTTTTGCTGGAGCAAACAGATCTATACAGATTTAAATAGGAATTTGAAATATGCCTGGTTACCTAATTAAATTAAGATTTCTAATCCATTGGACTTGGAACCGTTTGGCCATAAAAACAATAAGAAGGAAATGCCTGTTCCACGAATGGACAGGCACATGGTCTCAAGGGCCGTTTTGCCCAGATGCATATGGCGGTGAACAGCTGTTCAAACCGCCGCTGTTCCCTTCCTTGTCAGCCGTCATCTGGCCTACATACCATCGGCCTTCTGGATAGAGCTACATTAGCACACCCTGCCCAATTTAGGGCTTACTCAGGAAAAACAAAAAAATTCCATTGAGAAAAATAACCGATGTATTTTCATTTGCTAAAAAATAAGTAACGTTATCCCGACTTAAATGCACTCGATCTTCTCAAATCTATCCTTTGGGTGAGGTAAAATAAAACCTATCTCTTCCTACAAAAAATCAGCTTTGCTGATCATGAAGGGCGAGTATCTACTTTCAAACAACTACGGTGAAATTGTCTTATGTTTGTCTGTATGTTCTATAAGGACTGTAAGAATGTTCTTGCCTATCTAAAGTTCTAAAGGCATTTAGTATTTAATGACTTATTACAGTAATAGTTCACTGAAGAATCCGCACAAACACATATTATTATTTATGACGTAGAGACCATAAATTTGATATGCAAGTTTGTATGATAGGAAAAATTTATTTTATAACACAGGTAATTTATTAATATTTTTCTTTATTGGTCATTAGGTTGCGTTTATCGAAAATTAGGTTCAGAACATCATCCCTCTCTATGAAAGTAATATTACAAAAAAATTATCAAAATGATATTTTTTATGTTTGTTTTAATGACGACATAATTATAGAGACTAAAAGTTCCAACACATTGTACATATTATTGACCAGGACTTTAAGATCTCTAATTCGATACCCTACTAAACATGGTTTTTGCTCCTAATTACTTTTTTTTTAATAAATATAGATTATTTTTCACGTCGCTGGTTTTATTTTTAGCTTCATCGGGTCATCAATTGAAACAACGTCGCAAAATATACAAAAATATAATCACTGGTAAAATAGTTACATTAATGACAGCTCTGATGATTTTTTTATAATTATAATTTGAAAAAAAGTACAAATACAAATTACAGTTCGGTGACGCTCAATTCAGGGCGTTGAAATCTCTGGGATGATACCCAGCTCAAAATATAATAAAAATGTTTTATTTATCACCAACTAATTATGATATTTAGCGACTCTTTGTCATGTTTTATAAACATGAATATGTTTTTCCCAATGTCAAATGGGGCCTGTATGATATAATTTCTCTAGCTTGAACAGGAGACTCAAAAAAGGCCAGTGCAAACAGACAGACACATACATGGGTGAAATCATAAGGGTTTCTGATAAAAATAAGAGTTGAAAATCAGACAGAAGTTTTCTCAACTCACATCTCGGAAGCGTAACGAAAAGTTCAAAGATATTACAAAAACTATTTCTGAGCAGACAGGCACTAAGCGAAAATGTGAATTACTTTCGAGTTTTTGGGTTCTGCAAAAAGTCTTGGTAGGCGTGCTTGACGTTCCTCCAGGCTTAGCCGTGACGCAAAGGTTCCATTGTTTTCTTCTAATACCGTATGACCGTGTAATGGGTTTTCTCCGCCCGGAATATGTCTGCATAGTCACCAATTTCCTGTGAACTCCATTAGGAAATTCACTCTTCAATGACTCAAAAGGTTTTTGCATGGGTCGGGACAATTTCAAAATGGAATTACTTTTTCTCCTGTATTTGCAGATTGCAGGTTAAAGTAAATGAAAAATAATTGTTCACTTTTTGTTTAAGTTTAAAATGTTTCTAAGTTAAGTTTACTAGAAGCCTGCTTAATAGGAATAAAGGCGAGACCCAGAAGAGAAGAGTTTTCGACTTGGAGAAACTTAATCCATTAAAAAAGGAAAAAAAAACTTCAGTAACCTTGATTAAAAAGACTAATTCAATGAATTGCAGAGTTTTTAATCTTAGTAATACCCGAAATTAAATTAGTAAATTTATAATCTCCGTCTGTGACTTTTTGTGAGAATACTTTTGTATAGTATTTACCGTTTCGCTTATTATTTGTTATTATTCGCTTATGTTCGTATTCTAATGATTTATTCGTAAACGTCTTGTATGTTGGAAATTAGTTTAAATAATGTGGGAAATTCATTGTTAAGATTGTGTAGGTGTAAGGTAACCTCGTTCCTAATGCTGCTTGGTTTTTTTCCTAAACCAGAAATTCTTGTTTTCACCCATGTAAATCTCATGTCTTATCTGGTCTCAGTCTGTCTACTGTTCAAACTATAGGGGCATTGAATTCTACATGGAGGCCCCATTTTATTGACAGGACAATCATAATTATCTCATAAAATTGTTTGTCATCAATTGATTACTTGGTTTAAAAAATAATTTGAGTAAGGTTTCTAATTAAATATCTCGACGTCCTTATTAACAGTATGTTATTTGTTTTTGTCTTTTTTAACTATAATTACGTCACTTTAATCTTTGTATCTTTGTATCTTTGTTTGGTAGCATATGTTGTATAAGTAAGTAGTTCTATTTGATGAACGATAGTGCTAAAAATATCCATATTTTTATTGGTTATCAAATTTAAAATCTTGGCGTACTGATCAATAATATGCAAAATGAGTTATCACTATGATGGACTATAATCAGAAAAAGTCATTAAAACTACCAAACAAACTCGTTTGCTCCGCCGTAGGTCACCTTAGTTGTATTTGATTTGATTTTTTTGTTATTACTCTATAGTAGGTAGCTTCCGTCTATAGTTTGCTCGCTGTTCTTGAGGACGTAAACAGTAAACAGCACAAAGGACAAAAAAAACTTATTGCAGAAGATGATTTTCATTTAATCTCTTCATAAAGCTGATGAAACGTCACTAAATTTTAATAAGATTCTGATGAAAGTTCCCCGAGGAGGTAGTCTCTTTCACAGGCTGTCAACCACCCGGTGCCAATACCACGCCGTTAATAATTAAAAACAACTCTACAGAACTTTTCTATTAGTTTCGTGATCTGTTATTATTGGATCGGCTGGGGGGAAATAAGTATGGTCAGTTTCGTCATGGCTCTTTTCTTGCGACTTGAACCTTACACTATTCACAGCGTAATATCAGCAAGATATTAATTATGAGTGTCCATAACCTTCTTCACAGTATTTGTAGCTATACATTATACTCATTCGAAAAAGATCTACCCATTTCAAGATAGTTCCTACCTTTTTTACTTATACCATTTTATTTTTTTAAAGTACTACCTCCCTGTGCTTGACTTTCATATTTGTTTGAGCCTATATAATAATGTAGTATTTTTTATATTGTTATATTTCGTTTATTTTTTTTTTAAACATTGATTTAAATTTTTTTGCAGAATTATCCTCCGACGCAGAGGGCGTCTGAACCGTCTCCCACGACGAACGCTCACGCACCAGAACCAGGGGTGAGTTTTATTCATTAAAACCATAATCATTTAAAATTTCTTCAATTTATGTTCTTGAAATATTTCTTTCCGTTCGCTAACTGGAGATAATATTTTTTTACGCCTGTTTTTGAATTTGTTTATCATTTTCATGTCCTATACAAAAAAAAGTAATATATGACTGTAAATAGGCTTGACTTTGATGCTGCATTTTTATTACTATAAATTATATATACTATAACCATTAATTTCATAATGTAAGTAGATTGTGATATTAGCATGTCCCCAATTCCCAAAACGCTTCTTTGCTAGATAAAAGGCCAAACATGGATCAATATTATTACATACAATAGGTTTGGCGTAACATAAACATGTCGATCAATTGTCTAATTTTTGTTAGCATACTACAACCCCCCTCACCTGCCATCTGTGAGATGTAAGGTCTGAGGTTTTCTAAGTGCGGTCCCGATGTGAAGTGTATTTTATGAAATAAAACTAATGGTAAGTATAGCACTTGCCGGGTTGGCTATCAAACGTCCTCTGGGCCTTAAGGCGTTTTTTACGGTTTTCCCGCCCTAGATCCTAAGAATGATTATTCTTCGTTATCATATTAAAGGAATACATTTCATAATTGTAAGTTGATTTTGCTATTAGCGTGGTAGTGGATATGGCGACACGATATCTGTGATCGAAGATGCCCCGCTTGACAGATGAACACTTCTTGACAGATAAGAGGGTTGCGATAACTAAATCAGAGAGAGCGAGAGCGAGAAAGGAGGGGGGGTGTATAAGCCCGAGGGTAGATAAAGCACCATATGAAGGGGACGGGATATCGCGGGCTCTCCAAGGGAGCCACCCCACGGGGGACCAGTTCTAATACGGGCAGGGTATATGTCTACGTCCTAAGCGACAACCCTTCCCCCCCCCCCCTGCAAATTATATTAAATTCTGAAGGCAGCATCAGTCAGTCGCATTTCCCATTCAGCAGCTGTCTTCCTTCATCCTCGACCTAATCCATTTACCTCCCTGCCAATCGTGCTCCTGCTTTATCGCTTCAGATGTCACTTGGCACTCGAAAATACCTTATTTGTCCAATCTGGATAATATTTGCAAGTGGCTCTATTTTCAAATATGTCTGTCGCTATCTTTTTTCGGCTGTATGATCTCGTAAAAATAATCCAATCTATCTTATGTCAAATGTTTCAATTGAAATGTTTTAAACATTAAACAAAATGTTTTTTTATCATATGAACGTTGACTGCTGAACAAAGGAAAGTTTTTTTCTTATTTATTTAAAATTAGTCATCTGATCTAACTGACAATTAGTATCTTATTACACATTCTATCGGGATCACCTTTACCTACAGCGAAGCCCACTCCGAAATGAGGCGTGAGCACGCTTCGAAATATATACACCTCCTTATAGCGCTAATGTAAAACCCCATTCACTCAATTTAATAATTCTACCCATGTTGTACAAATCAAACATAGGTTCCGACTGTACTTCAAGTGAATCATTTTCAGTGGATCATATTAATGTATCCTTCATTAAACCGAACTAACATTATCTCCTATTTTCCCCCCTTTGCTACCATTACTCTTGAACCGTCCCTTTCTTGCCCTCCTCTTCGCTACCAGTTTTATTGCCGTAATTATTTCCGCTTTTTTTTTTTTCTTATTCCTCTTGTTCATGATTTATCAGTGTCCCATGATTTACTACCTATTCTAGTTCCTTATTAATAAGTAGGATTAAAACAGTTCGTTCGAAACGAATTGCAGTAGCCTCGAAGTCCTCACTGTAACTTCTTCTCTCTTTAATGATCAATGATTAAGAATACTCATATTTATTATGGCAGACCGTGCGGTATGACAAACGTACAAATTATCGTTCTTAAACTTGACATCATAAAATATGCTGGTTATATTGTTGGTAAAAATACAATAACAAGAATATTTTTATTTATCGGTAAGGACGCATTAGATATTGTAACATAAAATGAATTCAAATATATGAGTTGGGAGCTGGAAATGGAAATGTGACATTTTATGTCTTTCAAGCCGCTTCTCAATGTTTTGTCTATTACCTTTCAATAATTCAAATTTGAAGTGTAATTTTCACTGGAGGTGATGTCTTATTACGGTGGTTCTTTGTAATAGAAATCATATCAGCGATATTATTTTTCTCAAGCTAAACAAAAATAAACAAGAAATCACTATCAGGAGCTATGTTTTTGGACATATATTAGAGGAGCTTCGTACGTATTCCTAGCAGATGATGTAAAATGGACTCCATATCGAGGAATGTTCTCGATAACTGCCTCTGATAACCTGAGATTTCCCTCGGATTAGAACAAACAGACCGGTAGCCATAAGAAGTGTTTACGGTTATTTATACCTTACTTACAAACGTACAAGTACAACAACGGCACTGAGCTTGGTATGAAGCTGGAGAGTATTCCCCTTATTGCTCCCCGATTTTGTCTTTTACAATGGGACGGTGCATATCTGTGGGTTCCAGTGGGAGCTTACAATTTGCAAAGTGGTTAAGCGTTGTTGATAACTCGCGCGACTTGTAAAAAAATTGTAGGAAATTTAATAATCAACAACATTAGTCCTATAGACTTTATTCGGAATATGAACACGACGTGTGAATTGATCTATTTTAAATCAAATCAGCTTAAGCAAGTGTGACAATTTTTAGGCAATCTAACAATGCATGGAGAATAAACAGCATCCAATGAATTGGACATCCTACATTTAGGGAACCTATAAAAGAAGTTGAATATTCTTCAGAGGTAGAGGGAGCGAGGGAAGAGGATTAGAACGAGGTTCATTAGGCAGACACGGACACAGCTCTAACGAGATTAGCAGCGCTGTTAATTGACAGCATATCTAATAAGGCCTTTCCTTCTCTTATAGCCTAGGCTCAATGCTCTAACCATCCGCTATACATTGAGGAGACAACCGTCTCCACTATTGTCTGTACAACGGAGTATAGCAACAGCCCAGAGCTACAACTTACTTATGACCCTTCTGATTTAAGCCCTTACTTATGGACCCATAAGGTTCTGGGTTCTAATCCCGATGCAGGGACAATGAATCCTGTCTGAAAACTATTTCTTATTTTTTTTATTTATTTCCCCCCCCCCTTCATAGCCCCTTTAAATTTACAGATAATTACATATATAATTATAGATCCTCAGGCGAATCTATTTACAAATTATTTCTGTATTTCCTGTAGCATCGCTACATTATATACAGGTTTTGTTATTTTATAAAAATTATATAATGAATAAACAATAATGATATACATTATAAGTGACTGGACTAAAATGACTAATAAAGGTGATGGGGCTCACTTTTTTGATCAACCTTAAAACTAACTTACATACTAATCTTTAACCTAATTTCCCCGACAGTCTGTTGCCATCGATGCGGGAGGGGTGGTGGGGTCATAGTGTTGAACACTGGGTTTGTCAGGTGCTGCAACGAGTCAAAAAACTTAATGTGTTTCCGGCGGACGAACTCACCGACCGACGGCACACCAAGCAACGGGTGCAAGTCAGCGTTCTTCAAACTCTCGAAAGAGGTATGTCGGACCTATTTTCGCATAATCCCATTCCTGAAATGTTGGAGACATTTGGCTGTATTGTCAGTCAAGCGGGTAAATAGCGGGATTTCTTTTTTTTTTTTTTCTCCATAGCCCCTTTAAATTTCTAGATAATTATATAGAATTATAGATCCTCAGGCGAATCTATTTACAATTTATTCTGTATTTCCTGTAGCATCACCACACTATAGTGTGTGTTTTGTTATTTTATAGAAATTATATAATGAATAAACAAGTATAATGATATACATTATACGTGACTAGACTAAACCGACTAATAAAGGTTTCTTATTTCTTATTATTTCTTATTTAAGATGAATAATTCATTTTTAAATAGAGATGTAAAGTTGGTCTTTTAAAGACGCGAGTAGAGGCGATGTATTAACTACCTTTTGACTCAACAAAGTCAATGCAATTAATTTAATTTTTTTTTAATTCCGGGACAATTTCTGTGCGTAATTTCGGGGGTAATAATTAACTTTTTTTCTAAGCAAGTTGAATATAAATATAAATTCTCTAAGATTAAGTAAGTCGTGTTATTACGCACTGTTGCAACTTTATTCAGAACCCACCCTCCATTCCGGCCGGAATGTATACGGCGGGCACCCCTGCCTAAATCGGCCAGATTTAAAAAAGAGAAAAAAAGAGGAAAAACTCCTCCCGGGGAAGTTGAGTGAGGCAGAAAAACTCCCCTTCACGCACAGACACATACACACCGTCTGTCGAGGTGTGCCCCACCTGGTTTTTGAACCACGGCGGGTCCCGCCATGAATAAATCATGGAACATTAGTATTCGGGCGGGACTGTGTCAATAGAGCAGGCTATCTTCGGTTCTTGGTTCTCTCAGTCCCTTCTCACGTGTTTAATCTTGAACCAATCTATCCCCCTCATCGAACAGTTTATCTATCTTTTGTTAGATCTACTTTAATCAACGCTTTAGTACGCTTGTAGTATTGGACAGATGGTTTTAATTGGCTCTGATATCGCACGGTTGTAAGGAATGGTTTTGGTTCAAACCTTATATAGGAGTTGGTGAACTAAATTGACAGTAGTTTAATTGTTATCCTACCGAATCTATTATTGCTACCTGGGATACACTTAAGGGTTAGATTTCGCGAGAACGCAATATTCTATATTTGATCTGTGGGTTATCGTTTTGAAGAAATGGCCGTTTAAAGAGTGTGGTAACTTGAATAACTAGTTTAACACTATTATGGCTGGCAGGTTGAAAACGCTTATTACTAGAAAACAAATAGATGTTAATAGAAAGGAGAATAAGGCTTGACACCTGACACGGTTGACAGGTGCTAGAACTCCTTGTGCATAAATGTTATAGTTGTATGTGTAATTCCTGGAAAATTGATTTTTTTTTTTTATATATATTCTTTAGTGCTTAGGTATGAACCACATTTAACCAATGCATTCCAAGATAATTAAAGCTGTACGGAATTGAATTTTCTATAAAATGTTATATTTGAACTAGACTTAATGTTTTTGGGTAATAACCGTCTAGACGAAAATTAGTTTGCTTCCTCTAACAACTAATTTTGAACTTTTAGCTAAACTTTTTCTACCGGACAAATATTAATGGCGACCGAAATTAATCAAGAATTTAATAAGCTACAATAATTATGTATAGTAGGCTTATATTTACTAAAATATTAATGCCGGGTTGTGTAATTTGACATTAACTACTTTCATTCCATAATCCAACATTAAATCATTCACGCTAAATATTAATTAAGCTTTATTTGCCTTCATGTAATTTAATTTGAGTAGGAATGATCCGGATGCTATCATATCTTGATTTGATACAATACTTGCCATGAAGCACGTGCTTCAACAGCTTTATAACAAGCCCTATTCGTAGAAACGCTTTTATTTACTTTTACGATCCACGATGAAGCTGAGTACTTGGTCGGGATAATGGTATATGTGGAGCCTACGGTGGAGAAGTGATCGTTAGCAACTATTCAACGGTGATACTCGTGCGTTAATGAGCTACATAAGTAAGTTTCGAGGTGCCTTCAAGACTAGCAATTTTTCAAATTGCTTAACATTCGTTTAAGCCAGGGATATGATGATTCGTAGTGCTGTGAATCCGTTCGCATGCACATTTGTTATGTGCGATCGATCCACAATCAGCAAGCAAGCTCTTATATTCAAATTTACTCGTTCGGTAACTACCAACCATCACAGTAAATAAATGAACGTTAGATCTATTCTGGATTCCAATCCCCTTAGATTGTGTGGAGAACTGTTTTCTCAGATGATAAGAGTGTTTACGTTCTTGAACTTGATCGACATGTGCTCTTAACACTGAAGTCGTATTATCATCATGTTTTTCCTTGTCGGGATAGGAAAGAATAATTTTACGATCGGCCATATGCCCACCAAACCGCAAATAGCAATATAACCCCACTCTGATAAAAAAAATACCATAATAAAAGCCATTAAATATTTATGACGGTGAAACATAGCTGGTGTATGAAGGTCAAGGTCTTGCATCAGTTCTCGTATTTGTATGCGACGCTCGACCCTGAGTCCTATATTTCTTTAAGTCATAACATACTTGAGTTGTCCCCGCGATGTTTTGAGTTGTTTATTGCTGAACCAAAATTGAGAGCCCAGTAGTTTCTAATAGGATCGCGATCGCCTTTATCAACAATTTTAAAGGCATTTTTCAACAATTAATTACATTGTTGGTAATACATAGCATTTAAACCATCAATTAAATGATTAGCCTTTGAAAATTGTGGATTTAAACAAATTAAGCTGCTCCAGATTTAGATCATAGAAACTAAATATCATACACTTCTCCATGGTATACGTATATGGGTGTGGTATATATTTACAAATTTACATATTATTATTAAAGCCATAAAATATGCAGCGATAAAAATAAGCATACTTATACAAAACAATTATTTAATAATATTAAAAATCAGTTCAATAAACAAATTTAAAGAGTGTTGTAAAACGAACTCTAGTGCAATAAACAGCACAAAGAAATTTCTTATTTAGTATAATAGAAGCTGAGAAACGCTATTAATTATTAATATCTGTATTGTAGTTTTTATTAAGAAACTTATTAATTAAAAAAAGCTGTTTTCGGTGACCAAGATTTGGAACAAATAAAAAGGATTAAAAATACGGACAATTTAAAGTAATTTTATAAGTTGCTCCCTATTATATTTCTATTTCTAACGTGTAAAATGTATAAAATATCCATCAATTTTTGTAACTTAGGTATTTAATTTTCTAACAGACTAGGGTATTTACTTCAACTGGTTTATACCGGTTCCAGATCAAGTTCCGAAAACAAACTTATTCATCCGATCATTATGCTCCACTTGCTGAACTAACTATCTTGAAAGAATCCAAATTCTAGGAATGTGTATCATCAATAATTACCTTCGCTAAACAATAATAACCACTATACTTAACAAATTACAACATCCCACTATTCCCACCATTTTATTTCCACCCACCATCTATCACCACTACATTTCCGTTCTGAAACAGAAAACAATTTCAATGAAACATTAGGTTCAGAACATCCACTGATTCAAGAGATTGATTACTATAACAAAAATTATCTCAAAAGATACATTCATATAAGAACGAAGCAGGTGTTGCCAAACAACGTTAATAAACAAAAAAAAAATCTATATTATATTATATTATATTCCTTTATTGTGCTATAATTACAATCTGCCTTTTATAAGGCAATAAGTACTTTTAAAAAAAAAAATCTAATTTAAATTTTATTATATTTTTAAATACATTTTAATTTTTCCTACTAATAAAATATATGTGTATATATATACATACATATACAAACATATCATTATGATTAGCCAATACAACTTAACATGGAAATGATACCAAAACGTGTACTAAATTAAGTCTTGTTCTCATTGTGCATATGCCTATAACAAGGATGCATGTCACATAATTTCGCTTGTTTATAATCCCTTGTTGTTAATGTTTAATTGATTTAGCACGTCTTGATAATTGCTGTAAATTTCACCGCGGATATTTTGAGGACATCGTTCCCATTGCTCTCAATCATAAATTATTGTGCGTCCAGTAATTCACAAGTTTGCAAACAACCTATATCTCATGCGTCTTATTAGTTTTTTTTTTTACTGATGAAGAATTCGTATATAGATTTAAAATATTTTCATAAAATCATATATAGTTTCAGATAAGGAAATGTCACCCGGCTGCAATTTTCAAATTTCTTTTTCCATTAATCCACCTTTTTTATAAAACCATGAATCTTATTTTTCTGTCTTGAATAAGTAGTAAGTAGTTGACGTTTGGCTTAGGAATTAATGTTCTATGTTATTAGTCTCAAGGTAATTTTTGTTAAGTTGCGTTATCGTGTGGGTATTTATGAAAAAACCCAAGTGTATTTTTTCGTATATTGGTGAGTTGTTATTTGCTAATGCTCAACTTGGGTGTAAAAATAAGTTTCCTTCGAAGGTTTAATTCAGCTATAAATCAGAGCGAGTTGGTTGACTTGTGTACTGGCAGTTTGAGTGGCATCATTAAGCCTGACCACTTGTAAACAAACAGGACAATAAAGGACGCCCAGTGAAATGCTGCTTAACCGCTCGAGTAAAATCGATTCAGTCATTAGTGGGTTATAGGTCTGGTGGCAGGCCATTATTTGGCTATCAGTCCCCGGCCATCTCCTCGCTCCTGAGAGGCGCCTTCTGAAATAATTACACTTCAGTCACGGTATTTTATCACTTATCAGCATTTGTTGCTCTGTCGATAGTCTTCGCCTCGAGAAGCGTTCTTGTTACGTGTAAACTGGACGATGGGGGGTACTTTACTAAATTGAATAATAAAGGTGTTATATAGAGCCGGTATGAATCGTACGCCCGTTTTGTGAGTTATATACTTAATGTTTCGGTTTTAATGGCCTTCGTTACTTCAGAGGTAGGGCACTTAAATCATACTTGGAACTACCCTCTCCTGATATCGTACAGCACTAGCTCTTTTTGACTAACTTTGAGTAAATAGAGACTTTCTAGGATGTCGGCGTAGTTTGATGAAGGAAATATGTTAAATGTTCATCGTTGTCACGTACTGTTTAGGGGTGAACAGGTCCTTGTATGATTTAACTTAAGGTGGAAGTAAGATGTGTACACACTAGCAATGGTGAATAATATGTTCATAAGTTATTGTTTTTCCAATTGTTCCATTTCAAGTTTTACTAAATCAAGACCGAGTTAGGCCTTTGTTTACCATGTACGAAATGTACCTCTATGTGGTAAAATTACAGAATACCTTTGAACATCATCACCGGAAGGGAAGGTTGTTATAACAGGCAGGGTTAGAAGACCTTGAAAGGAATCAACATTAATTTTCGCAGGTTCTATGAATGGATCGGGGGAGTAAAGCGCACACGAACTTTCTCCAACCAATTAAAACTTTTAACCTTATCTGTGGGGGAAGAAAGGGTGGTGGTCGGGCCAGGAGGGGGGTGAAGTTAAGCGATAAACAGGGCCTTCAATAATTAAAGGAGACGTTATTTTTATTTCCGCGTGGCGGTAGGACTCTGAACGCGTGTGTGTGTGTGTTTGCCCGGCTGGAGTGAGGGGACCCTTTTGACACTGCCCGAGGGCTGAGTGGATTAATTACGGGGGGTTCCGATGAGGAGGAGAGGGGATGGAGGAGGGGGCGGGTATTGACGCAAGCGATGACGTCAGAGCGCCGTCCCCATGGCAACCCCTGCCATGGCGCGCTCCCCCCACTCCTCCCTCCCATGAAACATTCCACGCGGAGCCCTGGGTTAGGAAAATGGGATTCATTTATTACTGAGCTCTAGGAAGGGAGAGAGAGGAGAGGGTGGGGGTCCGCTTTTTCACTGCCCGTCTCTTTCTAATGAAAGTGCAGATTGCTTTGTTGTTTGGAGCTTGGCTGCCATGGTTACGTTCTCCCCTCTCGGAGCAGGCAGGGCTCCTTGTAGTGTACGCCAGATCGTTCAATTAGGCCAATTCTGGTCTATTCGAACTCGCCTCTTGTTGTGGCACACAATTAATATCAATCGTAACTGTGCGGGATAGACTTCTCAGGCAGAGGCAAGGGACTAGTAATGATTTGTGAACCGATGTACGCATATGTTAGGTGATTTACAAAAAAATATTGGTAAAACTAGACTGCACAAACTGGGTTTTTTTTACAAGAAGCAACTTTCATTGAATAGTTTATAATTTTCTAGGATGTTTTTCTGTTATTATTGGATGATTATTAGCTTTGTAATAGGCCGGGAAATTTCTTTCCTCTAGTTGCTTTTAATGATGGAGTCTTCATTGTACATAGTGCCAGTATTATATAATGAACTGTAGAATATTACATGCAGGTTTAATTGATTACAAAATTTAATATGTTGTATTAGTCCATCATCATACTGTCCCAATGAGACAGTGAATTTTCGAAGTGAATAGGACTGATTATATCCTATCACTGTACCAAAATTAAGGATCATAAACCGAAAACATTAGTACCAACGAGATGCTTTTAGTTAGGTTGTTTGTTACTATTGTTCATCAAGACAGACTCTCAGGCATATGCATTATCCCCGAATCGTACCATTTGAGCTCATAGATCAAGCAAATAAAAGTGTAATTAATCCAAGGTTAAAAACCCAAATACAATGTTTTTTTGGCAAAAAAAAACAAAACTCCATCTCTAACCATACCTTTCGCATTTGATTTAAAAACCTTCTTCATTTACCTATTCGGATTTCCCATCTTTATTATCTTTTTTATAATTTATATCATTCTTGTAACATCAATTTGCTAAGTGGAATCGGGTATATCTAAATTTATTTATGCTTCAGTGAAGTTTGCACATTTATTGCTGCAAATTTTTTTTGTTGTAATTACATCAATTAAGTCGTTTATATCATTTATGATGGACATGACGTCTGGTTTTGAATGGGCCACTAACCGGTTGGACACAGCTACCTTATCGATTACCCTTGTTGTCCTGCCCAGATGTGTCATTGTTTTGTCTGACACTGTAGACCACCTAGATCTGCATAGACTGTCCTCGCGTGTCTGCAGGATCCATTACCGGCCTGACAGCGTCGGTGTTGTACAACACATTCACTCATTACAGATTCTGTTGCATTAACTCCATACAGTTGTACTTGCCCCTCCTCACCTCTCACCGTGTTTACTGACCTTGTCGGTCGGAAATCACCGTCCGATCTAGTCTTCCTGTGACCCAGGTCATGTTTCTCTTGTACGCTTCGTGTAGTGTTGTTGATTGAATGATTGTTGTTGTAGTAAATGATGATTTCCTTAATGAAGCACAGGGGTTCAATTCCAACCTTAGCTGGATACAAGTTGACTAATAGATGCGTGTTAGCAATGGCCTCCACGTACCAATTTGTATTCTCAATATAATTGATTTGTTTATTAAATTTTACCGCATAAAATATTTCTGTATCAATTATCCAACCAATATAAACTGAAGGAATACTTCAGTTGGTTGCCAAAAATTGTATTCAATATTAGAACATGAGTAAAATATAAAGATTTCTGGTTTTAAAAAAACAATGTAAAATCCAGTTGCGAACTATGATAATTCCCAGCTGTACTTCTTGTTGGATATTTTTTTTTTTTATAACCATTAAATTATGAAATAAATAACAGAACTAAAAACGTAATTGTTATTTTTGACCAAAAATTGTTCATTTTATTTCGACGAATTCAGCATACCTGTTTCTACATTGAGCCTCTGTTGTAATTTTTCATTTATTAGCTACGATACTAAAACTCACGATTTTTTTTTTTGCAAATTGTTTTGTTGGCACGACCGATTACACTCTATTTTTAGAGCTAACAAATTGCAGAGGGAAAGTGCTTTAAATGGTTGTGACTCGCACGGGATCATTAAATTCTTTTTTAATAGCCTCATTGTTTTTTACCAGTAAGCCTTTCAGATAAAATTTTTTTTTATATTACGTTATCCGAAAATCTTTAAACAATATTGTTTTGTAAGTATAACATTTGTTTTTCTAAAAGCCAGCCTACTGATGAAGGTTTCCTATATGGCTGAGATATAATGTTTACATGTCCAATTAAACCATAGGTCAGTGACTGAATATTTTAACGTCCAATCATTTCACTCTTACGACCAGATGCATAAAATCTACATTCAATGTTACATTTATGTCTTTACAGTTACGCTTATATGAAATAAAAAATGTATTAAATGAGCGATAAGTACAACGACTTACATGATTGTCCAGCGTCCAATTTAAATTATTGATAAAAAAAAATTACGAATGATAGTACCATATACATATACCTTTCGTCTCTAAATTACATGCGTCTTAATATCGCTGTTTTATAACCGATTTGTTCTTTCTTAACCACTAGGCGATTGGTTGATCGGTGACCGTTTAGTATTGAGGTTAGACATGTCGGTCATTAAAATCTGTATGGCAAGCAAGCTATCCTGGCTTGTTTGGTTCGAATCTTAACATTTGGATTATGTTATTGCGCTTAACGTGAACATGTCTTGTGAATCAATTGACGTGAAATAATTGGTCAGGTGTGATAAGTACAAGAGTAGTGAAAGTGAATTGGTTGGCCATTATATTACTTTCATTATTCGATGTCGAAGGCTTAAATTTCGAAATGGGCCCTCATGTCGATTGTGCTTTCTCACTCTAACTAACCACATATAGACTAGTTCATTATTGGTTTTCTTTTTGTATATTGAACTACAGATTAGTTGTAAACACATTGAATGCTCAAGAATTGAAAATAAGTTAGTTAACTTAGTATCTGTTGACTTGTGAGTGTATGTTGAGTACAGTGTGAATGTATATTCAATATGTCGACTTTGGTTGAGAAAATACTGATAATTCTCTTTTGTTTTCATCAAGTATATTTATGAATAACATTTCGACGATTTTGTCTGCATCAGGTCCATAAATGCGTTGGACTGGAGATAGAAGTAAGGCGTAGTGGGTTTAATGCTCAAGAGCCTTCCATGTCTATCACATTTACCATAATTGAGTGCCAGATGCAGACATTCACCGTATGTAGAAACTTTTTTCATAGATAAATATATTTGATGAAAAAATGATATATTACTCTCATCAACAAAAGCCAATATCCCAACGAATACAACCACATTAATGTTTGGAATAGGTATTGCTATGAATTTATTGATTTTTTTTTTTAATATTATACTGAGTTAATCATGCTTTTTGCGCCGTTTTAATCATGGCTCGAGCTTATATAGCGCAGTAATCGGAGAGAAACGTCGTATTTTTTTTGTACCTAGGGTACATTTTGCAGATGTAAACGGCATACCAGATAATTATATATGTATGCGGACGATAAATCCAGCGTAATAGTAGTAGCGAAACGCAGAGAGCCCCCACGGGCTGGGTGCATGCAATTTTAACGCCTAGCCAGTTTGACAAATGGCAGTCGGAGGGGTTTCCGCAACGGAGAGAGAGAGGACTTGGCCCGAGATACGGATGATATACTAGGCTGTGCTTCCCTTTCCTCTTCTCTTTTAGGGGCCCTGTTTAAATCCAATTACTCTTCTCTCGTGGGATATTTTCCCCCATCTCTTAACTCTTCCGATCCCCGGCCCCGTACTGTAACAGATAAGCTCATAAAACCGTTCTTATCGCTTCGTTATTTTGACATAACTTCGGTTTGGAAAATCCTGGGTCAAACCCCACATTCTTTTGAGAACCAACTTAGAGGAAACCCATTACGAAACTCTTTGTCATTCTCCAAACTGAAATATACTGCAAGAACTCATATAAAGTACTCGATCTATTTGGCAATCTAATGTTACATCCATATTCACCAACTTCATGAAGAGAAATTCGCTTATTCAAATAGTCGCTTGTTACTATAACACGGTAGTATCTTCTTTCCACTTTTGAGTGCGCAACTATTAGCAGGTGTTCGTTTGTTGACGACCTTTTGACTCATCGTGTATGGAAACATCAATTTCTTGAAGGGTTAGAACACGGTTATCTTGCCCGCTAATGTACGTTTTGAAAATTTAGTACATTTTTTTTTATCATATTAGCCGATTGCCAATCGAACCCCTGCTCACAGTCTTTACCTAAAGAAATAATGTTAATATAGAAAGTTCAGTCTATTGCCTACTTTTGTGACTTAAATCTCCCGGTCTTGTACATTTTCACAAAGAATCGTTGTTTTCAGCTTTACTGAAAACTAAACAATAAATTATTAACGCATCCTATACCTTTGTACAGATGTGGGCCTTAGCTCGTTTTTTCATTCCAAAGGCAGCCTGTGGCATTCCATTAACATCATCGTAGGATCAATAAGTGTGAAGGGTATCGATATATCGACCTAGAACAAAGTTCCTTGTCTGTTATTTAGGCTAGTAGGCGGTAGGTCCCTCTATATTGACCATAACCCTAATGTGAAAGCAATAACATGCTCTAGGGCCCACTGGGAGCCGACATAAAAAAAAACGATTTAGTCCTAACGACCCCGGCAGTCTCCGCCAAACTGCCAGAAATATTTATACAAATAATAGCCGCTTAGGCCCTTTGCCTCTCCCCTCTATTCTAAGCCCTATCTCTCCCTTGTTCCCTTCTTTATCGTCAGCAGTATCGTCCGCCCTACGACCATTACTATTCTTTGATGTCTTCAGCTGTTAGTGGCATTTGAACGTACCAATTCATTTATTAATACCTTTCATGAATAAGCGAGAGTGTTCAGTTTGTCCCTCCATCAGATGACATCGCGATTTACACGATGTCTACGCCGGTTACAATAATGTGATTGGCGAGTATCAGAGTCGATCAGTGTTCTCTGATGGCGGAACGTGATTCGGAATTGAATCAATCCATCGAGTACCTGACAGTTATACACGGTTCGGATGTTCGGAACTAGGGACTGTACACGCTTCGAAAATGACTGATTCTGACTGATCAGAACATTTGTAGCGTTCAACTTGTATGCCACTGCTACTCCAGCGATTATCAATGATGGATAGGGTGCGCAAATAGTATAATTAGGTAACTTCAAGTGCAACAAGATTAATTATATATCGGAACTGCACAAAATATACTTTTGCAAATTTGAAGTCATTTCTATGTTTTAGTTTGCATTCAACTCGAGTTGTTGTAAGTAACTTTCCTCGAGCCATAGGTCTTTTAAGTTTTGGGTTATTTAATTATACTATACTTTCTCTATGTTAACTCCTTATGCTGTCAATCGTGGAGATGTTGATTCCCACCATTTTTCCCCATGTCTCCATCCCTGGCCCTTGACTTAATATAAAGGTTGTCACTCATCTTATTGTCCTTCCTCTAAAAGACTTCCTTCATTGTTCCGAGTTCTTGTCATTTTCTGTCGTTTTCGACTGCTGTCACTTTGCTCATGTGCTTATACTAAATATCTACATCTCATCTCCGTACAGGAAACCTGAACGAATTTTCTGATTGAACTAATGTCTACTTGATTACATGCCGTCTCATGTAATGTTCTCTAATAAACGTACATGGTGTCAAAATGTAGTTTATAAATAAATTTGGTGAAAACCTCACATATTTTTTTCACTGATCAAAACAGATTTCCTTCAAAAACATTCACTCATGTACTATTCCTTATAAAACGAATGGGCCGTCCCATGGCAATTCGTAAATAGATCCGCATGCTTCTAGCTTATTGTACCTTTATGCAATAGAGGCATTGATGATAAATTTGCTTGTATAAGGCTCGGGTTTGTAGCATGGGACAGAATGTAGGTTATATAAAATAGCCTGCCAACCCCTACACAATTGATGAGTTGGCAGTGAGAAATGTGAGGTCTCCCCAGCTGAGTTGGTCTAGGTCAGGGGCAGCCTTCTCATTAGCTCACCCTGAAAACTTTCGCCTTTATCGCCTGCTATTCCTTTGGCTGGATGTTTTACCCCCCTCCCCACTCAGGGACTCACTTATTCTCTCTCTCTCTCTCTCTCTCTCTCTCTCTCTCTCTCTCTCTCTCTCTCTCTCTCGTCCATTGAACTGCTCAAGCTAATCTTTATGGTTTACTCCTTATGTAAATGAAATGTTTTCCATTGTCTACGAACTAGAATGTATCTTTCATAATTTATATTAGATAAATGGAATAGAAATTGGACAAACAATATCGAGCATTACTCGCTGTTCTGGGACTTATTTAATGACTGCGAGAAAGAATTGTAAGTTGAAGTTAAACACTGTTGTCTCTTTTCAATGATTTCGGTCTGGATATGTTTTATGAGGTTTGCCAGATCCTAGCAAAATATATTTGATATTGCCCGTAGGATAAAAAAATTGACTGGTCATCAGGAAGTTACTGCATTGCCACTATATTTATTTTTTGCCGATGAGCGTAAAAAAAATAATTGTTTATTCTATTTTCTATATCGAAAATATGCTTTGAAACTGACTTGGAGGGTACTAAATACTTAATTCATATTGCCTTTCCTTAAACTACATTCTTTGTAATATCGTTGAAAATTCTTTTCGTGTTAGTACCCTTACACACACAGATACATTTATTTCTTGGATTCTTCCTGTTGCTGTATTTAACCGAAATATAATTGATACTCTTCCTTTACACGTGAAATAATCCAATATTCATTTAATTTAAATTTGAAACAAAAACCCAGTTATTCTGGCCGTTTCTGCTCCCCAATGGTTTTTTCTCTCTTTCATTTTAATAGAATGTAATTTGTAATTGTTTATTCTTTTCAAAGGCCCAACTTTCCCAATGCTGATAAATGCCGCAAGTAATTAATTCCTAATTACTTTTTTTAATTAATAGTGATTATTTATGTATTTATTTGTTTACATTGCAATTTACAACAAAGGGCTCTAATAACGAATAACGTATCATGTATAAAGTTATCCATTTGGTTACAAATTATTTTTTTGTTGCTTTGATCTCTCAAACTGGTATGTGAATGTTTAACAGTATCTGCAATAGGTAAGTTCTTGTATTGTTAAGAGGAGTACTTCAGCCCTTTTCTTAGTTTTGATAGTGCCATCACCTGTGTTACCCATACATAATCCTTTTTAGTGCTCTTGTTTTCTCGTTGTATGTTGAGTTGACCACTTTACTTCGTTAAAAAAAATTTCTAATTATTCTGCATTTGTAAGTTGCCGTCTTTTCAGTTTTGCAGCTTCTTTTTGATTCCTCTCAATCTCAATTTGCCCTGGAACTTGATCAAATTCTACTTATAGTTTAGCTTACCTAATAATTTAAGTTAGATATTTCCAATTACATAATAGTGCTGCCTTAGTTACTTAAATGTTTCTTGGTGATTTTTTTCTTGTTTTGTCAATTTTACATATGACATTTAGCATTCTGGTGTAAATTTTTATAACTAATAATTAAATATAATAAATAGTAACAAGGCCAGGAATTTAATCCAAGACCTTTATTATTTGGATAGCCTTGAGGAAATTGTATAGTCGGTAATCACAAAGTACTAATACCGGGTGGTTCGAATACTAGCCCTTTAACTATTGTTTCTCTCCAACCAATTATTATTGCAAATTTAACGAATTAATGAAAATTAACCGACGCTATCGCTGAAAGTTCTGCCTCGGCTATTAGGTTTAGTACCGCGAGTAGTTAGCTTCGCGGCCAAGTTGGTTGGCTAACCGAAATTCAGTTTAATTTCCTGCCAAGTTCCTACTCTGTTACCCTACAGTTAATAGTATTACCATTTTTCGACGTAATCCCTTATTTGTATTGTGAACATTTCAAAATTCATTACTGACCATTTTTTAATTTTTGTATGGGTACCCCTAAATAAGCTGTATATAAATTTTGAATTTATGCACATCTATTTGAGCCCAGATTGGGTTGACACTATGTTACCATTTTTTTTTTTGCTAGATGCTGATTTAAGTACTCTCATTTAAGCTTTCTCTGGTTAAATCTAATTTTAGTATCTATTTAAGATTTAAAATTCCTTCTTCACCGTGGACCAGATCAGATCGAAGATGGTAAAGCATAAATAATTTTAAATATTCGAAATAAATCCAAACTTGAATATCAACAATAAAACAGGAATCGCCTTTATTATGCGATTCCAGGCGGTTATAATATTTTGTTTGTATCTTTGTTTTTAGTTAGCTGAAAAGTACAGTTTGTGTACTTTATTTATAAAGGCATTGCAAAAATTAAATTTGTTTATAGTTTATTTTTAAAAAAACACTTTAATTTTGGTGGTGAGTGTGACGCTACTGTGTTTTTGCCAGTTGATCAAAAACTTATTTATTTAATCTTCATTATTTATAACCCTTTTTTTTTTAAGTATATGAAGTATTTATATTATTTTGTTAACTTACATTGTAGTAATTTGTTTTATCTTTGTTGCAGGTAAGTGGCCTCACGCGTTGTTGTGACAGTCAGTTGTACAAGTATGTCTGATGTATGTATTATTGCTCGAGTTATTATTATTGCCAGCTCTTAAAGAAGTATGTTTACCCTATATGCACTATAGTATAGTAAATATTATAGAGCTAACGGACGAAGGTTTTTCCGGCAACTTTGTCAGATTATGTATTACCCATGCGAGTGATTAGTATTTCTCGCCTAATCGCGTTTAGTAATCGGATTGATGTGACAGTCCTAGAGCTGTTAACAGTGTACATTTAGCCTGTTCCAATATTAACACTCCAGCTCCAGAACGCACTTCGATTTTGTTCAATGAACCAAATTGATGCTTGTCTGCATTGGGTTCAGACTAGTCCCGGATCAGTCGGACCAATATGCTCTTTGAGTAAATAATGTAGCTAGGAATACAGTACTCGATAGTTGATGTAGATACAGTTAATCTTCTATCTTTATATATTCATGTATTGAAATGGCGTTCGTTATATGATCATTTTAAACAACTCCTTGGACTTGTCTGTAAATTGTATATTTTCTAGAATTTATCCCCGAGACCAAAGGGGGAGGGCGGAGGCTATAATTTCATTCAGTAACGGGACAATCTTATTTCGTTTCGTCTGTCTGACTCCACGTATAATCGACATAAAAAAACTATTAGATCTGAAACATTAATGTCTATTTTATAATCCCTCGAATTATGCTGACTAGGTTTTACCTAAAATGCAATAATGACAATTATAAAATAGAACTTCTTCACTGCGATAAAATTAGAATATGCCTAATCGGGCAATTAGTAATTCTGATAAACGTGCTCATTCATACCATATTCACAATATTCATTCACTCGCTCATCATGCAGTATTTACAAACAGCCCTGAGACCTTGTTGTCACCTCCCTCGCATACGAAAGAGGAAGTGGAGTCTTGGGAAGTGCCTCGCGCTCCTCCGGTAGTTGCGTCACTGGATACGAGCCAGTGGAGGCTGACCAAGAGCGCGAGAGTCACAGACGCTCACGGCATGATTGGAGAAACGGGCCTTTGCCAGGACTACCTATAAAAAGATAAAAAATAACCCCGAAAATAGTTTTCTTTTTTGTTTAAGGTTCGCAGGTCACATAACAGGAAGTATTTACTATTTTCAAGTTTTCTTCCCTGTGTGAAGGACTCGTCAAAGACAGTAACACATATATAAACAAACATATTTCATAGATATTCCGGGGGAGGGGGAGATTGAAAACCGACAATATGTTACCTAGCTTTATTTTTTTATTTTTTTACTGTTCAAAGGTAATTTTTACGAACTAAATTGTTCCTTTACTTTCATCGTTTTCAATTTCACAAAAAATTAAATTTAGTTCCTAAAATGTAAAAAAAAAGTTAGATCGACCGGGTAATAAATGGTGAGACATTTATTTGAATATGCATTTGACCTCAAAAGCGTGATTTTATTTTTACGACTTCTATATCAACTTGGTTGCATCGTTAAAAAAGTTCAAGAGTATATAAGTGGGAAGTGGGAGAGGGTGGGACGATGAACAAAACCACAAAAAAAAAAGTATTAAAAGAAAAAGTCAAAAGTGGTGGCGTTAATCCGAGTAGACCAAAAATACCAAGGGGATGGATTGAAGCATCAGATAAAATCTTCATTCAGCATCAAATAGACCCTTTCTCTTCCTGGAGAGCTAAACATAATTATCTCCCTTCTACAGGGAAGATTTATACAGGACAGCTTAGCCCGGGCTTTTGGGATATTTCCGTCCTTTATATTCTTTCTGTCTCGCCCGGTCTTAGCCTTAAGGGCTAATTTATGGGCCCCGTTAGTATACCTTTTATTCATCTACCGGCTACGTTAGGCTATAACGCCCTTATGTAACTTACATCGCCAAGGGCTCTGTTCAAGCTAGATTTAGAACGACGATAATAAAAAATGTATATGCAAATTGATAAAAAATAATCGAAACAAACAAACGTCAAGATAATGTTATACAAGGAGAGCGATGTTATGTAACATTTAATCTTCAAATGTAGGCCAAGGGGGAATTTCTATTTCTCATCACTATTGGTGGCTCTGGCGTTTATCTTTCTTATCTAATGCAAACAGAAGTAGTGCTATTTGTTCAATGCATCCTTAATCTGACAGATGTATTATACAGCCCATTTCGTCATCTAGTCTCGCGGAACTGTCGTATTTTATTAGCCTAAATAAGATAAAGGTTTTATTTTGAAAAAGGTACTAGTAAAATGGTTGGTAAAAGGTATTCTGTCAGGAGAATGTAGGAATTCCTTATCTTCCTGAGAAGCTGTAACGTCTTTTTGTTGAAGCCCCAACGCTTTCCCTCGTAGGTCGATACTGGAGCATAATATTACATTATCACTAGCCAACAAATATGAGATAGAGGAAGATCTAAAGTAATTTCAGTTAATCCATTTCTTGGGGAACATCTCAACAGCAGAACAATAGTGGAAAGCTTAATGGTGTCTGTCTTGAGAAACTACAAAACATTTATTGAACAATTAGTGTTTAAGAATTAGAAAATATATGAGTGCCTGTGTGTAATTGATAATTTCGATGGTCTTTCCAGTTGCCAAACTTTGTTCGAAGTATCATTCTCTTTTCTATCTCTGTTATCTCGGTTTCCTCCAAAAAAATCATGTTTTATCGTTGACGGCGGCATCTGCAATATAATGCTACTTTTTCCATAACCATAAGGTGGATTTGCTCTTGGCCCTGCCCGGAGATCCCCTGGACACGGACTCGCAAATACGAGCCCATTGACTACTAATCCCTAGGAGCGGGAGACAAGGGGTAGGGAGGGTAGGTTTTGCCCCAGGGGGTTCGCTGCCGGCAGCGGCAGAGGAGGCCCTATGCATTATTCCCGAGCCCGAGCCATGCTTTAATTAGAGAAGCTCCGAGCCGCTCTCTCTTCTCTCTCTCTCCCTCTCTCTCTCTCCATCTCTCTCCCTCCCTCTTTCTCTCCATCTCTCTCCCTCCCTCTCTCTCTCTCTCTCCTGCTCCGAGTCTTAAAAGCATTTTCCCCCGACCATAAATGATAAGGACCCTTGGTCTGAATTTTACATCGACTGCGTCCTTCTACTCCCTTGTCCTTCCTGTGTCTTTTCGAGACTGGTAATGTGAGGCTAAAATCGGAGCTGTTATGGAATAAATACATAGATTCAAGACTAATAAATAATAAGTCTGGCTGAGCAGATCCTGACTCGAATGCAGAGTAGAATGGAATAAGAAATAAATGATTGTTTAACGAGATCCAGCTAAATACAATTTTAAATGACTGATATACCGCTTTTATCAAAAACTAAATATACAATACTAAAACCTAATGAATGAAATAAAAATAGAAATGCAAAGAAAAAAAAAAGTGTGAAAAAATACTACAAAGAATAAATTGTTCCCAAACAAGCAAGTGTCTGTTTGGATGGTGAGCATGGAGTTTGTGGAGTGATGGAATTCCAGAGAGTGGTCCAAGCTAAGAAGGAACGATTGTATGCCAATCATCGTTGTACATACATACAATATATGCGTCTATAGTTCTTTTTAATACTTGCAGACTAAAGACCATTGCGCCTTACATATTTGAAAATAAAGCCTAAACACCTGTCGCCGCTATTGCCAACTTTAAATTTTACAATTCAAATACCAGCCAAAACTTCAGTTTTTTAATCGAGCATGCTAAAATATAAGCATGGATTGGAATTTTAATGCGCTAATCTAAACAGGTTAACTCGTTGATATGAGTTTTATTCGTAATTGAACTTGCTTCTGGTCCAAAAGAGTGTACCATCAGTGTTATAATATGCCCAAGTTCACATCTTGAAGCTACACTAGCGAGACCTACATACATTTAATCAACATGCTGTGCCTTTTTAGGTTTAAGACTTCTTCAGTATTCTGAAGCATTATTTAAAAACTTGAATTTTATCCTTTCTTAGTATATTTTTTGTTTAGGGCAGTATTTTTCATCTAGGCTATAAAATATGTGTTTAAAAAAAGATTTTAATCGCCAAAACCTACTGGTGTCTGTTTTTTTGTTATATCCATAATCTTTAAAAAAAACATTCGTGCTAATATATCTTCGTTGTTTGCTGAATTCAATTTGTCATCGATTTAAAAGTTAGTCGGTTACTCAAAGTTGTATAGTTCCATGGAATGATTCCCCCCTTTCCGCGTTGTGTATTATTAGTGTCCGTTAGAACTTTTCTTACCTGGATTGATCGAAGTTGACAGCTTTGCCCCGACCAACTTTTATTAAGAGATCCATATCGAAGTCAAAATTGATTACTTCCCTTCGCGGAAGTTATATGTGTAATTTTATGACTGAGAACAGGTTATTAAATGATAGATAGGGAATTTTTTATATTTATCTAGTGTATTTCATCTGGTTCTGGAAACTTGGTACATTTCTAATTGACTGCTTTTGAATTGATTTCTTAATTTTATTTTAAGTAAAGGCAGATTGTAATTTCATCATAATAAAGTTGTTGTTGTATTACAATATATAATTTTTAGCAAAGGTTTGGTCGCTTCTTCAATTGACTTCTGCTCTTAATTCACAATGAGCGATCACTGTTACAAGCACTAATAGTGAGTGACACTGGTACATGAACCCTACTACCTGCATCAACTGGAAACCAGTTGTCACTGCCGGTTTCATCCGAATCGTCGTTGAGGCTCTTTGGGGAAAGGGTCAGTATGGGCACTTTACAGTCGCCATGTATGTTATTTACCACCATATGCCATATATAAGGCTTATAGTATTGTTGGACATCAATCACACGACTGGACCCACCCCCCGCCCACTCCTATATAAATGCGAATCCCTCAGCACAGACCCTTGATAAAAACCCTTGATACGTCACACTTCGATATAGGTCAGTGTCAACAGCACACAGCAGCCCCGGGCGTTTTTATCCCCCTTCACGCTGTTCAGACGTTTCTCTTTCTGTCTCTCTCACCCTCAACCCTTTGTACCATTAGAGCTTCACTCTCCTTTTATGTCTATCGCTCTTTCTATCTTCTCTTTTTTTCATTCCTTTCTTTTCTCCACTCATCTCTTCGTATCAGTTCTAGGTATTTTGAGCCTTCCATACAAAAGTAGTTTCTTTCACTGACTACACAGCTCCAAAGACCAACATAATTTGCTGCAGTTTATTATGTATAGATAGTTTAAATAAAATTGTAATAGGCTTCTCGTATAATAACAGCAATGCATATGACCTAGGGACATAATATCTAAGAACTGACGTTACAACTAAGGGCAGAGGGTTTTTTACGCAACTTTACGGCTATCTATCATCGGCGTTTCGATCTGCATTTTGTCCATGTCTTAGCATTGTTACAGTCGTTCTGCCTTTAATGGAAGTGAACCTCACAAAGCTCCAAATACTAGTTAGTTAGGTGGTTACTTACATTCGAGGAGAGAGATTGGGAAATAACGCTAAGTGCCACTTACGTATGATTGAATGGTCAGATAGTAACTATCTTGAGTTATTTTCTAGAAATGATTTTTTCAGTCGTAACTTCCGAAGGTACCATATATAGATAGATAACACCGGGGTCCTTGGCCTCTGGGGGAAAAAAATATGTTCTCGTTTCATGCATTTAACAACCGATTCTATCGCAGCGTTTACCACCGTCCGTTCTTAAGTGCAGTGCAGGTCGGTCCGGACAGTAAATCATTTAAGTGCGTAACATACTTTGTACTGGTAATTGCACGACCTGAAAGAGGAGGGGCCTTTATTTGGTGAAGATATGGGGAAATCGTCTCTTGTCGTTATGTATCGTATGTCTTATGCTACTGTATGTAAAACTTATTCCATCAATCTAAACACAACTTTGTATCACGTTGTTTAAATACAATAAGCCATAAATACTACTTATAATACTTATTTATTGATTGTTGTAATAGTATTTTTAAAACTTTTCAATAAACTTTTTACATATGTAGTTAAAAATGCAATAATGGGAACCATTTAAAAATAAATTCTAATCAAATCAAAATCTTTATTATGATAAAATTACAATCTGCCTTAAATAATGAAATTAAAATAAATACAAACCAGTTGATCACTTTTGTCTTGAATCGAACTGGGTATTCATAGTTAGCTGTGACTATAGCCTGAGAGGTTATTTTTTGCTGGGAAATGTACTTTGGTTGATGATATAAAACATTTTCATCAAATTTATTAATGATGATACTTCGGCTTCCTTGTATGTCTGCATAAGGACCTATGGTGAGATAGTTAGGGTGGGGATGACATATAATCATTTGTGCCTGACAATCAACAGTAATTCTGAAGATATCAAAACGCCATTCCAATCTCCCAGCTGATATTACACACATTAAGATCAAATTAACAAAAAAATACTTCTTTCCGTTGATTCCAATACCTATTATAGTACATATATCTATGCATGCACAAATAAGTATATTTTCAACGCTGGCCTGCACCCGTTTTTTGACTCGTTGCAGCACCTGACAAACCCAGTGTTTAACACTATGACCCCACCACCCCTCCCGCATCGATGGCAACAGACTGTCGGGGAAAAATTAGGTTAAGAATTAGTATGCAAGTTAGTTTTAAGGTTGATCAAAAAGGTGAGCCCCATCACCTTTATTAGTCAGTTTAGTCCAGTCACGTATAATGTATATCATTATACTTGTTTATTCATTATATAATTTTTATAAAATAATAAAACCTGTGTATAATGTAGCGATGCTACAGGAAATACAAAAATAATTTGTGAATAGATTCGCATGAGGATCTATAATTATCTGTAAATTTAAAGGGGCTATGAAAGAAAAAAAAGTATATTTTCACAATGAGTATTGTACCGTTAAGTAAACTAATTTAAATAGAAAAAACCTATTTTTTCTAAAACACAGTCTAATTTTTAATGATCTTTTCTAAACCATAGTAAAATGATAAAAAGAAGTTCAGTACAAAATTCTAAAAAGTGAAATTAATAATTTTAATGGTAAATGAAAAATCATTGGTTTTTTTTATTGAATTTTTGTCTTAAACTTATTTTTTGCAATTTATTATTAAAACTTGGAAATAATTCAATAAAGTATTAATCGTTTTTAGTTAAAATTGGTTCGCCGTAAGGGATATTGGGTATCGGTATGCGTGCGTTTGCTACTATCTCTGAAAAATAATGGTTAAAGATTGTGACAATTGACAATCTCTCATCCTTGGCTACAGGAGGGAAGTAAGATGCCGGTTTATCACTTACCAAGTACTTGAATATTAGTGAAGTGTCGAAGTGCCGTTCATTTCATCAAACGAAGCCGACAAATAATCAACTACTGTTCAACTTTTAAAATTTCTTAGGCCACAGTACGGATGCTATCAAAGATTTCAAAATCTTATTTTTCTTTGGTTTTTTGCGTTCCTAAATTATTTTTTTTTCATGATTTGCATCGTTAGACTATAAGTACTAATGTGGGTAGTGACGCATGTCTCAGGTTTCAAAGGCCACTCACTTCTTACGTCATGGCATCGTGTGGGTTGTCATCACTTTGACCAAGGGTGTTATCTGTGATATATGATATATGAACTGAGCGAACTAAGGCTTGATAAGAATGAAGTTGTCTCGAGTTCTTTGTGGAGTTATGGTGTCGTTTTAGACTCCAACCGCCGGGTTTTCCTCCCTATCCTAGCTTACCTCGTTGAATGAACCGATTGCCGATTGCTGGTTGTATTCATTGAGCGAGAACAAATGAAGTAGAACACAAAAGATAGAAGAAGTCTAGAGCTGTAAAGATGACGTAGACATAGAGTAGGATAGAGCAAGGCGGTGAAGAGGTCGTTGGCCCAGTGACCCCCACATGTTTATTGATAAAGGCGGGCACGTCAGCCCGAATTTACTATCCATTCATAAATCAGTGTGGGGACTCATTGTTTACCGACTGTGGCCTGATAACGCTCTTCGGCTGAGTCACACTTTCCCTATTCTGTCTCTTCTCTCTCTCTCTTACTCTCTTTCTCTAATCATAGCATCTGTTAAACGTGTTAGGCAGATTTCGTTACGGCTTTAGATACGCTTTGTTATTACATTAAACACTTTTACTATTAATGAAGAATGATCTAAACAACACCAAAACATTGGTAATTTTTACTCGTTTTAACCAAATTTGATAATTAAAGGTGCCTTTCAGGTAGTTTAGTTTTTTTAAGGTGACACCAATTATTCGTGTCTCCTCAATATGTTAACTGTGGATCTTGACAATCCACTTCTGTCTTCCTCAGGGTATGGAAATTATACAATAAAACATTAAAAGGATTAAAACAGTTCAACTTTAAAAGAGTAAATAATAGATATATAAATACCTGTTACAAAATTATAAATTAAAGGGTACAATCAAATTAAATTAAAACACAGGGAAAATAAAATCTCAATAATTATTTAATTAGATGGTGTAAGTATATATTTATTTTTTTGAGCAGTGATCTAATGAAAGTAATCGACGCAATGATCAATAATATTTCTTCAAACTATAATTGCAAAAAGTAACTAAAATTACGTTTGCATTATTATTAAAATCACGTTGTTGTTTTTTTTTTTAGTGGAATGATATTTTCAATTTTATCTATCGGTGCCCCGATGATGCTAAAAAATAAAACCAGTCTCGTGGAAAACGATTAAAAAGTTAGTTAGTGGTAAATCAAAATATATCTTTTGATTATGTTAAGTAATGCGTGTTGAGTTATAAATTGAATTATAACTGTCATCAAATGTCTATTTGCATTATTTTGGCAATTCCACTTATACAATAGATGGATGATCTTGCGCAAAATTATTACTTGATACCCTTCGATGGGCTATTATGAAAGGAACCCTATCAAAAGTAACGTACGGTCAATTATTTGTAATTGAATCCTAATTATTTTCTTGTCATATCTACTAGCGTAACAAATTAAAAGTCTCGAATTTGTTCTTAATAAGATACATCAAAATATTATGTAGCGGTTCTTGAGTGGACTATTATTTATGAAAGTCATTAAAACTTTATCGTTAAATCGTTTTCACAACTATAATGAAACTCTTGATTGTGTAATGCTTCATACTTGATTAGTTTTTTTATTATTATTATATAATCATTTAAATGTTGGGCACTGGGGCATTTTAAATAATGAACATGGTCCATTGTCTCATAATTTCTTGATAAATTGCATACCTTAATATATAATTTTGAACTATTTAAATTATATATAAATTACTGGAAGGGTGCGCAGACAGGAGGCCGTTATCATATTCAAAATTATTTGACATTTGACATTGATAACAAATCTGTACTTTTTCTTTTGAATTGTTTATATTTTATACGGAATATTTGCATTATGGGCGCTATTATTTTACAACTTCATTATTGCGACCTACACATAAGTGATATTCATACCTTAGTTGGGTTGTCCTTTGCACTTAAGTACAGCTTCTACCTTATAGTCCTCATACAGACATACATAGTATATGGAAACTTCAGTCGTAGACAAAATCTAACCCTTTCCCAGGAGCTAGAACTAACTGAGAGCTCTCTGTCAAAGGCCAGACACGCCAACCGACAACCTATCGTGTGTTAATCAGATCGTGTGTATAGCAGGCCCCATTCACTCCTGCTTTAACCTTACTACTGAGGTCTTTACCAACAGTCAAGGACCTGTCTTTTGAATTCATCTCGTTCTTCTAGGGTATGTACAATAGTCCGCCTCTTGGTTATAATATTGTAGGAGCTAGAGTTAAACAGTGAGTAACTGTCCTGACTTTTCTCTATCGTTGAGAACATATTAAGAATCAACACCGCCCTGCTAATTTTTAGTGTCCGAAGACGGTGGTATAACTGATGAAATAGGTATTGTAAACAAAAAGTGTAATTCTATTGAAGTAATTTTTTACGTTCATTTGTAAGTTTTTAAGAAACTGACCCCAGTCCGGTGTTAGTTTTTGAATAATGTATGAACGTAGGATGTAGACAGTGAAGAAATATCCTCGCGAAATTTGTTTCAAGTGCATACTAATGAAAGTTATTTTCTGTACCGATTTCCTTAACAATCAAGATTGAGGCCGCCTATCCTGATGTATATATATATAGAAAACTTCTTTTTGAAATATCTTACTTATTGTAAGTCTCCTGAATTTTAATCTTCTCAAAGGTTACTTGGCGTTCCTAAGCATAGCCTTGCGGAACCATAATCAAAAAAGTGGATCACGAATCACTTCTCTTACCTGTACAGTGCTTTCCTTGCTTTAAATAGTTCCTGGAGAGTGTAAATTTTTCCTCACTATCAGACGAATCTATATTATGAATAACTCATCTATACTTCACTGAAATTGAAGTGCTTGGTACAGTATACGTAGCAAACGAATGGTAACCGAGGTAAAAAATATCAGGATATTGACCGTTTCGTAAAACTTGAGATTTTATGTTAAGGTTGTGACGTGATAACATCCATCCTGCAAGATCGGCGTTAGCCTATTGGCCACGTCTGTTTCATGGTGCTACTAATATAATTATTTTACATTATATTTTTTAATATTATCTACTTAATTTTGCTTATTAATTTAAAACAAAGTGAAATTTACGTTTTTAATGATTTAATGATTCGTGAACCTTTTAGTGCAGATGATGTATAGCAGTCTTTTGCCCAGGGTAAAACCTGATGTTTTAGAGCGCTGATCCTTGAATTAAAAGTTAGCGTAAGCAATTAGTTGGTTTTAAAGTGAGCAACTTTCGCAGAGCCAGGCTTTTTTTTTTCCCTCATTCCTTTATTAAAAACTTTTTTAATCATACAAGCATGCTTTAAATCAAACACCAAAACTATGGATTCAACGTTCCCAACGGATGTTGAACACTTCTGACGTCCCAAGATATTTTTTTTTTAGTCCTCTTATCTTAAAATTTATGTCAATAAGTCCGATTCAGCACCCTATATACAATGACTCTTTAATAGTTTCATTGTGATCTTTGGCTTTAAATTTGAATTTGAACTATCTAGATCCTTTTTATTTTACATTTTAATCATCCCTAATAGGGTTCCTTGCTGATGTGTAAATTTTTGTAGCAGCCGGGCCCCACTGATTAGTTTGTTAACCTCGTTATGAGATAGCGCTAATTAATTTTAACTAGCGAAGAGAGAAATCTCCATTCCGAACGTGTAGTAATAATTGGCTTATGGTAATTACAATGGGGGCGTGAGAGGGAGGGAAGTTAAAAAAAAAATAATTTAAAGGCCATTATGCTCCCCTAATAGTAATAAAATTTCGGTGGAATGTAATTGGTTTTTGTAAATTTGACCTCACGATCCAAAGGTCTTTCGCGATGTTTCTCGTTCAGAATGGTTGGACAAGTTTTTTGTCCATGAGGGGAACCCAACCATGTCTTTCAAGTCAAGTTCAAATTTCCGTTGGTATATTACCTTGATGGTTTGATATGTTACGGTTCCAAATCGAAGTACCCGAGTATCCGACGAGGTCCCCCACGAGAAGTGTGAAATAATTTAAGCGACTTGAACCCATTCTGAGAAGGAGTAGAAAGAGAGAAGTTGAAACTTGGTTGGGCTCAATGCTGATCCCCTTGGAGGCCGAAGAATAAGCTCATAGAACACGCACTGGCTGAAGATGACCTACTCGAGACTTAAGTGGTCGGTCACGCCGATGACTCGCGTCGTTCGTATTCAACAGCTTCCTCGCTTATCGACTCTTCAGATCCTTTAATTGAAAAGCCTCCTTGGTATTTGTTCCTATTCGAGGATCGCCTCACTGCTGCTTGGACTGTGTTGTGCAATTTCTAAGCCTATGACTCTGGAAAGTTGTCCATTAGTACATAGTCAGTTTTTAGACAATACATATCATATTTCAGAGCTTTGCAGTCTTCGCTCGTTACTTCTCATCGAAAAAAAATAATAAAATCCTGTTTATATGCCGGTTCTGTGTTTAAATTTGAATGATAGTTTAAAAGTCGATCTTACTTCAAGTTGTAGGCAAGCAAGGCTTGTAAATGTACTATCGATACGAATTGATGAATACTAATGCTAAATTCTTTCTCTACGTATTTATGTTTATTTGTAAACTATACACCATTCATGTAACGCTAATCTCTACTAAGCCTTTTTCTTGATAGCCGGATCTGTTTTTCGCATTGGAGGGGATTATATTTGCGGTATTCTGAACAATGGATTTATTTTCTCCGCCTGTTTAAAAAGAGACAAATCGAAAATACTCTGCAAAGTGTTCTTTCTTAATCTGATCCTCCAAGTGTAATTTATACAGCGTAGGAGTGGGAGGGGGGAGAGGTATGGTATGTTTTTTCTTTATCTTTTTTTCGTCTGACCTAAAAATTTTGCGGGCCCTTTAAATGAACCCGTTCCCTACTGGTTAGGTAATGGTTTTTTTTTCCTCTCCTTCCTTCTGTTCTTTCTTTTCGATCGTTAAGTCCCGTTCGTTCTTTCCTCCTCTCATTCCCTCCCTCTTCTCTTCCTTTCTGCCGCTTGTTCTCCCTCTAACGCAGGGACACATTCAAAGTCCCTTGCCATTTGTTTTGCTTTATTGCTTGTTACCCCCCTTGAGTTCGTGACTTCCCCTTTATTGGCTGTCCCACTAACACCTACATTTTACACACTGCTTCTCTATAATGAACTTAACTGACTATATTTGTTGCGTTGAGTAGAAATCGAATTCGCCCATTTATCTTGCGATTAAATATAGAATTTCTTCTCTTACTAAAGGGCACAATAAACCAAGCATCCCCTGATCTATATTTGCTTAGGGAAAGGTGCGCTGGTGGAATTATTTATAGAATCAACCCACAGTAGAATACAATTGCACTAATATTCAAAATTCATCGTTCACGACGAATAATTCTAATTTATTATGTCAGTTTGTTTGATACTAGGCATTAGAATTAAAACAGGCTCCAACTACCTCATTTATAGGCTTATTTTATAATAATTTTACTTGGACTTAATCATGTAAAGATCATGACATCTTAGGTAATAATGTGGTAAATATGTTTGGGCTTAATAATAATAATTATACTGTATTATTAGGACGGAATATAATTATAAAAAAATACTTTTGTTTCAGCTAATCTCTCTTTATTCGCACCTCGTTGATTAGGGTAGAGCCAAATGCCTGTAGGTGTGGCTGAAAAAAAAAGAATAAAGCCGATTTGGATAATATTAACTAAATTTTTTTTGGGATTAAAAGTAGGAAGGAACACTCGCGTGTTCATATGATGTCGTCGTGAGATCTTATATAGTCAATTCTATAAATTTTCTATTGTTTGTAAAACGATGTTAAAAAGAAGGACCCGAAACGGCAAGTGAGTCGAATAGTAATTGTGACTGGGCGAAACACGTCCATTATACGTTGCAGTTTTATTCATATTCCGGGCTTCTATTCAGGGCGAGTTTTCTTTTGTTGCCATCGGGCTTTTGTACCGCCGACTATAAATTTGTCATCACTTGTCAAACCCCGGGGCAGAATGAATTGCCCGCCCCCGTCCACGCTTCCCCACGAGTACGCTCTGGAAAAAGGGTTTGGACGAATAATAAATATCTTTACCACTAGATAGATATCTCCACGGCTGCTTCTTTCACGCTCTTCATATACTTCTCTTGAATGGGGTTTTTGTGGTAATTTTTTTTTCTTCCAAAATTGGAAAACCCATATGTAATATTAACCCCTCTCTGTGTCTGTCTGTCTGTTACTATTAATTTCGCAACATTAACTTAAGCATTGTTTTTCTTAGAGCGATGGATATTTTATAAGGTAGTTAGTTCTATTTAAGAACCCTTGAAACCATGAATTCATTAGTAATAAAAAATTAAAGTTTTTCTATCGTATTGAGTAGTTGATAGGGTATCAAATTAAGATCTTTTGTTCGGATCAATAGCATGTAACATGTTTTTAGCCTGAGAATGGCGTATTATCAGAACCATTAAAATGATCAATATAATCATTTTCGCAACCCTAACTGAACACTTAGTGTACTATACCAACTCATCTCTTATCAGATCCCATTTCATAAACGATTTTTTGTTTGTATTATTTCTTTGAAGTATCCGTCAAAGTGGAGTTGTTATAGATATATAATGAAATACTTAATATTTGTTTAATTGTCTAAACCACCAAATTATTGCTAATGGGATTAGATTATAGACTAAACCTTGATAAACTATAAAATAATTGTCCTGTATACTTATCCTTGAATTATCTGGACACTGCACTGTTTTGTACATGTAATGTGTAGCTTTCAGTGACATTTGCCATCATTTTTGAAAGTTTAAAGACAGTAATACAGGGTAAAATTCTGACATTAGAGCGGGGTATAATTTCTGTCTGTCTAGTTATCTTGTTCCCTTCCCTTCAAACGGTCTGCAACCAGACGTACAAGACACGATTTTTTCAGACTGCAACACCACGAACATGTATACTTCACGAGACACGATCGTTTGAGGTAAGTAGTTTCGTTGCCTCACCGTGACATTTATTTTCAGCAAGGTTTAGTTTTAGTTTTCCATGAATAATATTTGTCCGCTTATTTTCTAGGAACATGCTGTTGCATGATAAACAATCATGTGTATTAGTGTGGATGTTTTTGTAGGGATATCGGTTTGGTTGATGGTAGAAACTAGGCAAGGATAATTATTTGGTGCCGGTCGTGGGTGCATACTATTTAAATAATCACGGTCTCACCACAATATTATTTATTGGTAAAAACGTTCTCAGCAGCTCTAAAATGTCATTATTAATTACTAAATTTAATATTAAAAATCTCATGATAAAAATATTGAGCCTGCGTTTGGTGACAGAAAAAACTAATTAGTGATAATCAAAACAGTACATAATTATCATATGTAACAATCTTTGCATCTGCTACATAATTTTTCGTCTATAAGAGGAATAACATCACGATGACCCGTAGAATGGCTATGCTAATGATACAAAAATCAATCAATAGCTTAGATAGCACGTGCATTAAACTAGGTCCCATAGTATCAGTTAATATTAATAGAAAAGAACAAACAGTGAGAACAAGAACGGTAAAAACCCACCCACTCCCTCCTCCCCACCTCATAAATAAAACCAGTGGAGATGTTACTGCTACAGTACAGTAATATATTATAGTACATACTATTATCATTCTATTTTTCAAAGAGGTTTATGTTCTGCACTTCTTAAATTGTTTATGAAGGTTAATTAATTATTATTATTATTTAGTATCCTGTCACTAGTTATTGTTGTTTCCCTCCAAATGTACGTTAAATGTTTTTATCGCATGACATCTTATTTTTATGTTATAAGTTCATAACGATTGTATTAATATATATTATTATGAGGATGATGGAAAAGTAGTAGACCGGAGAAAGGTTTTATTGTTTTCTTCGTTTGGAAAAACCAATAATACCTTAATGGACCGTACCATGGGTATTCGAAGAAAGATTAAGTAAAGAAAAAACGGGTAGGGTAATTCATTTTGTCAAAGTTATCATACCTGTTTATTGACAATGGATATAATAGACTAATAAAGATTTCAGTGACTGACTGAAAAGGGTGGGGCCCTTGATGAAGTTTGGTAGCGGAGCCCTTTGAACATAGGCCTTAAAGTCCTTCCGGTTACGCAGGTCGTCACTTCAATTATTCAGGCATAACTCCTTCCAAGTTTTTAAAAGCTTTCCGGCTCACTACGAGTTCCTTTTTTCCTATCCCAGGTCCTTCATTCTTTATCGTGCAGCAGCTGCCTTTTTGTATTCTCTCTCTCTCTCTCTCTCTCTCTCTCTCTCTCTCTCTCTCTCTTTTTAAGTGGTTTTATGGCTTCGTACAGTGTGCTGCCAACATTTTTTAAAATCCACTTTGAAACATTACCTCCTCCTGAGGCAGGAAAAGAGTGTTGTTGTTTTTTTCTCTCTCTCCCTTCTGTACATTTTCCTTTCATTCTTTTCAGGAGGAAGGAAAATGAAATTAAGAGGAAAAAAAATTAAAAAGAGAAAAGGGTCTGTAGACCCTCTTGATGAAGGTAAATAGGAGAGCGATGTTTACACAAAAGACGTATTTTACACCGAATACCTAGTTTTATCGTCCCTTTGAGCTGGATGGGGAATGTTTCCCGTTTTGCCTTTGATGTTACAAAGATACAATTCAGTTTTTACTTTATCCCTGCGACCTTTTATGTATCCCCTCCATTAACTCTTTTCAGTTTCGTAATCAGTGTTTCAATCTTATTTTTAAAATATTTTTATAATAATAATCAATAACTTCATTTAAACATCTACTGAATTTTCCAACAGCCCCAATTGACATTGTAACCATGTTAGTGGTTTAATCTATTTAAAACTTTAAAGATATAACACCTAAAAATATAATTCAGCTCATAATCATTGTGAACAAATAATGGACATTTATTTTATAAAATTGCAAGGATACTTATATATTTTATATCAACCAGTATTAATTATGTATCAGAATAACAGTAAAGATACTAAAAATATCCTTTAGTTTAATTTAGTATATCGTTAGCTTAATCGTATGGCCTGTTTGAAATATAGCTTTGTCTTACTTTAAAATTGTGACATTTCCCAGCCTCTTTTTTATCAAAATGTTTCTACAAGTTTGCAAGAATCTTCAACTCGACAACACTTAAAAAATAATTATTGGTCATCTATAAAGCCTAAAATTATTATTGACTTATAGTTTAGAAAATGTATCAAGTTTTGTTAATCCCATTAGATCTAAAGCCTGCATTAGAAATGTTGTATTTGTAATTGACTAAACTTAGTAAATTAAACGTGTAAATTTTGTAAAATCTTGTATTTTTCTTTAACCAGAGTTTTCCTATATTATTAACAAGAACCATTGGTATCTCAGATAAATAGATAAAAAATTAATTATCCATATATCAAAAAGTTGGACTGGAAGCTGATAGCGGTGATATAATTCGAGTGGATGTATTTGTTGGGATATTGGCCTAGTTGATGGAAATCTAACTGATACACTCATAACTACAGTGAGGCGATTGCACAATGTATTCATATACTGACAATTGTACATTTACAATACACTTTCGTACAGCAACTTTATTATTTGTTACCTTATTTTTTTCTATTGAAAGTTACTTAACCATCTCTACTGAAGAATAGCTGTCATTTCTCGGAATGCACAAGTGACGATAAAGATTAGTTGGCCTCGCTTCTAACGACCTTTTAAACTGCAATAAAGAATAAAGAAAGGGAACAGGTGCCAAATGGGAGAGCAATAAAACTGCAATAAATAAACAGGCTCCAGTGACAGGGGTGTGTGACAAATGAGCTTTATTGGTTAGTAGCCTGTTGCATGTGTCCTGGTTGCTCAGTTTACAAGCACAGCGGTCGCTTCTCTTATCTTTGATGTCCTGTCTCTCTCACCCTCTCTCTCTATTACTTTCTCTTCCACACTGTCTCGCTTGACGTTTTTGGATGAATTCTATTCTTGTTTATTTTCGTTTAAAGCCCTGGAATTTACTTAGATTAATTAAGACCAAACATTCAAGTTCCGTGTGGCAGATCAAGAAAATCAAACAAAGCCCATACTGCTTAGAAAAAACCCGATAATAAATGCAGCTTTTGCATATAACGGGAAGTAATTTTAACAAGGATATTTGAGACCCTTAAAAAAGGAAAATATCATGCGACCTGAACACTTTTTTTTCCACTAAAAATAAACATAATCGCATTATATCCTTCTCGTTCTTGTTTTTGTAGTTTTAAATATTAGATCTTACGCTTATTTATCTATTGGTGGTGCTGTTTGTGTCAGTTGCTGAAGAAATTACTGCAGTTTTTCTTAGAGCCATCGCGACTTGCTAACATGGTGTTTTTGACGTTTTGTAAAAAGTCTTAACACATTTTTAATTTCACTTTAATTTTGTTTCTGCCTTCCTACATGCAGTGACCAAAACGGGATTAGTTTCTTCAAACCCTGCCGAGCATCATCTGCTTACGAGATGCTCTGGTATGATAATTCATGTAGATGATCGTAGTGACCGCTAACTACATAAGATAAATCACCCTATACTCTATTGTAAATTAATTTAAAGCAAATGTAAATAACATTACCAAACCATAAATGTTGTAAACAATAAAGGCGCAGCTGCAGGTCAATTAGTTATAGGGGCTGGGAACCCGCCAGAACTACCCAGAGAGGTAGTAAAAAAGCGAACCAGACCAGGCCAGGCCTAGAGCTGCCGAGAACAAAGGGCCACCGCATACTGAGCTGGCATTGGGTACAATAATACCTCATATGATTGGGCACTAACGAAGCCAGCTGGGTATACGATAAAGACCCGGGGTTTGGCCTGTAAATCATATTTTCTTCTTGGCTTGGATGTCCCGGAGGACATCGAAGAAATTAAAACTACAATAGTGGATGCTGTACAGGAGTCGTCGATGTGCGAAGACTCAGAAAAAGTGACCCAACAGGACTAAAAGAAGATATTTCGCCAGTCCTAGTTACAGCTAATGCGAGCGTCACCCTGAACGCCATAAAAAAGGTACGTGCTATCAGCCACGTCATAGTCCGAATCGTGACCTTTAAGGACCAGAGGGGGGCTCCTCAGTGCTACCGTTGCAAGGAGTTCGGCCATACCCGAAAAATCTTGTTTCCATTACTAAAGCCAGCAAAGAGCGGAGATCACCCAACACACTACCGCCCGATCAGCTTGCTACCGCAAATAGGGAAAATGTTTCAGAATATTCTATTGAATTATCTCAAAAATGACTGCGCGGAAAATAACATCATTCCACCAGAACAGACTCGATTTCAATCCAGTATGAGTGCAGAGCATCCCCTTCTAAAGCTACAGTCAAAAGCTAGCCATAACTTGAATAGAAACATACCCACGGCTATGATTTCGATTGACTGCACTCGAGCATTCGAATCGGTGTCTTACGGGACACTGTGCCAAATGCTCTGCAACCAGGAATGCCCGGAGCAACTCTATTCAATTCTGGTTAGCTTCCTGAACAACAGATCGAAGCGGGTGCGGGTGGGTGATAGCTTCTCCGAAGCTGTGCCACTGACCTGTGGAGTACCCCAAGGAGCCGTTCTATCTCCTGTACTGTTCAACGTGTACACGTCTGAAATTGTAGGAGCCCGATATAAAAACACAACAGTTACTGCTTTCGCTGATGACACCGCGTATCGCGTACAGTAGCATCATGAGCGCCAAGGTAGCTCTTAGACAGGCTGAAATAGCCTGTAACCAGATCAGTGAGAGATTGGGGGGGGGGAGACTCAATATCTCTATAAACGCTAAAACGGTAAGACTGACTGCGTAATTTCCTCCTTCCAAAATAGAAAACGTGCGCTGCATACTACTTACACAGTAGGAACGCAGCAAAACTCACCAGCCAACAACCTAGTATATCTGGGGATTGAAATGGACAGACACCGTTTTAGTAACCATTTTGCGAGAAAGTTGAAGCGTACCCGCACTAAGTCCTACCTGCTTACGCATTTACTGACTTCCTCCAATCTATCACTGCGTCTAAAGCTATTGATTTACAAGAGTGTACTTAGGCCTACTGTACGGAGCACCGCTTTTTCGTCAGCTGACGTATACGACAGCTCGGCGACTCCAGCAATTCAAAAACGGTGTACTGATGAAAGTGGTCAGACATACTTCATTCGAGCAGCCGAGCAACAGTGAGCTTTATGGGATCTTTGATTTGCCTACGGTGGATAAATTCATCCAACGTAGACATATAAATTTTGTTGACTCCCTACAGTACTTGACAAACCAGGTGTTCAACACGATAACCCCCGGTCCGTTCCCCTATCAATGGCAGGATGCTGTCGCGGCAGGAACGCTTTAGTCTTAGGTTTTTAGTTTGTAGTCCCCTCATTGTAACCTGAAGGTGAGCCCCATCACCTAGTCCTGTGATTTGTAATTTTAACTTCACATAGAAAATTAACTTCACATAGAAAATTTATGTCATTGTTGTAGAAAAATTATTGTAATTCTACCCTCGTAAAACTAAATCATTCTCCCGACGACTCTATCTGATGACTCGCGGCTGCACTGATGTTCAAGACTTGGCCTTCTCACTTATGAAAACCTCTGGACCTCTCTTCCTAACCTCGCTATGTTTTAGCCCGCCCTTGTCAGACCCCACACTCTCCTAGTGGGTTTCTCTGTCTTCGCCTCGCTAAAACTAGCATCTCCTTGGGTGAGACCTCTCCCTCGCAGACAACGGTTGTCGTGGCCCTACAAATTTACCAAGTAGTGTCTCCCACGGCAATCCAGTCTGCCTCTCTCTGGTTCACACTCGCCTTTGGGATCCGGACGGATTTCGCCTACCCTCATATACCGAGTGTTAATTCGTGGTCATTCCAAGATCACATAAACTACCTACAATACCTACCCTATTCCTCTTCTCCTAAACATAGTGCATTGTCCGGGCACATGCCTATCAAATATGGAGTCTGATAGTAAGACCGTCATAAAACGTTTGTCTGGGTCATAACCTAATCAACCCTCACTTCGTCACCAGGGCTAGGGTAACTAGGCACCTCCCTCGTGACGACCCGACAATGATTATTGATGTACAGTTGAGGTACTTGGGAAAATCTTCCTCTTCCTTCCAGAATGGATCGAAGGTGCACTGTTAACCGCTCTAAAGGTGGGTGGGGGCGGGTCCAAGATCGGTACCTCCGTCTATCGGCGGACAACGAGCAGAAACGTTCTGACTTTCATCGGTAGTTTGGTTTCTTGCAAGCTGTACAACTCAATTGAGCCCTTGCCTTTTCCAGGGCAGGGCACATAGGCACTGCATATCCGATCATCTGATCTACAACTGTTTATTCTCTACGCAATTTAGTTGGAAAATGCTTCATGGAGTAGTCGTCAACTAGAACACACAAGACACAGGGTTTTGAGTGGATGAATTTGTTGGGATATATTCTTAGGTTCATTACGAGTATTTGATAAAATGTAAGCACGTCGTTTCGGCATACTAGATATGTCAGCATCATTCTTGACAATACGTCCTTATGCTGACTGAGGGTGACTTAAGGCCTCTTACTCCTTGTTCCCTGAATGCATTATTGTATTAGGAGTATATAGTTAATCGTGAATAACCGTGGATGAATTTGATGTAATATCCGCTTAGGACGGTGAAATGAGAGTTGGTAAATTTGCATCAAATTTATTAATCTACACCTTTTTGACATACTAACATGCTTTGCATGCATCAGTTCCTGGCAACAAGAAAAGACAATAAGTAGAAGATGATAATCATGTGTTTTTTCAGTCGAGGTATAGGAAAAAAACCGGGAAAATTGTAATAAAAAGAAAAATATGGGCAAGAAGATATATTTAGAAAAAAAAAAAAGAATATCCTTAATGAAGGGGAAATAAAGGAGAGGGAAGCGACGTAATACTTTTCGATGTAGCGAGCGTTGACGAATGACTACGTGCCGCCAACTCCCCCAGGGGGATTTCAATTTACGGTTTAATGTAATTATAGGCTGGAGAGGGACCTCCCCTGCCCCATTCTCCTTTGGTTGCCTATAAATTTTTAAAACCCGGCATCTTCTGGAAATAATTAGCCATCCGAGTGGATTTATGTCATTGTAAAATGTATTTAGTGGTGTGGTCTTGTCTGATAGTTACCTTGCCCAAAAGTAAAGGTAGAAGTTTTACTTTCATTTGGGGACTCGACCTTCATGTTCTGCGATAGCGATCATTAAAATTATTGAATAGATTTGATCGAATATTGTTGCTATTTTAAATGAAATAACTTGGTTTCAACGAAAATTGATTAAAGTTACCGTGCAGTCATTAAGTTAAAAAATACAGTTCATATTTTCTGTTATAAAATGATGAGCATGAAACGCCTACTCTAACCAACTGTACTCGATCGGCTAGTATTTATTGTTCATTAAAGAAAAACCGTTTATATTTTGAATACATTTTTAGCCGTCGGCCGGTTGCTTTGGGAAGTTTCACTTCCACTTTAACAGGAAAGAGAAAGTCCAAACCCCATTTCTCCGAGGTCAAATGTCAAAGGTTGCATGGTTTTCCACTTTGTACTCTATCTCTTTGATGGCTCATGTGGATCATCGTCAGATATGTAGATTATATCCGTCCCTGCTTGGATGCAATCAATGGACTCAGCTTCGCCATTACCATTTATTATCGGATTGACCCTAACCTAGGATACTCTATTAATACATCTTTGAGTATGCACACGATCTGTACAAAGGATATTAATTTAACAGATCAGCTATCTCTGTTTGAAATATATACGTAAAACCCTCACATAATGACTAAGTTTTGAATTTAGAAATGAGCGAAAGTTTGTAGTAACGAACCTTCGGACCGGTGAGAGCAACGAGTAGACAGAAATAAACTTTTTTTTTTAATGCTCTGGTTTGGTAAAAGGGTACAGTAATATAAATTTTACGCCCCTATACACCCACAGAGAACTTTTATCAGTGCAGACCAGCCGAGCGGTTCGTTCACCGCCAGCCAAACAATAGCCGTACAAGTTTTATGAAATTTAATGAGATAGGCGCCATATAATAGAGGGGAAGGCGCCCCATGGTGGAAATTTTTGGGACCCTCCCGTTGGGGGGAGGGCAATGGCGCATTGCCGCCGGGGCGCATGCGCTCTCCCCACCCCATGGCCGGGCCTGGCTCCTATAATAAAATGGCTATTGATGGCTATATTCTTTCCTTTAGCAATAACTTTCAAATAATTATCTCTCTCTCCCTATATATTTATAGCCTGGCACCTACCGTCGTGATCCGGTGCATGAGCTAAGCTGTGATGTATCACAGTTAAACTGTTAAGGGTTCGAAAACGTTTATCATTAAGTCCACATACATATTACAACTCAGGATATTTATTTATTTTATTTGGACACTTCTTGAACGTATTTAAAAGTGTTATATAAAGTGTCATTATAATGTCTGGTAAATAACGGAGCTCACTTATGTTTTATGAAAATGCTCCTGTTATCTATGTCTTCTTAATACCTAATAATTTCTGTTTTTGGAGAAAAAAAGTAACTGATTACATGATAGAAGCGAAAAACCACCCAAATTTATTATCCACGTTAACATAAAAGCTTTTATATTGCCAACCTACTTTTATTTCTTCCTCTTACAACTTTCACAAGCGAATTTTCTTATCAACGAGAGGTTGTTGTTCATAAAAATGTGAACTTTAATTAAACTAGTTGATATATGGACATTAATATTTACCATCTAAAAGTTGAATCTTACAATAATGGATATAGTCAGTTTTTATACAAATATTGTTAATAATAATAGTTTTATTCCTGGTCTTCACCGAAAACACTATATTGACTATGGTTTATCATGAAGGTTCTGGGTTCGAATCTCTATTTAAAACAATAAAAAATTTACATTTGTAATTCAACTCAATTATATGATACATTGTAATAATTTTCTTTTCTTTGTTTCAGGTAAGTGGATTTTCAGTATATAATTACAAAACACGGCGTAAAATAAGTGAATCGCTTTATTATCTCACTAAAACGTAAGTATGGCATGAAGATGTATAATATGAATATTTTCGTGAAGAATTTATTAGCCTTAATAATGCTATTTTTATGGTTCGATTGTTCCCAAATTTTAGGGATAATTCTGTTTATGGAAAACGATAAGTTCCAGCATTTGATGTAACCTCCAATGAGGTATTGTAACGTTATCTGTTTGGAGTAATTGGATATGAGCTATTAATTATACAGTGGCTAGTAGGTATATAGGGGCCGGTCGGGAGATGGGCTGCGGTGTAGTACAGGGGAACTGCATTAGCCCGCTTCTACCCTGTCCATCAGTGAATGCCCTCTGTTCGGTTCTTGGCCCTAGCTTCTCAGTCTTATATATAAGTGTAGCCTGTGTATAACTTGATAACACTGTCACAAATAACGATGAAGGGAATTTCTAAGCAAAAAAAAAATGAGTATTAGTTGCCTCGTATTTTTATCGTCAATTGTTAAACTCTGATTACCTTTTCAACTAATATAACAAAAACTGACAATAGCCTAAACAAACAAGATCATATTTAAAACTGATTGGTAAACAGTTTTTTTATTTGTGAATATCTTTGAAGCTAATTTAGCTTTATTACTTTAATGTGCCCTTAACTATAAAAGAAATTGAGAAGGGTTTTAAACTTCCTGCTGGGCTGGGACTTGATAGGTGTTAAAATCTACTGAAACGTGCGTTTACTTTGTTTTTCCTATTGTATTCTAACAAAAAACTACTCAGCATATTTAAAGGTGTTATGTATTAAATTTACCTTTTAATACAGATTGATTTAATCATTTTCACGGCTGCCACTTGAGAGCATACATACAATACACTACAAAAGTACCCCATTTTCTAAGCTAGTAGTTTGTTTTTTGTTCAACTAACCAACAGTACAGACTTTTTTGAGATAAAAAATGACCTAACGCACGTAAGCGTGAATAAAGCCTGGAAGAATGTTATTTTGTATGGGATGAACCCGTTTTCATAGGAAGTACCGAAGAAAAACAGTAGGGAAAAATCAGGAAAAGGCGTGAAAAATTCAAAAAAGGTAATAGTCCTCCGTAAAGAGCTACTGAAGATGTTTACATAAAGATATAAGGCGGGGTGGAGGGGGAAAGGCATTACATTGATGGCGTGTTGTGCTAACAGACAGTTACTGTAAATTAACGAGTTGCCATACATTTATCTGCCCCTTCCCTCATCCCACCATACTCTCTCTCTCACTCACTCACTCTGTCTCGCTTTATCCAAGCCCCCGCACACAAAGGGCCGCTCAATGAGCTGGCCGCCTTTTAAAGTCTCTCTCTCTCTCTCTCTCTCTCTCTCTCTCTCTCTCTCTCTCTCTCTCTCTCTCTCTCTCTCTCTCTCCCCTCTTCCTCTCCCTCTTTTCTGCCAGTTCAGTGTAAACAGTGGACAGGGTGATCGACCTCTTGTTTACTATACCACTACCGTCTCAGTCCTTTTTACTACCTGTCACCTTTCTCTCTCCCTTTTTTTTAATCTTTATTTTTCTTTGGAATCTTCTATCCTTCCTAACCTATTTGTTCAGCCGTTATTTCTGCCGGCTCATCATTTAGAGGGAAACGGTCTTAATAATAATACCTTTTTTATTTCTGATCATTCTTTTTTTTAAAGACAGTTGAAACTTAACTTTTTCTAGGTAGGCTGGCTTTGTCCGGCTTATTACGTTTTAGTACTTGTGGATTGTTAGGATCATGCTATCCTTAGGCTGCCTTGTATACAGGATTGTCATGACAAACTATCGTTAAACTCTCATCTTAGATATATTAGGTGTGCCATACTATCTTCACTGCTTAGCCCGCCTTCATGGTTATAGGGGCGATATACTAAACTAGCCTTTAACCTTTGGTCACCTTCTTGGATATAGAATAGAAAAAACGTTTATTCCGAGATAAAGCCCCTGTATGAAGATGACAAATTAACATCTGGCAAATAAAAATAACTATTACATCATAATAATAAAAAAACATTATGTCAATGTAAAATAAAGTGTAAATCTCTATAGGAATGATAATAATAATAATCATGAAATAAAATATAAATTGTTTAACTGCTTTTAGTAAATATAGTGATTAGAATCCGCCTTTAATTAAAAACAAAAATGCAGAAGTCTAAATAGCAGCATGTCATTAAATAAAAACCATTAAATTAATAGTGGACTGACGAGCGACTTTCAATGGTGATGATGTGTTGGGATAGGAGAGCTTAGACGGTTTTACGAACCGTCCGAGGGCACTAGAGTGAGCAAAGAAGGACCGATCGTATGCTGCAGTGTTGTGGGCAGGAGTAAAAAGGCCAGAGAAACGGGATTTTGTGTTCCGGGAGTGGACTAAGTATTTCAATTTGTGTGTGTGTTCAATTCATTCACAGCAATTCATAATTCGCTTCAACTTGCTCTAGACACAGCCATAGTCAAAGTAGAATGGGGGAGCAGATAGCGAGAGCGATGGAATAGTGTCAGGGTTCATAGAAAGGGATTGGTCAATGGTTGTCCCTAGGTTTTCGACGGTGGAGCAGAAAGTGGTGCGATCCTTATTAAGGGTTAAAGCGGGAATATCGGAGGAAGAAGCTGGTGCCTGACAATTGCCTGGGTTTTCGCTGCATTAGCCTAAGTTTATTCAGGTTTGCCCAGGTACTGACTGATCCGATCTAGGTCTCTCTGAATCCTGGCAAACATAAAATATAAGGGGAGAAATGCTTGATCATTGGTCTACATATGGAGGAAAAGCAAGGGAAGAAGTTTAAGGTTGATTAGAGATAGTTGCTACCTGTGAACGGTAATACTACATGCCAAACTATCTTGAGATAAATATCCGATCTGTTTTAAAGTTAGTTAAACCCTCCTAATTGTTTAAACAGGATGGGGAAGTTTAAGTTGTGACATGTAATTAATTAAGGTGGTATTGCTGTGTTGATACCACGAGATAGATTTCTATGATGTCTGTATCAACGGTAAGTAAAAATTTAACACCGTTGGCCAAACTGAAAAAATCTAATATGATTATTATTAGTTTAATTTTATTGGATTTATTGTGCGCCAGCCTATATGAATCTTAATGAGAAACGTCGCTCCCAATCAATATGTATTCTAGGACCCATTGAGATGACATTATCTTCACAGCCTTTAACAAGCTGATTCTAATCGTACTGTTGAGCTTGTCAAACTTTATAATTTCGGTTGTCAATATCTCACTTCGATATTATTAACCTTTGTGACAGCCTCACTCATGCTTCGAAATTGACGAAATCATTATGACCTGAATGTTTCTCTCAGAAAGATACATTATTATTGTGGAGCATTCGTGTTTACATCTTCAATTAAGACCATTCGCTGTCAACAGAGTAGAGCATATCACCTCAATTTCACCAATTTTCTGCATTGATAACTAAAGCTTGGTCGAATACTTATTTTTGTTAGGTAAATATTTAAATGCAAATAGTATTATATATTTACCATTTACCGTACCATCTAACGAAAAGTTGTGAATCCACACAATAATGTTAAATAAACAACTAGATATAACAGGACGCACAGCAATCATCGCTCTTGAATACGCAATAGTTTTAAATTAATAGCTAAATATAACAAGACTTAGCATTCAGAAGTGAATATTAAAAAGTGAAAATGGTATATACGGTTTAAATTTAGGATATATATATTATACTTAGTATATACACAACAGAAAAACAGAAATTTATAATGGCCAAAAGCATTCCTCGAATCTACTCTCAATGTACAGCAATTAAGTAAAAGTATCGGGTACTGGCACGAATTATAAATGGTATAGTAACTTTTAGAAACAAAAAATAAAACTCAAAGAGGGTATAAAATGTAATGGGCGATGACGCGCTATGAATAATGTAGTCGGATGAGAATGGAAAATGTAAGCCACTTCTGTTTACCACAAACTCGAAAAGTTTTCAAGTGTAACTTGATCCTGTTTGAAGTTTGAGATGTACGCCTGGTGTTCTGTATAAGTTGGTGCTCCTTTCCGTCTACGGCCCTTCTCCTTTTGAAGGGAATGTATCTCCTTTATCTGGCCCTTATAACTCCTTTTATAATTACCGCCTCCAGTTGGCTTTTTATGTCTTTTAGTACTTCTTTTTATTACCTCTTCGTTCCTCTCGACAGGATTCATTTATTTTATCTTCTTGCTTTTGTGTTTTTCTTCTCTTTTACTTCTGAAGAAGAGGATGTTTTAATATTTAAATATTAGATCTTTTACAGCAATTAACATCCTTATTACATTATGTCCCATAATAAAAACTGTTTTTTATTTAATCCATTATAGATAATGATAGTGCTTTTGATATTATATCAATTTGTTTCCAATATTTACACAATAAAACAATCTTTTGCTAATATAAAATGTATCTAGGTCAGACATTAAAGGTACGCGCTTCTTCTGGTATTATAACATTGTGGAGGTATGTCGTGGGTAGAGGTTTGATTTCATGTCAATAATTGTTGGTTTAGTAGCAGTATTAGTTAGAAATCAATATAATGCACACTTAATGTGTGATTTCTATCAACTCTTAATCATTGACATCAAGTCTGAGTATTGCATCAGATATGTTACACACAGCACTAACAATGTTTAGCATGTTGAGTTTATCTTATTTTCTTGTTTAAAGTAATAGTTAATAGTAATTAACAGTTCATCTGATTTATCCTTTATTACTTTGATGGTAAACTTTATTGAAGAGCTGTTGTTGTAAGCGTAGTCAGTTTGTGCCTCTTATGACTTATAACCGCTAGTAATAAACATCCCTTTTTCATGTGCATTCACAGTTTAGGGAGCTTCATGCTGGGTTAAGATAATCAACTTGATTTAAGAGAGAGAAACTTAAGGACCAAGTGCTTCATTCAGAGAGAATGATTTGCCGTTGTATCTTTAGCATCCTTCTTTTCACATCAGTGAAAAGCTGTTTCATCTCGGTCTTTCGAACATGCACGCAGGAATGCTCCTGAAGTTATTCAGGTTCTAGTCGTTGTATCGCAGAGCTACACTCGGTTTCCTCTGTTATCATCGCTGATTCAGTAGAAGCATTGAGGATATATGATAGCTACTCCTTTAGATACGATAAGAAGACACCACTGTCCAGACAAGACGGGGTGGCTGCTGCTACCCTTGGCCTTTTTAGCGGGGAGTGGCGCGGCGTTGCCGGATCTACCCCCGCTCTTGCAGCGGGCTCATATTGATTTTCCCGCTCCCCTTGTCTGCAGCCGGCAACGTCGCACCATCTCGAGTCCTCCCCCTCCCTCCGTCTCCCCTCTATGACCAATCAAAAAGACAATAACCCTCCTAGTCTAGCGCGCGCACGCACGCGACAGGATTAAAGGAATTTCGGCGATTCCTCAGGGAGTTTGTAGCGTCTTATTCTGGGCAGTAAACCATTTTTATACTGCTCCTAGGGAAGGAGCTTGCTTTAAAATTTTATCGGCGTTATATCCTTGCACAGTTGCTGGGACTCGCCTCGTTTTACACTTTTACAACTTACTTACATATATACTCCTTCCATACCCCTTAGACTACTATGCCTCTTATTACAATGAGTATCATTAGGTCATCCTAAACCGAGCATTCTTTCTTAAGGCCATTGAATTGTTTTCAAACATATTTTACATCTCATCTCCATATAATTACTGCGTTTTTTCATTGCCTTGAAATGGCCATTTTGAACGCCATAAATCTAAACACAACAAAGATTATATATATAAAATATAATACTATGGTTAGGTTTAATATCAAAACGGAAGGTCACCGCAGCATCTGCCCAGATTTAACAGGGAAGTCTTTTTGACCTGAATTATTATACTTCCTTTATGCAAATCTTGAAAGTTAACTCATTAAATTTTTTTTAACATAACTACCTTCACCCGAGTAAATGTAATTCGGAAGATTTCACGTTACTATTGATTGGAGAAATGAAAATTTCAAATTAAGTTATAACGATGGGGGAGTATACAAAAAAAATAGTAATTACTTGAACCTATCAGGATGAGACATGGCCTCATGTTTTAGGAAATACATATATAAACGACTCTCACGAGAATCAGGAAACAACTCAGGTCGAGAAAAGCCTTTAATCAGCACAAACTTGGAATCAGTTAATAATATATAAACGTCATCACTGTATAACAGTTGTCAATGTATTATACACCATTTCCTTTCAGGTGGTAAAATTGCAGTCACCCAGGAAAATCAGGTTTGGGTACCTGAGCTCCATGATTGTCCAAAATGTTTATTATTTCCCCAAAATACGCATCAATGATAAACTTTTTTATTCTCCAAATAATTTGTTTAACATATTTACAGGGGCTCTATCATAACTAGCTTTGCACTTAGCCTTTCCATTTTTGATTTCATTGAAACCTGTCATATGAGGCATTGAATATAACGCCACTCATACGTTACCCTAATTGTGAACTTGAAACAAATGTTGCAATCAATGAGGGTGCAGTACACAAGGTAGGGGGACTCAATGCAGATAGACATCCGCCAGACCTAAAAGGCCCTTTGATAACAGAAACAACAAAGGGTTGAGGTAAGACACAAAAGAATATAAAGCGTGGGTGAAGCTAGGGGTGGGACGGGGTCAATGTCAAGGTAAAACAACTAATAATAGAGGTCGCCATACTGCTCTTTCCTCTTCACTCCGTATCTCACTCTATATATCTCCATCGCCTTCAGTGACTCTCTCTTTCTCACTCGCTCCTTTTCATCTATGCGGTATGTCGTGTTTGTCTGTGCCATATCCATCACTGAGCCGGGGACCCTGGCAAACCACGACATGATTTCTTCATCCATCATATATCTCGTATCTCTATTTTTTTATTTTTGTCTGATTTGTCACATAGATTATGAACTCATTCAAGAAATATCTTTGTTAAGACTAATTTATAAGTATTTCACACAAATTTTGTCAAGAAACCCAAATTTTATTGAAGCAAAACAAGAAATGAGTGCAAATCACTTGGAAGGTCTTGGTCCATTCTTAATTCGAGTTTTGTTGCATATAATGTCCTAGTAAAAGTATACTGCAAGAGAAGAAAGTTGGATAGAATCATATCATCTCTTTTGTGCTGTTATTTGTTGTTTTTATTGGGGCAGTGTCAATTTTTAATTAATTCGACTTATTAAATTAAGTTAATTCGACTTATTAAATTAATTCGACCTATTGAATCAAATTACTTCGACTTATTAAATTGAATTAATTCGAATTATTATTCCAGACGAATTAGAGTGCTCCTAGCGCCAGCCGTAGTAATTTGTGCTGTAGTGTTAGCAGTTTGCTCTAATTGACTTATATTGAACTGATGGGCAGTCCAGTACCACTTAAAACAGGCATGATAGTGTCATGTAAGGTAATGTCGTACAAGTGTATTTTAGTGATTAGTTTCAGTTGAAGTGGTGGATACTGTTATTGTAGCCCTCTATCACCTTGTAGTTTGTACGTTGTGTTTAGTCTCCAGTTAAACATTCTCGAAAATAAATGATGAATGATAGTGAAGTTCGAGACCTCATTGTTCCAAGAATCGCGTTTTAGCCAAGGTCTTCTTCCAACCGCACGACCTTAAGGTTTCCATTTTATTTGATTACAGATACACCAAAGGTTAACGATTCCTTTGGCAGAGGGAAACGCCTTGTAGAAGATCGTCTGATCCCGTGCCAAATTATATTCATTGAGGCGGCTATTTAGACATGTGTTGCGACCGTTTGAGGAAGGAGTGAATTAATGAATGGGGAGTAATAAGGAACCTCGATTGAGTACGTCGGTGTACAATGTTTTCGCTTAAGACGTTTAATAGAACTTGCTGTTTACGAGACTTTTGAATTGACTGTACTTCGCTTGTAAGTATGAATGCTGAACTGCACGATTCCTGGATGGCTAGGCAGTCATATGTTCCGTTGTCAAAAAACAACAGACCCCTTTAGAACACTGCCCTAGAAGTGACCTCCGAAGGGCTGGGTCTGCTTTAGGCTTAGGCCCCAACCCACTTCCAATAGGGCACAAACAAACGTCCTCTGCCAACGGTGCATTAGGACGTATCACCCTAACCACTTTACCGAATAGCACCGCTATTATTCCAGGTCAATCCTTTTCCGAACAATCTACCCTTGTTTCAGAAGGGACAGCGTTGCCTCATAACATGTTTTCGACAGTTTTAAGTGGATTAGTTATCTTTCCATTTTATTCAGCAATTATGTTCTACATAAACCTGTCGAAAAGCAATCAATTTTTAAATATGTAATTTCTTATTTAATGCCGATATGTTAAAATGTATTTTCATATAATACCTTAAAATTGGCAAACTAGTTCTCAGAAAATTAACTTTATTAAATTAACAGCATGGTGTCCTCGCTGTCTGTCTGTCACTGTGCCCATCGGGTGAGTTCACTGCGTACAGTCTCTTCGACTGAAGAGAGTTTATGTTAGGAAGGTCATTCGAGACAAGATAGTTCCGATGGTAGAGTTCCCGGACTAGATATTGGTGAGATTTTTGTTATTTAAATTTATTTTTAAAATACTGAGCTTCCCTTTAATGATTTGTTTTTTGCGATTACGGTTAGGGCCTCTAACTGAAAAGATTTGCTTGGAGTTAATAATTTTATATAGACTGTACCTAACTAAACAGTGTACTACCAATGACTCATTGCACCTTGTGGATTAATCTCATATAAAATCTCATTTAGTTAGGACCTACCAGCCGATCCTGTGATATTGTAGTAGAGCCAAATATAAATATTAAACACTCACATTCCAACTTAAGGTGGAAAGGGTATTTTCCTTGCCATATAATATACATAGACCCACTGTTCTTACCCGAAGGGCGAGAATTCCTTCATTTCTCAACCTTTACCTTGTCGTCGTGGAGAGCGTGTCGTTTTTATTGTGGTCTGAGCGTAGCTGCTCCGCTACCACGTGCCCGATCTAACCCATTTTACTAGCCTTGATTCAGTAAACCAGTTTCTATGTCCTTCGCAGTTCTCCTGACTCTCCGGTTGGTCAGTCAGGCAGTTCTAAGTCGTTTACGTAAGAGGGTATAGCAGCAATTCAAGAAAAAGAGAGAGTTGGTTTCAGATTTGTGATTAAGTAGTATTAATTGACTTATTCCTTATACACTCGACAAAAATCCATTTTAAAAAACGTGATAATCATGTTCATGGTTGTGATGTCAGTTAGTTGATTAGTAGTTTCTGCGTTCAAATGACTTCTTTTTTTTTGTCATTCACTAATAACAGGAGTACCGCAAGTAGTATTTAGGGGGTATTTTATACATATGATGCCGTTAAAAGCAAACATTCACTGTCGGTTCTACATCGTGGTTGCCTTAGATATTTATCACTTTTTTTGAGGAGAGATTTTTTGGAGGTTGTACGACACCAGCCTTAGAGGTTAGAAATGACTAACAATTAGCCTACTTTTTGTAAATTGTATTAGGTGCAAATCTAGTTCCAACTTAAAAGCTTGGACTATTTAAGAACTGAGGGTAGCAACGTCTATGAGTGTCCAAGTGATGTTTAAACCGTCTTTTCTAATCGCAACGCGATCTGCCGAGACTGTATTGGAGGCATGGAAGCTGAAAAGAGGCTTTCATACGCGAAGCTGTTAGAATATAATTAGTCTGGGATAAGGAGGGTGCCTATACAAGATGGGCTTAGAGCCGCCTGAATGTCGGTCAGTCGCGAACAAATTAGCCGTGAAACATTAACCTCATCTCCTACCCTTGGGGGATTAGGTGGAATGCGAATTGCTTCATTAGGTCGGAGGCACCGTACCCGATGATTGCCTTCCTCGTAATCGTACGTTTTATATGTATTAAAGATTGCTGTTTAATGGAAGGAAACAATGATACGAGATTATTGCGAGTTCCCTTAGCGCAAAACAAATCGCGCTGCCCTCTCTTTTTGAATCATACATAACAACACTCTTGGGTCAGTCGGATGTTCTCGTTTGGAAGACGTCCTTGCTAGTTTTCTGTTCTCTTGCGTTTAACCGTGACAAATGCTATAGCTCCTTACATTGTTCCCCGCTGAATGTTGTTTAGTACAATTTTGAGGGTGAAATGTTTTTTTATTATTATATATGATAAAAATCGATTCCAGACTCTCCTTAATTTTTTTTCTTTGGGTGATGGGTCTGGCCAGGGATTCACTCATCCTCGTGATAAATGATTAGCTTCTTGAATAAAGAAGTAGCGAATCCGTTTAAGAAACACCTCAGCACTACCTACCATTCTACGAAGACCTCGGTTGGCCTTCACTCATGAAATGTCGCCCTGGATTTTTTTTAATAAATGAATTAAACATCTTGTACTCATTAATAGTATGCAATGTGGGATTACGGCTATAATTATAAAAAGTCATTATAATTGTGATCATAAAATCGTTTTCGCAGCTGTAACGAATCTTTTAATTATGTGATACATAAATTTTTATTAGATTATTTTTTTTTTATTCACTTATGAGTGATATGTCAACATTTCAGGAAAGTTCAGCATTAAATCGTCCCCTTCATTCAAACATCGTCCGGAAAATCACTGATTCCTCATTCTTCGTTTTAAATTGCACACTATCCATTCCATTTGTCACATTCCTAATGAAAACTTAAAAATCGAAATTGTCACACTTCTACTTTGTTGGTCATTTGCATCCGTGTATCCACGAGACCTACTGATCTCTAGATAAACTCCAAGAATTCATCAAGTTATGGTCCCCTTCTTCCCTATGACTCAAGCTGTCCCTTACTAGTATCCAACTTTCTCTCCATACATTCTTTCTTCTGAAGCTGGTATACCACGCTGAATCGGCTAGATCATCGATAAATTGAGGGGGCTTTGCCGATCCCTCTTTCTCAATCCACATATAGAAATCGGAGAGAGAAAATCCTTGAACAAAGCTATGGAGGAGGAAGTGACAGAGACAGAGCAATGACCGATAAAAGAGGAGACAGACTACCGGAGGGTGAAGGTTGGCCTAGGCCGTACAATACAGCCAGCTGATTAGAGAGCTCAGTCATCAATCACGGCCTGGGCCTGAGTCGCCTCCATGCCCTATACCGCATATGGGTTAACGGTGCCCCTTAGCCCAACATTTAGCAATTGTTTTTCTACCACCCCTTCCATGGGAAACATAATAATAATTACACAGCCACTAGTTTAGTCATGAGTCAACTAACAATTTTTATTTTTATTTGGCTAACTAACAATTGGTCAAAGAGCTCCGCTCGGGTGCTCTCCCATTTGTGTTACCTTATCGCCTAGATCACCGTATTTTAATATGTCGATGAGTTATTATTTCCTTAATTAATTATCCGTGGCAATTACTACTTAATTAAAAACTCGATCTTATTATCAGAAGACGCATTCTTTTACGGTTGTTTTATATAACCACTTACTTTTCATGTGAAAAAATGTAAATATCATTTGTAGAATTAACTGAAAAAACAAGAATTACACGTGAAAGAGATGATGTATCAAGTGAACAGCGCTGAAATGGCCCTTTCATAGTTGCAATAAAAAGCAATCTCCAAAAGTCGTAAACAATTAATTTACTAGACACTTCTTTGCATCTTTTCGTACACCTAAGGTATATCGGGGTGGATAGATGAAAATGTATGTGAGATATAAGTTATGCATTACCTCTTCATAATGTCAATCATATATTATATGAGGACGTTAGTGTGATACCAATAGCTAAAAAGAAACTACATCATACAAAATGAAATCATCAGCAAGAATATATAAATATAAAACAATAAGTGGATCATTATAGAATCTCTTTAACTAGGTTCTCGTCTAAACTCAGATAAACTTGAAAGGAGCTCATTTCTCCAGAGGAGACCGCAATGTTGTCTTCTAGTTTTAAATTTTTTCTAACTTAGTTATGTGTATAAAATATCGAATATATTCTGGTTTTACATTAATAATTATAGGTTCTGGTAAATATTATCTGGTGTTACAATTATCAGCCGAGGAAAAAAGGCCGGTACTCGATCCTAGGTTAATATTCAACTAGCCCATCCCATGTCCAACAACAGAACATGCCACAATGAAAGTTTGAATCTGACTTTTTACAATAACTATTGATAATATTATTACCTTACATAATCAGTAATAGAATACTAAGTCAGAAAGCGATAGGCCATGACCGTTGTAACTATAAACCTTTATTTATTTTATTTTGTCGATATTTTCTTTCTATGTATTTGTATCATTTTGTCATTGTTCAAGCTAATACATATTTCAAGAAGCGTTGAAACGTTTCGTTTGCTAAAACTTTTTCCTACCAAATTTTAAAAACACTTAAAAAAAAAAAAAAAAAAAAAGTTTTTTGTAAGTTAAAGTTCAAGCACTATTATTTCTTATAATAACATTCTAACAACTACTATGTTTCTATGCTAAACACTAAAATTTCTTTGAATTTTATTATTTGTCGGTTAAATCTCTGGAGGATTTCAAAATTGTGTGATTTTTTGTGAATTTGAATGATGGATAATCTGGATAAATTGGCATAGATTGATGAAAGAAAGGTGCTAGATATTCCTCTAGTTTCATCTGATGCTTGCCTACGTTATCCAAAAATAAATTTGTTTAATTGTATCTTTCATCTACCTAAGATGGTATCCCAGCGAACTCATCATTTCAGATTTCAAAATTCAAACGGAACTACCTACCCTGTTTATATTCTGCCATGCGAAAATATAAGCCCTTAGTCACTGTAAGGAATAAGTTGCCTCTTCACTTAAGAACCATTCTGCGCCAACAAGAATGACGAAATTGTCTGCCCGTTCTGACGCCAGAGCTGTAATGCTCCCTGCCAATTGGGAGTAGACTTTCCGGTGACTATGCCATATCAAATTTTTTTTTATAGACCTTTCTTTATTCTCGGTAACGATCGACTGAATGAGTTACAGTAAGTAATAATTCCACGTTGGTACTACTTGAAGTGTAATAAAATCTTACTTGGCTGACTCATGGTAAGAATAAAAGGTAATTGGCACACAAATTACTCTTGATTGACCTGCCCATTAATAATGATTCCTAGTTCACCTATGTAACTTCACTTAATATATGTAACACCTAATGTAAAAATTGCCGAAAATTTTTATTATTCAGGGCTGTTTATGGGCGTGTATGTTGTACGATAGTATACTTGAAAATGGACCAATTGACCAGAAATTGCTTTTATATATAGATTATATATTAATTTTTTAATTACTATTCTATACATCAATCAAAATGGACGCAGATCAATTGAAGTGAATCAAAACCAACAAGCTTTTCTCGCACAATTAGTTCAACAAAGTCCCTCTAGCCAAGACTCTCGTTCATCGTTCACAGATGTATCTAACATTCCTCCTTTCGAAAACTTCAATCATAAGGAAGAGAATTTCAAATTTTACGTACACCGGTTTGAAAATTATCTAAAAATGAAAGAAATTTTTGCGGATAAAGTAATATGTGCTCAAATGCTTTTAAATTCTATCGGGGCGCCTAATTATAACACACTGGCAGCTCTTGTTGCTCCCAAAACACCGGGAGATCTCAGTTATGAAGAATTAATAAAGGTCCTCGAACAACATTTAGCACCCACCCGAAATTCTTTAGTAGCTCAACACCATTTTTTATCCACTTACCAAAAAGAAAATACTTCTTCATTATCGGGCAACACAACTTGCCGATAGTACATCACCACCTGAGAAATACCTGAACCGGCAAATAAGAACCAGATTAGACGCCTTACGACCGTTTCACGAGCATACATTTGATCAAGTAACCCTGCCACGGACCAGATCTCTCCAAGTAGGGGAGAGGGTGAATACCTGATTTTTTATCAACAACAAGGTGAAATGGAGGCCAGGAACAATCACCGAAAAGCTGAGAGACCTTCATTACCCTTACAAGAATATCACCACAACATAGGAAAGAGACACGAAGATGAGTCTCATGGGCCAAGAGCAATTACCAGTACCAGAAGCTTCAACCGCTCCAAACTTTATACCAGAACCAGATCATGAAGCACAGCTCAGAAAATCCGATAGAATAAAAACAGGGCCAGATTACCTACAGGATTAGTTAACATGCTAGTAAGGTGTCTCTTGAAGATTTTTTTTTCTTTCAATGTTTAACTTTTTTTTTTATACCAATATTCTATTTACCATTTTATTTTGTAACTTGTTTCGAATTTTTTTTTGTGGGGGAGAAACTGGTAACCCTGATATATAACCACTGATGATATATATATATATATATATATATATATATATCTATATATTTTATAATATCTAATATCTATATTAACCTTGCTTACTATATATATATATATATATATATAGTAAGCAAGGTTAATCACTGTGATGTTAAATAAAAGTGTACTCAGTATCTGTGTTAAGTACTTTATTGAAAACCCAACAATTAAGTATAATCCACAACACCTCGAAGTGCACTTACATTTTTTAAAATTAAGATACAATAACTTCAAGATAGGTAAGGATGGCTTTCATATTTCTATTTTAAAGAATGTCTTACAAATTCTCTTGGCCTTACCGTTTTTAAGAGTCCTTAACCATAATGTGTACCCAAAACCGTATTTTTGTACCTTAGTGAATGTAGAGCCTCTGCCTTCTTGATCGGTTTCTGAGTTACTTCAAATTTCTAGGATGTTACAAAAAGTTCTTTATGAACCAGTTTATTTCAAAAAGTTATGTAACATACTAAATTACATTTAAAAAGCCTCTCAGAATGTGGTCTCATGGCTTACACTTTCCAGTATTTTACCATCATCAAAAACTGATGCACTTCCTGATCTAGGCGCGAATTTAAGGCTGGTTTTCTCAGTAATAAAGCGTTTGAACCAAAGGGCTGCCATATTTCCTTGCAAGCACCCCTTCATATTCGGCTGTCGCCTTTACTCTCTATCCTTTTTTCTTCTGGTGTCTTAAAAGGCCCGACTTGCAATAATTATAATTAAAACGCCAATGTGGGGGGGTTAATGAATAATAGTCAATGTTAACAGTGTGATCAATTATATAAATCAAAGAACCAACCAAATAAGGGTTTAACATATTATTTGAAAGTCAGCCCTGTTTTCAAGAACAAGGACTTTAGTAACATCTAGAAACTGGACAAGAATTTCAAAGTCAATCAATTCCACGATCTTGTAAGTGAATTAAAGTCTTCCAGCCTGCGGAGGACTGGCTAGTTACACTTTAATCAGCCTCGCACTAGGGGGGTCTCCACGTACGGTTAGTTACACACCCCCACAGGAGATTTATAGTTTAATATTATGAAGGTGGGCACCCCTTGCTAGGCTCATATATCTCGCTCCCTCCAGCCTCTCCCTCCCCCCCCCCCCTCCGCTACCTGAGCCGAGGATGCAAATCACAGGGGGTGGTTCCTCGCCACAAAAACAGCTCGGGAGAAAGAGAGAGAAAAAAATAAAGAACTACCCTCGCCGAATGCCAAGTCACGAGTCTGGGTCAATTGAAACAAAGGGACACTCCAGTCCTTATTCTTTTTATATTTTTTTTGTCTAAGGTTCTTTATCCAAACCGTTCCAGGTTCCAGCCGCCTACATTTAACGAATTCCACTTTAGAGAGCCCCAAGCAGGATTTCTTATCCGCTGTCAGCAGGAATGCTGTCTACCGTCCAGACTTCCAAACTCTATTATTGACACAATCTTAAGCAGGGTTCTCGAAGGATCGGAATGAACAGGTTAGGGATTCCCTCAGTTTTACGTTCAACCGTAACTAGTCGTAAAATTCTATGTTAAAAGGTTTATTTAGTGCTGTATCGTTTATCTAGTCCATTTATGTCTGAACAAATAATATTTTTCTATTATAATTTAATAAATAAACCTTTTTCATAGGGCTGGTTAGATTTTAAGCATTATCGGAGTTCTACTATGCGAAATATGATACATTAAATAAAAACACTGGTTAAGCATACTCAAAACACTTTCAGTTACGATCACGAGGTTAATGACACGTTTATTAACATTTTGTCGTTATTGTCTCATTTAAAAAAACACACATAACATATGGTTAATCAGGACCTCTTGCAGGATCAGATCTTTAATTTTATTATAGAACATTTTTGTAACACCTAATAAATGGTCACTCTATCAGTACGGGCTCAGCAGCCTATGCCTCACTCCAGTCATTTCTCCCGCCTGATGACGTACATAGTAATTTGATGAAAAACTAAGAGCTTTTCTTTTATTAGTATATGTCGTATTCGAATGAGATATTATGAACAGCGAATGTTTATGTTTTATGTATAATGTCTCAAGTCTCTAATGCCTAAATAAAAATTTTCTCCAAAGGAAATACATAACGTTCTTTAGGCAGTGACTCTTTCGTTCCTGGGCAGCATTCTAAAATAAGCCTTGAAGAATGCCCCGTAGAATCTTGGCTCTGGGACAGGATTGCGGCTGTTACTCAGGAGTACACATAAACACAGAACGAAACAACTTCCTTTTTGGACTTCTATGAACCATCGTACCAATGTCACGGTTAGCCCTACCTCAAGCTTAAAATACATTTTGCATCAAAACTCCCTGTTTTTTTTTTATTTATTGATTTATTAAAGAATAGTGAAAAACTACTCGGCTTTTTTAGGCAAAAATACTTTAATTTTCTTTGTTTAATAATCTGTCACTTTTTGCAAAAATAGGTGAATTAGTATATTGCGGAAACACTTGCAAATTGTTATCAACCAAAATATAAGCTACAGAGCTGTGATTTCAATTATTTTTATTTGAAATAACATCTATTCTTTAATCTACCATCGATTAAAGGATCATTAGCCATCAATTAAGGTTATCAAAGGTTAATGGATTGTAATTAATTTAATTGTCTAGGTATTTGCTGCTGAAATAACAACCAATGAAACTATTAAGAAAAATTCCCGACATATATCCGTATAAAAAAAATCAAAAACGATTATCCAAATAATACACTTTACATTTCAATTTTCCACTACTAAAACTTCATGAAGTGTTCAAGTTTGTAAAAATAGGAGCTAACATCAAAAAAAGTATTTTGTAATTTCAATTGGATGAAAGGACTAAACGGTGAAAAATTCCCATTTTCATTGATTTGTTTTTGTTTACATACCGTTTTGTAGACTGCTGATATTTATTTCTCCTGCTTGTACTAACATTCCAGGGCTTAAGTTTTATAAGATATTTTAATGTGAAATCAGAAGTCATCTCTTCGATTCAATTCCGACACCTTACACGATTTATACCTGACTCCCCCCTCCCACCTTCTTATTTTGACTACGATAACCATTAGAAATGTAGCATGTAGAAATTATATACAAACTACTACCGTAGCCGTGAAAAAAACACAAGCACTTGAATAAACTATCTTGGGTAATTTGGTGTGTTAATTGCATTCTTAATGTATATAAGCTAGGATGGTAAATATTTAGTTGAAAATAAAATCGTATGACTTATAGTACTGATGATGAAGGGGAAGGTTTTTTGGCTGAAAATCCTAGAGAAGAAAATATTGGCTTACTTCACTTACCTTCTCCAGCGTTCTTTTACCGACTCAACTGTACTACTTCAGACTTATATATAATCGAGACTTCGCCCTGCCATTAATGTACTTGATGAAAATCCAAAATTTCTTTCACCAACTTAATTAATCGGATTGGGTATCCCAACAAATCACGCTTGTAGTTTATTTACGTTGCTTTCAATTTTTATTTCTCAAATCTTATCATTGTGATGCATAACTATGTCAAACGTATCCTGTATATCTTTCATAACTGATACGTATTGAGTGGTGGGTGCCCCAGGGAGGAGCGCCCTAATAGAGCTGAAGTGTGTGTACGCTGGGCCCTGGCTTTTATCTCGCCCCAGCCAGGCAGGCCTCTCTCCCTTTTCGACCCTTATATTCCCTTCCAGGCCCTCCACTCTCCGCTTGGTAAAATACAGCAGTACGGCGCAAAACTCAGTCCCTCTTTTATCTAACCCTCACAACTTTGAATGACGGCATTGTCATTGCTGGTGTGATATTTCTCGACGATAACCGTTTTTATTGTTAATTATGAAGGCCGTTACTATTGTAGTTTTATTTGTGGGCGTGCTTCGTATAAATTATCCTAAACTTGAAAATTAACTCATGTATAGCTTAAATTGAATTATAAATTCCACATCCAAACTACAACACACTTCACACATTCAAACTAGTGTCTTAGTGGACTTAGTAACTAGGAATGAGCTATGGAACACGAATCTCACTACCATATCCTCCATATTGGGTTTGTAGGAAGGCGACAGTTGACATACTGTGTGGGAAGTTAGTGCTCCAGCCTGTGATACGCTTTTATTTTATTGTAGGTCAGTGCCTATTGTCTTGTTTAAAACGTAATAGGGCGTCCCCCGCCCCAAGTCCCAATGACTCACGCAGGGAGCTGTCAATTCTCAACGTTACCTACATTCTTCATTCTAGAGTTACTTTCCTACTCGTTCCAAGTACCATATTACTCTTTAGTCTCCTGAGTTTTGTAATATTGCATTGACTGTTCTTCAAATGATGATTCATGTGATATCATCTCTCTTACTATAAAATATGCATATCCTTTCCGAGTACCAAGCAGGCCTCCTGTAGTCCGGTGACCGATAAAAACAGCTGATTGACCGACTATAAAAGAGTCCACTTGAGGCCCCCAAAAGTAATTAACCTCATACTCCCCTCCCCCCCCCTGGAAGCCACCGTTTATTCCTACCCATTAGTTCCGAACCGCTCTCCCTTCGATACTGTACTTCACCACCTGTTACAGTGGCCAATTTGCATCTTAATTTACCGTTCGGCAGAACCCTTTAAACTGTTGTTATGTATTTTTATTTTAGAGATACGCCAATGACGGCTCGGACAACTGCAGATTAGAGCGAATTAGACAGTCTGTATAATTCGGTGCTGTTTATGGCCTTTTGAATGATAGGTAAACCGTTTCTTTTTAAGGTCGCATAAAAGAGTCACTTATTCAATGGTCGGACCTGTTTGTAAACTCTTATTTCTAAAGGCTTGCGGAAGGTAGGGACAAAGGGCGATACTACCCTTTGAATGTCTTCTCTCTTACATACCACTCTCAGATTCTTTTTCTTTTGTGGACTTTCTTCTGAAAGTGTAAATGTCGCTGAATTTTTTTTTTTTTTTTTTTTTTGAAAAATAATTCCCAGTCTTTTCCTGTTCGGTTGATAAGTAAAATGTTTCTACCTTATACAAAACACCCCAAGTGGAGTAAACAATGTACACAATCCTCAAGTGAAGTAATTCGCACTGTCCTGCTACCAGCAAAGGTTTAAAATAATCCTTTATTTTGTTCTCTAATTCCTTTTTCCCTTTTAAACAAATCCTTCAATTTGATTATCCATTTCTGTCAGTACATTCAGTTTTAGGAGTTACACGGTTTTCGTTAACCTCAAAAAATTGAAAGAACTTCCTTCTCCGACCGAGCCTTACGTGACCTTTTAAATATTACAGGACCAGATCAAGAAATAAAACAGAAAATACAAGAATATCTTTTTTTTTTTAATATAATGCTCATGAATGCTTTCAACACTCATATTAATCTCGCTGTTCCTAATGCATGTACATTATTTATTTATGTCATAAATCTTCGGAGTTGGGCTTCGAGAAAAAAGTTAGTCTTATTTAGGAATTGAACCAAGAACATACATTTACGACGTAAATTTTTGGAGTGAACTCACTCTATAAAATCACACTTTGTTAAAATCTTATTCCTCAGTACTTAATCTTATCATTGGTTTACTAACTAGGATATAATCTTTTCATCAAGAATAACTGCAGTGTCCTATAAATATAACGAGTAATTGTTTCTAATTACGGTTGTGCCGAGTATTTTTCTTGTTTAGGAGTACTGGAGTTTTCTCAGCACTTGTGCGCGCACTCTGTTAGAGGCGTTTCGTACTCCGCTCTCGCTGTTCTTACTCAGCTGGAAAATATTTCTCACAGACTCAGCAGCCTGTAATAAATGCATCGTACGCTATTTTATTACTGTCCGAGAATTATATTATTTTACATTATATATGATTTATATATATATATGTGTGTGCCTTGATCAATTAAATTTCAAGCTCTTACTAATCGTAGCGATAAAATATGGGCCTCCAGTGGATTAATCGAGAGTTAACATTCGTGATTGCATTTCGAAAGAAAACATTTTTAATTATACTAGTCCCATGCTTATATATCAGGAACACAAGTATTATTACCCAATACTGAACTCATATTAGCATAGGCGCAGAATTGGTCCTCGATTACTTTCGGTATTAGTTTGGTGGTTTTAATCTTCTCTCACATTGATGGTTGTGTAGTCTAGTGTATTATTGTGAAGTCAGCTTAAACATGATCCATGTTACTTTTCTACTTTTTTCATAAAGTTTCTTGCGTTTTGTAGACAAGTGTCACCTTTTTATATTATCGCTTCCATACGCATACTATTCCTATTACATTGAAGTGTCTATTAAACTTAATTTACCAGTACTCATTGAAAAGCATTGCTACAATGTTGAAAGCGCAATTATAAAAGTGGGTACAGAGAAGTTATATGTGATAATAAAAGGCGAAGTTATGAAAAAGAAACTGGTTTTGAAGTGGCTAGGAGGAAAAAGAGCTGTAGGCGGAGTGGGGATTCAGGTTCAGGGAATGGGGAATGGCCGCGTATTAACCGTGGACTACATGGCATATGCAATAGACATAGCTCAAACAGCATGATCGGATAGACAGACATACATAGTGGAGAGATATTGAGAAGGCAGAGAGAGCCGAGGAGAGATGGTTGTAGCAGAGCGTGGTAGCGTGGTGGAGGGCGGGGTAGATCCGGCAACAGCGGGCAGAGGCGGCGGGAGAGCGGCATTGAGCGCGGCCGCCATTACCCCCCCTCCTCGCAGCTGTAGCCGCCGGCCACATATGGGCTAACACAGCAACCCTGGCCGGCAAAGTCATCTCCTACTGGCCTTCCCAGGTCTTCCACTCTTCGGTGAGTCCATCTATTGTCTTATATTCCATTTATATATATTAGATCTTGTCTATCCGGGCCTGATGAGCTTGAGGGGGGTACAGGTCCCCGAGTCGCCTCACACTCCGCACATCCGTCACACAAGTTCCACGGTACCTGCTGATAAATCGGGAGTGATCGCTGTCTCATCCGTCTTGGTGGTCACTGTCTAAGTGTTTTTATACAAAGGCGGGTAAAGAGGGGACAAAGGCGGGGGGGAGGGGGGAGGTGGCGCCCCATAGCGGCCGCTCCCAGAACCCTCTTATCATGCCGATTGTTTATTATCTGGGATCAGCTGGTGGGTGGGTGTGACCCACGTGTTTATCGGGTCAACGACTCCTCCCATAGACGGTATCCTACCCATTCACTACTACTCTTCCACCACTCATTAGATATTCCCACTAATCCTGTTATTATTCTCATCGCCTATGCTCCTCCTACTACTTACTACCACTGCTACCTCATAACTCATTCCTTTTTTGATTTTATTCATTTCTTCACTCCTACCGGACACTGACCTACTTCTGCTTTTATTCTTTGACCTTTATCTACTATCACAGACTTGTCCTTGAATACGACGTCTCCTTCCTGTCTTGCTCTATATGGTGTGTCATCTATAGGCACCTCTCTTGGAAGTCCTCTGTCATACTGTGAGGTATTAAGCATTTTACGTTTGATATTCAGAAATATCTTTTTCAGTTGAAGAATTTTATCCTCTACAATCCTTTTTGTGTTATAATTAAACTTATCTCTATACAATACCTGAGCCGCGTCTAACTTACATCCCCTGTTAAAATATTTTAGAGCAAACATAAGATTTTCATCATGCTTATTTCTTGACGACGTTTCGAGGTGCAATGAATGTATGCATCAAGTATATATGAGATTGCCAGTGAACCAAAACAAGATACTACTTATTATACAAGTACTAGCATCTTGGACACTGGTTAACGCTATTTCATCTTCATACTCTCAAATAATCGCTGGGTACAGCATACACACACGTAGTAAGTTGGCCATAAATTAATGTGATGCAAATCTAATATTGTTTTCCATTCAGTTAAACCCATTTCTGTGGCACATTTCGATAAAATACTTTTGAGCAGATAGGGTAGGTGTTTCTCAGGGGCACTAGTACCCGCTGATCTTTTTTTAAAACATTTATTCCAGTGTATGTGGACTTACGTGAAGTTATTTTCCCCTTATTTCGATGGTATAATTTAAAATGTTTGAACCATTGAAGGTTAAAGTATTATTAGGCTCTTCTCATATTGAAGCCTCAACATTGACTTTGATAAAATAGTTTTTTTTTTAATTATGTCTATTTTTAGTCATGACTACTTAAAGGATTTCTTATTATTACTTGAATGATTTAGAGTCAAACTCAACAACCAATATTTGCGAAATTTGGTTGGTTCTAACAAGACCACTACTCTGTTTGGCTTCAAAACCGTAGATATCCATTATTTTATTTGATTGATTCTTGGTCATGAACCTCATTGGTTCGTTACTGAATATTTAATATTTTCCGAGATTTTTTTTTCGATGATGGTGTGTAAAGATTTTGTTATAGCTGCTTTTTGGCAGTTTTTGCCATTGTTACATCTTCTTCCGTTCGACTCGATTTTATATGATAGTTCCATGGCATATAATAAATCTATCCACTTGCCTTGATTGCTGCTACGATAGTCACAGAACAAACACATAGCCTAGGCATGGAACGGTGCGGTCAGACAGTCTTGACAGTTGAACGATGACTATGTCAAAAAGAAAAAAAAGGGAGAGACCCTAATGATGATTGCACAGCGTGCAGCGATGTTGCATATTGCATGCCTTCCCCTTCATCATCTTGGTTTCCCTTTGGGGGAGTCCCATCTGAAAGAATTAATTTCCCGCACGATATTTGCGTTTTGTTCTGCCTGTCACACCTAAATCCATCAACTGAACTCGGGACAAGTTTTAGTTGAATAATTTAGGGGATATTCATGATCTTTAGTTAGAATTTCCATGTTTATATCGAAAAGATGTTAATTAAATTATATTTTATCTCAAATTCATTCAAATGCATACCAGTTTTCTTGAAATGTTATGCTGCCGTTAGGAAATGTGAAACAGCATAATTCGGCCCAATAACAGTTGACATAGTTATTGGAGCAGGTGTCTATCCAGCTGCTACATCCTATATCTCCTCGCTAGTATTTCCATAAAAAATAGAACCGATACATACGCACCTGTAGCATCAGAACTTGGTTAAGCCAGGGATTTCTTGCCTGGAGAAATGAAATAGATGGAATAGTATCATAAATAAAAGAGTCTTTAATAAATTTATAGAGAATGTAATTAACATGTCAAAGGTAAGTCAGGTTTGACGCAAAATGAATTTTGAAATTGTGATTCGAACCAGAGTCTCAGCAAAGCATTCTCCAATGTAACCGACTCCTGACATACCTTTCCAAACACAACCCTTATATATGTCACAATGCAATGTATTTCCAGTGTTAGACGTATTTCTTGATCATACAATAGATCTACTACTTATAGAGCGGCAGACCCCTTTGAAGACCAGTTTATCGGTAAGGATAACGTTACCATGGAAGGACCTCCGAAAATAGCACCGGGGGTCAGTGGTCTGTGATGTCTTCAAACGTAGGTCGACTTGGACCCACTGTCGCGTGGATTCCTTTGTGTTTGCTGCTTGATGAACCCTACGCGAGGTTCAATAATTCAATAAAGTGCAGAATATACTACTTTATTAGTAGATCATAGGCCTTGAAATAGACAGACAGATGTCTTCCAATCTTTCAGACTCCACAAGGCTGTGGTAAGGTCATAAACAGCCCTTCTTGTCGGATTCTATGCCGCAGCAATGAGCAACAGCTAAGACTTAAATATGAGCCAGAAGCTTTGACTGCATGTTATTTCTTATACTAATATTCTCTTAAATTGTACTTGCACCACCCCTTGGTCATTTTGAATGAACGAAAGTGAAATAAAGGCTAAATGTTTTACTGAAAATGAAGAATTAATATAGTATCATAACGAAGTCCCTTAAAATGTTACTAGTTAAAACATTCAATTCGAGGGTGATGGCGACATGCCACAAATAAAGATTCATTCCGACTTTGAAAACGAATTTATTGTCTTTTAGTTATAATATTTTACCAAAGTGCATTAAAATGATACATTTATTAATCGGCTACATTGTTAAAGTAATTTTATTCCTTACTTAATAAAATTTTTTTTAAATAGCAAGTAATTAAATAATAATAGAGCCTCCGTTACTTTTTATTTACTTTAATTTTAGCATCTCTCAGGCATAGTGAAGAAGAGTTATAATGGCATTGCACATGTAGTTACAGTTAGTTCACATAAACCTCAATACATAATTCATATCAGGATGTCGGTATCTTTAATTTGACAACTTTCTCAATATAATATTAAAATGTTTACTGTTTTAATTAACTGATTAATTAATCCAGTATTTTTCCATTGGGCCATTGTTAAGGCATCAAACAGGAAAATATTACCATGGAATATACGATACCTCTGTAAAATTCACTGCTTGAGTTAAAGTCTCGAACACGGTTTTTAATGGCTGACTTCTTGTAATTATAATTAGGTCGTCGTGATCTTTAATTTCATACCATTAATCAACATTACAGAAAAACATTTTTTTAAATGCCGACTAATTAATGATACCTACTTATTATGTTCATGGTACCAGGTATATTAATAATGTATTTTTTGGAACAAGCGTGTCATTCTCAATGACCAGTACAGACCAACACATAGTGAAAGCATGAATTTTTTTTTGATTTAATTGTATTGCGTACAGTAGAGCCTCGATTATCTGGGATTTTTGGAGGAATCAAATTGTTTATTTTAAGTTAACTGGTAAGGTGGTCTGGTGGTAGGGTACTGTGTCATTGTTCACCAACAGTGAGTAATTGGCCTCTCACTTGGGATATTATTGTAACTGTTGTTGGGAACAGTTCGTTAAGAATTATCACCGGACTCGGTCAAAAGGAGAGGACTTGGAGAGAAGTCTTCCCCTGTTCTCTCTACATGCCGGATTTACTGTCGTTTTATATCTTGTAATTTGTTTTGACGGTGCAATAACTCCGTAACAGTATAACCCGAGAAAGGGAAAGCGATCTCCGTCATTTGGTTTTATATTTGTCTTTTTAGAGTACTTTTGCAGAACTGTTAACCGCAATTAAACCCGCTGTTAAAATAGCAATTATGCTTGGAATGTACCGGTTTACGCAAGAGGATGCCTAGAAATCCGAAATTATTATTACTGCCGTGGAAAACATGTGTAAATAATTGCCTGCTTTCATTCATTAGTCAATCACCGTGTCATAATGGAAGGATATGTTCTTGAGATCTTTTTGTTTTGTCGATTAATGACACTTATTGTTCATACCAATTTCCTTATTTATTTGCATTAATCCCTTCGGACAAGCTTGTAACATTAGTTTATTTAACAACCTGTATTGGTAGAGAAAGAGAGCAGCAGAACCACCTCTATCAAAAGCTTTATTTACGTCAATGGTCTCAGCTTAGCCTTGCCAGCGATATGTAGTTAATAATGGTGAAAAATTCTTTACTAGCAAGTACGGATCTTTATATAAGGACGTGAAATTGTCAGTATTTTCTTAATTACGGTTCGGAAACCTTTAATGGGGAAGGAAGGGGTTAGGGTACAGTAGTGATTCTATGGCAATTTGAAGAATCCGGCACTTTCTTTCTTCTCTTATTCTTCCTTTTTCTTCATGAGATGAACGACGGATCAAACAACGGGCAAAAAGCTATTTACAAAAAAAAAAAAGAACAAACAACATAAAAGAAAACGACAGCGGTAGTGCCCGCTAAAGAGGAATTAGATGAAATGAGTATAAAAAACTGCCACGAGACAAAAAAAAAAGTAAAAAGAGAAGAGATGAAAGTAAAAAAGGAGGACGGTAGATTGTAAATAAAGACGACCATTGACCCGGTGACCGACAGAAGTGACCTTGTCTCCCCCTGCTAGTATATCCCATTATCCCAGCCAGTTATTTATGGACTGTATCCCCACACGCTTCCTCTTTATATCTCTTTCACCTCATACACTTCCTTTTTATTATGGGGTATCTTTACGCATACATAGTGCATACTGCGTCCACACATACGCACCCGAATACATTTATTACGCACTAGCGACCTGTCACGACTCGCCTGCTTTTCTTCTTTATAGCTCGCTGTACTTTATACGGGATGACTTATGCCATAAAGTGTTATTTTTATGTTTTAAGTTAAATTTATATACTAGTCATCTTCGCATTTGTTTGTAGTTCACTATATTGCTGATAAAAAAATTAGTTGTGTATATTTCGATTTAATTTTTTTCTGATCAAAAATCTTTCATTGGTTTTCAAAACTCACTTGCAACAGGAAACATCTTTTATATTTACATTCAGAATGTGAGATAAACTTTCCCGCTTTTTGGGAGTTATATATTACAATACCGAAATTGTCTATATAAAACTATTCACTAGCCATTCTTCACTCCCTATAGATTTCGAGCTATACTTCAGTTGTGATTTCACATCGATGAAGTAATGAATGAAGCACTTCCGCCTTTCAGAATGACTTGTGCGGATTCGTCCCGATCGGCGGAGACGCCCCCTCCCCTGCTACTCCGTGGGGACATGAATACCTTTAAAAAATATTTACGGCTCGTCCTGAAGGAGTGCTGACAAGAGAGTCATAGTCTAATTATATGCATTATGCATTGCTCAAGTACATATAACAGCAGGCTGGGAGACTTGCTGCGTTGGGAGGGCATCACCTGCTTCCTGCTCACCTGCTCCCTATCTCCGCATCTATAGGGCCAACCGTCATTTTAGTAATTAGTGCTTCTTTTGGTAATTATTGTACTTTTCTCTTAATCTTCTTAGTGGCTGTTAGTAACTTGATATGGGATAATCTTGGAATTCATAGTTAATCGTGAATTTATATAAGCTGGGAATCGTTGCTCTTCGATTAATCTGATTAATCAACCTATGCTGATGTACCATCAAATCCAGTCATTTAAATATAATTTTTTTCTCAATAAACCATTCTATAGATGAAGCTATGCTATATTAAGAGAAACGACGTAAGAGGATAGAAAAAAGAAATGCCCGGAGATAAAAAGATTGCTACGACTCAGGCAGTGGAAATGACGGTTTTTATACAGCTGACGCCAGTGAAACTGGATTTTCCACGACCAGACACTTTTCTCCCTGTTCTGTTATGCAACAACCCCCTTCCTATACCACCCCCCCCCCCCCCCGAAAGGCCCCCACGACCAATGACCTATTTCCTGCCTCGTAAATCGGAAATTCCGCCAGACCCCGACCTATTCGTTCTCTATCTCTCTCACTTCACATCTTTCATATCTCTTTGGCTTTCCCACGGTCGCCGCTCAAAAGCTGTATATCCTTTTCAGTATATACCAGACCAGTGGTTAACGCACTTAGTGTATAGGCTCGTCGATAACAACGGTGTATCGGATTTCCCTGTTAAATAAAGGATCTCTACAGCCTTCCAATCTTATAATTATGTAATAAGTATAGGAAAACGGAACTAAAAAATGATTATTTGACGGCTCATGTCTCAGTAAAATTTACATTCCTTATATTGGGGATACTCCTACAAATTAGGATAATCCAACGAAATATCCGACGATGCCACCTTGGAATCATAACCAGAAAGGTCTAACCATACAAGACTACGAATTGGGCCAATCATATACACGAGCTTGGTTATTTGAATGTATCTTATAGTTTATAGACAGCACATGAACATGCATTATACATTAACAATGAGAACAGGTCTGAGTGCATGAGACATTTACAAACCACAAGAAATAATGTGACAACCAGACACAAAATAAATAATAAATATTTTAATATTTATTAGATATCCAGCATCTATCATCCAGTCCCCCTACCAGAACTGGCATATATGAATATTCATTGTTAGCTAATGAGATACCAGTATTGGATTGAAGCGTTTATCAAGTCACCAAAAGCGGCTCCATCCCGTAATTGCCCGTGGAGGTTTATAGCATCCTAATGCTGAGTTCTCACGGGGATTGCTTCAATTCCTCATACTATCTGAGTCTTAGATATTTGTCACATACAACCAATATTTGTAATCGTCTTCGGGAACGTATTTTAACAAATGAAAGAATTTAATGGTCTTGGGTTTCTTGATAGAGCACGGACGTCGTAAAAAAAGGCGTTCATTGAAAACTTATTCAGGATCTTTATCAACACCATTTTGAATTAATGATCCAAAAATAGTCACATTAATTTTTAGTTTTTGTTTGTAGTTTTCATGTCATTTTGACAATCCTATAGGCTTATATTACTGCCCATTAAAGTTTTAAATCCTTCTTGTTATGTATCTCTTCTACTAAAACATTCAAATCATTGCTGTCTATTTACCTATGATGTTTTATTATTAATTGCTATTTCTCGTTTTGTTCTAGGTGAGTTTCCATTTCAAATTTTGGTTAACAAGAAAGAAACCGTCATAAGTATGTACATTTATGGATTTATTGCATGCTCAGAAGTTTCGAAGGAAGTATCGCGATAAAATTTGATTTATTCTATAACGTCAAGAGCTCATTTGTAGTTTTCACATAATGCTTGTGACTTATGTACAAAGTAACTTCGCTGTTGTATTCTTGTACAATTTTTCGCTTTACTTCAATGCCAGATTATTAAACTATAGCGTCTTAGTACTAACTGATGTTTGGAGCAAGGACTGCATGGAGCAGCAGCTCCTAGTTATTACTGGCTGTGACTAGAACTGCTCCGCGTCGCTCCGGGAACGGGCAGATTATTAAACTATAGCGTCTTAGTACTAACTGATGTTTGGAGCAAGAACTGCATGGAGCAGCTCCTAGTTATTACTAGCTGTGACTAGAACTGCTCCGCGACGCTCCGGGAACGGGCAGATTAAGGTGCGGCTGGATGCGGGCAACTGCATCCAACCTCTGCAGCGCTGCGATGAATGCCGTCTTCCATTACAAAGGGCTTCTTGGCCTATGTTCGATCGTTGCCGAGTGTAGTGACAAATAGATATTCTCCAAGAGAACTGCTTTAGAAAAGTTCTCATTTCTCACGCTCAAAATCCTTACAAGATCATTACTATGTATTAAGTATCAAGTTCTATATATAAATGATCTATGGTTAAATCTGTTTACGTAAAGTTGTATTATGCTTAGTTCAATTTTGGTGTTAACCAAAAATATAAAGTATTTTGGTATTTTTGCGTCATTTTGAGTCCTGTTCACTTATGCAGATATGAGTAATCTAATTTCTTTTCAATAGTATTTTGGTAACATTTCTTATTTCAAACTTGCATTGTCGAAACTAAAACTTACTATGGTGTAGGTGAATAATTTAATTATATTTATAGATATACACAGTTCCATCAGCTTTAACAGTGCCTTAGTAAACTAAACCGAAGAAGAATTCAAGTTACTTTTTGCCAAAATATTTTAGACCAATTTTTAGGGGTTCTGTGTTTTTTAAGTTGTAGCATCTAAAATAAGAGGGTTTTTGCTATCCAAATTTCAATATTGAAACTACTCATTTAATAATCAAGGTTTCAATGAATCTGAGATATATATTTGATGAATATTCTAACTAATACTTTGGTATTGTAGGAAATGTCAGTTGGGATCATTATATACACTGTAATGTATTTCGAATGATCCTTCCCTATTAGATGTATTTCCAAGGTTCTTCCAATATATATCTGTGTATTTCTATCCCCTTGTTTCCTGCGCCTTCTGCGGAGAAGTGTATAAGAGGATAGCATGGAGAGGACGTGATAAAGACGGTACGGCGTCATCGGGGTTGGCCTTGAGTGGGGCCCCCCAACCGTTCGCTTGCTGGGTATCTTCTCAACCCTGCCTTTTCCAATCCCAGTCCCATCTTACCCGCGGCAATAATATAGCAGCACATGAAAGTTGAGTGAAGTGTCTCGTATAATTTCCCTACCCTTGAACACTTATGAATACTTACAGCTAAATATATGGTGAAACCTATGAAACAATGTATTTAAGTTGACAGGGCAGACGTTTTTTAAATCCCTTTTTCGATTGTAGGTAGAACTCTCATTGAAGATCATATTGTGTATACCAAAATATATTTTATTTTATTGTTATTTCTCCGCAACAAGGTTTTCTACGGGAAACCACTTTGACTTTGGCTTACACTCTTTTCCATATCTTCCGGTATTATTTTTCTCCAAGCTATTTGAATCTTCCTATCCTATTCTCCGTTTGAAGCACATACCCGGACCAGTCTTAACCTGTTAGTTGTGGATCTATATCACTATTGTATAACATCCGTTTTGTGGACGGTAAAATTTTACTACATCGTATTGAGAATCCCAAAAGTTTTTCTTTCTTCCATCGCCTTCGAAATTACGTGAATACTTGGTTATAGAATTTATTAGATTATTAAAGATTGGTATGTCGCTAAAATGGATGACTTTGTGTGGCTGTATTAGACAAGCCATCCTGCGCTGACAGTTCGATGATCATTAAGTCACTTCATGATATTTGTCGTATACACACATTTTATGAGGCATACATGTAGATTTAGATATTTTTATCTTTTCGTTTGCAATCGGTATTCTCGTCTAGCGTCCACATCGATGAATTCCTAGTATGAACTAAACGTGAATAAAATTAAAATATTTAATTAGAGCCGTTCTTGGCAACAATTTGGGATAATAAAAACAAAGCCAAAAGGTACATTTTAGAAACATTTGCCAGATAAAGATTTTTTTGAAACATTTTTGATTCCGCCAACTCTTGAGAACTGGAACTTCGTCAGTTTGTGTGTTAGTGGTAAAAATAATACAATTCATCAGCAAATTTAAAGTGTACTCATCAATATATCATCAAGTTCAAACAAAAAAAGCATAGGTCATCCTTTTGATCAACTTGCTATATATTTCGGTATCTCCACAAATAAATTCTGTCAAGCTAATGTTTTTTGGAGTTATTTTTTCCCCGTTCCCATCCTAAATAAGGGACCGCAATCTACGAGACAATCTTTGAGAATTTCATTAAGCCTTGTTTATCCCTTACAGGAAATTTATTAATCTCATCTCTGCCCCACTTAGGGGGGGGGGAGCAGGACTTATATCGGGCACGGGCTCCCAATTTAGCCGAAAGAATGCCTCCGTATAAATCCCTATTAGGGGTGTGGAGTTAGACCCACAACTTTCTCAGCACGCTATTTAACTAGTTCCCACACAGGTCTGGCCATTAATTAGTACGCTGGGTATACCTACCCGAGCGGTTTAACGAGGGCCCCTTTGAATATTCAGCGTTAGCCTATTTAAATCTAATTAGTTTTTAATTATTTCTATGACGGAATGCTCGTGGAGAATTGAGAGTTGCCGAAACAAAGCCGCAGAATACAAGCCGCGATTCTCCGCATGTGCTTGGCGTGCGAAGTGAATTATTTCTTACGGCGTTGTCATGTGTTACTTTTCAAGTCATGACTACTTCATGTCAAACAGTGGATGAACAATAACTGCGGTCACATTCGAAAGTAAAATTTGTTGTTAGTGCAAAATGATCAAATGAGGCTGCAGCATTTGGATCAATAACAACTAATAACCTGGTAAAACATCAAAAGAGAAACAGTCAAAATAACGATTCGGAATGGCAAATAATGAAGTGTTTTCTGTATTTACCGTATAACTTTGGAAAATTAAATAATAGCAAGAAATATGTAGTCTTTTTTTTTTAAAGCTCACCTTCATTTATTTTTTCAGGAATTTTTAGGGGATTTTTTTTTTTTAATTCTTGAAGTGTATGAATACAAACTGTGTGTATTTAACAGCTCTTTTATTTTTTTTTAACGATACGATTTACCATTTTGATTCATTCACTGCCGAATTTTGATCGAATGAAGTCTTAGGGCATCGGTTCGTTCGGATTGGCTTCCACGTGTTTGGCTTTTGAACACACTTTAACTGTGAATATAATTGCTCTCATGCCATTCGCAAGGTTGGCTACAGTTTTCCCTTTGTGAGGTTAAGAACTGGAACCTCCACTTGAGGAAATTACAATCGCTTAAATACACAAGGGTTTTTCAAGCTTCAGTTATTAAGTACTCCTGCTCCTTCGAACAATACCATAAGCACTCCTTTAGGCATCTATGCCGTGCGTCACAGGATTCCCCAACACTCCTACTTGAAGTATCCTCATATCTCCCAAGGACTTATACTGCAATATCTAGTCCTTAACGCAAGGCTCTCTGAATATTGCTAATTACAAAGATGATTTACTAATTCCTTGATCGTAAGTTATGAATGTTCTAGATTTAATTCGTATTTCGATTTCATTTGTGGTCCTATGATTTGGAGGCGAGTATGTGGCTAGGCAACCGATATAATTTGAGTTGAAATACATGAGGATGTATACTCAAATAAATCATCCGTATCATGCTCAATGTCATGAATGCTAGTTTTGAATTAAAGATGTCTTATTAATAATAATTAACAGCTTTATCCCCAATATTAATACACACATACACACCGGTAGTAGCGTGACTCTAGACATTTATGGGATGTTTTATGGTTTGGTTGCTAGAATACTGAATACAGTATAGGCTACTGAAAGTGCTAAGAAGGAATAAATAAAAAGACAAAAGTATTACTATTGTTGGTATTGGGAAGGTCGTATTCTGGTAAGGCAGGGGACCCAGTTGGTAGATCCCCAACTAGTTATTGAGGGTCCTGGATTAATGTTCTGATCCAGACCAGAATAATCTTCCAGTGACTGACTGTTGATTATAAATAATAGTGGAACATAAACCACAGCAAACAATATTCATAAAAAGTATTCTATTAAGTTGTTCAACGCTCCTTCATTTATTCCGCATTCTCTATTTCCCGCAGGAACAACAACTTCTATTGTTTTTGTTAAGAAGTGTGGTATGCTTTAGCAGGTCGTGTCGGACTTGACCTCTTTCCCCCCTCAGGATCAGCTGTTCCCCTATCATTTATATTGTCGTCCTGCCCGACTTTATCGCCTCCTTTTACTTTACCTTATGTCCTCTTTTTAACCTAAGCATCCTATTGAGTCAGATTTACTTTTACTGGCCGACATTTTCACTCACTCGTCTTTTCTTTTTCTTTCACCGCTGCTGCGTGGGTCTCGCACCCAGACCGTTATGTAACCGTCTTCCGCCCTGTAACGGTAAGCCTAACTGTAGTCCTAGCACTGGACGTAGTTTTCCTTCGTCCATAGTCTCTCTCACCAAGTATACATCGCCCGCTTTATGAATCAAATTGAACAATTTATCGCTAAAAATTAATCTTGAAAATAAAGCTATAAGTCAACTGCCGAAATTCGAGAATATGTAGGAGGGTTCGACGTTACCAAGAATAATATCAGGTTGACAAATAAATTGTTATGTTATAACTCAATTGACACAGTTCCGTTGATATATTTCATTGATCAAGCCATGTGCTGAGTGTATTGTTTTTGTTATGTATTACTCTTCAAATTGTTTCCAGAATTTTCTGTAGGTATTATTTCGCTGGAACTGCCTGACGTAGTGGTTGGGAGCGACTGCTGGCAGTTGTTAAGCGGTTGGAAACCGAATCGATGCCGTCACAACCGCTTACTGCCGAGCAGTTCTAACGAAATGTGGCCCCTTGATTTCCTCCAAAGCAGTCACTTAATTGATTAACTGGGACCAGTCAACTCACCCTAAACCAACGTTTTGGTTTCATTATTTTATAGCTCCAGTTCGTTTTCTCCAATAGCTACTCATTTATCCTCATGAGGCCAAGTTAACCCTGACCAGACTCAGGCTTCAAAGAGAAATCGTAGAAAAATTCTAGGGTCTCCGCAGTTACCATGCTAACCACTGACTGCTTGTACAGTCCATTTTAACCTATGACGACTTAATTTCTAACCTTTGAACTCTGTGATCATATTTGTTAAGATCCGAAATTTGTCTTACCAAGAAAGGATGGACACAATTGTGTTCTAACCCATACCATATCCTTATCATGTCTCAAGAGACTGCTATAGTCTATGCTACGCTGATAATTAATCAATGTAATTAAATTAACATAATTATGTTAATTTGATTCTAATTATTAATCAAGTTTGTAATTGGCGTGAATACTAGGAGATGCATGTTATGGCGGGGCAGTGATACAACCTATGTACTGTCAGGTGGGAGGCAGTTGGAAGGAGGACTCCTGAGTTCAGTGCTGCTATCAAGATTTTTATTTCCATACCCGATTCCGGAATCATTTATTCAAATATCTAATCAGTTCCCTCATAAAATGAGTGTATTCATTCCAGATCCTTTCCCGTGAAAAAACCAATGGTAACCGATAATTGAACTCCGGTTCCTTAGTTGTAATTACCTGGAAGAAACATTCCAAGGAAGACTTTCTAATACTTTATTGTTTTATGTTCTCGGAAAAATGAATGATTTCTCTGTATAAGGTTGTCTTGTCTTCACCCTATAGCGAGTTCTGGGAATGGATACTTCTCATATAGCGAAAGAAGCCCCTGGTAGAAGCGGCTCCCCTTCGTGTCGAACAGAAAGTAGAAAGCCTCGCGTTGTGTAATGGCGCAGTTTAGGAGGTAATGGTCCGGACATTTGATGTCCTTCTGATGTTCGGTTTACGGTGGCCTAACAGTTTTACAATCGTTTTCTTATGCCGGTTACATGCGACATCATTCCTCGGCCATCAATTACTTTCATTGCGAAGGTCTAAGCCGGGAGGGTACTCACCTCCCCCTAGGGTCCACGCTTAAATCCTTTATTAGATACGATTTTAAAATTTTACGAGTGTATCAAGAACAAAGAAACGTTAAACTCCAAAACAATATTTCTTTGTGGACATGTAGGCACAAAATTGTACTTATTTATAATCACTAGTAGATCTTTTTTCTATGAAGGAGATATCGCAGTTCTAATATTGCATACGGTCGGTGGTTGAGAGTAGACGAGATTGCGCCGTAGGAAGCTAGTGTTATGTTGATACTTACAGCTGGCTGTCTGCCAGACATTTGTAGGGTAATATTGTTTATCATGTAGAGATATACATCATACCTTTTTATGACCCTTATGGATGGGATTAATCAAAGAAAAATCATGAAACTCGTCTCTTTTCATAGAGCTGAAACTTTTAATCAGCTAAGTTTTGTGCTTGGTGAGACTATATCACCTAAAACACTTTCGAAAATACAGTAAAAAACAATTCTAACCCGTTTATCGTTAAAAATTTAACCATAGAATATTCCGTATAATTTATTTTGTTAATAATGTCTGCAGCTTACGCTTTCTCAAATAAAAATTTCAATTGCTGCTTGCATATGAAGTTGAAGTGATCAAACTATTTTGAAATCCATGTGTGATTCTTATTAAAGTCGGTCTATTGTAAACAAGGAGGAAGTAGTTGAGGCAAGAGAACAGAAAGTATTCTCCTTTGATATATACCGGTATAATTCTCATTAATATACCTTTAATAGGCCCTACGCCCCATCCCTAAAAGATTAATTGTATAATTTGTAAGGATAAAGGGTGACTTGGGATTAGTAATAATGGTGCCTCATTTTTTTGTATCTTAGGACACAGAGATGGAATCGCTTGGCTAGCTTGTAATGTCTTTGTCTTATTAAGAATTACCTGCCTCTTAAATCATTTATACTGCTCTCTTTTTAGCATCTTATTTTTTCCATATGTTTTAAATTTCCCTTTTTCCATTGTTTACTTACGAAGTGAAATAAAAAAAATCTGAAAAATTTATTAATGACATAAGTCGACCTAAAAAAATAACAAAAATGTCAATTGTGTAGGGCCGCGGTTCCTGGGCTAGAGGTTAGTATAAGTTTTAGGGTGAGATCTTGTGTGCGTGGATGTATGGAGGATTTGAGTTTTAGGAGGTTATGTATGAATGATATGTTATTATATATCCATGATGTTGTCTTTGTGTATGATGTTTGGCAGAGGAAGGTCCCAAGAAAGTATTGTCGTTTGGTCAAAGGAAATAGGCATTATGACATCCGCATTGCTTTTAATCCAGATTCCAAGAGAGTTGAAAAGAAGTTTGCGAGTTTTTTGTGGAAGGAAATTTATCGATTGCAAATTTAGAACAGGTGATTTCAGTGATTTGTGAAACGTTTTCATACCATCGTAGGGTTTGCGTATCGACCAAATGCATAATTTTATCTAAATTTTGACTGAACCATTATGAGGAGGAGGTTATCCCGAATGATGAAATCATTTTTTGCATGCTTAACGAAAAACTTCAAAAACTAATATAATCTATATTATTTATATTAAATTGAGAATATTCAATTCTGGTGAGAGATGCCAAAAACGTAAGGCCTACCGGTATTGCGGTTTTGAGTATCTTAAAGCGCCTTATTCCACCGAACGCCTTAACTTTAATTTCCATTCGATCAAATAATATAGATGTTAATCAAAGTCCCCAAAGAAAAAATGTGCTGGCAGGTTCAGGGCTCATACTCGAGACCTCTTCAATATGTGGAGCCACTGAGTTACATAGCCTACAAAGATTAGCAATTGGCTAATGATGACACGAATAATGAACAATTGATATTCTCTGAAAATATTGATATTTTCTCTTTGGCTAATATTGATAGTTGCATCTATACAACGAACCATGACTATGTAATTATTGCATATTTTAGTGTTCTAGCCACTCTGAACCATAGTCCAATTTTGAAGAACCATTGGTACTGTAACGACCTTTTTTTTTTTCTCATCGGCTTTCATCATACCGTGAAGAAAATGTTTTCTGTCTATAAAGCTGTTGCGGTTCCTTTTATTATTATGTTTATCATATTAATTTCAATATGGAATTTGACTCCGTGGGCGCATTACGTGCGGTGGGCCCTTTGGCCGCCTGTGTAAATACCGTATTTAAAAGCAGCCGTGCCGGTGGCTTAGAGTGGATTTATGTTAAACGAAGAAAGAGAGAGGGGCATGTAGTTATGTATTAGATATATGGCCGGCTGCGGTAGAGCAGGTCAGGTTGGGTATGAAATACGTTATGTAAAAGGGAAGGATTGAGGCCGGCTGGATGTTGTGTAACTTCAGGCTCTGGTGGGGATTCTTGGCTTGGCTTCTAGCTAGCAGCTCTGGTCTCTGTGGTGGTGGGGGGTTCATTTTTAGTTAGCTCTTCTAGCTTAGATTCGATTTTGTAAAAATCGTACTGTCAGATTTTTCATGGGTTCTGGAAGATTATGTATTTCTACCTCTTATTAGCTGCGAACAATTGTATCTGAGTTATCCTTAGATCAGTAGATTCGCCTAAAATTATTCAATTCTATTACCGTAAATACTTTCCTATTGTTTGTTAAAACATCTGTCAACAATAATATCTCATCAACAATTGAAAATAGCCGAAATATTGAAATGAAAAAACCTATTAAAAAACTTGAATTAATTTGAAATTATTTTTACGAACTAAACTGGGTTTTCATATATGTTTGCTTTCAATTTTTTTCCCCTTATCTCTCGTTAATCTATTGTAACCTAAAACAAATGAGCCTATTTCGAGGTGTGGCGGATCTATCTAAAACATTTTGGGCATGTTAAATCATTTTTATAACCTCGATCATAACAAATACAGACAGACAGGCAAACAAATGATAGTGGTACCAGCTAGTTGTATGAATTTTATCCGGTTATTAGAGGGGGGGGGGAGATTGATAATTTACTTCATTGGCTATAGCGAAGCTTATCATCTTGAATACTTGATAATAAATTTTAGATACCGTTTAAAACATTTCCTGTAGAAAGCCGGAAACTCTTCGGCTGATATGCATATTTAAGTGTCGTTATAGACAGTTGTGGAACTTTTTTTTTTGTTCTATTTTACAAGTGCTCTTAAAAATATTTTTGTCGGTAACAAAATGTACTAATTTATGTCTATGTATAAATCTTTCAAAACTAGCTTCTTAGACTAATTTGACATTTTTTAATTATTTGTATCGCTACTTTTTTAGCCGAGCCCGATAGGAGAGGCTCTACTTTATAACCAAACCGGCCAGGGACTAGTTCATTTGATGCATCTAGAACATTAGCGGTCGTAAAATTCATTTTATCTATCTGAAAGGTGTATTCCACACAAAACTCGAAACATTTTGTGGTGGTGAAAATTCTACAAAGGTAAATATGGGGGAAAAATTAATTAATTAAAATTAAAGTAGGTTTCGTCGTTATAACTTATAAGCTTTCTCAAGTTTTAGAGGGTATTAATAATTTTATATTATTAATAATAATATAAAATAATTATATTATTTTAATAATATAATTTTAATAATAATAATTATATTCGCTATTGGGGAGGGTCCAACTATGACTAATAAATTAGGTTTGGGCTTTAGTCAATAAAGTGACCATTAAATCCTGATACCATCTACCTGATTTTTTTTATTTATTATTATTTTATCCTATGTATATATATATAGTCCCATAGAATTTTCTCACTCGCAAAAAATTCTTTCGTCCTTGGCGGGTTTTTGGAGCCGGCACTACTAGCCTCCAACCACTCCGCACCCAAGGACAACCGGGCAGAAATAAAACAGTTGTTGAGTCATGTTTTTGTTAGCTCTACAACAACAGCATGCAACAACCGCTTCTGTAATAAATATAAACGTTTTTATACAGAGGTTTAAAAACACAGTTAAAACAACGCTTAGCTCTTCTGTCTCTCAAAGTTACTGTCTTTAATGTGTTATTAACCATGGGGAGAAATCAGAACTACAAATCTTAATGAAGTTCGTTTGCTTTCACTATAAATAACCATCTTCGACCTATATTTTTTCTTTATTTTTATTTTTCGTTTTTCCCATTGCTGTATTTTAACTGCCACTCAATCAGCTTAATTCTAGATGGAAAATCGAAAATGGTTTTGTACAAAAGTGTTATAATTAAAGATCGATCCAGTCATTTTTACGATGTTCTTGTAGGACATACAGAAATAGAAAAATTAAAACTTTATTCTGTAGCTATGTCCTCTTAGAATAGCAAGGTACAAATAAATAAATTCAAATATGGCTAACAAATAAGAAACATAGCGTCAAATGAGGGAAATTATCCCAGGATTCGTTTAAAAACAAGAACAACTATAATATACGAATAAATTTTTAAAAAATACTAAAATGATTATTTAATATAAATGGATTACTTTACAAGGTCGTAGCTGTGGATTTATGAATATATTTGTTGAAATAGTATTGAAATTAAAACGAACAACAAAGTTAAATGATAAATAAAATGCAAAATATCCTGTAATAAAAAATATATATAATATACGTATTGATAGTGACAATGAATAAATAATTTATAGTTTAGGAAGTGGCTGGCTAGGGGGTATGTTGGAATTGGAGGTTTTTTCAAGTATGTAAGGAACCTGAGGAAGCGTGACTGCGTGGTCTTGCTCTCTGCAGGCACTTGAGTGGATGCTAAGAACGAGGTAACTCCAGATCAACGAGAAGCAGCAAGAAGGAGCAAACAAGAAGTGATGGAATGATGCATTTATGTGGGAACAGGGGTAAAGGTCAGAAAGGTGGGATCTTGTATTGTGGGGGTAGATAGAGGATTTTAACTGTAGGATATTGGAAATATAAGGAGGGAGGGTTTATGAAATTGAATAGTTTAGAAAAGTATGTACCAAGGAAATATTGTTGTTGACGGAAGGAGGTGAAGAACCACATTAACTCGACTTAAAGATGTGACACAGGTACTGTTGACAAGTCTAACGCAATAGACGACTCGCTTCAACTTGTCCCCGAGTGCTACCGAGAAAATCCATATACCACAGTACTCTAGTCAAAGCTTGACTAAAGACGAATTTACCTTGTATTGCCCTGAACTTTTGAAGTCTCGAACCCTCTCCCTTTCGAATCGGTTTATTATATACGGTTTGAAAAAATGAAGGCATACGTGATGGTGAAAGGTTTTGTGCCCGATTCTCCCTTTTTAATTACGGTTAAACCTTATCGAAAAAGGTTATTGATAGAATTCAAGGCATTCGTGCACTATGCATTATTAGCAAAGGCAATCAACTAACAGGCACAGCACACAAATTTATTATTTCTCGTTTTTGTAATTGTATTCGATTTTATATAGCGGATGAATCCTTGGTGATATCCAATCAGTATTTATATATATTTCACTTCGTTATTCATTGCTGTAGAGTTATCAAGAGGTAGGATGATTTGACCAGGTGTATCAAAATCAGGAAGATCGATAGCCACGTCAGTTATTTTCTGAATGGGATATACAGTTTTTATCACATTATATACTGTACATACAAGAGTTTAAACGGATCCCGTTTAGAACCACTTCCTGGTAGGAATCGAACCCGAAATATTTTAGACAGACTTTCGGTTCTCAGTCGCATTTCCACTGTTTTTCCACGACACACAGTTGTGTCGTCACACAATGACTGGTCGTTGACACAGGTGTTGAGTCCAAACTGTTTCTTTTGCCTATTCGAAAACAGCTCTCAATAAAAACAAAGCTGAGTAATATTAATCTTTGAGAGTATATTGTGTATTGACGAGTCCCTACGGAGGGTTGTAGAAAAATATTTGAGTTTGATTTGCGATGACGTATGTTTGCATCAGGTTCTTGAACGAGATGGTTAGACTATAGGGAATAGTGCACACGACAAGTTTTATTGAAAAGTCATTTTTTAATAATCTATTTAATGGAAATCTAACACTGAAATCGATATGCAGGTTTAAATATGATCTGACAGCTTTAAAAAAAAAAATGTCAGTATCGGTAGGCCGGTAGTATTTTTCATGTCCGCTGGTCTTCATAGAACTGTTGGTCTTGTGACTCAAACCGATTAAAACAGACAGACCGATAGATAAAGAGTTTCTTGTTTTGAAAAAAAAAAAAAAAAAAAATAGCCAGCAACTTCAAAAAAGGGTATAACACTGCTGCTCGCAGGGAAAATATGTCAGGAAGGTGTCCTACACGTGCGACTCTTTCGTAGAAAGTAGGTCACATACAGTAGACTTCCAAGGGAAGCAGATCCGCAAAAAAGTACTCTGAAATTCTTAGATAATAATTTATTCTTGAGTTATTATGATGACACAATTGAGTAAACTAATTTTCGGTATTATTCCAAAACATCTTGCAATATCATTGTAAATAAAATTTTGTTTGGAAACTATTAGCTGTTGTACCTAATGTCAGTTGATTTGATTATCACCCGAAGAAGTAGTATACTGGCAGTGTCCGTGACTAGGAAATTCCCTAGGACCTTACTCGAGCAAGTGAGTGTAGCTCAGTTGTAGAACACCCGGCCGGATATTGGCGATGTCCTCGCTTTGACTTAAGATTCTGCCTGTAAATTTTATCTTTGTTCAATAATTACATCAACTGACGTCATTAGGTAGATTAGCAAATATTTTTGAAACAAAATTTGATTTACAATGATATTACAGGATCTTATGACTTAGGTAGAACTGTTAGGTCTGAAATATACCTGAATCTGATATTTGTACATATGTACATGGAGAAGGGTAGTCCATTTCGAGACGGAAAAGCTCCGGTTGGATTTGGTAAAAGCATTGGACTGTTTACTTTCAGATAAAATATGGAGTTTGCACAAGATGTTTGCAGTGGGAGGAACACGGGCACGGCCTCCGTATCCGATATCTGAGACCCATCTCGACGAATGTTTGGCAGAATTTTTTCCATATTGCCTTATCCTCTTCTTCTTGGTCCATTAGTACTTACTCGAAAATATTATCTTTACCCTTAGTCTTTATAGGGCTAAGTCAACTATTATGAGAAAAATATATAATCACGATAACATCATCAAGACTGTTTTAAGTTTATTATATGCCCTGAAGTTTTTCTACTAAACAGACTACCTTAGTTAGAAGTTAGTAGCCTTGTTGAAAGTTTCCGTCTGGGAGAATATAATATCAACTTCGTCCGGGTATTAGTGCCAGTGAGGGCTTTGCATTCTGTTAAAGTTTTAATCTTCATTGCTGGCGTTTAGTCTACTCTTAGTCACAGCCTCAGGAGTAAAGTATGAATTTAAGCTGGCTATGGGGACTTTTTTTACCCATATAAATTCCACCGGCAGAATTATTATTAGACATAAAAAAATTGTCAAAAAAAACAACTTGGTATTAGAGTCTCCATTTTACCATTGCATTTACTTTTCTCTTGCTATGGATATTATAAGTTTTATTCCCGGCTTTAATCGATATTATCAACGGTCGCTTGCGTTTGACTTCATGTCCAAGCGGTAGCAGTATGGTATCTTGGTATCTTGGGAGGCGGAGCTTCAACCAAGGTCGGACGATTGCGTCGCTCGCCACACCAGGGTTTTACAGTAGACCACGTGGTTCGAGTCGAAACTTCTTTGGTTTTTAATTCAAAAATGTGCATTTCAAACGTTAAATGGTTCTGTCTACGTCCATCCTACAAAAAGTGGAAACATCAAACTAATATTTACAGCTCGAATTATAATGAAGTTATGGTTGGGTTTGAGTTAACGTTGGCGGCAAATGGCGAGAAACATTTGATGTTTATTGTTTGTATTATTGATACTTTTTCTCTATCAAAATATATATCCTGATCAATAACATTAAACATTTTTTTCAATTTCATTGCATTTGGAAATTAAGTGGCTAAGGAATATTCATAATTTGAGCATTTCTATATTCTAATATGGTGATAGTTCTTCTAGTAACTCATGTCCGTAGATTATCAAAGTCTATAATTTGTTCATAAGGCTTTTGGTACTTGTATGGATAGATATTGAAAAGGCTTTTGATACATGCATAGATAGATATTGAAAAAGCTTTTGGGTACTTGCACAGATAGATATTGAAAAGGCTTTTGGTACTTGCACAGATAGATATTGAAAAGGTTTTTGGTACTTGCATAGATAGATATTGTAAAGGCTTTGGTACTTGGATAGATAGATAATGTAAAGGCTTTCGATACATTTTTAAAAGGACTATTATTTTCCAGACCTCGAACTAATTGTGGTATTTTTTTTATTGTTTCCTTTAGTTTATTCCATTATGGATCTAATTATAACTATAATTGTGATTCATCGGGCAATTGTGTTTTTTTCTCTTAAGGTCAGGTTCAATTCCTACCTTCCCTTGGTGAATGCAATGGACGAACTATTGTCCCCCGGCTTACGTAACTGCCCTGTGTGGGAAACAATACAGCCTCAATTGCCGTAATATTCGTTCGCGTTTAACTGTTATTTTGTGACGGTTTTTGTCTCTTGTCTTTCTCTCTGGTTTTTTTCTCCCGGGTTCTCAGCGGGCTGCTGACTCACCTCGATGCAATCTCGACATCCTCTCCGTCAACCCCTTCCCCCCAAGTCGGCATCGCTTTATGACCAGTTAGTGAATAGATCAGTGTATTTGTGCTTGTTTACGATCTCTCAGTTTTTGTTTTTTTTTCCTTTGGTTGCTTGTGAAATAAAGATATGCAATGGTATTACCGTCAATTTTTTCAAAGCATTAGGAATTGGATTTTAGTCCATTGAATAAAGCAGAAAAAATTCATCTTTTTTTAGCATTCTTCAAACATCATCCAAAAATCACCTTTTTTAGTAGGGAATCCCCTACTCTTTTTTACCCCATTTTTTCTTATCTACTTACTGTTCGTTTATTGTTTAATAGCTGTGTTCCCAAGGTGCGTGAAGTGGCGGATACTAGGCCAAGAGTGTCCGTTATGTTTTTTTTCCTAAGCTCACTTTTCTTTTTTTTTTTTTTTAAGAGAGGGGGGCCTATTGAATTCGAAATTTACATTGTATAAAATTGTTCTGCAATCCTAATTATAGACTGGTTAGTGTTAGGCATGTTAATTATTACTAAAAGCATTCGTTATTGAGAAATCCACAATTGGAGAAAGGTGTTGTGGAATGTGAGAGAACAGAGAACTGCTAATGGTTCTTGATGAATATTTCAAAATTCTTGATGAATTTAGTAATCTATAATATTTGCCTAAAACTTAAGCGACTAACCGTTATTGAATCACGCTCCGCGTGGCCTCTTTAAGTTCCTTTTTTTTTTATCTTATGATAGTTTTATTTTTAGTTATTATGCCCTTAGTAATCACTTGCGCTTAGCTACAGTAACATAATGGCCAAGGGCAGATAGTTAAGAGTCCAGAAGGTTCCCCCCAGTGCACTCTGTTTGGGGGAGCGGCAGCGTTGCCTGGGGTAGACATGGCAACGTCGGCCACTGTTCTGTTCCGCCGTTGCCAGATCTACCAGCCACGGCTAAGTTTCCCAACGTACTCTCCTCTCTCAGTCTCTCTCTATCTCTCTCTTTATCCCTCCGTCTCTTTTTATCTCCCCTGTGCGACTTCATATCTCCTGTTTGTGCGTGTCTGTTTCGATTTATGGCGACAGTTTTTTCCTCCCCCCCCCCCCCGCCATCGAAGGAGAACCCCTGCGTCCAGGGAGAAGGGGCTATCAAAAACAATCATCCGTCAATCAGCCCTGCTCTCTGTCTAGTCTTTCTCTATTGTAGTACATCTCTATTTGTTTTTTGTGGTTTCGTTTTTGTTTTTTTTATCTCGAGGAGTTTCTCAATATTAGTTTTTGTGCCCCTTCTTATAATATATCCTAATTAATTTTGCTTCTGTAATAGAACAATTTAATAATTTGTTATTCATCAATTTAAAAATCCCAGTTTTAATAATCCAATTTTGAAATTAAATATATACAAAAACGAAATTAAATGAAGCATGAGTTCTTATAATAGATCCTACTTACTTCTGCTTCTGTAATAACACTTATGAATTCAATTTTCAAATGAAATATATACAAAAACGAAATTAAATGAAGCGCGAGTTGACTTATTAAATAATTGTGAACAAAATTCATTTATTTTATTTATTTATTTTATGAATGAGATGAGGGTGAGTCAATAGATACTTGGCAGAATTTGTTCAATTTCAAATCGTTTTCACTTACTCCCCGTTCCTATATCCATACCAAATCATTCATAGCGATAAAAGGTGTGTTGTGTTTTATATTTATTCAGTTGTATATGTCCCCTGTGCACTAAGAAAGTTCCTGTCTACTGTCGATTGCCTATTGACAATTTTTTTAACAATGGATTGCTAGAGTGTGCATTTTTCAACAGGACTTCCCAATCCTTTTGAACACGAATTAATAACAAAATACTCGGCGCTACAAATAATAAATCTCTCAACTGAATTACTTTTTATTGTGATATTTTCGTAAGCTCTTTCCGTTTTAAAAAGCCATTTATTTTTTGCACTGTAGGTAATGCAATAAATGAAAAATTGGCACATTATTCTGTTTTATCTTTTTGTGGAGTAGTATGATGTACTTTGAGCTGGTGTTTTGATTGATATCTCCAATAGGTTTGATTGTGAGGGACTGTCGAAAACCCGTCATCCCTATCGCTTTTAATATTCTGCAATGATTTTTTTTTAAAATGACCTTCCTGTTTGCCAAGCCTTCCTTATTGCATTTGAGTCTAAAAATACTCAATTGAAGTGTTCTTTCTTTAAGTGAATTTCTGCTAATTCCATCCCAAGTTCCCATTGGAATGAGTCAGTGGTTTATATTTGAAAATGTTTTGATTCGTATGTTTTTATCAAAAAAAGGATTGTTGGTAAAATTGGCGAAAATACCTCTGGGGGTATTTTTGTTAGGAATCGGCTCGGCGTTTGGGAGGACGGTTCGGGCCGTTATAGGTGTAATCTAACCAACTCCGTTGCGCATGCTCCTTCCTAGCTGCTTTCCCCCTTCTATTCTGATAACTGTACTCAAAACTGCTCGTCTCTTAGTGTATTTTCTCTTTGGCACCGTTCCTTTGTCAAAATTCTTAAATTTTATGACATCAAATTCAACATTTACGAAACTAACTTCGCCCTCATTTTATTAGAGTAACATTTGTATCGATTATTTTTCATTTTGAAAGCTGCATTAGTGTTAGTATTCTAGACTGGTTCAACTATCCACTTCATATTACGAAAATCTTTAGTTTCCTGGTTATTTTCTGTGGACCCTGCTCCTTGCGCTTCAGGAGTGACTGAAGGTATTTTGTACTCAAGGAAAATTTCTAGCTCGAAACGTAATCGAACTTTCAACGAACGTTTTTGAGTTACGATATCGACTGGAATAAGGGGAAGTTTTAATAACAATTTAAGATATCCGAGGATGCAGCCGGTGTTATGTCTCCGTTAAATATATTTATGGACTTGATTGAAGTTTTAAAATGACACCTCTACTTTTGTTAGTATTAATTTGAATGCGCTATTCTTAATAATCTTTATAGTTTTTTCTTGATGGGATCAACGTTCGCTACTATAGCTGTCTCATAGGTCTATGACAAGTTGGTTCAAATCCTAGGGACTCTTCTTATGTCTACACTAATAGATCAAGCACTCCTGTTTTGACGGTGTTCACTTCACGTTAAGTGAAGTACGAATAAAAAACAGTTGAAAAAGGAGGCGCCATTTCGCTAACATTTATCTTTCACAGGTCACGAAACCTTTTAAAGTTCTGATTTTTTCCCGTAGTTAAAAACTTATTAAAATGTAAAGAACAGCAGTAGAAACCAGTCGATTTTCTTTTCAATTGTTGAAAAGACCCTTTTTAGAAACAGGCAGTTTAGATTAAAACCTTGATGTATCCTTCACATTTTGTATTTAAGATATTTTTCTAGTTCCTCCGCTTCTTTTTTTCTCTGCGCGAGGTTTTCCTTCGGAAAAATTGCCTAGGTGCGACAGCGTATAGAATCGGGCGGGCGGGGTGGACTGATATCGGCGTTTGACAGCTGTGGACGGTAGCCTGAAAGAAATTTTCTGGAAGAGATCAATGGAAGAGCCCTTGTCATTATGAATGGACCCCTCGTATCGTCCTATTGATAACACGTCAGTCTACGCCAGTCGTGACGGTGAAAACCTCAGAGGTACATTTTTTTTTTTTATAACTTGTTTTTTATCTAACTCTTTATTATGTATGTACGTGTTTGTCAGTTGTATATAGTCTCTATAGTCAACTCAAAGAAGGCGAAAAGTCACGTTTCCGTTTCGACCAATAGACACGGCCGCGTTATGATTCCTTTAATTGTCGAATATCTGTTTTATGTTGTTGAAACTTTATCGAAAATATAATGAACAGGGTCGGGAATGACATCCCTGTGAACCTTTATGCCTTCTCAGATTCTAATCACTTTGTGATCTTATGGTGGTATTGCATGTATCAAGTATTTAACATACACTTACTAGTAGAAATGGGTTCTTTATAAACATACTATTTAATGGTTTAAAAATATAAATATGACACAGGAAGTAATGCATTGTACTGTGAACCTTGGCATATCGCGTTGTGTACGGTAAATTGGAGTTATTTTTCGCCATCTCTTTAGCCTGTTTACGCATGGCTGAAATAATTAATTAGGTTGTCAGTTATAAGTGTTTCGTTTGAATGTTTAGGATACGTTGACACTAAAACAAAAAAATGAAGGCTATACTGCCATAAATATTCATGATCGCATATTATTATCCAAGGGAAAAGAATTTTATTTTTATTTTTTGGAAAGTCTGTGAAACAAAGTAAGTAGGCCACCAAATGTGTTGTTGCCTATTTTACTGTTTTCAGAACATGTTTCGATCTTTTAAAAAATAAATAAAAATGATTGACTAGTTAAGATATTATATTTTTTAAAAGTAATCTTTCCCCAGTTCGAGCTACGGACTTTTCAATTTGAGATTGAACAAATGAAAAATATTTCCAACACCATAAAACAAGATTACTTGTTCTCAGTTACTTGGCTACAAAAAATGAATATAGTAGTGAGATTAGTAAGAGAGTATAAAATTATAGATCTCGAAGTCCTGATTAATAGTATGTCAGTACTTTGAAGGCATGATTACAAAATGTTATCCCGTTTGCAACTTATTCGGAAAGCGTATGTACCAATAAGGGATTGTATTTTGCATGGAAGTTATACAAATCTCTCATTGTGTGGTAGATCACTTCACTTGATATTTTTTTTTAATAATTACGAATTATCCCTGTCTTATTTGCCCTTAAGGAGGAATAATTTAAAACCATCACTAATGATAAAACTTTCCCTCAGCAGATGTTTTATTTACAAAGCTCTCAGTTCAGTTGACCATCCCTCCTCAATTAGAAACCTCTTTGCGAAGAGATCCGATAAAAAAATCAACACTGGAAGCAGAACCTAATTATATGCTTCAACGAGCTCGCTGATGACCAGGGTAAATACAGTTATTTATATTCGAGGTGTGGGGCTAGGTCGTGGGCAGGCACACGAGAAAAGGTGATTACAGGGAAGGTGTCAATCAAGTACTAACTGATTCATGGGGCGATTTACTGGGTCTAACTTGGGGTATAAAGTGTTCAATGACGACTCTCAAAAAGTTTCAAAAACAGCAAGCTCCACCTCTATCGCGGGTTGACCAGTACCTCCGGAAACGGCCCATATTACAGCCATTTGTTTCGTTTATTGACTCAATTAAATTAATTAATTGAGTCAGTGATTTCATTTATATGGGCCGTTCCCGTTAGGTGGAGCTACGTTTCCCAAATTATTTAGTAGAGCTTCGTTGAAAAAATTCCTTAGGGCGCATTTATTCGAACCAAATTTTACAAAAAGGCTGACCCAGAAAAACTGGTCCTACGAGGTTAACCTCGACTTTTTATTCTACGGTGTGCGCAGTAATCAATTATAGTATTAGTTAAATTATTTTAAGTGTTTATTTTCTGCCTCATTTTATGATAAAAAACAAACAAACAGCCCTATAACATATTAAGCTAGAGGACATGACATACAGTTTTACATTTCACCATTGTGTAAAGTAAACAACGCCGGGAAATAGGCCTCAATAAAAAAAAGTTTTCGTCTAACAATCAATAAATTATCAAAATACTGTCAATTAATATTATTAAGGGGCTTTGTTAAAATGCGTTATAAAATATAGTTTCCTCCTTTGAGGCTATTGAAAGAAATAAAAACTAATATCACATCTGCGGTGAAGTCTAATAATTTGTTTAAAAATGAAATGAGGTTTTTTAATGGACCTAAGAAATTTTCAAAATAAATATATGTTTCTGTGACTCCCCTGAGGACTAGGCTATTGATTTTACACACATTAATTTTAAATATAAATTATAGGAAATATCGTAAAATAATTAAGCTATTTTTATCGTAAATAAAGTAGAAATGACTTGTTTTCAAAAGAAGTTTTTGTTTTTTTTATTTATAGAGAAATTTTGCTATCGAATTATTTTATCTTTTTGAAAATTGTTCTTCTCTTTAATCGGTTTTTGAATTTGAGCTTATTTCTTACCCCGATCTAGTCTGAAATGACCCGAAAGCTATATTTCATCAGTGCACTAAGCCACATACGCTGGGCAGAAATGGGGTCTATATATCCACCCTTATTGCAGGATGAAGGGTGGATATGAAGTATCCCTTCCTATAAGAAAGGGCCCTAAGTATGGTATAAAGGAAGAGTTATTGTCCTGGATGTAATCCATAGCTCTCTCTCTACCTTTCCTTCCATCTTCTTCGGCAAGCTTGGATCCGATACATTTTCTTTTATCTTTTAATTTCTCAATCAAACCACTGGATTTCAGGGGAACCTCTTTTTCTGACAATCAGTTGTCTCTTGTAAATTATACGGCAGCCATGAAAATAATAATTCTATGCAGTAAGGATATGTTAAAATTTCGTTTAATCGTAGGCTCGAATATCCGCTATATCCACGGCCCCTTATCGAATGCAAGAACACGCTACATACCATTAATATGCAACAGGAGGTATGTTATAAATGCAAGACTAGATCATGATAATTTGCATCAAAGTATGCAGTGCACATTCGGTGTTATGTTGCATGTATTCAAGCCTAGAGGCACGGACCTTTTCAACTGCACTTTCTCCGACACCCAAGTGCTCTCCGGTTGTAATCATTAGTGGTGTTTCGTTGATGTGATATTCATATCGTTGATATGATACAAGAACCTATTTGACTTACAATATGTGAATGTTTTATTGTTTATACTAATGTAGCTGTTGTATTTTTCAGGACCTTACGGGACAGAACAGCAATGATAGTTCGAGCGGAGGGGGCCCAGCCCCTGGTACCCCCAACAGTGGGGGCATGAGGCCTACCCCCTCCCCTACGGGGTCTACCGGTTCTAGGTCTATGTCACCCGCAGTCGGTGGTAAGTTCTTTATATTTTTTAAACTTTTATTGTTTGTTAGTAATATGTTTATTATTTATAACCGGAATACATTGTGATTTCATTGGGTTTGCCTTATACAACAAGTAATAAGTAAGGTTGACAAGTAAGGACACGCATGGCCACTTCTGCCACTAAGGTTCGCATCAATCAATCTCGAATGATTCATTACTATCTGCTATTGCATTCACTTGATTTAAGTTGATTCTGATTAGTGATTTGCTGTATTTAATCCTCGTCACAACTGTCAGGGTCTTGTTCTATCGATTACAATTCCAGTAGTCCGGACCTGGACCCAAACCCTTTCACCCCCCCCCCTCGAAGATAAAAGCCTAATCCTGATTTATTATAGGATAGGGTAATTAGAGAGTGAGAGAGATAAGGAGGAAGGGAGGGGGAGGACGTTGAGGGATGGGCTGGTAAGAAGTACTAATGAGGGTGGACGGTCGTTAGCTGCCTTCTTTCCTCTCCGCTAATCCTCCGTGTTCTCTCTCTTATCTGTCCTGTCTTATCTTCCTTCTTTTTGACCTATTTACTATAGGACATCATTGCCGACACCTGGAGGTGTAATACAACAGCTCATCTCCAAGATATGCTTAAAGCAGAGTGAGAGCATACACTAACAACGCTCAATCGTGAAAAGTTCAACGTCTTGAATGTACAGGACTAATCCACCCGAAGACCAATGTTTGTCGGATCTGTGTGCATCTTAGTACTGGTCAGTAGTGAACAGAGCTTTAGAGACAATAAATTAACATACTATTTGGTTACGATTTAATAAGTTATTTAAGAAAGAAGTAACGAGATTTAAAAGAATCTTCTTTGAAAATACTTCGAGAACTTCGGGGTAATAGTTGAGTATTCTACGACCTTTACTGTATACCTGAAGAGTAATAAAAATACCGCTACGGGCTGGAGCCCGCTACTGGAATACTGAAGACCAGATAAGGGAGATGCTACTGGACCGGCCGGCTGACGATCGATTACATAAACTAGATCCGGTTAGAGGGTGAGATGAATGTGATTATGAGACAGAGGATACCGATAAGGCAAGAGTCGTGACGGTAGTGACCCAGTAACTCTGACGTCTGCCCCCGCATTCCGTATTTACACACAATGGTGTAACGTCTCTCGGTCGGGGTCCGAACCCCCCTCCCTCTTCCTCATTATTTAGCGTTCCCCTTGCATTCTTTTTATAGGAAGCGCGGTGTACTAGGAAAGGATCTAGGATAATGCTCGCCTCAAGTTTTAGGGTGGATGCAGAAGGCCATTCAAGGCAATCAATAGCACATTGTAGGTTTGAAATGTGTAATAAAACATTCCGAAGGAAGGTTAAAGAATTTTTACAGAAGGAAATAACCACAACAATCGACCAAAATGGATAATGCAAGATCAAGTCTACAGAACGGTTTCTTGGCAGAATTTGTCTGCTCAGGACTAGAGTTCCAGAAGAGGTTTGGTGTACATCGAAAGAAACCGTATGTTGTGGCTTATAAAAATACTTTAATAACGACGCTCAATATCAGTTCATTAGGTGTGGTAGTCATAGTGATATTAGGCTTTGAAATAACGAGAGATGCCAACGGAAGGAAATGGGGCAATCTACTTCGAGGGAAACAAAGAATCAGCTGGTTCGTTTTGTTGGACCTCCATATTATTTATCTATTATAAGGTTAACACTTACTTGATATAACCTAGGACCAATCCTCCTAGGGTCGTACCGAAAGTCTTGAATGTAGATATCTAAATTGTGGGGATCGATATAAAAATACCGATGGTCAGGTAGAGAGTGAGGGAGGTAACCCGAGTCGTAAGGTTGGCGTTCGAACGTGAGAAAAAAACGGGTCCTTTGAATTCCGTAAATTCTTAACGAATTTCCACGATGCCGAATCTAGCTAAATTATTATAGTTATTGATAGTCGTTTTATAATTATCAATTTGCATATTTATCGCCGAGATTTGTTTTAAACAAAAAAATGTAATATTGTCGCTGTAATGTAGTTGGCTGAATGGAAAAGGATATGACTTTCAATAATATGCTGCGGATAGTATAGCAGTTTCCTGATGCAGCTGACTAAGCGCCCTTTCGAAACTATAAACTGTGACGATATCCCATCGCCATTAATTCACCGTTCTTCCGTTTCTATAATTACCTTAAGTTACTGGTTTAAATTCTGTTTTTTTTTTTCAACTATTACTTATGTTCACCCCGTCCTGTGTGTGAGCGCGCAATATTGCATATATATGTTTACATTACTTTAACATAAAGTCTGAAGTGAGAGAGGCATTGGTAAGTTTTCGAAGGGTCGATTTATACTGGTAAAAATAAAAACGCCCAGCTAACGAACTGCAGAGACGGTCTGAATGGTGAAGCGCTGAATAGAATTTTGGATTTGATAAATGGTGGAGAGCTAAATCAACAAAAATACAGGGAAACCGCGGGAGATGGCCACGGGAAGGGAGATTAATGATTCGGTATTAGGCCAGGCCAGCAAACAGTGGACGATTCAATTTCTGCTGTCTCTGCCACAGTCCTCTACCCTCAGTCCTCTTTTTAACAACATCCAATCATTAGCTTACCACCACTCCACACTCTTCGTTCTCATGGCGCCAAAATACTGCTCATCATTCCTCCTAAACAGGTACAAGATCTTCGAAAATTTCATTCATTTTCATCACATGGAACTGGCGAAGAAGAGATCTAACGAGGGAACCGTAATGCCTAGCAGCAATCCTATCGTAAATATAGGAAATATTTTTTGAATCTGTGTATTCTCCTGAATTCGATTCATTCTATCCATCTCACCATCATATTTTAACCCGTACAATTACTAGTGATTTTACTTTTTTTCATTCATGAGGGTCGCCAATCTATTTAGGATTAACATAGAAATTAACTTCGATCATAACTACATATGCCGCCGCGGTTCAAATCCCGAATATCCTATGATGAATCGTTGGAGAAAGTACATTTCGGAGGCGATGACCCCTGAGCGAGGGTCGGTGATGATGCATGGCATTTAATATTCATCAGCGAGAATCCGTCTCTGCGTGTAATTCCATAAACACACCTGCGATTACACTGCTGCTATTATCCCCCTGCAATTTAGATTCATTTCGACAATGTCTGTTATTAAATCGTCGTTCGATGATTTTAAATGAATCCTTGAAAATGTAATGAGTTGTTTTGATACACGAGTCCAAATAACTTAAACCTATAGCTTAATGCAACTAGCGTTATGTTATCAGTTGTATGTAATCGCCTATAATATGTAAGACAAGAACTGCCGAAGTGTAACTGTACACTTACAGAAGAAACTCAAGTATTTTTACTGAGTATAAAGTAGTATAATCGTGCTAATCTAGAGTCGAAGGTAATCCCCGCTAGGAATTGATAGACCATGATGTAAGTTATCGATTGTGCCTGTAATGGCCAGAGTTGCGAAGAGTACATTCAATAGTTTATGTAGGCAACGGTTTGTAGGTTGCATAGATATTGACTGCTTAGCCCATGGGTTCATGCAGGGATAAAATCTTCAGGCAACAACTGCTAATGTCTTCTGCATTTGCATAGTCTTCCGTCTTGAAAGGTCACTGCTCATCTCCCCACCTTCTCCAGCCAACAGGAATATTAATACAGACCACGGCTCAATGATAATTTCCCCCCCCCCCAAAAAAAAATTGTTCGTGCATTATAATGAATCAATAATCGATTTCTCACAAGATCCTAATTTGATTTATGCAATGTAGAGTAATGCGAAATCGTCCGATTAATTTCCTTGATTAACCGATTGTTTACATCTTAGTAATTTGATGTAGTTAGAATGTATAATTAGTTGGTACTAATTAACATAGACCAACAGGGGGCTGGTTCTGCCCTATCACTGGACCCTATTACACAGGGCTATGCATACATGTACGACTAAACTAAAGCTGACGTGCTGTTATCAAATGTATCTATGTTCAGTTACATGATTATGTGATGTACATCGTGCAAGGGATTAGAGCTTCATGCAGAATGTGGTAGGCCGACTGTAAAGTCGTTCAGACAGAATAAAGTTTATCTAACTCGGCCTTGTGACTAGCGACGTACATTTACTCTTTGGTGAAATAAAGGTCGCCTGAGTCGGCCCACACACACACCCGGAGAACACCTTACTCACGATGACGCACTGTCGATGCTCGGCCACTGAAAAATCTCTTTGGTTCTCCACTGTCTAGTTTCTATTCCTGCCCATTTGTCATTTAGTGGAAACACCTGAAATAGGCTTCTAACAGGTTGTTGCGTGGTTCGGACTGGAATTCATTAATGTGTACGTGATCTGATGTAAATACGATTAGAACAGTGTACCGGCCGAATCAATTAATTTTATTGGCATGTCGCTACGAGGCACACCTTCTACTCTTCAATTATCCACAGCTCTATACGTATAACATTTGCATGCAGGCGTCGCGCTACGGCCGGAATCTTCTCGGAATTTTCTCGTATTATTTATGGGCCATTAGTCGTATTTAATGGCCGCTAAGTTATTTGATAGTTAAACCGTTATTTTTTATTATCCAGGCTGCCTTGGCTCCTTGCCAATGAAATCTCTGGAAAAATAACTACCTTCCATAAACTCGCAAAGCTCCCACGACCAATATTTTCTAGTCTAAATGTTTTTCAACGTAGGATTTTATTGAATGTCTCCAAGTGATAGCTAATACTGAAGTTGATTGGACAGCGCATTCCGATTTTAATCACAACTCAATCTGGCTTTAAAAGCTAATGAATTTTATATCGGAGCACGTTGTGCTCTTGTACGCTTACAATTGTCGGCTTTCAATCATATATATTTATATTTTTGGGATATTATAAAAATTTTATATTCGTTTAGTCATGTATATTTTTTACTTTAATACATTAAATGGAGTAATAATTTAATTTAAAATATTCGCTATTTCCTCCTACATCTCCGAGCATTAGAAGACTTTTGCGGACGTTGGGTTGATATGAAACTATCAGGGCTGACAAGGTCTTCTAATTTTTATATTTAGAATTCCATCCACTATTGGTTACCAGAGATTTTTGGGAAAATTGAGAAAAAGAGGAGGGGTGGAGCCGGTTTTAAAGTCGGTGAGTACCACTTGTATACTCTTTTACTTAATGTGTTTATAATAGATGTAGTAGGTTTATTAAAAAGAATAAAATTAAGGGCAATTTCTTTTTACGAATTCCTAACCCTTTACATTAGAGAAAGTAATGTGTACAAGTGGATCCTTTTTATTTAAAAAAAAATAATGTTTATTTTGATAAGGTATGAATGAAACATGAGGTTTGTCAACACGTGCTAATCTTTTGCTCAAAGTGGAGTAACATCTTCATATATTCAAATATTTATTTTATATATTTTGGGGAAATTCATCCAACATTTAAGAGGGAACTTATTGAATCCAATGAGTTGTATACACCAAAACAGCAAGTAATGTTTTACACGGTTAAATAAATATATAAGATGTGTATTACTATGGACGGTGGGAGTGTTATGTATTGGTTATAGTAAATTAATTATTCGTATAGCACAAGGCGAGGTTTCAATCGTCAGATCTTTAGAGTTTTAAGTTCGTGAGTGTAAGGCAGTATTTATTCCCTTTATATCTGAGAGTTCAGGAAAAGCCATGTTGCATTTACTGGCATGAATAGTACCTTAATTTGTTACACTTGTCGTTAGTTGATTTCTCAATACTCCGATACAAAAAAAAACAACCTAAAATTGCTTTGTAGAAGGGTAAGCATAATTATAATTAGGGTTTCTCATTCGTCAAAGGATGCAGCATTGATTATTGCGGATATGATTCTGATTTATTCTCTAGGTAGACAATACAAGATAAAATGGGTGATGAATGTCGCCCCTAATGGGCTGTTTTGGACCCATTGCAGTTTTTTTTAGGGGGGTATATGTTCTATAGATTAAAAAATAATGACCAAAAGCAAAAAGAACAATAGGAAAAAAAAACTACTTGGCTGGCTTGGATCGGAGGAGAATATTAAGTTGTGCCAGAGGGAGATCCGTAGGGCCACGTAATAAGCTTACATAAAACCGGGCGACCTCGCCTGCTTATCCCCCCCCCCCCCTCTGCCTGTACAAAATGTTTTCTCTCTGCTGGCCTAGCGCAGCAAGAAAAAAAACCTTCATAATCGCTAATGACTCCCTTATGAATCGTCCTGTACAAAAATATTATAGGTCATAAATTGTATTTGACTTTTTTACAATTTGCCTTACAATCTTTTTCCACTGAGACGCGTAGTAACATAAGATTTAAGTTTTCAGAAACTGCGAAGAATGGAGTAACTCGAATATCAGTGACTTTGATGTATATATAATTTCATGAAATAATACATTTAAAATTATAAAACTAATATATGATAGTATTTAAGTGTGAACACCGGTTTGGTACGTAATACCATTGGTGTAAACTTTAAAAAATATTGGTTAAAGAGAACAAATCATAAAAATACCGGTATTCAGATCCGGCTAATACGTCAGTTACTTTCCTAACAGAGCTATCAGAGCCGATCCAACATAAAATTTCTTTCGTATTTATTTTTTTAAAATAATTTTAGTCCTTTATTTACAAGGAATTTCTTAAACTACTTGATTGACACTGGAAATAAATCTATTTTTAAAGACTAAACTCTCTACTAGAAGTGAAACCTCACCTAGTCCAAATTCTGTCAAGTCTAATCTCAATTATTACACTTATTTATCTTCAGCCGTCGCCAAATTGAAACCCTCCTCCGCAAATTTTCCATAATTAAGCCAAACACCTATGCGGTTTGCCTCATAACCTCAATCCCCATTTATTGTCCATTCTCTTTGCCTCACAACACCTCTCCACTCAAACAACATTATTACCAATTTCGACCCAGGGAATTTATTTTTCTCTGACATATCTTCTTCTGGAATTATTTTGACGGTCTACGAAATCAAGAACTAGTTCGTTTTGTCCTCCCGATGGCGTTCCCGTGAAATTTCTAAAGCTCTGCCCTCCTTACCCTTAACCTTTCCCGGCCCTACGGAATGCAAGTTCAAGCCTAAATTTTCTCCTTTCTAGAAACACGTTTCCTCGTCAAAACTTCTTCACCACGGACAAAAGGGTATTTTCTGGCTTCGACTCGTTAAAACTAGCACATCCCAGGAAGGGATCCCTTCCATGAAGTCGACGATCTCTGGGCCCTACAAAATGTACCTAGTAGCGTCTCCCCCTAGTAGTCCAGTTACCCTCTTTCTGATTCACACTCGTCATTGGGATCACAGACGGTTTTCGCCTACCCCCAGATACCGAGAGTGTACTCGTGGTCATTCCAGACCACCTTAAACTACCTATAATACCTAGCCTGTGCCTCTTCTTCTGAACATTGTCTGAAGTGCATTGTCGGGGCACACCTTCTAAGATCTTATGGAGTCAGATCAATAAACAAATACGGTTTAAGCTGCCCGCGCCGACTAGGCCCCCAGCTAAGGTCAAATACCATAGGTTCCTTTGTCTCTTTCTTACTCCCTCCGGGAAGTGTCTGGGTCGACGAGATCTCCCCCAATGGGGTTTAAACGTTTAAATCCTATCCATTCCTGCTTCAGACCTGGTTTTTTCACCCAATAACCAACAACGCATATCTAGCCTTATCGATTATCTCAGCATTTCATACCCGTGACCACTGTCTACATCATTTGATCAAAACGACTATCGTCCCTTTTCTAACACTGCCGCCAGCTAGTTCAAATAGTCCATACTCAGTCCGATTCCTAGGCTTTGCACTCGTACCAGATCGACCACTTCCTTTGTCTTCTGCTATATAGAGTAGCAATCACCCGTTTATTCATTACTTTTTTGCTTCTGCATTAACCATTTTGTATCAACTCTCCCAATATTGTTCATGCCACCTATATGCCGATGTCATCGACAGTTTCCTACACCTACTCCCCCCTCCGTTAGCTTAAGGTAGATGTATAGCCGACATTTTACAAAGGTTTATATTGAAGTATGTTTCAGAATTTCAAATCTGTCTCTTATATCTCTTTGCTTCTCACTCTTTATTACTGTTGGTTAGAAAAAAAAAGAAGATAATTTCTGTAACGTCTGTACATATCGTTATAATCGCATATAAAAGTTCACCATGATCTCTAGTTATTCATGCTTGTGACAGATGTATTCAATTACACGATCGTGTTATTACGTAATTAGGTGATTACGTATCCAGTACAATTATACTCATCAATGGATAATCCTAATGAGCGCTTGCCATTGTGTTTACTACTGTTAGTCTAATTGATGGGATGATGAATAACTGGATTCATATTGCATAGGAAGTTCTGCTTTTTTAATCGGAATATTATCTCTATTTTGCATGGAGCAAATCGTAATGGAAGTGGGGAAAAAAGGATTAGCTGTTCTGTCGGAAAATTATGGAAAAGAATATTCTCTTATGAACCTGTTGGTGTGTTTCATACAATTTTTTGAGCTCGTAGTTAGCAGTGAATTTATGTCTTAGTAGATTTTTTTGTTGGGGTATCGGCTTAGGTTGAAAGAGAGATGTTACATTTTCATGAACTTTATTTGTTGGACTCCATATGATACGAATGTCTGCATCACAGCCTGATAACAGTTGCTTTATTTGAATGTTTTCGTAACTCTAATCATTATACTTGTAACGCCACATTTGTGTATGTACATTTTTTTCACAAACTTATTTTTTTATAGTTGCTTTAACATTCTTAGTAATGACAGTATCACCTATTTGTAGTTTGTTATTATTTAGATTCAAACTGGTTATATATATATATATATATTTAATAATATTTATAAACTAATTATGTTATATCTACCTCTTTATGTATTCTTTTTAATAACATTATTCACATATCAAAACGTCATTCATTAATAAATAGATTTGCTGAAGAAGCTAAGATCTTTATTTCATCATACCTCATATCTAACATTACAGTTTACTATGAACTTATTAAAACAACTTAACACTTACATATGACGTAGTTGCTTGAGTAACTCCATCATGGATTGAAAATTGTAGCTTCAAATCCCTAAATGGAAAGTGAATTTTCATTTCATTTCTATGAATAGTAGTGGATTTCTCCCGATATGGGGATATCCATTTCAGTCCTAAATCGGAATAAATACGTAAATAATTAAACTTATATGTGTTAAACGCCCGAAACTTCGAAAGTGAAATTTCAGCCCCACAATTCTTCTCTATGTAAAATAGTTGGTTTTTTTTATAGAGGTGTAATGGAGAAAGTTAAAGTGCAATCTTTCAAGTTAAATTGCTCCCCCACCCCCTAAGCGACCTTTTAATAAAACCCCTGATAAGGCGACAGTTTCGTGCTTTTTTTTTCCACCCTATTTATTTCGTTGAATGCACTACTGTTAAGAGGAATTTTATTGGGTGGCGTGGCTTTCCTAGCTTCACAACTTTATTAACTTAGCCTTAGATAGCCCCGGGAGGGTATTCACAATGACGTTGCTAGCATCATACGAAACCTTTTTGACTCTGACCAGTTATATGTGTAAGTCTGTCATGTTAGCGAATAATTTCTCATTTATATCAAGTTTTAATCATTTTTATGTTTATCTTAAGATGTTCCTGTGAAGGAATCTGTCTCCGCGCGGTTTTTTATCCAAAAATCTAATTGAAGTGTGATGTATCACATAATTACATGATTTCATTATGGCGTCAATAGTTGCGAACATGATTTTAATGACTTTTTTTAAATTATACCTTACTAGAATAGCTTGGTATATATTATTAATCAAGACTTCGAGATTTTTAATTTAATACCCTATTCAATGCTATAGATTTTTTTTTTATTTCAATATAATTTTCATGAATGCCCTATTCTTATGATACTAGATTTTTGTACCGTAACGCAAAAAGAAATGTAAAGATATTCTAAACAAAAACGAAAATAAACATCGCCTATTTAATGCGGTTCCAAAAGGCTCCTTTGGCTATTCTAACTATCAACCTCAGATAAACTATTACATTGAAAATTTACTCCTTGTAAATTTTAATTATAATTTTAACGAGGTTTTCCCGTTTTATTATTACTTCCTCTCAGAGAAAACTTTTAGTAGTGAAGATGAGTGAGGAAATGCGCGCATGCGCCTCGCCAGAATGCGCTTTAACTACCCCACAGTTCTCAGCTCCGAAGGCCCGAGTTCCCCGTTGTCTTCTCAGTAATCTGCATCACAACAAAACTCAAAACGCCTACTATCTTTAATAAATTCGTTTATTATTTTTAAAATTTAGTGCTGAATTTTGTCTGGTTGCCGACCGCGATGGGAGAGGTTCTACTTGCATTCAGGGTGATCGTACTTCGCCTTCCTGTATGTACGATAGTAGTACTAAAAGTGACTTAATCGACCTCGAAGTATTCCACAACACCTCGAAATATGCCGATTAGTTCAAGTACAATATACAATAATGGGAAGTTCAGAGAAAAAAAAAGTCTGACCCTTATAAAAGTTTCTTTAAGATTTTTGAAGTCACAGCTAATTAATTATTATCAAATTTTTCTTTTATCAGCCTTAGGCGATATTCCAACTAATACAGCAACTCATTTATAAAAATACTTAGCTAAAAATAGCCTTCCCGTACAAAATATTTTTGTTTAAAATACAGAGTAGTTTTTTTTTTCTAACAATATATTAACATTAGAAGTTATGAATAAACTGAAGCTGACTCATTGAAGTAGCGCTCGAAATTGTTTTTTGTATTTGTTATAAATACCTCCATTATTTCGTTGATATGTACGTTTAAAAAAATGCCTGTAGCACCCTTCGTATAATTTTGAAGGTACTTTGTGACTTATTCTCGTAATCCCAAGTTATTATTAGTTCTATCTAACGCAGGTTGATTATTTTTCAGTGAGATATAATGTTTTGTGACTTCTGGGAACTCGGTTTGTAATACATCTGGAAATTTTGAGGAATTCAATACTAGACGTTTTGCATTTAGTTTTACGCACATGCTCGTTTGGAAAACAAATAATAATTCGATATAATGCTACAATATAATGATGTTTAAATACAATTAAAACATTATGTAATGCTAATTAATGAGTTTAGTATAATTTGTTTTAATATGTTGAAAATTTATTCGGTTGGGGTATTTTTAATTCGTGAAGTAAGAATATAGTGTTCAAAAATGCGAAATCCACTCGACAACTTATCTCTGAAAAACTTTTTTTTCTAATATCTTCCTGATAAAAATTGTCGGTTTGTGAGTATATATTGGATACACATTTAATTTTGTCATTTCTTAATTACGCTGGAATTCACAATAACTTTTAATATAACTAATAAAGAAGTAGATAGAAAAAAGATAAATGTGTGGTGTCCTTTATGTCCTCTTATGATTTCTCTAGCCACAACTTAGCAGCTAGTTTAGATTTTAAGCTATGATTTTTAGTTAAAAGCAATTCAAACTTTATTTAATTAATAAAATTTTGTTTATAATTGAAATAACAAAATTTTAAACGGTGATAACTTTATATAAAATAAGTTTAATATAATGGAAAAATAATAAGGTGATTCCCTTGGATCCTTGGAGTATAATTCGATCACTATTACTAGAAAATAGAGCAAATATTTTGGAGCGCAAGTTCTAAGCAGACTCCGTACTAAGACTGAAGTTGACGAGAGAGCTGGTAGCGAGACCGTCTACCCAGACCTCTTACTACCTGAGATACACGAAGGGCTCTCTTGTTCCCCTCCCCAGTCCATGGGCTGGTAGTGTGTGTGTGTGTTGAAATGATAACAGTATTGCAACCTACCTCGCGTGTAAACAAACCTCAGAACTGTGCAATCTTTACTTGTCCATAACATGGCAACCAAAATATACAGGCAGTACTGGCGTAAGTTATAATTTGTTTTAATTACTCAAAAAATAATACATGGTCTACTCACCAAAATAATTGTCCCAGAGAGATTATCTGCAATGGTCATCTTCAATGTGACCAGGGTTCTCCCAAATGTTTCTAAATTAATTTTTAGGCTTTCTTTGGGTTTATTTTTTTATTACTTTTTTTTTTTTTTTATAACCAGTAACGTTTAGGTCCTTAGCTATGTGAATGTCTTTCCTGGCCTTTGTGACTATTCCTAGTGAAGCTGAAGTGAAGCCCTATTTTATATTGGAAATAAATTCAAAATATCCAAGAAATATGCTAATGGCTGGAAAGTGTTGTTGACAACTTGTAGGCAGTATATCAACCCGAATGTGGAAATTTCAAGAACATCTCAGCTTACAGGTCTTTAGAAAAATATTCCCAATGCAAATATTCATGTATTAGCTTGACATGATGCACAGTTAGAATATGTAATTTTATATTGGAAATCAATTCAAAATATCCAAGAAATACGCTAATGGCTGGAAAGTGTTGTTGACAACTTGTAGGCAGTATATCCACCCGAATGTGGAAATTTCAAGAACATCTCAGCTTACAGGTCTTCAGAAAAATATTCCCAATGCAAATATTCATGTATTAGCTTGACATGATGCACAGTTAGAATATGTAATTTGTGACAGATTTACAAAATTAGTTCCATCGAGGAATTTTTTATCTTATGTTGTCTCATATTAATCTGCCCTCAAATAGACCAAAAGGAAAGTGTGGCGTGCCCTAGGATTTATAAAGGAACTATACACTCTTTTAATTAAATGTTGGTCTAAGTGGTTTCTAATGAAGATAAATTAAAAATTTACCAATTCTGTTTTTGTTTTATTAACAGTACTACTGAGTGCTACATTGAATATTAGTATTATTTATAAATTAAATCAAAATACTAAAATTAGGCTGTTAGTTTGTTTTCATAATGCTGTTATAAAGAATAAAAGATGTTGAGGTCGGTTATTAAGGATAAAAATTAAAATCATCTATATTTTTTAATTATTTCATAAATAAGCTTTTAATTAATTCCGGCCTATAAAAGACAGGGAGGAGTTACATCAATTATGTTGAGGTCGGCTTATTCTTGGTTCTCATTCATTCGATTTCTGAACAGCTCACCCTTACACTGGTCTGCTGTTTATAATAATAACTTAAATAGTATTTGTTGAGTAAAATTATTAAGGTTCTTATATTTATGATATGTTTATAGGTCAGCAAACTATAAGTATGCCTCCAAGACCGTCCAGTGGACAGTCAGACAGTGGTAATGGGCCCACCAGGATGAGCCACTCTCCTATGGCAAACCAAGGTAAATTTGTAGCATATTTACATATTGAGCTATTTCCTTGTCCCTATTTCTAATATAATTGATTTTAGTGTTCGAAACGCATTGTTTAGTTAATATGCTGTCGTTTTCAGGTGGTGGCTACCCTGGGCAGGGTCCTGGAGGAGGTGTTGCACCGCAACATATGCACAACTACAAGATGTCTCCTCACCAACTACCCCATCCTCCGCAGTCGCAGCAAGTTCCGCCTTATTCTCAACCCCAACAGCATCCTCAGTATCCTCAGCAGGGTAATTAACATATTATCATGTTTAATGACGAATTATATAAGTAGCTCTGGTTTAAAAGATTCAGCTCTCCAAGAAATTATTTAACTTAGTCTCTATAAGAGTGGTTAGAAAAACTGATCATCCTCTTTCTTTGTTCTTCCATGGTTTTAGAGTCAACTTTTTTTTTAGTGACTTACAAACGAGTCCTTAGGAATCTGTCTCATTTGTCCTGGATAAGAGAAAGAAGTGTTCTCATGTGTCAGAACTCATGTGAAAAATCATCTATAATAAAACTAGTCCTAGAAAACCCCATTGTTAAATTTAACTACTTATGATGTTTATTAGTTTATTTATAATTTATTATTAATTTCTAGTCTATGTTGCTACATATTTTACCCAGTGGTGGTGGACTATAATGCCCGATGACAAAGGAGTGGTTTAATAGTCCACATTGTAAACAAACGCTACGATATTGTTCCCCAATAATGAAAACCTCTTTATTTACTCTTGTTGTTGAAATCAAGATTTTGTATATCTGATATAATGTATCATGAAAATTTTCTATTCTGTCATAAGCAGAGAACTTTTAAAGAAGATTCAAAATCCCACTAAGTAGTGTTTTTTTTTATAATTGAGTTGAGGGTTTATAGGTAAGCTTCCAAGTAAACACATCTGTTGTTACATTGGCAATATTAGCTGTTCAATCAATAAAGTTGGATACCTATTGGGAAGAGAACTTTGCATTGACTGTATGATTTGATTAAATAAACAGAAGAATTTCTTGAGAGACCAGCTTAGGGTAATAAAATTTATTAATTGACGTTTTGACATACTACATAGAACTGCAGTAGGTCCTAGTGTGAGATGGTAAGTGATGTTGACTGTTTAAAAAGTTAGTTGAACTATTTCATCAACCTAGGCCTGTCTCCCGACAAACTTTCTCTGTAATAATGCAAAACTATGGATAGTTGCAGGAAACTATGGAGTGCGAGGAGCTGCTCCTGGAATGGGACCAGCGAGTATGGGTTACGGCTCTGGATATGGGGCCCAAGGTCCACCTGCCCAGCCACAATACCCACCCCCGCGACCTATACCTAATCATGTACAATATCCTCCATCACCATATCAGGTAAATATTTTTTTTTTGTTATTGATGCTAAAAAGTTAACGTAATATTAGGTAAAAATAATTTTGTGTGTGTATGAATATTATGCTTATATGTGTTACTATGTTTATTTTTTGTGATGTAGCACAAGGTAGGCGGTTATAGCGGCAACATGCCCCCAAGTCCTGGTAGCTACAACTCACATGGTGGTGGTGCGATGGGTCCACCTCCACCTCACCATCCTGGGATGCCACCGCCACCTCCTCCAACAACCACACCAACCCATGATATTCATGAACCGACTATCACAACAACTCCTCCTGGTATGTATCATTTATTAATTATGTATGATATGCTAAATTTTATACAAGTAACGTTGAAATTTAGTCAATAGTGACAAGGGCTTGTTGACATTCCCTGAATCCATCCAGGATATGTACATCAAAAATAAAGGTTGCTACTGTTACTAAATAGCAATGACAAATAGGTTTTAGCTATGGCTAGAAAATGGTGGTCACTCTTGTTACTAGAAAACAATTATTAAAATTAAAAAGTGTCAATTCTCAAAATCCATGCAAGTAAGGCCTTGAGCAACAACAATTAATAAATATAACAGTAATTACAATTATTACAAATATTACAGGGCCCAGTATGACATCGGTAAGCCAGAGTGGAGGTGTTGGTGGTGGTACTGGGACTGTTACTTCAATAGTGACGACTGGTCCAGATGGGACTCCTCTTGACGAAGCATCACAGCAATCTACACTTTCCAACGCTTCAGCTGGTTAATATTATTTATTAAACTATTTATTTCCTAAAGCTAATGAAAAGAATGAGCTGAGAAAGCCATGTGGATTTTCGGATTTTTTCAATAACCCATTCTTTAAACCATTTTTAAAGATAAAATATTATTGTCCTTTATTATTACAGCTTCCGGAGACGACGGCAATATCACACCTAGCAAAAGAGTAAAAGAGAATGTAACCGGTGGTATAATGGGATACCATAGTCATCCAACAACACCCCAAAGTACAGCCCCATCACCTGGAGCAGCTTCCCTCAACTCTATGCACGAGGAGTATCCTCCAGATCACAGTCCTACTTGGCCCAGGACACCTGCCAGCCCAGTGAGTGCTATTTGATTCATCGGCCTATCATATTTGTTAATGTATAGTTGAAATATCACTGTTTTATTAATGAAGGCTATTTAATTAATTTATAAGGATATTAATTAATAATTAAAATAAGGAAGGGGTTGGGAAAACTTATGTAACTAATATCTTAATTTTTCATCAAATCACCATTTATTATTATTAGCCAAACAAATAGCATAAATTACTTGAAGTGAGATCTGTTGATCTCTGGCCAGGCTAACCAAACTGAAAGATGAACTGATATAAAAGTCCTGTTTTCAACTCTCAGTTCAATATCTAATTTCTTTGGCTAGTAATTATTAAACCAATTGGATTACAAACCACAATTAGTGATTATTTATTAACCCTTTAACGGCGTAGTAAGGTTCAGCGGGATCAAGACAGTGTGCTAAGGCCGTCTTAAGATCACCCCCCACCCATCAGTGTGCGGAATTCCTAGTCCATTTTTTTTATTTCATGCTGTAGTACTTTTCTACATTATTTGTGTAATGTAGAATTCTTTGGCAGTGTTTCATATCTACATGTATTAGTTACATACATGTAGTACTTACTAACTAATTTGTAACTTCCTCCAATTCAATTTATGATTAGCCCATCAAATTTGCCATTATTGAAAAACAATATTGTCTTAGATTTTCAATTTATTGTTTATAATAAGTTAATTTTCTAAGTAAAATTAAGTTTCCCCTGACCTTTTTTTTGTCCTGGATGGTACAATCATTTTTGATAGGGTTAAAATGTTTTTTTTTTAACTTTATTAGATAAAATTGCAATTCAGGCAATAAGTAATTGTGATCTGGGAACACTTTTACACCATGTGTACAATACTGTATTCACTCGCCTATACATATATTTTAATCAAAAAATTTTTTGATTATGATATGTAAATGGATGAATGTAAATAAAGTAAGGGAATTAGCAGACCATGACATTAGATTTAGGTTGATGTATTTGTTTTTTGATTTGGTTGATGAAAAAAAAATATTAGATTTCTATATGTCAAAACATGGTCCTTAAATAAGTTTAATGAAAATTTAACATCTCTTTCTTCAACCTAAGCTGATAAGTCGACTAATTTATCGATTGAGTATGTTTTTATATTGATTTATTTGATCTTTTTGTGACAATCGAGTGTTTTTTCAATGGGAACATTTATTTTTTTATTCCCATTTGTTCTATCCAAGAAATGATTAGTACTGTAATAATAATCAATGCTTCGTTTAATAATATTACATGTAACAAAAGTATATATGTATCGATCAATAATATTCAAAGGTCGGGTGGTCTATTCATGATCTCAATTAAAACCACTTATTTCCCCGCTCATCTCCTATATGTGTGTATATAAATTTGTTTAAGTGTGCATGAGCAGTGTTTTTGCTGAAAACATTCCTAACTGTTTTTTACACATACATGCTTATGTGTGTTTATTTTAATGTTGTTCATTTTATATTTTTTTACATATTTGTTATTTGTATCACAGTTTTTTTTTTAATTAATTTTTTTTTTTATGTCTACTAACTCCTTTTAAGTTCTATGTCTCAGAATTGAGTAGTTTGCCTTCTTTTCTTCTTGTTATATGGCTGTTAGTAAATAATTCATAATGGAAGTTATTTTAAAAGATTTTCTGTTTAAAGTAAATTTAAAAATTGATATTTTGGCCTTTGGAAGTAGACCGGTTTTTTTTCAAGAAACGTATATTTGTTTTTTTCCAGGTGTTTAACAGTCATATTCCCCAAGATCTGTACAGGCCAAAGGTTAATACTTTTTAAACATGTCTCTTATTTTCACTGTGCCTGCTTTGTCTTGTTATTCTATTTAATTTAATTTTTGTTTTATTTGCATTTCATATTTAACAGCATCTAGAAATAACATTGTTTTAAAATTTCAATTCATCTTAAAGAGGAGCACTAACATTGTAAAAACAAAATGCTTGGCGGCAAAACCAATAGGATTTCTATACTAACCATTTGTATACAAAATTGAAGGAGTAATTTTTAATTTGCACTTCTTTCGCATGCTCTTAGTCTATAGAAATCTATTCTTTCATAATGTTTTGTTTGGGTTTACATTAACCTTTATGTTTTAACATTTAACAACAGGGTGTTGCTTATGTTATATATATAACCATATTAAGGTTTATGCATGAGAAACTAACAGGTTTAAGGCTGAAATAAAATTTGAGAGAAAAATTTTGTATGATAATAAAATATTTATTTAGCCCTAACTCGTTATAAGTTTGAGATTACCATTAAAAGATGAGAATCCAACAAATATATATTTTTTTAAATGCTTTTCTTGATAAATGTATTCATAAAAAAAAAAATAAATAAAATAATGTTGCCTTCAGAAGCTCTTAAAATTAATGGAATCAGTGTAGTAATGAAGTGTTTTTTAAATAACCGTTATTAAAAGACGGCAAAGTCTTGGTAGTGATATCTGAGGATATGGGAATGAAAACGTTTTTACACTTATAAGTGTTTATGGGCTCTAACTAATATCTGAAGTCATTGTTGAAAGTCATTTAAAACATCTGTGGTATTTTAAATAAAATGTAGATTAATTTGCAGCACCCTCTAAATTAATGAAAACTGTCAAATCTTAAACTGTTGCATGTGCCCAGATTAATGCTTAACAAGCTTTTGTTTATTTACTTTTTTTTTTTTAATAATATTCTAATCTATAAAGTTGTAAAGCTAACCTTATCTGCAAATATTATAAAATATTTAATTTATGAAAAGGAAATGTAAAGAGAGAAAGAGATTAAATGCTTTCTGGTTAAAGCTGTGGAATAGGGAAAACATGACATTGGGCATGCGTTAAGTTAATAGGATGTTTTCCCCATTTTGCTTTTATATCCCGAATAGGGGAAATGCATGGTTTTCAATGCGGCATGAATAAACATCAGTGATTGCTAAAAAAATTTAAAAAAACAAAAAATGTTTTTGTTTAAATGGTTAAATATAAAAACGGAATATTAATAGAAAGTAACTCATATTTTTTATTTCCAATAGTCCAGATTGTAGTATTTTTGCTGAAAGCCGGTATGTTTTGTATCGTTTATGAAATAGAGTGTAATTATAATACTCTTAGATCCAAGACCAGTTGCTAGATTTTATGACTCGTTAATTCATTTATATTATTAAATTGATAAAATTTATACTTTGTATAATCAGTTTAAAATATTGGCTGTATTATATAATATGCTTGTTAAAGTAAATAATAATAAGATTTAATGACAAGTCATACAAGGCTGAAAAAAACTAAGTGAAAAATGTCAGAAATTCCTAAAATATCTTTGAATTTATATGTTTGTTTGCCGCCTTAAATTTGCTCTTACAGGGGGTAGTAGAACTTTTAATATTAAATAACTTCTGAACTGATATTTGTGAAACCTTAAATGTTAGGAATAACTGACATATGCTCAGCAAAATCCAGCATATTTTGTAAACTACCTCTGAAATTTAGAATAAATTGTATATTTTCAACAAAATTAGATAAACACCCATGCCATTCATACATTATATTTTGCTCTGAGTCTCATGTATTCATTCTATTTAACAAAATATGTTAGTAACCTTTTTCCTACCATCAATTGTTAGCAAATTTATCTTCACAAATTTTGCCTAATTAAGTTAAAAGAAAAGTTTGAATTTAGATGGTCTTGAAATAGAGCATTTACACAAATAGTTATTTTGTAAATACTTTATATTTTGTATTATTTTGCTTTGAGCAGCATTAAAAAATAGACACTTTCTACAACACTTTAAGTTAGTTGTTCATTTGGCAAAAAAGACGTAGATGGAAAATTTTGGTTTTCTGCTAAAATAAATGCATGATTATGTGAACAATGTTGTTGGTGTTACAGAAACAGCATGACAGCCTTGGAAAGCTCTATGAAATGGACGAATCTCATGACCGGAGGCTCTGGCTAGACAAACTGTTGCACTTCATGGAGGAGCGAGGGTCGGCAATCGTTGCCTGCCCTACAATATCGAAAAACCCACTTGATCTGTTCAGACTCTACTTGTATGTCAAAGAGAGGGGTGGCTTCATGGAGGTATGCAAGGTGCAGTGTAGTTCCACAATGGTATCCGGTTTATTTTTTATGCATATCTTTTTTCTCTTATTAACTTTTTATTTTTATTTTATTAATTTGTTTTCCGGTTTATATTGGTGGTTTAAGGATTTTATTTGCATGCTTTTATTTACAACTCTTTATTTTTTCTATTACTTAATCTTTTCACATTTTAAGCTATTAGTAATATAAAATCAAAGCATCTTTATTATCTTATAACTAGCTGGCAGATTCATATGATATATGTAATAAATGTATGCGGATATTTAATAAAAATCACCATATTTGTTAAACCATATACATGCTTATGATTGGTCAAGTATATAATAAAAATACATAAAATTAAATTAATGTAGAGGAGAAATTGAGACTCTGTGTGGCTCGTTTATGCTGGAATTTTAATAATAATATGCCTAGTCCTGCCATAAGTTCTGTTACAAGGAAAAGTTGGAAACATCAGACACATTGAATTTTGGCAGTGAAATTTATTGGCAGGCTCTCCGAACTAGTGTGTTGCATGTGGCAAGCACGCCATTAACTCCAGATGCAACCAAAGTCAGGAATCCAGATTGAACCTTCTGGTGAACCCCCCCACCAAACCATCACTGAATTTGGATGGTGGCCTCGTTCTAACCTTCCAATCTTCTTTTGAGCTTCCCGGGAGTTGTGTGCATATACTTTGTTATTTTCTGCCGATTAAATTTTTTTTCAATGTTAAAAAATTTCTCATCCAAAAACAATATCTTACGATGATGACCATTGGTTTACCTGCTTAGCAATGCCTTTGATCTCTCTTCTTTAATCTTGGAAGTGAGCCTTTGTCCTGTCATTTTTGATGATTCAGGACACTGACCTTGACGAAATACCCATCTCTCTTGACATTATTTTTGTTGTAGTGGATTTTTTTTCGAATACTATTTTCAACTGCTTTAATGGCATTATTTGTTCTCGTTTCGTGGTCGACCTGACCTGGGCCTGTCCTTTATAAGCATGGTTGCAATGAAGTGATTAATTGTGCGCCACACAAACATTCAATTAATTCCTAATGTCAATAGCCAGAAAAATGTCTGAGCTAGGCTTACCCGCTTTGTGAAGAGCAATAATGAGTGACATGTCGATTTTATTCTAGGCTTCTCTCCATCGTCTCTAAATGAAACTCAGAGACAAACTAAACAGGATAAGCTTCATATTGAATATAAACAACAAACAGTGAGACGTTTATTTACCTGCATGAATATATAATTTTATTTAAGTCCAAAGGTTTCAACAGAACTTATAGCAGGACTAGGTAGGTATTATTATAGGCATTATTAGCTTCAATGTGATATACGAAGTGAATATTAGCATTAGAATTCCATGTCCAATGATATAACTGGTGGATATTTTAAGTTATTAATCACATTTATTAATATAATCATATTCCCTTCTATAATATCTGTGATCAAATACAAGTCTTAAAAGCAGAATGTTTCCTAATGTGTCATGTAATTTCTTCCTTGGCTGTTACCATCAATGTTTAATTTTTGTATCCAAATATAAACAAATTCAATTAAATATATAACATTCATATAAAATAAGTAGAATTTCCTTCCTTAAATACTTCTTTAGAACTAATAATAAGAATATCACCGAACTCTTAAAAGACAGAACTGAGATGAAAAACTTTCTTTACGCACCTCATTATCATCTGATAAATAAACAAATTTATTGAATTAAATCAAAACACTTATATATAGAATTGATAAAATAAAGTGTAAAATATATTAAATAATTATGATTTAAATTCATCCAGGATATTGTCCCTAAGCATTTTTATGACTTGAAGATGTCAATACTTAAATAAATTTTCCCTCTAGTAGAAATATAATTTCTTCTATTGTCATTATTTGTGCATTATGTTGCTTTTATTTTTTTTCTAAATCCGGATGATATAATCAGGGAAAAATATTAAAAACTCGTTTGGTGTATGTTTTGCTCTCTTTTAACAATTGTTTAAACTATTACTTTATTAGTGATTTCTAACATTTGCTTGTGGTGTTACAATTGCTTTGTTTATTCTTCAAACCCTGCTTTTATCCTCATCCCTCAAAAGTGAACTACAGTTTTCTGCACATTTATTTTATTTATTTTATTGAAGTAGATAATATTTATATAACATTTTTTAACATATTTTTGTGATCACCATTGCTAATATAAAATGCAGAACGATAACTTAAGCAACCATGTTGAAATTTTTCTCTTTTTTATATAAAACAGTAGTGATAAAATTGATCGACTCCCTTATTGATCAAAAACTGCTTGTCAGCTATAACTCTTTTCAATTATCAATTTATGATCTTTACAGACATTCATTATCATTTTTCCATAGCTTTCGCAGTCAATAAGCCTAAAGTCTATTACATGTAAAAATGTGGAGTGGGAGAGTGACAAAGTTCATTCTCTTATTCCTTCTTAACAGAAATGTGTTTGGTCATTTTAATGGTTTATAGTTTTGTTAATTAACTTTGTATGAACTGAACCTATAGTATGTAACTTAAAGTCTACGTAATCAGCTTGATAAACATGTTCTTACAAGGTCCAGTTTTAGCCCTTGTTAATTTCCATCCATTTTTCTTCATTTAAATATTGAAGTTGAGTATATTTTCACTTGTATGTAGTTATTTATCCTTCTGTATTTTATTAGTTTAGAACCTAAATTATTAAAAAAGTAGTTATCTGAATTAGTATTTTAAATATTTAATTGTTTTCATGTATTTTTTTTTATTTGTACCCTGTAATAATAATTTTGCACTATAATTATGTGTGTTCACTCTAGTTTTGTGTTGTATGTTTAGAACTTTTTTGTTTTCTTGTTATGTTATGCCATTGCTAATTTTGTTTCTTACTCTGTCATTTATTTTTTTTAGTTGTCTGTTGTTTGACAAATCAAAATAAAATCACTTTGTCGTATCTGCACGGATTAGTTCGAGAATATCGAAGGTAAAGTTGAAAATATCATAATTTTAAAAGTACGATTCATTTTTAGGTCACAAAAAACAAGATTTGGAAAGACATAGCGGGCCTCTTGGGGATCGGGGCATCTTCTAGTGCCGCATACACTCTTCGCAAGCATTACACCAAGAACCTGCTCCCTTTTGAATGCCATTTTGACAGAGGCGGAATCGACCCTCAACCAATTATCAACCAAGTTGAATCAACATCAAAGAAAAAGGGAGCCAAAGGAACTGCACCTGTCCCCTCTCCAGGTTTGTTAATTTGTTGCTATTTAAATTTTTTTTTAAGCAATTATGTGTTATTCGAGCAATCGAATACTGAGTGGTTCAATTATTACCTCATCAGGTTAAGGAAGTTTATATTACTTTTGTTGTTAAAGGAGGTAAATTACCTAAAGTGGTAATGTCATTACATTGTTAATATCAAAGTTCAAGTAATAGAATGAATTCATATTTAAAATTATACATAAGAGAAACATGCAAAACTCTGTTCTGTGCGAGTTTCCTAAATACTTATAAAATGATGGTGAAAAAACTAATTGGTATTTTCAATTAAAAAAATACCTTATTTTTAAAACTATCTCGGGCATTGAAAATGTCCCTTTCAACAAATATAAAAATTATATATATTTACAAAGCTTACATATCAGTTCTAAAAATAAACCTACTGACTTAATAAATAAGGAATAAAATAAATAATCCTAATGAAATCAGATAAAATATTTATTGCTTGAATTCCGGCCTTTATTGTTGGAATATCCTTTTTAATTGAGTAGAAGAACCAGTTGGGCGATCCCATATAACTTTCATATCTGAAACATCTGAATTAAGCAAAATTTACTTAAAACACTATACTCAAACAGCTATGCTATTGACAATAGTGTGTGTGTGTGTGTGTGTGTTATGGTTTTATAAATAAATATTTAAAAAAGTAGTCATCACTCTTGAATACTTCATTTGTGACAGACTCCCTAGAAAAACCTAGTGGGGTCTGAGTCGCCATTATTTCCTCGATTATCACTCCAAAATTTGTTTTAAAAAGTCTGTAATCCTTGTATGTTTTCAAAATAACTTTTAGTCCACACCATTCAACCACTTTTGGTATTGACAAAATTATGCAGAAGTATATCTATCCGTTATCAAACAAAGTAATATGTGTATTTAAGACAAATAAGTGGTAGTTTATTTATCAGAACAGTCACTGCTTAGTGTGAATGCTTCAGGTTTTTAATTTGAATGAACAATTTTTGACTAGTTTTGACTTTTTCCAGTTCTCAGGAACCATTTACTTCCTTGGAAGCTTTTATGTAAACATCATAAGCTAAATCTTACACTACAATTGATGCAAAAATACACTAATGTAATCAGAACAGTTCTGTGTAAGTTGTTGCTAGAGATTGTATTAAATCCGGTCAAGTCGGTTAGGCTGAGAATTCGAATGAAATCTACAAATTGGGATAAATTAACATCATATGTTGCGGCCCACATTTCATTAGTCATATCAGTGAATTAACTGTGAATAAGTAACCAGTGCCAGGTCTAATGTATGTAACCTAGGAACATACAGTCAGTCTATTCCTAGAACAGCTCCAATGTGAAGCAATTCTCGTGTGAGATGCGTCTAGTTGGCCAGCTCCAACCTTCAAAGTCTCTTTTAAACAACACTCATCGGCACATTGCCATCCTCATCGCCTCAGTGGCGGATGTTGAGTTTGCATCAGGTGCTAGAGAAACCTCATCAACCCATTTAACATTACAATGCTCGACTCTATGTCCTGTAAGTAACCTTGCTTTCTCCTCGTTTCATCTCGTACACAGAGGAGGGTCAAACGTGAGGGCCATCCCCATCAGCAGCACTGGCCTGCCCAGTTTAGCATGCGATGTCAAGTGACTATAGGAGTTTGAACTTAATATTTAAATAAGGACAATTTATAAACATTTTTGCCTCATAACCTTCATTTGTTAACTTTAAGGTTAATGTATAATTGTTTGTTTTCTCGTCAATAATTTTTTAGTTTTAAGATTGATATTTTTATTAATTAAATTAGTGTCCAACTTAAATTGATACTCATTTACCCCCTGTTACAATCGGCAAATATTGTACAGATGCACTGTGAGTGAATTAAGCTTTCCGTTTCAAAATCCCTTACTGCTGTCACATTGCTCAACTAGAGGAAATTGAAAACGATCTGATATTTAATCAAAGAAAAATTGAAGCTGTAATCGGTTCAGTAGAAATCCTAAACATTGGTACATTGTTTTAGAATCTGTTCCCATCAATTTGTCTCTAAGATACCATGTGACTCCTATGTTTCTTATCACTATGTGGAGTCAGAATGGCTAGTTACCTAAATGGCAATAAATTCCTAGGGAACTTCCTCAAACTAAATTCTTTCTAACATACCCACAACACAAGGTATCACTTGACTTTTGCCATCATCTTACCTGTTCCCCACTTTTATTCCATTATCCCATCTTAATAAATTTCTTCATTTCTCTCAACCCACCACTATTCTATACGGACTAATGCCCCGAATAAAGTTTATTTTAATTTTCTATTCATTAGCAAATTGATTTGATTTTTATTAATTAGCCAGGCTGAAAGAAGAGGCTCTATAGATAGTTTTGGTTTTAGGTAATAACAAAAAGTGTAAATTAAACATGAAAAAAGTCAGCCTAACCCAAAAAACTCGCACATTTCTCTGATTTTTAAGTTTCCTCAAATTGCTGCTCAGAAGCTATATTTAATGTCGTTTCAGCTGATTTCAATAGCCCTATTTTTTATCAATATTATATTGAGCTATTTACAATTTTTTTATTTCTAGAAGAGGTGATTTTCAGTAACCCCCCAGACCCATTTTCATTAACAAATATAAAATATTCTTGATGATAGAGCAAGTAGTTTTTTTATTACCATTTAATTATTTAAGAAACTCAGGAGTAGCCTCATTAGAATCTCTAGATACGGTTTCTTCACTTTCTATGTCCCTAATAAACTGGTGTTCTGTATAATGCGATTTTCATGTTACGCTAATCTCCTAGGGTCACATACCTTGCACCAAGTTTATTAAACATTTATTATATCAGTTAGCCTTTAAAAACTGATTTTAATATTATTACAGGTTCTTCTAACTCACAAGATTCATTTCAAGGCCCTGGCAGTGGTGGAACGAGTATGGACGGCTACTCAAATTATGGCGGTTATCCACAGGACTACAACAATCAGCAGCAGAGACCTCCTTCACAGTCCAGTCAAGGTAATTTTAAATGTTAGCTGTCATCTAAATATATTCAGTGATTCATAAAAATACTTAAAATGCACTATGAGTACCCTTTTCGCGAGACATAACGTACTCAAATGTTCTATGCAATAAAATTTCTATTATAGGCAATCTCTATGGATTTTTACTAAATAATACTTTTGTTGTTATTAACCAAAGGCATTTTTTTATATTTTGTGGCTATAAGACATGATAAGTTTTATACTGATTCTTGAATTTTTTTTTTAATTCCCCATATAGTCAGTCTCATCCACACTGTAACACCATTGTTGCAACTTCTTAGATGGACTAACTTTTCAGTTTTTTTCAAAGAAAATTGACACCTTTTTTTAGTTAACTCAATTTTTGAAAATTTGGGTTCAAAGAATGTGATGAATGAAAACCAGTCACTAACTAACTAATTAGGCATGGGTTTCTATTGAGGAAACCTAGAATATGGATTAGTCATTCCAGGCTGTCGAACACTATCAAACCATGTATGTTGTATCTCTATTATTAGGTACTATTTTCTCCTTGATAAATTTATTTTAACTCTTCACTTTAGACCCCCAAACTATTATATGTATTTACTGGAAACATTCTATCTAAACTCCCAAAAATGTCTCGAGTCATTAACTATGGGTGAAATTGCTTCTTAGCTGTGATATAATCAATATTAAAAGTAGATGAATGGTACTGACTATTAATATTTTCATTTTTCAATTAATATTTTTAGAATTTCATTAAATGTTGTTTATGTAGCAGAGGATCAGAGTGGTAACCAGCAAGCTAATGTATAATACTATAATTATGGAATTTTTATTTTACATGCTTATTTTTATTTATTTTGTTTTATTTTTATTCCTTGAACATTGTTGGTTTTGTTTTAAAACTTGAAAAGATTTTAAAAAAACAATAAACGTCCAGTTGCGAGACAGCTCTGATAGTGTTGGTATGGCTAGGTGTTGCCGGTCAGGATAACATTAGCGTATTGAACCCTTTTGAAGACAATGCAACGAGCGGCACTCGCGGAGGTCCCCCCCGTCCAGGTAACATTCTTGCATGCTATCACCACCCTGACCACCCACTCCACATCTCCTTAATATGCCAATTTTGCCGTTTTTTTTTTTTTATATGTGTTTTTTTAATCGGGCATGTTTTATATATACATTTTTTTTACTACTTTTGTTTTTTTGTTAACTGTTTTATAATGTATTTGTCCTATTATGGAGTCCTATCCGTTCTTACAGCAAAAAAAAAATTGTCTGTTGTTTTTAATTCTGTTCATTTTTTTTTGTTTCTGTTATACTTGGAAAAGCTGTTTCTGTAGAGTTAGAGGAGCATTTTCACGGTAATACATTATAAATCATAAAATATATGTGCTTTAAGTGTTTTTAAATCCACACAAATTAAACCACACGTTTCTTTATCCTTACTTACAAACGCCTAGTCTACATGTTTATTGAGCAGGCAACCAATGTCAAATTGCCTTACTTTACTGTTGCCTCAGCTTATTTAGCTACACTTTTTAGGATCTTTAATAAATCTACTTAGCGTATTATTTATTAGAAAGTATATTTTTTAGATCAATAATTAACCAAATTGTATTTTTTGAAATATATATAAACAAACTAAAAAGCGTCATGAGTGAAGAAAAAAATAGCAAAAGATATTTACAGGGCCAGGCCCAAGTTTTTTAAATACTTATATTTCATTTTTTTATCTACCTTCATCAATCAAAATTGCCTTAAGGAAAAAAAAATTAGAATATCATTGAATTGAAGTTGATTTAGCATCTGAAATGTGTTGTAAACATTCTGGTTGAAAATCACAATCTTTAAATCTTAGTTACTAAAACAGGACTGACTTTTATCTCAGTTTCCTTTTTCAAATTTACAATTCACTGACAGCATACTCAACAAAATATTTTTCCTTTTTCTCCTGCCATTTTCTCTCTTCTCACTTTCCAAATCTGTGTTGTTATAAATTCATTATTGTTCTTATTTATATGTCTAGATATCTGCGGTATCAAGCACTATTTTGTTATTTACTTGTTAATTATTATGTAGTTGGTGCAGATTGAGCTTGGTGGTTACTTCTCTATATATTTATCTGAGTTGATTATGATCTTTTAATTTTTTTTATTATATAAGCTAAATAAATAAACAAAAAATTATCTTTATCTCATTTGGTGGTTGGTTATTCTCTGTGTTAGTTGGTGATGATAGTGCCTGCTTATTCTATCGAATCATAAGCTAATATCTCAATTTGATAAGAGGAAATATTAATGATGTCCTACTAATTTCAGGTATGCCGCCAAGTGGAGGTGGTTACCAGGGCCAAAGTGGTTACCAGTATGGCGAGGGGTACAACCAGCAGTACCCAGGGTCGCAATATCCTCCCAACAGGCCTATGTATCCACCCTATGGACCGGAAGGAGATAGGTAAGTATAATTGATGAGATGCGTTGATTTATATGTTATATATATTAACATATATGTAACTCTTAAAAAAAGTTTATTTTTAAGTTCAAGATTATACAATAACCGAAATTCCACAAACAAACAATTTTATGTGGACTTAAACATTGTAACTGATTAAACTCAACAATTGTGAAAAAACAGCAAACCTTCTTTAGTCCCAATGGACACAGAACACAGAGCATAGCAATCAAAAACAAAATATTTTTAAACCTATATTCTATTCAACAATTCTACTAAGCAGGCACAATTTAAAACCTCACTGGAGTTTATTTTGGAGAAGTTCCACTGTAAACGTTGTCTGTTCAAAAATTAACCCAACTATTTTTAAATTGTACACTTGAGTATTCTACAAAGTAGGGATTATAAGGTTGGCACTGAGTTTAACATCACAAATTTCTTATTTCCTTGAATGAACGTTCAAGAAAAACTAACTTTTGTTAGATCCTATGCTGCAAGCCTATGCAATGGTGCTAACACTGTTTCGTTATATTTTGAACAGATTACGTTACGCTACTTCATTTTAATTAATGAAAAAGTATAAATTAAATTAAATGTTTTCAACAGGGGATATAACCAGAGCAGCAGTAGTGCCAATAGTACTACTGTCCCCCCACCAGCTGGTCCAGGTAGTGGTGGGAACACCCAAGGCCCTGGGGGGCCCCAGCCACCACAACAGAACCAGCAACAGCAGCCCCAGTCTCAGCAGTCGCAACAACCTCAGCAGCAAGACTACAACAGGTACCCGATGGGTGGCTATCCCCCTCCACGAGGGTACCCTCCTCCGGGTGGAGCCCCTAGTCCTTCGGGTGCCACCCCACCTGGAGGGCAGTACTCGGGCGAGTTCTACAGGGAGGGGTACTATCCACCCGGAGCTGGCGGAGCTAAGGCAATGCCTCCCCCTGCGCCTCAACCTAGGCGGCATCCAGACTTTGTAAAAGATTCCGCTCCACAGCCACCATATCCTCCTTACCCACAGGGTCCACAGCGACCACCCAACATGTATCCAGGTATAATATAATTTCTTTTATTTATTTTCTAGTTTAGTTGAAATTCATGTTCTCCAGTAGCATGTATTATTCAACCGAAAATTACAAGTTTATAAAATTGCAACTATTAATACACTGAGACATAAAGTTATATAGAGATATGTCTCCAGTTTACAAACTTGTTCAATGATTTATTCCCAAAAAATAACTTCATAAAGGGTGTCCCAGAATTAACGCAAGATTTGAATTTGCCGCCATTTGTGCAAAAAGTGCTGGCAACCCTAAAAAAAAAAAATTGACAGCTGACAGTTTAGGGTTAGTAAAAATGGAGCGTTACACGATAGAACAATGTGTCTTTATTGTTAAACATTATCTAAAAAATAATAAAAGTTTGGCGGCCGCAGTTAGAAAATTTCATACAAAATATGGTCGGAATAGTGTTTTGACTTCATCCACTGTGAAGAGATTAATTGAAAAATTTAGGGAGACTGGATCATTTGGAGACACTAAACACACTGGTTGTCCAAAAACAAGCCGTTCAAATGTCAATATCGAAGCAGTGCGTGAGAGTGTTGTTGAAAATCCAGGAACATCAATTCGGCGTAGTAAACACAGTTCTTTGTGCCGAAATTGGATAATATTGATGTGGCCAATATGTGGTTTCAACAAGATGGTGCCACATGGCATACAGCCCATGAAACAATTCAAATACTACATGAGACATTTCCAGGTCGTGTACTCTCTCCTTTCGGTGATCAGAATTGGCCCCCTAGATCGTGTGATTTAACACCTTTAGATTTCTTTTTATGGGGTTATTTGAAGTCAAAGGTTCATGTCAACAAGCACACATCCACCGTGCATTAAAAGAGGAAATTCAACACTGCATCAATGAACTTCAACCACATTTATGCCAAATGGTCATGGAAAATTTTGACAAAAGAGTGCGTATGTGCCAGCAAAGTTGTGGAGCCCATTTGCCAGATGTGTTATTCCATAAATAACCCTATCCTATTTACTATATAATTCAATAAAAAAATAACAGCAAAAATACTAAAAACTGTGTTTTCTATTTAAATCAAATTTTGCGTTAATTCTGGGAAACCCTTCACTTCTATTTCCCAATCGTCTAAAGGACTCCTAAGAAGTATAGCATATTAGTATTGCTTTATTATCAATTTATGTAAACTTAATTAATTGTTTATTTCATAATTCCAATAACTCCAAAATTTATTGGATGATTAAAATACCTAGCAGTTTATTACTCTACTTATTGGTTTTCTGATATTCGCTTTTTATTGGACAACAGGGATGTGTGAATTTCATGTTCCTTCACTGTCAGTTACACTTTTAATATAATTTTTTTACCCAGTGTAAGCCCATCACTTTTTTCATATTTCCCTGGATAATCTCAAATTAAACGTAGGAGTTTATAACACAAAGCTTTCCAATATGTACTCATTTTATTGATATATTGAATACAAGAAAAATTAATGCCTTTAAATGATCCCTTTATATTCCGAGTTCCTTTAATTTTAACAATTGTTAATGTGTATATTTTCTAGGTTGGTCAAACAACAATAACAATAACTTCCGTGGCCAGTACCCTACTCCTGGTGGTAGCCCAGGGCCTCAGCAGTGGGGACAGGGCCCCTCTCGGCCAGGGGCTCCTCCAAACCACCAACCCAACAGTCCACAATGGCAGCCCCCTTACCAGCCCTCTCAGGTAAACTATTTTTAATTAAGTTATATATTTATTATATAACTTTTCTATGTGACATGATAAAGTAGTTGCAAAGGCAGGCCTATAGGTCCCCAAGTTATAATGAGCAGTGGAGACTTTAAAATTTGTACATGATAGTAGAAAATGGAGTTAGTTCATTTTTAGTTTCTGCATACCAAAAAAACATCAAGATCAGCAGATATTATCAAACCAAATTTTTATCATTACCAAAATTTTCTTTTTGTAGACCTATGTAATTTCTTCTTATGTCAATAACACATTTCAATACCACATGCAGAACGTTGACAAATGTCAAATATACAAGTATTTTATTGTAATTTCTTCCTAAAATAACCTATTGCAGTAAATAATTATATAACTTAGTTAACTAATAATTTTGTATATTCTTTGAGTCTATATTTAATTGTGGGTTTAATTAGCTAGCTCTATTAGCATCTTTGACTAACACTCATTGTTATTTTTTCTCTGTGCTCCTTTAATGTTTAGGGATCACTATTTTCTTTTGTGGCATCCTCTAGTTAAATGTAAATCATTATAAATTAATCAAAACAGATAGTGTTCCAATATTTTATGAATAATCATTGTAAAGGATGTGTGTTTGAATAGTTTGTGTTGATATCTTTTAGCGTTTTAAATTTAATTTTGAAGTTCTGTGTTTAATTTCATAAATTAATTCATGAAATTAATTGTTTCTATTTCAAATTTGCTTGTTTTTCATTTCTAAGTTATCTACCCGGACTTAACCTGGAATTGATCCTTTCAAATAACCTCTCAATTTTATAAATAAGCATGGCCTACAATGTCTCTTGCCTCATCAACATTATCTTTTCATAATAATGTTTTGTTCTTTAAATAATTTTTTTATTTGACCAGGAAAGACTATTGTATTTAGAAAGACCCATTTCTAATTATTGAAATTGTTAAAACAATTATGTGTCATCTGTTTAGGCCTTGAATGCTGAACTGACATAAAATAGTTGCCAAATATAAAAAACAAACAAATATATTTTTTTAATATATGAAATTATTTAATAATTACAATTTTTTTTTAATTACACATTTTTAAACCACCCTCTTAGTTGATATACTCATTAAAAGATAAAACAATTGAACAGATACTGACTATATACATATGTATGCTTTAAATGTATAAGCTAACCAACAACATGATTTCAGAATACAGAGTGTTTAAAGGCTGAATTCAATATATATTTGTTCAATATTAATTATTGAAAAGGGATATTTACTATTATAACTGAAGACATCTTCAGTTACCAATTGATAGAATCATAGTAATTTGATTATATCCATAATCTATTATTATATTATTAATTACAATACTCGTTGAAATAATATTTGCCTAGGTGATTGGTGTTTTTTTCAAATTTATTTTTGTATATTTTAATATTAGTTAATTGTTCTTTTATCATAATTGGATTGAAAATTTATTAATTTTCTTAGGCACAGCAAGGTTGGGGGATGGGAACACCTGGAGTAAATCAGAATTCACCACTCAGGCCACCAATGGCTCCTCGCCCAGGATTCAGACCGGATGGGAAGCAGTATTGTCAAATGCCACCTCATCCAGGCGTCAAGGTATCTACATCTACTATTACTGGTTCAGTTTCTTGATCTAATTCTGGTTCTAGTCAATAATTCTAATCTATTTTAAACTTGCTTTATCATATATGTATATAAATAAAATTATGGCTTTAAGAACTATTCTTGACAAAACTATAATTCCTACCAAAATTGATGTGAAATATACAGCTTGACTCTTGACAGAAGACTTATTTAGCCAAAGCCACATCATGGCTAAATGACAACAAATCAAAACTAATGTTACACACAAAACATGCAATAAATCTTGCAAAAATTAAATAAGCAGCCGCATATGGAGTAGAACTGTAGCTTTCTAGTCGGTGGCCGATATTTTTGCTACAGGATCTACTGTCCCCTTCTAATCAACCTCTAGCACTCTCCAAACCCCCTGTTTGCCACTCACTCATTGTTTGTCCATTACTTTTTCCTAATTCCTTTCATAAAATTTAGATGATTATCACCACGTGAGACTAACTCTACCATACCTTTTTTCCCCAAAGAAAATATGAAAAAAATTCTAATATTTTACAGATTTTCATTACACATAAGTTTTTCAAGCTGAATTTTTTAGAATAAAAGTACATCTTGTATGTCGCTAAATACAGAGCTAACTAATAAAATAAAGAATTATTATTATCTTCAAACTAACTTAATGCTTTTATTTTATAGGCACCTGGCATGGGTCCTGGGTTTGGTCCTGGTGGTGGCGCTCCAGTGAAGAGAGAACTCGTATTCCCCTTAGACAGTGTTGAAGCAACAACTCCTGTTCTTTATAAAAGAAGGAGGTTGACAAAAGGGGACGTTGCACCGTTAGAAGCTTGGAGAATAATGATGGCTCTAAAATCCGGTCTCCTCGCTGAAACAACCTGGGCATTGGACGTCCTTAATATCCTTCTGTTCGATGACAGTACAATAGCATATTTCGGCCTCACCCACCTCCCTGGGTTGATGGACATCCTCCTCGAACATATGAAACGTGCACTTACAGACATGCTCGAACCACAAGAGGCTAAAATTGATGACGTACCAGTAAAACCTGAGGATCTTGGTGCTGTTATCTCCCCTCCCACCCCAGAAGATAGGATAGCTTTATTAAAAAGTAATGATTATACCTACCGGAGTCGGAAAGGTCATATTGTAACCATAACTCAAGAAACTGAAGATATATTCATCTTAGATGGTAAAAGGACATGGGACTCGGATGATATAGTTGACGATGGGGACCAGGACTCTAGGTATATAATCAGTTCTTTTAGAGCAGAATTTGGGAAGATTCCTTTTTTCAGAATGTTATCTGGGCCTAATAAAGAGAAGAAAGTAGAAGTCAAAGAAGAGCTGAAGCCAGAATCTCCTCCACCTGCTGTAGAAGAGAAAAAGCCAGAAAAGAAACCTGCAGAAAGAGTAACTAGGAAAAAAACAAAATCCTTAAGTGATGTACTTTCGAGAATAAAAAAAGAAGTGGTACCTGAAATAGTAGAGGAACCTACAAAACCTCCTGACATTATTAAAGAGGAAGTGAAAGAAGAACCTCCTGCCACGGTACAAGAAGCTACTACTGCTGAGGAACTTTCTGTACCAGATGTCCCTGTCAAAGAGGAAGTTATGGAAGAAGAAAAACCATTATCTAGGATAAGGGACCCAGCAGGTACATTAAAGAGGAGAAGAATATCCGATTACGAAGACGAGTGTTACACAAGAGACGAAGCAAGTTTGTATCTAGTAACTGAGACCCAGGACGCAGCAGCAAGGCGGTGCGTTTGTATATCTACCATTCTTAGGAATCTAACTTTTGTACCTGGTAACGAGATAGAATTTTCTAAAAGCGGTACCTTCCTCGGCTTAGTGGGAAAATTATTGCTCTTGCACCATGAACATCCACCAAGGACAGTAAAACAAAGGAACTATGACCGTGAAGAGGACACAGACATGGGAGACTCGTGTTCCAGCCTACAAGCAGACTTGGATTGGTGGTGGGAATTCCTCCATCACCTCAGAGAGAATGCCCTAGTCAGTATAGCCAACATTGCTGGTCATGTGGACCTCGGCCTCTACCCAGAAGACATCTCTCGACCTATACTAGATGGCCTGCTTCACTGGGCAGTGTGTCCCGCAGCACAAGGTCAAGATCCATTCCCAACAGTCTCTCCAACCAGCTCTCTTTCTCCGCAGCGCCTCGCCCTTGAAGCACTCTGTAAGCTCTGCGTTACAGACTCCAATGTTGATCTCGTGATCGCCACCCCTCCCTACTGCAGGTTAGAAAGGCTAGCTGCAGTTCTCACGAGGCTACTCTGCAGGAGTGAAGAACAGGTATGCAACCAGAATTTCTTTAATTAAAATTTTCTAAGATCCATTTCAAAATCATAATTAGAAGTATTAATATTTGCCAATTTTTCTGCTGGAGTATCATCTGCAGGCTGAAAATTACTGTTTGCTTTTATTGTCCTAAAATCTTTTAATAAAAAATTGTTATTTTCAAAAGCTAAAACAAAGATAATTAATTACTTATACATAACTGAATGTAGAATAACTATAAAAATATAGATCAAACAACACACGGAAAAATATGGTTAATTCGTTATAAAAAGTTGTTTGCATTGCATTAAATTGAGGGATTAGTTAATGGTGACTGCTTTTGTATAAAATTTGCCTGAGAAAATCTGTGGTATTGTAGTTAAATAGTTTAGGATGACTAATATATGAACTCGCACTTACTAAAATCAATATGAATCATCTCCCTTTTCATAATTCATATTCTATTTGTGTGGTAAGCTTAAACAAATACAAATGCCAAATCAAATTTTGATAGGTGTGTATTTTCTCAACAAATTATCTCATGATATATTATTAGACAACAATTATTACAGAACTAAAGAAATTTGGTCTTGTTTTATTATTATTGCCTGCTTACTGGAAGTGACTGTTTATGTTCTTCAGGTTAAGAACAGATAAAGATGTAGTCTTCTTACAGATTTTTTTTTTCAAGTATCTTTATTGTATGATTGTTTTCATCTTCAGATACTGTTCAAGTATGTAACAAAGAATATTTCACCCCTACTAAATGGACTTCATTATAAAATAATAAAAAAAATTCTGCAGGAAGACGATATCACATCCTATCAGTATTAAGTTTACTCTCGAATATGTACAAATAAATTTTGTATTTATATTCATTGTTAACCAAAATAGTAAGTCTCACTACTTTTTTGAGTTATGTTCATGCAAAGTTAAATTTTCACTGTTTTTATTAATGCTATCGTTGGAACGCAAGACTGAAGATGATGGAAATCCCTGCTCTAAAATACACTCTGTACGTAACTCAGATTTTCAATTGTTCGTACAGATTCATAGATTTTATTTAGAAGCTTCTAAAAGTGTCAATTAAATCTTTTGAAAGACGTAGATTGTTATGAAAGATATGTAGGATGTTGCTGTTCATTTTTTCAAAATATTTGCGAATGTGACATAACAACATAAAATTAGTTGTTCCGGTTCTTCAAAGCTCGTTTTACAAAATTTAAATATTTTTGAATGAGTCAACGATATAAAATGAGTTCTTATAATCCTTCGAAGCAATTTTTTTTTTAATGGGACCCTTTATTGACTTGCCAAGTTGGTGTCTTGCAACTAATAGTTTATCTAATTAAAAATAATTAGGATAACAAATATCTTAGAACATCAACATATTTATATTTAACATCTTTCATTTAGTGGACTTTTGGTCTTGTTGGGATTTGTAGGAAATAATTCAAAGATCATTTTAGGGTTTAATTGCTGGTCGTGGGCGATTATTGAATAAATAATAAGTCTTTTTGTCTTCCCACAAATCAATCCATTTTTAACGCACAATCACTTTCGGCAGCTCAGATTGTCATTTTTAATGGAGTGCTTAGAATGAGATTGTCGTCTGACCTATTACATAGTTATAGTAAGTAATAGATCAGACATCGCTCTTATAAACAGGAAGTAATCTGAGCTGAGACGATGCACTCGTGCGTCAATAAATGCATTGGTTTGTGGAAGATAAACTGGTTGGTTTATTATGTTATTTATTCCAAAATAGATCATTTACTCAATATGTATGCAAAGCGATTTCTTAATATGACACAGAAATTATGCTGATGGCATTAGCTTCATATTGAGTAATTTTTAATCGATAGCCTTATCATTTAATTGCTTGTTTTGGGGATTTGTAATAAGCCAGTTGCATGCAGTAGAAGTTTAGCTTTGTTCATTATTATTTCAAAGTTAGTATCCTAATTTAACAGAATATAAATTTGTTAGCAGTCTTGCAATGGGCACCATTGATTATTTAATATTTAGATTTATTTGCTATTGACTGAGAAAGTGGGTGCAACAAGGGCCTATTAACACTTTTTATCAAGAATGAACAAATGAGTCCCACCAAGTTTTGTAGCAATATCTTGTAACAATATATATCTTGATCTGATACATACCTGATGTCATTGACCATTTTTATAGAAAATGTCTTGTTTTTTTGGGGGGGGGGGGGTTAAATACGAGAGAGCACTCGCCACCTTTTATAAATTCTCTCATGCACCATGCAACCCTGTGCGCATGTAAAAAACCAACTAATAAATGCTCAGTTGCCATTGTTTTTGCATATAGGCTCTTATTGCACCTGTCTCCTTGATTGTGACAGGGCTTATTATTTATTATATTAACCATTAATTTATTTATAATGATGATTTGTTTGATATATTTAAATTTATTGCATTGCTGTTTTATATATAGAATTAAAATTAATGTTTGTGGTGTGTATTCATGGTGTTATATGTTGTTTAGGTATTAAGAGAATTTGCTGTGAACATGCTATACTACCTCGGCGCGGCGGACAGTGGGATGGCACGGACAATTGCCTTGCAGCCCGCATGTGTCTCGCAGTTGGTAGCATTCATCGAGCAAGCAGAGGCAAGTGCACTAGGCGTTGCGAACCAGCATGGTCTCTCGGCACTGCGAGATAACCCGGACTGCATGGGGACTAGCTTGGACATGCTAAGGCGGGCAGCCAGGACCCTGCTCCACCTGTCTCAGCACCCAGAGAACAGGGCGCTATTTCTACAGCAGGAACAGCGACTCCTCGCCTTGGTCATGTCCCAAATCCTCGACCAGCAGGTCGCCTCGGTCATATCGATGGTGCTGTACCATGTCTCTCGGAGCCAGACCCCTCCTGCCCCGGAGTCCGCAGCCTCGTAGTCTACAGTGTACAGCTCTCCGACTAGCGTATTCCCATAACATTGTACAAAGCCCGCGGAATCACACCCTCCCATAATCCCCTCCCTCTCCCCCGATTCGACTTGTGTAAAGTGAACTAAATAAGTGGCAAGAGTGTGATATTAAGAAATTATGAAAGTGCATAATTATACGATATAAATAAGATACTTAATAGATATGACACTTGTGATTTTAGGTCTTGTGGATATATATACACTCTTAATTAGGAAACTCTAATTACTTTTGAAAATAATGTTAATATATATATAAATACACATATATATATATATATATACACACATACATATATATATATATATATATAAAGACAATATTATTAATTCCATCGATACTGTGGTAATGATTTATAAAGTACCGTGTTCAGGTACATGTATTTATTTAGCTATATTATATATAAATATGAGTATAATATATTTACATGCCACGTATCGATTGTACGGACTAGTTAAAATGGAAAAAAAAAATAATGTGCTGACTCTGTTTAGAAATATGTTACTTTTATCAATTGTTTTAATACTCTGTGTTCTAAAATGTACTTTTTAATTTTTTCTGATATTTCTTCATTGTGATGTTGAATTTCAGTTTTAGAGCAGTCGATGTCGGTTATTATTTTATTTCTTCGATTACTTCCTTATTCAAAAAAAGTTAGTACGTTTATCTAAAAAAAATATTGGTATTTACTTGTGCAAATGCTTTATATATGTCTGAATAAATATTGAAAATATAAATGTAAATAAGATGATTTAAAAAAAAAAAAATATCCACATGTGTTATAATGACTTATTTTTTAAAAACTAAAACTGATTTAGATGTAGTGTTTATAATAAATTGATTTTTAAAGTGTCTCAGGGTTTATGCAGTTAGATGTTTTGCCATTTTTTTTTCAAGTTAATTTTTATAGTTTTTGTGAGAGACCATTCTCCCAAAGTGATTCTGATGTTGCATAAATGCTTGATTTGTATAGGAAAATTGATGGCCAAGTGTGGTAGTTTTATATATATATATATACATATATATAAAAACCGATATGTCTATTTGTTGAATGTGGATTTCATAATTGTATAGTTATCTAAAAAGAAACAAATGTAGGTATACTGAAAATATTTTAATTAAATTCTTGTTTAAAAGTTATAAAAGATTCAAACGTGTTTACCGCTGAATATCTTTCTGAACTGAAGGGTGAGGTATATATATTTATATATATATCAAAATATTGTAAATATTATGCATTATAATATATAGGTATTTAAAGAATACAGATTTACAATTTAGTGCCTGATGGATTTGTATACCTGTTTTGTTATCACAGTTTCTGTAAATGCATCTCATGTTTTGATACTCAAGATGAATTTTTAGTAAGTTGTGTGATTTTTGAATATTCAAGGAAAAAAAAACGCTATTAGCTATAAATAAAAAAAGCTATGGTTTATAATAGCTTACTAAACTAGTACAATAAAAACCTTCTTTATTCACTTTATTATTAAGACTACTACATTCACACTTAAATTACTAAGATCACGTATGACGACATTCCTTCCAATTTTTTTTCATTTTCCTAAAGAAGACTTTTTCTCAAGCCGGCGACGTGTGGATTCGCAAGCCATGCATGTCTTTGATTTCTTCTTTTAATGCCTAGAAGAAAAATTGGTGTTAATTGTTGGTTTAGAATAACTGAAATGTTAATATTTTTTAGATATAAAGCGATTGTTTGAAAACTGACAATTTGTTTTATATTATTCTTATAACCTAGCTTAAAAGTCCACGTTATTATATAATCTTAATGCAACCAATGTAATGTATGTTAGATTTTTATTAAGAAAAAAAATCTTTTGAAAGTAAAAGTGATCTGAAGCTGCTGGATTCTTCAAATATTTTTCTTTTAATTTTGGAATAGTAAAAAAACAGCTTCAGACTTCTAACTGCAGAGATCCGGGTTCAATCTTCGACTTGCCCAAGGATTTTCCGAGGTCTGGGTTTGGTCAGAGTTGACTCAGCATTGGGAGATAAATAAGTAGCTAATTAATAAAACCTAGTGTTAACCACCAGCATGCACCACCCCTGTACTGTACCATCAACTATGGCAATAACTTCTTCCCTGGGGTGTTGCTATATGTATTTAATTAATTTTTATAAAACTTGAAAAATAATAACACATTTATCTATTTTTATGTAGGAATTCATCATAAAGATCAGTTAATTTTATTTTTGAGATAAATGTTTATAAAAATGACTGCAATAGAAACATATGTTAAAATTACAGGTAAGTCAAACTCATTGTTATTCTTAGAAGCAAGTTGAGTAGATTTAGATATACATACTAAACAGTTAAATTTTTTTTTTTAAACTAATTGGAGAACTTTTTTTCTATCCTGTTTAAATAAATTGTAGAGACTACTTTTATTTGCACCATTTAAAATTAATTATTAATACATATTGTCTATATTAGTTGTATTGGAATTGAGTATTTATAACAAAACAACTAAAATAAATTAAATATCAAATCTCAGGGTCGGTTCTTGTATAATTTTGAGAATTCAAATGTTTTATCTCATCAACAGCATTATTGCTAATATTATTGAAGTTAGTTATTAATTATCTTAATACAATGAAAATAGACAGTTTATTCTCGTCAACGTTCTTCCTTCCAATTTGGTAACAAGTCTATATTGTTCTTTAATGATGTAACAAGCTTCGATGAATAATCTTCTTTCTTCAGAGCTCATTAATAGAATTATTACTTCCTTTAAACTTAACATAAAAGCATTCCTGACCATAACATGAACTTCATCATAACATTACATAAGTGCACACTTCAAACTGTAAACATGGTGGTCTCTCTTGAGCTATGTATATTTTTGCAGGTTATATAGTATCTTCCAGATAATTTTAGTATCTATATCTTGACTAATCCAGAATCACACTAGTGTACATTTGATATGTAAACAAATGCCACAACTCGTAATTATCCACACCTTTTTAAACACTCCAAATATATTGTAATATTAACTTTGACAAAAAAATTCTAACAGCCCCATGGAATTTTTTTGTTAAGCATTAGGTTGTTTGGTGTGCTGAATTCAAAAATCGCATAGATTTTTTGAAAATGATAAAGGGTATTGAAAAAGCACTAGAGTAATAAATAAATCAGTATAATAAAACATAAATATATTTTTCTTCATAATAACCCAATTTATTAGATGATTTAAGTGTTCACTCATTTCATCTGTGAAAACTTGGAGACATTTGAGAATTGACCCCAACAATTCTGCTGTATCTTTTGAAAGGCCTAAATGTATAACTAGGTCATTGCACTCGACCTGAGAATAAAGTTGGGATCGATCCCTCATCAATATCAAAATCCGAGTCAGATTCCTCCTGGGAGGGTACACATCTTTGTCCTCAAATATTATTTCATCCAAACTTGGCATTGGATGTAGTAATGATAGTGCAGGGTTATGAAAAACCTCGAATAGCTGAATTTAGGTTCGGGAAAGTTATTTTCTGTTGGTTTTGAGTATTGAATCCTTTTTCATCTAGCAAAAAGAAGTAGTTATCAATGGTGTGGTTCTGCTGTTTACGTCACATCATAGGAATAAAGGATTGTTTCTTAACGTTAAACAATGAACTTCACTTACCAAGATCCAAAAGGAACCAATTGAAATGTTATCATCTCTAAGGGTTTGTTCCTACCTTTCCTTTGCCACTCAACTCTCCCCCCCACCGCAAAATCTAGTTTTCTCTTGAAATCATCTTCGAGTCTCTCTCTTTCAGAAACAAAGAAATGAGAATTCATTCTATAATAGAATTTTTGTCAGAAATACCTCATCCTTTTTTGGATTTAATGAGAAATATCTCACTAAATAACAACCAATACGTTTTAAAAGAAAACCTCATGTAATAAAAATGTTTGAGTATTTTTTTCTGGCTTTAGCGATCAAAAATGTATAAGAAACTGACAAAAAATCATATGCAGTTTTATGGTTGCAGACCTGTGCTCCGCCATGACTGGGCTGGGTAGACAGGTGGTGGAGTAGGTCGGTATGTACATGACAGCCTGAAGCCCCAAATCCTTGACCTATCTGACCACCCACACATCGAGTTCCTTATCGTTCAGATAACCTGCAGCATTCGTCCTGTCCTAATTGCTGTAGTATATCACCCTCCACATGTGCCTTTTGAGTCAACCCTCTACAATTTCATTCCTCTCACTGCAATATTATTATCTCTGGTACCTAAATACCAACCTCCTATCGGATTCCCATGAAATCCATGGCCACTCATCACACTTGTAAGTCCGATAGCTTGTTGGATGTCCATTTCATCGACTCCTCTGCAAATCTTCTCTCATCTTTTCAGCTGCCTGTTGCATTCCTGTCCTCTTGACCTAATCAAAATTTCCTATAATATCCAGACCCCAAGTTTTCCTCTTAAAGCCATAATCTGCTGGATGCCCTTTCCTCCAAAAACATTCTATTACATCTCAAACCCCTGGATTGGAATACTATTTACTCCTCCACAATTGATTCCATGGTGGAAATTCTCACTACCAACCTCCTTAATTCCTAAGAACCTCTACCCTTTGTTGCCAGTCTGCTCCTCGGATATGCCAGATCAGAAACTTGCAAAGTAAGTGTGAGGTTGCTTGAAAATGCTTCAGACACTCAAGGCTTGCAATAACTATCAGGTGTTCAGGGTACTCCACAATTTGACCCAGATGACAGTCCAGCAGGTGAGGTCCAAGTACTTTCATGAAGCCCTCTCCTCTACTCCTGTTTCAAAATCACATGCCAACTCCTATGAAAACTGTCCCTCTGTGACTCCTCTGGTGTTTTTTTTTCCATTCAAAACTTGGTCTTTGCAACTTCTTGGAAAAAAGCTTTAATCAAATCTTAATCCTAAATCACCAAACAACTATCGCCCAATCTCCATCCTATTGAAAGACTAGTACAATGGCAAATCTCTGATTTCCTTGAACAGTTCCAACTTCTCATCCTTTCCAATCTGGTTTCTGTCTCAGTTACTCCACACAATCTGCACTAGCTAATATCACTAGTGACATTCATGCTGGTATTGGTCAACAAAAATTATCAGTCCTGATTCTCCTATATTTCTCCAAACCATTTGACACCACAGACCATGCAGTCCTTCTTTCGTTAACTTAAAATTATTAACCTTCTACGATAGCTCTATTCACTGGTTTCGATCCTTTCTTACCAACTGTAAACAATCAGTTACTATCTCTATCTGCTTCCATCACGCTTTCCTCGGGTGTAGCCCAAGGATTAAGAATTTCTCCTCTTTCACCAGTTGGTTGCCAGCTTGTATGTCACTTTTGTTTGTTGTTTTCTTTTGTATTAATTATTGGTTTTTATTTAATGTCATATTGAATTATATTGACTTCTGCATATTGCTGTTATTTTTTGTTTTGGTTTCTTATAGGTGGATCCATCTATGACTTTATTTACTAAAAGCAGTTAAACAATTTTTATTTTATTTCATAATTATTATTATATTTCCTATAGAGGTTTACACTTTATTTTACATAATCATTTTTTTTTATTAAGATGTAATAGTTCTTTGAATTTTTCATCTGAACATTGATGTTATTCATACCTTGTCCCAGAATAAAATTTTTTTTCTATTTAATTCTATGTCTTCATGCCTACTGAGAATATGGTAACCACTTTATTACGGGGATTACCAAATGATATTCAATATCATTCTCTCTAGTCTTAAGAGGTAATTTTAACTGTGCCAGTTAAGTGAATCCGTCAATATTATATAAATTTCTTAAGTAAAGAAAACATTTTTTATTTAATAATACCTCTGTAATAAGCTTGTGTTGTTTTACTATAGTCAGTCCTTTAAATTGGGGAGCTTCAACTAATATTTCATACATTGCTCCACAACCACCTGTAAAATATAAAAAATAACTAATATCAGCTAGTATTCATTTATGAGTCTAAAGATTATTGTAATTTTATTGTTGAAAGATTCTAACATTTCATTATTATTAGATTATCAAATTATTTTTAATAAATAAATGCACCGAGGGGTATTCTGTATTTAGGTTTCCTATATTTTGATAAAGAGCTTTACTTGATAAATATAAATATGTTTTGGAAAATTTGTAGCCCAACCAGAAAGAATTAATCTTTAACAAATGTATAAGGAGTTTGATTGCAGGATACTACCGGCAATTTATCTCCCAACTCTTTTTTTGAACCTGCTCGATGCAATTATGAAGGAAGCCTTGATCAATTGAAGTAAAGGATTCAGTGGACTGTGCTCCAAACACTAAAATATTTGAAGTAAATAAGCAAAATATGTTTGGTAGTTGACAGGATAGACTGACATTCATGGAGAAAGAGGTTGTCAAAGTATTTGCATAAATTGGAAGTTTAATGGAAAACCACAGTGAGATTTTATATATATTGGAACAAATACTTTTAGAATAATATAACAAGCATTAGGGTTCATCTAGTTGGTACACTTGATATTATAATACATTTGATACAAGTTAGTTCTTTTTTAACAGAGTAAACAATTAAAATGAAATAGTATTCTTTGTCTAACGATACAATGCATATCATTTGAATGTCCACCTTTTTTTGTCATGATGTGTGACCCATTTTTCATTCGGGCAGGTCAAGAACACCTGATGGGCTGTCTCCTGTACACTAATGGGTCTGACGTAACTTGGGGAAGCGCAATGCCGAGCAACCAGAGTTAAACAGTCAATGAGGGTTGCTACCTATCCAATTAACGAGGGTGCTTATTGTGGGTGTCTGTTTAACACTTCTCTGGAGCTGTGCTGGTTCCTAGAAAGTCAGTATAGTGGCTTTGTGCAGTTAAAGGGTCAACTAAGCTTATTTATTGGATCACTCTCTAGAATGTTGACATCAAAGGAATGGTGAGTATTGGTGGAAGTGGAGTTTCCAATTAAAATTAGGGGACATTAGGACAGGCTGTGAATCCTGATAAAAGGAGGCATGGAAGAGGGGAACAGACTGGGGAAGAATACATACTCTCTCTCAGGATGTTTATAGAAAAGTCTTAGGATAGAGGAAAGAATGGGTGTTTTACTTTTCTCGATTTAAAGATAGAATTTGATTTAGTTCCTTCCAGATTTGTGGATTAAGAGTCCTTCAGAACCTTATTAATGCAATCCAATCCGTCTATCTTATGTCAAATGGTGCTGATCAACTAAAAGGACTGGAGTTGAAACCCATTTTCTTTCATAAAGGAGTAAAGAAGAGATTATTCAAATTTTTAAGAGTATAGAAACCTAATCTCGATTTTAGCCAAAGTCATGATATTTGGTAATGGTATTGTACTCCTTTGGTGCTCCAAAGAGATTCTCAAAAGGCAGTCTTGGAATGGAGAGAATAACTGTATAGGAAGGTCATTATTTATAAATCCTTCAAAGAGCAAAGTTATGAAAGTTAGTAGAAATATTGGGGAGCTTGACATGTAATGGCAATATTCTATGGCTAGAGAAAAAAAAGTAAAAAGTGTAAATGATCTGTGAAAGTATTGTTGATGGGCAAAATGGTTCAATCATTTTTACTCTCAAGATGCAATTCATAAATCATTTGAATTGAGCCTTGTGATCATCTTAGAGGGCCCCATACTTGTCATGGCCATTACACCATAGCTGAATGGGAAGAAGACAAATGAGAAGACCAGTAGTCTACAAGACTGACGTAAGTGCACAAAGCAGAGGATTTACAATACTGAGTATGTTATTCATTATGACCTGGATAATTCAAAGGATACAGAGACAGTTATCAAAAACCCCAAGAATTACAAACCACTACTAATTTTTTGGTTTAAGTAAAGAGTGAAGAACTGGTGACAGACAGAGGGAACCCTTTGCTTCAATCAGAGTTAAGAGTCATTAACTAATCTAACCAACTAGAAGGCAAACTGTTTAAATGATCCTTCACGGGGGAAATTCTGGCAGGTGGGGTCTGATAACCTTCGGAGAGTAAACTTGACAAATAAGTTGAATACTTTTAATGACACTTACCTGATACATCTGACACTTCAATGGCTTTAGCCTTGGGGAAAGTCGCGCTCAGTATTTGCTTGATTTTATTTTCATTTTCTGCACTGCTGGATATTCGCCCGGAAAAAAAGTTCGCTAAAGCCTAAAAAAATAACTTAAAAAAAAAACTTCAAATAACTAAAATGACACAGGAATAAAATATAAACTTACAAGTGAGTTTTGTAAAAGACGCAATTTATTTCTAGAATGTGCTGTTCTTAAAAGGCAATGCAGCATTTTGTCTGATAGGAAAAATAAACAGGGAATTTGTTGATAGGGTTGAATAACCTGGAGAACCAGAACCTTCCATAAACTGTCGGCTTTAATAAGGATTCTGTGACAGCTTAACTTAATTCAATTGATAGTATTCAACTGTTGCGCAGAAAAAGAGATAATAATGTCCTCAGACGAGGAAAACGATGAGATAGATGATCTCGGAGAATTGCCAGAGAAATCGAGGAATTCATCATGCTCCTTTCAAGTGAGTGGTTGGGATAATGACAATGAAGGTATAGAAGAGGAAAAAAACCCACATGGTAATTAATAATGCAACCTAATCATTAAAAACTATTCTATTGCTGCTGTTCTTTTACTTGAGTATTTCTGCCACTGTATAGAAAGTCCTGATAAAGAACTTCTTTGGGCTGCCGAAAATGGTCACCTTGATATAGTAAAGAACATTATCGAAAATGATTTAAATCTCATCCACATTTCTGACAAAGATGGATACACTGCGCTTCATAGAGCATGCTATAACGATCATCCCGAAATTGTAAAGGTATTTAGATTTTAATGAGCCTTGGGAGCTGTTAACCCCAGAATGGCATGCTGGGTGCAGAACGACCCTAACAAAGATTAAAACTTTGTTGTTCCATTAAGAATAGTTGGTTTTTTTAAATAAATAAATATTAAACATGTGTAGATTTCATAAAATATTTTTATTCTTGTGTATCACATGTAAATAATTTGTCAATTCTGGCCTAAATAATTTTTGATCCAGTGAGTATTTAACTGATTCATTTGCTAGAAATGAAAATGGTCCTTCTCTGCTGATATGTTTGAGAGTCACCACAAAATGTTGAAGGCTGTTACTTCAAAAGTTTGAAGTAATTATTTCGCACACAACTGTGTAGGAATTAAAAAGAAATTTGTTCATTGTCTTCATCTTATTGTTTTTTGTATGTGTGATTGTTCTTGATATTTCTGTTATCTAGCTCTTAATTAATTTATTTATATTATATTTTGATAACTTAGTTATTGGTTATGTTCTTTTTATAGTAATATCTGTTTTATTAATTGTCAATGTACTTTAAATTCAAGTCTTTTTTCCCCCATATTCCCTTGTTAAAAAATTATTGTAGAATTTAATATAGATTCTACAAATGAATCTATTTACAATTTATTCATTATATTTCCTGTAGCTTGGCTCCTTTTTATACTATTTCTGATTTCTACACATTTTGATCTGTGAAAAAGTATAATGATATACATTATAAATTAATATACTGAACATTTTTTAAAAGTGATGGGGCTCACCTTATTTATCATAGACTTAAAACTATCTTACATCTAACAATAAAAACTAAATCTTAATTTCTGTGGTGTTTTCGGCATTTTACTTATGACTGTTGTTATTCTTCTCTCCATTTGCTTTTTTGCTTAACTGTCAAATTGTGAGGAGTTTATATTTCCTCTTCAAGTAATAATATTTGGTTATTCCATGAAGGAGCAGGGCGTGCTAACAACTGGAAAAAGCTGAAGACACCTCTGATACGAGATCTATAAGAATGTCTTTTTTATGTTTTTCTTACTAATATACCTTAATATTTTAGTACTTATTACAAAAGGGTGCAAAGCATGATGCTAGTACAATCGACAATTGGCAGCCACTTCATTCAGCTTGCAAATGGAACAATATAAAATGTGCTGCGTTGCTACTTTCTCATGGAGCTGATATTAATGCCACTTCTAAAGGAGGTTAGTTATTTTTAAGTTACTCATATTTGTTTAAGAAATAAAACATATTGTCTCCACAAAATTATTATATTTGGCAAAGCCCTTTCGACTATCAAACAGTCATCCTCAGTGGATACAATAGTGGACGATATATGATAAGCAATAATATAAAGTAAAGATATCAACAGGCTTTAATGGTATAATGTTAAATATTTACAAACCTACCATACTCGATTTATAAATTATGAAATTGATGATAATCAAACACACACCGTCAAATTAATATAACTTGTATGAATAAATTAAGAATTGTAATTCACTTATCGTTACAATGTATATTATACTTATAATAATCATATAATTAAAGTTAAATTTATAATAGTGGTAAAAGATTAAAATTTTTCTCAATATAACAAACTAGATAGATAATCAATTTAAATAAAACAAGAATTATGAAAAAGAAAAGTAATTATTAGAAAACGGTTGCTAATTTCATGTACTCGAGCTGCTGATCCTGTTCAGGAGAAGGCGTGGTTTACCCAACATGGTCTGTCCGGCCGATGCAAGGGGAGGTCTCAGCAACAGTCAATACTCAATACAGGATATTATTGACTTTTGTACAAGAATACTTAAAGATATTTTCCAGAAATGAGACTTTTTTACAAGGAAAAACTACTGAAACAAAAAAGATTACTGCTGAGTGATAGATCTTCATAAGAAATTCTTGGAGGGCAAATCCTATAATTAGTTTCTCATACTTTTCTTCATTGCGACCTTAGTGGGTACAGCTTCATTAAGCGCACAAAAAGAGAAACCTGTCTATGCCAAAAGCATGAGAACTTTGAGTTTCACTTACAAGCACTTTTCGAGTATCAAGTCATTGGAAGCCCAAAAGTTGAAAAGATCAATGAACAGCTTTGCAGTGTGCCCCAACAATTAATTGTTTTTAAAGAAAGTGTGAAAAATGCATAGACAACATCGCTACCTTCTAGGAGAGTTTGGTGGTTCTCGTGTTGTCTCCATTTAACAATGGAATGTAATGAAGGTCAAGTATTTTGATCACAACAGAGAGAAAGAGAAAGATACCAAATGAATGTTGAAAACTTCAAATGAGAAACCTCTAATATCCGAAGATAGTGTTAACTTGTATCTGATGCATGAGGGTAACATCTGCCATCAAATATCTAAAGAAAACTCTTGGCGAAGGTGATGTACTCATCCACTGTGATTTTTCAGAGAATTATTCCACAAAATATGGCTCAGAAATCCAGGCAGTACATTTTGGCGGAAACCCACAGTTTATCTCTATACAATGTTGTAGTTTACTACTGAAAATTCCACGTTAACTCTGTCTCTCAGCTATCTTTGTCGGGAAATATTGATCATGGAGAAACAGCAATATGGGCACATTTACAACCTGTATTGAGTCTTATAAAAGATCTTGGAGAAGTGACAAGAGTCACTCTCAGATGACCCATCTAGTCAATATAAAAACAAAACCATCTTTTACGGTTGTTGTGTCAACCTCATAAATAATTAGAACTTCCCCTCTTCTCGGCCCATAAAGTATCCAGCTATGCTTTCATATTTTATTAATAAAAAAACCTTAAAGCGTCAGTTAAGAAAGGGGGAAACTAGTGTACGAAACATCCAAAGGCCTGCCTATATAAGCAGCCAGATTTAGGGCATTCCCCAGACTCTCAGAACCCGGCACCTGGAACACTGCACTCTCTGCACTGGTGCTTGCTGCTCTACTCGAACCATGGCTTTCTTATTCAACTACCTCTGCATCTCTCTTTCCTAACCGCACTATGTTTTAGTCCGGTATTTTCAGACCCCACACCTTCCTTGTGGGTTTCTCTGCTAAAACTAGCACCTCCTTGAAAGAGACCTCTTCCTCGGGGACGACGATTGCCGTGGCCCTTCAAACTTTACTAGTAGCGTCTCCCACGGCGATCCAGTCTGCCTCTCTCCGGTTCATACTTGGACAATTTTGGGATCCGGACGGTTTTCGCCTACCCTTAGATACCGAGTGTGAATTTGTGGTCATTCCAAGACCACATTAACTACCTATAATACCTACCCTGTTCCTCTTCTCCTGGTGAGAAGAACATAGTGCTTTGTCGGGGAAAAAAAAGTCACTCATAAAAGTTGTTAAATACATTCAGTTTGTCAAATTTCTTCAGCACATAACTGGTAACTGATCAATACTATGGACAATTATTATTCATTGTTAAATACTCTTATCAATTCTGTGTTAAGCAAATTTACCTTGTTTAACAATCCTCAAGAGTATATAAGAGAGAGAGTGGAGAAGGAATAAGTTCAGGTAGTTTTGGGTTCCCCAGATAGCGTGAGATAACCTAGACATGGTTAGTTTAGAAATTGATAAGGAATGAAAAAATGAAGTTGTACGCACTTTATCGATGCTAAAATAAACCATAAGTTTCAATTAACAAACACCAGAAGTTGTCTAGAAGAACTACTAGAGTAGAGGAAAATAGAGAAAGATAATGTTAGACGGCCTACTCTAGTAAGGGAGAGTATTTTGCCAGACTAGGCGAGCACGTTACTAGGATTAGCACATGCAACACCAGCCGCTCGCCCTAACTAAAGCAGGGATTAACAATCACAAGTTAAATTTTTAGTCCTGCCGATGCCTGAATAGGCATCACGTCAAAGTCTGGAATATGTTACAACAATTTTAATAAATTAACTTAATACATACATATATTCTAAAATAATCCCAATCATACACATTTTTAATTTGAAATATACATGCCTGAAAATTTGTGTAAAACCTAATGTTTATTACGGTACATCCAATGCAAAATAAATATTTGTGGTCTCAGACAATACTGACTATTATTAACATTACTTGCCTGCTAGTTACAGTTTTTGAAATTTTATGGAAGGAACCACTCATCCTAATTTAGGCGTGTTGATTTCAGGTGTCACCCCACTTCACTTAGCTGCGGGTCATACTAATTCTGACAAACTGTTGAAAATGTTCCTCGCCCACCCTGAGCTCATGCACGATAACGTTGACTCTGCTGGTGACATAGCCCTGGATATAGCTAGAAGATCCAGTCGCAATGATATCCTTTTTGAAGCAGTCGAGGCCTGTTTTCTATAAATCGAATTTTTTTTTTCTCACTCTAAATCATCATTAGTGGAATGGTTTAGGGTAATTATATAATAAAAAATAGTGAATATAAATAATATAAAAGTGATAATTTGAAATGTAGCATTGAAGTACAAAGTAATCAATATTCACTAGGTCTTGATATTTTAGATGTAAACATAATAACCTATTTTTTATATTTAAGCATTTATAATATTGAAACTTTGTTGTAGTTATTAGTTCTTATAAGTTTTGATGTAGTCAACCTTCACTATTAATGTCTTTTAAAAAAAAATCTATTTTTAATGTTTGTAAAAAAAATGTTACAGAAAGCAATTAAAATTGTTGCTATAATCTAAAGGAATTATGAAAGTAAAACTTGAAAAAGTTAAATAAGATTTATATTTTTCTTATTGAGGAGTGCCTAGATTAAATTATAAAAACACTTATGAACTTTACACTCTGCAATTTTATTTCTAGGATTTTGTATTTTTAAATAAATTTTTTGTTATTGTTATGTAATGAAATAATTACTGAAAATTTCCTTGTGTTTATTTTTTCTTATTTTTTTCTAACCAATTCCTTTTGAGTTTTTTGCATATCAAACAATTTTTAAGACTATTATTTTGTTTAAAGCAAACTATTGATTAAGTTTGTATGACACAAATTGTTCAAACCTTAAGATATCACCTCTTTCAACTTACTACTGATTTTAAAAATAAAATCCATTTTTCTAAGAAGAAAGTAACTATTATTATTATAGACTAAGCCCCTATTAGCTCAGCTTGATCTATTGCACCTGTTGTGGCTCCAGAATCTTAAGGGTTTTAATAAACTTAAGAAAATTTCTGGGGACTGCCTGCTCTCTTCTCTCCTGTAGGAAAGGAAAGGCCTTTCTCTGAAATGGCCTATTTTTTTGCAATATAGCTTCGCAAATTGGTTGCTGTTTTCTCCTGCCTATACATCATTATATGTTGTCAGCAAGTAAATGGTATGCTTATAGGCTGTGAACTGCTAGGAGATGAATCATCCTCCTTAGGCTACTTTTGCTGAGATTTGGGAAAATTTTAAATTTTGATTCTCAATGTAGACTTCAAATAGATGAATGTGTTCAATCGATTCCCAGGTGAATTCATTAAACCGTTACAAACACCTTTATAACATAACCCCCAGGTTGTGGCCTACAAATCTGGTCTTAGATTAAGCTCTCCAAAGAGCATATATAAATGATGTAAAACAATGGCGACAACAATAGTTTGACTTTTTTACTTTCAATAGTTTTTATTCTTTATAAAATTTGAAAATGTTGGCAGCATCAATGTTCATGAGTAAGAGCATAGACCCCAATCATAACAAAAAGTTAATAACTATTCATTTTTTATTATGTTAGCGCCTATAATTGGGGTTTTCCGTTTGGTGAGTGCTTTAAAAATAAATAAATGTGAAAAATAATTATATATTAAAAACATTGTCACAGTTTATAATGAAATTTGAGACCATGCTGAGGGAAGGAACATGTGCACAAACCGTCTTTGTATGAACTGGGAGAACTGATCTTCAAAGTAAAATTTGATTTCCTCGGTGAGTATCGAACACTGAAATTGGCAATTCAATAAAATGTATAAGTGATATTAGCATCATTGGACCTTTAAGAGAAATTTCCATGAGAGGTGTCGTAATGGTTCAATGTCAAATGTGGGCTTTACAAAAACAGTGAATATTATTTGTTTACGGTTTTAACAAAAATCAGAATCGAAAACATAAGGCTTTTTTGTAAAATATAGAAAGATAAATTTCTGAATTCAGTCAATAGTCTTTCATTAATCTTACTTTATTGCTGTAAAACATTTATGTTAATGTTTTGTTCTTTCAGGCATATTTCAAATGACAAAATTAATGAATTAAATCATACATCAAGTAACCATCCTCCCCCCAAAAAAAGTTTTTTTCTGTAGGTAGATGTTTAAACTGTTGTTTTATAAACTGTTTATTTTTTATATTTCTGTAAAGTTGATGACAAATTGATATGTTATTCTATTCAAGTGTGGTCATTCCATAAAATAGTTGATAGGGATGTTATATGAACCTAGAAAGATTCATGAGAGATTATTGACTTAATCTTGAAATTTACTTTAATTTTATAATTGATAACTGAGAGAAAATATTTTGTCTTGACTGTTTCTCTTCAAGGGTAGCCTAGAGAAAGGAAGCCTGAATGGTAATCAGAACTTAGTGAGGTTGGAATTGTGAATCACAGTCCTGTCAATATTTCCCCCCATTAACCAATAATTTCATTAAAAAAAAAGTTCAAGAGTATCCTGGAAAAGAGACTATTAATACATTTCTACCACTACTGGGTATAGAAAGAAATTAAACTATATTCTGGCACCAACACTGTACTTTGTTATTTATGGCCAGGTAATTTAGTTCTAAGAAATCCTCGCTGACTAGTATGAAAGTATTTATTAGCACAAACTATGTCTGGTAGAAATGTTCATTATTGTTTTTAAAAAGATGTTTTGGAGTTGAATGGATAAAATCATAGAGAAACGAGAGTAATAATTATTGTGAAGAGAATATTTTCGATTGATATGTAAGTTTACAAGGCAACCGACCATGTAGAATTTATGAAGAGGTTAAATTGACCGTCTCCACGTTTGAATGGTTCAGTGAGCACTAAATCATAATTTTACTCAACTCCTTTCAGTACCAATCATGTCCGATGTGAAGAAGGTCTTGAACCAACACCTTTTGCTTCCCAAGATCTTCGGGTCTTGTATTTTCAATGCGGACGGTCGACTGAACTACTTCCAATTAGCTAGGATTGTCGTCTGCATCGGTTCATATATCTACACAACATTCCCCGAATTCCAGCATCCGAAAATTGACTTTAAAGCGTTCGTTGGCTTGATTCGTCATATGTTGACTATTTGTTTGCTGGCTGTATTGGTCCACGGGTCCTGCAGGGAGAAATATTGGATTAAGTCATTGGAGGCTATTGAAAGTCTCTCTGAGTTCCTAACTACCTCCAAAACCAAAATCATTATATGGCCTTCTATAGCAAGCAATATTTTCTTCATTGGTATAATTCTGTCCATTGGAGTACCTAGAGAGCTGATCATTCGCTATGCCCTAAACGCGAAAATATTTTTGCTTATTAACGCTTTTACTGATGAATTTTCAATTAAAATTTTCCTTCTTTGTTCTTTGTCAGAATCTATAAATGCTCGTTTGGCTAAAACTGTTCAGAAAAAGGATTTGGAATCGCTGTTGAAGGTCCAAGACACCCTGTGCTCTGCAGTTAGACACATCAACGGCTTATATTCTACGCACCTTCTCGCCACATTGGCGTTTAGCTTTTACAACACTACTTTGAGCATCTTCTTCCTTGTCAAAGATAACGATAAACCAACTTTTGAAATCGTACGGACTGTAATTTGCATTTTGGCTTATCTTCAGCTATATGTTAAAATCATCCTTTCAGTATCATTGCTTATGGAACGGGTAAATTTATTGTTTGTATTTAATATTATTATTCGGTTTTATAAGCTTTAAATGAGATATGTAAGGGAACATGTAGTCTGTCGGCTAGAGAGCAGGCTAGCAGAACAAACTAATCAACAATATTTGTTTGTTTATTATCATTGTTACATTACTATTTGTAGTAAAAAAAATGTGATTTTAATTAGTATAATTTTTTAACTAGATGCATGCTTTTGACATTTGCCTCTACGAGAAGCTGAAGACCAGACCTTCTTCTTGGATGGAATTAGTAAGTTTTTTATATGCTTGAATTATGATCAGTACCCACTTTACTTAATCCATTCCTGATCTACCTTGAGACTTAGAGGTCTGGCTAAAGGGATGCTTCCGTGCAATTCTTTTGATCCCTTTTGGTCACCGTTCTTCAACTCGCCTTTAAGATAGCTCTCAAAGCCCACCCTATTAGTGAGAAAATCACCTTAGCTGGCAGCCTTTTACAGTGCCCAGCAATTGTTCACTGTCCAATTAAATGCGAATAGTTTGGGCGCGGCGTACCTTGTCTCTCCTAGTTTTTTGGCCTGTTGCTGTGTATAGATAATTTATTACTTGTCCTTTGTGCAGCTTACTTTATTTCTTCCTTGTGAGTTCTCAAGGCTTGCCCACAAGTCAGCCAAAAACACAAACTATAGTTCATTCTTAAAAGAATCCCCCCGCTATATGTTCTTATTCCCAACCCTTTTACTCTTATTTCGTGCTTCTTCTTCAGTCTGATGTCAGAAGTGTTGCCATCAGTGCATTCCCTTTTGCCTGCTCCTAGACAAGACCTATCCGTTCTGACCAGTGAAGTCATGATACTTTCGGACCCGGCGGTGAGTGCTTCTATCTCTAAGCCTCGTACTATTTATCTTTTGACACGCCTAGCTGGCCTGGATTCGAATATCCATTAGGTTAAACTATTACCTCCCATGTGGCATATGTGATAAAACAAATAAATGTTGGTACCTCTCTCTCTTATTTTCCCTTTTTTCTCGCAATATGTTCCTGTTTCATCTCATTGGAGCGAGCCTACTGATATGGTTGTCGAGAGCCGTTCAACTTTCAAAGGCATATAAAAGCACGGGAAGGAAAACAATTTTTTCAAACATTCGAACAGGAAACAAATATCATTTTCTTTGTAATTATTGTGTTGGGGATTTGGTAAAACACACTTCATTTACTCCTCATGTAAGGTAGAAGAACCCAGAAATTTATGGTTATAAATATAGTCCTTTTGTCTTTATCTAAAACCTTCATTATCCTTAACAATCTTGCATTCCCTGCTTATCAAGATCAAGCAGCTACCTTATCCTGGTACATATTCCTCATAAAGCTTCACATCTTCGCTTATTTCTTATTATTTAAGGCTGCCTTAAAGACGGGTTGACCAGCCAGGTACAATATATTCAGTCTAAATCATTCCTATAAATTACCGTACAATTAGTTTTTTTTTCGGTTTTGTTTTCAAGAACCCCTTTCCTACAATCCTCTATGTATTCAGTTCAACCTAATATACCTTATAGTTTGAAAAATCAGCTTAATCCGAAATAACCGATTCGGACTTTTTAGTAATAGTTGAATGTGTTTTAGAACTTTATACGGTTAACAAATTTAGTTTTCTATGTTGAGGTCCAGGTCGAAGATATAATCGCAGATCGGAATATCTGCTTTTCCGCTGCAGGATTTTTCGACCTGACAATTGAAAATCTTGGATCTGTAAGTATTCATTCACCTATTTACTAAACTAAAAATCAAGAAGTTGAAGCTATTGGCCAATTTGGTTTCTTAATTTCAGATGATATCTGCCGCTACGACTTACCTGGTTATACTTTTACAGATGGATTAATTAATTTACATGAGTAAGCTTGTGACACAAAACTTAGGATTATTAGAGAATTTGTATTAAAACTAATGTGAACTGCATGAACCTCAGTGGCTATTAAAAATGTTCACTTAGCAGGTTTATATTTATTTATGTTCATTGCCTTATTTTATGATAGGACCTTAAATAGTTGTGTAGTTATAATAGCTACAAAATATTTAATGTTTACGGCCTAGAGTACAAAAACGCAGGAAATAAAGCTGAGGTGAAGCCAAAGGATTCGGATGTAGAGACCCCCTCACCGAAATCCTAAAAATATTGATATAAAATACGAAAGAAGTATTTGACAAAGAGTCTGGGGTTAAACAGGATCTAATATCTTTTGTTGTTTAATTAATATGATGTTTGCTTAATTATTTACTCCATTTTGTATTCCCGTTTAGTACTGAAAGGGCTTTCCTATCAGGAGCTCACTTATTTTTATTGTAATGAAATAAATTTATCATACATCTAAGGATTTTAACCCAGAACTTTCAAGCTATGGAGCCATTACGCTCTTGAATTACAACAACCAAAGATTTTTTTTTTATATATAAAGTACTGGAAGAGTAAGTTCACAGTTTATCAGTTTTTTTCGTCTAGTGCCAGTTGGGTCGCGTGTAAGCAGATTGAACGTACATCCATCTGTACTGATTCAATAAAACAGCTACTGATAATGGCAGCATGTGCGGCCGAAAGCACCCTTAAATATAATTATCCTTATTTTGGGAAGAGAAAGTAGTTTAGTTTTATTTCATTGACTACAACCCACATCCAGAAAAAATAACCACTCAATGCTACATCTACTATTATATATGAAGGTGAGTCATAAAAAATGAACGATTTCGTTGGAAATTGTAACCCACTTTATTTGATTTTCAGATACAATTAAGGTTGATATCGCTTTAATCCCTAGATTATACTAAATGAATTCGTAAACAACATGATCTCTTCTCGCCTTCAGTTTTGTCCTAGCATTCGGTTAAACAACAAGACACTAAAATTTGAAAGATTGGTAATATTATGCCATTATTAGAGACAGAAGTTTTTTGCAATCGAAACAACCCGTTTGGTGTGGCAGTTAGAAGAAGAGGGTGCTCTTTCTGAACAGACTGTGAGAAGTTGGTCCAGAAATTTGAATCTGTTGACACCAGCCTCCAAAGGAAAGGGGACGAAAATCATCATTCGATAAGACGAAGAAACAATTGTTAGTCTGCAATAAGCCCTCTGAGCCAGTCGCTAAGCAAGGGCAGTTAGAAAAAAAGACAATGCTCACGGTATTTTGGAATTCCGAAGCTACAATTCATTCCAGAAGGTCCCATTAATTCAGAACTTTATAGTGATCAGTTACAAAGAAAGTGTGACGTTGTGACCCAGCGTTACCCACATTTAGGAAGCGGAAATCCGGTTTTGTTTCTCGGTTGACTTTTCGTTACACGAAATAAAAAAAAATCAGAACTGGATGGGATTGAGCTTTTCCCTCACTCTGCTTTTTACTACCATCTACTCCGGTCAATGGCTCACTACCTTCAAGGAAAAACCTTTAATTCTTTGGACGAGGTTCATAATGGAGTTGCAGAACTCTGTTCAAATCCCAAAGAGTGGTATCGTGAAGGAATCTGACAGTCAGCCTCAAGAAGACAATAAACCTATAATACAACGGTTTATACTTTGAATATAAAAAAAATGTGTTGAAATAAAATTATTTTTAAATTATCAAGAAAAACGGTCATTTTTTTTATGACTCATCCCATTGTAATCATTGTTTATCTCTTGAGTTAAAATATAAGTATGATACTGTTGTATTTTATTATCTTTACTCCTTCAACTTAAACCAGAAGATTTAATACTCAACATCAAATTCAAGTAAGCTCTTGAGAATGACGGAATAACCGCTTTCAAAATGTGTTTAAACGTATAAACAATATTTGTGGAGAAAATATGCTATAAATATGCAACTCCTGAACCTTCAGCTTTTAGAGTATGTTTTGGATTTTGAGATAAACACATACCTTTGTACCATTCATAATGTATTTTGAGGGTACTTAACTACCGAAAATTCATCAAATAAAATAATTAGTGGAAATCGGGAATTGAAAAGAAATATATTCACGTTACGCAATACGGCTATTTAATAGCATAAAAGTCAATGAAAAACATTGATATTTTCATTCACTGGTGAAACTGTCAAACTGAATCAAAATCACCAGATACGTAGTGATGGCTCCCAGCATCTGAAAAAGATAAATTAAATATTGATAAAAAACAAATCTATTGAATGCGACTGATTTCTTTCTATTTTGATTTGGAATCTTTCATCGCTATGCACTTACACTAGGATGAAAAGTAGGCTGTATTTAGTAGGATTTTATGGTATTTTATGATATTGATGTATTGCCCCAATTCATATTTGTATGTAAAATATTTAAAAAAAAACACAATAAAATAACACCACAATGCCTTCATGTTTAAAATGATTTTTCCTAATAAAGCATCATCCTGCCATGAAAACTCAATTCCAACTCCGAATCAAAAAGATAAAGATTTACAAATTTATGCATACTTAAATAAAATTAAAAATAAAAGAGGGATATAGTTCATACTTACGGAATTTACTAGAGCATAATCAAGAGCGAAAAACCCTCTAGCCGTAAATTCTATTTCCTTCTTCATCGAGAAATGAAGCCTTAACCTTGGCTAAAATTATAGGTGTTTAGTTTGTAAACATCATAATCATAATCAGACTGAAATCATCTTATTGAAAACGAATTAAACTCTGTTTTCACTTACACTTTCAGCCAATCCTTGATTTCCTCCCTCAACTATGGTCGTACTGAGAAGTACATTAAATTCTTTACTCTGAAAAGCAAATAAATAGCGTTTAAGTCTAATTTAATAACAATATTATTGGCAATAAATTATCACATAACGTTATCAGAATCCTCTTATCAATAAGACAGTACTTCGGGAAGAGCGGATAATCCTCCAGGAACGCAGTCACGGGTCTACAGACCAGGTTAATGGTCCTCCACTAGACTGGATAAAACCAGATGATTAAAGTTTTATATCTGCCCTAACCCATACTTCTAGATAACCATCTGTCGGGTCGTTACGAGGGGGCCTAGTTTCCCTAGCCCTAGTGACAAAGTGCGGGTTGATACGGGCCTTACTACTGTACTATCTGACACCATAATTGATAGGTATGTGCCCCGTTAGTGCACTATGTTCAGGAGAAGAGGTATTCTAGGTAGTTTATGTGTTCTTGGAATGACCACGAATTCACACTCGATGTCTGAGGGTAGGCGAAAACTGCCCGGATCCCAAAGGCGAGCGTGAACCGGAGAGAGGCAGTCTGGATCACTGGGGGAGACACTAATAGGTAAAGTTCGTAGGGCCCCAGGTGGCTGTCGGCCGCAAGGAAGAAATATCTTCCAAGGAGGTGCTAGTTTTAGCGAAACGAAGGCAGGGAATCCCACTAGGAGAGTATGGGGTCTGACAAGGCCGGACTAAAACATAGCGAGGTTAGGAGAGAGAGATGCAGAGGTTTTCATAAATGAGAAGGCCAAATCTAGAAACATCAGTGCAGCTGCAAGTACCAGTCCAGAGAGCCGCAGTTAGAATGGCTTATCGGCTAAAACTAGGGGTTATATGTAGCCAATGGGCTGGGTTTTTATTCTGACCAATCGCATCCAGCCAATAGGGCGAGGTTTTATTCTGACCAATCGCATTGCAGCCTTGGATGATGCTTGAATGTTCTAGAGCAGGACCCACGAAGCCTCAGGAGCTATCTGACTCCTTCTGCTAGGACCCCTGAGCTAGTTTTTCGCAGCTGCGTCGTTTATTGTTTACAATACTACACTGATATGACTTATGGTTTGTTAATATTATTTACATTCGTTCAAATTAATTTACAACATATAACCAATTTACAATATATATACAATAGAGTATAGGGTGATTTATCTTATGTAGTTTGCGGTCACTACGCCATCGATGAGAAGTTAAGCATTTCAATTGTGAGTATGAAAGCAGAAAAATCCACTTTTTTATCATATGTTGAGGAATACCACCCTAAACCCCATGGTAATCCTTTTATAAACCAATTTTTACGCGCAATTAAGATGATAAATATACATTAATATGACAGTTGTGGCAACCGACTAACCTCATTGACTAGAGCTGTACAAGCTTGGACCAAGCGGTACGGTGTCCAACCTGAGACGAGACACTGAAGACCATAGGTGAACTTCCTTCCTGTTATTGTCTCATTGATGACCAAGAAGGCATTTATTGTTACTAGTAGGAAATTACCTCCTACCATCAGCAGTAGCTATAAAATAGTAATCATGTTTAAGCACTTAAGTGTTAAGGAGCAGAACATGTAACTTCTTCTATTCTTTCTTTATAATCGTAATCCTTCTTCTAACTAGGAGCTGTCATATATTTTGATCTCAACCCTTGAAATTGTCAGGCTCATTATGTAACTAATTCAAATATATACCACGACATAAATTCCCCTAAGACCATCGTGAGGCTGGGGTAGTTCCGGAGTGTATAAGTTAAATTAAGCATCTGCGGATCGTCTGTGTGATAGAAAACAATCAAACTTACAGATTAGTAATAGAGAAATAATAAAAATATAATTGTGTAAGTAGTGGCTAAAATAAGATATGTAATGGCCTCATTGAGAGGATAGAAGCGACTGGAAATGAAGATTTGAATGATGCGTTATGTGCCAAAGTGATGAGCTGTTTTGTTAATCGAACAAGGTCGTGTCCAATAAAGTACATCCTTAAAGTGAATAATTAATGAAAACCGAAGGAAGTATGTCCGAAATCTGTAAACATTAAAGGCATATGCACGAATAAAGTATCATCCATAGCATTGCACGAGGGATATAGGACTTAGAGCTAGAAGATGTTTATGGAAAACTAATATTCCATACTTTAGAAGGTAATTTTTCTGTTTCCTTAAAGAGAATATGTTACATAGAAAATATAAAATCCGTTTTAGCTGTGATAGGAAGAATCACCTGCGTTCCATAGCCTTCGTTCAGTTCTCCAGAAGCGGTGGATAGTCTTTCAAAAGCTATTACCGATGCTTCCAGTTTCTCCAAAGTTATTTTAGAAAAACTTCTATTTATCTCGAGAAATGTCTGCCTCAATATATCCACCATACCTGGAACAAAATTGAACATACTTGCTATTTTGACGTTACATAATTTAATTTATCAAACTATTTTACTAACTGCCACAACCAAGCTATATTTCGCAGCTTTGTCGATAAACCCCTCATTTATTAAAGGAAAATTCTATCGTTTCTCAATTGGACAGATGTAGCAAAGTAACGGCCTCTCCAATCGTTTTATAACACAAATATTTCAATAAGGGTAACAAGATGTCCAGTAATAATGAAATTCAATCAATAATTGCAATAATGCAGCAGCAAGTTCTTAATGAAGACAGTTAATTATTTAGTACCATCTTACCCGAGTGCTAAAGTAAAATAAATTACCCAGGATGGTTGGTTTGGATTATTTTGGACATTCCATTGATGCGGGCCCGAGAGAGCACTAGAACGAAAGCAGAACCAAGGACCCAGGAGGCACCCCAGTCCCATATGTCAGGTGGTGGTTGTTTAATAAAATATAATAATAAATTTAAAGAGAACATTTATTTTTCATTTTTGAGAAAAATCTTCAAAAAAAAATATAAAATAGTGAACTTTTTTTGCAAATAAAAAATATGATTTTTATGATATCACTTGTTTTCACTTGCCAAATCGATTAATTTCCTTAATAACTCAAAAGTTGTACTATTAATGAATAACTATTACAACAAGTCTATTTGTTCATTTTATAAGTCTTTAGATGAATGACACATCTGTACTGGTGCATTTCACAACTCTTATTTCAAAGGGAATTTTAAAAAACAATGTATATGTATTTCATTACATTTCTCCTCTTTATGTTTATGGAGTTGGTCGATTTGGCAAGTGAGCGGCTCAATTATTACAACGGGGAGATTACTTACAACAAATAGTAATTATTGATAACAATTTTTTACTTACCTACGAACTGGTTAATGAATGCAACTATTATGAAGCTGGAAAGGTAAAATCCCCAATACAATCTTATATACTCGATAGGATCATAAACATTAATTTCACCAAGCATGAGAATAAAAAATATTACGAAATGAGAAACTGACTCCCAACGGTGGTATGTAAAAGTAGTTTGAAAATAGCCTGACGTAACCTCCAGTGACTTACAAGTGGCGTACATCCAGTTATTGAGCTGGTCACCCAAGAAGAGCATGGCCAGGACGGTTCCGGCGGAAGTGATACTGATTATTGCGATTTTGACAATCGTAATGTCCCACTCGAAGTAGGTGTCTGTTGAGTCTTTTTTGAAGTAGAAGACGGTGACGATCAAGTAGCCTACGACCAAGGAGAACACGATAGAAACGTAGATTATGTAGAAAACAGTAAGGCGGATCCTATTCTCTTGTAATGAGTACGGGAAAACTCCAAACAATTTGGAAGAAAAAACTACATTTTTCAGCGCGACAATAAATTTTGGGTGGGCTGTCATTGCTGAAATGATTTGGCTCTTGCCGGCTACGCTATCCGTTTGAGTGCTTCCATTCTACGTAATCATTGATTTGGTAATGGGTCCCTGAAGCTTTCTCACCCTCACCTGCCAACAAATGGAATAGAACGCATTAGGCTGTCGTCGTCCATTCACTTAATGTTCAAAACGATTTCTACATCTATATGCATTCTTGACAATGAATTTGGAACGATTTTCCCCACAAGCTTTCTCAGGCGAAATGTGTGCACAGAAAGATTATATTTATTTAATGCCTTAATTTTCTATCCACTCTGTTACATTAGAAAATAATAGTGGATTTTCTACAGGTTGCCATGTTACTCTGGAAAGATTAGATCGGAACTTTGACATTTATTTAAAAAATCTGTTACTTTATTTAAATATGCACGTAGTACTCTTTCAAAGATTGTTGCTATTAAGTTTCTGGGATTATAACGAGACCGACTCTTGACTAGGGATCTTGGGAATAGTTCAGTCCGCAGAACATATTCCAAGGGATAGAGTTCGGTAATAATTATTACCTTTACAACAACCAAACTTCATATCTTAATGTTTTAGGATGAACGGGATTTTCCCCACTGTAAACTATGACCAATAATGTAAAAAAAACTCATTCCTTAAATCCACATGAAATTTTTTTTACTGTTGTATAACTTAATGTTGTAACCGGCTAGGGAACCTATCCCTGGTGGTTGTGTGTGTATCAGTTAGCATTGAAGATGAAGCATGTGGTGTTCACTGAAAGGTGTACTCAGTAATGTGTGTTAAGTACTTTATCGAAAACACAACACTTAATACTTGTTAATTGTTCGTCCTAAGGGATGAATTTATCCATAAATAATAACAAACGATTATTTTTATGTATCATTAATTCTTTGAGCAATGTTATATGTCACGAAGTTAAGTGCTACGGCACCCACTGTAAATAATTTATGTTTTAAACAGATTATTATATGTACGCGATACACACTTGCTATATAATTTGTATTCAATAACATCTGCTGACTAGCCAAAGCGCCCAGCTTCCAAGCTGTATGAGACTGATTCTGATTGGTCCGCGGGTAAATGAGACTTTGAAGAGGCAACATCACCTAAAGAACTTGCATATTTTTAAAAGTTAGTTTTGGACTTTAACTAATACAAAGTGCTGCAATTGTTTACTTAAAATAATCTTCACTATTTTATGGAATTTTGAAATGAATATAATATATATCTAAATATGAGTAAGCATGATAATACCTGGACCAATTTGGTACTATAGGGCTTAAAATCTCGAAAAAAGTACTTTGGGAGGTTTAAAAATGATCGAAAACGCCCATCATTGGTCATATATATTTTCACTAATATTAATAATTACATAAACAGAAACAGCAGGAGGGGTTCCATACATCAAAGCAGGTCTTAGGACGCCCTGGTATATCAGCAGTTTGAGGCGTACTGATAAAGCCGGGCTGTGAAGTAGGTGTCCAAGGCTGAAGAATTTCTTCCTAACACTCTTTAATTTCTTGCCGAGATGCGTTGTGAACGACAAGTGCCTACCAAGGGTAATCCCGAGGTAGCACAGCTTGTTGCTTACAGGGCACTCTTTGCCGTCTAAGACGAAGGATTTCGGGAGCTTCTTTTTTCCAGATTTGTAACTGAATATAATTCCTTGCGTCATGGCCGGGTTGACTTCAATGTGGACGGCATCGAGTTTCACGGCGATTTGTTGACTGGCGCTCTCAGCGAATTTCAGGGCTCTGGAGGGATTGATGCTAGTGCTGTAAACACCTATATCGTCTGCATACGCGGATACCTCGCAGCGAAAGGAGAACTAGCTCCAGCGGAGATTATAAAGAGAGACAAGAGATATTTAGAGGGAGAGGGGAGTAATATATCTAATAAATTGACATGGAGTGTTGGCTGTAATTAGCTACCTGTTGGCTAATAGCTGGGACTAAATATAAGAAATGCCACATTTATTGCACTAAAGTGGCATCAGAGCAACACCTGGCACTAAAAAACATTTCCTGATGAGAAGACCAACGAAGTATAATAACTATAACCAAAGAAGTATAAATATGCGTTTTTTTTTTAAATTTAGTTTCAACTACTAACCACTAGATATTGCTGCATGCCAATTTTTTTTTTTACTACTCCCCTCTCACTCTAAACATCTGTCTCTCTTGCCAAACTCTACTGGAGTTAGTTTCTTCTTTCATTTAACAGATTGCACTCAATTTTTATGCTGCATTACATTTACTAACATAAAATAATCTCTTTCTTCCTAATCCCTTGAGACAGCGAAATTTATCACTTAAGTTTCATTTTTATATTATATGTGCTTTAAGAAATAGGTAGAAGTATTATAAATTGAAATACATGTGTACTTGTGTGTTTATTGATATTTTGAGTGATTTACACCATAATACTTGGAAGTGATCTTACCTGCAACTATTATTGAAATATAAATTAAATAATGCTGTTTACGGTGTTTGGTTAACATACTCTACAATTTTTAAGTTGTGGATCATTCACCAGATTTGGAACCTTGTAACAGTTAGCTCCTTAGATTAGATATGTTTGCAGCTTCCCTATTCAAAATGAGACTATAGGTGAATGTGAGAAACTCCAATCAATACTATTTAATCTACTTAGCTTCTTTATGATATTTCGAAAGCATTAAATATTATTAAAATACAGTTAAACTGTGTTTTCAACTTTAACACAACCCATGTTTTACCTAGAGGTAAGACAGTTCAAATGTACATAAATGGTGATACAAAAAGAAGCAATTCCATGGTAAATATCATCATTAATTATTACATCTCATATCATTAATTAATTACATTTCAAAGAAAAAAATATTTATTACTTGAAAATAAAAGAAAAAATTATTTTTTAACTACTTGAGTAGGATCTCAACAACTAGATTAATATTTACTAATACTTTCTGGGAACTACAATTCGTTAAAAAAATCGTTAACAGTAAATTGTTCATTTATCATTCTGGCCAGTTTTTCAAGCCACCCATGGAAGTAGCATTAATTATTTGTCATGGTTAATTAACTACTTGCCAAATATGGAGTAGTTTTAAATTATTAACTTAAAGATCTCTTCACTTTGAATAATATGTAATTTTTGTTTTTTACTTATTAAATGTAACTACACAAACTCATTTAAACAATCGTATTCGCATTTGTAATTATAATTACTTACTTGATAATGTAAAAAAATTCCTTTCCCATTGAGTAGGGTTCAAAAAATAAATATTTCGTTGCCCTGATTAATAAATAGTGTGTAACTTTTATTTTAGAACTATAATTACAGAAAGTCAACTAAATCGTGTTCATAGCTCAACAGGTGATTTTTTTAAAAGGTATGATATTTTGCATGACAGTACCATTTTATGAAGGTCAAAATATTATTTTTTTTTTTTTTATATTGTTTAGAACATAAAATTAAAGATCTCAGCATGCTGATTAAGAATGTTTAATGTAGTGTGGGTTCATGGACTATAATTAGAGAAAAACATTGAATCAGATTAGTGACCACTTTTTTAATAATATTTAAATAAAACAGCTGTGGTTGTGGTTACGAATTCCCATGTGGAGTGACAATCAACGGGACATGTTAGAGAAACTGCTTTTTAATGTGTATAGCTATCAAAATAATTCAATAAAACAAAGGAAATTAATTAAGAATGAGTTAATATAAAGATCATCGAAACTGTTAATTGTGATATTGTTCACATTACTAAACTTTTAAAAGCTTAATGTGATTTTTGTTTAATCTAAGAGTCTGGTTTAAGATATTTATTTTATTTATATGACCATTTATTAAAAAAAATGGAAACTACTACTTTGATCAAATGTAAAACCGACATAAGTTTGGTCTACTCACATTTTATTTCACTTAACTGAACAAAAAATGAAGACTTATTTGGATGATCATTAAATCTTAAGTAATTTATCCTTTAGAAGCCTAATACTAAGGAAAAACTAAAAAACAACAACACATATCTGTTAGAGTATCAAATTAAATACTTGACATCCTCATTTTAAGTGTTGGGACTTCAGCTAGTAAACCATCATTACAAAAAAGAAAGTATAACTGTTTTCAAAAACTTAATTGTTTCTATAAATGAGAAACTGTATTGTAATAAAAAAAATAACACAACTTTAGTTACCAAAGATCATTCAATTTATCAAAAAGGATAAAATGAAACAATGTGTTTAGTTTAGTAACAAAAAACAATAATATTTTATATTAAATAGTTTAGACAAAAGTTGTATTCCTCTAATAAAATATTTTTCCCCATGAAGTACAAAGAAACATTGATTAACTAAAAAGAATAATAATAATTTGATAATAAACCATCAGTATAATAAGAGCTACTATAAGCTACTACTAATAGAATGCTTTTCTAGAAAGAATGGACATCTTTGAGATGCAATCAACAAGTTGGTCAACCTTTGAATGACAAAATGTCAATTTTAAACTAAGTGATCACTGAAATTTATTTGTTGACTGATATTTTGTCAGTACACACTGTTAAAATAAACAAGCTAAGTTAATTTTCCACTTCTTGTCAAGAGAATTTTAACTACATTTAAATTGCCAAAGTAAGTGGCGGACACCCATCTTTCTGTTTGGCATTGATGTCAGCGCCATAGTCAAGAAAGTATTCTACAACATATTCGTAGCCCCCCTTTATAGCCCAGTGCAATGGTGTGGTTTGGTTAAATCCTTCAGCATTTATATTAGCTCCATGTTCCAAAAGTAGCTTTGGCACATGAGTAAAATCATGAAGAGCTGCTAGATGTAAAGGAGTCCAGCCATCATCTGTTTTGGCATTCACATCGACTCCTTGGTTAATGAATTCTGTTGCTATATGCCAGTAATTATTCTGTATAGCTTGATGGAGTGAAGTATACCCACATCTCCCTTTAGCATTGATGTCAGCCCCGTGTTTTAAAAGAACTTTTAATAATCTTATGTTGTTAGGTTTTATAGTTACCTTTTGTAAAGGCATAAATCCATCATTATCTCGTGCATTCACATCAGCACCTCGCTTTAGAAGGTACTCAACAATAGATACCTTGTAGTAATTACAAAAAACATGGTGTAGAGCCATCGTTGGCTTTGGAATTGATGTCGGCTCCAGAACTCAACAAAGCTTTAGCTATACTGGAATCACAAACTAAATGCAATGGAGTAAAGCCATTTTTTGTCCTCAAATTTGGATTAGCTCCTTCCTTGAGAAGCTTTTGTACCATTAGCATTTTACCTTTATTGCATGCTTCATGTATTACTGCCCATCCCTTATTACTTAGTGAAGCATTAATGTCAGATCTGTCCTCGAGCAATTCACTAATATAAGATGCATCATTTAATGTTGACTGGCCTTCCGACAATTCAGTATCGAGACTAGCTTTGTGTTTAACAAGAAGTTCTGCATTCTCTAGATGGCCATTTTTTCATGCTGAATTAAATAGTTTCCAGTACTCTGATTTATTATTAATATCAGCTTCACTCTTTAGAAGCAAACCCACCATTTCTATGTTTCCGTGTTTGACAGACTGGGGTAGTGTCCATTCCTGGATATCTTCCTTTTTCTCAACAACTTCCACTGTATTCAATTCTCCAATTAGTGGCCAATTATTATTTTGAATATCATTACCTGTACTGAGAGGAAGAGAGAGCAGTTTAGATGTCACAAAGATGATGCCCATATTATTCAAATATTTATTATTTAATATATTTTAATTATATATTTTTTATATAATTTATATTTAACTTTTACGTTATCTCAAGGTTCTGTTAATAAAATTTAGGAAACTTCTGGCAAAAGGAATAATGGTTTATTTACACACATTGATTTAAAAATTGATATACAAATAAAATACGTACGTAATAAAATAACATTATTTAAACTAACTTTAAAATTACCTTAATTTACGTAGTTATACTAATACTGGCCAGTGTTTCTTTGTGTTGCTATCTTCGGTGGTTTTATTCTTTGTTATATTCGGATTAGGGTCTTGTTCTTGATGCGTCAGTGAAAGAGTTTGGTCTAGTCTCGTGGCCGGATGCAAGTCTGGGGTCGCCTCTCTGATGCACCACGAGGCCTTAGCGTGGGTTGCTACCTGGGCTTGCGTGCCTCCTGGTCCTGCCGGTTCCAAGATGAATAGAGAGTGACCTCTTGCTTCTCGGTATTCCTATATATCTCGCATCTCTCCGCTGCCTTATTGATCTTTCAACTGTTTATTCAATGCCAGTTGTGTCGGATATTTATACTTTGCTTGTTTTGAAGTTTATAAAATGAAATATTTATATTAAATTATTGATATTATTTTTATTTAAATATTAATAGTTAATATAACGACAGTAAAAACGTTCATCCTTTCATAGGCATGAACCACGGATCGTTCAACGCTTGCTTTTTCCGAGTTTATATTAAAAACACAATCAAAAATCATAACATTAAAATATCACAACAATATATTATAAGCTAACAAGTTTGTAGTGAGTTATTCACAAACAATTAGAAGAGACAAATCAACAAAATTTTATATTGTAAGTTAAACTGTTATAAAATGGATTCGAATAACACAGAAATGAACCTAAAAACCTTGAGTAATAAGTAAATTAAATGAAGAATTTATTCAGTTAAAAAACGGATGTTCACAGAGGATTGAGTTTACCACCAAAAAAAACAAATAATTGTCTGATGGTTCAATTTCAATTTACAGAAGAGAAACAGTACTTCTTGACAGGAATTGTTTACCCAAACATATCCAAAATCCGAAAAGGATGACTCTAATTCTGATGAAGCTTTAACCAAAAAACTGGATTAAAATAGAAAAAAATGACCACAAAATAAGACAATTTCTTTATGTCTACTATTATTAGGTTATAATGAGAGACAAATACAGAAAAAGTAAAAAAAATATATTTTAGAAATTATGGGCAAAACAAAAAGCATATGTTGCAAGTTACGTACTAATTTTTAATCTCAAAAAAAAAAAGGTCACATCAACTACTTTTGAACACTTCAATTAATGGTAAATTATCATTTCAAATAGGAATCCCCATAATTGCATAATCTTCTTCCTGAAATATGTAAATGAACATGAATTCATTAGCACACTAGATAATGCAGTCCAGGGGAAACCAAAAATTTTAACTGAATTGTTTATTTTTAAACCTTTTACTGCTACTGTCTCGTATTGGCATCCAATCAACGCAGATAGTTTAGTGCTAGAATTCACAGTTGCTAGAATCGCTGGGTTCCTGGTTAACTATAACTCATATATAAACCCTATAAAATATTTAGCACAGCAGTCTGGTAGGGAGTTCTACCAGAGCTCTGCTACACCCAGGAGTATTCTATCAGCAGCTAAAGGGTTAACCATTATTCATAAATTATTAAGATCAACACAATCACAAGACACATTCTTGTGTTCAAATGACAATGTATCAATTTTCTTTTAAAAAATACTATTAAAGTCAGAACATCCTGTTAATTAGTTGAGCATTGAAGTCAGCGCCATGGTCAAGAAAGAATTCTACAATACAATGGTAGATTATAAAACAAACCGTTAATTGTGTGATATTGCTCACTTCACAAACCTTTTTAGCTGAAAGTTTATGGAGATTTTGGTTCAATCAAGGAGCCTAGTTGGAGGTATTCATTTTATTTTATTTACATGGCCAAGTATTCAATAAAAATGGAAACAAATACTACTAAAAGCTCTCACATTTTGTTTCTCTTCTCTTGTAAAAAAAGACTTCCCTAGGACGATTGTTAAGAAATGTTAAGTAGCATAGTGCTTTTGAAGCCTAATACTACAAATAAACATGATCATTCAATTTATCAAAAAGTATAAAATGAAACAATGTATTATACAGAATAACAAAATTAATAAAACTATAATAATATTTTATAGTAAACAAAAGTGAACAATTTAACAAATTATAAATTATAAAGTTATAAAACAAAAGTAACAAATTATAAATTAAACAAAAGGTACAGACCTCTAATAAAATATTTTTTTCCTGGGAATGGAAAGATGTATTAATTAACTAAGAAGGATAATACTATGTGATAATAAATCATGGGTATAATAAGAGATACTGTGTATTGGTGTAGTACTAAATAGAGAACCAATGCCGGCCTACCAACAAAATCTTCTATCTATATATCTGTGGCGGAAATGAAAAGGTGGATAAGTCGAGTTATTTGAGAAATGAGGTAATTCTACCTACAGGTCTCTTTTATTGTGGTCTATGTCGTGTAAAATCGGTAAAGTCTGATTCCGTTGCATGAGGAAGAAATTACAATATGAAGTTTAGCATTGAAAGGATGGTATGTCTACTTAACCTTTTGCTCACAAATTCCATTTGAATATAAAACAAGGTAAGTAATCTCAACTGCTTTTAGTTGTAAGAAAAAAACTTAAGTCTAAAAAATTTAGAATAAACTTTCATTGTAGAGACACTCTTTGTGAGTGTCGGGGGTCGACAAAGGGTTAAAGTGAACATCATAATACCTCTCGGGTAGGAGACAGGCATAGAGATAGGATGAAAGAAAAGAAAATTACACTTGTCCGACTGATAAATAAGGGAAAACCAGGAATTGCAGGTCAGGAATACACTGCTAATCTTAGTTCCAAGTATAATTCCAATAATAAACAAGGTTTTTCTTGTCCCATTAATGTAATGAAAGATTTTTTGATGAACACAGTGCTTATTTTCAATTCATATTTTAGAAATCGAAGAGCTCATTATTTCTGCAATGGAAGTTAATCCAAAATATCAGTTTCAAGTATTAAAAAACAACAACACTGAACTGATACATGTCAGTCACTATTATGTGATGTTTTCTAGAAGTGAATATCAATTTGTGAAAATGTAGTTGCTAAAGACGCTTTAATAGGCAAAAGAGATGCTCATTACAATGCAACTGAAAGAGCATGCAAATTGAAAAGGCAAGACAAAACCTGATGAAAAAATGGCACAGAAACAATAACATTCACCTTTGACTTATAACAATGTCTACCCCTTAATTGAACACATCCGTCTTTTTTCATGAAAGACAGTTATGGTCTTTAAACCCGACAGTTCATAATATAATGTTGCTAGTAGTCAAGCAACTTAGTTTCTATGGGATGAAACAATATCAGGTAGAGGATTGAATCAAATAGGCTTGCTCATTCACAAATCCCTACAGGATATCCCATCGAGTGTTAGGGAGATTACTTTTTGTTGAAAAAATAAAATTTATTATGTAAGTATTATGTTTTTATTTGTTATTCATAATTTAACTACTGTGAAAATAATAAATCACAAACTGGTTAGTGGTTACATTCATCTGAAATGTAACCCCGACTACAACCACTAAAATGAAAATAAATAATTTAAATTAAATTCAGCTAATAAGGGTGTGTAAAAAGAAAAATCTATTCTTAGGTACACCGCTGATGGTTTTAGAGGATTTCAATGAGTTTGTAGCCTCTTTGTAGCTTCTGAATCAAGAAAGGTGGACGCTTATTTTAAAGAAATCTGACACTAATATCAAACTCTTTTTTTTTCTCAATGAGAAAATTCCACCCATATCTCAATCATGAATTAAAGATTATTACAAAATCCCAATCCCGATCAGTGCGGCTAAAAAAAAGGCCCTCATGGATTTGATTTCATTGATAGATAATCCATATCCATGAATTCTATAAAAATTACCCAATTGTTCCTGATTTAATAGATGAAGACCCAGACAACTGTTAAGTAAAATAATTGTTTACAATACTTTTTAATAATATTATAATAAAATTTATTTTAAATATGACAATTTTATATTTTAAACTGATAACCAGTGTTTTTGTATTATACTATCCACTCCTTGATACAAATTAAAACTTAAAATTTACTAATATTGTCCCAGGAGTTTTTATTTAATAAACGATAATTAGAGCTTCGGAGGATAATAATAATAGCCTTTATTGTACAATAAAATAATAACAGTAACTTCTTAAAAATTCAAAACTTTAAAATATAAGTAAAAAATCAGCTACTGCTGATGATACAAAAAATCATGAACGTTTGGAGCTTAAGTAAAAAAAAACAATGGAATTAAAAAAAACATGTGAAAAATAAGGTACGTTATTATCAAAAGTGGTTAACTCATTATATTTAATTAAAAAATGTTCTATGCTGGAGTGTGGAAGGATCCCAAGATGGCATCTGGTATATTACTGTAACTATATTAACTTAATGGTGATAAGTGACAGCCTGTAGATTCCTCTAGATAATAACAATTCATAATGCTTTTCTAGAAAGAATGAACATCTTTGAAATGCAATCAGTAAGTCGATCAACTTTTGAATGATAAAATGTCAATTTTAAACTAAGTGATCACTAAACTTTGTCTGTTGACTGATATTTTGTCAGTACACACTGTTAAAATAATCAAGCTAAGTTAATTTTCCACTTCTTGTCAAGAGAATTTTAACTACATTTAAATTGCCAAACAATCTTGCCAAAGTAAGTGGTGTACAGCCATCTTTCAGTTTGGCATTGATGTCAGCACCATGGTCAAGAAAGTATTCTACAACATATTCGTAGCCCCCCTTTATAGCCCAGTGCAATGGTGTGGTTTGGTTAAATCCTTCAGCATTTATATTAGCTCCATGTTCCAAAAGTAGCTCTGTCCCATGAGTAAAATCATGAAGAGCTGCTAGATGTAAAGGAGTCCAGCCATCATCTGTTTTGGCATTCACATCGGCTCCTTGGTTAATGAATTCTGTTGCTATATGCCAGTAATTATTCTGTATAGCTTGATGGAGTGGAGTATACCCACATCTCCCTTTAGCATTGATGTCAGCCCCGTGTTTTAAAAGAACTTTCAATATTCTTATGTTGCTAGGTTTTATAGTTACCTTTTGTAAAGGCGTAAATCCATCATTATCTCGTGCATTCACATCAGCACCTCGCTTTAGAAGGTACTCAACAATAGATACCTTTCTGTAATGACAAAAAACATGCAATGGTGTAGAGCCATCGTTGGCTTTGGAATTGATGTCGGCTCCAGAATTCAACAAAGCTTTAGCCATATTAAAACCACAAACTAAATGCAATGGAGTAAAGCCATTTTTTGTCCTCAAATTTGGATTAGCTCCTTCCTTGAGAAGCTTTTGTACCATCGGCATTTTACCTTTATTGCATGCTTCATGTATCACTGCCCGTCCCTTATTACTTAGTGAAGCATTAATGTCAGCAATGTCCTCAAGCAATTCACTAATATAAGATGCATCATTTAATGTTGACTGGCCTTCCGACAATTCAGTATATAGACTAGCTTTGTGTTTAACAAGAAGTTCTGCAATCTCTAGATGGCCATTTTTGCATGCGGAATTAAATAGTTTCCAGTACTCTGATTTAATATTAATAACAGCTTCACTCTTTAGAAGCAAACCCACCATTTCTATGTTTCCGTGTCTGACAGCCTGGGGTAGTGTCCATTCCTGGATATCTTCCTTTTTCTCAACAACTTCCCCTGTATTCAATTCTCCAATTAGTGGCCAATTATTATTTTGAATATCATTACCTGTAATTGTTCCATCTTCTTCCTGAAATGTATAACAAAAATTATTCATGAGGAATAGAGGTACTTCTGAAATATTTTCTATTAACCTTCTGCTCTATAATATGTGTATATTTATAATATCGGGAATATCATAATGAGAATTGAGTTGTAAGTTATTGCATTGTAAAAATTTGTAGCATGGAATAGGAATGTTCTAATTTGAGAACATTATATTTTGGTGAAAATAGGTACTACTATGCTGGAGTACAGAAGGATCCCAAGTTTGTGACTAGTAGAACGCAGTAACTATACTATCCTAACTTAATGTGATCACCTATAGATCATAAAATAGCAATTCATAATGCTTTTCTAGAAAGAATGAACATCTTTGAAATGCAATCAGTAAGTCGATCAACTTTTGAATGATAAAATGTCAATTTTAAACTAAGTGATCACTAAACTTTGTCTGTTGACTGATATTTTGTCAGTACACACTATTAAAATAAACAAGCTAAGTTAATTTTCCACTTCTTGTCAAGAGAATTTTAACTACATTTAAATTGCCAAACAATCTTGCCAAAGTAAGTGGTGTACAGCCATCTTTCAGTTTGGCATTGATGTCAGCACCTTGGTCAAGAAAGTATTCTACAACATATTCGTAGCCCCCCTTTATAGCCCAGTGCAATGGTGTGGTTTGGTTAAATCCTTCAGCATTTATGTTAGCTCCATGTTCCAAAAGTAGCTCTGTCCCATGAGTAAAATCATGAAGAGCTGTTAGATGTAAAGGAGTCCAGCCATCATCTGTTTTGGCATTCACATCGGCTCCTTGGTTAATGAATTCTGTTGCTATATGCCAGTAATTATTCTGTATAGCTTGATGGAGTGGAGTATACCCACATCTCCCTTTAGCATTGAGTGTCAGCCCCGTGTTTTAAAAGAACTTTAAATATTCTTATGTTGTTAGGTTTTATAGTTACATTTTGCAAAGGCGTAAATCCATCATTATCTCGTGCATTCACATCAGCACCTCGCTTTAGAAGGTACGCAACAATAGATACCTTGTAGTAATTACAAAAAACATGCAATGGTGTAGAGCCATCGTTGGCTTTGGAATTGATGTCGGCTCCAGAACTCAACAAAGCTTTAGCTATACTGGAATCACAAACTAAATGCAATGGAGTAAAGCCATTTTTTGTCCTCAAATTGGGATTAGCTCCTTCCTTGAGAAGCTTTTGTACCATCATCATTTTACCTTTATTGCATGCTTCATGTATTACTGCCCATCCCTTATTACTTAGTGAAGCATTAATGTCAGATCTGTCCTCGAGCAATTCACTAATATAAGATGCATCATTTAATGTTGACTGGCCTTCCGACAATTCAGTATCGAGACTAGCTTTGTGTTTAACAAGAAGTTCTGCAATCTCTAGATGGCCATTTTTGCATGCGGAATTAAATAGTTTCCAGTACTCTGATTTAATATTAATAACAGCTTCACTCTTTAGAAGCAAACCCACCATTTCTATGTTTCCGTGTTTGACAGCCTGGGGTAGTGTCCATTCCTGGATATCTTCCTTTTTCTCATCAACTTCCCCTGTATTCAATACTCCAATTAGTGGCCAATTATTATTTTGAATATCATTACCAGTAATTGTTCCATCTTCTTCCTGAAATGTATAAAGAAAATTAATTCAAGGAATAGAGACACTTCTGAAATATTTTCTATTAACCTCATAAGACAAAAACTTACTAATTATATTAGATAGTAGTTCACTTTGGTTTATTTATCAATCTGAAAACAGCTAGTAGAGAATATTTCTGAACAAGGCTCCAACAAAAAAAAAGATGATCCATCTACTTTGATGAGGTCAAATACACAGGATTGACCCTACTGAGGTAATTTGCCTTGGCAAGATTATTCAAATCGCCCAGAAAAAAAAGCAATTCAGCCATGATATACTATGAAGAGCTCATCGTTTCTGCAATGGAAGTTAATCCAAAATAACCCAAATATCAGTTTCTAGTAACAAAAAAAAAAAAATTCAAACTAGCAAATTTTTTTTCAAGATACGTTAAGAGAAAAAAAAAGTTTTGCTGAATCCATAATTAAAAAACCACAACACTGAACTGATACATGTCAGTCACTATTATGTGATGTTTTCTAGAAGTGAATATCAATTTGTGAAAATGTAGTTGCTAAAGACGCTTTAATAGGCAAAAGAGATGCTCATTACAATGCAACTGAAAGAGCATGCAAATTGAAAAGGCAAGACAAAACCTGATGAAAAAATGGCACAGAAACAATAACATTCACCTTTGACTTATAACAATGTCTACCCCTTAATTGAATACATCCGTCTTTTTTCATGAAAGACAGTTATGGTCTTTCAACCCGACAGTTCATAATATAATGTTGCTAGTAGTCAAGCAACTTAGTTTCTATGGGATGAAACAATATCAGGTAGAGGATTGAATCAAATAGGCTTGCTCATTCACAAATCCCTACAGGATATCCCATCGAGTGTTAGGGAGATTACTTTTTGTTGAAAAAATAAAATTTATCATGTAAGTATTATGTTTTTATTTGCTATTCATAATTTAACTACTGTGAAAATAATAAATCACAAACTGGTTAGTGGTTACATTCATCTAAAATGTAACCCCGACTACAACCACTAAAATGAAAATAAATAATTTAAATTAAATTCAGCTAATAAGGGTGTGTAAAAAGAAAAATCTATTCTTAGGTACACCGCTGATGGTTTTAGAGGATTTCAATGAGTTTGTAGCCTCTTTGTAGCTTCTGAATCAAGAAAGATGGACGCTTATTTTAAAGAAATCTGACACTAATATCAAACTCTTTTTTTTTCTCAATGAGAAAATTCCACCACTATCTCAATCATGAATTAAAGATTATTACCAAATCCCAATCCCGATCAGTGCGGCTAAAAAAAAGGCCCTCATGGATTTGATTTCATTGATAGATAATCCATATCCATGAATTCTATAAAAATTTATTAAAAATAATTAACGGACAACTGTTAAGTAAAATAATTGTTTACAATACTTTTTAATAATATTATAATAAAATTTATTTTAAATAAGACAATTTTATATTTTAAACTGATAACCAGTGTTTTTGTATTATACTATCCACTCCTTGATACAAATTAAAACTTAAAATTTACTAATATTGTCCCAGGAGTTTTTATTTAATAAACGATAATTAGAGCTTCGGAGGATAATAATAATAGCCTTTATTGTACAATAAAATAATAACAGTAACTTCTTAAAAATTCAAACCTTTAAAATATAAGTAAAAAATCAGCTACTGCTGATGATACAAAAAATCATGAACGTTTGGAGCTTAAGTAAAAAAAACAATGGAATTAAAAAAAACATGTGAAAAATAAGGTACGTTATTATCAAAAGTGGTTAACTCATTATATTTAATTAAAAAATGTTCTATGCTGGAGTGTGGAAGGATCCCAAGATGGCATCTGGTATATTACTGTAACTATATTAACTTAATGGTGATAAGTGACAGCCTCTAGATTCCTCTAGATAATAACAATTCATAATGCTTTTCTAGAAAGAATGAACATCTTTGAAATGCAATCAGTAAGTCGATCAACTTTTGAATGATAAAATGTCAATTTTAAACTAAGTGATCACTAAACTTTGTCTGTTGACTGATATTTTGTCAGTACACACTGTTAAAATAATCAAGCTAAGTTAATTTTCCACTTCTTGTCAAGAGAATTTTAACTACATTTAAATTGCCAAACATTCTTGCCAAAGTAAGTGGTGTACAGCCATCTTTCAGTTTGGCATTGATGTCAGCACCATGTTCAAGAAGAAATTCTACAACATAATCGTCACCCCCCTTTATTGCCCAGTGCAATGGTGTGGTTAAGTTAAGCCCTTCAGCATTTATATTAGCTCCATGCCCAATAAGAATTTCTACTATATAAGAATAATTGCAAACAGCTGCTAGATGTAAAGGAGTCCAGCCATCATCTGATTTTAGATTTACATCAGCTCCATGCTCCAGAAATGTTTCTATTACAGACAGGGCTGGTTTCCGTATGGCTTGATGAAGTGGAGTCCACCCTCCTTTTCCTTTGGCATTGATGTCAGATCCATACTTTAGAAGTACTTCTGATGTTTTGGCAACTGTTACCCTATGTAGCGCTGTACATCTGTTATTATCTTGTGCTTTCACATCAGCACCTTGCTTTAAAAGAAATTTGACAACAGATACTCTATACACCGAAGCAGATGTATGGAGAGGTGTAGAACCATCTTCTGACTGTAAACTGATTACAGCTCCATTACTTACAAGTAATTGTGCCATGTCAGAATCATTAGCTAAATGCAATGGAGTAAACCCATTTTTCGCCCTCATATTTGCATTGACACCCCGCTCAAGAAGGAGTTTTGTCACTGCCTTGTGGCCTTTAAAGATTGCTTCATGTATTGCTGCCCATCCATTGTCAACTGTTAAAATATTAGGGTCAGCACCATTGTCCAATAGGAACTCGATAACTGGCAAGTTTGCATTGTTAATTGCCTGATAAAATGGAGTCCAACCTTTGTATGATAGCGTGTTGATATCGGCTCCACATTTGATGAGAAGTTCTGCGATTTTAAGGTGTCGATATTTGCATGCAATATAAAATGGTGTCCAATACTCCAACTTGTTATTCACATCAGCACCATGTTTCACTAACAATTCCACCATTTCTAAATTTCCTTGGATTACTGCCTGATGTAAAGGACTTAGATCTTTTTTTTTTTCATATGGACATTCATAGTCGCTATCAAAAATACCAAATTCATAAATATTGAGATCTGGATGACTATCGTCATACAGAAAAGAAACAACAGAACTATTCTTGCGATCGACCTCAGCACCTGCATTCAACAATAGTCTAGCACAATCAATTTTATTATTGCAGACAGCACAGTAAAGTGGAGTGTGGCCGGTGCTGTCTTTGAGGTCAAGAATTACTCGTTGATTCAGAAGTGCTTTAATTGCCTCTGTAGTACCATGGCAGACAGCAATATGAATAGGATAATCGCCTGATTTTGTTTTTTCATTTATATCGACCCCTTTTGAAATCAAAACTTCTATTAATGCTAAATTATTATTTCGGATAGCACTCTCCAAATTTATCTCGGCTTCTTCCTGAAATTTATAATAATGAATCATTTGTTAAGCAGTCCATCGCAAGTATTAAATCTATATATTTAATCTCTTATCCTATCTTCTGAGTCTGGGGGGATAAATAAAGAAAAAACTTAACAAATAAAAAAAATAAATAGGCAGTATGTTTATCTTTTGCTCTGAATCTGGTATATTTTGAAAGAGATATGGGAAAACCCCTTACAACTCAAATGAGACACTAAAACATGAATAAGAGATCTCAAAGTTCAGCACCATACATAAAATTATAACAAATTTTTTTTTCTCAAGTCCTCAGATATTTATTTTATTCATTGATGAATGTAATTTTATTGTGGTGACAATGTGGCTGCACGTCTGGGGGCTTGTTTTACTCATAAAACAATTTAATTGGGCTATTAGTACCACAGAGGTCAGATTGGAAATGTCTTTCCCATTGGTGTTTTAAATGACATTGCGGGTTTATCAGTAGTGTTGCAGTTGATAGAGTTTGTATGAAAGTTCCATGTGGAATGCTCTGAACTTCTGCTTGATTAAATTTTTAATGAATTTTAAGTTGATTTGTATAACGATTACTTAGGAATACAGTATTGACAGTTTGATATGTATCTTAAGAATATTATTTTATACTCGAATGTGATCAATCTCGGCATGTGAATTGAATGTAAAAATAAAATTAATATAAAGAGGTAGAAGATGCCTAGATTTAGCAAGTTAAAAAGTTAGAAGTTAGCAAAAGCTCCAGGAGGCAACTATCAGGTATTCTTAACTACTACAGTCTTGTCAGTTTGATATGTATCTTAAGATTATTGTGTTATATGTGATTGAGCCCGGCATGTGAATTGAATGTAAAAATAAAATTAATATTAAGAGGTAGAGGTTGCCTAGATTTTGCAAGTTAGAAGTTAGCACAAGCTCCAGGAGGCGACTATCAGGTAAATGATCCCCAGATAGGTACAGATGGATCCTTTATTGCCCATCATAAAGCAGGCCGAGATTGACAAGCCATAACCTTTTCGCTAGGCAGCCAGCTTGGAGAAGGTGTGAAGAGTACATCCCTAGTGTCCCCAGCTTGGTTGAATAAACCCACAAAGAGATATTCCTTAATACAAAAAGGTCATCCATAATACAAGAAAGGCCTCCTCCTTTCTGGGGAGGGAGTGGATCAAAAATGCTAGATATTAGTGTCTGTGAACGCAGCCAAAGCGGACTTCGTTTTTGGGCTAGGCCCAAAACGGACCAGGTTTCTGTGACGGGACCTATGAGGCGCTGAGGTCTGGATCTGGGCTTCCTCATCTTTAGAAGCTACCACAGCAATAAGTAAGAAATATTATATATATTTGAAGCTTTTCATCATTCATATTCATATCTAATTTAATAATTTTCCATTAAAACATTTTTAAACATTTGTAATAAAATACATTGTATATCAATTTCTATTTTATATAATCGAATCCCTTCCCTTTGTTAATAACATTAATTTATTAAAGTAAATTACTTTGGGTTTAGATTCCAATCGGGACAATGGAAAATTAATTGAATATTTTCAGTAAAGTAGAATTCGGTGTAACTTCACATAAATGCCATAAGGTCAGAATTAGATGGACAAATCAAATCTGTTAGTAGTTGAATAGTTAGATGGCATCCCTGTAAATCAAATATTCTAATTATCCAACTCGAGCATAACAGTGTGGCATTTTCGGAGGAGTGAGGTAAATCTATAAAAGGAAAATGTATTCCTAGCAAAGATACACCCTTATATATTGCTTTATAGTTTGTGTATTCAGATACAGTTGTTTATCAAATATATTAGTGTATCGACATGTGGTAAGTATCCACTAAAATGAAAATCTCCGATCACCGAACATAGCAATTAATAATAGTCTAAATACAGTATAGGTAATTTATACACCATAATTAAATTTGAATTAACAACCCTAAAAATTGAATGATAATAACAAAAATATTTAATAACCACAATTCAGAAAAATTATGTCCAAATTGGTGTCACCTCGCTTATAGCCTCGATTTGATTTATCTCCTCCAAACTCAAAATCAAAAATACCCAATGTAACAGCCACTATAACTGTAGCCAATGTAACCACACCCATAATTGCCACACAAAATTCTCCTTGCTATTTTCTATTGCAGAAGAACCACATACGTCTTAAATCAAAATAAAGGAAACTTCATGAGTATATTTTAAGCCATTTGGACCGTGGATATGGAAATCTTTACAATAATATTATTTAATGATTAATAATTAATGAATATTATTAACAAAATTACCTTTGAGATAACACTGGAATTTGGAGGGGTTTGACTGGTAGTAGGTGTTTTCATTTTATCTTCAGAAATCTATAACCACAAAGAACTTTCAATTACAAGTTTTCATGTTTATTGGTTTTGTTGGAGTACAATATACAGCAATCATCTGTATGGGAAATCTTACAAATTGGAAATATAAAGAAATTTACCAGATTATTTATGAATCCCAAAGCTGTGTCATCACCACTTTCAATAAAGTATTTTTTCAAGTTGTACTTAAGTTCAAGCCCAGAGAAAACTTGCAAGATTTGCTTATTGATCTGGAGTACACCCTTAGAGACAAGTTGCGCCAAGCGTGATACAGCAGTTATTATGTCCTCTTTTGCGAAGGAAAATTCGTCTTTTAACCAGTTTTCTAAAGTTGTGAATTTCCCCCGGTACAGCTCGGAGAAAATCTGCATCGCTGAAGCAAAAAGTGCCAGGTCTTTTTCAATTAATGAATAGAGCATCACTAGGGAAAGCTTTTGATCACAATGCAACGTATCGATAGCTAATGAAGTTTGTTTGGTGTTATAGTTAAACATTTGCTCGACAGCTATTTTAAATTTTTCACTTAGCGACTTTCCACACATATCAGTAAATTTTTGTACACTGCAGTGTAGTTCCTGTTGATCGAGTTGAAAGGCCATCTCTAATCTAAAAAAATACGTCATAAATTGTAAAATTCTATATACAATCTAATCAACACAGTCCCAATAATAAATAATTACAAGTTAAACAGATACTGATTTTGTATATGTAACATTTATGTAGATTCACCTGAGGATCTATAATTATATATAATTATCTGTAAATTTAAAGGGGCTATGAAAAAAAAAAAATTATGTTATTACAACAATATATTTTTTTCTTATTTAAAAAAAAATCTAAGTCAAGCGAGATCAATTAAAGGTTATGACAATTTTAATGACTTCTTATAATTATAACCCACTGAAGTCCCAAAATGTATTACATATATTAATAAGTATATTGAGATTTTTTCATATTCTAGAGTCTTTAAGTACTATAAAAAGATACTGTAAGTATTAGCCAACTATTATAGGCAATACTCGTGTAAAACAACTTTGTGATTTTTAATTACACTTTAGTAATTATAGACTCTGGAATGTAAAAAAAATCTATCTGTTAGGAAAAGTTACATAAAATTTTGCAATCTGAGCACAAATTTGTCATGATGGGAAAAATTTTATGTTTTAATTATAAGTGATTGATTAATTTCTTAATGGTCATTATTTTGCTTTTATCTTTAGCATCTTTGGTTCATCATGTTAAACTCCATGCAAAATATCATCCCTGGAACATCAAACTTGGGGTGGAAAAAATTGGGAATACACTTTTGATGATAGTTAAAATAACTTTTCCAAACACATATTGCACATTATTAATTATTAAATAATTTAATAATGATCCTAAAATATTTTTCACGAGCAGGTTTTATTTTTAGCATCAACAGACCATCAAATGGAACTATCAAGCCTCTAAAAAAAAAAGAATGGTCGAGTTAAAACTGTGAACACAATAATAATTCAGGCAATCTGGTGGCAATTGGAAAGGGTAACTTTTAAGAGCCGTGAATATTTTATAGCCATGATATATTTAAAAAATAAAATAAAACATTACGGATTTAACCACAACTGGCCTCAATTTGAGATTTCAACCCTTACTAAAACAGGAATGCATGAGAAAAATATGCTCCTTTACATTTGTATCTCTGGCCAACTTTGGGGGAAATCTTTTAATTGCAGATAGTTTTTTTTATAATTGTTTCCCTTAATATGAAAATGATTTCATTATAATTAAAACTTTTAAACAGATCAATGTCATCTTAAAAACAAGCAATATCTCTTTAGTAAATAGTGTTATCATGGGAAGTGAACAAATCAGGATAAATTTTGCTTATTGCATAGTTTTAAAACAATTTAAATAAGCTTTAATTTATTTAAATGAAGGCAATTTTACAAGAGCATGATAAAGTAACATTATAAAGTGAAAAAAGTACATACTTACTCAGGAAACCAATTTCTTCTCCAAGTGTAAGGGTTGCATTATAGAACGAAATGGGTTTTAATATACTTGACAGTTGTCAAATTGAATGCAACAGTTGATAACAAAGCATAGAGGAATGAAATCGACTGATATGGGAGTTTACTTTCACAGCGAATCGAAAAGCATTCCTGAACGATTAGCTCTTTACATTTTCCTGTATTACGCATTGTTTAAACATTTCAAGAGATCATCCAAAAGGTAGGGCTAGGCGATACTTGAAGTGGAATGGATGAAATTTGTGTTGAATTTTATTGTGGGATATTGTTCCTTTAGAATATCCACTTTGAACATTTAAATGGCCTAAAAAACTTAATTATATATTTTATTCTTTCAAATTACGTTAGGATGGATTTCTTTACTTGAACAATATTCTCTACCATGGAACCCTAAATGAAAAGAAAGCAAGGAAAACATTTAAATTATCATAACTCCTGCCGAAGCGTAATAGAAAGATAAATAAATAAATTTTAAAATAAGTTATTAAAGGAGTTCGTTCTTGGAGAGATAGTTGTCAATTTAGATATGAGTGGATCTGTGAGCTCAGTGTCAAGTGAAGTGGTTTCGGGTAGTAGTATCATGCCCCCCCCCCCAAATAAACAAGACGTTAAACTTATGTTATAGGCTTACTGCTTAAAATTCATAGTGTTGATTACATGTAAATATTCTGATAATAATAAAATTGTCTATCTATATGTGAGTGGACTGCCTATTAGTTTATCGGCTTAATTTATGAAAGAAAGATGTCGAAACGTCACCCATTAATAAATTATATGAAATTATACATCACATTATCATCAACTTTGTGTTAAATGTTTTCCTTTCTTTCTTTTCATTTAGGGTTCCAAGGTAGAAAATATTTTTCATGTAAAGAAATCCATCCTAACTTAATTTGAAAGAATAAAATATATCATTAAGTTTTTAAGCCATTTAAATGTTCAAAGTCGATATTCCATTTATATCCGATATTTTACTTCTAGCTAGGAGGGAGATATTTTATCATGCTTCATATGTTATTTACATGATTACTGAGGGAGTGGTCTGATGTTAGTGAATAGACTCGAAAATGGAAGTTATAAGTGTGTTGAGTTTTGTTTTCTATCTATTGAAATAGGTGCGAATTTTCTCCATTCGTGCCTGTAATCTATTAATTATTGTGCCTGTTCATCTGATCCTGTATATATATATATTGTAACATTCATGATATTTGAGCATATCATGGCCAGGAACCTTCACAGATGTGACCAGATGGTAAGCATCTTCCCTTATGCTCTTAGGAGTGGGGATGAGATAAAGAGTCAGTCTTAGCACGACCGCCGAGGTGAGCGGATTCTCATCAAGCTCCCGAGCTGGCATACAGGAAGAGAGAAGAAGAACCAAGAGCAGACAGTAATGTTGATTGGATTATACGGAGATCATCGATTGGGTGATATTAATATTGTTTTTACTATGGATCCATTAAAAGAAATTGAGCTCAAATTTCATGTTTTGTGTAATTAGTAGTAAATATCCTAATTTAAAAGGAATTGAATATTTTTTTATATACTTTTTGTCAGCACTCTGTATAATTATAATTATTTGTTATAACCATCTTATTTGAATATATTTCACAATTCCTAGTTTCTCAATTTATTAATAACTAGAACATTAGCCTTGAGATCGGGCGATTCAATCGGGATAAATTCCTATGTCAAAGACATAAAACAATTTGAATTAAAGATCTCATGACGGACCTGCCAAATTAGTTAAGGTAAATTGATCTAATAAATTAGAAAAAGAAATGGTAAAAAATGAGGTAGGTTTCAATGGGGGCCGCTCCGGGATTAATTTCAAAATTCTAAAGAAACCAAAGGAATTGTGAGGTATTGCATGTTAGAATAATAACTAGAACTAACCACTAATAGTTTATATTTTTTCTCATAATTTTACGTTTGTTAAACATACACGAACACAAATATGTCCGGGTCAGATTCAGGTATACTACCCACGGTTGGCTCAAACGCAGCCTCTAAAGGAGACCCCCCAGCCCCCGAACCCACGATAAATCATCCCACGATGTTGCAACAACTGCTTGCCCAAATAAACAGTCAATTTACGCGCTTAGAGAAAATAATAAAGAAATAAACGAAAAATTAAACAGTCAAAGTAACGCGCTTAAAGAAAATAATAAAGAAATAAACGAAAAATTAAACAGTCAAAGTAACGCGCTAAAAGAAAATAATAAAGAAATAAACGAAAAATTAAACAGTCAATGTAACGCGCTTAAAGAAAATAATAAAGAAATAAACGAAAAATTAAACAGTCAAAGTAACGCGCTTAAAGAAAATAATAAAGAAATAAACGAAAAATTAAACAGTCAAAGTAACGCGCTTAAAGAAAATAATAAAGAAATAAACGAAAAATTAAACGGTCAAAGTAACGCGCTTAAAGAAAATAATAAAGAAATAAACGAAAAATTAAACAGTCAAAGTAACGCGCTTAAAGAAAATAATAAAGAAATAAACGAAAAATTAAACAGTCAAAGTAACGCGCTTAAAGAAAATAATAAAGAAATAAACGAAAAATTAAACAGTCAATGTAACGCGCTTAAAGAAAATAATAAAGAAATAAACGAAAAATTAAACAGTCAAAGTAACGCGCTTAAAGAAAATAATAAAGAAATAAACGAAAAATTAAACAGTCAAAGTAACGCGCTTAAAGAAAATAATAAAGAAATAAACGAAAAATTAAACAGTCAAAGTAACGCGCTTAAAGAAAATAATAAAGAAATAAACGAAAAATTAAACAGTCAAAGTAACGCGCTTAAAGAAAATAATAAAGAAATAAACGAAAAATTAAACAGTCAAAGTAACGCGCTTAAAGAAAATAATAAAGAAATAAACGAAAAATTAAACAGTCAAAGTAACGCGCTTAAAGAAAATAATAAAGAAATAAACGAAAAATTAAACGGTCAAAGTAACGCGCTTAAAGAAAATAATAAAGAAATAAACGAAAAATTAAACAGTCAAAGTAACGCGCTTAAAGAAAATAATAAAGAAATAAACGAAAAATTAAACAGTCAATGTAACGCGCTTAAAGAAAATAATAAAGAAATAAACGAAAAATTAAACAGTCAAAGTAACGCGCTTAAAGAAAATAATAAAGAAATAAACGAAAAATTAAACAGTCAAAGTAACGCGCTTAAAGAAAATAATAAAGAAATAAACGAAAAATTAAACAGTCAAAGTAACGCGCTTAAAGAAAATAATAAAGAAATAAACGAAAAATTAATCAGTCAATGTAACGCGCTTAAAGAAAATAATAAAGAAATAAACGAAAAATTAAACGGTCAAAGTAACGCGCTTAAAGAAAATAATAAAGAAATAAACGAAAAATTAAACGGTCAAAGTAACGCGCTTAAAGAAAATAATAAAGAAATAAACGAAAAATTAAACAGTCAAAGTAACGCGCTTAAAGAAAATAATAAAGAAATAAACGAAAAATTAAACAGTCAAAGTAACGCGCTTAAAGAAAATAATAAAGAAATAAACGAAAAATTAAACAGTCAAAGTAACGCGCTTAAAGAAAATAATAAAGAAATAAACGAAAAATTAAACAGTCAATGTAACGCGCTTAAAGAAAATAATAAAGAAATAAACGAAAAATTAAACAGTCAAAGTAACGCGCTTAAAGAAAATAATAAAGAAATAAACGAAAAATTAAACAGTCAAAGTAACGCGCTTAAAGAAAATAATAAAGAAATAAACGAAAAATTAAACAGTCAAAGTAACGCGCTTAAAGAAAATAATAAAGAAATAAACGAAAAATTAAACAGTCAATGTAACGCGCTTAAAGAAAATAATAAAGAAATAAACGAAAAATTAAACAGTCAAAGTAACGCGCTTAAAGAAAATAATAAAGAAATAAACGAAAAATTAAACAGTCAAAGTAACGCGCTTAAAGAAAATAATAAAGAAATAAACGAAAAATTAAACAGTCAAAGTAACGCGCTTAAAGAAAATAATAAATAAATAAACGAAAAATTAAACAGTCAAAGTAACGCGCTTAAAGAAAATAATAAAGAAATAAACGAAAAATTAAACGGTCAAAGTAACGCGCTTAAAGAAAATAATAAAGAAATAAACGAAAAATTAAACGGTCAAAGTAACGCGCTTAAAGAAAATAATAAAGAAATAAACGAAAAATTAAACAGTCAAAGTAACGCGCTTAAAGAAAATAATAAAGAAATAAACGAAAAATTAAACAGTCAAAGTAACGCGCTTAAAGAAAATAATAAAGAAATAAACGAAAAATTAAACAGTCAAAGTAACGCGCTTAAAGAAAATAATAAAGAAATAAACGAAAAATTAAACAGTCAATGTAACGCGCTTAAAGAAAATAATAAAGAAATAAACGAAAAATTAAACAGTCAAAGTAACGCGCTTAAAGAAAATAATAAAGAAATAAACGAAAAATTAAACAGTCAAAGTAACGCGCTTAAAGAAAATAATAAAGAAATAAACGAAAAATTAAACAGTCAAAGTAACGCGCTTAAAGAAAATAATAAAGAAATAAACGAAAAATTAAACAGTCAAAGTAACGCGCTTAAAGAAAATAATAAAGAAATAAACGAAAAATTAAACAGTCAAAGTAACGCGCTTAAAGAAAATAATAAAGAAATAAACGAAAAATTAAACAATCAAAGTAACGCGCTTAAAGAAAATAATAAAGAAATAAACGAAAAATTAAACAGTCAAAGTAACGCGCTTAAAGAAAACAATAAAGAAATAAACGAAAAATTAAACGGTCAATGTAACGCGCTTAAAGAAAATAATAAAGAAATAAACGAAAAATTAAACAGTCAAAGTAACGCGCTTAAAGAAAATAATAAAGAAATAAACGAAAAATTAAACAGTCAAAGTAACGCGCTTAAAGAAAATAATAAAGAAATAAACGAAAAATTAAACAGTCAAAGTAACGCGCTTAAAGAAAATAATAAAGAAATAAACGAAAAATTAAACAGTCAAAGTAACGCGCTTAAAGAAAATAATAAAGAAATAAACGAAAAATTAAACAGTCAAAGTAACGCGCTTAAAGAAAATAATAAAGAAATAAACGAAAAATTAAACAGTCAATGTAACGCGCTTAAAGAAAATAATAAAGAAATAAACGAAAAATTAAACAGTCAAAGTAACGCGCTTAAAGAAAATAATAAAGAAATAAACGAAAAATTAAACAGTCAAAGTAACGCGCTTAAAGAAAATAATAAAGAAATAAACGAAAAATTAAACAGTCAAAGTAACGCGCTTAAAGAAAATAATAAAGAAATAAACGAAAAATTAAACGGTCAAAGTAACGCGCTTAAAGAAAATAATAAAGAAATAAACGAAAAATTAAACAGTCAAAGTAACGCGCTTAAAGAAAATAATAAAGAAATAAACGAAAAATTAAACAGTCAATGTAACGCGCTTAAAGAAAATAATAAAGAAATAAACGAAAAATTAAACAGTCAAAGTAACGCGCTTAAAGAAAATAATAAAGAAATAAACGAAAAATTAAACAGTCAAAGTAACGCGCTTAAAGAAAATAATAAAGAAATAAACGAAAAATTAAACAGTCAAAGTAACGCGCTTAAAGAAAATAATAAAGAAATAAACGAAAAATTAAACAGTCAAAGTAACGCGCTTAAAGAAAATAATAAAGAAATAAACGAAAAATTAAACGGTCAAAGTAACGCGCTTAAAGAAAATAATAAAGAAATAAACGAAAAATTAAACGGTCAAAGTAACGCGCTTAAAGAAAATAATAAAGAAATAAACGAAAAATTAAACAGTCAAAGTAACGCGCTTAAAGAAAATAATAAAGAAATAAACGAAAAATTAAACAGTCAAAGTAACGCGCTTAAAGAAAATAATAAAGAAATAAACGAAAAATTAAACAGTCAAAGTAACGCGCTTAAAGAAAATAATAAAGAAATAAACGAAAAATTAAACAGTCAATGTAACGCGCTTAAAGAAAATAATAAAGAAATAAACGAAAAATTAAACAGTCAAAGTAACGCGCTTAAAGAAAATAATAAAGAAATAAACGAAAAATTAAACAGTCAAAGTAACGCGCTTAAAGAAAATAATAAAGAAATAAACGAAAAATTAAACAGTCAAAGTAACGCGCTTAAAGAAAATAATAAAGAAATAAACGAAAAATTAAACAGTCAAAGTAACGCGCTTAAAGAAAATAATAAAGAAATAAACGAAAAATTAAACAGTCAAAGTAACGCGCTTAAAGAAAATAATAAAGAAATAAACGAAAAATTAAACAATCAAAGTAACGCGCTTAAAGAAAATAATAAAGAAATAAACGAAAAATTAAACAGTCAAAGTAACGCGCTTAAAGAAAATAATAAAGAAATAAACGAAAAATTAAACGGTCAATGTAACGCGCTTAAAGAAAATAATAAAGAAATAAACGAAAAATTAAACAGTCAAAGTAACGCGCTTAAAGAAAATAATAAAGAAATAAACGAAAAATTAAACAGTCAAAGTAACGCGCTTAAAGAAAATAATAAAGAAATAAACGAAAAATTAAACAGTCAAAGTAACGCGCTTAAAGAAAATAATAAAGAAATAAACGAAAAATTAAACAGTCAAAGTAACGCGCTTAAAGAAAATAATAAAGAAATAAACGAAAAATTAAACAGTCAAAGTAACGCGCTTAAAGAAAATAATAAAGAAATAAACGAAAAATTAAACAGTCAATGTAACGCGCTTAAAGAAAATAATAAAGAAATAAACGAAAAATTAAACAGTCAAAGTAACGCGCTTAAAGAAAATAATAAAGAAATAAACGAAAAATTAAACAGTCAAAGTAACGCGCTTAAAGAAAATAATAAAGAAATAAACGAAAAATTAAACAGTCAAAGTAACGCGCTTAAAGAAAATAATAAAGAAATAAACGAAAAATTAAACAGTCAAAGTAACGCGCTTAAAGAAAATAATAAAGAAATAAACGAAAAATTAAACAGTCAATGTAACGCGCTTAAAGAAAATAATAAAGAAATAAACGAAAAATTAAACAGTCAATGTAACGCGCTTAAAGAAAATAATAAAGAAATAAACGAAAAATTAAACAGTCAAAGTAACGCGCTTAAAGAAAATAATAAAGAAATAAACGAAAAATTAAACAGTCAAAGTAACGCGCTTAAAGAAAATAATAAAGAAATAAACGAAAAATTAAACAGTCAATGTTACGCGCTTAAAGAAAGTAATAAAGAAATAAACGAAAAATTAAACAGTCAAAGTAACGCGCTTAAAGAAAATAATAAAGAAATAAACGAAAAATTAAACAGTCAAAGTAACGCGCTTAAAGAAAATAATAAAGAAATAAACGAAAAATTAAACAGTCAAAGTAACGCGCTTAAAGAAAATAATAAAGAAATAAACGAAAAATTAAACAGTCAAAGTAACGCGCTTAAAGAAAATAATAAAGAAATAAACGAAAAATTAAACAGTCAAAGTAACGCGCTTAAAGAAAATAATAAAGAAATAAACGAAAAATTAAACAGTCAATGTAACGCGCTTAAAGAAAATAATAAAGAAATAAACGAAAAATTAAACAGTCAAAGTAACGCGCTTAAAGAAAATAATAAAGAAATAAACGAAAAATTAAACAGTCAATGTAACGCGCTTAAAGAAAATAATAAAGAAATAAACGAAAAATTAAACAGTCAATGTAACGCGCTTAAAGAAAATAATAAAGAAATAAACGAAAAATTAAACAGTCAATGTAACGCGCTTAAAGAAAATAATAAAGAAATAAACGAAAAATTAAACAGTCAAAGTAACGCGCTTAAAGAAAATAATAAAGAAATAAACGAAAAATTAAACAGTCAAAGTAACGCGCTTAAAGAAAATAATAAAGAAATAAACGAAAAATTAAACAGTCAAAGTAACGCGCTTAAAGAAAATAATAAAGAAATAAACGAAAAATTAAACGGTCAAAGTAACGCGCTTAAAGAAAATAATAAAGAAATAAACGAAAAATTAAACAGTCAAAGTAACGCGCTTAAAGAAAATAATAAAGAAATAAACGAAAAATTAAACAGTCAAAGTAACGCGCTTAAAGAAAATAATAAAGAAATAAACGAAAAATTAAACAGTCAAAGTAACGCGCTTAAAGAAAATAATAAAGAAATAAACGAAAAATTAAACAGTCAAAGTAACGCGCTTAAAGAAAATAATAAAGAAATAAACGAAAAATTAAACAGTCAAAGTAACGCGCTTAAAGAAAATAATAAAGAAATAAACGAAAAATTAAACAGTCAATGTAACGCGCTTAAAGAAAATAATAAAGAAATAAACGAAAAATTAAACAGTCAAAGTAACGCGCTTAAAGAAAATAATAAAGAAATAAACGAAAAATTAAACAGTCAAAGTAACGCGCTTAAAGAAAATAATAAAGAAATAAACGAAAAATTAAACAGTCAAAGTAACGCGCTTAAAGAAAATAATAAAGAAATAAACGAAAAATTAAACAATCAAAGTAACGCGCTTAAAGAAAATAATAAAGAAATAAACGAAAAATTAAACAGTCAAAGTAACGCGCTTAAAGAAAATAATAAAGAAATAAACGAAAAATTAAACGGTCAATGTAACGCGCTTAAAGAAAATAATAAAGAAATAAACGAAAAATTAAACAGTCAAAGTAACGCGCTTAAAGAAAATAATAAAGAAATAAACGAAAAATTAAACAGTCAAAGTAACGCGCTTAAAGAAAATAATAAAGAAATAAACGAAAAATTAAACAGTCAAAGTAACGCGCTTAAAGAAAATAATAAAGAAATAAACGAAAAATTAAACAGTCAAAGTAACGCGCTTAAAGAAAATAATAAAGAAATAAACGAAAAATTAAACAGTCAAAGTAACGCGCTTAAAGAAAATAATAAAGAAATAAACGAAAAATTAAACAGTCAATGTAACGCGCTTAAAGAAAATAATAAAGAAATAAACGAAAAATTAAACAGTCAAAGTAACGCGCTTAAAGAAAATAATAAAGAAATAAACGAAAAATTAAACAGTCAAAGTAACGCGCTTAAAGAAAATAATAAAGAAATAAACGAAAAATTAAACAGTCAAAGTAACGCGCTTAAAGAAAATAATAAAGAAATAAACGAAAAATTAAACAGTCAAAGTAACGCGCTTAAAGAAAATAATAAAGAAATAAACGAAAAATTAAACAGTCAATGTAACGCGCTTAAAGAAAATAATAAAGAAATAAACGAAAAATTAAACAGTCAATGTTACGCGCTTAAAGAAAATAATAAAGAAATAAACGAAAAATTAAACAGTCAAAGTAACGCGCTTAAAGAAAATAATAAAGAAATAAACGAAAAATTAAACAGTCAAAGTAACGCGCTTAAAGAAAATAATAAAGAAATAAACGAAAAATTAAACAGTCAATGTTACGCGCTTAAAGAAAGTAATAAAGAAATAAACGAAAAATTAAACAGTCAAAGTAACGCGCTTAAAGAAAATAATAAAGAAATAAACGAAAAATTAAACAGTCAAAGTAACGCGCTTAAAGAAAATAATAAAGAAATAAACGAAAAATTAAACAGTCAAAGTAACGCGCTTAAAGAAAATAATAAAGAAATAAACGAAAAATTAAACAGTCAAAGTAACGCGCTTAAAGAAAATAATAAAGAAATAAACGAAAAATTAAACAGTCAAAGTAACGCGCTTAAAGAAAATAATAAAGAAATAAACGAAAAATTAAACAGTCAATGTAACGCGCTTAAAGAAAATAATAAAGAAATAAACGAAAAATTAAACAGTCAAAGTAACGCGCTTAAAGAAAATAATAAAGAAATAAACGAAAAATTAAACAGTCAATGTAACGCGCTTAAAGAAAATAATAAAGAAATAAACGAAAAATTAAACAGTCAATGTAACGCGCTTAAAGAAAATAATAAAGAAATAAACGAAAAATTAAACAGTCAATGTAACGCGCTTAAAGAAAATAATAAAGAAATAAACGAAAAATTAAACAGTCAAAGTAACGCGCTTAAAGAAAATGATAAAGAAATAAACGAAAAATTAAACAGTCAAAGTAACGCGCTTAAAGAAAATAATAAAGAAATAAACGAAAAATTAAACAGTCAATGTAACGCGCTTAAAGAAAATAATAAAGAAATAAACGAAAAATTAAACAGTCAATGTAACGCGCTTAAAGAAAATAATAAAGAACAAAAAGAGTTGAGCGGGAAGTTTGATCACTTAAGGGAAGAACTAAAATCGGAAATATCGGCTAAATTCGAACAATGTTCCACGGATGTAAACGATAAATTAGATAGACAATTACAGATTTGTGAGGAGAGAATACTCCAAGGAAATGATAATTTAAATTCAAAATTAAATGAAGAAATCAATAAAAGGGACCAGGAAATTCTTGAAGTCCAAACATCAATTTCGAACCTCAACGATAAATTAGACCGAGAAGTCGAGAGGATCAATAGCCAATATAATTATTTTCGTACCGATTTCGATAGCAAAATAATTTCAATGCAACAGGAAATTTCATTGATTCCCAGGAAAATCGAAGACGGCATAAAAACAGTTGGGAAGCAAATTCAACCGAGAGGACCGGATAAGCATGCCCTACCCCGTTTCGAAGGAACTCAGCAAAGACATCCGCCCATGTCGGAATACGTGGAACCCTCTCAAGATCAGTCAGTTACCCAAGATATAAAAAGGGACTTTGATGACAAATTTTATTTCGAAAATTTCAATAGCGACTTACCACAAAGTTTTATAAAAAATTTAACTCAAGCTTATTATCTGTACGGCAAATACCGAGATCTTCATACTTTTATCTCGCAACACTTGAAAGGTCTTGGCCCTCGATTGGTTCATTACACAAAAACCTTTTATAGATAATTTTCAGGATTTTATAGAAACATTTAATAAACAATTCCATGGCAACAGCTATGACACCCTCGTAGCTAGGGAGTTAGACTCGAAAAGGTACGCGGATTTTCAACACATGAATACAACTACGTATTTTGCAAAACTAGTTGCTCGTGCCCATGAATGCATCCGACCTTACGATGAAAGTTATTTATGCAACCGCCTATGTTATCACTTTGGACCAACGGTCGAACTAAGCGTCAAAATTCAAGGAATCGCCACGTTTTCATCATTTTTATCACTATTAATGAATTTTGGAGAGGATTTCATTCGATCAGAAATTAGGCGAGAAAGTAGTAAAAATAAAAATTTCAATAGGCCAGAATATAAGATATATATATATATGTTATGGCTAGTGGCAAGAAATTGTTAAGCCTAATACCACATGGCCTAGTGTAAACAAAGCCTGGGTTGATAGAGGATGAGAACAGAATAAAGCCAGTTAACAATCGAACCTGTGTGCATTATTATCATCTTTGATCGTCTACAGCCGGGAGACGATAACTGGTGCCGAAACCCGGGAGCTAACGAGTGTTATGATAAAACGACACGTGAGGCAACTAATTTTTTATCGCTTTTGCTTTACTTTCTGCTTCTTAATCTCTTTCCGTTTTTTTTTCTTTGTCATCCTTTTAATCAGGGAAAATGGTAGAGTTACGGCCGGCAGCCTTCGAAGTGCCGCCTCCGTTACCGAGCGAAACGTTGCCGGAAGTTCATTCAAACTCCCTCGCCTGGATGAAGTTGCAAGCAGCGACGTCGCACGACCTAAGAAGGACGATATTTGACCTGGAGAAATTCTCTGGAGAGCTGGGTGAGTTAAATCACTTCATTAAAGGGGGTGATAGAATTATGGAGAGAGTAGAAGCGAAGACAAACGAAGGCCTACTAGACCCAGGGGATGCGAAATCGATAAAAGCATACCTAGTGTGTCGTATAAAAAGAAAAGTATTGAACCTGATACAGGCGGATGAGGTCACCCCATGGGTCGTGGTGAAGGAACGATTGAAGAAGGCTTACGGAGGAGGCCGTTGGACACCGAAAGAAGATATATTTCAAATGTTTAGGGAAATGCGACATCCGGGTCAAACGAAAGGCCAATACGCCGGGGAACTGTTGGCGCGGTTCAACAATATTACCCAAAAGATGAGGTAAACGATTAACCTGGCGGAAGTAGAAGCCAGGATGGCCTTCTTGGCGACCATTCTGAAAGTACAGCTAGCCAGGGAGAAGGGCAAGCGGGATAACTTACCGGGGGACCGATCGTTCGTGGAATGCGCCCAAGATATGATGGATGTTAGCGCCCGTGAAGAGGAAGGCAAACAGGGAGTTGAGGAGAGAGGTTGTTTCAAGGTGACATACCGTAGACCTAGAATGCCGCAGCAGATTTAGAAAAGAAGGGAGCCACCGAACGTTGAAAGAAAAAGGACGATGGCAGAAGGGAGGAGGCCAGGCCAAGGAATACCTAGAACCGGAGTAAGGAGGGAGGAACGGCGATGCCACGGATGTGGGAGAGTCGGGGACCTGATGGCGCAGTGTCCGCGCACGAAATGCTTCGAATGTGGGATAGAAGGGCACCTCGCCAGGCAGTGTCCGTACCTTTACAGAAGAGCGGAGAGGTATCGGCCAGAACCTATGGAAGTAAATGCACAGGGGGTGTGGGGGAGAAATAGGGCCCCCTCCGAATCATCGAAAACGTCGGGAGCCTCAGAGACGGAGGAAGTAGAGGATGAACCCGGGATCAGCAGAGGCGACAGAGGAGAGGATAGCAGGGGCCACGGAAGGGGCAGGTGGCAGAGCGCGGACGTGGAAAGAAAAATACAAGCGGCGGCCTGAGGAGCGGGCTGGCAGAGGGGTGACCGCACGTTAACAAATTATAGTATGAGTGGAAATTACTGCGGTATACCCATTATCCGAGTGGTGAGAGGGGTGAGGTGTCTGGTTGACACAGGGAGCTCCTGTACTATCCTAAGCAGAACGGCGGCGAGAAAATTATGCGCCGAGGGGAGGGCGTCGCAGAACCGACCGTGTGGGAGGGTATTGCGAAGTAGAAGGCGAAATAGCGATGGGGTTGGCTAGATGGACGGATAAGGAGAGGGAAATGACGAAACATGTGGTGGAAAAGATGCCACGCGAATACGAGGGGATTATAGGGTGTGACCTCCTGGGAAAAGTAGGAGCAAAGGTGAGGTGCAGAGAAGGGGTGTGGTATGAGGACCCTGGAGGTCGGAAAGGAGCAAATAGGAGCAGTCAAGCGAGAGGACGACTGGGAAAAGGACATTAGGGAGGAATACGCCAACATTTTCTTCAAAGAGGGGGATAAACTTGGTGTAACGGGGGAGGCGGTACACGAGATACCGCTCAAACAGGACCGTGTCACGTATGTTAAGGAAAGGAGATACCCGCAAGCGCTGAGACTGCATATCAGGGGGGAGATAGAGGAGTTGAAGGGGCAGGGAATCGTAGTTGACAGCACATCTCCATACAATAGCACTCTGTGGGCCGTAAAAAAGAAAAGAGTAGTCGGAGAAGAAAAGTACCGAGTGGTCATCGACTACAGGAAACAGAATGAGAATACCATCGACGAAGAATACCGCATTCCTCGATTCGAGGACATTCTCGACCGACTAAGTGGAGCAACGATATTCATCACACTCGACCTTAAGGCGGGATATCATCAAATACAGATGCATAAGAGAGATCAGCACAAGACGGCGTTCACATTTGAACGCGGGCACTATGAGTTCACCAGAATGCCTTCCGGGCTAAAGAATGTGCCGGTCACGTTCCAAAGATTAATGGACGAACTCTTGAGGGGCAGCGAGGAATCGTACTGCCAGATATATATGGACGATCTCCTAGTTTTCAGCCGAAGCAAGGAAGAACATCAAAAGCACTTGATACAGGTGTTCCAAAGGATCAGGAAATTCGGTCTGATAAATCGCTTGTTGGCCTAGCACAAGTAAGATTTCTGGGCCATATCATCACAAGAGAGGGAGTGCAACCCGATCGGAGCAAAGTCATGACCATTCCGAAGGACGTCAAAGGAATCCGGCGCCTTCTCGGATCACTAAACTATTACCTAGGTTTGTATATAATAAACTAGGTTCGTACCGGAAATGGCAGAATGTCTCGTCCCGATCAATAATCTACTCAGGAAGGGACAGAAGGTCAATATCACCCCAGAGATGGAGAACAACATTCGGCGGTGCATGGAACGGTTACAGGGGGAGCCTATCCTCGCCTTCCTGGATTTCGCACTCCCGTTTACCATTACCACGGACGCAAGTGAATACGCGTTGGGGGCGGTACTCTCACAAGATCGAGATGGAGGAGAGAGACCGATCGCATACGCTAGCAGGCGCCTTGGGGACACCGAGATCAGGTATAGCGTGCTTGAACGGGAACTGCTGGGAATCGTATGGGCGATAGAGCACTTCCGTCCCTACGTCTTCGAAAGGCGATTTAGGGTCAAAACGGACCACCGACCCCTACAATAGGTGGGGAAGCTGAAGGAGTCGTCGGCGCGCATAACCCGATGGAAGGAATTTCTTAGCCAGTATACGATGGATATCGTATACAAGCCAGGACATAATTAATGATAAGAAGCGCCAAATCATTTGGATCACAAAGGCTGCTTAAGACCAAGTATAGCAAGTACGGCCGTTTTAACATTGTGAAAACATGGTCCTCGCCAGGAATTTCGAACGACACGATCTGTCGAGCCCTGAAGGATGCGTCCACGCCAGGAAAGACGCACCACCTTTACGTGGGCAATGCGACTATTGGGACCGCATCAAACGACTATGGCGGACGGAGAGGATTGGGGCCGACCGCACATTCATTCGGTGCACCCTGCAAGTGGAAACGATCAGTCAAGAAGAGCGTCAACGGGAGGTTACCCTTGCCTTTCACTAGGGCAAAACGAACCACCGCAGAATCGAAGCAACCCTGCAGGCCCTCAAGCGGAGATATTTTTGGTGGGGCAGTAAGATCACAATCACGAGCGTTAATGGCGCCTGTGACACATGCCTCGCCACACAATATGAACGACACCCGTCTAGAGCAATGCAAGACGTGACCCCGACATCAGACAGACCACTGCTGCAAGATCTACAAGTGGATACATTTACCTGGAGGGGGTACAAGTGGCTAACCGTCATAGACAGGTTTAGCAAAATGGCAATGGCTAAAGTTATAGCAGACCGATCAGTGAAAACGGTTGTGCAGGCATTATGCACATGGTGCCAATTCTATGGCGTTCCAGAAACTATCGCTTCCGACGGAGGACGGGAGTTTGATAATGCAGAGATGAAGGACAAGGCGGTGGCCTTAGAGATCCGTTGGCATTTCAACACCCCAGGACACCCGAAAAGTCGGGAGGAGATAGAAAGGCTACATAGTACGCTCAGTGACCACCTGCGTATCTACCACGGGGAAACTCAAACTCGGTGCAATCGTATATCATTGATAGAGTTCCAACAGAGGGAAAGACTAGCACCATGCGAGGGGCCTTTCCGGGTGATCACCCTCCGCGAACATAATGTAGTCACCATCGAGAGCATCACACCCCCGATAAAACAAAGGACGGTGCATGTGGAGCCGCTGAAATTTCTAGCGCCGGAATTAGAGTGTCATGGCGGTGCAACCTAACTCCGGTCAGAGCTTGGGAGTGAAGGGTCTAAAAACACCTAGTCTGCGTATCACGCACTCGAGTCGAATGTTGTATTTATACGTTAATTTTGACAGTAGTGTCGTTTTATAATTCGCCTGTGTACAATGGAAGAACAATGGTTTTTTTTTGCGTCTTTTTATCTTATCAGTGCCCAAATTTTATTTCTGTTGTAAACAATTTTTTTACTTTTTTATATGTATAAGTTTACGGGGAATGTCCGTAAACTGGTAGGGGGGTGTTATGGCTAGTAGCAAGACTTTATTAAGCCTAATACCACATGGCCTAATGTAAACAAAGCCTGGGTATTGATAGAGGATGAGAAGATAATAAAGCCAGTTAACAATCGAACCTGTGTGCATTATTACCATCCATATTCTCTCTCTTTCTTTGATCGTCTACAGCCGGGAGACGATAAAATATATATACACTGACAGGCAAAAAATTCCACCCACTTGTGAAAAAATTGTATTTGTATATAATACATGTTATTTATAAAATTTATAAAATCTTTTTTACCTTTAATAAGCTTTTTAACGATTATTAAATGAGTCTTTGTTTAAAAATTTAAAATCAAAATGTGAACTGCTAAGAAACATGAAAAAAAAAATTGAAAAATAACCATTTTTATCCTAAAAGAAATTAATGACAGGATCATTTAATAGCGCGTATTTCCTCCTCTTGCCTTTATTACTTCTTGAAGACGCCTCGGCATACTTTCCACCAGTCGGGAAATGTCACTTTGCTGGAGGTTAGCCCATTCCTCCCGAAGAGCCCTTTCAAGGTCCTGCAGTGTATCAGGAAGTGCTGAACGCGCTCATATTCGTCTTCCGAGGTTATCCCATAAATGCTCAACAGGGTTCAAATCTGGAGAACGTGCTGGCCAGGCTAAGACCTCAATGTTGTGCTGATGAAGGAACGTCTGTACTATGCGAGCGACATGTGGACGTGCATTATCGTGCATTAGAAATGAATGATCGCTGATTTCGATGAGGATAGGCAACACATGAGGTTCCAAAATCTCATCTACATAGTGAGTGGCCGTCAAAGACCCTCCACGAACAACTACCAATTCTGTGCGGCACTCCATTGAAATCCCAGCCCACACCGTTAAGGAACCACGTTGAAAAGGTTGGCTCTGGGTGAAATTACAGGCTGCATACCTTTCATTTCTTCTTCTCCACACCCTTTCACGCCCGTCTGGAGATCGTAGAGCAAATCTAGATTCTTATGTAAAAAGTACAGCACACCATTCGTCCATAGTCCAATGACTGTGTTCTCGAGCAAAAACCAGCCGTGTGACTCTGTGAGTTCTGGTCAATTCTGGTCCTCTTACTGGGCGAAAAACCATTAGTACTCATTTAACCTTCTCCGAGCAGTACGTTCAGAAACTTGCACACATCAAACTTCTTGGAGCTGATGAATCACTTGAACAACGGCAAGGTTCCGGTTTCGTAAAATTCTTAAAGTAAGAAACCGGTCATTCTGTGGTTCTGTTGCCCTAGGCCGTCCAGAACCAGCCCTTCTATTGTAAGACCCAGTTTCTCAAAAACGTCTTGTAGAGTTTCATTGGAATTAGCTGCATATCTAATGGAACGGCCATCATCAATAAGTGCCACGCCACGTGCAACATCCTCAGCACGAAGAGGCATTTTTAAACTTAAAAATGAGAAAATTAAAATATCAAAGCCGAAAACTAAGAAATTTGCTGCACCAGAACGCAAATGACACTGAATAAACATTTTTAATTCCATAGAAAGTGGGAACGACAGTCCTTTAATTGAATTAAGGATTATGGGTTACTATCCTCTATATTGACATTTCTAATTGAAAATAAATAAAAAAAATACATATTTATTCATAAAAAAAATTGACCAATCTAAATCAGAAATATTTTGAGATGAAAACATGAAAAAATCAGGTGGGTGGAATTTTTCGCCTGTCAGTGTATATATATATATATATATATTATTGCGTTTTTATCGTTTAAGGATTATCCAATTTAGTATGTGATGGGTTGTTGGAGATTTCACTATCGATTAATATTGCAAATTATTGTCAACTGATCGGTTATCGTCATGACATGGTATGCTATCACAAGAAATATTTAAGCTAAGTGTTAAATAATTAATTATATAGTTAAGATTAATTGGATAACATTGGTGAGGACCGTGTATGATGAAAAAACTACAGTGAACAATCGATTATATTTCCACACATGCATATGTCTTTCTGTTTTGTTCTATGTGAGTCCCCTGTACAAGCTAGCTAGAGAAGTGAATTTTTTCCTGATGCCCCATTTGATAAAATGAAGAGATAAACAATCTCCATTAAACTAATTAATTAATTCATTGATTGAAAAAAAGTCAGTAATTTCAGTATGGTATGAATTAAAGAAACGAGACTTTGATTAAAAATATATAATTTGTATTTTGTTTTTTCAAACTATAATTGTAAATACGCATTAAAACTGACAAACATTTGTTTGTAAATTAACTTATTTTTTAGAGGCATATTTTGCGTGGTAGTTTTATTTGATCTAGCGGTCATGTTAAAAATAAAATAGCCCAATGTAAAAATAGTAAAGGGGCTTTTAATTAATATCATTGTATTAATTAATACAAATAAATGTTTCTCTATCATTTTGTGTGCACTATCAATTTTTATGGGGAATTTAGGAGACTATTATTACAAAAAATCAAATGGTTTTCGAGTCCAAGGAAAACCCTTAATTTTAGATCATACTCGAGTTGATTTTTTTATGATGAAAAAGGTACCGAATTAAAGGTCTTCTGATTTAGAGCGTGTACTGGTGGACCTGCAGGTTATTATAATTACAAATACCCGTTAAAACCCTCGCGTGATAGCAGCTAGAGACTTGACCTTTTGCACGAATGATTTACTAGATGGAAACAGACAGCAATTCAACAAAAGATAATTAATAGTCATCTATTGATCAATCATTTGAAAATTTCGGCACGGTAGAACTAGTGCTTCTAAAAATAATCCAATCGTTCTGAAATATAAAGTTATTCAATTCAACAACACCTTGAAATATACTGATTAGTTTTTGCTTGAAATGTAAAAACGGGGGAAAACATTAACAAGCTGTGCCCGTTACCTAACGTTTCCGATTTTACCCCAATATTCAGTGGCGCGTTAGAGACAGTAATATAGTATATTTAAAAAGTCAGTCCGTAAAAATAAAAATTATTTCTAATTATTTAAAAAATATAGTTCAATATGAGGCGACAGATCTGTGGAATAACTAGTATGTTTATGTTTGTTTTTTATTCTACGTATATTCATTGTAAGGCTAGCGTGTCTACGTGATTGACACTCGTGCCGACAGTGGAGGGGGGAGATGTGCAATGGGTGCAAGATCGATGCCGGTGGAGGAGGGGGCTATCGACCGTCGGCTGACGTCAGAGGGTCCACATGAAGGAGGACCAAGAGTACAACATCAAGTTCGTCAAGTCCGTCGAGAGGCATAGGTGCGTCTACGACTTCACCCTTGTCGACTACAGCAACAGGGAGAGGCAGGAGAAGGCATGGCAGGACATAGCCAACGAAATGTCATCCTCAGGTGAGTTCTGTAGAGTTGCAGAGGTTGTCCGATCGATACAACGTGAGGGGGTATAACAGTAGGGTAACCTGCCACCAGTGTCAACCTGCGTCTTCCCAGTCACGGACGCGAGATAGGTAAGTGGGATTTTGGGTTAACAGGCACTTCAGCTACTTTATCATCAAGAGGTCACTTTACCTTGTCCATTAGTACTATTACATGACCATGTGAACAGTTGGAAACCCAGATCGATCGATTAAGTACGATTACGCACTCACAACACTTACTGAAAATCCACATAAGGTGGTATCATTTCCTGTGGGAATGATCCTGTAGTAATTTATGTATTGTGATATCGATTGTGTTTGATGAAAGAAATATGTTAAATTTTCTTCAAATTTATTAATGTACGACTGTATCAGGCCCTACTAACAAGAAAAGTTAGACGTTAAAATTAGAGAAATAATTTGTATTAATACATTATATTTCGCAAATAGTACTCAACTCATAAAGAAATGCCAATGTAAGCAGCTTCAATTATACAATTTTGAACTGTTGCCATAACTCTTGTCTGTATAATATTTCTTTCATCAACTTACAACATAAGTACACCCATTCATTGTTTGGACAATCCCTCCCCTCATTCTATTCTCAAAGAATGCTCACTTGCGCAAATTGAGTTGAAAACATCATTCCTTCAATTCAAGATCCACAAAGTTTATGCTAAACCCTTATTTGATACAGTGGGTCAATTCATTGAACATCCTCTGGCAGCCGAGTGAACGACCTGTTCCGGTAACTTTTATTATAATACGATCAATTTTCTTGTGAAGGATTTCGACCAGCGTCAAAAAAACCAATAATAACCATAACGTTGTGTGAATGTTCAGTAGTTATACTATGTTTTTTTTAATAAGTTATGCGTTATTTTGTAGGAGTTGCGCGTTAGGCGGTCGGATCCCAGATACGTGTAATTTACGTATCTACCAGCAAGTGCCCGAGCATATCCAACACACCAGTAAGAGCTATGAGATTTAGTTATTTAATATTTTCATCAGCTTCTTGCAGCCGATTCACTCCATTCAGGTTTGATCGTCGATCGATAGCAAAGGATAATCAGCCTATTCGTATATTGCTCGCTGATTGTTACAAAAAAAACAACTCGGAAGTGGGAGAATTTTAGGCCTTTAATGCAATTTACCAACCATTTTGAACCGGTAAATGGAGTGTAAGTGAAACATTACATTCATCATTGGGAAAAGCGTTAATTTTTGTCAGGCGCGAAGTCAAGACGTTTTGAAAGTATCACTTCTGTACTTATCAGTACCCGTTGCTCGTTCCATGATTCTGCCAAATAGAATAGTTTTTCGTCGGGGAAAATCCTTAGGAAAAATGTATTCGGCGTGAAGAGAATACAAATTAGACCTAAGAGTTCGTTCTATAAAATTTGATCTGTTGAAATTTGAATAGAGTGCTATTTCATTATTGTATAGTTAAACCAGTATCATTTCTTCATAAATTCAAATTCGATTGCTCTAGTACGAAAAACCATTTTGAAAAACCACCCTTCCAGCCCAACTTTGTGGTATGCAAGGTCATATAATATAAATTTTCATATCTACAGTAAATAACTTATAAATATAACGTCAGAAATAAAAAAAAAATGGCAGCTCTTCCATCACATAACTGTAATTGCTCAAAAAAGCGTCACTCTAGGACTGTCCAGTAAATTTAATTTTCTGGCACAATTAGTTTATTTATAAATAGATGACCTAACACTAATTTATGAAAGTGGACTGTATTTATTTTATGAGGGGACTGAAATATAACAGTTATTAGAATAGGGGGAAGTATTTTCATTTCTTAAAACTAAAATTTATATTAATAATTTTTAGTGGTGGTATGTAATCCCACTGTTCTAATAATCGCCGGAACTTGGAACCCTTTTGATGTTATACCAGGAAGTTTTCCAAAAGTCCTTTCCCTATCGAGACGAATCTAGGCCAATATCAAATTTCTCGAAGCCGCGGAAAACTAACACCAGAGCGAAATCGGTACAAGTTCAGTATTTGGTATTCAAAACTAAAGGAATGAATTCGGCGTGTTAGATGTTTTTCTTAGGTTAAAAAGAGTGTCGTGAAAATATATATATATTATAAATAAGGTATTGGCTAAGCTCGTGGTCAAAAAATATAGTTCAGTTGGAAAAGCACCTGACCGAATTCGTGCCACCATGTTACTATTATTTTCTTTGGCTGATAAAATTTGAATTATTTCTTTTTTACTTACAATACAGGCATCATCATGAAAAACAATAGCGTTATATGTGTTACTAAAATTGGTAAAATAGCATTGGTCTTTAGTGTTGTTTAATTTTCTTCCATATAGTTCATTATGACGTTTCCTTTAAATGTATTTCAACTGCCGTTGTTTTAAGTTTATCATGATATTTTAAACATAATATTGCCTTTTTATGATTTCAAACGGAGATAAACAATAAGTGCGAAACCCTACAGTTTGAGTTGTAAATGCCATGTCAAATCTATAGATCGATGCCATTTAACAGTGGGTAGTAAAAATAATCATTTGTGATAATAAATAAAAATATAATACAAAGTAATTTCAGTGGTGTTATCAGCATCAGTCAAAAACATGATAGTTTTGTATAACTTGGGTGACATTCATATGCCTGGTATTAACCAGGGAGTTACGTTTTACTTCAGAATTTATCCAAGCACAGATGCTAGAAAAAAGTGTTAACATGTTACATAACTCTCAATCCACCTCTTGTGTTTTGTAATTTCCCCCTGAAATATTATAATTTATAATCGTCACTGTATTTACTAACAGACAAACGAAACAAGGCCTTCCTTCTGACCTTCCTCTTCTCTTCTTCAAGCTCATTCATACCAGTGGTCGATCATTAAGGCCCCGATTTATATGCAACAAAAACATTTAAATATGTCATCTAATATTCCGTAAAAACTGCGATATTATGCTATAAAACATATAATAATATGCAGTCAAGCTGCATTATGCAGTCAAATAGAGAAACAAGGTAATAATGGTTAAACATTGAGCCATAACTAGTTGTGGAAAAAGAAAAACAATATTGTTTAAGACAATCAATACTGTCATTATAATAATTTACACTTTTCATAAAAAATATGCTAAAAGAATTGTCGGGTCGTCACTAGGGAGGTGCCTGGTCACCCTAGCCCTGGTGACAAGTGAGGGTTTGCTTGAGTTTATAACCTGGATAATCGTTTCATGACGGCGTTACTATCTGACTCCATTTTTGATAGGTATGTCCCCGACAATGCACTATGTTCAAGAGAAGAGGTACAGATGTTTTTCATAAAGAATAAGTCAAGTTTTCAGTTCGAGCGGAAGCGACGCGTCAACGAGTAGAGGTCACGAGAGACTGATTTACAGGACTAGGAGCCCGCCTTAAGTACCCTACCCAGCCTTGTCTACTGGGAGAGGCTGGCAAGGGTTGCTTAGGCCTGCGGGTGGTTCCCTCATATGGTGAGGTACCCGCGACCGACTCCTAATTACCCGGCCAGCCCTGTCCCCTGGGAGAGGCTGCAAAGGGTTGCTTAGGACCTGCGGGTTCCCTTATATGGTGAGGTACCTGCGACTGACAGCTGGTGACCCATCTCGTGTGACTACTTGGCCCCCGCCTTTTTTATTGCTTACCACATTTACAATGATTTATATTTGTTCTTGTTATTTACATTTGTCTATAATACATTTAGTTCATGTTATTTACGTTTGCTTACACTATATATACAATAGAGTATAGGGTGATTTATCTTATGTAGTTAGCGGTCGCTACAAGAATTATAATATTTATATTATTTAAGTAATAATTGATTTAATCACATTGTTAATATTATTTAAATAGTGAATGATTTAATTAAAATGTTTACATTATTTAATCTAAGAATGATTAAATTACAAAATGTATATTATTTTAATTATGAATGATTCCCTTATTCATCACTGCCACCACTTTGATCATTTTCAACATAGGTATTATAATTGCCAGGCATACTCTGACCCTTCATTTAAAAAAAATTATGTTTAGTTCCCTCTGTTACGCTGTGTTTAGTCACCCAAAAGTCCTTTGCAACCTCAGAACCCAAGATGTCGAAACCCGTGTTTGAAGTTGGAGAATGAAGATCAGTGCGCTACCTCTGAGTGAAATATGCCACTGCCGATATTTGTGGAGCTGCCCAATATTGTATATAGAATCAATTATTGCTGAGAGATCCTTGTTCTTGGGCGCCAATTAAATAATAACAACTAAGGCCAGACTTTTAAAAAATCATTATGTAACAGAGATTGATCCTAACTCGACGACAGCTATTAGAACAGTGCGTGGAGTGGGGAAGAGCAGTAGTGCTTTAAGGGTATTTTAACCAATCAGGAAAGGAATTGACGTCATTGGAGATGATTATAACTTATTTCGCCACATTACAGAACTATATTATTTCCATTTTAATTATTTGCCAAATTTTGGCTGAACATGCAACACAAAAGTTCACTAAAAGATCAAGAATGTGTTTATTTGTGACGATATGTACTTGTTTTATTGAAAAAATGATGCAAAAAGAATATACAAGTTTGTGCCTTATTGATTATCAATGCTTAACTACTCTACACTAAACATTCTTGATTAACAGTTAGTCAAATTAATTTTCCTCTGACTCACAGCTAGACGAGTCGATTTTTCCCTGACTAAATGATAGTAAAGCTGATTTTCTCATGAGTAATTATAAAAATAAATGATTTTCCCTTATAGTCCCTATCCCTCATGACTAATACACTGGATTTAGTTAGAAAATATGGCTGGGTTGTGTGTTAGCCAAGCTTATATAATTAACGTACTACACCCCACCGAATTTGTAAAAAAAAATGTTTAAAAACTATATAAGATGTTCGCATATTGTTGGTGTCAGTTATCTTTTATTATATTATAAATACTGATCCATGCCATTCAGATGTTATGTTAACCAGTTATCAATCCAATTTGTGTTGCGTTTGAATTAATTACTAACCAATTACTCAGTTATGCTCTCATGCTGCCACATTTGGAGCAAAGGATCTAAGTAAAGGAATCCTCTGTCCTGCTTCCCTCCTTGTTTTTTCAATCTATCGTCCTCCACCAGGTTTTCCTTGGCCTCCCACATTTCTGAAGCCTTGTCCAACGAGACTTCTCAGTCGCACCCTCATTATTTCTCATCGCTTTGTTTGGTTCGTAAGTATTCCAGTTATTCGTTGGAGATTTTGCCGTCTCATCTAATTGTGAGGATCCTACTCATACAACGGTTTCCAAAAATCTTGCACCTGTGCTAATATTTTTGCTTAGCGATACTCCAAGTTTCTTATCCTTGTAGTAGAGCATATTTGACGTTTGAAGTGTTATCACCCCAGTTCGGCTATCCTTGACAAGCTCTTGTGTCTTTCTGGATGCAATAGTGGCCTTTCTGATCCAGCAAAACTTTCAGATTTTTGGAAGGTACTTCCAGATTTTCCAACCATGCTTCTCGGGAATGTAAATAGGTCCACCTGCTCCAAGGAAGGTTCACATATTTGGAACGTGGGATCTATATTTCAATTTTGACCCCATCTCCTTAGTTTGGGAGAGAGGCAGTCTTTCCTTCAGGATGGAGACTGAATCCAACTTGTCCAACTTTGCTTTCGTATCGATACAGCGGTAGACCATCATCATCCAGTGTTTTAAATATTATTTTAAATAAACAACGAATAACTTATCGATAAATTTTCAATTAACTATTAAACAAAAAAACACTATTATTTGTTACTAGGGAAGTCCTGCACCTCTGTAGCCTGTTCATATTAATAAATGTACGCCTCTCTCTGGTCTACCCACAATTAATTTTCTACTGAAACAACGACGATTGGCATCGTCAGGGCTATTGTACAATGTGTGTAGTGTTTAATACACCTTTAGTGATATTTAATTTGATACCCTACTCCATGTTATAGAAACACATCTTTCACTTGGGTCTATTATAAACCCTAGATAAAGATTTTTGGTTGAATAGCCCAACGAAACGCTAAAAAGTAGAATGTGAAATTGCAATGACTGATAACATGTTAGCAATGATTTATCAACAACTAATAATATTTGATATTTGTGCTGATTCCAGTTTCAGACTGCAAAGAGCGTTGGCGAAATCTGAGAGGTTGTTTGACTCGTCACCTGAAGCGAAACGGAGACAGCGGGCGACTCAAGAAACCTTACTACCTGACAGAACACATGCAGTTCGTTGTGCCGTTCACGAAGACACGTTCAAGAGCAGTTCTCCCCTTTATACAGGACGGTCTGGACGACATCTTCGCAACGGGTGAGCTAGGTTCCAAGCTAACCGATAAGGATGACCTCGACGAGGACTTCGACCTCCTTGGAGAACCCACCGTGAGTAGCAAGTGCTAGAAACGACCTTCGTAGCTAATCTTCACATTTATTCCTTAGTAGTACCTTTGATGTGAGCCGATCATAACGCAAATTTGCATTTTAATGTGTCACTGCATATATTTGCTGACAAATTCAAAACTCTTTTCAGTGATGAAAAGTATCATTCAATGATCCTTATGGAAGTAGTTTTTCGTGATCGGTTGTTCACTGACCATTGTTGGTGGAGAACACATTAAAATTGACTCATTGGAGATGTTTCAAATTAGAAAGTCAACTTATCACAATAGCTTTTCAAGTTTTACCTCAACAATAACTTTTACTCACCACAATGTTTTGCAGCTCAATATACTTATTGTAGCACTCACATCAGTTTTGGCCTGGATAGGAGAACATTTATTTAATGCTTCTTCACTTGAAACCATTACTCACCACAATTAGCAACTTTCAATAACACTTACTGTCCTACTATTATGTATTCACTATTGCAGTTGCTCTTTCAGCGAATTGTAAACATCCGTTAACACAGTACTTTTCTTTATAACATAAAAAACATCTAGGACACGTTCTTTATCAATATTGAGCAATAATAATGATGTTTATAATGAACAATTGGCTGTGGAAAAAAATCTTCTCAACTGTAAACAATAACAGTTCACCACATTTTCTCTGTCTCTCCACAAGTGTAACCTTTGAACAACTATCCACGAAAAGTATTGATCTAGGAAGTATAATTTCATTAAATTGTGCTATGAACTTTAGTTCGTTATAGTAAACAAAATCAAAATAATATCAAATCAATTATTAACCACCTATAAATTGTTTGCTACAAGGAGTGATACAACATTAGTTTTATCTAGGGTAAAATAGTGAAGCATGTATTTTATCAGCTCCGCAGTAATCAGTCTTACTGGGCCATTTCAGTGGATCATTCATTAGTACATAATTTTTGAGTGAAACTATTCAAAGAGAAAAAATAATTTTCGCTACCAGAAATTAGCGTTAAACGATAGGAGTATTTACATAACACAAGAGTAGTGGGAGGGGAACAACAACATATTGCAGAAGTGGAGTGGGACGGCCGATTGCAGATAACTTGAATAAGACACTTACTTAAGTCCGCTTATTGAAGTAAATGACTGACGAATGAACGAGCGGATCACTAAAACGACTCATTGCTGTTTTATCGCTTAAACGTTTAAACTTAAAAAGGCCATATAATCCACTAGTACCTTTTTTTTTTTGTTATTTACAATACCATTAATATATTTAAGTTGTTTTTTATTTTTAATATGTAAGAAAATATATATAAAAAAAACATTATTATGATAAAATTACAATCTACAGTGAGCCTTGTCACTGGATACTAGCCAGTGGAGGCTGACCATGAGCGCGAGAGCCACAGACGCTTAGGACATGATTCGAGAAACTGGCCATTGCCAGGACTCCCACTGTCACTTATTTATAGCAGGTCACAAGACCACTGCCCTTTTAGTCTCCGAGGAGGATTATAGGGATGAGTGGCGCAGTGTAATGACTGCTAGTTGGATAGGTTAATATTGAATTTCATGAACTTGGAAGGGATGAGTTCAAGAATGTAAGGAATAATAAGATTGTTATGAAGGGCTGACGTAATAAGGGGCATTTACTATTTACTATTTACTATATCTCAGGACTTTTAATTGAAAGGATTGCATACGCTTGATGTTTGACTTTTTTTGCCGTCCCCCGTAGCTCTACTCAGTATGTCCAGATTGACTTAAGTATAACTTTGTAAATTACTAATTTATTTTCTATTGAAAGATGGGACGTCCTTTGAAGTAGTCTGTACAGTAATAAAATATGACAATAAATGATAACTTAATATAATGATTTATAACAACTTTATTATGATAAAATTATAATCTGCCTGATTGGGCAATAAGTAATTGTGCTATATGATCTCGTTCATACCAATTTACAATTTTCATTCACTCGCTCAGAGGCCCCCCAAGTCCACATGGTTGTCACCTCCCTCGCATGCGAAGGAGGAAGCGGAATCTTGGGAAGTCCCCCACGCTCCTACGTCTGCCACGTCACTGGATAAGAGCCAGCGGAGGCTGACCAAGAGCGTGAGAGCCACAGACGCTCAGGACATGTAACATAATAACCAATCGTTTGCTCACTTGTTTATGCATTTATGAATGTTATTATCTTACAAGTGCTTTTCAAAAATGAGGTACAAGTTTTAAATGTGTACCAAGTTACTTAACATTTTGTTTCTGTCATACGAGGAAGATTGTTAACAAGAGTTCCAGCTTGAATCACACTAATAAATCCAAAGAGAAATAAAAGAAGCATATGATGATGAAAGAATAGTTGCAACAATTGAGTATAGCAGTTCCGATCGACCAACCAGTAACAGTTTTAGTGTTTGTTGATTAATTTCTCCATGTTTGTGTTTTCCTTATAATTCAGGCATTTGCCATAACTTGGGTACGGACCCATTGTTTCAATCGAACCTTCATCTTTACAGTAAAGGCGCGCCCATACTAAGATACTAAACGTGTTAGATAACAACTTGTGACAAATATAGGTGATAAAAAGTTATGTAAAACAGTGTTATGTAACACTTATTCTTTATATGAAACGAAATCTTTATTAATTATTGAATTAATAAATTCATTAATAAGTATCAATACAAATAAAGAAGATAGGAGCTTATTCGCTATCCGGTATACACGCCCATAGAGATTAAAGAAAGTAATAAAAACAATCTTGTATAACAGGGTTCATTCAGGGCTTTTATATAACGTACCGATATGGGGCGCCAATGTGCTTTTCTCTTACCCTCTCCTCTTCCTCGTGCCATGAAGAGTACCAGTCTCGCTGAAACACTCTACAACACGTGTTCTCTGCTAATTTATTTTGGGGCGATGTCGTGGTCGAAGGATTTGACCATTCGGCTGATCGAATCGTTCAGAGAAAAACGTGTGTTGTGGGATCAGGGCCATAAGCATTACAAAGACAGGCAAAGAAAGCACGTGGCATGGGACGAATTAGGCGCCGTTATGGAGATGGATCCGATCGTTGTGGAGAAAAAGATGCGGATGCTCATAGGGCAGTTTCAAAGAGAATTCAAAAAGGGTAAATTCCAAGGAGAATCCGACTATAAGTCAAAATGGACTTTCTTAAAACCGCTCCTGTTTTTAAAAGGCAGAACTGATCAACGTTATACGAATTCGACGGGGCCTGATCTGTCATTTATTCCCGTCGTTCAAGATATTACCGATAATGGCCTCTCAACAGAGGTAAGTAAAAAGTTAAGAAAGTTTCCTAATGCATTTTCGATTTCGATTTTATAATTTACAAGAATGATTGAATGTCTGACGTACACATTATTTAAAGATGGGTGCTGAAGGTAGAAACCAAGGAGCTCTCCACCACAGTAAGATATCTGTTGCTGTCCAGCCAACTCAACGGCCTATAACAGATCAGAATGCCTACCATTCCAGATTGAACATCAACACAGTTGATATCAAAGAAGAACCTATTTCACTTGTAAGATGTTTTATTTTATTTTTTTCCAATCACCCAACATTTGTAAAGCAGCCCAAGAGTACTATAAGGCATATTCAAATTAACAAGCTGGTTCTAAGAGAATTGCATCCTCGCATTTTTCATACCATTATCAGTCAACTGAGGTAATAAACATGACACTTCAAGTACATTTTTGGGCATCAATGACCTTTGAGGTATTAAAAGCTATTCAAGAAGGAGAACCGGAAGCCTGAAATAGACTAACCGGAGGCTGAATGATTTGCTGTAGTAGCTGCAGTTCTTGATTTAAGTTATGAGGTGGTAAATTTTATTTCGCATAAGCACTATTGCTAGAAAGAATTGAACACATTACCTACCCTGAATAGGAATACCCATGAACTGTGATGGAAAGGATGATTAAATGATCATCATTATTAACTAATCCTTAAAATAAACTCTTAACTTCCTACTTACTCAATCTTGTTAAAAAAAACAGTGTTTAGGTATCTAGTATTTTTCAAAAAACAAAATTTTGGACTCTCTTCCAAAATTGATATGTCATCAGTCGACGTTTAGCCTATAAACTTAATTAGACTAAAATACAATTCAGAACAAGAAACATAATTAGACACAAAACACTTAAATTAATAACTAGTGATTGGAAACAATAAAAAGAGTGCAACAAGACACCTACGAATGATATTATCTTTTAATATTAATCCATTGTTATATAAATACCGTAAATTGGTAGCCTTACTGCAAATACAAGTTGAAATTTTAAAATAATAAATAAATATTACATTAAAATGTAACTCTGTCAAAACAAAAATAATTTAACAAACCTAAGGTATATGAAAAAATTATTTGAATAATTTAGAATGGAAAACTTAATTTTCATATTTTATGAGAAAAACGAACTATATTGTGTTGCAGAATCACTAAAATTAGATGACAAACAATATTAATCATAAAAATCATATTAGCAAAAAAAAACAGAAATCACCAAGAAATTTCTTCTAATTTTTTTTTATGAAAACAGTACAAAATCCCTCCTAAATAATCGAACATACAAAATCTCAAATACTTATCACAATCCAACCAAAAACCTTCATTCGTTAAATTTGGCCATAAAAAATGCCAAATAAAATCCCCACTATCAGGCTTTTAGTTTACTACCAAATCTCAATGTTGTGTAATTTCAAGCGCTTCCTTCAATCTTCTTTTAGATTTGTTGAGTTCTATAGGTACACTTGGCACGTTGACGAAGTCAAAATCATGTTTGTGAATTTTGACATACTGTGCTGAAGCAGTTTTAGGCTGATTATTGTCTGCATTTTTGGAATCATATTCGTTTTGGTAAATTCTTTTATTAAGGTTTAGGGACGTTTGTTGTATGTACAATTTCGGCCAGTGAAGACCCCTAATTTTGTGTATAATATCTGATTCTTGTGTATTTGAAAGTTTATCTTTCAAGTATGTATAATTTTCTTTTGTTTTGTTGGTGCTTTTGTGGCCAAATTTGATTTGATCTCTTATCATTGTCATTTGTAGATGTTAGTATGTGCTGGGGTTAGTCTTTTAATTTAAGTGTAGGAAAAATGTTTCTGTCTCATAGACTTGTACTATCAATGTAATTTGTGTAGCTGTTTTAAACCTTCAATAAATATAATGCAGGTAAAAGGCTCATTCTTCCAAAATAATTTTAAATATACATTCAGAGATACTGTTGTAAATAATGATTTCACATCAAAACTTAAAAACCTTTCATCTGCATTGATGGTATTAATATCCATAATAATATCTTTAACAATCATTGAATTTATTGTATATGCCAAAGGAATTATTGTCATTTAGATTATCCTAGTTAGAGTTTAAAAAAAAATTGATAATTTGTATGTTGGTCTTTTAATACTATTTACTATTGGTTTATCTTTGTGTAATTTTACTAAGCCATAAATTTTAGGTGTTGTGTAATGTAGGTGGTTAAATTTGATGTTGTTTTGTTCCAAGAATTAAATTTGTAGGTAAAAATACAGATACTCTACCAACTGAGATCGTTCTACACAAGTGAGGATTTTGCCAATATGAATTCTGTCAGAAATATTCTATTTTGAATGGATTTTGTCATATAGTGAGGTGCTTGGATGTAGTAGTCCCGGTTAAATAGATAAAAATATACTATTGTTTTAGAAGAGTTACATATGCCACATAACCAATCGGAGATATCTGAGATGACAGCTATGAATAGAGCTGCCGAAAGCACAGTTACCATAAAGAAGAGGTTATCAGTTGTGAAAACATAATAAATCTGTTTTATAACGAATTCACCAAACTCTCACAATGACTGTAAACAATGTACCGAGGTAGGGTCAGAAGACCTGATTCAGCAAGTATATTTTTTTTCTTTGGCTAGTAATTATTAAAAATAATAGCATCTATACCACAATGAAAATTAACAATTCATCAATTTCATTTAACCAAATGTGGTTTAACATTTCTGTTTATAATTAGGTAGATATGTAGAATGTTTATCAACTAACATGAGCACAACTTCAGTTGCATTAAAACATAAAATAGAAACATCATTACCATTTGTAAAATACAGCTTTTTAAAATTATTTCAAGTTGTCTTACACTAAAAAAAATTATAAAATAAAATGAAAAGTCTGAATAAATAAATAAAATACACACTTCTATAATTAATTCAAATTTTAATAACAGGACTTCTCTTCAAACTATGACTGATACTTCTTGATACTGAAGTCATACTTGGATAAATGCTTTTTTTCATTAAGTGAAAATTCAGTGATCTCCTCATTAAGGCTTGCCAAAGTGGGGTCCCTCAAGAATCAATGCTTGCTCCATTGCTTTACATTATCTTAACCTCTGACATACGCACATCTCCTAATACAATTACATTAGCTTACAGCAAGGATATAGCGATACTCGCAACACAAAGACCCAACTGAAGCATCTCTGACACTACAAAATTACTAGGCCAAGTTAACTCATGGTGTGCTTAATAAAATATAATTAATACTATTAAATCCTTACACATGATGTTGGCCCTTTGATGTGGTCAATGTCCTCCTTTAAATTCTGGCAACCAGCCTTTAAAACAAACTGTCACAGATAAATACTTACCAGTTCCACATGAAAATGAAACGAGTTACACTTGGTCACCGGCTAAAACTATTGAAACATTTATTGAACCACTGTTCAAAACTTCCCTTGTCCCAGAAACTATTAACTTATAAACTTATACAGAAATCAATTTGTGCATGTGGAGCCCAAATTTATGGATGCTCTAAAAAGAATGTAATTAAATGTAATTTAATGGTAACAGGCTTTGCTAGATTTAATATTACGATTAGATTTTTATAGTTATAATTAGGCTCATTATTTTTTGTTTAATGGGTTAGTGTATAGTAATTAAGGTAATTGTAGATTTCTATTGTAGGTTTTTTTTTCTCATTTCTCTTCCGTTGTTCCAGATCAATATGGCTTTTAGTTTTTAAACATAATTATTATATGCTTACATAATAAGTTTATTATTATTAGTTTACTCTTTCAGTACAGTATAATTTTGAAAGATATATTAATTGATACCTGAAAATGCTATTTTCACATTTGTTAACATGATTTTCATTGCAGGTAGAAAGTTCATTATCACCACTCCCAATACAACAACAGTTAGTAATAGGGAAACGTGCCAACAGCCCAGAAGATTCCGAAGAGTCAAATTTAGAATACTTCAAAATCAAAAGGCTAAAAGAAGAGACAGAGCTGGCAGATCCAGATATGAACTTCTTTGTCTCTGTTCTGCCAGATGTACGGAGCATGAACCCCGCTCAGAAACGCAAAATGAAAATCGGCCTTCTGAAACTCATCGATGAGATCCTTGTATGAGGACGGCTGGAAATCGAGCAGTCCATATTCCAGTAATGCAAGTGACAAACACCCAGCCTCAACCGGAGAGTATTATTGCTCAACCTAAAGGACAGGAAGGTTTGTTTAATCTTGGCGAGCTGCTATTTTTAATGGAATTCAGAAACTCTAACAATAGGTGCCTCTTGTTTATTGGATTATAAATAATCTAAATTTATGTTTATTATGAGTATTTTGTGTTTTATATTTTAGAATAAGTGAATTTTCTTCTAACTTTTGGCTGATCGAAAATAGGCCTTCCTGTTTGTCGGAAAATTGAAAAAAAAAAAAAAAAATGATGAATATATTTTAGCAATCCAAATGAGTAATTCAATTCTTCCTACTGTGATATGATATATCGTTACAACTAAAATTTTAATGAAAGATGGAATAATACAAATATTTTTCATTACCATAACACCAATAAATGATAATGGACTGACTGTAAAAATAATATGGATTAGTCTGTCTATAGATCTGTTACTGATTTTTGGGATATTTCCCAAGAGGGTATTTTAGCACAAATATTCTTGAATTTGTTTTATTCACCATTACGGATGGCATAACAAACATATTTATAAAATTAAACTACATTTATTTTAATGTCTATACCACAGGAATCGAATACAAAAAGTTAAATAAAAATCAATGCTTCTGATCTTTAGAAATAAATTTTTGTTTTATTAGAAATTTGTAAAGAATAATAATGATATTGCCAATTAAAAATACTCCCATAGATTATGGAATATTTCTGTAAAATGTAACTGAAGTTCTATGTATGAGTACAACGAACTGTACTCAGATATAACCAAGGCTGACAAAGAAGTATAGTTTTAGAAGAAAGAGAACCAAAAGTATTAAATTTTAGAACAAATTACTTTAGAGCTTGTTTTTACAGGTGACCATACATGCCTACATGTTTTAAGAGATATATTCTTTTTGAAGACATTCGAGAAATACCTGAGCTTATAATAATATTCTTATAATTCTATAAAATACAATTTTATTTAAGTCTGCATAGTCTTATGCGTATTAATCTTATGACAACTATTACATTTTAAACTAAAGTATTCTTCTTGCTAATTAAACCTTGTAATATTCAGTTTACTAAATCTGATTAAATAGTTTGCTCCGAGAAGACTTGATGAATATTTGGGGTCTATAATGCTAAGAATTTCTGAACATAAAAGTTTAGTCTCTGGGAAAATATTTAAGGATGTATGGCTGCCTTCAAACTGTATTTGCTTTATATATGCATAGATACAGTTTTTATTCAATAATAATACTAAAATATATGTGTTACATTTCATTGCTAAAGGAATTAAATTAAATTAAAAATATTTATTATCGATAAAAAGTTCTCAAATATTTTTTGAGGCCTTTAACAGTGTCTTACCTTCAGAAATAATGGCAGATTTTAGTTTTTTAAAATTATTTTCTATTCATCTGAAAATGCACACTCTACCAATAATGATTTTCATTTTTAATGTCTATGTATAAGAGAATGAAATGTACACGTTTCATATTAAAATAAAACCTGTAAAATTTACCTAGAAGAATGGCACTGTATGAAAAAAGAAACGAATGCTTAAAAAACAGTTTAAGAGTATTCTTAAGCATACTTGATTCCAAATGTTGGGTTCGATTCCCAAAAACATTGTGTATCTTTATTGAAATTTATATTTTTAAACTTAAAAAATCTGAAATTATATTCGCAAACTGATTTCAATTAGCCAGTAAGATTATACTTGTATAAGATATATAAATTATTTTCTTTATCTTGTCTGAATTGGCAATGCGGTATCAAAATGGTACAGGTCACTAAATTATTGAAGAGTCCACAGCTATAATATGAAACTATGTTTTTCAGATTTTAAAGAACCACTTTTCTCTATGTTATATAAAATTACGCAGTATAATAAAGAAAAAATAATATCCTCTCATGACTTATTAATTAAACTCTTTTATTGACTTAATTCTAATTAAATAAAGCTACTCAACTAGAAATAATAATGAAGTTTATATCGATTGTATATAAAAAAAAGTATTATGACCAAAATCATGGGGAGCCCATGGGGAGGGATAAGGATTAATAGCTCCCAAAATTCTAAAAAGAAAAAATATATATATTAAATGTGATGTGTAAAGTATACTTGGCGTAAAATATCTTGTGTTTTAATATAAATTTTATTGACTTAGTATAATTTTTTTTCCCTACTCCTTCCCCCTTGTAAAAACTACTCAAAAATAACTACTGCTCTATAATAACTATTACAGCCCTGGGTCAAATTTAATATTAAGTATTCCCACATTTAAACACACATCTATTTTTTAATTGTACATTTATTAACTCAATGTCCTATTAACTTGATCCAATTTACATTTAAAACTCTTTTGTTATTCAAAAACCATAGCAAAAAAACAAACATTGCATATGGGATACATTGCATGCAAAACATATGGGTGTTGCATTAATACCATACTTGTAATTAATAATTGTATTTTAAATATTGTTACTTAGCCTACCAAATGAAATTAAGTAGCCTAAAATATACCATTAATTTTAATTTATCCTATTTTAATTAAGTAATCAGAAGTAATTTTTAGATAAATGCCTTAAAAAAGTTAATGTTTTAATAATATATATATATATATATATATTAATAAATTTAATGATGTAAGTATGAGTCTAAATAGGCTAAATATGATTCATAATTTATTTATTTTTTAAGTGATAAAAAGAGAGAAGAGAAAAAATAACTCTGAAATTGTTATGAAATGTCTGTTTCCTGTGGTGATGTTAAATGTTGGAGTACCTATATGATATAGTGAGTTTTTGAAACTAATTACTAACTAAGAATTTTTACATATGAATATCTGTAAGAAATACACTGAAATTTCTTAAAATCAACAACATATGACCTTTGTTAATTATTTAGTCGTCTCTGTTTTGACATTGATACAATTAATACATACACATATTTAATTAACGTATTAGCCAATCAATCTGTTATAAAAAATAATGCACTTTCATTATTCCTGTTAGTCATTAGTTAATAGAAATTTCAGTGAGCAGACACTAATAATAAATGGTAATAGAAATACTACTATAGACATTTCTTATAGAAATGATATGAAATATTTCTTATAAGTAGAAATGATTTCATAAATAAAAAATTATTTAAACCCTTATATAAACTATGGATTATTAACTCTCATTTCCCTCATTCTATAATTGACAGGAATATTAGAGATGTTTGCAGTCCTTCTTCCAAGTACTTTTTACTCAATCTTCTTCTGTTATTTAAGTGTCAGATTTTCTGCTTCCTTGGGATGGATATGGAAAAACCATCAATGGAAATGGAAACACAATAAAAATCTTGTCAGGGTTCATTTCTATTTCTGACTCATGCATAACTGATGTTAACTAGACGCTATGTGGATGAATTAATCTTTTGAAGTGTTCGATCAATTCTTTTTTTCCAGTAGGTTGAAAAGTAATGAAGGAGTAATGATTAAAGACTTATGAAGGTTATGAAAGACATTCATTACAGATGATGACATTAACACTGATTATGTAAGGTTTGCTTTATGTAATTAATAAGTGGATCTTTCTGAGAGTTTACTATTGTTCTTCACTCAACATTCTGCAATGAGAGAATTATCACAACAGTATTGATGAAGAAGGAAATATTTCTTTGTCATAAATGGTACAATTAAATGAATTTATTTATTATTATAATTCTTGTATCTAAGAATATGACTACAAAATCACTTTTGGCTGAAATTCAGTACAATTTTTTTTATCTTTCCAGTCAAATTTAAGAATAAAATAAACCTCTCAGAAACCCAAAAAGAAAATTTACAACTTCTAAGAAATCAAATAATACAATGTTAATATTAATTTTCTATTAGTACTAAATACTATATAAAATTTTAATAATTCACATGTACACTAAATGTGAGGTTTTCACATATATTTGAAAAGGGAAAGAAATTGCATTCGGTTGTATTTTATTAATTTTTCAGAAATATAACATGATAAATAATAAAATAAAACAAGAGATACATACTATTTTTAGTTGAAGAAAAAGAATAAATTATTTGAGGAGCTATATTATAAAGTAAAGAATCTAATATTACCAATTGATTAGTCCAATGGATATATTTGTATAAGCCAATGTATATGACATGTAATTGTGAACTATCTAATGGGCTTTTGACACGAGGGAGGAACAGAAGCCTTATAGAGTATAGATGGGACAACAAAGGAGGATATGATAAAAGCTCTCAAGTAAGTTCATATTGCTGAGAGTAAAAAAGCCTTAGGAATGATACATATAATTAATATTTCCTTATCATATATATATGGTCCTTTCCTGAGCAATAGTCTTACAAATAGCAAACGGCAGCCTCATAGTTAAGAATTGTTGCAGTAATTCATTTTAACGTCTTAATGTAACATCCTTGATTACAGTGCTATATCCTGAGGTTTTCATGCTAATTCGGCATATTTCCTGTAATTGTTTTTTGTATGTAATGGAAATAAAATCAGATGGCAGTTTCGTTATGTTTGGAAACCTAAGATCTGTCTGAGTCAAAGTTATGAATTTTTGTTCAAAGGGTTGATTAAAATAGTCAAGTTTAGGAATGAGCTCCATAAATACACTACCATTTTTAAGTGCTCAAAAATGACAAATCTCAATGTGGTAGAGTACACTTCAAATATTTTTATATTTGTATTACATCTTAAAATGTTTGTTTGGTTTGTGAAGAAAAATTGAATTTTAGGTAATTATTTATAAAGTTTTGGTTTAATAACAAAAATGATTGGAGCATAGCCTAGGAAATCTATTTGATCTAATTGTTAATAACTTATAAAACCACAATAAATCAGATTAAGCACTTGCAATAATACACGATCGATCGGAGCCAAATTCCAGTCTTTCCGCGTAATTTGGATAATTTCTGATGAGCTTCAGAAGTCTTTTGTAAAATTTTGTTTACGTTTGATACAGAAAAGCCAGCTTTTCCTAAAACGCCTTAGCTGTCTAATTTGAAATATACGTAGCTACAGAACATAGAAGCTTGTTTATTGCATTCCAGTTATGACCTATTGACTTCATTAGAATTTTGAGCAAATTAAATGACTATATTAAATTTTGATATAGCAAAAGTATTTCTTGTAGAAATGGAGGAAGACATAAACCTTACGCCAAGGCATATGAGCTTTTAGGAAAAGATTACCATTATACAGGCTTGCGGTAATAACGTATTTTCTTGATAAAATGACCTTCCAGGCCTATATTAATAGTGCAGTTAGGACCAGGTGAAGGATCCTGTCTGGAGAACCACAATGTGCAATCCTAAGTCCTATAATCTTTAATTTCTTCATCCACGATCACTTTCCCTTCCGAAACCTTCCCCTCATATACTGACAATGTACTTCTAGCAAGCCAGCACGAAGAGTTTCCAGTTTCACTAAGTCACCTTTAAGCAGGTATCAACAATCTCGTTAATAGTAATAATTATTACTACACTTGATCAGTGTTTCGTGTGACGTTGACACTACCAGTACCTACTAGTTCAACACAACTTTGATAGGTAGCGCTAAGCCATAGACCAACCTCCTTTTTTTTATGGCTCTTTATTTAGTTCGCTGTATCTATCACTTTCTAATTTTGTGATCCTTTTATCAACCAATTCCCGACGGTCAAATAACTTGAAACCTTATATCCCTTAGTATTCTTGGTGACTTTACAAAACTACTTCAATTTAGCGTCAACCTCTCCTTAAATCGTTCGGTGCCTACATAGGATCTTCTCATCGTTAAACACTGTTAATCTGCGATATCAATGAAGAAATACGTTAGTCATTTTAACCTCTTTGTTAATCAATTTTTATTTATCAAATCACCACCAGGGCACTCAATAAATACAATTTATTTATTACAAAATAAATCACCGCTGGTGGAAATTATTTATTACAAAAAAAGAGAAAGGGTAATTTAGGAGAATACGACGTAGATATGAGGCGTTTGCCATATTTTGCTATACATTGTTAGTTTAGACAAGATTTCAATTTTTAAAAACTTTTCATGTTCAAGACCATAAATTGCCAAAAATCAATCTCGATATGTGGGGTTAGAGTAGATAGATACTTTTGAAAAAAAAAAGAAGTAATGTGCCACTTAGATTTAGGTAATATACCATCTATTTTTGAACGTCACATTCAATATTTCATGGAGATCAGTTAGAAAACTTAAACGCAAACTGAATTTTGATCTTTATTGCTGAATTAGGGTTGATTTTTTTGAATAATGAAAAACAAATGATTCTTTCTAAACATATACGAAACAAAATTGCTCAGTTAGAGGAAAATTAAGAAAGCTATATAATAGGCTAACTTAAAAAAAAAAAAACACACAAAATCACTGGCACCTTCAGCATGTCTCATTTTGACTTGAACATCTCTAATGCATAAATTTTGAACAACAGAAGAAAACATTCAAAAACACTCACTACTCACAACTCTCTCCAAGGGTGTCTAAGTTATCACAAACGTGACAGAATATGTTTTTATTCTCACCAACGATTGAATCCATGGATGAGACATCATAATGAAGCATATAATCTTCCTCCTCTAAGGGATAAGACAACTTTTTTTGTTTGGATTGGGCTCGTTTTCTTTATCTTTTTCTTCGGTTTTTGTTTTAATTTTGATTTCTTTCTCTTTTTCACAAGCAGTTTTCCTCTCTTCCCCCCCCCCTTAAAGTTGGCGAAGCAAAAACTCTTGCAAGCTTTCTTTACGTTGCTTTCGGTTGTGATAGGATGGGTCCATACAGAAATGGACGTAGCCCGTGCAAATGTATGTTCGGGGATCGCTGCGGGGTGGTACGCATATAATCCACAGGCCTTAAACCGGAAGTAAGCATTCCCAACAGTTGCTGCCTAGCTCCTTACAACCGCCCGAAGTGGCATCTGGTTACTTTTTTCTCAGGGTTTCATAATTTTTAAAGGATTAAAAAATGGTCGATCCTTAGTTTTTAAGTAATGTTTTGTGTGGATGGGAAGAGAAAGTAAATTAATATCATTTTCAGCAGCGAAATCTTCCTAAATTCCTTTTTTGTGATTGACGATCCCCTTCACGAAATCGTCTCTTGAGGGTCTTGCAAGGTATGCCGTATTGCTTTGCCACTTCCCTAATCGGGAGGACACGTTCCTCGTCATCCCTCGCTCTAATCTAAAAAGATTCCTGAAACCAGGAAGCCCTGATAGTTCTTCTTATATAGTTCCATGGCATCTCTACCTAAAAACAAAGCAAAGAACAATTAAATGAAACAGGTATTATGTGCTAACTAAATTAAACAAGGCGTTTGGGGTAATATGCCACTGGCAGACATGACTGGTATATTACCCAAGCATTGAGTCCAACAGGAAAATAAATTTTATTAAACTGTTTTGAGTAGTCAGATGGTCTGGAAGGTGCTCCACTTGTATCACTTTCCAGAATTGTCTATTAATTTAATGCATTTAAAGTTTTAATTATATTTTTTATATATATCATATTATAGTATTAAGATACTAAAAAAATAGTAAAATAAATAGCAAAAACAAACTTACCTCAAAAATGGATAGGTTCTCAAGGGAAAGCCCACTTATACACATGCACTGTCGAGAGCTGATTCCCAAATAACACGCGGCTGTGGAACTGCGGTTCCCGGAGACTAACAAAAATAATAAAGAGTGGGATATTCCCCCAAATTACCCAATAATAGTTAATACGAATCATTTATTACATGGGAAACAAGAACACATATTTATAACCACAGTGTCGACAGAACTTACTAAAAGTAGGTATTTAAAAATTAAAATTGAAGAAAATAACCCGGGCACATTAAAGGTGAGCTAAGATGTTGTAGATAACCTACTGCTACTACAAATATATGAAAATGGTAGAAGAAAACAAAGATTTCATAATAATTATTACTAAAGATGTGGATCCAATTAATTTACTATTGTAAATATCTAACCTAGCCAAGTAAACATTTTCGAGCGTAGTTTTGTAATCGCTAGTGTACGTTTAGCACCAGACAGCACTATATTAAGAGACAAATCATAATAATAAATTAGAACTGATAACTGATCGTATTTCCATGAGCTTGTCTTGGAGTGGAGGTGGCAATCTGGTTTCTTTTTTTCAAGTTACCTTCTTCCTACTTGGGGTTGGTAGGTCAGCTTGACACCGCTATTACAGTGACTTAGATACTTGCACCATCATTTCCTTCGGCTACAGTCATCAAACAAATTGCTGACATGGGAACAAACAAAAAATGAAATTGTTTGTTTAATTATTAACTACTTATTTACAAGGTTATACTTAAGCCAATCTGGACATACGGAATAGAGCTATGGGGGACAGCAAAAAAGTCGAACATCAAGCGCATCCAATCCTTTCAATCAAAAGTCCTAAGAACAATAGTAAATGCCCCTTATGACGTCAGCAACAAAACCCTTCACAATGATCTGAATATACCCTATATTCTTGAACTCATCCCTTCCAAGTTCATAAAATTCCATAGTAACTTATCCAACCACCCTAATTCCCTAGCACAGTCCTTGCACTGCACCACTCACCCCTATAATCCTCTTCGGAGATTAAAACGGCAGCGGCCTCGTGACCTGCTATAACTAAGTGATAGTGGGAGTTCTGGCAATGGCCAGTTTCTCTAATCATGTCCTGAGCGTCTGTGGCTCTTGCGCTCTTGGTCAGCCTCCGCTGGCTCTTATCCAGTGACGCGGCTCACGTAGGAGCGTGGGGGACTCCCCAAGACTCCGCTTCCTCCTTCGCATGTGAGGGAGGTGACAACCTTGTGGACTTGGGGGGCCTCTGGGCTGTTTGTAAATATTGTATGAATGAGCGAGTGAATGATGAATTGTAAATATGGTATAAATGATAACATTTATCTCAATTACTCATTGCCTAATAAAAGGCAGATTGTAATTTTATCTTAATAAAATTGATTGAAAACCGGCTAAATTATTTACGATCTTACATGCTCCCATTTAGGCCTGAAAGGCGTGCTATCCTGTCGAGAGCCAAAAACTGCTATTTACGAAAATTAAATAAATTCATGGTCCATCTATAGAGTTTCAACCCCACCACTTTCAAATCATGAGGCATTTACACTGACCTCTACAACACTTAACTTTAACCTTCGATTTCTGGATCTACATTACATTAACGGAAATTAAAAATAAACAATTATCTGGTTACATTTAGTCAGCTGTTCACATGGGTGTGCCGAATGTATCTGGAACTAACCATCTGTTTACGAACTTGGTCCTTGGAAACGGGTTGGGCGAACAGTGAGAAAGAAGCTTTCCTTATACCTAGGATCAACTTAAAAGAGGATAATCGGATGAGGTGGGACAGATCATGGCCAGCCGCAGACTCAACAACTGAAATCCTCAGTCTGCAAATCCCCTTGTTGTGACCGCGCCAACATCTGCAACCCTATCTAATGCCGACTGTGTGAGCTTACAGTAGGCAACAATGCTTGCTGTTTACAGCCTTGTCAGGAGCTGTTGGTCAATACCTCGTATGTTTGGGATACGTTTTACAACTTTCTCATGCAGAACCAATGGCTAGATACAGATTATTTATAAACTTGGACTTCATCAGTCCTGTCTAAATCAGAAATTTAGACCCATTTACTTGTTGGGATTAACCTAGTTCCCCTAGTCAGCAGTGAACGATATACTTCTACTCTCTTACCTCATTTGTGGAAGTTTGAAAAATATTATTAATAATATAACTAATAGTGGGACCAACGCCGCAATAAAAATTGTTCGTTTGAAAAATATTCTATGTACATATGGCACGTTGTAGCCTCCTGCGTTTGACTTGTAAAAGGCACCCGTAGATAAGGGCGTCCGCCATTTTTCTGGAAAACAATTTATGTATATCAATATTGTCCAATAAGTATCCTGTTCAAGATCATGTACAACAGTGAAATAAACGAAAACATATTGAAATCGGAAGAAGCTTATTAATATATTTAATTATTTTTTATTTCCCTATTTTTAACCAAAAAACTAATCAGCGTTTCTCGAGATGTTTAATACATCTTTAAAATTTCAGATAGATTAATTCAGTTGTACGTCCCCTATCGTACCTACGGACAGATGAAATACGATCGCCTGTTTGAAAGTGGAGACTCTCCCTTCGGGCTTGACAGTAAAATTTTCTCTCAGAAGTAATGTTCTGCTGCATCACCTTAATAGGAAGAAGTAGAAAGATACTGCATAGATACAAAGTACTCTTTGTCTCCTCAATGGTGGATTATTCCGTCGGCACCCTTTGGCCGTGAGAAGCCGAACCCGGCACAGACAGGCCATATAGTGTATATTTCATAGTTGGCCCTTGAAGAGCCTGTAGTGGCCAGGCTGCGAAGGCCCCCTGGAGCTATGAATGAAAGTCTGTGAATGGACACTGAAGCCAGGTAACACCTACACTAATGGGTTCACACCTAGCGATAATGAAACAGCCGTTAGCACGGTCGAGTAGCCATCGAGGTCTCTTTGACAAATCCGCCGCTTTCTTAGGCCTCTCCAGTCTGTCTGTCCCTCCACTTCCGAAAGAGGAGGCCTATTCACAAGTTCTCATTGATAGCCCGACTTCTCGAGGGTTTTCTTTTTTATGTAAGCCTCATTTTTATTTCAGAGATCTATTTGCACGAACACTAGTTCCGCAGCCTTAGCCGAACATAAGGCTTATTTAAAGAAAATGTTTACTCCTAAATGAATATTATATCGAATAATCACAGATCAGCCACTTTACAGTGGAAGATGATCAAAATGTCTATTGATGTTTTCTCTCAAATTGGGTTCAAACAAAATCGAGATTCTGAAAATTTGTATTGTAACACAAACTATGGGATGAACTTGTTCCGAATACTCACTCAATTTTTGATCTTGGCAAATGATGTATTATTATTTTTTTTTTTTCTTGGCTCTCAAACTTATAAAAAATAGGATGTGGGAAAAATAAAAGGAAAATTATTTTGCCCTGATGAGTGCCTTTCACTAAGGGGAGTCATCCACAAATGATGTATTTATTGTAGCGGAATTACAAAAACACTACAATAATAATCATAACGGGAAGAACTGCTTCGGAAAGATATGGAAATAAATAAATCGAAGCAGCGATTTTATCATACTATAATATTTTGTAGATTAGATCCGCACATTGCACTAGAAAACATTTCAGCTCATGATCATCACACGTAAATAACGAGATTCCAATATGCGGTAGCTGTAAACTTGAACTGAAGGGAAAGCTCGCAAAACCTTCGAAGCTTCTTGAAACTTCGCTTGCCTAAAAAGGAAACCCTAAATCATCCGGCTATAGTTATTCCACTAGCAAATAATACCAACATACGTAAATAATACATAATTAGCAAATATATGACGCAACAATATAGCATTCCTACATAGGAGACAAAACCTGCTAGGTTCAAAAATCTGATATACCATCGGCTTTACAAAAAGTACCTATTCCAATCACTAATCCAACACAACTAATTAATCACAATATTCATCCAGTCCAACTATCCCTCACAGATGCTCTACATACCGACCAACAAACGCAATCTTAGACCTTTTCCCACCCTCAGGAGAAATCATCATGAAATATGATAAAACTTTTTATTCTCTACATCACGGAATTATTCTAGAATCTCTTCACCCTGATGTTTTAAGGAAACCAAGACAAACATTTACCTGAAGCCCAAGAGATTTTAAAAATAAAAGAAACTCATGATGAATAGAAAGCATTCTATATACGAGTATGTATCTGTATATATATTGAGGATTTCAACCTCTCATCTAGATTTACCATATTAAATAAAAATGTTAGAACGAATAGACTAGAATATAGGTACGAATTTGAGGACTTACCTATGAACAAAAAACTTTTATGGTCCTACCTGGCTAAGAGCTACTGCTGCTTATTTCCTGTACGTATCGTGTAAAAAAAGCGACTTGCCCGAGTATTTTGAACCAAACCAGAATAGAGAATTTTTGCTAAATATAATGCCGTCCCGAACCTTTCCCTTCTTCGTATAAAGGTTGGCATGTAGTTAGTCTGATGACTTTCAGGTTTCTTGAAGTTTAGATTAGCAACTAAGACTTCGAAGAGTTAACATCTCCTGAAGAAGACCAGCTAACAGAAGAAGAATGGATGGTGACTATGGTGGAGACCGAAAGCTCTCAGCTCTGACACCAGCGCACTCTCTAGAGGGGACTACGAGCCAGGAAGTTGGCTTCCAAGTCCCCCGAATCACTTCGAAGACCAAGGAGGTAGCCACGTCGGTATCTACGCCCGCGGACAACCAATTTGAGGTGCTCGCGAACACCACACCTGGGTGCTCCGAGATGCAGCAATCACCAAGTTCACCTTAAGGAATACGAATGAGGGCGAAACTGGATACCCCGAGCTAGACTAGAGGCGGAGAGGGTGAAAATCCTGGGCCTCCTGCGAAAGGGAGACAAAATGTACCACTCCTTCCCCCGAGGGGTGGATGGAAGAACAAAAAGTTCCTCATTTTGAGGTAGGATGTCCAGAAGGACATATTTTTCATTCTGTCAAAGAAAAAATAAGTTCTTACTTACATTTCTTTACGTTGGAAAATAAAGTTTAAATTGACCAAACCAATTAAATGTAAATATTTCATTAAAAAAAACAGTTTAAACTACAAATCAGTGTATGAGGAATAGAAATTAAATAACAACATTAATTTAACTCATGAATATTTAATGTTTTGTTACATTCAACCAATTTACAAGAAAGTAGGTGACAATTTGTTAAAGGAAAATATTGTTTTTCAGCTTAGTTATAAATAAATAAGTTGGAAAAACGTGTTTTTTTTTTAAAGAAATATTCTATATTTCTCAGCTGTGGTACATGCAGACAGCCGAAAGACCTGAATGTAATTAAGATCTCTCCCTTTGAGATTAGGCAAACATACTAAGGTAATATTACACTCATTCAGCTCAGATTCCGCAAGTATACTCCAGTACAACCGATCACTGAAGGGGCCTAACGACCAACAAGTACTCTGGCAATTCGATGAGAACTTCCACAAATTTTTCTAAATAGGTTACCACTTCCCCCTGCTCCTGCTCCAGATCCCGAAAAGAAGGTCATCGAGACGAGAAGAATGCGGTGCGGGCTCGTTTTGCCGAGTGCCGTTCCGGCGCGTTAAAATCTCTGGAGTGGTGGACGATAAAAGAGGCCGCCGTAGAAGTGGTGGGATGTACAATACGGCAAAGGACACCACTAAATGGGTGTTAAGGGGCCCCTGGTGTGTGGCCACCTTTGTAGGGCAGATCCCGCCCTTGAGCCTTGTTTAAGAAACAGCCCTTCACAGTGACAAATCGCACCTGGTCTCGTTTCTCACCTATCACCTATTTCATACCAGCTTTACTCTCTCCCCACATCGCGGTCGTTTAAAGTTGCTCGTATCCGTGGTAAATTGTAAACCATACGACATTTTCCCAACATACTGATCCGACTCAAGTTGATGATCACCCGGGCAGCTCAGTTGTACTGTGGTGCTCCACTATCCTCTAAAGTAACTTTAGTAAAACTGCAAAGAAGACCCAATTAAAAAAAAAAATTTAAATCAAATAAAAAGTGAGCTACGCGATGTGTTCGAGATGCCATGGACTTGTAGATGACTTCATCCGCCGGAGAGATGTCATGTCCTTCAAATCACTGCAGCTCACCACAAACCCAGTTTTCAGCCCAATCACTCCACCAGCCTTCATTCAGCACTGGTCACAGCCGTTGAGGGTGATCCAGTTTTTAAGTTAGTTGTAGCTTAGGGGAGAGTCCCATATCCTTTGTACGAACCTTATTATTAAGTAAATATTATTTTATATTACACAGGTGGTCTGAAAAGTTTCCAACCTCAACATGAAGGTGATAATAAAATAAATAAAAGCTTTGTTAGGTCGGAAACTTTTCAGACCACCCTCGTAGTTCTATTTTATATTTGTTCTGAGGTCTTAACAGGTTGATGAAAAAAGAGGTTTATCACAGGCATGGTTTGTGATTGGGAGCTCAGGTGGATAATTGATTTAGCATTAGACTTAAAATACCGTTAAGTCTTCAAGGTCGTAATAATGATTGAATGAACGATAATGATAAAAAAAACATGGTTGCTGTGTTTTCAATAAAGCATTTTATAGTAATTCATTTGAAGGTTAATAAGATTCTTGTTTCGTATCATGAAAGGGGGGGGGATGATGTATTTTTAAAAAGGTTTTGATTAATATTTAAACGTGTTTATTACAGTACATTATTTGAATAGAGCTAACATATGTTACGCAACGAAATAGTGTAAAACAAAGCTCCTTTAAAAAAAATTAGATAGCACGTTTAAATTCCAGTTTTATCTTTAGAATGGGCGAGGTGTGCAAATTGTGTGATCCGCAAAAGAAATATGATTGTACAAAAACTATTTTGAGCCACAGTGGGATCTTAGGCTTGGATTTTATGGAAACGATATTGGGTATCCTCATGGTGCTTACGGACGTAGCGGAGTGGCTTGGCATCTTCCACAAAGAGGACACGAAGACTAAAGCTGAGTGCAGGAGCCAGGATTCGGCAAGTTCAAGGTTCAGCCTCAACTACTGGCTCGAGAAAGAGTTGAACAGGCTGTCTGCGGATATGAGAAGGGATGGTTGCAATGACCAGGTTCTTAAAGCGAGGAAATACATTCTGTACAGGCTGTGCGAGCTCAATGAGAAGAAAAAACAACTAGAATATTCCCTGACCACTTGCTAAATGTGTAAGAAGCCGTAAATACAATTTTGATTTTGGTTTAGAAAAATCGCTCGTTCGCTTTAGTTTCTAAATCTAACCTAAGTGAACTGGATGTCCTTACCCAATTTTGGGACTTACCTTTCATAGTCAGCAGCTAAGGAGATTTTTTCCCACTTTTTTCCATTCATGTATCTTATCTTCTGTTCGATGCCTACCTACCAACGTTTTTATCGACGTCACGTTCTTCTCTTCCAGTTGAGCGTTCATATTTTTTGGATGACCCCAGTCATTTATTGGCTGGACATGACCGGCCAATATCATAGTCTAATTATTCGAGCAATAGACCAGGAGATTTACAGGCCCACGTCAACTTTCGAGGTGGGTTGTAAAGATAGAGATTCCTCCATAATGAGATCCTGGTAACAGGTTAGAGAGCTTGGATAATTTTTCCTGGAAATTTGATTTTTGATGGAATTTGTAATGAAAAAAAAGAACAGGAAAATTCAATTGTTTTCTGAGACAATAAAGTAACGCGTCCTAAAATTCGGCGGTGAGAAATTATTAACGATTTTATTTTTATTTATTGGAATAATTGAAAAAAAAAAATCGATGATTTGTTCGGAACATTGTATCTAATCCTTTATAGCTTCTCGATTTTTTTCGCGCTCAACCCTCATCTCGACATCCTATTGAACCGGCAACAATAAAATTGTCTGAATAAAAAAAATGGGTGAATGGAATGGTCCCGAAACCCACTTAAATGTACCTGGCCCATTGTCCCCTTCCCCAGCCAGCAGTGTTTGCAGAGCTGTCAACCTCTGCCTAATCCTTGGACGTTCCTACAATAACCGGATCACTTTCAACGAGTGCCCGGTTTATCCTCGTATTCGGAATCCGACGGGATCCGATCATATTCTAATGATGCTGCTAATAGCGGAGGGGGGGAGTTCAGCTGGCGTTCGGTTTTTGGGGTAAAAACCTGGACCAGCTGCCAGAGCGGCGTTAATGGGCAGGAAAACATCGCACGCGTCCATTAGTGAGCACCGATTCTTTTTTTTTGTCTGCACCCGCAAGAATTTGTCTGAGTTTTATGCGTTTTATTGCCCCGAGGTTGAATGGGACCGGCCGACTGTGTGCTACTCTAATGACTTGTAAACCGGCAGAATGGCAGCGGAGTTATCGCCTGTATAAAACAGGGAAACCACTGTCATCCCTTGGGGTAACTCCTCATCTCTATCTAATGGGGCAGATGTATGGGACTCTAATACTTACGATCTTGTTCAACATATGGTTCCAGAAATTAACCATTTTATTTAGAAATAAAAATTGTTTATATCAATTACGAGTTAAATTGTATTTTTTCAAATTTTATTTGTAGACGAAATTAAGGAACTAGAAAATGAAATAATAGCATTTCTCTCCAAAAAAGCTAAACTATATTTGTTAAAACTCCTCATGGCTTACAATTTCGGAAAGATTGGATAATTTTGAAAGACGATACCTGAATGAAATTAGAGCTTTTCCCTTCAGACTTGGCAAAGACCTGATAAAATATTATATATAAATTTCAATAAACTTTGCTACTAAAAAACTTTCAGTATTAATCGTATGTGTATTGTTGGGTTCTTCGTTTCTTTTTCTTTTCAACAAAATATAACATTAATAAATAGCTATCTTACTAATTTATATTTGACAAAGGTGAACTTTGATCCATTTTATTTTGAGACCAAATGGTTCTATTTGAATTCCGCTTAAGGTGATTTTATAATTTTTGGACCTTCCTCCTTCAACACCTCTTTCGATGGGTTTCAGTCGGCTACGTGTTAATAAATAAAATAATTAAAAAAAAAAAAAGTGATTGCGGAAAAAATGAAAGGAAATGGAAATACATGTTTGTGGTGCGTAATGTTAGTGGCTGAAAAGAGAGAAGGAGGAAGGGGGTTTAAAAAAAATTTTGATATATAATACGTAATAAACAAAATTATACTTAGTATGTATAATTCAAGACTTTCAGGAGTAGGTGCATCCATCAAAAATGACTGGCCCACTCGATTTTCCAGCAACCTGAAACATATAAAAATTTATTTTTAATGATTCAATACTAAAAACGATCAACCTGTTCGTGATCAGCTTCGTCGATCTCATGATACATACGTCCCATAGGGGTTCAGGAGATTAAACTGAAAATTTACCGGTGGGTGGGGGCACGAATCACCCACCACCCATATATGCAATTAATTAATCAATCGATTAATTTAATTAAACAATTAATGACTTGAATGTGTATGGTTTGCTTTAAATGTGCCGTTCCCGGAGGTACTGCTATACCGGGTCATCACGCTACAGAGGTGGAGCAAGCCCCTAGCACTCCGTCTTTTCCCAAAAAATACAAACAGACGAAAAACAATCGCCTCATTTCGTAGTAAAAGTAGAGGCTCTGTGATCATACAACAAATTTAAACACCAGCCATGGCGTTGTTGGCCTGAACGAGAATCATCTGACGGTTGAGACGTCGACAGGCATCTTGAGGGTGTGTATATATTTGCTCAGCAGACAAATCAGTCAACACTGTGTTGTCCCACAGAACCTAAGAGAGTGTACTAATTCCATTTCCTTTGTCCAGCCTTCTGGAAGGCCAGCTCCTTTCTGTACGTTCTCTTCTTATTTGCTGTTTTTTGTCTTTATCTCCAGCAGAAGATCCAGAGCTACTGACTACCTGTATCCAGGAACCTGGTAGATATTTACAGACCATCAGCTACCTGCTCCGTCTTGTATAACACTTACGACCATTGTACATATGTTAGCCATTGTGTCTAGTGTCAGCATTCAGTCCAATAGTGGGAGCATGTGAACGGGATGTCCAATCCTTTCAACTTTCTCATAAAAAAAATAAATGATAAAAAACTTATACAGGTTTTATAAAAGAAACTATTTCATAAAATCTGATAAAGCTAGATGATCACAGAATCTTGCCTAACAATGTAACAATGGAAGTACATTGTGAAAAATCAACATCCAGAGATACTAAGGGGACACGAAGTAAGGGAAGGACCTCCACTTTTTAAATCATCAAATTGAAACATATTGTAAACTTTAAATCAATAAATATTTCATCAAGCGCCAAATCAACACCCCCAGGTCACTGAAAATCGCAAGTAAAACGTAAGTAATTATAATTGACTGAATAATTAATAAAAAACCATTTGAAAATCGACCTAAATGTCATTAAAAAGGTTTTACGACCACTTTTTGTATTATCTTTAAATCTAAAAATTATTAAGAATACTTCCTGATCCTACAGATAAAAAAGGAGATTGTAGGCACTTACAATTTTATAAATCATAATATCAGTTCCGTTTTATGCATTTTTTAAATTGAAAAATGGATGGAAAAATAATAAATTTACACCAATTTTTTTTCACTTCCTCTTTCGATTGAAAAAAAAGTGGATTTAGGTTAGCTGAATTTATTGGCTTGACATAATCGCCAACATAATAAATCCCACCATTCGCTTCGAAACCAAGTATAGTGAGCAGGGTGAATTAATCAACAATCAAAATAGAAAAGTCTTTGAAAATGCATTCAATTTTTATAAAGAAAAAAATCAGAGAAAATTTTCTTACTGTAAAACATTATCAGGTTACCAGGTTGTGGTTCTGTTCCAGAGTTCGGTTTTCTGGAACGAGGGACCAATGTCAACTAATTTCCAGAGCTGGTCGAGTTTATAACAATTGTCTAGGCATTATTAATAATCATATTTATGGCCAATGAAACCATGGTTGAATATATACCCAAAAAGGCACTTTTTCATTAATATTACCGATCAATGATATCTAAGTCAAGCATTATTACCATTTTAGAAGGAAGAAAAAGAAGAAAGTGGAAGGAAACAATAAAAGAAAAGTAAACAACATATATTATTCTCGTAGCTATTGTAATTATTTTATAATTATTGTATTACAAATTTATAAAACTTTTTGTGGTAATTAAAGACAAGATAAAAAGGATTGTTTTTTATTCAGAAATTTATCTGTTCATATTTATAGAAAGCTTCTCCACCTCCAGAGAAGAGGAAAATTTCTCGCTTGATTTTTTTCCAGACTTAGCGTTATTCAAAAATCAATTGGCGTACTTTGAGGTGCTGTGGAATATACCTCTAAAATTTCATATCGATTGAGTTAATTTCTCCTATCCATAGAACGTGTTGAAAGTTGATCCTCTCCATACGGGTTTGACATGTTTCAAATGTTTATTGCAAGTCGTTTCTATCCTCTTAAAAACGATTAGTAGCCAATTCGAACATACATTTATGTCGTTGGGTGGGGTCCGATCCTCGCCGAAAGCCACATCTGCCATCTCTGACTGCCCTGCCCCAGTTATAAATATGTAATAATAATCCCTTAGGGACTGCCACGCCCTATTCGATAAGGGAGCACAGACCTACCAGCAGTTATTATGTTAATGGTGTTTGCTCTGAGGATAAGCAAGATATATACTGATCTTGTCAGATTAGCTGAAGACTGCAGCTATACATTGATGGTCTCAGCGTCTGAACTGCACACTAGCTACAAAGGGAGCCAGGTATGAGAACTTAACGTATCTGCTAGGGGATCAATATCAATTTCATCTCCTAACAAGCCCCACTTCTTTTTTCAAAACCAAAAATCCATGTTGCTTTGTTGGGGTGCTGACTTAGGACGATAAAAGAAACATAGATTTCCAAAAAATTGTTCTACGGATGAAGTTACTATATATTTTTTTTTTTGTTTTTTGTTTGTTTGTTGCAGGCAGCCATTGGCGCCCTGAGAAGCTATACGACCAGATCTTATTTGGTTGAGGAGTGCAAAAACAACTTAAACACACTCTCGCTAGCCAATAAGGTTAGAATCGACTGGGTGCCAGGACACACAGGCATCACAGGCAATGAGAAGGCAGATGGCCTTGCAAGGGTGGGCTCAGAACAGACACCTCTTGCACCTGAACCCATATGTGGTATCAGCCTCAGCTACGCTAAAAGGCGTATAAAATTAGCTTTAGAGGACAAGGCAAGACTTTCTTGGAGAGAAACTAAGAAACAGGAACACTCGAAACTGTTTCTTAATGGACCCTGTAAGAGAAGAAGCTCAGCACTTCTATCAATGGACAGGTGGACACTCAAAAGTGTGACAGGACTCTATACAGGTCACTGTCGGTTAAATAAACACCTCTTTAATTTGGGGATAGTGGGATCACCAATCTGCAGATTCTGCAAGAAAGAGGGAGAAACGGCACGTCATATAATATGTGACTGTGATAACTTAGCTAGAAGGCGATACCTTCACTTTGGTAGTGATCGCATTGTAGACCCCAAACTATGTGAACTGATCGATCCATTCAGTATCCTCAGATTTGCAAAGGCCGTGGGCCTGTCACATATATAGGACAAGGAACAGGACGGCGCACAATAGGTCTCACTGAGGCCGCGGTGCACAAATGCCGGAACAAATAATAATAATAATAATAATACTATATATTTCTTCATCAGGCCCTTGTGTGTGACAGTAGAGGATAATAGGAGGTAAGTTCTTCACAGCTGAACAAATCAGTTTCTCAACATTTCACCACCTCATACCTGATGCAGACACAGATAGCATGTACAAACCTCGTCTGTAAATAATGAACTTTTCATCACCCCAATAAATACGTGCACACAAAACATAACTCCGTATGTTTTGCGACCCTAAAATCTAACATGTAGGTTCTATTTGATGGTCCGTATTTTATGAAAGACGTTGCCGAGTTCATTAGACATGATGTACAATCTTAGGTAAGTTAATGATTAACTTCATTAACAATTAAATGAACATGTTTTTTTTTTATCGATATAAGCACACTGTTACTGTTATTGTATATAATTTTTCAAATAAATTATTTTTCTATCTAAAAAAAATTTAAAAGTTATGAAATTTTTAGCACTCCCTATTTGAATCGGAATCGCGACACACACGGAAACATGTATTGACTATGATGCTCGCATTATGCTTTAATAAAGTATTAAACAAAATATAATAAGTAACCCTGAACCCTATTACCGTTATTACGATTAGTACGGATTTTGCTCTTTAAATTTACCCTTTTGCATTTCAAATTCACGCTTCTGCAAATCTAATTTAACCCTTTGCAAACATGTATTTTTACATATATATTTTATAAGTTTTTGGTAAAAAAGATAATAGGAAATGAAAAATTAATTATTACAAAATTTGTGTTTGTATTTATTATAATAAATATAACATAAAATACCAAGTTTAAAGTAATTACAAATGTATCACACAGTCTATTTCACTATCTCCTTCATGTTGATCTCTTCTTGATTCAAGAGAGCACCATTTATCATTAGGAATTCTAAGCTTAGTCCCTAGGCAAGATTATTAATTTGAAATTTAACAGTACTAACTTACGTCCATACTAACTCACGCATCATCTAGTTGGAAGGTAGTATATATCAGCAAGCTTCGAATAATTCAAAATAAGTTTCTAAGAATACATGACAGACCAAGGTGCACTACAATAGTTAAGTTGCACGAACTGTCGAAAGCTGATTATATTCCAGATATTTTAAAATAAATAGCCACATAATTTATAGATAAATATAAACAAACACAATCCATAAAAATATTGCTAACATAAAGTTAACCTAAACATAAAGGTTTAGGAGATAATATGCTGTGAATATTCTATTAGGATCTAGGTTTTTATTTATTTTTGTCGTTGGATTTTTAAAATTTATATTATATTATTATTATAAGAACGATGTTGTTAGTTAGTTTTGCTCTAGACTAGATATATTAGCATAAGATCATTTTTGTAAACATTATAGATTATTTATGATTTATGTAAATAAACTGTTTTCAATTTGAAGAGAGATGCTGTGAAATGTAAATTCAGTTACTGAGGTTACTGTTCATTTTCATAAGGCAAAACAACTACTGACCCAACAGATGCCAAATTTTCATATTTGTTTCCTCGAACAATTGAGAAATATGCATTCAAAGCGTTATGTAAACTGAATGAAGAATAAGTGTTTTAATAATCACTTAGGGGAAAATAATTGTTTATTGTTAATGCTCATTTGCAAAAGGCTGAGTTTGAAGATTTTGTTGGGAGATTGGCTTAGGTTGGTAAAAAAGGGTTATTAGGTTTTTATTAAATTTATTAATAGACAAAGTTCTGATTTTCTTTGGGTGTCTGCACCAGGTCCTTGTGCGAGATGGAAGGGGATGTTGTATTTTTAAGACATACCTGATTGTATGTCGAAACGGTGTTGATTAATAAATATTTTGAAAACCAAACACCTCTCTTTCAACCTAAGCCAATCTCCCAACAAACTATTCTATTTATTTATATGCTCCCGTTCTATGTAAGCCTAATTTTTCATTCATTTGCTCATGCATTCATACAGACTAGGCTCTGGGCGGCGGTGACTAAAGCTTCCCCTGTCATTAATCACCCATCCTCCCGACCAATGAATACGATTAGCGTGGAGATACTTCCGGAGTGCAAGACACCGCACTTCGCCGAGGAAGCACCAGCGATCGTGACTAAGGCAATCAGCCGGCATTGAACGACCCAACTGGTACGGATCATACGCGGCAGTCCGCGGACTAACGGGGGGATATGCTTCCTGAGAAGTGGCTGCCGATCTGCCATATGCCCGTCAATGGTACTCAATTACAATAATGAACCTCATGGCAAGAAGCTGTTGTAAACTGTGTCATGGATTATCAAGCTGGAACTAATTTGGAACTGGCACATGTAAGCAATAGGCAAGGTGAGTTTGAAGTTTTTAGGCTTCGTCGCTTAGAGGATTATTCGAAACCTGGACCTCCTGATCGACGTATAATAATCATTAGCTGTGATATGTGATCCTACTGTGATAATATTTATATCATTAAAACGTCCATGATGTAAATGTTCCCAACTTTAACAGTGATTTTTTAGAGGTGTTAATATTTTGCATGTTAGTGCCAATTAATGATTCAATGATGCTATGATGGCTCCTTAATAAATTAATTAGTAATTGTAAAATAAATGTTTTTCTACCATATTGAGTAGGTTGCCTAATTAAAGATCTTGCGCTCGTAATAATATGTAGTATGTGTTTGTTCTTTAGTGGACCATAACTAGTCATAAGCTTATTGTATCACGTATGAAAATAATAAACAAGTAGTCCACCATTACTGCTAATATTTTCGACCCAAATCATTACTTTTAAACTACAAGTTACTTATCCCTCTTCTCACTAGTCACACTTGCGCCACAAAACCTAGTTCATGGCACTCAGGGGTTTGATGCTTATCGAGTTCACTGTCACAGTGGCAACTTTCGTGGGATGGTTTCCAATGGACAGTTATTTTAAACTTTAGCAGGAAGAAGTAATTCATGCGGGCATAATCACAATAGTCGGGATTATGGAGCCGGGTGAGGTGGAAAAAAAATAAATAAATGTACTGAATTGCTGTGGTATGTTTTATGACTTGCCACTACGCAGGTGAGCACTATGTTACCAAACACTAATTAACACTCAATTGACTTTCCCACGCTGCAGTGGTGTCCCTACCCGTCGATAGCTCGCGTTATAGACCCCAGTAGCAGATCCATCGATGACCAGGGACCGTGAAATGACCGCACAGAAATATAAACACGGACAGATGTTCGCTTCTATTGCCGCAGTCTATTGTACCACCCGCCACATACTGGTTCCAAATCCCTGAAAAATGGAACAAACTCCACCACATCCAAACTGCTGGCCCTATCGACTTGATTTTGGTCTCATTCAATACATAAAAATACGTTAGATTATGAATATAAATCCATTCCATTAAAATTAGGGTGGTGAGTAGTAACAAAGTACCCACAGTTGCAGAGTGATCCGAAATTTAGAGCACAAATTTCGGGATCTTATTGGAAATTTGACGATGAACAAACTAAGTTTTATAACCCACATTCAGTGAAGCAGCAGAGCGAAAACAGATAATGTTTTGAGCTTTGTTTCTAAAAAGCTGAAAGTGTTCATACAAACAGATACACAATTGTTTAAAAATTAAATAAAAGCCTAATAAAGAAAAATTATAATTATATATTTAAAAATTTCTTCTCTCATATTTGCAAAAGGGTATATGTTTAAATTTATTTACATCCATCAATGACAATTATTAGTAGTATTATTGTTTTAACGCCATAGTTATTGTCTTCTGTGAGAAAAATAATGATAAAATGAAAAAAAAAACATAAGATAGTAGAATTAAATTATCAAATCAAACTCTTAGCGGGTTCACTGAGTTCAAAATGTTTAAATCTTGGCTCCGGACTTTCACGAGTGGATCTGATAAACATTACAAAGTGCGTAAACAGCTTCGTTTATGGCATTGCGAGATATTTTTACTATACATAGTAATTTAGAGCGAGTCCTGTAGCGCTTGTAGTCTTTGTTCCTGTTTTATTGTTCTTCTTCTGAAAGAGTACGAATCGGCAACACCACATTTTCTACTATAAATTTACCACGCAGCAGGCTTTTGTGGACAGTTTTCATTGAGGGGTATTTGTACCATTTGTATAAATATGTTGCCATAAAATTATATGCCGCATAAAATTCCGCCATATTCCGGGCATATACCGTATGTGAGATTTGACAGTATTGAGGGCTGACTAACAGAAAATTACCTCCTAATTACATAACACACTCCTAATCTTTTTATAGAATTAAATTGCTAATTAGAGGATTAGAACGTCATGTAAACAAACACGGGAGTAAAAGAAAGACAGTAGAATAGGAAATGACCGACCGACTGTTCAGTTACTCGAACATTTTTTGTTTTCTTTTAATTTCATAACGACTGATCGTGCAAGGATCTGCAGCTGAAGATTATACAAAGACAGAAAACGTGAAAATTCGAAACTTTATTCTTGATGATGCTGTTAGGCGATAAAATACTCATAAATGCCTCACTTATATACTAAACAGATAAGCAGTGATATTTTTGGAGTATTTTAACCATAGTATGCTTATCCATGCTGAATATGTTTTGCTAAATGTTTTAATAGTACTTGGCACATGAGGGTTTTTTTCCACCAGCAGCACCACCTGTAAAACCGTCGACTTGGTTTACATTTAACATGATCGTCTTTCAACAAACAAGCACAGAATATATTTATTATATATTTAGGTGCTTTTTTTTATGGAGCCTGAATATTGAGGCTTTACTTTCAAACTGGCGCTATCCATCCGTAAGACTACTCCATCTTTTTGGATGTCAAGCAGGCATTCGACGGAGATTGTCACGGGGCAGCTTTGTTTAAATTAAAATAAAAGCTTACCTTTTCTATATATTTGGCGGACCTAAAGGGAGAGAATCTACTTTCAAATAAGTACGTTGCGCTCGTCATTAGTATGTGGATTGCACCTAACAGTTATATGCGTAACAAATTATTTTTTGATGAGTTTTATCCTAATATTTGCCGAGCCTGATGGGTCTACTTTTGTCTGTTGGTCAGAGTTAGAACATCCATGTTAGAACTGACATTGTAAAGTATGTGTTTTCGTTTACATATAATGTCAGGAAATGTGAAAAATATTACTCTCGTTTCGCTAGATTTTAAGCTTTCTTGGGTCATAGCTCAAAGGGGTTATGATTCAAAAGCTCTTATTTTTTTCCTTATGTAATGGTACCTCTTGATATGATTCTTCACTGTTCGCATCTTTTTTTTTTTTTAATATGTACTTAAAAAATTTTTTGATTTATGTTTAAACTAATTTGGTAGAAATTATAACAAATAATAAAAAATATAAGGGTTCAATTTTATCAAATGTTACAATTCAAATCAATGTAGCATACAAGGTCAACCAAAGCGTTTAATTCTGAAAAGTTGTCAGCTATTAAACTCTGGTTTTGAATAGGTCATGTGCTCCTTTTTAATTTGATCGTTTTCATTACCTTTATTCTTTTGCAATTTTAGGATGCAAGGCTGGTTGTGGGCTGTTTGTCAAGGAGTTGAAAGAAAAGTTCAGTTTTAGACATAATCGCTTTCTATTTAATTTTTAATTGCTAAAAAATTAAAAAAAAAAAATCAAAAATAACAATTTTCGTTTCACTAATATTTATATTAACAGTATGCCATATACCTGAATCAATTAAAACTAAAACCCATGAAACTTTGTTCAAAATAAAAAAAATATCAACATGAAATTATTGACCCTTAAATTTAGAGCACACACAGCTCTAAAAATTAAATATTTTTTTAAATATTGGGTACCACATTTTGAATTTATTATGTCATTTTATAGCATTTGAAAATTGGCAGAGTGGGCTGTAAAATGCGCTTGTGCCTAAAATAAAATGTCATAACTCATAACTCAGGTCATAGCTCAAAGGCGTTATATGATTCAAAAGCTCTGATTTTTCCCTTATGTAATGGTACCTGTTGATATGATTCTTTACTGTTCACATCTTTTTTTTTTTTTTAATATGTACTTAAAAAAATATAGTTTAGAGGGAATGCCGCTTTAATTATATTTATATTTTTTGAAGTATATCAAGCTGTCAAGTAGTCTATAATAAAATGTTGGTGGTCGTAAGTGTAAATTATTGAGTGCTACTTATTATTATAATATGGATTATATATAAGGATGCTAAAATAAACTAATGAAGCTTAAATTATCTTGGACGGGAAATGAGCCCCAACGAGTCTAAACACAGTGCCTCCCCCACCTATACACCAGCCAGTCGAGTTAAACTTAAATTCAGCACAGTCCTCAGAGTGCCCCCTCCCGATTTCACGGACCCCGCGCCCTTATTTGTCATTAATCCCAACCAACTACAAATTAAATTATGGCCGAAGCATTAATTCAAGGCTCGAGCTATTCTGCTGGCCGATACCCCTGACGTATATTGGACGAGGAGTTCAATAGTAGCGGGGAGCTACAAAAGAAGCTCACTGGACCGGATCTAACCCGCTGTTTGTCCAACCGGTCCCCAGAGCTCGTAAATAGATACCATCCACTTATTAAAAATTTCCTAGTGCACATTTGTAGGCAGTTGTCATATGCTGCTCTGGATTCGTTTCGTTATAAGTCCTCAACTTGAAGCGTAACTCTCCTACAGATGATATTAGACAAACAATGATTTAAGCTCCTTCTGACTCACAAACCGTGTTAGGGCATATCCATACTTTCACCGATAAGTAAAGAAAGCAGCGGTGTGAGGTTTGGCATCGGTCATGAAACAGTCACTGAAACAGCCATACAATACGAAAAAAGAGAAGCTCCAAATCAAGTGCAGTTGAATTGCACCGTCTTAGCAACCTCGACAGACCAACTTGTGAGGAGAGCGATAATGCACCAACCATTCATCACATCATCGCTGATTGTCGTAAATTCCAAACTGCTCGACTGAGAACTTGACTTCCAGAAGGACTCAGAGGAATAAAAGAAGAGAAAATCCATGAAAAAACTCTGAACTTCTTTAGACAAATAGTGGTTTACCAAAAAATTTGTTAAGGTCATCGATACTAGCCAATGTTGTTACTGCTAGACGTTAATTAGAGAAGAAGTCTTTAATTATTTTATAATTAACTAATTAATAATTATATTATATAATTATATAATTAATTCTTTAAACTGGAAATCTTTAAGAGACCTTTGTCGCATTAAAACTCAAAGTAGACATTGAAACGGGAATTTTACATCATTTTTAATCAGTCTGAAGGGAGAGGCTGTATTTTGATTCTGAGAAGGGTTTCTCTGTAATTCTTAGTTCTGATTTTCTAACGATAAAGAGACATAATTACTTTTCTAACAGTAAAGTAATAAAAAAAAAAAATCAGAGATATTCAAACATCTTAGAGCCAACATCTTTGGTCTCGACCCCAATACATTCCCAGCTGATTTTATTGGTCATTTTATAATTTTAAATATTAGTTATTTATACATCTTTTGTTAGTTGGATAAGGCGTATTTGGCGTACAGACGGCTTAGCAAATAAAACGAGGTAATTGTTTTTAAATCAAACTTACTGATTATTTTTGTTCACTCCCAATTTTTTTAAGTGAATATTTTTTAAAATTTTCGTGTTTTCGTCCATACATACAACCCAGGAAAAAATTAGAATGATAAATCTCAAGTACCACAAGCTGAGCTGGAAATTAAGAAAGGTCAAGTCAAAGTGAAGCGGGCCAGTTGATATATCTGTAGACAATTTTTTTTTCATGTTTAATTTGGTTTCGCATACTTCCCATCATTATCTTAACTGAAGCTAATCTTAAAATTTAAGATAGATTGATTCCTCAAGGAGCGGTTCTGTCTCCGGTTCTTTTCAGCATGTACACATCTGAAATTGTTGGGACAAACTATAATAAAGCTACTGTAATCGCTTTCGCCGACGACATTGCGGTTTACAGCAGCAGCATGAGTGCACAAAGAGCTCTTACACAGGCCGAGTCAGTTTTTAACCTTATCAGTGACAGACAGGGCATGTTAAACATCAGTGTAAACGCCGGGAAGACCGACTACGTAGTCTTCTCCCTCAAAAAGGGGAAAAAAGCCTTGCCAAAATCATATACTATAGGAGGGCAATAGAACTCACCAGCTTTCTACATGCACTATGGATAGGCATCTCCATTTCTCTACTCATTTTAGTAATAAAATAGAAAAAGTACGACACAGGTCTTACCGGCTATCGCACTTGCTGATTTCACCCAACCTGTCGCTTCGTCTCAAACTGATGATATATAAATGTGTCCTCCGGCCAGCTCTGCTGTACGGTGCCCTCTATTTACCCACTTGACTGACAATACAGCCAAACGTCTCCAACATTTCCAGAATGGGATCATGCGAAAAGTGGTCCGACATACCTCTTTCGAGATGTCGAAAAACGCTGACCTGCACCAGTTGCTTGGTGTGCCGTCGGTGGGTGAGTTTATCCGCCGAAGACACATAAAGTTTTTTGACTCGTTGCAACACCTCACAAACCCAGTGTTTAACACTATCACCCCACCACCCCTCCCACATCGATGGCAACAGTCTGTCGGGGAAAAATTAGGTTAAGAGTTAATATGTAAGTTAGTTTTAAGGTAGATCAAAAATGTGAGCCCCATCACATTTATTAGTCAGTTTAGTCCTGTCACGTATAATGTATATCATTATACTAGTTTATTCATTATATAAATTTTATAACATAACAAAACCTGTATATAATGTAGCGATGCTACAGGAAATACAAAAATAATTTGTAAATAGATTCACCTGAGGATCTATAATTATCTGTAAATTTAAAGGGGCTATGAAAAAAAAAAAATAGATTGAATCATTTTTGTGAGTGTCAATCACAGACAGGCAGACAGACGCGATATGATGCTCTAGAATATCTCTAATGAGTTTATTTTAATCCGAGAGTATATACACGAGTTGAAACGTTTGATTGGAAATTAGCTTAGATTATCAAAAAGAGTATTATGTTTCATCAAGGTTATTTTGAACGTTTTGACATATTATGTTTGTCTGTATCGGGTCCCTGGATGATTACCTGAGACAAAGCTGCGACTAAGTGCCCACGAAATATGAATTCATATTGATAAAATATAAAACTTTTTAATTAATATATAATATTATAAAGAAAACAAAAGCAGATTAGAAACAAGTTAGCCTAAAACATAAGTCTCAGCCCGTAAGTGCCTCTGATTGATTCCAGTGCCTAAATAGTCACTTGTGAAATGCCACCTCTACGTCCAAACCTGTCTTTACTCGGAACTCACCCTAACTAACTTATTTCTGAGACTCGATTATGTTTTGAATTGATAGATTGTGTTTATCGTTTTCTTTCGCCAAGTTTCTTTCATCATATAATTTCCCACACCACCATCCATCCATTGCTTGTGTTCCTACAACCATAGCCTGACTCATCACATATGACATCATTACTCGCAGGCAAGCACCTCCCGCGAAGATATAAAACAGAAGAGTTTCCGAAGATAATGGAATCTAGAATCATGGATAGACAATCCATCAGCGATGATTGAACCTGGACAGCCGTGGCATGACTGGTCGGCGTTAGCTAGGCGGTGCCAGAGCGGCCACGTGACCGGAAGCCCTCCGTACCATCAGAGCCGCGTGGCCCTTATAACTCTTATTAGCTATCTCTTATTTATTATTTCGCTTTTTGCCTCGGCCCTATTTAGCCCTTTCTGTGAACAGCCAGCCGGGGTTCCCAGGGCTATTTACGGTTGCGGACTAAGGGCTAGTCAGCATTGTCGCGGAGGGAGATGGTTAGAATTTTGTACGCGGCCGCTAAAGAGGTGGAGACGGGCACGCGCTTCGAGTATTCACAATCAAAACACATTGTTAGTAACTCAATTTATTAGTCACTTCGACTCCTGCACAGTTCCTTTATGGGGCCGTTTGACAGTGGGCATTCTAACTAACTAGACTTTTTACACTTTATAATAAGCTCTACGACGGGACATTCAGGCATGAACTTACCTAAAACTCTGCCGTCGGAGAACAAATAGACAAAGACCATAAATCCCCTATGGATACATTACTTTGGTATGTTACAGAGTGAACTTGGTAGGCCAGGTGACAACTTCGAATATGTAACTAATATACCTTGAGATAATTAAAAAAAGAACAACACAATAATCCCTTTTTAAAAAAAAAGTAAAATAATAGATCATTCTTATATAAAAGTTAAAATACACAATATTCGGTATTTAGAATATTAATTACTAGGGGGCTGTGCCCCTTGCTTGCTCACTTCACTTACCTACCCCCACGGTTACCACATTCCGTGTGGTGCCAACATGACCGGGCCCCGTGATAAAGTGAGAATACTTACCTTGTCTCTCGATCAGTATTAATTACTGGATGGTCCTTGAACGAACAATCCAGAGCTTGGAGTGCACAACGAGGTCCGTCCGAATTTGTCTCTAAAGAAGCGATTGCTCTCGAAGACACCTCTCTAAAGATTCTCATTGAATGACTTTTCATTTATGATTTATGGTATTTTTATTTTGAAGGTTCCTTTTATTACGTGGACGTATTTTAATTGTATTCCTTAATCTGCGATTTTCTTTCTTCGTTTATAAATTCTGATTTTGGTCGTCCTATTGTTGCTAAAACAAAATTAAGTGATTGGGTTTCAACAAAATAAGATGGACAGGCCTAACATAAACACGAAATTGCAAACACGATTTTTATTTTATTTTTTTAATTACGAGTGTCAAAACAACCCAAAAAGTACAATTATTTTCCAATCTAAATACTCAATTTCTTGGAACGAAGTATGGAGACTATGTATTTACGTGAGCACATCACAGTTTGAATTTAGGGGCCTGCTGATGTCGCTATCAGACAACGTTTACTATGCTGATTCTCTGCATTGACAAACCCGGCGCTTGGAACTATTGTATGCTAATAACATTCAACGTGTACATATAATATATTTTTTTACGTACAGGAACTGATCTAAACTTTCTATAGGATAATTATTTTCTAATTAGCAATTATTGTTAGTAACCATTTACACCGTTTAAAACCCTCAACATTAATAAGCATTCAAATTCACTCTTTTTTTTTTGATCATTGATAAATAATAATAAGAATAATACTATAATAAAAGATTTTGGCATCAAGAATGGGAAGTAATCTATAACACACCTGGATCGAGAATCGTTTACCTGTCGGTCTGCATCTTTTTGGCAACATATATTTCATTCTTTTAAAAACCAAGTTACATTAAACCAGGGATTAGTGAGTACCCACGGTAATTTTTTCTCTCAAGTGGATTTACAAACGTCATTCCGTAAACTGCACAATAGGCCTTGAATGAATGATGGCAATCTCAAAAATGTTTTGATAGGTTACAATTTGACAGTCTTACAATCGAATTTTCCACAAGATTTGACGCGAACGCAACAATATCAACAGATAGTTTTCAAAAAACACTACCGGGTCATGCATGAGCCTAAAATGTAAGCTTGTAGTTGCTTGAAGTGTGTTGCTTTAGGCGTGTGAAACCAACTTTTAGCAACCGCATTTAGCTTTTATTTCTTTAAACGCCTGTTCAGGCTTTGGCACCGTATTCTGTAACCACTTAAGATAACTTAAAGGGGACAGTTAAACACCTCTCAGGTCACACTGTACCCTGACAAAAGAGTGGACTCACCTTGCGTAAGATGATCACCACTGCGCAAAGGCTCCACCCAGGGGCGCCTGGAGGATTATCTCCACGTGTCAGTCCACGTGTTCGCGGCCTCTAAGTCTAATGGAACCTTTGTGCTGGGAGAGTATCGCTTACCAGAGGCAGCTATCGATGTCAGCGGGGGTCACCACACTCCGGAGTGTCTGTTTTGTCGTCGGGGATTCCAGCTTTTAGGATAGCTTGCGGCCTGGAGGGCGGTAATCCGGTAATAGCGGCTTACGGGGGATAGGTAACTTGTTATTTTAGCCTCGGGGCACTTTTTTTTTTGTCAGGGGGAGATACGAGCTATTTGCCTCTTCCAACACAGACGCTTTGTAATGTTTATATTGGAATGTTAACAGTTTCTCCATCACTTTCATATGATTTATATTATTAGTGGAGGCTTGATGCTAAAGAGTTTAACGCTAAAAGGCTATTCTGATTATAGGAATGTCTTCAACGAAGAAAACTTAAAGTAGTGGGCTTTCCTGCAGGAAAAATCCCATTACCATACAAAAACTAGCTACTTAAAATTCTAATGATATTCCATACTTCTTAAAAATTATCATTAAAAAGTGGTCTGCGTAATGTGCCATAACAATATTGGAAAAAAATTAACTATTTGAATGTCAAGCAGTAATTTGGCAAGTTCGACAGGAAAGATTGTTATGCAAACTGTAGGATCTAGTTTCATTTTCTATTTATAAGCCGAGCATAAAGGAGGACGCTCTACTTTCAAACAGGTACGTAGTGTTTTTCATTACCCCGTCTCCCTGTGTAAAGATCTTTGAGATAAATTATTCTAATTTTGCTTAATGGTTGACGCGTAAGGATGATAACGGAAGAAAAAGTCAAAGCTATTCCAATAAGAATGATTAGGAATTACATATTTATTATGTATTATAGCCGATTACAATAGATATATAAAATTATTTACCACTTAATAAAAGTCAAACTAAAGTATCGGGACTCGAACCCGAGCCAAAAGGAATAGTTTTATCGCAATCATTTAATAAGCATTTCAAAAACTGCTGCTGGGACAAATGCCTTCTTAATTTTTTAATAATATTTACCTTACATAATACAATTGTTATACGTGGAACTCACCAATATAGCTTATAGGTGTAGATGTTTGTCTTCAGTCGACAAAAGAAGTTTGAGATACTAGTTGATAGGCCAGTAATAAAGACTCATTTACAAGGGTTCGGAACACAGCTCAGTTCTAGGAGTGACCGAAGAGAAGAAGGAGAGATAAAGTTTTAGAAGAAGGAAGTTCAAGAGTGGAACAGACGCAGAAAATAGGCAAGAGGCTTGATGGAAACTCTGATAAGGTACTAGGCTAAGCTGGCTGGTTTCTTTCATTAAAGGTCGTATGAAAGATACTAAATGTCTGTAGAATTGAGTAAAAGGCAATTTATATTAATATTTACCTTGTAAGTTGAACGTAATTATATTAATTTAATTTAATTTTATTTCATTTATGTTTCAGTCGTGTAAATACATCACTTGCCTTATCGTAAATTAAATTATCCTCTTTCTTTATTAAATTTAAATATCTGAATTCCTTCCCTTGATCATCACAAACTTTACCTTTGGAAATGAATTAATTGGGACAAAATCAAATTATATTAATAACATTTATTTTATCACAACAAATGGCATCCAAAATCAATTCAATTGAATTAAATACAATTTATTTATTCCACTGGAGTGTAGAGGCGTGGTTCTCCGGGTATGGTAGGCGAAAATATCGACAGATAGGTAGATATCTTCATACATTATATATATTTTTATTTGTATATGTATTTAAAATATATTTGCCGGATGACCGAACGTTGCACAATTTAATTCATAATTGAAGAACATTTCGGTAAATAGATAACTCTCACATTGTGGCTAAAATAGCGACGCAATTAATCTGCCAGTTTAGTTATGATTTTGATCTCTAAAAAGTAAGCAATGTCAGCAGCAAGCTGTTTTTGGTGCTACCAAGGTGTTGTCTATATGATAAAGGCAGGTATACCACAAGGAAGTGCAATAAGCCTACTACATTCACACTCAAGACATTGCAGTGTACTAAAACGGACTACTCGTGAACTATGGTCTCACCAAAATCACTCCATACATAGATTCAACGCAAGCGTCCACTATATTACAAACGTCTTCTAAAAACTAGAATAACGATAAAACAAATAGCGAATCTAATTAACGCATCTCATTCAGTTTCCGCAATGACTCTTTCTCTACCTATACAATTCATTACTCAGATAACCTACCCTCCACTACCTTGTGATCTCTAATGTAGGGAAAAAAAAATTCGAAATGAAACCACCATTATAACTTCACAAACACGTTATTACACGGATGGTCCTTAGCTTATAAACGGACAGTAATTTACTACTAGGCATAAACTTTCCAAACTTCTCAATTTCATCTTATCTCATCAGACGTTTATGTTTGGGACTGGTTTTCACAAATAGTAAAAATAACTTTCATTAATGATGTCATAAGTAACACACATAATACCCCCGTAATAAATTGGATTATTAAACAAACATTCTTGTATAATCAACTTTTAATGTTTCGTAATAAATTATTTAGCTCTCTCTGACTTGTTCAGTGACATTAAAACAAAGTATCAGCTTATCTCCTGACAAATTTAAGTATCGTGCCACAGTGACGAGTTGGTGAATCCAGGCCTGTACTTCAAAAACTCATTTCATATCTCTCATCATCCTCCGATGGATGAAGTAGGAAGGGTTTCGGACCTTTCATGTTACATTATGTCGATTACGTTTTCGCCTTTCAAGGTAGACTGTTACAGAATGAGCAGTACTTTTTTACTTTTTCCTTGTATTTTGTATCATAAGTAGGTGTTTGTAGGTATGTCTGAAATGTAGTAGGCTAATTTTATCATACTTTTGGATATATTATATATGATCTTTGTACATTAGTTGTAGAAGCTGATCCCAACAGTTCAATGTCATTTGTCCAAATAGGTATTATGTTCACGTTTTGAATAACTTTTTTTTATGTTGTAAATATCATTAAATAGTCAATCAATAAATGTCTTTTGTTATCTAAGACTTCGCTTGATTTTATTCTTTTACATTCTTCGAGGACGTTTATTTATATTTCCAAAAATACATTTCAGTTTACAATTGATGAAAAAAAAAAAATTCATTGATCTAATGCGAAGAAACTGATTTTCTGATCGACTGCTCATAATTTTAATAACATATTAATTTGTGTATCAAGGTGGTCCAGAATATTGGAGCTTCTACAATAAGATACTTTTCCAAAAATGATCGCTGGATGAGGATGCTGTGAGGTAGGTCCTTGAGAGCAATCCACCTTATGGTAATCTCTTAGTAACAAAACAAAAAAAATGTCATCTACCACGCACCATATAATTAAGGGAATTATTATGCCTATTTTAATAATTTATAATATATATAATACTATATATATATATATAATATTAATAATAACTAAACAATTTTAATAAAAGCCTTAATAATTTATTGCAATTATCCTATAGACAACAAAAAACAATTTACATACTTGCAATGAATTCTTGCTTAAAATTATAGATTACTTATTTTTAAAAATAAAAAGTAATTAATTAATTACACATAGTCATGTTTATGCTTTGTTAGCTAAGTTTTTCTGGCCTTTTCAATACCACATGGGATCTTCATGTAATATTTTATGTTTGAAGCATGAATATAGAACTTACAAATACCTGAACAGATGGACACAAGCATTTTGAATATTGTGTATAATCGAATCCATGGTATTGAAATTCGCGTTAGCAGGATGTACCTCTCTTAGCTATGTATATAGAATTTTATGGATTTTCCCTTTGATTAATTAATATCTGTCGAAAAATGTACTTACTGTACCTGAAGTGGCCTTGAGCTTTGATTAATCCCTCTCATAACTCCATTGTCCGGACATCGTCGTGATGACAAAGACATTGGTATGCCGATAATAGCAACCATAAGGACAGCTGTGGAAAGCAATCTAGACACACTCGGATGCAATAATCCGGGTCCACTTGTCCTTCAGTTGTCATTGGCATTCCACTCTCCTAGCGGGCCATTAAACCTAGCCTTCTTCTCTTCCTCTTGTGTTCTTTTTAATAAACGTCCAATCAGAAACGCATTCGAAACCTCATCGACTAATCCCGAAAATATTTAATAAACGTCAGGGCACGTCATGTGTTCGGGAGGGGTACTGCAAGGAGGGTTGCCGAGCCCCGCCCTCTTTCAACCAACGGACCAATGGGATGAGGCCTCACTCGGTACTTCTATGGCCGACGATGAGTACGATATCGTTTTTATTGTCGTCAAACAAGGGAGGGAAGGGGTTCATTGTCGTGACCCTTCAATGCTGGCAGTTTTTTCCCCTGCTGTCAGCACAATCGGAAGGGCGTAGGGCCAATGAGTAACAACAAACATGGGTTGCGGTTGCCTTTTGTTGTCCTCTCCTCTCCCTCGTATTCCGACATGATGATAATTATCGTAATTATAGCCCTGTAATTCTATAATCCCCTCTATATGTGAGTCATAGATGCATGATCCGCATCCTTTTAACTTTACTCACTAATTGGTTAATTCTCTTATACTGTAAGCACATTACTATTTCAAGATATAACCTCCATTCATCTATGAGTAAACTAATCTTCATTGCAATTTATATAATCTGTGAGTTTACCGAGAACATAGTTATTGGTAATTATCGGTTGATAAAAGAAATTTTCATTTAGAAGAGCCTGTCGTGACTCAAACCTGGAGAGCTCTAACGGCCCGCCGTGTGGGTTTCTTAATTACTTATTAAATGATTTTGATTTTATATCCGTGCCAATGGAAATGATATTGTTATAAGAAAAATCTTTTGTAGCCTCTGTACTGGGAGTTAAAAAAACTCAGAGAAAGTCAGATTTTTTTTACATACCTTTTTTGAATATACTTTTAAAATATCGTACCATACCAAAGACGAAACACGAAATTCAATCCTGTATAGGATTTTAGTTACTTCATGACTGCAAAACCTTGGCTTTACTTTCAAACAGGTGCCAAGGAGTAGTGTTTCTGTATGTCCACGATATTATTCCGCCAGTTTCTGTGTGTCTACATCTCGGTTGATCAAATATAACTGAAATTTTAAAGGTGTATCTAACAACACCTTGCAATGATATATCTAAGTTTTTTTCTCGAGACATAATTTTGTGAATTTTTTTTTTCTAGAATAAAATTAATTATTTGATTTGTTCACATGTTATGTTTTAGGTGGTTTTAAAAATGTCGATAGTGAATCACTGGATTAATTTGTAAAATAATATCCCTTATTAATAACTTGATTGTTGTCAAATTAACATTTTTGAATATACGTTTTATCTTTTATTATAAACAAACAACGATTGGTGAATATCGCTGAAGTGAATCTCTTTATAATAATAAATATGTATAACACCTGAAAATTTTGAAGATTTGTAAGAAATCTACTGGTAAATTGAGTTAGTCCAAGAAATATTTCAAAAATAAAACTGAGTGGGCCACTTGTATGGGTAGTCAAAGTAACGAAATTCACATTAAAAAAATAAAAAGGTAATTTCTGATTTTAATGGTAATGAAAACTTTGTAAGGAGAAACAAATAGTTAGCAAATGATTCTCAGAACCGAGAATGATTAATGTTCTTTAATATCGCAGTGGAAATTGAAAGAAGCAACAATTAAACAGTAAGGCTTCTATTGATATTCTATGATGAAAATCTGTCAAGGTTCATTATGAACGGAAGAAAGATGTGCAAGTAGCAAATGATTGTGGAAGTAAGAAAATGTGACTATTCAAGCAATAAAAAGTCAACGGGACTATGCTAGAAGTGACGTATGATGAGAGTAGCTAGCAAGCAAGACTCTTTGCAAGATTGGGCATATATCTTACATCCTTGGTTATCTGATGGAAAATCTTGATCCACCGGTTTAAGATACATGTAACAAAACTAAACTTAATGTAAATCATGATATGACGCAATGCTCTAAATACACCGACCCCAGAACAAAACACACGTCAATGACATTAAATAAATCATTACAAAATCACGAGATCTTAGGTAATAATTAATAACATATATTTTATTTACTCAGTTTCTTCCCTCCTGGTTTCCACTTCCTACCTCTATCCATCCTTTTTAACTAGAAACAATGAAGTAGGTTGATCCATAAATATCTCTCATTTTTAATACTTATTTTGGGTTTGGCTACAAATCCGCATCCATACTGAAAGATCGGATGGTTAAACTCTAACCATTGGCAGTACTTCCGTGGGTTCTTTGTTTAAAATGCCATTTGCACCTAAAAGCCTTCCTCCAAAAACTTCAAAAACTGAGATCTACAAATATATCTTGCTATACGAGGTCTTTCTTACCTCCGTTCAGCCTATTTCTTATTCTTAGTGAGTGTTACTAATCACTTGTACTTATTGCCGATCATCATCTGACAGTCTTCGTAATCTGCGGCATTTGAATTCTTGCAGTAGCTTTTATACTCCTCTCAGGTAATGAATAATGTTTATTATTTTTTTTAACCATTTTTCAAAGGTGACTACATTAGAGTCTATTTAAATATAGTTTCATTGAGGGACTAATATGAACCGTGATAACGAAAAGATTATTAGAGCTCATCGTGCTCATGTTTGAACTTCGTCTTATTATCGGAATGCTTTAGCTCGTTTTTGGTAACTTGGCAGCTTCGGTAATGAGGCTGCTTTTTTTACATCAGTGCAGGCGATAAGTTAAACGATGTTAATATTTTTGTTTTGGCTGATTTGTCAGTGGAACGGTCACCAATTAGATAAGTACTCCTACACAAAAGACCCTAATGATGCCGAACTGCCTGTAAGTGGCGGGGTCCCTCAAGGGCCGCCCTCAGCCCCCTCCACTGCTGCCCTTCGGCGGTGGGGGTAACCTTCTAAAGGGGGGCCAAGCCCTCCGAAGGGCCAGTAGTTCACATCAGCAACCGATCATGTCTAGGTCGTTCTTCGTCGACTCGCTCATCGCCAAGCCCGCGCCGCCCCCGTCGCTGACCAACCCCTATTTCTTCTCACTGGTGCCACCTTACTACCGCCCTTACTGGCCGACCTGCTGGGAGCCTCAGGAGCCATACCTGCCCCGGAGGCCGCGACCCCTCAAGGGATTGCCCGCCCCTGACCTAGAGCCAGCCGTCCCGCACATCATAACAGCAGGTTAGTAACACCTAACTACGGAAAACGTTGTTAGCTGATGATAATGTATACCAGGTTAAGTCAAAAGCCAATAGTTTGTTTACAAAAAAACTTCAAGCTTATCTACCTTTGCCTAATCACTTCATAACCAATAACAAAGTGCTTATTCTTCAATTAAATTTTTAAAACGAGTGAATCCAGGTTTGTGTAATTATTACATGAAAACAATTGTATAACATGCCTGATGCTTGAAATTAATTATTGCAGTTAATACCACCATTGTTCATACGTGTATGAGTAGCAATATGAGTTTTTAAATATTTGACAGTTAGTGATTCAAGTCTAGAAATTTTGTGGGAAGCTGTCGAGACAGGTCCGATGATATGTCTATTCGGTTTTGAGCTTTCAACTAAATAACGAAGTTATTACTACTTAAATAACAGAATTCAATAATAACATTATAATTGGTTGTCTTGGTATTATCCTACACCTATCTGCTTCAATGGTTTTCAACCATTATTTCAACCAATGAATTGGGAGTTGTCTTAAAATTTTAACAATATTATCCATTTCTACGAACCTACGAAAAGACCAGAATAATCCATTGAGTGATTTATATATAGCCTAAAAATTAAATACAATACTATAGTCTTATGAAATTTGCGTGCATCTGGTATAATGTAATGCGTCTGGTTTACTTGATATTTAAATCATATTTTTTTAAAAGTAATCACTTTAATAATAATATTGGCAAAATAAAAAATGCTAATTACATCACGATTAATTTTATAATATAAACATATAGTAAATAAACTGATACCACTCACATTTAACTCTGCTAAGTGGGCCCTAGACGATTATTAATAATGCCATTATCTGTAATGATATCATTTCCAAAAGCATTACTACCTTTTTTATTTTTCAACGTTACCCGACCAATTTTATTGCTTTATTAATAAATATTTATGGTCGATAAGTAATAGATATAGTATAGCATTTAGACTGTATAGAACAGGAAATGGCGTTAAGAAGGATTGTTGTATTTGTATCCCCTAGTTATTATGGATTAGAAATATTCCATGGTAAAATTTATCGATGGTCTTTAAATCGTCGAATTACTTAAGCATATTATTTACTGTGTATAAAAAAATAGGCATTCTTTATTAATCATATAGAAATATTAACACATATATACTTAAACCACTCAAGGGAATTTATGAAGCTACGATTGAAAAATCCTGGAGTATCTTTTGTCTTTATTTCATAGTGCCGCGTTTTTTCTTCACCGTTTACGTGCTTTGTTATCTCCAGTTAACACTCACTTGAAAATGTGGCAACGGATAATAGGAGACAACAAGAGACGAGAAGAAGTCAGTCCCGGGGACACGAGAAAACCAGGTATAGGGTACAAGAGAGGCGTCCATTCATGAGAAAGACTTCATTCACAGATCCTTCAGTTGTAAGTTATACCTGCCGCGTCAATAGGGAACACCTATAATTTGTTTTGTCCCATTCAAGGGTTTCTCAAAGGCCTAGGCCCTGTATTAGCGATGGTCCACAAGAATGGGATTCGGAGTATTTTTCTAGTCGAGTGCCTCTATTATAAGACTATCAAGCTTCGAACCCCGGATGAGAGAAAAGTCCGCACTTTCATTCGATAATAGAGAATTTTGTCCGATGTATCGACTAAAGTAATCGCTTAGTGGTATCAAGATGTTGAGTTGAATTGGAGGAAACAGAGGACAAGGAATTTTTCATATATTAATACAAAATTCATATGTATATTAATACTAATCCATATATTAATTTGTCAAATGATTTAAAATTGCACACATTTCAGAGCTCATTGTATTGAAATCAGTTCTTCAATATGTATTGAAAGCGCACGTCTTACATGCATTTTCTGATAATTTCACTTAAAGACGTGACACGAACTGTGTTGAAGCGTCGTTCGTCAATAAATTTCATGAATATCTACCAGCATCATTCGGCTAACAAATTTGGGGCCACCAACTCCCAGTTATATCATTTCACCTAAACAAAATAATATAATATAAATCTTATGATTACATTGGTAGTTCGCATTATTAATAAATTTTTCCTGTCATGTTCTTGTCAAAAAAATCATATTTTAATATAATTTCGTTTCAATTTTAAAGTTAGTTTAATAAACTTCCATTAGGCATACGTTAAGAATTGTTTTTCTGTTTAATTAATTATTTATTAATTTAAAGTAATTATGTGTCAGCAGTCCTTGATTTTTATTTGATTGACTGAGACGAATCGAACATATTCTTCATCGGCATCTATAATTTCATATTTATCATTATATTTGAATTATAATAGTCATACAGTCATGATCTGAATAATATTATCCTCTCGCTTCTCTTCTCCTCCGCAGGTTCCTTGTGCTCTTACGATCATGCTGTATTTTCCATTATTAATAAATTTACTTATCATTTCCTTAGTACAATAAATTTAAAAAGCGGTTTGTACATGTATGCAGAACTGTTTTCCGTTAGTGGTCGTACAAATGATCAATCCAAAGTTTTAAAGATAAATTGCACACCTTAAAATATGCCGATTAGAAGTTAAAATACAATACTGTGAAGTTTGTGAAAACAAATGAACCATGAAAAAAAGTCAGGTTTCATTTACAATTATGATTACTCATGTTAAGAAGACAAATTCAATAGGTTTTTTTTATTCTCTTTTGTAGATCCTATGGCTTACAATGTACAATATGATTGAAAGCAAAATTAAGTCTACTGTTGATTAAGCTTATATTAAGTTTCTATTTTTTACTTTACAGAGGTTGAATGTTCACCGGCCCGGAAGAGGAGTCTGAGTGAGGAAGGTAGCGAAGAGGGCAGCTCCAAGAGGATCCGGACGGCATTCACCAGCACCCAGCTTCTGGAGCTTGAACGGGAGTTCTCCAGCAACATGTACCTTTCAAGATTGAGGAGGATAGAGATAGCCACATGCCTCAGGCTGTCGGAGAAACAGGTCAAGATATGGTTCCAGAACAGGAGGGTCAAGGCGAAGAAGGAAGAGTCCAGTGGAGGACCCGAAGCTCATAGGTGCAACTGTCTCAGGTGAGAGATCTTTATTTGAGTATATACTGTTCGACCACGACTATTAGAGACCGGGGCACATGTTTACATAGTTGCTCGAACGCCCATACACTGTCTATTACAAAAACATACGGGCCCATTAGACTCCGTACTCAGTTAGATGTTTGATGAGAGAGTAGTAGTTGGCCACTTTGTTCTACCCGAACTGAGGTTCATGGCTAAGTACTGGTGTCTAGCCACCGTTGTCGAAGTATACTCATTTTCCCGCATGAGCCCAGGTAGAACACGCCCGGACTCGTATAAACCAGGAAAAGTCCTAATGGAAGCCGCAACCGTACATATTAACAATGAATGAATTTACTTATCGAAATTATACCATCAAAAGAATGACTGATCTTCCGAAACTTAATCATGTTTCACTACACAATTAAAAATATTTTGATGTGGTCTGGTCATTAAATGAAAACACAATGCAAAATGTCTTGTGAATCTCTTGCTCGCACAGGGAACTCGCTTGACTACAACAATGGAGAAAACACAGGTTAATGGTAAAAAAAAAATTATAAAATACTTACCCTAATACCTTAAATTCATCCGGCAACTAATAGAACATTTAATCGCTCTCAATTGTACACTTCCCGTTATTACTAATTAAATGCCCTTAGGAACAGCATGACAATAATTCAACTGACAGATTAATTCCTAATCTTTATTATACTTATATTAATACATGAAATTCTATGCTAACATCATTATTTTTTTAACAGGTCTTGCACTCAGAAGAAAAAGGACGAGCCGTGCATAGAAGTGAAACCGGAAGCGGGAAGACTAGACCATTGTTAAACTCATATTGAAAAATACTTTCATATCGATCATAATAATATGTAAAACATAATGTTTTGTGATACTAAGAGGCTCTTATTCGGTAAACAAAAAAAAACAGCTCAATTTCCCATAAATAATTATAGTTCTTTCCTTCGCATTCAAAGGGTAAATTAATTTAAACAAATATTTTCATAAACAAGGAATATTTTTATAATAGAGCTATTATATAATGTATATATTTTTGTATAAATTTTATTGTAAATTGTTGAAATATGAATTGACTCACCAAAGTGTTGGTATAATAGTTATGTCTCTCTGTGATTTGTATAATTGATAGTATATATTTTAGAGCACAGTTGGAGTAAATGACTTTTTGTAATTAAAAAAGACATATCCATCACGCTAGAAAAATAGTGTAATATTTTTTGTAAATAACGATATATTTTGTAATGAATTGTATATTTTGTAAAATGTTATAAATAATATATATATATATTTATGAATTTTAATTATTTTTATAATTATCCTTTCAAATTATTAGCTAATATAATTTAATTCAAAACAAAAGAAGACTAGACGATTTTAAGATTTAAGTAGTGGTGACTCACTTGGGAAGTAAATTGGGTAAACAAAACAGAAACTGACAACTTGCACTATAAATTCATGGAAACATAATGCAAATAATGTAGTCGAGTTGAAATTCATTGTATTTTTTCCGAATTAAAATACTTTAAATCAATTGTATGAATAAAGGGTTTTAGACGGAAGTGTAGGTTTGGAAGGTATTTTGCAACATAATTAGAATATGTAAATAGTAATCTGCTAATATTACACATGATTTTTTTAATAATTTATTTTACTTATACTCTAAATGAAATTATGGCTAACCTATTTTAGTCAATCAAACATTAGATTTCAAAAGCTGTCTGTCAAGGTGACAAAATAACTTTTTTGTTTAGATATCGTTTAGAAATCAGGGAAAGAATTTGTCACAAGTTTCCTATTAAAAACCGATAGTTTAAGGCATAACAATGTTCTCATTACGTTCGAGAATTTCCTAAAACTGAAATAGTATCGAAGAAGGACCTACGTGTTGATATGATAGGATCAGAAAAAAAATCAGAAATCAAATGGCTTAACCCATGTTTAATTTTTTTTATACTTGCAGATCTTATGTTTAGGATAAAACATTACCAATATTTTTCAAAGGTTTATAAATACCTAGATGATTGCGAACTTTTCTGGCACTTACGGATCCGTGAAGACCAGACGAAAGTGAGTGAGGGGTTTCTTAAGTCATCCACCAGTTAGGTTTTTGAATATAATTTGGGGTAATAAAGTTTTTTTTGTTTTTTTCATTAAAACCAGAACTCCTTGTTTACGATATTGTTGGCCTGTCTGTTGGTTCCTAACATTGCTTTTACTCTTAGTTTTTACACCAGATACATAAAATGAATGGAAGTTTCTTTCAATGATCAGTTAAATAATCTTTGTAGAGGAGAGTATTTTAAAAGAAAAGCTTTATTATGAAGTACAAGCAAAACACTGGTATATACAAGATATTAAGAGTTATGATTACTACATACTGGGTCGGGGAAGTGTTTAGGGACTAGTGTCTGGGAGACAAGTCTGAACTGGAACTAAAGCTGAGACATATGTAAATATGAGAAGGGTTGTTTCAGGAATTGGGAGGGATGTGGTCACTTACTTAAAAAATAACAAGAAACACCAGTGACTTCCATGTTGTCCCGAGGGAGGTATACACTAGAAGGGGCTTTTACCCTCATATATATATATTAGGATTACAATATTCTTAGCATTATATAACTATCGACGGAAAACATTTAATTAAAATATCAAACAAAACATTGTTGTTTTTCTAATAGTAAGATTTGCTACCTTAATTTACCGAAGAATTACTTAATTTTCGGTAAGTGATAATTGAATTACATTTTATATTTAATGATGTTTAGACTTTTTTTATTTTGTAACTACGAACCTAAGCACATTGCTAATAATTATAAGATTATATCACTGATTGCGCAATACAAGCTAAATAATTTTCCTTTTCTTATTTTTGAAATACTAGGTCCATTGATCAGTGAACCATTGAGTTTAGATATAAATAAAATGCAATAACATTCATTGATCTATCAATATGGATCTGGATAATATTTATTTTAAGAAATTCGTTAATTGTCAATTACAAATCACCTATGAAAAATGTACTGTAATCCATAAGAGTTCAAAGAAAAATTATAGGTGGAAACACAGAGAGGTAGTGAAGTCTGTCGGCCACGGTGGAAATTTCTACCGCTGCCCGGTAAAGGCCGGGAAATTCAAATGTCAATATATTCAAGGGCTGTTTGGAACTGAATAGTTACTAAGTAATTCATAAGTAATATTTAATGAAGTAATGAATTAGTTCTTCGATCGGGGATTGTCAATACGACTAGAGACATGACAAGACTATTAATTTCTCACGTATTAAATAACTAATGTTACTTTCGTGGACATTTTATGATTTTTATTGAAATCAAGGACAAATCTAGCCGATGGCAGTTGTGCTGACAAGTTGACCAGAGACTAACCATATTGGTGGTTATAGATTTTTTTTATCAAAACTGTGAGTTCATACAGTGAATCTATTTCTTGGGAACCGTCCTAGGTTGATGAAAGAAAGATGTTAGATTTCTTACTTGACTTTCATTTATTATTTAAGTATAATTTGTTATTTAGTTACACTATTAACATAAAACACACTTCTATAGCACATTCAATGTTAATAGATTGCATTGCCGATAAAACTGTTTCTATATTTATTGTTAATATTCTTCTTCTTACTATTATAAGTACAGCTATAAAGTGCTCCTAATAGCCATCACTCATCCTAATAGCAGAATCTTGTGGAGTTGCAATGTTGTAATTTGAAATAATAAATTTCTTTAGAATTAGAACCAGGGTCGTCACCACCCTGAAACATTTCTTCAAGATAACATTGTCTTGTGTTCATTCTTATTTCTCAAGTACACAGTGGAGTTATTATTGGATGGGTTGAAATTTGAAATAGACAAATTGTATGTACTGATATTTACTGGTAGCGAATACATGGTCGTTACAAAAATGTCCAGAGGGTAACTGCCACTTATTTATTGTTCGCTGTGAATTGAAGGTTTGATGTGCACCAAATTAGCGGTCCAGATTATTCTGTTCCATTATTTCTCTTAAGTGCATCGTGTTGACCAATGGAAGTTAAGTTATTTCGTTTTAAAAAATTTAATTTTTTTTTCCCCATAGCTCTCAAACTTATAAAAAATAGGATGTGGGAAAAATAAAAGGAAAATTATTTTGGATTGATGGGTCTTTCACTAAGGGGAGTCCTATTTGAAGGATGTATGAGAAGGATATGGGGTGTGTGATGCCTAAAGGAGGTGGGTGGGTTCGGGAAGGTAGTGAGAGTCTACCTATGGTGGTAATCCACAAACATGAAACTAAAAAAATTGTATTAGGATAATGGATACAAATGATTATTGAATAGAAAATAATTTTACGAGAAGGAAACAGTGTTATATTTTAGTAAATTAAAAAGAAAATTATTCTTAAAAGGAAAAACCAAAATATGTAATATGTGCTGATATGTTGACAAGGCGGAGATCTAATTAATATTTACTGTTTACTTGACTTAAAAGGTCGCTGATAAGTCACTACTATCTCAATCAAGAAACAACTAAGTAGACAAAACATAATTAGCTTCTAAAATTCAGTCAAGGTTATACATTAAATAAAATAATTGATTATTATAATATCGACAAAATGTTGAAAAATATATCTTTCGCATTATTTAATCAAATTCTTTTCAAAAATGCTTGCATTTGATTTTTTTTAGGGTCGGTAGATCAATATTAAACTAAAAATAATATCAGCTAGAAAATGATTGCTGGCTGAATCAACACAATACCCGGAAAGTTACTACATAATACACTTTCGGCATATTCGCCCAGTGTTCCCAGAATTCATGGATACGCTCACAGTGTGTAATTTAATCATCCTGATTGTGGTACAACCAACCTTTCACCTAAAGGTTTGTACTAATAAATACAGTTACTTGATTAAATGAAATATAAGTACCGTTGTGTTTTATTTTTTTGTTTTGTTTTCATGTTCGAATAAATTAATTCGCTTGCTTTATATATATTACACATGTATTATATAAGAATTCTTATGTTTTAATGAATTTTTGTGATTCACTTATTGATTCGCTTAATAAACGTGGTAAATAATCGATTTTATTTAATTATCAGTATATGAAAAATGTCCGATCATGGGTCTTGTGATTTTTTATAGTCCTTCCTCTTTAGGACTCCTTTCTAAGGAGAGAATAGTGCAAAGACTTCAACACATCAATTATGTTCATGTTAAAATTTATATACATTAAAATAATTTATCTAATTATCGATTATCTAAGTAATGTACAACAATAATGATAATAATTTTTAAATAAAGAAACTATAATAATAATATGAAAAAAAAATACAAATGATAATTTTAAATTTAACGAAAATTTGAGGAAAAAAAGAAATGTTCATACATACATAATATGATCAGCAAATGAAACGGTTATCAATACGTATCCAATGCTACATTTATTATTTTTACGAGTATATTAATCATTAAAAATTAATACTATTTATATTGTTTTTAAACATTCGTGATATTTGATAATCTGAACATTCCCCTCCGTTTGTAACCAATGTTATAGTATGCTTTTATCTCTCCGTCTCAAACAATTGGTACTTATAGAGAATGGGGATGACATATTTCAGTCTGTCCGTCACAATTCGTACTCGCTGTTTATAAGTCGAAATTATTTTCAAGTATTGTTTTGTCAATGTTCTGATTGAATTTATGATCCGTACTGTTAAAGATTTGGTAACTGGGTTAGTTTATTACCGGAATACACATGTTTTATAATGTTTAGTCAAACAATATGTAAGCAATAATCGACCCTACCTAGAATAATGATTGGAAAAAGAGATGTTTTCTGTGAGTACGTAACGAGTTTGACAGACTATAACACAGAAGAAAATAACGCCACATATATCTCCTGCATGTTCTTAATAGATCAGATGTGGATCACCTCGAAATATGCTGATTAGATTTTAAGTTCTGACTGTTTCTAAGGGTTTATGATGCTTAAAATATTATAGATGTTCTTTATATATATAGATATTCCTTTATTGTGCTATAATTACAATCTGCCTTTTATAAGGCAATAAGTAGTTAAGATAAATGCTCTCATTCATACCATATTTACTTATTATATTATATTATTATAGATGTTCTTTATATATATAGATATTCCTTTATTGTGCTATAATTACAATCTGCCTTTTATAAGGCAATAAGTAGTTAAGATAAATGCTCTCATTCATACCATATTTACTTATTATATTATATTATTATAGATGTTCTAAAAAAATAAGTTCTGATAGCTAACTGATCCCAATAGGTTTTTTTTTTATACTAGCGTTTCAATTTGTTTTATTTCATTTCAACAAAGGCGGCTTTTATATTCTTATAATGATAGTTCAATCAAATGAAGCGCTTTTTAAGAAAAAAAGTGGTGTATCTAATGGAGTAAGGAAAAACTAGTGTTTAATCCTTCCACTATGTGCCTATGTAACGTGATGAGTTGTTTTTTACATATTTTTTTAAAAATAACACCCACCGTTATTGGAATTTCATCTTTAATATGGAATTGAATGGGTGTAGATGCGCCCCTTTCTTAGTCCGATCATCTGATGCCCTTTGGTAAGCTGACTGGTCCCATCTTAACCGAAGCAGCCGAATCTTCTGAAAGTGAACATTTTCTACGTTGTTTCCAAGGCATGCACCCTCACTTCTGCTACGAGGTGCTTAGTACAAATTTCCCCACCTTTTTTGTCTAGGACACTTAAGGGTGTGAAACTGAAAAGAAAACATCTTTGTTCTGTCAACTACCTGCTGAAATTACAACCCCTTCCCATAATTTATCACCCAACCAAAATATTTTAGGTGATTTTTTTTCCTGAAAAATTTCTTACGTGCCCTCCCTCCTCTTTTTTTAGCCACAATGTGTTGACGAGATATGGAAATTACGTTCCGCGCCCCTTCCGCATTTTTTTCTCTCCTCCCAATCTTCTGAGAGAGAGAGGCTGATATTGAGCTCCACGTTGCTCCACGGGCTGCAACACTCCGTTAAAGGTTAAAGCTATCATTTTTCACAGGGCTGAGGTAAGTGAGGCCATGTTTATAGCCCTTAGACTCACGATAAATCATGGGTTCTGCCGGCTAAATATTGGATTATCAAGTCATCTCTGTACCTGGTCCTTCCTTTTAATTTTTTTTTCTCTATAAGTAGCCACTAACGTTTAATTGACTTGGTTATTGTTTTAGTGTTTATTATTAGCCAAAGAAAAAAACATATTGACAGAGCAGAATTCGAACCGGAGACATAATGATCATGTAGGTGGTATACACGTAAAAACTCGGACAACTCTGACGAGAGTGAATATCTTTTAATAAATAGTCTATTCAAAGTTACCCGGGATTGTTTGCCAATCGATATACTTTAAATTTAATAATAATAATCTTATAATAGCACTAACCAGTTCAAATAAAGAGTCTTGCGTATGCAGACGATGTAGTTATCTTAAGAGACTCAAATGAAAAGAGAGGGTTTACAGTCGAATGTTGGAAAAAAGAGATACAAATAATAATTCGCAGTTGTCCCTGGAGAGAATACTAATATAATTAATACGTTGTATGTAGAGTTCCAAGTTACGCTAGAAGAGGAAGTAGGTGGAAGAATGCCTGTAATGAGCAAACGTTTTATGCTACCATCAGGTTCCTGTCAAAAAGTGACATTACCAACAAAATAAAAATTTAGAACTAATTACTGACCTACGGATATGTGTCTCCCCAACAAGATGGTAGCTTAAATAACTAGAAATGCAATTTTTACACAGAGCTGCAAGCAATATCAGGAAGGGTACCCGACCAAACTACAACTGCACAGTATTCGTAAACTACCGCTAGGCACTATAAAAGGTCCCCAGATAAGTTGGTTTGGCCATACTCAGAGAATGAGTTGAGAGAGAGATGGCCTCAGGACGGTATGGAGGTAAAAGTTAAACGATGGTGACCTATAGTTATCATAGAACCTTTAATAATGACACCATCTCCGACTAACTGACTAAGGCTCGATAGACAATGACTTACGCACTTCATGAGATCTTTGAGCTGCCTACGGTGGATGAATTCATCCAACGTAGACATATCAAATTTTTCGACTCCTTGCAATACTTAACAAAACCGGTGTTTAACACTATAACCCCCGCTCCGTTCCCCCATCGATGGCAGGACGCTGTCGCGGCTGGAACGCTTTAGTCTTAGGTTCTAGGTATAGGTTTTAGTTTTTTAGTGTTTTCTCGGTTATAAGCAGAAGGTGAGCCTCATCACCTAGTGTTGTAGATGTGTTTTTGACTTCTTTACTACAAATTGAAATATATCATATTTATACACTCCTTCGAATGCATCTGCGAATGCAGTACGAGGAGCTAATTCCAATCCAATAATTTTTTGTACACTATATATGATAAAAAGGTTTAAAAAAAAAAAGAAAAAAAGACGATCCCGTGCCGGAATGAAAGTTGGTCATCGGAAAATATCTTTTAATAATAATAATAAATAACAAGGCTCGAGACTACTAATGGATGGATCAATTATCTGTACAGTAAGGAATGCGTAGCCATAACAACCCGTGTTTAGTATTTTTATTTGATCCATAAATTTAACTTAAAATAGTGTATATTTCACTAAAATGTCATATCTTAGAAATTTGAGCTTTTAGCCCAAATTAATGTCATATTTGAATTCAGGGCTTCAAATTCATACGAAATCAGCTCGGAATCAGAATACTTCGGCACTAAAACATATGTTAGATTAAATACAGGCTATTTTCAGTAAGCAAAGTAGTGTATTATAGTAAATTTCATATTTTTCATAAAAAATACCGAGTAGTTGTTTTCCTTTCTGAAAAATCCTACAAATAATGGTTACGGCTGTTTTATTACTCCATGAATGCAAATTTATTCGAAAACTGTAAAGTCATTAAAACGAGACGTATGACTAATCCTTGTAGAACGCTGTTGCTCGGAAATGAACAAACATTCCTAGTTTTGTTGCTGGAGACACTCGAGACTCGCTGGAAATTTTCCAGCTGAATTAATTTCAATCGAAGACAAGAAACAGCAGAGGGTAGAAGTCTAAGTGGTGGGTAGATCTGTAAGTGGCTCCGCAGACTGCAATCTCACATCAGATCAGACAGATCTCCGCTGTGCAAGTTCAGTGTTCAGTCTGGCAGAAGGTCTCTTCGCCATTGTCGTTGTCTTCTTCGGCTAAGACGATCCCATCGTCAGATATATATATATATATATATATACATAGAAAGATAGATACATTGCCCTTCATGTTAGGGCCCCGGATCTTCAAAGGGTCTGGGCAGGGTGGCTGGAGAGCTCTGGGAGAATTGCCTCCCTTTTGAAGTGGAAGAATAATAACGGCATTCCAGCAGCTCTCAAACCACCTTTCCTATTCCCGTTTGCAATACCTTTCATTACATACGGAAAGTGGGTAGTTGTACAGCAAAGAGTTGTTATGGCTACGCATTCCTTACTGTACAGATAATTGATCCATCCATTAGTAGTCTCGAGCCTTGCTATTTATTATTATTATTAAATTGGCACCGATCATCTCGAGTATAGTAAGGAAGACCCATTATTACCAGGAGTTTCGTAACAAAATACGAGATTGTCTTCTTGAGAGAAGAAGAATACAGGAACCAATCCTTGTATATTTTATTTAGAACTCCACTAAATGGAGTTAGAACTGCACATTTCGTATAAAACCGCACATTAAAAAAACTTTTATCTAAAAAAGTAGATCAGATAGAGAAAAGCTGATTTCATATTTAGATTAAGGGCCCCAAATATAGCTAAAAATCAGTTCTAAAATTCTAGGCACCAATATAAAAATTGTTTTCTTGTAGTCCTGTGGTGTCTTTGAACTGTCTTCACATTACTTTTTTTTTTTTTTTTTTTTTTTTTTTTTTTTTTTTTTTTTTTTTTTTTTTTTTTTTTTTTACCCCTTCCTGGGCTTTCGCCCACACGGGGAATCCTCATGGCCCGTGAAGCGGGAGCATGGGTCTGCTCGTCGACTATGGTGCGCGTATTCCGTGCAATGGGTGTTTGCAACGGTCAGCGCACCTTGGGAATTCTGTTTTTCTTTTTTTATTTCATTCCATAACACATTATAAGTACAAAATTAAACAAAACTTAAAGTTAAACAAAATTAAACGGAACTACAAGGAAATAGAAAATTATCGTACAGAGGAGAGAAAATAGTCAGGAAACAGTCCTGGTCCACTCTGGGACAAACAGCAACAAAACAAAACTATATACATAAAAGAAAACTAAAGGAAGCCTATTATTTCTATTTACACTTTTCTTACTTATTAACTTATACTATATTTACAATTCCTACATAATAACTTACAATATATTTACATCCTTACATCTACCCTAACTAACTTACTTACTATATATACATGGGGGTGTATCCTCTAGACCAGGTATGGGCAACCTTTGACATGTTATGGGCCAAACTTTAGTGTGCAAATACGTTCGCGGGCCGCGTTTAAAAGTAGTGCATTTTAAAGTAGTGTTCATAATTTTTAGCGATAGATATCAGTCAGCCATGAAATAATACGACAATGTTATTACAACACAATTTATTAAAATAACAAAATGAAATGAAAAAATAGGTACCTACAGCATTAAATTAAATCGTTAAATTTAGAATTGTTACAAACTACGAAAGTTAAATAGCGACACCGAAATCAATGAGACACTTGAGCTTGAATTTGGGAAACTAATTCATCGATGTTTGGATTAATTCCACTGGTACAAAGACGTAAAGAATTTTCCAAATTATCGTCAGTCAGCCTTGTACGATGTTTTGATTTATTAACTTTCATCAATGAAAAGAACTGTTCGCATTTATAAGTACTGCCAAACGCACAAATCAATCTTCTTGCAAATTTTCTAAGCTGCGGAAAATGGTCTTCTTCGAGGTATTTTTTGTAGAAATCGCACAACTCCACGTCTTCAAATTTAGATTTTAGGAGTGAGTTTTCTTGAATCTCGATCAACTCCATTTGCAAGTGTATTGGAGCATTTTGTACATTACTTTTTGTTGGAGTAGCAAATAAATTGAAACAGTCTTCCATGTGTTTGAAATCGCTAAATCTGATCGAAAATTGCTCCGACAGTAACTTGAGTTCTTCAGCATATTGAGCGTAAGCAATATTTTCATACGCAGAGAGCGTGGTGAAATGGTAACTGTTACCAGACAGCATATGTGCCTCCCACAAGCGGATTTTGTTCTGAAACGCTTTCAAATGGCTGTACAAATCATTTACTAACTGTCCTTGTTTTTGAAGTTTCAAATTTAAATCATTCAAATGGCCTGTAAGGTCGACAAGAAATGCTAAGTCACATATCCATTTTGCGTCACTCAATTCAGATAGTGGTTTATCTTTTATTTGCATAAATTCTGCTATCTCATTTCTAAGCTCGTAAAACCGTTTCAGCATTTTCCCTTTGCTTAGCCATCTGACTTCACAATAATATGTTACGTCGTCATACTCGGCTGATATTTCATCCAAAAACGCCTTGAACTGACGATGGTTAAGCCCTCGGGATCGAATAAAATTGATGGTTTTTACAACCACATTCATAACATTCTGGAGTCGAATGGACTTAGAACACAAGTTCTGTTGGTGGATAATGCAATGAAGGACTATCAAACCATCTTTTTGCACATTTAATTCAGTTGCTTTTTCATTCAAAATTCCGATGAAACCTTTACGTAAGCCGACCATAGAAGGTGCACCATCTGTGCATACTCCAACTAATTTCGACCATGGCAAGCCAAAACTTGTGAATACCTTTTGAACTTCATTAAAAATGTCCTCTCCTGTAGTGGTTCCTTTTAGCGGCTGTAAAGCAAGCAATTCCTCAGTAATAGTGAATTCTTTATCAACACCTCGAATAAATATAGCCAGTTGAGCTATGTCAGACAAATCGGTGCTCTCGTCTAATGCTATGGAAAATGATTCAATACCAGTCATACGGCCAGTCAATGTTGTTTTTATATCATTAGCCATCATTTCTATACGTCGTACAACGGTTCGTCTTGACAAACTAATTTTTTCAAATTCATTTTTCTTTTCAGGACACAAAACACTGCAAACTTCTGACATACACTCCTTGATAAATTCTCCTTCGGCAAATGGTTTCAATGACTTTGCCAATTTTGAACTAACTATAAAACTAGCTTTCACAACATTATCAAGTTGTGTTCTTTGTCTATGAAATATTTGCTGCTGTTTTTCCAAATTTGCGGTAAGTTTCTGGATTTTGTCTTTTCTTATTTGTCCTGTCAGTGAGAGCAGCGTAGGATGCTTAGTTGAGTAATGCCTCTTTATATTGAATTCTTTCATCACCGAAATGGATTCATTACACATCAAACAAATAGGCTTACCATTGTGCAAGATAAAGAAGAATTCTTCAGTCCATTTTTCTTGAAACTGGCGACCCTCTGCATCTACTTTTCGTTTCCTTCCACCAGACATCATTTTCATTTACTTATCGTTCGATAAACTTAATAAGAAAATAGGTATAATTAGTAAGCACTCAAGATGCACACAAAGTCACAAAGCAAACTTATCACCACGGTAGCTCGAATAGGACTGAACTAAGTTCCGGCCATCCACCCGCTTATATAGGCAAAATGAAGGAATGATCTAGAATCGTCTAGTGTAGAACAATACAATTGCGAAGCAATAATCCTTTGTTGCGCCGCCAGTGTGGCGGCAAACATCAATGGCTTTGAACTTTGATGTTTGCCTCCTCACTCTTTGATGATCACCGCCACTCGGCTTGCTCGCTCACTTGATTCCATGAGTATGAGTAAGTAGTGTATTTTTTTTTTTTAAATTGGGTTTTTCAAAATGTCTCGCGGGCCGGATCAAATCTTACAGCGGGCCGGCTGTTGCCCACATACGCTCTAGACCCTACTCTAAGCTCACAGTGACTCTCTCCCCATCCGGCGGTACAACGCTGGCTTCGCCTGCAGGGTCTCGATGTGGAAGAAGCCCCCCGCCCACCAGATTGCCCCGGGAAATAGTAAAGTGTCCGGGCCCTTGCAGATCCACCCAATGCCCTACAAACTCGCGGAAGGCGGTGTAATTACTTTCGCTGCTTACCAGCTCCGGTAGGTCCTCCTCTCCCAAGGTATAGGTCCCTATCTTCGTTAACAGTCGCGCTCTTGCCGGCTCCAGTGCGTGGCACGTGAGCACCACGTCTTCACATTACTGTACTTAGTGGAATAGAAATTACCTGATGCGACATCTTAGCGGGAATTATGGGAAGTGAACATTGCGAAAGCTCTAGGGAAGATCCAAACGATACCTTAGGAGTTATTGAAGAGCTTTTCCAAACGACTTCGAATCTGTCGAAACCAGCTTCTAATGTGTAGAATGATTTAACTGAGTATTAACTATGGAGACTTATGACACGATATGTCACAACATATATGGACACAATATGTCAATATATATGTGTGCGAATTTATTTGTTTGGATATTGGCTTTGGCTGATGAAGAATGATGTTAGATTTCAGATTTATTTATTCAATTATTAATAATTAATTTTTTTTTGTCTTTTATTTATTTTATAAATCTTATACATGGTGTAAAATTGTGATGACAGCCTAAAATTATTTTCAAATATCAGCTAAGAAATGCGCATTTGACTTGGCGTCGATGATTGGTTGTGTTGTATATACAACTGTTCATTTGAATAAATTTTGACAGACCATTAAGTTCAAAATACGCCTTATAATGTCCTATATACCAGCTACTTAGTAGTTAACTGCTACATAGGCCAAAATGAGTGCAAATGAAATATTACTTACCATATGACTTACCATGGCTACATTAAAAAAGAGTGGATCGAATGTCAAATATGAACACCGCAGTGCAAAACGCTTCATTTCAATCCGATCAAATGCAGCAGATTCAATCAGGGAATGGTGCGTCCCCATACGTTTGGGATTATCGAGATTGTGCTTAATCCATATATCCCTCCCTTCATATCGTATTAATTGCGAGATTTCCCTTTCCTGCTCTCAGATCGTTATTTTAAAAAAATATCTTTGGAGACCCTTATCGCATTATCGTCTCTAAGCTTTGCTTAAAAATGGTTAAATTTCAAGTACAGTCGGCCCTTGATAATTCGAATTTCTTAATAATTCGAAATCCTCGGCCGGTAACTTGTTATTAATGAGGGAATAGAGGGCACTCTATAATTCTAAATTTTGTTGTTAACTGTCAATTTCTCCGAGCTCTTTACATCCTTGCAACGCAGTTTCTTTACATTTCTATAATAAATAATACAATCCCCTATTATATCACCTATTACATATTATCTAATACATAGTATAAAGTTTTATTAATTTGATTTTTTTTTTGTCAGGTTGGAACTCGTACGACCTGATAAATCAAACTCTTAATATTTCTGTGGTCCCTTGGTTTTTGATTTTATGAGAATCAGTTGCATTTAAATCTTAAGTAGTTTCAGGACTTTGATGATTTGGAAAATCATAAAAGTTTGTGAAGCAAGCCTGATCAGCATATTTCGAATTGTTTTAGCATATTAAAATTTCAGATCAATTAACAATAACTGGATAAGTGTAGAACATCTCCTTTTCTTAACGTTAAGAAGTTATGAATGTTATGGATCTAATCTCAACTTCAATATAACATAGATAACCTTGTCCCCAAAACCTATAAATATCTTGTACATTCCAATTTTATGAGTATTTTCTTCAGGCAGCTTCAAACAGGCAATATTTTATAGTTCAAATATGATTTGTCAGAACGGGATCTCATTTTGAGCCGTATGAATGGGCTACCGACTCAGGCAGGTATAGGGTCCACAAAGCCAGAAGGAGTTCTGGAGGAAAGGTGTTCTGGATGGATGGTAAGTAGATATTTGACAATGGATACAACTCAAGAGGCCGGGAGCCTCAAGGCGCTAATATCCGCTAATACGGCGTGAAATGACATCCACCTGGACCATCCATCCTCAGTCCTCACAGACTCTCCGGCCAAACAGACAAATTTCCTCCTCCTCCGCATAGCTCACATCTGCGCCGATACTGGAGTGGAAGATTGGACACGGGCAGGGGGGTCTCTCTCGCCCATTCACGCCGCCGAGGCTCAGGTAACCGGTTACATGGCTCTGAGCATTGTCGAGCATTTCGGCATTGTCGTCCGCTCCATGACGGTTATTGAATGATACAGATCGCATTAATCATCCCTTCTTATCTATGGGCCACTCGAGAGCGTTGTGAAATCAACATTAGCTTGTTCCTGTGCAAGTTTTGATGGCTCTCACCGAAGGGAAACAGGTGCAAATTTGCAATATATGGTTTGAATTAAAATATATAGTATAGTGTACTACAACGTAGATGAGAAGGTTGAATATTGGCACAGTTGACTCTCATAACTTTTTCGCACTGTAAGGGTTTCTTTATTTATTTTGTTATTTATTATTTGTGATTGGTAGTGCACACATTGTAAACTAGGTGAGCAAAACACCTACAAAACACAGTGCCGCTGCGGGCCGTAGCATTTCATTAAACAATATTTTAAAACAAAATAGACGATATTTGGTACACCCCTTTCTGGACGTATTCATGACTGAAAATTATTACAAACAGAGCCGCAAAATGTCCGCACGTCACCGGAGGTATGTGTATATTCCATTCTCAAATAAACGTGCCCCTAGCCGTGCGGTCAAAACCGTATTGCGTGAAAACACCCTAATACAGTGGGATTAAAAAAAAAAAAAGAACTGCTGGACATAATGGATTTGACACGTTGCCTGGAACTAAACTCGTAACATCTATGTTATATGTTTTAAAGACGTTTTACTTATTAATAAATAGTTGATTCGAGGATGTGTGGCGTTTTTATGGTTTCCTTGATTTTTTTTTGGTATTATAAATAATTATCAATAATCAACAAAAGACTCGAACCCAGGACCTTTCCAATATTTAATGTGAGGGCTCCCTACCTGTGGTGTGCACTCACTGCGGGTGTTAAGCAAAGAAGATTCATTACGGGATGACCGTAAGTTCTCACAGAACGAGCTCAGTTTAAACGACCCCTGACTCGTTATTGGCAATGTCCCGGGTTCAAGTATCGTCCTAGTAGTATACTCTTTCTTTGGCTGTTAATTATGAATAAAAGAAACCGCAAGAAGTTTTCACTTGGGTTTCTGTATATCTGTCCTGATATAACTCTTTCTTTGACCTTTAAACGTGAATTTTATATCGATATCAATTTGATAACCCGAGGCCATGAAAAATATTTTCAACCATATAAATCATAATTAAGAGTCTTTAATTAATTAATCATATCGATTAGGGTTACAAATTATAGCTATCTTTACTCTAAAATAATAATGCGTAATTTTTGTTATTTATTTTTGAACTGTAACTACAAGAAGTCATTGTAAATCATACAAGGTGTGATTTAATATCTTATTTACAGTGTTATAATTACGGTTTTGTAAGAGAGATGATATGTTACACGATAGCTTCATTTAATGCACAGACTGAGTATCGTATGAGAAATCAGTTAAACACGGAGTAATGAAAAAATAATTGTTGTCCTAGTACATAGCATTCAGTATCAAATTAATGATCTCTTAATGCTCATTGACAATATGTATTGTACGTTGGGAGCTTAGTGGGCTATAATTACACTCTCATGTACGGTTCCAATCAATGAGGCGTTATCATTAGTTAAATTTTATTTTACGTAACAAAAAAAAAAGTTTAGGATTGGATAGAAAAAAATTGCATTATAATCAAAAACTAAGCCTATCTATAAAATAATGCAAGTCCTAACGATAACTTAAAATATAACGCCATCACTTAAATGAGTAATTGCCAAGTCCGAAAGTAGATATTAGAGATCGTTCTGCGATAGAGGTTGTAAAAATGATTCAATGGATTTGAATATTTTCAAAAACTACTCAAAACATGCTGATTAGAAAATACATTAATAGGAAGTTGTTATAAACGAAAATTCTTGCTCGTTTTGGTTTCAAGTTTTCCTAAGTTCTAGCACAGAAACTACAACGTACTAAAATTGTCGTCACCCTTTTCGATAGTTTATTTATGTAACTGTTTATAATATTAAAACTATTTTTTATTCATTGAAAAGGCAATTCTTATATTTAGTCACAAATACCGACTTTTAAATCTCTCGATATTTCAACTATTTCAAATTATAATTAAACTTTAGCCCTTCCTGCATTCGGCGGAGGAGTGATTGTGCTACAACATACTTAAGAACTATGATAAACGATAAGGCTTCTTTATGTTTTACGGTAAATGGCTAGGTATATGTGACATGCAGATGTATTCATTTAGAGCACAGCTAATCAACTGATTCAATTATAAATAGCCGTTGATATTGGCTATCTTCATTATTTATCCAATGAAATGTCTAAAGCGGCCCTGGATTAGGGATGATTCGCTGGAATGGCGCCCTGCCCCGGAGCAGCCTCGAGTGTCTCCAGACCTACCCCAGCCAACGGCTAACAAGGATGACGGTGTAGGTTTTTAAGCCGTTTTTAATAAATCACTCTCTCCTTGTTAGCGGCTAGTTAGCCAGCCTTTGTCCTGTCATCGCTGGATTCAAACAGGAACGATTGGAGATCCCTCAAAGCGATGTGAACGCACGCTGTATCACCGGTAGGTGCTCGAGCGCTTTGAAGTGAAGTTCACTGAGTTTTTTTCAACCGGTCCGATCTAAGACACAATAGCAAGTTTTAAACGTGTCAAGTAACGAAAAAATAACCCTTTGCCTCCTCCCCCCCCCCAAAAAAAACACAACAAAAACGAAGCATCTAACAATATATATATATATATAAATTCCCTTATGAATAACATCAATGCTCAGGAGGAAAATTAATTAATTAAATGTAAAATAGAGATGGCGTGGAGGCAGGAGACATTGGAGCACCGTCGGGTGCCAAAGACAAATCTAACAAAGCAATTCCCTTCATCTCATCTCCCAGTCCCACCGAGAGACCCCCATAAACCACACAACCACAGCCAAAGTGAGTTGTAAAATTTAAGACAAAGCAGGTATCAGAACATATTGGCCTTCATGGTCGCTAATAACGCATATACCCCTGATGATATTTCAGAAAGTAAAAATTAAATGGACGGGACTTGATTCAATGCTTTGTGAAGGGGTGGAAATTCCCTACACATCATACCAGGTTCCAAAGGCAGCACCGCATATATCAGTCACAATAAAATAAAGAATTTTAATGCTTTCAATTTGAAATAGGTTTGAAATGCCATTCCCTGGATCATGTATTTCATTTTTCATTTGACAACACACGCTCAATATCGACTGTGTTTGTAATTAACTGAAGTATAGTTTTTTATTGCTGACCTCCAGAATTTCAGGACAGCGTAGGATGTGCAGATGAGTTTTAACCTGTTTTGATAAAAAATTCACGGATTTCATTTTCATTATTCCTTTCATAATTTAAAGAAAGTTAGTCGTTTTCAAACTGTGATAAGTAGTTATTTGTCATTTAAATAATAATCAAACACTTATTTAATTAAGTACCAACACAATAATTTTTTTCCTTCAAAATTTATTATTTTCAGCAAACGTTGGACTCAGGAGTGACCTAAGCCGCTGGTGTGTGGCGTCACAATGGAACCCTTCGAAGTGTTTTTTATGTCTACTTAAAGATAAAAAGAAAAAAAAAATCCAGAAAAAAAAAAAAATTCTCATGGGATACTTGCAAAGGCTATAGCAACATTGCAGGCCTACGTACATGAAGTAGACACTCAAGACAGAAGTGGACTGTCTCCTGAGGTCTAAACGCGATTGTCAAGTCCTGTCGAAGTTGGGCCGATTGAATGGGCTCTAAGATTGACAGGACTTACCGCTGTAGCTGAAGTGGCGAGACAGTCATGAGGGCTCTATCAATCACAGCGCCCGCTAGGACAGGAACAAGTTTTTTTGTATTCTCACCTTGGGGTAGGGGTTCAGTTCATCATTTTGCGTTCCAGGCAGGGGAGATTCGAGTGTTTTCGTAGCACCTCGTGCACTGTAGAGAATAATATGTCCTGCAGTGGGAAAATATCTTGGAGTGCTTGATTGATAAACTAACCAATGTCAGTAAAGAACATCTTGCCACGATATCCGCGATGAAAAAATAAAATAATAATAACATAAAGAAATCTAACTTCAACAGGATAAGTCCGAAGAACATTAGCTTCAGAGAAGAAGCTATAACAAAACTAAGCCTAAGTAGTAAAATTTGGTTTAGGCTCATTGAGGGGCCGTTGGTTATTATGAGGAAAAGTGTCTATTACCTGTGTGAAGTAGATACCGCGCTACTTTGTCACCCAGCAGACAAATGAAACCGACAGCGGACTGATTTAAGCCAAGGTTGCCTTTACGAGTACAATCGGTCTCTTGCCGATATCAAACCACAGGCTTAAAGAAGAACAGGATCCGAAAGGACCAAAAGGTATGCAGACGGATTCCAACTTAAATGCTTGAATTTTCATTCGTCTTATAACAGATCGTATAATTTTTGGATTTTTGGATATTAACTGACTGACGTACGGCGTTTCTCTGTAGCGATGAACATTGAGCCCTGAAGTCTTATAATCCAATCACTCAATCTACCATACCATATATTTCTATAATAATACACGCTCGTTTTACCCTATATTTACTCAGAATGTCTAAAGGAATAACGGTGACTCGAAAACAAATTAATTACCATCTAAAGATAAAATTTACAAAGTTGGTTAGCTGAAAAAAAGACAACAGTTCACGCCGAAAATTCCAAGAGCAAGAACAAAGCCGCCAGGGCGTATTTGAATGACAATTGAAGTGGTGGGGGTTGGGTTGTTAATTCGGATTCGTATGCAAATCGAAAGCGTCCGTCACTGCACATGACAGTTAATGCTCGGTTAGAGGTAATTATTTTCATTCGTCGTTTACTAATCTCGTATTGTGCTTGTTGTATCGACGCAATTACATTTAACTGTGGGCGAAGAAATATTGCATTCAGGGATTTAATTTATTTCATAAAGGGTGGAGTCCATTAGTAGTATATTATATGTTCAAAAACGATTCTCTTAAATTACAAGTTGTAATACAAACATATTATGCAGAGAAGAATATTGTTGGTTATGAATAACATATTCAGCAGGTAAAGGCACCAGACGGTGTCAAATGTCAAGATTCCATGTACAAACGCACTGTAATAAACTAGGAAAATAATAAAAATTGAAGGAAACATATTTTTTACAGCTTTCTGCATAAATTAACTTTCGTCTATCAATATGTACGCATACTCAATGATGGCAGTTGTATAAATGATTCAATCGATATGAAATTGTTGAAGAAAAAACCAGCACAATTGGCTGATTATTTTTTGGCTCATATAAAAATAACTGGAAATACAGAAAAATAATCAAAAGTGAAAAAAAAACCGGGGCCGGTTTGCTTCAAGATCCACAAGTAAGGGCACAGTTTCTCTATTGTTCTGACTTGTATTCTGTACTTCCTTGTTATTGTTAATTATTGTTAACCCCACAAAATATATACAATGTAGCCATGCTAAAGTATATATTTAAGCACAATGTACATTTAAGTGAAGATTCCGTATTGGAAGATCTACTGATATACAAAAAAAGTGGATATTCAATAAATAACAACCATATATACACAATTTATAAACCATATTAATAAACACTAAAGATTTTTTTTAATTTCTTGAAGATGTGATTTTGATTGCCGAAGATGGTTTAACAGTTAGAATGAAGTGTTTTCAATCAAGTAGTATTTTTTACGATCATTTAATTAAACACTTCTAAGAAATCTGCAAGGATACTTTGGCTCACAACACGCATTTCCATGACGCTGTTGGTTCTAAACTCTGCACTGCATGAGAGCGCACTAATAAAAAAAAAAATTATTCTTTTCCAAGTGTCAATAATTAATGGTAGTTAGTCGAGTTGAATGAGGAAAGTTGGGGTTTCCACCTACCCTCTAGTTGGTGTAAGCTATCTATTATGAACGTTCAATTTAAGGTTCTGCATTTCGATCGATTTAAATACATAAGCATACAATTAATAAATAATACCACGAAATATAACTAACTATATTCAGATGTATTTATCCAGCGTGTTATCATCACTTTAAAAAATCAGTTAGTTTTCTATTTTTTTTTCCTCATGATATAACATAATTTTGTTTTTTAATTTTACCTACTAAAGAATGATGAAATATAAGTGTTTTTGTTAAAACTTGTTGCTTTATCATAACCAAAAAATGAACAGTATACATTTTTATTTTGATGAGGGTAATGGTAGGAAGTAAACCCTTACTGGGACTGTACATGGTAACAGAAATGTACATGGTTGTTCCCAAATCTTAACCTATAGAATATCTTTTCTGTGATATACAAATATCTGTTGCGTTGCATTTATTTGTAACTGATCATGGAGTAAAAATATGACCGTTAATTCTTAAATAGCTTTCAGCCGACTGGACTTTCCGGAAAATACTGTCTTTCCTGGCCTAGTCCACTGAGATTTCTGGCATGATGGCCCGCTACATAAGTAGTACATAAACAAACCTCTATCCGCCGGACAGTCAGGCTAAATACGATTACTTCATACCTTTCTGAAAGGAGAGTCGAGGTCTCAGGGGGAGTGGTGAAGTGTAGCACCATACATAAAACAGTGGGCGAAGAAGACTTGGCAAAGGCGGAAAGCCGATAAGGTCTGTGTATCGACCAGCAGGCAGCACCTGCCCAAGGGGGCCCTCGAGCGTATGACGTGGCAAGAGGGTCCGAATATCAAACACGTTAATTGAACTAACTATCCGAGGGGTTAGAATTAATTAATTACAAATAGGAAGGAGGAAACCGAACGGATTGAATCGTTTCCTCCACGCTAGGCTCTGAATGGGACAACCCTTTAAGTGGCATCGATGTGATTAATAACGAAGTCGCACCGATCGGCGGATATAATCACACAGGGCTGGTACAATAGACAGGACTAAAGGGTTGTGCAGTGTAAGAGAGGAGAAGATTCGCCGCGGTGCGGAGGCTGGTAGCTGTGGAGAATCGGGACATCTGTCCCCGGCTGGAGGCCAATAGTGGCACTTCACACTTGGCAAACACTTAACGCTGCCGCATTGTGTAGTTTGTCTTTCGTATTACAAACACATCGAGAGGATGTCATCCCGTTAAATAAAGGGAAACCAAGGCGAGGAGTAATCATGAGACATGTTGACCAATAATTTCTTGGAAAAGAGACAGCATAACATGACAATTTGTCTACACTCTGGCTAGTAGAACTATTAAAATTAAATAAAAAATTCTATTCTGGAAAGACGGTCCCTTAGAATATTTAAATGGAATACGAGCTTAGATAACTAAGCTGAACATATCACTGGTTAACCTAAGTAATTGCATAATCATTTTTATTTTTAATTTATATTCTTCCCCTACCAAGACTCGGTGGCCAAAAGGGTGAGTGTTGGAATTTTCATACAACCTCATTACACGAGACGTACAGTAGCCCTATGGAAGCTCTCAACAATCTTTGCTCCAGTACAATCCAGTTTATACTGCACTCGTCGCATTCCTCTTCCTTTTTGCGACTTTTGGGTTGTACTGTGCACTCCGAGCATGTTATAATGAGTCGGAGCCATACATTCTTGGATGAAGAGGAGAAATGCTGTGTAAATGTCCGATTTTTACAATACCGGCAGGAGTTTGAGCTTGTACCTGGTCAAAACGCGTGTCGTGTGTCGCAATTTCATCGTCTTCACGGTAAGCACATTACGAGCATATGCTGTCCTTACTTTGTGAAGTTAAGCACGGAATTCCCCGTGGCCTGTCACCACATATGTACCCCAGTATTTGGGGAGATCCATGTGGACTTCAGCTTATCCCAGATAACAAAAAGTATCATGGAGCTGCTTTTATTACAAGCATTGTTGGGTGCATCAAATGGTACCATTTTGCAAAATTCTTGCCTCTATAAAAACGCACTTGTCGAGTCAAAGTTTCAAACTCGAGACAAAAATATTGGTGATAGTTTTAATGATTTTTTGTTATGACTAAAACAAATCAAATACTAATTGAGACAACAACTAAATATTAGAGTGCCCCCGAGCATTTAAGAAATCCCGAGATGATCCAGGATTGTCATTGAACTCAAAAGATGCAACGTGATGAGGCAACTATCCAGGCAATATTTAATTTTTTTAGGGTCTTTCAGCTTCAAGAAAATATAACCCACATAGGCGTGAGAAATAACCACAAAGTCACGACAAAACGCTACTTAAAGATATCTGCATTGCAGTTGGGTGGCTACCCTTTTGATGGACCAACTTTCACTTGCGCTTTTGTAAACTGTTTGTGGGTGGTTGCAACAAATACCCCCTAATCAGCATTCATCCAGGGGAAAGTATCCTGCATACATTTTGGAAGCAATTGCGTGGACGAAAGCATGAGCAGTAAATATCATAAGAGATTAGTGTTATATATCTGTTGCAATGTTGATACTTTTTTTTCCTCTAACGACATATGTCGTCATTGTAATGGGTTAAAGTGACATGATTGCTGCTGCATTGTAAAGGAATAGCTGAAGAGCCCTTGTAATTCTATATTAATCGTCGAGGGTAGGGCTGAGGAGAGGGGTCATGTTAGATCATACCTGACTATACTTAGGCCACACCTTCCTCACTTCCTATTGGTCAGGATTGGACACGCCCAGCAGTTGTTGTATTGCGGATCGTCTGTGTCGACATGTGTTCCATTTGCGGTTGTGCTTCTCCTATTATATGGATGGGTTCGTATGTTGTGGGTCCCAGAAGTGTTTGAAGTGTTGTCCTTGCGTTCATCTGCCCTAGCATTTGGAACAACGAGGTAGACAAAAACGACATGTTTTCTGTTCTGCTAGTCTAGTTTCAAGAACTCTATGTATGTAGAGAGTTACATTTCGTACAATCTAGTCTGTCGGTATTTCTTCAACACTTCGAAATATGCTGATTAATTTATGGGTATCCTACGAAAACGAAAACAATATCAAACATATAAAGTGGCCACTATAAAGAATCTATGTAACATTTTATGTTAAATAATGAAAAAATGTTGATTTTCCCCCGTGGTTTTTAGACGGGACAAACAAGAAGTTTATGGTCAATATTTTTTTCATATTTATTTATATGTAAAAACGACAAAAATCAATGACATAAATTTATTATAATTAAATCTATCGTTAAATTTCACAATCATTTATTAAGAATTTAAGAAATACTCTCGGGATCTCGTAAGTATCTATCGATTTAATAAAATTTAAATGTGCATAATGCAGTTCATAACTGATGTAAAAAAAAAATTAGTTTGTAAAAGAAATCATAAATATAATGGAGAGGCTACTTACTTTATTAGGTGAATACACATTTGACATCCCAAATCAACGCTGATTTTAGCGGGAAATAACCCTCAAAATGTTAAATAACTAAGTGAGCGGATTCTTATGATTTATAAATGGTGGATTATATTTGATTGCTTTTATATCACGGGTATTTACCTATACTTTTGATTTTTAAGTGAACTTGTTTTACTTCTTTACGTAAGATAGTTTATTTCTTGTTGTTGATTCATACCTTCATACATTTTATGCTTTGTATAGTTGGTCTATAATAATCTTCATTACTTTGCTTTGTGTACCTTTGAAGTCGAAGGTACTTTTTTATGAAATGAGCAGCGAGCTCATAGGGCAACTTAATATCTGTACCACACTTCATGAATAATTCACAAATTCAGGGCTCTCGTTACATTTCTAATGAGACAATACTCAAATACTATATTCTTCTTTAATTTTATTCTGGAAGATACACCTGTATCATGGGTCCAATGTTTAAGTTTTCAAACACTTTTTTAAACGCTAAGCACGGAGAAAGATGAATCTGGATGATGTTGGCTCAAATAATTTAATTTCTTAGAACTGAGTAAGAAACCCTTGTCTATTGTCTCATTTGTTTGATCCTTAAAGGGTTTCTATAAGGTACTGGATTATTGAAACTGTATCTGCGTTCAATGAACGTTGTTTAAACAACGAATTCCCATCTAAAAGAGCCCTAACGTAGGCATGGGCGCCGGATAATAGGGAGAGAAAAGTCTCCCTAACTACAGGGCTGGACCTGCCATTAGCTGATAAGCTACTATTACCAGCCTTATGGCAACATGGTCCCTGAACGGATGAATCTCGCTCCTTGCTAAGCAAACAACATCCTCAAAGTACGTTAATGATGTATGTTTTCAGATAGATATTTGTGTGGGTGGAGAAGAGACGGATGGGGAAGTAAAATAGCGGATAGGATCAGTCGGCGGACTGTTCAATGTGCTCCTACATCACTTAATACGAAATTTGGTAGCATTGAAAGGTATTGAATTAAACCACCTCATTCACAATACCGACCTATTCCAACGAGATATGGAACTTCATAAGCCAAAACTCAAGTGAACTCCAAGCTATAGAGATGAGATTTCTGATGAAAATAAAGGGAAAATTATAACTCAAAGGATCATTAATACTGCCATGAAAAAATAACTCGACTAGAAGCCACTAAAATAAATAATTAGTACAGCCTTCGGTGGATTAGCCCTTTAAAAGGAATTTCAGAAATCAGATAAAACAGAGCACCTTGAGGTAAGGGTGGAAGGATGAAGAGGCCGAGGACACTGTATACCTGGGAGGAAGGTATTCACGAAGACTTCTATTGCTGTTGTTGGAGGACTGGATTGGGACAAAGGTAAAACAGTTCGATTTTAGTTATTCAGGTGACCACAAGTGAATTGTGTTAGATGGAAGAATCGATTTCACCAAACAGAACCCAAGTCATAATAAACGAAGTATGTGGACAAAATATACCCATGAAAAAAGTCGGCCCCAACGATGTTACCGCCCGTTTTCTCTCTCTTTGAAGCTTTCATTAATGTAAAATTTTGAATATACAGATAAAATACTTTCTCGGAACCTATTCAAAAGTATAACCTCCTTCTGAGGCTCTTGCAGCCGTTGATTATCTATAAAAAAAACAAACTATAGTAATATAACAGAAGTAAACTTAAAAAATAATCAAAAAACATTAAAGGCGTGTGTCGTCAAAACATGCTTCATATAAAATGAGGAAAATACCGTTTAAAACCCTACTGAAAAGGAAAATGAGTATTTTAATTGGAATGAGTTGTGCAATAAATCTCTAAACGACATCATTTCGAAATTGAAATAAATTGTTTCCATTTCAAGCTTTTCATATCCTCTCCGTTTTATCGCGCTGCATTCAATCAGTCCCACAAAGGAAAAAGTAATAGTATTCGTTCAGCTACAAATAGTATTTTTTTTTTTGAGTTAAGTGTTTTTCGAAAAAATTCACTCAGATATTCTCCAGCCTTGGATCTTAAAGAGAGGATTTTATCTTGTTAAGAAGTGCAGAGGTTGGAATAAATACTTCCTTAAATGAAGGTTCTTGGTTCAAATCAATACGTATATTGTGAATTTTTATTTTACTTTTTCTCGACATATTAGAACGATAATACACGTTTTTACGAAACAGTACAATAACAGAAGAAGAAGAAGCACAGGATATCTAACTTTTAACATTTAGATGGCATTTTTTTCCAAAACAGATTTTTAAGTTGCTTTAAACGTATCTATTTTAATCAGTCTATTCTTTTAAATACATGTATTGATAAATGAATTATGATATATTTATTTATTTCAAACTATTGATGGGGTTTATTTAATGGTTTTATAATTTTAATAAATGAAAAAAATCTTTATTCTAGAACAAAGAATGATCCGTGTATAAACTAAAGCATCCTTAAACATATTAAATATCGTAAACAGATAGCTGTTGATAATAGAATAGCACTCAAACTAATTAGATAGTAGAATATTAAGAGGAAAGAGAAATTGATCAAAAAGGAATAAGGGGTTTGAAAACTGAGAGGGAACAACTTAGTCCGATGGTTGTAGGTACAGAGTTAGCACGGACAAAAAAGGAGCGGCCATTAAAAGGTTTTCAACAGACCAGCAATATTTGATAGGCGGGGAAAGAGTAGATTGTGGATCGTCAATATACCTAGCTCAAAAACTGATTCGGTCCATGTATTCCTGGATTTTAAGGGAAGCAGCTTAGAATTCTGAAGGAAGGTGATAAATTTAGATCTCCTGTATAATCACAATACGCTTATCCATTTAGACATCAACATTGAGAAAGCCTAGAAGTTCACTTGCCCTCCTACTGTATAGAAGTTTAGTGGGAGAAGATAACCCAGTCTAACTTACCCACCTTGTCACTGTTACAAGATATTACAAGATGACTTGGGTAGAAAAGAACTCTTGTTGCCTCTAGGCTATGGCTGTAAACCGCAATGTCACCACACTAGCATTCTTGTAATTTGTCCCAACCATGTCAAAAGGTTAGAAAGCGTGCTCGAGACATAACGGCTCCTTAAGGAACTCCGTAGGTGTCATAACTCCCTCCAATCTTTATCAATCATCTGCGTTTGATCTAGTTACTATAATGCGTTTTTTATTTACATGATAGAAAAATAAAATAAAATAAAATGTAATGAATGAAATAATGGATGATTACATTAAACCTATAAACTAAATATAAATTTACATTGTCTCTTACAATACATGGATGTCTTCATTAAAGGAAGATATATCGAGCCCAGCTGTCCCAAGACCGTCTTCTACTTCACTTTCCAAAACCACTCCACTTTATCTCCCTCCTTCCAAAAACTGGTCCCTTTTCTCTTCGATCCCTCCTCCAACTTACCTGTGGTCCAACTCCGGAAGCCATAAGGTGTTACAACTCTACCATACATATAATCTTCTAAACTCAAATCCACCATCCATTCTCTGCTCGAACCGAACAGCGTACGTGAAGGAGAGTCACTACCCGCAGGCACTCCGCCAACATATCCGGAAAGAAATTGCCAGCTTAAGGCGACAGGGTATAATCGTGGATAGCACATCACCGTATAATAGTCCTCTGTGGGCAGTACGAAAGAAGTGTAAATCGGGAGAGGAGGAGGAGAAATATAGAATCGTCGTTGATTTCAGAAAATTAAATGAGAACACAACGGATGAGAAGTATCAGATTCCCCGGTTTGAGGACATCATCGACAGACTGAATGGAGCCACAATCTTCAGCACCTTGGATTTGAAAGCAGGGTACCATCAAATCAAAATGAGCGCTACCGATCAACACAAAACAGCGTTTACTTTTGAGAGGTGGCACTATGAGTTTACACGGATGCCGTTTGGTTTGAAGAACGCTCCGATTACTTTCCAGCGATTGATGGATGGAATCCTGAGGGGGATTGACGAGGCAGTATGCCAGATTTATATGGACGATCTGTTGATCTTCAGCCGAACAGAATCTGAACACATTGAACATCTCCGGAGGGTATTCCGACGATTGCGTGAATTCGGGTTAAAATTTTCCATGGAAAAATCATCGCTGGGAGAGGATCGAATCAACTTTTTAGGGCATAACATCTCGAGGAAGGGAGTCCAGCCGAATTCTGTGAAAGCCGACGTAATTCGGAAGATGGCGGTGCCGACAGACGTCAAGGGCATTCGGTGACTTTTAGGTACGCTTAATTACTATCGGCGTTTTGTGCCAGACATGGCAGAGTATCTCGTACCCATCAGTAACCTGCTGCGGAAGCGGGCGCAGGTAGTGATTACACCTATTATGGAGCAAAACCTTAGAAAATGCATGGCTTGACTGCAAGAGGAATCAATCCTGTTGATTTTGAGAAGCTATTTACTATCACTACCGACGCCAGTGAGTATGCATTGGGAGCGGTGCTGTCGCAGGTGGGAGAGGAAGATGGTGGGGAACGACCAGTGGCGTACGCAAAGTCGAAGACTGACCGACACGGAGGCGTGATACAGTGCTCTCGAGCGCGAGCTTCTTGGCATCATATGGGCTATTGATCATTTTCGTCCATACGTCTTCGGGAGGAGTATATATGGACCACAGACCTCTTCAATGGGTGTGGAAGCTGAAGGAATCATTCGCCAGGGTGACACGCTGGAAGGAGTTTTTGTCACAATACAACCTGGAAATTGTATACAAACCAGGGAAGGACAAGGTAGTGGTGGACTTCCCTTTCCCGAGCGATTACCTTAAATGCAGTCGAGGAGGGGAATACGTAGGAATGAGTGAGTTGGAGTGTCCTCGCTTCTGCATGGAGCCAAATTTGGTATTGCATACATACGTATACCTTGTACCATTTGTAGGAGTATTATCTATTTTTTTTTTTGTAGTTCCTTTTGTTTTTTTTTAGAATGTACACAGGCAGTATAGAATTATTGATTTAGCGTATTGATTTTTTTGCTTGTTTTGATTTTGTCACTAGTGGCTGCAGTGTCGGAGGCAGCGTTCTATTTGGACTATAAGTGTCATAGGAATACGACTAAATGTAAGGGATTACAGGTTGTGTACTGTTTGGGCTGGCCTTCGCTTCCTAGTACGGTAAGAGAGTGATCGTAATATAGCCTACGTCGTCCTCAATTTAGACTTCATAGTTTAAGAGGAGGTGTGCGTAAACTGGCAGGGGGGAGTTAAGCTCCGGGGAGCATCAGTACTCAACCTTAATCCCCGAACGTTGGGATGTAAACTTCCCGAATGTAAATATACAGGGTTATAGACTCGAAATAAACAGTCTAGTTATAACTTTCATGCGTGTTGCTTCTTTGAACCTTTTTTCCTTTTTTTTTAAATTCTAAAGCCTATAAACATTAACTTATATATATATTATTATCGTATAATAAGTAGATTATCGTTAACATAAATATAAAAGTCTAAAGTGAGGAAAGGAACACAATATTTATTATATTGTTGATTGTTACATATATACGATTCGTTGTACTGTTTTTGTATTAGTATTTTGTTCGGTATCGAATTTCCCACATCAATGAACCAAATATGTAACCATTTATTTTGATTATTGCTAATCCCCCCTGTATCTACTTATAGTTATATTACTGATTGGTATGCTGTGCTAAATATCAATCCAATTTATCTGTGCAACGCCAATAATTGTAAAACATCATAGTGTTTATCTATCAGATTTCAAAGCTTAAAAAGTGAGTAGCAAACTCACTTTCGTGCTGGGGATTTGTACCCAAGACAATTCAAAATGGTGTCCTCTACACTAATCCTGGATCACAAGTCACATTCGACTCTTCATGCAAAGGGTTACTTCAAAACCTTGAAGGAGACTCAGTCTAGTTTCCTAGCTGATACGCTACATAAATATTTTTAGTATCAGATAAAGCTAGCGACTCCAACAACTTGCTCCAGCCCTGGAATAAATTAGGTCGGGACTCGGGGAGAGGCAGTTATAACTCAAGAGATAGAATTAAAGTTAATAACTGCTGCGGACTGGAGCGGGATCCTGGAGTCTAGTCGCGTTCGCCTTGGTATTCTGATTCCAGCGGTCTTACCCTTTCAATTGCTCCAGGCCTGGAATATTTCACCAGGCGGTGGTTATAATCTTATAAATAAATTATTCCGATTGTCTGGACGTTTTCAATTCGGTACCGATAATTGGTTTTTTATATTGTACTCGAGTGACTAACGGTTTGCCGGTTTCAGCTGAATGTAATGCAAAGAAACTATTAATTATTTAGGTCTGTTTAATGCAAGTCATGCATGACGCAATGAAGAGTTTCGTTACGGTCTCGATAACAATTTGAATGACTTTTTGTACTAATAGTGCAAATAAAACCGCCCTAGTAAATAAATACCCCCTACGAAATATAATTGGAAATTACTTTTTTTTAAAATTTATTACAGGTCATTGACTTACTCATTGATTTACTCGGATCACATAGAGCACATTCCTAATGAAACATTGAGGGTGAGCCTTTGAAGACAGTTTTAATAATAATAAGTCCCCTTAATCCCGAAAATATATCACATATTATTAAACTGAGTTAGCTATTATTTATTACGTTCTAAAGTAATATCTTGGGAATGTTTTTATGTAAGCATTATCGGGTTATTAAATGGAATCACTTCTAAATTATTTTTACAATTATAGTTTGAAAAAACAACATAAAAATTACGAAGTCAATTATAACGTGAAGATAATTAATTTGCTATCTTAATCAAAGGTTTAGAAAAATATGTTTTTTTTTTTAATTTAACAGCTAATTTATTAATTAGAGGGACTCAAGCATGTTTGATGGGGCTATATAAGTTATGATATTTAAAATGGCTAACGAAAAAAAAAGACAGTTGTTTTTGTCAAATTTAGAAAGAAGATTTTTCAAACTTCCACGAGCAGTGGCAATGTATTGTGGGAGATTATTTGCAGCAATATGTCCCTTCAAACAAGGATGCGACAAGCATCAATTCATATTTATACCACAGTGAAATAATATAAAAAAAACGAAATAACAGCAACAAAATAAATAGATAAATAAAAATTTTAAAGATGACACCTTGATTTCTTTTATTATCTAATCATTCTGCTAGGCCAGTCATAAGTACTTAAATGTGTCAATGAATTTATTGGAAGTTCTATATTTGTTGAGTAGTTTTAGGTAAGGACAATTGTCTGTTTGTGAGTATGGTTTTAGTGATTCACTTATTTTTTGGACCGTCCTGTTAGTATGACCAGCTCTGTCACAAGTACTATTTGTCTTTTTCAAGTAGACGGTGTGGTTTGCAATCATTCATATTCATAAAATGTCCCGCAGATCCACCTTTTGATTTTGTTTCTTGCATTTCTACAGCAATTGTTTCGTTTTTGTATATTTCTACAATTAATTTAATAATTGATGAAGTGAAATTTGTATAATCTTCTAATTTTGGATCCGTTGGAATATCTACAGAAGCAATGACATTTTAGACAGATATGATTTGCATAAACAACCCTGGTTCACCCAGGGCGGAGAACATGACAAGGGAATAAACAACATCCTATATATATCGGTTAATTACTTTCTCTCCGTGACAAATGTGTGTGAAAATCCCCAAACAAGTACAGCTGGGTGATATACTGCAATCCTCCGGATGGTTTATACGGGCTCCGGAATCCGGGATTTGACAACACCCATCTTTCACATCCCCGCTTGTACGGTAAATCATCTGCGAAGAGAAAGGGGTTAATTGTGGCAAATAATTGCATGTGACAATAATTAGTGTCATTAATGTCAAATTCTTCTCTTATTTTAATCATATCCGTGCTCAATCAATCGTCTGAATATTTCAGTTAATAGTATCTATGCTAGGACGATTCATGGGTTAAATTTAATATTTATTTAGCTTAAAGGGAAAGGATCTATTTTAAAACGCCTACTTTGCTATGATTGCTATGACCACATTTTCTGCGATAGTGAAAAAATATTCAATCGATCTGAAATTTTAAGCATCCATTAAATAATACCACATGAATTTGTGCATGTCTTGGTTTACAAATATTAACAGAAAGCATGAAAAAACATTAAACTTAAAAAATGTTGGTCTTGTTTAGTTTGACATAATAATCAGGTAATCAGACACCACAAAAAGACACCTTCTCATGATTAACAAAAAAACAAAAGACTTTTCTTTTTTTTTCTCAACCATTTAATAAGCATTTAAGAAACCCATTGGAAGACGTGCAAGTATCACTTACATATCTTTCAAAATATTTTGTGTAAATCATGAAAAAAAATTAGAGGTTACTCCCTCGTCCAAGGATCATCAAGTTATTATTAATATTTTTGACCCCATTCAGGGATGAAAGGCAAGAGACGCTCATCCCAAATTTATAGAGATAGGGGGACCTCAAACGGGGTATCGACGAAGGCCCAGGTTCCAATACCTCCAGTTGCTGCAAAAAGTCCCTCACAAAAGCGATATCCGTATGTGCCGCTGGCTGTGAAATTTGCACAGGACGGATCTGTACGGGCCCTGTCTGTGTTTGTCCTACATGGCTTTGGGGGTCCTCAATCAACAGGCTGGGTGTTCGAGTCCCTGTGGCTGGAATTTCAATGATTTATCGTTCACCGGAAGATCCCTTACAATTTAAAAAAAACATTTTCAACTTTACCCAGCCATGGCATCATTAGTGGGTGCTAGTCAGTTACTAGCCTTTGCGTTGGCGACCCAGAGCACGAGGACTTGAGAGGAAACAGGCCATTCGTGAACATTCTTAACTAGGTATACATGAGTAAGTGGTCTGTGCTATGTACGGAATATGAGTAAGCAATATGGGTTTTATTCGCATCTTCAGGACCTTGCACCTTAGAACCTTAGCACAAAATGTGTCCTTACAATCAGAATACATGTTGTGCTATGTGCCTAGCAGATAAAATGGACCGAGGTGCCGCCTGATCTCCAACCAGCCTCCGGGAAGCTTGGTGCTCTCTCTATCGTGCTCAGATTTAAGAAACATACTTTCTATTTGTGATAGCATAATATATAATAATATAATGGGGGAAAATATAATTCCCCCAAAGCATGTTAACAACACCAGCGGGGGAAATGTGTTATCTCTTAGAATATATACAGCAAGTGACTATGAAAAAAAAATAATGGTATGTGTCTTTTGACTCAAAAAAGGCTTTTGACTCTGTACGGCTTAAAAGCTTAATATTTAAATTGATAATATTGCAATAAATAAATAGTTCATTTATATCATCTGTTTTATCCTAACTCACCTATTCTTCAAAATATCAATAAAAATCTTATATTTTCATGAACACACTTCAAAGTAACACAGAATTATCTTCATCACGGATACAGGTAGCTTTATGAGTGGAATGCCGGTTGTAGGCTGTGTCATAGCATGAAAATGTGCTATTATAGGAAAATATAATTCTTATGAATTCTATGTTTGAGATTTATAAATAATTAGCTAACATAAAATAAAATCAGGTCAATTTAAAAGGAATTTCACTTACTCAGTTTACAGAACTATATACATCAACAAACACAAATACAACAATCTAAGAAAATAATAATGGAATATATTTCACATTTATTTTGCGTCTCTTATTCGAAATATTAGAAGTATGTATTCTCATACTATAATTTGCTTTCAATACCGGGAAACTGCAATGGTTACAATATTTAATCAACACTTGTGAGTACATTTAGAAAAAAAAATAGGGATCCTACTAAATACGGAAGAGTGCTTACTCAATTTGGTTAATAATCTTCGAGGGTGGTTTTACTTTTTTTTTTTAGATAAATGATTTGGAAGGCAGTCGTTATTTAGGGTGAGTCGGCTTTTAACCTGATTTCTCTCCCCCCCCCCAATCTCGCTTGTTTTCACTTTATTAAGTGGAAACTTATCCTCCTTAGAACAATCTGGGATCCATTAAGTCATAGAAATATGATAAAAACTTGGAATTAAAATTGCCAAACTTTCTAGTTATGTTTTCAGTACCTTATAGTTGCCGAGAGTTAAATACTATTTTTTAAAAGTGGAATTAAATTTACAATTATAAATATAACACAGATATTAAAGTTACCGCTTGTGAGTGGATCTGACTCTACAGTTTCAGTAAAAAGTTTTCATTAATTATATCATATTTTCATACTACTTTTATTTTTGCATTTTTATCTCATTATCATTTTTATTTACAAGGTTTATAAATGTAAGAAGCTGGTGTGTTAAATATATTATATTTATTTTGTTTGTATATTGATCGATTTATGAGTTTATTTGGTGAATGCAGTTTAATATATTTTATAATAATTATTATTTTTCTCGATCTGAAGTTTGAAAGGTACGTAGCACAAACCCTGAAATATGTTTTTAAATTAAAATTCAATAACGGAAAGCATTGAAAATAAAATTAACTTAAAAAAAGTCGGGTGCGTTTTGTTAAATTTTAGGATTTTCAAATCTTAGCTTAGAAGTTCCTTAAGATTTAAATTTAAACGGTTTTATCGAAACGATTTTCATTCACTAAGGTGTTTCAAGAAGTTTAATCAAGTAAATTTTCATTACAAATTCCGATTTTTCACAGTTATTCAATACGGACTAACCGATTCCCGTGAAGATATGTTATTGTTTCGTTATTTCTTTAGTGAATAGTTGCATAGTATTGCTAAGTGTGTAGTTTATAATTGATGTAAAATGTGACAAGGCTGCACATTCTCCAATAGTGTCAAACAATTGTTGATACAACTATTAGGATGAATGGGAACATCATGTACAGACAGCGAAGTGAAGGAGGGATAAGACTAAGGTGACTTAAGGTTTAACTATGGACAGGGTGAGCAGTGTCACCCTCACTCCAAGAGACAATTTTAGACTTCTTTTTTACGGACCCGAACACTGATAAGCTGTCAAACGATTTTGAGATATGCTATCCTTGGAGATCTAACAGGAGGAAACCCCACACCTGCTAAGCGGACAATACAATCAGTGTCAACAGTACGACTCTCCAACAGATGTGTAAAATATGACACTAGAAGTGGCCTTTAAATGGCTGGCAGAAGCTTGAACGCAGTAACCCGACTCCTCCAATAGTTCTCCGTTTACCTACCAGATGTCAGGGCCGATCGTAGGCACCCTTTCCCGCCAATTAACGTTCGATTGTTGTTGACTCGCAGACCATCTGCTAATTAAAAAGTCGACGTGACATTATCGATATAATGGCGCATCACTATCCCTGGGGGTGTCTTTCCCATTTATTACTTTCCGGCAAGGATAGGGGGCGTGGTGGTTCGTCTTACCCGGGGTTCGATAACTAATTGCCAATTACAGAGGTAGAGTACGCTGACTGCTACTGTCCATTGCTATGTGGTCGAACTAATGTGTATGTACGAAATAAATGACGTAAATGGAAGAAAAAGTATCGAGAGATACAGCAACTACTTATCAAATCATTGAGGGAACAATATCCTTCATTTATAATTTTTGAATTTCTGATCGATTTAATATTTTTCACAACTATCGTAGAAAGCTCAGGTAATATTTCACAGTGTCCAGATTTTAGTATCATATTATTTTGAGTTAGCAGACTCTCTTCATTTATTATTTAATAATACAAAGTTTTTAACTTATCAATTTGGTGACAGGCGAGTCATTGCCCTATTAAAAAAGTTTATAATTTTTAAAGCGTTATTTGTCATAGCTATAAAAATTATTCTGATTTTTTATATCAAAAGTTATTTATATTTTTTAGGGGCTTGTTCTTCTATCGTGAGTTAACATTATCTATGTTTTTGTTTTGATCTATTCCTAGACGTAAAATAGGCATTGCATACAATATTGCATGCCTACGCAAAATGAAAGGAATTTTTGCGCGTACATGTTATATTGAAAACTTTAATAGAATTTTGTGGGAGTAGGAGTACCAGAAGGAAGTACTCTCAGACCGTTCTTCTATTATTTTTTAACTGTTGAAATTTCTCTACATCTTGACTATACATTCACAAACGACACTGCTATAATTACAGAACTGATTTACACCCAGAACGAGCCTTAACAAAAGAACAGATTATCTTATCAAACCTACAAATAAAACCATATATCTCAGGCGTTTTACAAATAAACATCAAAGCTAAAAGATTAATAACTGAAAAAAATGTGGCAGAATAAGAAGTCAATAAAATTAAACAGAATTAATACCCTAGAATTAAAATTTATTTGGCCCTTTGTTCGAAGATTATGCCGATCCAAAGCATTTATTTAAATAGCGGAATGATGGAAGTTCTTCAACCGAAAATTCTTCAAAAAAATTCCCAATTCCCCTTTCAATGTAGCCAATTACACTCTCCATTCTTGCTTATACATCCTATTTTTCACTTCATGATATAGAAATTTTAACACTTCAATTTTTATCATCCATCAATCAACCAACCATTCTATTCAGGCTATACCTCTTTCCCATATACCTATCATATCCAGCGTCATACAATATCATGGCCACGATATCTAATGTCTCCATCTAAATAACATTAACAGGAATTACTTAGCAATATTTTCCGTCCTCCCCATTTCTTACTCGTTTACAATTCCGTGCCTTTGTAATTTACGATCTTCTTCATCTGACAACATTTTCCAGATAAATTCTTGCTTCAGATATCTACCATATGTCGGGACTACATCAATTAGTAAAATTTACAATAGACTCTAATGAAGTGTTGTCGTTACCGTCGAGTTCGAGCACACTATTCCTGCATATTTGTGCGCTCAAGCTCCAAGTACCATATTAACGTAAGGACGGAGGAGAATGTCCTCAATGCAAGAACAAAGGGAGCCTGGAAGTAAATCAAATTTTGATTAGGCTTTGTTAATGTAACCATTTATACGGATTAGGCTTTGTGCCGTCAGAGAACTGAGGCAATATGCTACAAATTGCATTGCGTTGACAATGTTTCAGGACGAGGCGTCACAGGCTTCCTTATGTAATAACATATATTAAATAAGAGGAGGAGGTAATCACCGCTTCTGAAGAGGGAGTAACTCGATAGTGAAACATTAAAAGGGACTGATTACAGCATACGTTCGGTGTTCTTTCTCCTTGGGCAGTTTACACTAGGAGAACGTATCATTAGCAGGATTTTTACGATAGGGCTTTAGCGGCAATTAGGGGGTAACGGCTAGGAGGGGGAGTAAAGTGTAATAAAAGAGATGGTCTAATAACAGACAGAGAGCGCTGAGTCAGTAATGGGGTTAGAGCGGGAGTGGGGGCCCTCTTCGCTCATTGTTTATCAAATCCAAGTTAAACAGGAGCAGATGCTCCCTGTTAGTGGCGTCCACTTGAGCCATTATCAGTCTGTTAGTGGGGTTGTTCTCTTCCCACGCGCGCTTTGACGACTGCTCCCGTCCTTCTGGCGAGTGACATTTAGGAATTATTGGATGCGCAGATATACTAAATCTATAATTCCGCCTATGCGGATCTGTCAAATCGGTTTCCTTCAAAACTACGAATCGGGATGACCAGAAGACCAAGAATGTCTCCACTTTTGTATGAGCAAGTGTAGTACAATCGTAATTATCATTCATAACTAGTACAACTAATAGCTGTGGGAAATGATCTCATTTTTAAATATAATTATTAGCTTAAGAAAAGGATTTGGAACCACGGCATCTTATTTTGTATTGGCAATGGTTTACTAGCAATTACTAGGTTATCCTTAACAATTATATTTCAGTATAAAAGTATAGTTTCAAACCCAGATAAAACATCATTGTAAATTTGCTTTCAGATGGTCAAACTTCCATTATCAAGCACAAAAAACTATAATCTGGAATATGACTTCAAATATTTCATAAAGAGCGCTAGTTTTATTGAAAAATATCTTTATCGCACTATCTAGAAGTTTGTCAGGAATTTGACTAGGCTCGACATCAAACTCAAGTCCATTTTGAGCAATATTGAGGATAGTTTACCCCCTACCAGTTTGTGACGGAAAACCCGGAACATAGATCACGCAATGTACAGACTAGGTGACCGGCCAGAAACTATGATCCGAATTTAGGAAGCACTGTTAGGATAATTCAGCCCTTGAATCCAAACAGTATTGCACTGCTGCATTTCTGGACATAGCTCAAGCTTTTGACAGGGTTTGGCACGCAGGTTTGCTTTACAAGCTCAAAACATATTTACCACAGACTCTTTTCCTAATCCTAAAGTCCTACCTTTAAAACCGCTTCTTCCAAGTCCGCTGTGGTTTAGAATATTCTAACTACTATCCCATAAAAGCAGTATTTCCACAGGGTAGCGTCCTGGGTCTCGTCCTCTATAACCTATACACCGCTGATGTCCCCTCTACCCCCAATACCTTTTTAGCAACATTTGCAGATGATACTGAAGTTTTGTCATCCCACTCAGACCCTGATATAGAATCCCAAAACCTTCAAAAACACCTTGATGAGATCGAGTATTGGTGCAACCAATGGCGAATCAAGGTCAATGAAGCAAAATGTTCCCACATAACCTTTACCCTCTGCCGCAAGTCCTGTCCGCTAGTCTTTTACAATTCGATTCCTCTCCCCGTGTCTGAGACAGTAAGGTATTTAGGCTTCCATCTTGACAAATGACTGACATGGAACCCACACACGAGGCTAAAAAGACAAGAACTAAACAGACGCTTTGGACAACTGTACAGATTACTTCGAAGGACATCCCATCTCTCAATAGAAAATAAACTACTTATTTACAAAGTTATACTTAAGCCAATCTGGAAACACAGAATAGAGCTATGGGGGACAGCATCGAACATCAAGCGCATCCAATCCTTTCAATCAAAAGTCCTGAGAACAATAGTAAATGCCCCCTATTACGTCAGCAACAAAACCCTTCATAATGATCTTAATACACCCTACGTTCTTGAACTCATCCCTTCCAAATTCACGAAATTCCATAGTAACCTATCCAACCACCGTAATCCCGTAGCACAGTCATTGCACTGCTCCACTCATCCCTATAATCCTCGTCGGAGACTGAAACGGCAGTTGCCTCGTGACCTCCTATAAATGCGCAACAGTTTTATTGAAAAATATCTTTATCGCACTATCTAGAAGTTGGTCAGGAATTTGACTAGGCTCGACATCAAACTCAAGTCCATTTCGAGCAATATTGAGGATAGTTTACCCCCTACCAGTTTGTGACGGAAAACCCGGAACATAGATCACGCAATGTGCAGACTAGGTGACTTCAGAAGCTATGATCCGAATTTAGGAAGCACTGTTAGGATAACTGTAATAAATTTAATTAAAAATAAAATTCAAGATTTCACAGCTTTAAATAATTAAAGGTTGTAGTAATTTTTTTTCAATTTTTTTTAAAGCAGATTTAACATTAGATATACTTGCATATAATGGAAGCTATCTGTCATAGCTTTTTATAAGTAGCGTGGCCTTTAAGCCGTCATTGTCTGAGATTTTTATGATTTCCTTTTTTGGATATAGTGAAATCCTTACAAAAATCTCCAAAGGTGATATATATACAGATAAAGGTGATATTTACATATATATATATAAATATAAATATATGTATATACAAGCTGATAAACCTGCCTGAAAGCCAACATGTGGCTGGTAAATAAAAATAACTTGTATCAGGCTGATGTTCCAATCCATCCCTGTTTAGGATCGAACCGTTAAATATTACGGGTGGGCTGAAAAGTTTCTGACCTAACAAAGCTTTTATTTTACCTTTTATTTCACTAGCTTTTATTTATTTTATTATCATCTTCATGTTGAGGTTGGAAACTTTTCAGTCCACCTGTGTACTAGAAGAGAAATTGTCTGACCCAGCATACTTCATCTAAATGTACATGGTTTGGCTTAAAAAATCATACAATTATTATCACCCGGTAGAGTCGTTAAAGGCTTCATGTTCATTGGCATGGCGACCTAAAACCATTCCAAGAGAAATTTAACTCGTATGAAGTTCATTCGAACTTAACATCTGAGAACTGGCTGACTTAATGATATTCAACTGTAGAAACTTCGGCTCAAGTTGGCAGCCGTGAAAGCTAGAAACTGAATTTCTATTCCATCCTTTGAAACCTACTGGTTATGGGGAAGCTATACGTAGAAATTATTTCAGGTACAGAATACGGAGTCCCATTAGCTCGGGTATTTTATAGGCTCTAATTAAACGGAACCTTCTTCGTTATAATGGATCGACCTGTTTACTCTGTGAGTACTTCAACATAACTATCCGTCTTAGTATAGTGTCTACTCCATGTTGGGATGCTTGGCATAACATGTAACTAGGTATGTATGGTTCATTGGTGCTTCTTAATTGCATACAGAGGTATGTAACTGAGTGAAGAAGGCAAATAAGATATACTAGATAATTAATACCGTTGTGGTCGGCGAAAAAATTCCAAACAAGTAATTTTCAAAATTCTTCCAGTAAATCTGTAATGTAGAGCCTAGATTAGATTCCTCGGAAGGATTGAGACCCTAGTCTAGAAGACCAGAGACAAAGATCTCGCGGAAGATCACATTTATATAGTGGGGTTATGTAGAAAGGTTAAGAAGAATGAGAGGAAAGCGAAGATGGATCGAGGCAAGCAAACCCCTATGCTAAAAGGGGCTACGGGGGTAAAGAATAAAGAAGATAAAATATTTTATCAAATTATTTGATTATATTCTTAATAATTTTCTTATAACGGGTGATGATAATTATTAAATAAAATATGTAACAGTATTAACTCTGCCACCACAGAGTGGGCGTTTTTCTAAGATTATCATTTCATTAGGTTGGTTGAGGTATTGATATACTACATAATAAAAAATATATTTACATAGTTTTTATAAACGTATGGGACTTTTCCATATTAGCTATAGAATATTCTAAAGGACGAAGCGAAGCGAGAGGGTAAATACGATTGCCCCCTCTCTATTTGAAAGTAGAGCTTCTTCGTTTGGGCTTAGCAATGACTCTCTTCCCGAACCTAGTCCAGACCGTCGTGATTTGGGCCTTTACACCCCTTGACTAGAACCGACTCCACTTAACAAACATCATGAATAATGGATCCGCCGGAACAAATACGTCAACAGATGATGGTAGGCCACAGGTCCGCACTGACAATGCAATTAACAAATATTAAAGCCACATAGAACTAAATGCCGACGGGGTAGTAGAAGTAGTGGGCGAAAGAACTAATTGTGCGTCTGCGGCTGACGGCCGCGTGCGCACCATTGTCCTCGCGTCAGCCGCAAATCGGCGGCGTTCGCCTCACATATATCTCTCCTCGGGCACTTCCCAGACCAGGGCCGCTATTGAACTCTGTGCTCCACGGACGGTCATTAGGGGTGAACTGGAAATAAGTTCTCCATGAGAAGATTTTGTAGGGACAACGGAAGAAAAAGCAAACAGTAAGCCTCATTTAATCTAATTAATTTCTGGAAAAATTACAAAACTGAAGCGATGTCCCACAATGTTCTCTGGAAATCGCTTCTTCACTTTTTACTTTTTGTTTATTTCGTTTGTAAACATTAAAGTCATTTATACACTAAATTGAATATTTTAAAATGAATATACTTGAACCAGCTATCTCTGACGCATAGACGTTGTTATAGAAACCTAAACATTCAACTACAGGTCCTAGCTTACGCCCTCTGTATGTCATACTTCCTTCTGGTTACCATGGTCACCTCTCCTGGCTCTGCTTCCGACTGGGTTCTCCCTCACTTTCATCAGACCAGCAGGCCAACCGAAGACACTATTAGTACGACATAAGAATAAACAAAAGCTCAGGACTCAATAAAATTATCTCTAGAAACTGCAGTATAATATTGTATAACGTCAATTAATGTAAAAATTCGTTTCCTTATATATCATTCATCACCGATAAATCATTTAAATACAAAACGGATTTTTACGCCACTGCAGTTAATTGGCACGGGTTTCTTAAAAACTCTATATATCCTTTAAAATAGTGAGTAAAGTGACTAGTGAAAGATCTACTGTGGAACTAAATTTAAAAATAATTTATTTTATTTGTTAAACCACCTTGATGATCTTGATGATTGGCTTTTCCACAAAAACATATTAGTATGTAACGAGAGCTTAAATATGGATTTTGTATTACTATGGGTTGAATAACAGCAACAAGGGTTTGGAAAAAAATAACTTGTAGGATTTTGAGACAATGCTTAGACAATGATTTCTCGCGGTTAAGGACAGCTTAGTGACGCTAACGCAACAGAAATTTAAAAGATTTTATGTGTAGCGAAACGAACCCGACTTTTTCCGCATTAATTTTATTTTCATACTTCCCATAATTGCATTTTAACCAAAAGTTAATCAGTATATTTTAGTTTATGTTAGTAAGTAATTAAATATATCTTTATAATATCACATAGAAAGGACTATTTCAGACCACATCAGTAGCATGCGCACTAAGTATCTCTCTTCAATAGACAGAACTGCGTAACTGCGCAATGAACGAGAACTTGAATATCTACCTAACTGCTTCCTTAGCAAATATCCTATTGACCATTTACCTGAAAATTCGTTCTGACATATTAAATGATCAGTATTCATCAATGTAAGAACTGAAATGAAATGGACCATTGATACAAGAGCTGCTGGAACCCACAAACAGAGCCATGGCCAATGCATCATAATGGACAGCGGTGGGCTCAGAGATAGGAGAGCTCCACGGCTAAAAGCCTATCTAATTTAACTTATATAAATCGATTGGAAGTTCTGCCAATCCCAAACTACCAACACCACTTAGTTCTGCCGAAGCAAGATTGTCTGGAGATTATGTTAATGGGACGGCATTGTTTTAGCCGCAATACCAATTATATCGATATTGCCATCTTAACTATGTCTTAGCGTTTGCCAAGGCTGAACGGAGTGGCCCTACTTACAAACAAATATTTATTCCACAACACATCAAAATATACCGATTAGATTTGGGTTGAATAACAGCAACAAGGGTTTGGAAAAAAATAACTTGTAGGATTTTGTGACACTGCTTAGAGTTCTTATGATTTATCGCGATTGAGGACAGCTTAGTGACGCTAACGCAACAGAAATTTAAAAGATAATCCAAGAATTGACATTTTCGATATGCTCCAATCTAAAAATAAGATGCTTAGATATACAGAAAAGGCACAAGTAATATTCTGTGTCAAAGTAAATAATTATATAAATATACAACTATCATACAAATAAACCAAAGTAAAAACTTTCCCTTAGTCCCAACAAAAAATAAAATCTGATATTTATTCGTTAGAGGTACAGTACTAGTTTCGGAGATATCACATATATTCGGGAAGGAGGTACACTTTTCAAATATAAAACGGATTTGGGGCTTATTGTTATTATTTCACAACCAGGCATTCCCTCCAAGCTTAAAATGTGAAATAAATTAAACTTCCCTGTATTTATAAATTAGACTGACTGATTTTTGTAGTAAGTGTAGCTGTAGAAATAATATAGAAAGAACACCACAGCCGTTAATTGGCATTTTATTGAAATTTTGCAAATTTCTTTTATTGAAAATAAATTCTTAATGTTTTAAGAATTTTATCAATTCTTTGATGCTTAGAAGAGAAGGAGTAAAGGAAGGTAAGAAGGATTAAACTCCTTGAAAATGTACAAAATAGAGAATCGGTCAACAAAAGATCCATAAAAAAATCCCGTGAGGGGTTGAAAGTCTGATGATGCTGTAGGAAAAAACCAGCAGACCATAATTTAACTTAAGAAAATATCCAAATACCCCATAAACTCCTTCGTCCGTTACCACTTAAAAACCTTTTTTAATAGTAATATAAAAAATGTGTGGTTAGAAAGTTATATAATTAAAGATTTATTTAATTGAACTTAACATGAATGGTTGTAACGAATCGATTGCTCCTTCGTTCATTCAGTCAGTCAGGTAGTACCAGACGATTTTTCTAATGAGAGTGATTAATTTCATTTCGTAGTACAAATATTGATAATCATCCATGATCAATGATAATATTAAAACCAAACAGACGGTAGTAACAAGCCCAACTTGTAAAACCTTCTCTATACCTATTTGTGTGGTTACCAACATGGCCTTGTGGCGCAACGGATAACGCGTCTGACTACGGATCAGAAGATTCCAGGTTCGAATCCTGGCAAGGTCGTATTTTTTTCTCAATTTTAAATATACAAATAAAATTGCAGAGTATTTGAAAGTTCATATCTTCTTAATTTCCTTTTGATATTTGAAGAAAAAAGTGATATACCTCGGGATATATCTGATATATTTTTATATAATAGTTTGATAATTGTCCCAGGAATGTACTATGAATGAGCGAGTGAATGAAGAATGAATGAGAACATTACCCAATAAGGCAGATTGTAATTTTAACACAATTGGGTGATTATTAAGGCATTGATAATATATAAATATAAATAAACTTTAAAACTTTCTTTTATTGAAATTAATATGCTATAAATGTCACAATGCTTGCTTTGTATGGGTCCCAGTGGCGTAACTATATCATCTGGGGCCCGTGGCAAATTCCTTTAATGGGGAATGGGGGCCCTATCATTAAGCTTAGGGGCCCTTAGGTTTACAATGTCCGTTTTCAATCACGAACCGTTGGTAATAAATAGTAAATAATAAATGGTATATATATTTTAATATTTTTATAAATAGGTACAATATTAAAACAATATTTAAGAGCTCGTGGCCACTTGGGCCGGGGCCCTCTTGGGTCGGGGGCCCGTGGCATTTTGCCAGCCCTGCCACCCTGTAGTTACGCCACTGATGGGTCCAACTATTATTAGTATTTATGCATTACTAACTAACAGCCAATAATAAACTAAAAACGCGGGTTCGAGTCTCAATCCTGTTAGTATATGTTTTTCTTTGGCTGTTAATTATTAATAAAAGTGTTAAAATATTTTATTTTTATCAGGACCTGATGTAGACGTTTTATGACGAAGTGTTACAACGAGTCTACGAATGAATGTGTTGAAATCCTAACATGCATTTTTCATAGACAATTCCAAATTAATGGTCCACTCAAATATAAAAAAAGTTTTAAAATGAATTGTCTGTCATTTTGTTTTTCTTGTACTAAAATTTTGCCGTGCTCCAGTACAAATTACCTGGAATAAGGGAAATAAAAATTTGTTGTTGGAAAACGGACTAGACATTCCCGGAACTAAATTGTGATAGGACGGCGTTAAATTGACATACAATTTCTTCTGATTTTACAAAAGTTCAATGACAAATCCTAATATAAATAAAATATTTTCAGAAATTATATGAACATGTCAAACAAAACAGCACATAGGATCCATATACTACTAATATTAATGATAACAAATACGTGTAAATACCTAATTATGTAAATGTAAACTCAAATTCAACCTTACAAAATCAGTTGCAACGACCTTCAAATTACTCTGACAGACTCTTAACCTGTGTTGTGTTTTGAATAACTAAAAACACTTATAGGTCGACCACCAACTATGACACTATAAACAATTACAACACAATTATCGAGCTCATTTAATAGATATCTAATGAAGAATACAGGTAATACAAAAACAATTCTCAAACACGCGGCAGGCTGACCCTGTCATGTCTTACACCAGACAAAACACACATACTTGCCAGTTACCGCGGTGTATCAGAGCACCAAGTACCCTTGGTGTGACTTATAGCCAAGTCCTTCACTGCGAAACCATTTAATGTAGTAGCCAGGCTACCATTGTGGAATTGTTTGAATAAATAAATGTAATATACTATAATTGTAGGTGAAATTTGTTAGTTTTATTTTCCAGGGTGTTGATGTTTTATAAAAGATTTACATGTTTAAATTTTCACTTGGAAACTAATTAATATTTTTTTTAACTAATCAAATTAATTAAATTTTTTCCATCATAATTAAAGTCCTAAAGTCCTTGAAGATCCCTGGAATAGTTGAAACGTTGAGAGTGTATGTGATTCAGTTGTCAATAAGAATACTATGAAAAGACTGCAGCTTTATTAAGCTAACCAAAATTCATTTTGTTAGTTTATATGTTTTTGAACCAGCCCGTGGCTAAAAATAACAGCTTTTGTACGTTATGACAAGCTCTTAAGGCGGAAAGGACAACGGTTAACTACGGATCAAACGATTGCAGACTCCAGTCCTGCCAAGGTCGTAGGTATTACTTTATTAATTCTACCTCAGAAGAAATTTCCAGCAGTAGCATGTTATGTGATGTATTATAATATGACACATAATATTTTTCATATATGTGTATGTATATTAACATATTATGTTTGCTTAGAGTACTCTTTTAGCTGTTATTTATTAGGTGTAGGTAGGTTAGTATGTGGTTGTGAGGCGTGTCTTTATAGATTCGCGTCTTGTTAGCACTTGTACGATTAAGTGTTATGCTTGTTTAGTTTTGTAGGTTGGAGACATGTCTTCCATTGGACCATTACATCTCTCCTAAGAATATAGATTCAAGTTGAATGTGGGATCATTAAATATTTCAAAATAATTACAGCGTTCATTAAACGAAATTTTATATTACAAAAGAACTATAAGTTGCATTCCCCTTTCAACCCTTTGAAGAACGGCCCACAACCAGCACTGCATCCTAAAATAAGAAACATAGGTTATGCCTAAATAAACAATTAAATAAGCCTTTCGAACTGTCTAGATGAGAAAGGGTAATTTGAAGGTTATCTCGTAGATGAAGACATCAAGCACCGAAGGAAGTTTCTTGGAGAAGTTTGGCCACACCCGAGTAAGTATTCAGACACAGCCCTCAGGGACCAGAAGTTAACACCCAGTATGGATGCCCGGATAGAAAGTAAGGGTTGAAGGCAGGTAGTTACCTCTGAGGACTTTCCAGATTTTTGTGATATAAGTGTTCAGGATCCTAAGTCGATGAATTAACGCTCCCTACAGCCTTTAAAAAACAAGTGATTTTCGATTTGGCTAATAAAATATATTTATTGTAATGTATAATACAACACATATAAATTATTATATATGGTATTTAAAATCAAATATACTTTATTTTATTTGCGTAAATCTGTGAAGGTTATAAGTTAAATTTCTTTGAAGTTTATCATCAGTCCTCGGTAGTATAGTGGTAAGTATCCCCGCCTGTCACGCGGGAGACCGGGGTTCGATTCCCCGCCGGGGAGGTTATTTTTTACTTCTGGCATCATTTGTATACTAATATTTTTGTATCTTGGCGTGAATATACTTTTACAGCCAGTGTACAATACCGAGAGTGTACACACCTTTTCCAGTAGGCAACCTCTTTTGGGTCTTCTAGACGTTATGCCCAAAAATTTGCATGAGTACATGGAACCATAACTTAGTATGTAAATATTGATGATGCACTTAAATATTGATAATAAACAATTGTTCAAAGTTACTATATCTGCTTAATTTGTAAAACTTTCCAAAATCAGTTATTTTTTTAATAACTCAACAATGAACACTGAAGCCAACAAGAGTGGTTATAATAAATCTAAGTTATTATAATAAAATATATTGTCATAGTAGTTGAACATTTAAAAAAAAATCATATTTTTATTTGATATCAAACTATGTGTTTATGCTCAAAGTTTTCTATTTAGTCAATCCATTAAAATATTACATATACAATTCCCCAGACTCCTAAGTTATATGATATAAAAAACACTATTATTTAAATAATTTTTTTTCTCCAAAACTCTCAAAATTTGAATAGAGGAATGGGGAAAAATAAAATAACATGGAATTTATAGGATTGAAAGGGATCCTTTTACTAGCAAGGAACTATTTGAAGGTTGGGTGAAGGAATTGAAGAGAGTGGTAAACCTCGGCTAAGGTGTAGATATCTCGGTACAGTGGTGAGGGTCCACTGAAGGTTGAGCCTAGTCTGTCTAGGCATGTAGTTCTGACTGGTTCAGGGTTGGGTAGCGTTCAGTGGTTTGCCCGTCAGGGGCTTGTTGATTGACCAAGGGCCGTAATGTCCACCATCTTATCAGCTTTCCCAGACCTACTGAGTTGCCATCTAGCTGGTAGCGGTGGGGGTTGCAGGTCACGGAAAAGAGAGGATTATGACAGTGCCTCATCGATTCGAAGAACTTGATATGTCGTCTTCTTATGGCTTCTATGATGGTGAGGACCTCAACATTTTTATGGATGTCTAGAGCATTCATCTCTCGGAAAGGAGTGTGCCATAGTGCCGAGCGCAGAATCTTGTTTTGGAACTGGTGGAGGTGATTTATGGCGCTGGTGTGGAGAAACCAGAAAAGCGGAGTTCCAAACAGCAGTGCTCTTAAATTTATTTCCTCATATTGGCCTCAGGACGCTCTGATATATGAGCAGGTTAAGCATCAGGGATATAGCCGGGTGGGAGATGAGGTGCCGGAGAGAGTAGTAAGTCTTACGTACTCTTTTCAGTTTCTTCTTTAGATGCGTGCCGAATGTGACATGCCTGCATTAAAATGGATCCTTGGTAGGATAAGTTATTGGCGAGATTGCAGTCAGTCCCATCTACAAGTATCTGAAACTGATTGGGAGCTCTTTATATTCCCGTGCTGGAACGAGAAAACGATCCCTTGTGTCTTAGCCGGGTTCACCTGGATGTTGATGGCTCTTCGTCTGAAGCGCACTCTGCAGCCTGTTGGGCTTTGGTTGGGTTGAGGCTGGTGCTGTAGACTCCGATTTCGTCCGCTTACCCCACCACCTCACAGTCGGTGTATGATTCTCCTATTATGTGCGTGGTATATATGTTGGGTTACTCCGATGATGAAATCTCTTGTACTGGTAGTGACTGTTCCTAGTCGCACAGAGAAAGTTCTGCCTGCAAGATAGGAAGCAATTATGTCCTGCAGCTGTACCGGGAATTCATGCTCGCTCAGACGTCAAAGAAGTATATGATGATCTACAGAGTCAAACGCTTTAGAACAATCGAGGGAGATCACCGCAGTGTTCTGTTGCTCCACATGTTCGTTGCGAAGTGCTGCTGGAGTTGCAGTCCAAATTGCAGTCCGAACTGAGGCCTTGACTGAAGCCGGTCTGTTGTTGAGGTGGGATGATCTATTGGGTGACGTGGTGCTCGGCGAGATGTTTGTAGAAGATCCTCTCGTAGATCTTCGACATTTGAATCAGCAACCTTATAGGCCGGTAGTGAGCTGGAGTAATTTGCAAAGAGGCACGGCGATCAATACAAGCTTAATAATAATTTAATATTGAGTGAGAATAAAAACAAATGGTTTCGACCGATGACCACCGTTACATGTACTCGGTTGATTGGATTTTGGTGTTTATTGGATGATTGGTTTTCAAAGCTAGTTCCATTTTATTTATTCATCAGACGCGTTGCCCGTTGCACCAAAGGATTCGTGTATGAAGGGTAAATGTAAGGGTGGTTGGTTGTTTGTTGGTGATAACAGGAGGAAAAGTATTCTTTCAACATTGTCTTTATGCCAATGAATTTATGTGTGATCACAAAGGAAAAGAAAACTATTAAAGGTTAGAATAATCATTGTCGGGTACAGATATGCCAGTCCCCAAAGTGGGGCGGAGACGCCCGCCGGGGGCTAGGGTCGCTACAACCTCTAGCCGCCGTCCGGTGAGCGCCCAGGAAGAGATAAGGCAGGCGGACCTGTGGTATTTCACCCTGGCTGGCGGCCTAGTCGGCGGGGAGCTTAATTCGTTCACACTCGCTGTCTAAAGGTAGGCGAAAACCGCCCGGATCCCAAAAGTGAGTGTGAACCGGAGAGAAGCAGACTCGATTGCGTGGGAGACGCTACAAGGTAAATTTGTAGGGCCACGGCAACCGTCATCTGCGAGGGAGAGGTCTCTCCCAAGGAGGTGCTAGTTTTAGTGAGACGAAGGTAGAGATTCCCACTAGGAAGGTGTGGGGTCTGACAACGCCGGACTAACTCATAGCGAGGTTAGGAGAGAGAGAGAGAGAGAGAGAGAGAGAGAGAGAGAGAGAGAGAGAGAGAGAGAGAGAGAGAGAGAGAGAGAGAGATATGCAGAGGTAGTTGAGTGAGAAGACCATGATTTAAGTAGAGCAGAAAGCGCCAGTGCAGAGAGAGAGAGGAGAAAGTAGTGTTCCAAGTGACGGTCCTGTTCGTTATGCTAGCTCGGTCTAATTTGGTTGCTTATATAGGTGGCCAGCCGTGGTGGGGATGGGTCCCCGCCTGCGGCTGTATCCCCTACTAGCTTCTCCCCCCTCTCTCACTGACGTCATAACCTTTGTAAACAAGAAATATGGAAACATAGATAGATTTTTCTGATCCGAGAAGAGTGGAACTTTTAATTATTCGTAATTAAGAGATGGCCACAACAATTGTAAATCAAACATATTGTGTAGCAAGAAATCAAACATTTCGTTCATTTAGTGTCAATTGCTTCTAGCTGCATGAGAATGCAACCCTGCTAGGATTGTAACATGTAATCTCACTCAGAGTCAGCTCACTCAGTTGCACCATAGATCTTGAAAACCTCCTTACGTTTGTTGGTTGTCGGTCTTTATAAGCGCAATATTGGCGGGCGGTTTGTAACGCATATTCTGTTTTATATCTCTTAGTTACATTATGCAACCAAAAGATCCATTTACAAGTTTTCCTTAGGAAGGCAAGTTTTTTATGTACTAATGTATTTTACATTGTCTACCCAATATTTGTAGTAAGAGAAATAAAAATTAAATTTTGGGGACTTTATCAGGATTCGAATCTGGAATCTTCTGATTCGTAGTTATAGACATTGTCCGTTGCTCTATAGGGCCTTAAAAGCTACCCTTACATACTCCCTTCAAAGATTGGTTGTTTGATTATTAATAAACATTTTATAATAAGCCCGTTTGAAGCTAAGCCTCAGGAAGGGCGAAAAAAAAAAAAAAAAAAAAGGTTTGATTATTGGCGATAATACTCTTTATAATAGGAGCGATAATAGGAGTAAATTCATTCGGCCAACGTGACGACCCAATTTTCTTGGCACGGTACCAACCGACGGTTTTCCACATTATTTCTGGTCAAAACCCTAACTAAATCTGTCCTCTCATGTTTTTCTTGGTGTTTTACAGTTTTGTTAGTGATCCCGGCCACACGACATAGTTGTACCATTTGATACGGTTCTCCTCAATCATCTCTTATGCCACTGGAACCTCTCAATCTCCCCAAATTTTGACACTTTTCCAGGCAAGGGCTTTCTTAGTTTTATCAGGTTGTATACATTTATTATTCATGGAAGTGAAAGAAAACAAATACAAAAGCCTACAACTACTACTAATATTCCTGGCCTCTACTTCTCTACACTTTTCAAGTAGTTCTCAAGCTGGTATGGTTCGGCTGAGGATTTGGTGCTAGAACACAGCAAACAAACAACAAATGAAATATGACTAAGCAAATATAGTAAGAAATATTAAATTTATATTAGAACGATAGTTGTGGGCTATTCGTATGAATATACACTCCTGGTCCACCCACAATTTATTTAAAGTATATGTGGTTACTATTCTGTCTGCGTTAGAATGGGGGTCATCATTTAACTTTTCACTTTTTATTTTTAAACTTTTATATCCAATTCTATAATTTAATTTATAAGATACCTGAGAATGGTAAGTTTGGCACCAAAAGCGCTCGTATCATGGTAAAATAAATTGTTAGTAGACCTGGGATAGTCTATATTTATTAATATTAAATTTCTACAAAACAGATTTGGAAATGTTTCACAGAAAAAAAAGGATTTGGAGGTGCAAATTAAGCATATGTTGCATGTGACGATTAATAATCCCGAGTCAACAAATTTTGGTCATCAACTTTTTGTGTTCGATTCCAAATTAATTCTTCGTGGAACAATTGATGAGTTTTCTTTGGAATTGCAACTCGAGCGTTAAACCATGATGCTTCATTCCACCTTTCCACCTTTCATTCACACCTGCAGTACTTCTCTTGGTAAAAGTTTCACACAGATTTCTCATTAATGGACTTTATTTAGTATTAATTTTGACAGCTTTTTTAGGTAATTAGTTTTATATCTTATATATTTCTGTTTTATGTTTGGTAACAGCTTTGATGATATCTGTGTTTTCAATTGCTGGAGGTACTTAAAGCTTAAATTAATTAGTTTTTAAAAGTATTACATGCAACACCGCCAGATTGTTTCTTTATTGTTGATGTATCAAATATTTTGTCCGTTGAAGGAATGTCTTTGACTAAAAAAAAATGTTTTGTAATTTTTTTTTTTCTTCTGGTGATGTTCGTTTCGATATATTAAAATTATATGTATTAAACCTGTTAAATTAAAAGTAATACCATATGTTATTTACTCTGTGCCTTGAAAAACACCCCTGTAGAGAATGGAGAGCCTTAAGTCATGGCTGGAAATAAAGCGCTCTATAAAATTACCCCCTGTCATTAATCAGGGAGATATTGGCACCTCCGTTAAAAAAAGAAAAAAAAAGAAAAGAAAAGTGATTGATTCGATCTATAATACTGGTTACAACCTTACTGCCTGGCCTGGTCCTTTATTAATGGTGGCGACGGCAGCAGCAGCCTGCCTTGATGGCAAAATATGGTTATTCGATAATTAGCTATTAAAATTAATAACATTGTTTTATATCAATTATGAGCAATATTTTCAATAGGTATAAATGAAAAATAACAGTATTGAGATACTCGTAGTGGACGGCATGATTTTCTTATAAACATTTAATATTTGTTATTATTAAATTGACTGAATTTTTTTTATGGAAGATATTTTATGGAATTTATTTCAAATTAATTTAGCGTTTTTTGTCTTTAACGTGTCCTTATACATCGGGAAAAATAAGGAAATTGAATCATAGAGAGTGGGAAATTTAACTTCCTGGAAATTTGTTATTTAAGTGCCTCGACTTTCTTGACACTTTTCCCCCATACATGTAGTATTTTTATTTTAATTAAAAACTAAACAAAACCTATCGAGGTCACCGATAAATTTAGGATGATAGTAAAGTGAATTTCAAAGCTATTTAAAACAAACAGTTTTGATAGCCAACGATAAAAAGATTTAATAAATTTATATCCTGCAGCTTATCGGCCACAAATTTGCTTTTTTTATCATTCTGGCCGCGATTATTTATGTATTTATCAAATTAGCCCACAACCAGCCTTTTAACATTATGAAAAGATTTGTTATTTTAATATTTTAGTTATTTAGAATTTCGTTTCATATGTTTCAGTGAACTAGATGGTTCTAGAAATAAAACTAGTTTACCAAACTCGTTTTAACTCGCCTCCAGGAAGATGGACACGGCAAAAGTTGTTCAGCAGCTCTTTGTTTAGCCAACAAGAGAAAAACTGGTGGATAAATGCAGGTGGATGCGCATTAGCAAACATTAGCTCACGGAACATTTAGCAATCCGCGCAAAGCGGACCGGAGACTGACAGGCTGAGCGATGAACCCTCCTCGGGTGCTGTTACACCCGGTGCAGCACCCGAAGTAGATAAAATATGTTCCGAAACGATCCATCACTACTGGCCGATATCACGCTCAATTAGAGACCAAACGGATCACCGTGCCAGAAGCAGAACGGCCTTACTCATCCAGCAACAACTATTTCGTCGTCTATGCATACTCCGCTCTCCGTGTTTATCGGGAAACAGTTCCCGAAGAGTTGAAGATGTAAACGCGATGTTAAAGGCAGTTTTAGTGAAGTTGTGTGAGCGTACTTTAGAAAAACTTTGCACTCAAATCGCACGTTGTATATGAAAAAATCGGGATCATTAATTGTTTACCCTTCCTAAAATTATAGAAAAATATATTCTTTCATTAGCTAATTATTTAATATATGACATTTAACATGTTTTATGGGGTTGAAAATATCTTTCATGATGTCGCAATATCAAATGGGACCACCCTCTAAAATTGTACATCTAAAGGTTGAAAAGGAAACTCGCGAAGAAAACAAAAACCAGACAAAAAGTTAGGCAGACAGAAAAAAACGGAAGGGTATCTGGTTTAAAAAAAAACAACAAAAAAATGATGAAACGCTTCTTAAAAAAGTCAAGACCAATCAATCAGAATTTATAATGTATTCACCAACATTCATGTGCTAAACAACCTTTTAATTAACACATTCTGTCCAATTTATCATTATCTTCCACATCACACCATTAATCATTCACCATAAAAAATAGACCAGGAATTTTCTTCAGGGGCAATCTTCTATGAACTAGGCCAACATGAACATCAGCTATTCAAGTGAAGGGTTTACCAAGACCTACACTTCTTGTTTTGTATTTTTATAAAAATTTTTCATTTTGCCCCAAACAAAATCATAGATGTGTCATCAAAAAAATTTACCCTGTAAACGATAATGATAAATTGGACAGAATGTGTTAATTAAAAGGTTGTTTAGCACATTAATGTTGGTGAATACATTCGTTAAGTATTGTGTAGATTTCGGCCAATCCTTGATATCGGCGATGTGTGTCTGGACATGTAACTCTTTCACCGGAACCATCAACAACGTTTCCTACTTGGATTACAAAAGGGAGTTAAAGCCACGATGTAACAAGGCAAGCTCATGCACACCTACTCGTTGAAATTAAGCATTTCTCTCTCCAATATAATATGATACTATATTAGTATTAATTAAATTTTCCTCAAGAGAGCGTTCCCTACTCATTAGGCCAACAAAGAGTTCTTTGACCCATGAAAATCAACTGGTGATCCGGTGAGCTTAACAGAGCTTCCCACATCACATTTAGAGAAGTGTCTCTTGTCATCAAACACAATTCAATTTCTAAAATTATTTTTAATTTGATGGAATATAATTTATTAATACAATTTCTGCCAGGAACCATAAATTATCTATATTTTATAATATATAATATATTTATAATCGATAAATCTTAATTGCATCACTCAAGGACTGGAATTTACTTTTACAGACGAAAAAGAATCATAGAATGTAATGAAATAATATTGAAAGACACTTATTAAATATTCATTAAATGTTTGGAAAAAATCACCTGGAAAATTAAAAATTGTAACATGTATGTAAATACAATAATATTTAATTTTTAAAATAACAATTATTAAAATGTTACATTAGTAAATTGTAAGAAATGGAAAGGAAACAAAAAACATAAGATGAAAAAAATAAAATAAAACCTAATTATGTTAACAAAATTTAGAGCTCTTTAAGGCGGCCAAGATAAAACTATTTAAATCAATATTAAATAATTTATTTCTATTGCCGGCTATAGGCAAGTAAATTTTAAGAAATATAAGTGTTGTGTTTGTGTTGTTTATTATGAAATTAATAATAATATAAATCTTGAAATTGTCCGGACTCTTCTCAGCTCTGCGGTTGAAATGACAGTTATCTTATACTTTTTTTATTCTTATGCTTTTGTTCTATTTTAGTTCATATTTATACAACAATCCATTAATTAAATTATCCCAGAAAAAATTTTTAGAAATCGGTCATTTTATACATTTCACAATAGGGTATGCGAGGGTGCTGGAAAATGCCTATTCAACCTCCAATAAGGTATGATCAAAGTAGCTAAACGTTAAATTTTTTTTTTGTTTTTATTTAAGCACCTGAAGTGCATGAATCATTAGAAATATCGAGACGTCAGTTTACCTGTCCACTGCAGGACATCTAACCGAAGGGTATCTTATTAGCATAAAGCAACCGTTGGCATTCACCCGTTCATTAAATCTTCCCCTACCCCATGTAACGTAAACTGAAAAAGTGAACCTCGAAATAAATTGCAGCAATCAATTTCGTCCGAGCTTTCAAAAGAGTCTCCGAGGCACTAAACAAAAAAAAAAAACAATTTTCATCCTGAAGCAAATTAAACTCGTCTCATTTATCTGTGGGAAGACACGAGGGGTGAGCTCCTGGGACAAAGGGTGGTCATCCTTCATGCTGCTCACTTGTCCTGCTCTCATGAGCTGATAATTCCCCTAAATGAGATTTCATGCGAGCATGTGCCCTCTTCTGATGGGAGACAAATCCTATCCATGTAAAGTAGCGAGGTAGAAAAAAAAAAAAAAACGACGCATGAATACGTCGAGGATCAAGTCGTTACTTGCGCTGACGTGGGGATATACCGAAGGTGGAGAACATGTCTGCCCAAGGATTAGGTGGTCTGGGGCTTCACATGATACCCAGTTACTTGTTTTTCACATTTTTTCAACATAAATAACTGCTGAATCTAAAGGGAGAGGCTCTACTTTCATTGTTACCCTTCTGGCAGTTAAGTTCATGCTCTCATAGAACAAAAAAAGTTAAGTTAATGCATCGCGCAATAAATATTTTCTAAATGGCTGCATAAACATATTGACATTATGAAGTAAGGATTTATGAATAAAGACGACAGTAAACAGAGAGGGGTATAGTGAGGCCATAAAGGTGTCCTCGAGTTTACGGACGATGGTCATAAGCCGACGCACATCTTCACTGAAGATAGATAATAAATGTGGCAAATGCTAAGGTTTCTTTTCAAGTGTAGGAAACTCGGAAGAGGGTGTAGTTATACTTACCTTAGGAGATTGGTGGTAAGTATTACTCCAAAGAGTAAATAAAGCAAAAGGTTAGCCAAGAAACATTTGGTGGTCCAAACAGATCCTTTTACGGATTCTAGAAAATCCGAGTTCCGTGAATCCCGTCCGTTGGATCCACCAAAGGAAAACCAATGGTGAGCTGTGGCTAAGGACACGAGAAAAATGCCTCGAAGTAAAACGTCTTCCTGACAAAGGAAAATGGATCGGTAGAATATTGAACAAATATAACAAACAGACTAAGATCAAACAAGTTCCATTCCATGCGATAACACAGGTCAACAAGTGGGTTGGTGCCGGAGATTTGGTGCTGATTTCATAAGAATTTAATGCCCTGAATTTAAATATGGCATCAGTTTTTGCCTAGGAACTCAAATGTCTAAGATGTAACATTTTAGTGAAATATACTTTACGCTATTTTATCCATAGATCAAATAAAAAACCAAACATGGAATTTTTAATATTCTATTATACCTATATTATTATATACAAAGATAGAGGAAAAAGTCATCGATGCAATCGACTAGCCTCTGAGCATTTTTGAATGCATTTTGGAACAGGCCTTTTAACTCCAGCAGTAATCAGCCATCATGTGCGTATCCTATGTTCCTTGGTAGTGGGCCTCCATAGTTTTAATATCCTGGTGAAATCATTCTCTTTGTTCCTTGCAGGTGTCACCTAATTTTTCAGGAAAACGGTCTAAATGGCTGTGTAAATAGTGCACCTTAATACTCATGTTACACCCAAGGGATTTGGAACTATTAAGCATCTCCTTTACCAGTTCAACATAGTTTTCAGCTTTGGGATTGCCCAGAAAATTTCCGACAACTGCAACAAGTGAAGTCCTGGCTGTTTGCTCAGGCTCATTCATCGAATTAACCAAGACAGGACCCTTAATGACTTTTCTTATTTGTGGACCGTCAAATACTCCTGCTTTAATTTTTTGTGTATTCAACTGAGGCATTTTTTCCCTATATATGCAAAGCATGATCTGTTCTTATCGAGAGACAAACTGTTTCATAAGGCCGTGGAGTCAGCTTTATATGCAGTGGAGGAAAGATGATTCTCTCTCGTTCAACTAAGTGGTCATTATGATATTATTATCCCCAATGTCCACGTTTTGTCTCTTAGGCCATTCTTTTATAACCCAGTGGTATGTTTTGTTTCTGCTATCCCCCGAGGCACAAGAAGTAAGGATATTTGGTGTGGCCACTCCGCTGTCCAAGGAGAAAGTTTACCATTTTAAGTTCACACAAATCACCCATTGATGTTCATGATACATTATCTTCCCCAAGACCAAAGCTTAGGTGTTACATTCTTCTTTTATTTTCGTTGAGTGAGCAATATTTATTCCTATTGTGTAGAAGGACCCATTTCAAACTTCGCTGTGAACTGTCTATGAATCATCTGAAAAATAGTCAGGATGACCCATTTTTCCAAGAGTACTCTAATTTCCTGACCAAGTATAAGATTGTCTACTTGAGAAAAGAAGGGCGAAGAAGAATCCTTGCATATGTGGTTTAAAGCTGCACATTAAAAAATCTTTTATCTAAAAACGTGGAGCAGATAGAGAACAACTGATTTCATATTTAGATTCAGCGCCCTAAATGTTAAATGTTAAATCAGTTCTAAAAAAAAAAAAAAAAAATAAAAATTCTTATAGGCCTAATACATAGTTCAATTATGGGAAACTGTCCGCACCGTTAACTTAGTTTCGAATATTTAGGCAATTTTAATATAATGATGGTATGTTAGGAAATTTTAGCAATGAGTATCCAATTCATCATCAGATTAAAACAGTTAAAATTAATAACGGTTAGTGTTCAATACTAGTTGATCCTATTCCCAAATAAGTGCCTGTCAAATGTTTCTTTTTCAAACTTCTAAAGTTGGCTTGAATTAATTATGAACTAACTCTTTTCAGACCACTGTTTATGATTTTCTATTTAACAGCTTAAGAATATTATTACTGCAATTTTTAACAATGCATTCCTTTCTAAATCAACATGTATTTAATGACTATACCTTTATTCCATACTATTAAGAAAACACGTCTACTATAAATTTGGAATTGACAATGGTCACATAAATATACGTTGCCGGGAGGTAAAAATTAGAACTGGTAAAGAAAGTACTTAGTAAAGGGCCGCAAATAAGTAATATAATTATAAGTCGGAAGTAGACATAACGTCTAATACAAACTGCTATATTTTTGGTTACCATTTAAAAGTAGGATTGACAATGTCATTCAAGACTGTTCTAATAACAAAAAACAATCAATAAATATATACACGTCTACAATATGTACGTGTACAATCTCATTAAACAAAAGAACAACATTTTTATTTATTTATTTCGGTAAATGTGAACGAACCACTCTTGATTTACATTGACCTAGAAAGGGTGACCAATTGGGGGTAGCCCCAGGTGGCAAAAGCTGTAGGTACGACACTGAGTCTTCTTCAGGCAATACAGCATACAGACAGCTCTTATAACTTGTGTTTTGTTTGTAAAAATGTCATATTAAATTACACTTTTGAATCACTTGAAGGGAGTGGCAAATGATGGCATTGTCAACCGTGTTTTTTATCTATACTTTGATTATTTTTGTAGTAATAACGTTGTAAACAATCAGATTTACCCACCCGTAAGTCTGGTCCGATGTCTCGTTTAACCTAATTTTTTTTTGGAACATGTATCTTCCGACTCCATTGTTCGTCAGGACAACACGGGCGTCTTTCATTTCAGACATACTATAAAGCAACTGTGTCGGCCCTTTTATCACTGCGAAGGTAATATTTTTTGTTCATATCAGCTTAAATACAAACAATAGGGACTGACGATAGGGCCGGGGGGGGGGGGGTAGTGATTTCTGACAAAAGGAGCCGTAGGGGTTGGTTTGAAGAGATTTGATTGGACTGCCGAAGGGTTGATATGACCTAGAAGAACAAAACCTCCCTCACAGCTCACGGGTCCCTATCTCTTCTGAAGGCAGGGTAGGTTGTGTCTATAAACCGCAAAGGATGTTCTATATTTTTATTACTATTTTATATAATGCCTTTACTAATTATAGAAAAGTGAGTATGTATGAGAAGATTTACATTCACACGTTTAATCAGTATTCAGCTATAAGAAGTATAATTAAATGTATAAAAATTAAATGTGAAAAAATCCAATCACAATGTAAAAAAAAATAAATGGTCAGGCTACTGATCCTTGGTTCTACTGGTTATATATACAATTATAAAAATAATGAACACTAAATAATAAACTATACTTCCACGCCTGAGGAAAGTAATGTAGTCTCAGGCAGGAATTTGTTATGTTCACTGTGCGAGATATTCCCTTCCGCGGTAGCTGCTTCAGAAGATTGTTCTGGATGTCATCATCCCCTGGTGCTCTGTTGCCTCTAGTACGACGAATGTATGCTGCAACCATATTTATTGTGATATGATAATATAATAGATATAAATTTGTTTGTCGTCATCCGTCCTCGGTAGTATAGTGGTAAGTATCACGCGGGAGACCGGGGTTCGATTCCCCGCCGGGGAGGTTATTTTTGCTTCTAATCAGTTATTTTCTGAAGGCAACAAAAGTGGTTATGATAAATCTAAATTTAATGAAATATATTGTTATAGTAGTCGAACATAAAAAAAAAATTATATTTTTATTTGATATCAAATTATGTGTTAATGCTCAAAATTTTCTATTTAGTCAATTCAGGTGAAGGAATTGAAGAGAGTGGTAAACCTCGGCTAAGGTGTAGATATCTCGGTACAGTGGTGAGAGTCCACTGAAGGTTGAGCCTAGTCTGTCTAGGCATGTAGTTCTGACTGGTTCAGGGCTGGGAAGCCTTCAGTGGTGTGCCTGTCGGGGGCTTGTAGTGTAGATTGGCCAAGGGCCGTAATGGCCACCATCTTATCTGCTTTCCCAGACCTACTGAGTTGCTATCTAGCTGGCTGTGGTGGAGGTTGCAGGTCACGGAAAAGAGAGGATTATGACAGTGCCTAATCGAGTCGAAGAACTTGATGCATCGTCTTACTATGTCATAGTGGGGACCTCAAACGTTTTATGGATGTAGGGAGCCTTCATCTCTCGGAAAGGGGTGTGCCACAGTGCCAGGATGTGTTTTTTTTTTAATTTAAAAACCCCTTTATTGATCAAAAGTTTTACAATTTACTAATCTGTTGTTGAGGAAGCTAGCCTGAATTGAATAGATTTGTTTCGGGTATTCCCGATCGCAGAGCATTTGACACAGTGTCCTGTGGTAATGCTTGAGTGCAGTCAATCGAAATCATAGCCGTTTCTATTCAAGTTAGGCTAGCTTCTGACTGTAGCTTCAGAAGGGGATGCTCTGCGCTCATACTGAATTGAAATCCAGTCTGTACTGACGGAATGATGTCATTTTCCGCGCAGTAATTTTTGAGATAATTCAATAGAATTTTCACGAAAATTTTCCCCATTTGCGGTAGCAAGCTGATCGGGTGGTAGTGGGCTGAGTGATCTCAGCTCTTTGCTGGTTTTAGTAATGGAAACGAGATGGCTTGTTTCCATGTGTCAGGAAAGTACCGCAATCTAAGAAAAGAGTTGCATAAGTTTGAGAGTTGTACAATCCCTCTCCTCGGTATTTGTTTGAGCAGCACTGTTTGTATCCCGTCGTGCCCTGGTGCCCGGTGTCAGGGAAACCGGCCACGATCCACCAGAAGCCTTTGAAGTCACTGTGTAGACTGCGGAGACGGTCACCCCGTATAGACTTTTTCACCGGGTCATTAGAGATTTGATCTTGGTTGTGAGAGCGTTTATCACCAATTGCAGATCTCTGTTTTCCTCCGAAACCACCTGTTCTTGATATTATTACGTTGCCATATCAGTTGAAGGATGTATTCCGGTGGCTTTCTCAGGGAAGTCGGTACCGGGACAAACTTCGGTATTGAGGCATCAGCGGCTCCAACTATGGTGGGCTGCAACTGTTAGATGGCACTGTCTATATCCCAAGAGGCGCAATTGGGGGCAACTCGGCACTAATGAGATGCTTGTATTGGGCCCAATTGGTCTCTTGGTACATATATCTCGTAGCAGATGGCTCTGGAATATTTCCTTCCAGCTCGTTCCAAAGATCCGAAATTGAGCGCTCCGGTGACCTGATGTGGTTGTTGGGTCAATAAAAGGTCCGGTGTGGAGGTTTTACCTGGGTCGCCATTTGTCTAAACGTCAGTAGATCTGGGTGGACCACTGTCAACGACGTCATAGTTATATAGCTGCCTAGTGCATTAGCCCTTGTGTCATTCCATCACCTGTGATTGGCGTTGAGTTCTCCAATAATGACATGTCTTCTGTCTTTGCTGATCTGGGTGAGCAGAAGCCTGGCTCTCATCAGACTGGTCCTCGGCCTTCTGTAAATCCCAATCACAGTAATATTGCTCGTCGGAGTTGGAGGGTGACTGGTGGTAGTGGTTCCTGACCTATGTCGTAACTGGGTTACTCCCTGTCTGCCTAGAACAACCCCACACCCCCTGTGGTGGTTTCAGTGTCCTGCCGGTAGGGGGAGTAGCCTGGGAAGTGGCAGTAGCTAAATAAAAATTAATTTTCTTCCTCCACTTTTTTTTTTTTTTTTTTTTTTCCTAAGCTCTCTAGTTAGAAATTCAGGATGAGGGGTAAATATAGAATATTTAGGTTAATCGGATCCTTATACTAGGATACCTGCTTGAAGGTGGTGTGAGAGGATTAAGGGGTGTGGGAAGCCTCGGTGGAGGTTGGTTGTTTCGATACTGTGGTGAGAGTCCACTGGTAGCTGTGCCTAGAGTCTCTCTAGGCATGTAGTGTATTCTTAATTAGTCTGATTTCAGTGATGGGTGCCCCTTAGAGGCTTCTTGTTGGCGGGCCTAGTGCCGTGATGTCCACCATTTCCTCTTCTTTACTCGATCTTGTGAGTTGTCATCGTGCCGGTAGCGGTGGTGGTGTCATGTCTTTGAATAGAGGATTTAGACTGTGTTTCATCAAGTCGAAGAAATTGATGTATCTTCTTTTGATGACGTCGGTGATGGTGGGGAGCTCGAACTTTTCGTGCATATCGGAAGCCTTCATTTCACGAAAGGGGTATGCCAGAGTGCCGTTCGCAGGATGTTGTTCTGGAAGCTCTGGAGGCGAGTTATGGTGCTGGCATGTAGGAATCTAAAGACTTATATAATCTATCAACAATACTGTAATTCACTTAGTTGCATTCATCGCGAAGAAACAATCACTGCGTCCGTAATAAAATCTGACCAATGGCTTCCAGATCCAATTATTTGATCGGACAATCGTATTTAATCGCTCGGAAAATACCGTCATGCAATCTGGCCGCCCACAATCTGATAGTGACGAGATCAGGGCTTTGGTCTGATATCCATTAGGGCTGATGTTATTGCTTTCGAGGCTATAATACATAATTCAATAGGGCGGCTTGTGAATTATTTTATACTGTGATAAATAATAAATAGGTGAGACCGAAGAGGCTCTACTTTCAAACGGGGACCCTCATGTTCGCCCCATCATATTTCTATACGTTTTCATTCTATACGTTCTGTGGTGGTGATAATAAAATTATATGGATTAATCTAAAATCTAATAAGGTATATTCCACATCAATCGTTTTAACATTTTTCATATTATTTATTAATGTCATAAATATGTTAGTTGTAGTAATTGATGAAACACAGAGATAGTTTAAATAAAATTAAATGTGAAAATCGAGGGCCCGCTCTATTAGAAAGTCCCTATTGATAAGCTATTGCATATCTCTGGTTTTCCCGGTGGGTACACGCTCATTAGACACGGCGTATGTCGTTCGAGATTTTGTTGTAGTACTATGTTCTAAATATAAATTGGGTTGTATAGTGAACTGTACTGGGCAGTAATAGGCAGTGAACTGTCTGGGTGTAGGGTAGTTGGAGTAAAAAGTTGTAGGAGCAGGTTGTAACAGAAGGTAGTAGTAAAAGGTGCTAGAAATAGGTTGGAGTAAAAGGTTTTAGTAGTGAGTTGTTGTTGAGAAGGTTGTTGTTTCTGTGCACAAATTCTTTGTTGATCTTAGTATAGTTTTATTTTATTTTAGTTTACATAACAGCAACGTAAACATTATTTTAGATGAGTTCAGTTACCATTTCTTGTGTTTTTGAATTTAATTTTAGTACATTCCGTCTGCTAAAAACTGTTGACCGCTTCTACATCATAAACACTAAACATACTAGCACTTAATACATATCTATTTCTACCATGGCCGGTCAAATGACCGGGCGTTATGTTTCCTGATTTAATGTCCGAAATATGGATTTTAGAAAGGAAATAAATAAAATAACTTTATTATAATTAAACAAAATTGTATATTTTCGATTTCTATTACAAACACAAAGAATAAAATTTTTTAATTCATTGCTCATCGCATTTTTTACAGGCATTTTCCGCAAACATATTTTTCATATCTAGAACAAATACTCAGTACGGTACTTAGGCTTCCATCTCGACAAACGACTGACCTGGAACCCACATACGAGACTAAAAAGACAAGAACTAAACAGACGCTTTGGCCAACTGTACAGACTACTTCAAAGGACATCCCATCTCTCAATAGAAAATAAACTACTAATCTACAAAGTCATACTTAAACCAATCTGGACATACGGAATAGAGCTATGGGGGACAGCAAAAAAGTCGAACATCAAGCGTATCCAATCCTTTCAATCAAAAGTCCTGAGAACAATAGTAAATGCCCCTTATTATGTCAGCAACAAAACCCTTCATAACGACCTTAACAAACCCTACATTCTAGAACTCATCCCTTCCAAGTTTATGAAATTCCACAGTAGCCTCTCCAACCACCCTAATCCTGTAGCACAGTCATTGCACTGCGCCACTCATCCCTATAATCCTCCTCGGAGACTGAAACGGCAGTGGCCTCGTGACCTGCTATAAATGCCCGACAGTGGGAGTCCTGGCAATGACCAGTTTCTCCAATCATGTCCTGAGCGTCTGTGGCTCTCGCGCTCTTGGCCAGCCTCCACTGGCTAGTATCCGGTGACGCGGCTGACGGAGGAGCATGGGGGACTTCCCAAGACTCCGCTTTCTCTTCGCGATGGATTTGGGGGGTCTCGGGGCTGAGTGTAAATATTGTATGAATGAGCGAGTGAATGATGAACTGTAAATATGGTATGAATGAGAGCATTTATCTTAATTACTTATTGCCTTATAAAAGGCAGATTGTAATTATAGGATAATAAAGAAATTCCTACATATCTATTTCTACCATGGCCGGTCAAATGACCGGGCGTTATGTTTCCTGATTTAATGTCTGAAATATGGATTTTAGGAAGGAAATAAATAAAATAACTTTATTATAATTAAACAAAATTGTATATTTTCGATTTCTATTACAAACACAAAGAATACAATTTTTTAATTCATTGCTCATCGCATTTTTTACAAGTGCATTGTATATTTTCCGCAAACATATTTTTCACATCTAGAACAAATACTGATGGTTCAGTTGCTACAGATTTGTGTTTAGAACTAAGTAAAAGTTCTTTTTTTTTTGGTTTACTTTTATAGATTGTAAGAGTGCAATTATCTGTTGTGAAAATTTTAGATGAAAAGCGTTCCGTATCATATTTCTCTTGCTTCGCAATTATGGTAATTCTCTTTTTTATTTGAGCGGATAGTTCCAACTAAGGTAGTTTTTTTTGCTACCAGTCGTGCTCCTAGGGATTCGCTTGTGAAGAAATTATCTGTGATTACAGTTCTTCCGCAACCCGTAAATGGTTCTATGAGTTTGAGCACCACATATTCAGAGAGTGGCACTGAAGAGGGCCTATTTTCATCTTTTCCCAGATATGGAAGTGCATTTATGATGAATTTGCTGTCAACGTCCGATGCTAACCAAAATTGCATGTTCTTATATGTTTCATGATACGGTGATCAATTATCAACGAAAACGCAGTCCTAACTTTACCTTTCATAATATGGCGTTTTGCATATCCTGTTGGGCATACTTCTAGCCTGAAAATGTTATGAAGTGGTGATCTTCCAGGTATACCACCTATTTGTATTTTTTTCCAAACAAATCCATCGACCACAGCATGCTGTTCAATTTTTTCTATCTATTCTTCAGAACTTGAGAGTAATCTTATTTTACAGTAAAACATTTTTAATCATTAGTAACAAAATCAAGTGAACATAAATTTCTATTTTTAAGTAAATGAATCCCTTCCAATTGATCACCCCCTTACTTTACTAAGCAAAGTTTGGATTCCAATTTGGACATTAGAAAATTTATTGAGTATTTTTGAATGAAAGTGTAATTTGGTATAATTTAGGCTAATGTAATACCCTCAGGATTTGATAGAGGAATCAAATCTGTAAGTACTTGAATAGTTAGATGGCATCACTCTTTCACTAAATATTCTAATAATTCAGCTAGAGCGTAACAGCGACGGGTAGCGGGTAAGTCAGGTAAATATATAAACGGATATATGTATTGTAGAAAAGATACATCCTTTATATATTGCCTGACAGTCTATGTATTCGGATACAGTTGTCTATTAGACATTTTGGTATATCAAAATACAAGTAAGTATATTTATAAAATAAAAACCCTCATTACCGTCGTCAACGTTTAGACGAGGGCCATAAGAACGCAGGCCTAAACAAATTCGCAACTACACACTAAATGAAAGTAGGGAACGTGGCAAGACAATAAAACGATGGGTAGAGGATGTAGAGCTCAAAATGGAGGCTGGAAGTTTAAAGGATTTAGACTGGCAAGTCCAGAAGAGTGGTTAGTTGGGATTGAGGATATGGCCTAGGCAGTAAAAAACTTCAAGTAATAAGTATTGTACATAAAATTAAGAATTAGAAGAAGAATACATAATCAATGCAAAAACATTTTAGTTGGCAAATATGAAAATTAAATACACTGTAGTCGGTACTACAATGCCCACTCTACGCCTATGAGAGATATGGTTCAATTAAACTGACTCGCCGAAGTGAAAACACTAGAGAAAATAAGCTCAAATGTGGTACAAAACTTTATAAACAGGATGGACTAGGTCACTAGATAGATACCATCACTCAAGGCCCCATAAGTAATATCCTTTATTACAACTTTTCATTAAAATAGAAAAAAAAAAAAAGAAACTTTATTTATTAATTTTTTTCCGTGTTAATATTTCATTTAAAGTGATTCTTTTTTTCATCTCATTCTATAGAACAATCTTGTCTATAGAACAACTCTAGAATTCCAGAGACTTTCAGCCCCCGGTTACTAAATTTAAATAATGAAATTGTAACTAAATAAATAAGAAAATTTCCAAATATTTTTTCTGAGCCCGAAGGGAGTTGCTCTACAATTAAACAGGAGACAGTTTTAACGAAATATGCTATTACTGTCCAGCCTCCTATTACTGTTCACTGAAGGTTTTCAAGATTCAATTCCTTATTCTGGTTGTATCAATTTGACACATCCGATGGTAAGATCAAACTTAAGTAACGTTTTCAGAAACGCTTAATGAAAATTAAGATATTCCAGATAATGAATTGTGAAATTTGAGACTTGTATGTTTGACCAATAAGTGAGAAGATCATTTTCCTTTCAAGAGAATAAACGAAACTAGGAGCGGTAGTCTGGAACATTGCTCTCAGTTATAATTAACAACAAATATTATGGAGTATTTTTCAACCCTCTTTATGTTTTTACGTGGATGTCGCTTCTCTGCTGCTCAGCATGTCTCTGTGTTCACCTTTGTCATGCCTTTACGCGGAGGTAGCGTTTAATATCGAGAAGACATTTTTTTTTTCTTTCCAGATAATTATATATAATTATAGATCCTCAGGTGAATCTATTTACAAATTATTTTGTATTTCCTGTAGCATCACTACATTATATACAGGTTTTGTTATTTTATAGAAATAGACAAATTTAAACGACGTTAAAAATAATGTATCTTTATGTCTGATAAGTAGTTGTGGTACGAGATTCCTGTGTGAAACTCAGTGAAGCAGTATAGATTTAGTTTTTTTATGGGTGGACACCCTCAGTGAAAAATATAGCCATAATTGTTAGAAAAAAAATCAATAATTTTTATCAAGGATATGATTTAAAATTATTTGATTCCAGGTTAGTTACAACCAAGTTTTGTCTTTTTAAATTATAATTTTAAAAGGTTATTAACATCATTTCGAACTTTACATTAAGTTGTGTTTTTTTAAATAAGTGGCCCTTGCAAATAGAGACGGGCATTTGGTACCTCACTGTAAACTAGATGAACCATACCAACATTCTTTGGAACCAAGCCGAAGATAAAACGACTATCCGATAAGAAAAAAAGCATAAACGAAACAGACCCTTCCCCTTCGAGTTGATAAACCTTTAAACGGCGCTCGGGTATTTAGGATGCATGGAATAGGACGAGACGGAGAAGTGGATGGCCGGTAAGACAAAAGTTTACAATGGACAACCGGGAGCCGGGAGGGTGCTCGAAGCTGGAGTGGGCAGGCGCTGAGCGTTGGACGCGTGGCCGCCACGTGGCTGAGCATATGGGCGGGGTATCCATAGCCATGCTACCGCTGCGATGGGGCCTAATCAGTCAGCAAGAGCATGAATTATAGATATATCATTTACAGGCCTTCTGTGATTAGCACCTTGTACTAACAACTTGCCAACACGTCGTCAGCCCTAGTGGTCAACTGCATACTACAAAATGAACAGAACGTTTATATTAGTTGGGCACAAAAATGCTACTGCAGGAAGATACACCTATCTACTGGGAAAAGGGATTGTTATATTCTTAATTTATTATATCATTATCACGAATTTTAAACTTCCTCAGAATACTCTGAGAATATTCATCAACCCAGTTTCGAACTAAGTTCCAAAAGTATTGCTTGCTGAAACCTGTCAAGAATTGTCTTCACCAGCTCTAGGATCCTGATTTATTTCAGCGTGTCCTCCAGGATCAAACCATGAATTGATGATTGGGGGAATCCCACAACTCTCCAATCTATGGAGTCGCCTTAATACTTTCACTAAATCCTGTTTTATTATTTTCGGCTACTACCTTATAAAATCGTCATCTGCAGGCACTCCTCTCAATAATTTGTCTCAGTTTTATTTTTTGAGACTTTTGACTATCACTGAGATGTCTAGCCTATTATAATTATTAATGAAATCGATTTACAAGGATTCTAATAAATTTAGCATAATAAATTAAATGAGATTTGTTACAAACTGGGAAATTGTGATGGTTTTAAGAAATCACAGATAAGAAGAATGTCATGTCATTACAAGGAACATCTTATTTCCAGTACCATATTACAAAATATCAGTTTCCTATATCAAATAATAGAATTTCCATAAACCAAAAGAACAAAGAAAGAATCGGACCTTTGGTATTTATTGTTATTAGCCACCCTAAAAATGTTTCAATAAACGATAGAAGGGTATAAAGGAGACAATGCCGATAGAACCCTAAATGAAATAACAAGGAAGGTAGTTAGACGGACTGGCAAAAAGTCCCCTGAAGGACTAGAGGGAATGCGGGGAATGGAATGTGCCCTGTGTTATCCACAATCCAAGCCCTATTCATCAACTTGGGGGAGTCTAAGAGATTCAGAAAATGTCATATGGCTGACAAAAACGAGGATTGATTTATGGTTCGTTCTCTCCGAGGCGTTACCTTGGCGAGGATCATCAAAATCATCGTTTGTGGCTATGTCACCGATTGAATGACTTGCCCTTAGTTCTAACTTCACCTCCCAGGTCAATATCCAAAAATGGCTGATGTTTTGCCAACCCGACCCTAAAGCAAACCAATACTTTCTTAAAATAAAAGCAATAAGCAAGGACCGTCACATGCTCGTTAAAAATCACAAGAATTAAGCAAACTACATGACAATAGTTATCCTATCATTGTACAACCGTTCAGTATTACCAATCTGGCTATAGAAGTGTTGTAATCCAAGGATGACTCGTTCCTTCAATCCTAAGTCAGACCCCTAAGCACGCTATAAACCCAAATACACAAGATATACAACATCTGGAAAAGATAAATATATTCAGTGACCGACGTTCCAATCCAAGTAATGAATGCCATCATGGTTGAATGCCGCAAGGAGTCCACAGGGAATCACTTAGTGGAGAATGAGGAGCAGATGTTTGCTGATGATGGTGGGGTGCAAGTGTAGTGTTCATTAGCAGCTTCATATGTATAATGGATACATGTAGCCTACTGAACGGGACCTTCGCCGAAGATTGTTTACTAGTCAAGGATGGCTAAGCAGAAAATGATCAGTTCGTTTTGTGATTCATCCGAACATCAATCTGACCAATGTTAAGCAGAGTACTCGGGAACAATAATTATTTTCGAGGCCCAAAGGAGAGGCTCTACTTTCATCCAGCCTCGAAAAAATCATGTTTCTTCCGACTGTATGATAGGTAGATGTAAAACCAAATCTGGGAATAAAATCGCAGAGATTGCGGAAGCAAGCCTTGATGGGTATTCCTGTATGTGGTGGAAGGGAGCCCAATATAACCCGCCCACTTCCAATTAAGATGGTTTTGTGTAAGTGTTTGGTCATTGGTTCCATTCCCCATTGGTTCAGAAGATTGCGGCCAATGAATAAGAAAAAACAATCTTTCTTTATCGACTCTTTTATGAAATTTAAAGCTACTTAGGATCGCTAGCAATTCGGCCATGAAAATAATGCTGGTTTGATATTGTAGTCGTTTTATTATAAATTCGTAGCTCTAGAATTTTTGGGATCGTCAGTAAAGTTCAAGTTGATTTTATGAAGGAAAGGAGGAGAATTTACTTATGGAAGTGGTATTTTCTGATATTCATTTACTGTGGTACTTTCTGAAATTTTGAACTTTGAAATGTTTTGTTTGAGTTACAAACAGTAATTTTTTTTTATTTTAGTAAAAGGGGTATTGCTAGAATTCCTCGCATAAACTGAACTGATCATTTTCATTAAAAGAACTTCTTCAGAAGTTGTGTAATTAAATGCCCCTTATTATGTCAGCAACAAAACCCTTCATAACGACCTTAATATACCCTACATTCTAGAACTCATCCCTTCCAAGTTTATGAAATTCCACAGTAGCCTTTCCAACCACCCTAATCCTGTAGCACAGTCACTGCACTGCGCCACTCATCCCTATAATCCTCCTCGGAGACTGAAACGGCAGTGGCCTCTTGACCTGCTATAAACGCGTGACAGCGGGGGTCCTGGCAATGGCCAGTTACTCCAATCATGCCCTGAGCGTCTGTGGCTCTCGCGCTCTTGGTCAGCCTCCACTGGCTAGTAAGTATCCGGTGACGCGGCTGACGGAGGAGCGTGGGGGACATCCCAAAACTCCGCTTTCTCTTCGCATGTGGATTTGGGAGGTCTCTGGGCTGTCTGTAAATATGGTATGAATGACAGCGTTTATCGCAATCACTGATTGCCTTATAAAAAGCAGATTGTAATTATAGCCCAATAAAGAGTATAAATAAAATAAAATAAAGAAGTTGTGTGGATACAGATGCTATTTTCACTGAACATTTTTGGTGCTATTGCATCATCATCTTCAAGCAGTGTGTCTGAAATTTGATAGTGGTGTATTAACAACCATCATTTAGTTGCCTAAATGTACATATATTCTGAGATATTAAATAATCAGTATTCCTTAAAATTATTATAAAGTAATTTCAAAGGTATTCAAAAAAATAAAGTTTTGGGAACCAACAATCGAATCCGCGTAATAGATGGTTAACAGATGGTTAATATTATAATATGTGTTATAATATTAATATTACAATATAATAACATGTGACGAATTATTTACATATTTTTTTATGTCATAAAGACAATTTTTAATGAAACGGATGGTTTCAAACAGACGATAAAGAATTTTGTATAAACAATTTCTCATATGAGTAGTTTTTTTCACAATCGCTTACTAAGTTTTGAAGACACTCCTCTCGAAGTATTGGCAGTGTAACTGGATATATATATATATACAAGTTTTTTTTTCACTTTCTTTTTTCTGCGTTATTTCAAATGGATGTGGTGAGCCTGGTGGTTAAGGGATTGACTAGCCCATATATATATACTTATTGTACATAAATATTGTACATAAGAATAACACTCAAAAAGGGACAACTGTCCTTATTTATACTTTTTGAATATTATACATTAATAGTTAGTACTTAGAAAAATTAGCTTGAAGTCTCTTCTTTTAACTTTGATCTAAAATCTTTTAATATTGATATTACCTCTACCTAACAGTCGTCTAGTTAGCTATATATAGTAACAACCATCCTCAAGACTACGATAAATACAATAAACTTCAAAAACAATAAAATGTCCATACCTAAGAAACTATTATGTATATGTATATACAAAACACTTAAAAAATTAGATAAATTGGGAATAATCATTCATATTAATTCTTAGTTGTATACTGATTTGGCAACCTTGCTGCAAAAATAAATTAAAATGGTAAAACAATGTTACATTAAAAAGTAACTCTGTCAAAACGTAATCCATTTATAAAACTATGGTAAATGAAAACCCTATTTAGCTGATCTAGAATTGCAAATTGTTTTGAAATTTTTTATCTCATAAGAAAAAGTACACTAAGTATAAATATAAAACAGTTTAATTGTCTTTCCATAACTGATAACCTCTTATTTAATGCAATAGCGCTTTCGAAAGCTCTAAGCTGCCATCTTCAGATATTTCCAATTGGCTATGTGGATATATAGCTCATTCAAAACAATACTATATTTTTATCTATTCAATTAGGGCTGCTACATCCCCGCTCCTCACTGTTTTATAATTATACCATACGATAATACAGTAAGGTTTGTTGACTGCTGATGTAATATCAATGATAAAATATATTTTTGGAGAGACTTTTGTTTTTAATAACTAATTAACGATATAAGTTTCAAAAAATTAAAAACGTTCATTGAAAGTAGAGGGTGCAATTTCCTGAAGGCCAAACACTAGCCTACAACATAAATGATGCCCAGGCTATCGCTTACCGCTAGTGAGGTCTGGCCTTTGTGCCGGGGATAAATGAAATTTCTTATCCATTGTATTCCGCAAGGCGGGAAATTGGAGCTGGATAAACTCTCCTCTCTTCGCTCTTGGTCTTGCCGTTCATTCTCCCGGAGGGCTTAAGGTTCACCCCTGGCCGTACTTGCGAAAACTTTGATTAAATCCCCCTTTCACAGCGAATAAATACGGATCAGGTCAAATCAATGAGAATCGGTCCAGCCATAAAAAGAATCTGACTTGAAAACGTATTGAATACGCAATTTCTACTCAAAACTTCAATTCATGACATTGATTTGCTTTTTTTTCGTTCGTTTTAGGGCATGTCAACCACACGGTTCATTGACGACCACATATGTATATGATACTTTTTTTGGTTGGCTTGGAAGCAGATATGTCAACGTGAATTGCGAATTTTATACTATTATACATCGCGACTATATTTCTTATGGAACCAAGTGCGAGAACAAATCGGCAGGACATGTATTCTCATTTTAAGGACTGACTGATCGGAGGATGTGGGTAAAAATACATCATCACAGTCCACAAATGCTTACATAGCTGTTCTGAATGTCTTTAGAAAAGCCCAAATCCTAAAGCCTCGAAGCAAAATGTGCTCTGTGAGCCCCGAAGTGCCACCCATATCCAAGTAACCAAGGAGCCCCCTACGCCCAAGCACCGCCTCCTCCACACACACGACACATGAGAAGCCAACGATGAATCTAACCGATTTCGGGCTGATGTGGATATTTAAAATTTCATTGATTTTGATTGATACATGTTTACGACGGGTATCCTGGAACATATATCCACATAGGTACGCTGACAGAATGAAGACGATTGCTCGATGCTCAGAAAGGAAGTAGCTCCTCTCCACCCGAGCTTGGCAATAACTCAAGAAACGATAGTTAATATTTTTTCATTTGTTTGAATGGCCTTGAGAGGCCAATGATCATTACGATTTGTTTTATTGACGGGATGGAAGAAAGATCAATTCACGGCCCGAAAGTGGATTTAAGCTCAGAATATCCGCCATTCATCCCTGCAACACACGAAAACCCTAAATGTGTTCTAGAAACGTTTTTTCCCGCCTAATCTGCATACATAAAACTAAAACCGCAATAAATCACGACTTCCCTCGTAAAGTCCACAGGCTACCGCTTCAGTTAAAAACTTTGAGAAGTTGTCCTGGCATTATAAGGACCCCCCAAGTCAAAGTTTTTAAGAAGTACAAATGAAGTACGTGACAGTTTTAGGATGAGGTGAAAAATGAGTCAGACAAAGGTCTCAGAAAATGAAGGAATGCTATCGAAATGTATTCTTGGTATGGTCTTTGCGAGGTTCGTAATTATTAAATGAATGTAAAAAATGTATTTTTGATCAAGCAATTTTATTTAGGAGCCGAAATTGCCGAATATCGTTTCTTAAACTAACAATAAACGGCAAATAATGAGAATATTGGTGTAGGTTTCCCAAAATGCTTTAGAAGTAGTCATTCTAAAAAAAAAGAAAAAAAGATTCTGGCATACTTCCAGTTATATTTTAACTAAGCATTTTTGAGTACTATTTATAATTTCAGATTGATTAGACAATTTGAAAGTGTAGCCTCTCCTTGAGGCTCAGCAATGTATTTAAATGAGCTGTTGTTAAACTCATGGTACTTCGTAAGGAGACATAGTTATAATAAGCACCCTTAGCTTTTGAAAGTTATTCAGCAACTTGTGAATGATCACTTAATGGGAAGCCCGCCTGGAACTGACTTATTCTGCAAAGTTGAAGCCTGCTAGATGAAGTTCTGGAACTGCTGTTGCCTGGACAATGGTGCCTGGAATCCCCCCCCCCCCCTCCAGCCCGTACTGTTTCAGATCACACATACTCCCTTCTGCTGAGTACCCTTCCGTTCAGCTGTTATTCTGGTCCGTCGTAAAACGAACTCATCGGTTGTCCACGTATCTGGTTGAAAAAATACCAGATAAACTTCATATATTCTCAAGGAAGTGGTAGGTCAAGAGATCAGGGGCCTGGCGTCACACCAAGAAATAATTAACGTGCTTGAATGTTTACAGTGTTTCGTCTGTTTATCTCTTCTACAATGTGTGCATCACAGAAAACTATAACATATCCAGAGCAAAAATGATCCAGTCTATCTGAAATATCTTTTTTGCAAGCTTAGAGGTTATTTCAAATTAAAAGCTTTCATTTTTCCACCATTGATTCCGAGCCGGTTTTAGTAGATATTTTTTGCCAACATATTTTATTTAGGTTTTAATGACTCAATTTTCTCAAGCATTTTCTTTAATTTTATTATATATAATAAAATGAATATAACAGAAACATTTAGACAACCCATGTCTGTGATATTGGCTATGGGGATTTTACCAAAAAAAAATTAAACAATAAAAAATGAAAAGTACGTAAATAAGTAGTACTTATTTTGTTTAATTATAAAGAAGCGCTTACGTAAATTAATGAAAATGAACATAAGGGAGGTAATTCGTAAAAATCACAGAGCAGGCAACCGCTACAGCTCAATCCATAATGTTCAGCCACCTATCGAAGAGTGGCTTAAACCATTTTAGCGGGTGTATTTCGAGCACGCTAGCACATAGAGTACATAACATAAATTTAAATAAAAATGGAAAGTTTTGTCTGTAACAATAGAATAACATCTCAACATATTATTCCATCACTTTATACACCTTTAATTTCGTTTACATACATATTTAAAAAAAAAAAAGATCAGAAACTGTTATTAAAATCGAATTTGCAACTACGAGTCATACTTACATATTTAAGCATTGTAATTATTAAAGCCATGATATTTTGCAGGGTAGTCCCATTCGATGTGCTAATAATGTTGCTAGAATAATACCAGCCTCGTGAAACATTATGGAGAGTCTTTCAGTCTGTTTATTTTAGAGTTAAGTAACTGCGTGTTATACAACATCTGTCATAGAAGTATATTACCTTCGTGCACATTAAAGTTAATTAGACAAGTTTCTCACTACGAAACTGTTTATTCATAGTTGTAGAAATTTATTTATTGTCATCATTAGATAAACTCTATGATATTGGAACACTGACGTCCCCGATAACTCACCTTCATCTACCCTTCTGCCTATGGTCCTACAACTACCCTCTAAGACAAAACTGTCTAAGAAACCTTCTGTGGCCATGCCAAGTGTAGGTGATGCAGCAAGACATCAGGTACATACGTTTGCACTCATACTGAGCTACTTTTGGATGTCATCTCTCATGATAATATCATAATAATTGATTAAATAACCAGTGGAGTTGCTCTTCAATCAGTCTTGTCTCAGCTATCATAAGCGAGTGTTAAAATACTGAGTACATTGATTATTTTTTAATACATTTATTTCGTTTCTAAAAACTCTCTCCTGACTTATCGGGATTATAGGTCTATATAAATAAGAACAGTTTATTATTTTTGAAGGATTGTTGTGGGCTACTTGTATTGATCACCCACAATTTATTTTATACTGATTCGAGCATCTCCGGTGGATATACCATCTTTCTCAAGGATCTTATCCTTCCTTTAAAATGATCGAATAGGACATAAGAGGTTAAAAACAAAATTTTAAATAAATATTTTAATGATGTCTGCTGTTAACTGAAGTGATTAATCACATTACGTTAAAGTAGTATATTTATAAAATACAGTATATCTCATAATTGACAACAAAAACTTTGGTGGAAAAAAAAGGGCAAAAGCCGTTATCCTTTTAACTGTTCGGAAGTGAAAAATTATTTTGTCCTTTGTGTAGCTGCCTACGAATATAAATCTACTGATCATTACACTCCAAATAGTGCACTTGCGTGTCGAATCCTCCCCAAAATCGCCCTTCTGCCATATGTATACATTCGGTCGTGCTAAAAATCCACCAGTAAAATATCCTTCATCTGGTTTTATCTAGCGGATAATGCGGAACCAATCTCGTTTTCATCCGCGGGTAGTAATTGACACTTGAAATTTATTGGGAGGGGCATATGTCAACGAGGAGCCCTCCCTCCCTTTAGTTCGGGGCGTTTGGGTCGTGGTGTTTGCCCCTTCATGGTGGAACGCAACCAAAATCTAACCATCTATTGGAGCCATTGTTGGTTGTACAAGTTTGCAGGTAGGGATAAATGGTCTTACGTCTGTCGATAAGTATTCTGTGCAATAAGTCCCTACCGTGAAAAATCCAAAATACCTTTGGTTAGCTGTTGGTTTTCATATAATAACTGAAAATAATTGAAAAATCCAACTTATTATCTGCAAAATGTAGCTATAGGTAACAGTATATATTGTGATATTTTTGGATCAGTTATGAATAATTACATTAATTATAGATTCATTTAATCAGATACATGGAGCCACCATTTCACCATGAACAAGTTATTTGTTTCGCCACAGTCTAAGAAGCCATGGAGACCGTCGATTGAAGGAAGTAGGAAGTGAGACTGCAAATAACCTGGTAAGGAGACAGTGGCAAAAGACTAGCTGCGATACCAAGCAAGGCAGTAAACAGTAGTGAGGCATCTATTATTTTTTTATGAATTCGATGAGACTGGTGTTAGCCCAAAATTGAGAGAGTATGGACCACATTTCGTATATCCGGTAATAAAGCCTACTAAGTAATCAAATGGCACTAAAAAGAGAAGAGATCCAACAATTTACGACACTGTAGAATTACTGCTAGATTGAAAACTTACATGAAGAACACACATAGGTTTGAAACAAGATGATTATTTGGACGACAATCATCAAACCGGCTTGGACCTGCAGACTGGAACTACAAGGATCAGCTTCAAAGAGGATAAATTTCGACACATCACAAATCACCATGGTACGTAACTAAACATTTTATATATTTTTTTTTTGGTAGAGCCCTACTACGGGATCCGTGGCCCAGACGGGATTGCCACACGGACGAAGTACACCTACTCCATCTTGGCACATTCTTCTTTATGAGAATCCCGGCTATCACGGCTGCTCAACCTGTATCGCCCTCCTGGAGATAATAGTGCCCTCGGTTGCTTCTTCTACTTCTGGAGTAAGATGAGAAATGCACTGAAATTCTCCTCCTTGTCTACCTGTAGTGGTAAGTCGGATTATTCCAGGTTATAATGCCTATTCACGCCTAAAATCGATAGGTGAGCACGACATGCTCTACAGTATGACTGTCCCCGTAGTGTGGGATGTTCCCGCAGCACTTTTATAATCGTAGCGCTTGCCCCGATATCACTAGTCGTCAGGGGAGACCCACTTTGTCCTTAGCATTTCGTGGTTGACGTGGGTTAAATAACAAACCCGACATTACTCTCAAAAGAACAGATATTCTACATAAATTAACAGATATAGCAGAGATACCAGGCATTCCAAGGACACCCCAAAAGATACATAGACAGTCTTTAGTCACACTTCTGACAAGCCCTGACTTCAGACTGAAAAGAAAGTGGCAGCGAGATCAACTGAGTTCCCGACTGGGCTATGTGCACCCAACAAGTACGCAGTGTCCGACTCTCCTGTTGTCTTACCATTCAGTTGTGGCACATTAATCTGCCGTAGTCCAATTAGTATAAAATAAAGTTGAGCCGAACTTTTAGTACCATAAAGTCACTACTATTTCAGTTCAATTCAGTCATAAAGTTCAAAAACATGCAATGGAGGAACTGGCCTAGATAACTTATTCTTGGTTTAACTTTATATTACATCTGATACATGTTGATGTAAACCCAATCAATAAAAAATAGTAAATCAGTTAGACTGAGTAAGAGATCACGAAATGAGTTGGCATTGAACTGGTCCTGCCCATCTCTATTGTGGAGGGCGACCACACTGGGGCACTGGCGCACAAATGGGATTACCCCGATGCCTCTTTGTTAGTCCTCTGTGGGGATGGAAGCTGTGTTTGCCCCGCCACCAATCACATCTGCAAACAGATCTTTCCAGGCCAGTCGTAACCTCTTCCACCACCTTAGTCTTTGTAGTATGTTTTTTATATTTTTAAATTCATTGCAAAATCAACTCTCTGCCTTCGAGCTGTGCTTTCTTATTCCACTAAAGATAGCTGTCTAACTTTATGAGTTAATCTTATTCAAACCTGATTTCTTTCTCTAGCCAAGCCCAAAAGGAGAGATATTAGCGACTGAAATTTATTTTCTAATATAGCCATAAAAGTTTAAGTCAATCCAAGGCTTTCGTCACGGCTTCCAAATACTTTTTAACGTAATGACTGTAACTAAGTCTAAGTCATTAAAATGTACAATACATGTCACCTCTTACCACTTGAACATCTACGATAGACCAATCATGTCTCTAGGCTCAAAAGGTTTTTTGAAAAAACCTACAAAACCCCATAAATGATCATGTGAGAAATTTCATATCACTTTTAGAGTTTCGTTATATTTTTCAAAGCACTTACGATTTCCCCCGCGTGCGGCCTATATGTCATTGTGTTTGTGAAACCTCCTCTCTTCAAGGTAAAAAAATAAAATTTTACATTGAGGCCCATTTGTCTTTTGGAATAAATGGCAAATATAATCCTCTCCTAAAATATAATTTATTAACTAGATGGTATTTAACAAATAAATGGTATGCCTTCAGCTTAGTGAGCTATAATTTCGCAGACATTAAAACTGTCCTTAAAAGTATACAGGATCATACTTTTTTGTACTTTCAATTCTAGTTTCAATTAAAGGAATGATATTTTGCATGAAAGTTTTACTTGATGCCCCAGAGGTGCTAAAAATAAAAGCAAACTTACGAAAAACAATAAAAAGTCTATTAGCAATCAATTACTTCTGATCTAAACAAAAAACAATGTATTTGCGATCGTATTATGCAGGGTAATAAATTAAATGTTTCAATACCTTCATTGACAACAACGTGTACTAAATGTTTTGACTTACGGGTTCTATTATTACAAAATGTCACTAAAGTGTCTATTAAATTAACTAAACCTTTAATTGAGTGATGTAACGAGTGGTTTTTTTGACGTCGCAACAACATAGTACTACCCTTTGTAAAGTTTCATCGACTCTGGGCCGAGTGGTGGGCTCGCAAACAAACAAGGATTGCGTTATGGCTGCAAATAATTACGACTTTAATGGTTTTTTTTTTTTTTTTTTTTTTTTTTTTTCCCATAGCCCCTTCAAATTTACAGATAACTCTATATAATTATAGATCCTCAGGCGAATCTACTTAATGGCTTTTTGTAATTAGAGTCCATTAAAATCTGTGTTAATTATTAATATAATATAAATTATAGTAATATTAATAATTATTAATTAATCGGGACGTATAGATTATTAATTTTATGCACTATTTAATGTCATTAAAATCGTTTTCGAAACCACTAATTGTGGGGTGCTTTACCTAGACCTGACATTAGTTTAAGTCAAATATTGTAGTAATGCAGATTTTTTTTTATATTCTTTCAAAAGGTTTATTCATTGCCCATTGTGGTCTAACAACTAATTAATACTTCATGATGAAAAATACGGATTGGTTTTATTTTTAAAAAACTCATAAGATGCCTTCGGGCCATCTCTTGGTACTATCCTTCCACGCTCTACATTATTGATTATACATGTATATGTTTAATTGAAAAAAAGGAAAAATGAATCTTAGTTGATAATCCTTGAAACAAAAATTGAACCGTAAAAAAATAATCTTTGATTTAAGAAAAAAACAACAAATGGTTAGTCTACTGCACCTTGGGCCCACTATGAGTTTATCATTAATATAATAACATTTTATTAGGTTAAATATAATGTAATAGAGAATGCAATAAATTTATGGTAAATAATCAGTGTTGCCATCTAATATATCATTGTATTTCATACTTAATATATTCAACATCATGACCAAAGACTTTCCTATGACTCCTATAGTAGCTATAATGTATACAAGAAGGGGTTAGCGTTTTATTTTATTTTATTTCTATTTTATTTTTACAATGAAAGAATGGATAAATGTTTTGAAAAAAAACTTTATTCATGGACATTGTTCCCCGGGAATAACAAGAAGGAACTAAATAGGAATGTCTAGCTCATAAAAAAAAAAAAAATCATAACATTACTCAGATTTGATAAGCTCATTATAAAGGGGGGGAGAGGATGGAAGGTTGCTGGGATGAATGAAAAATAAATAAACAGAAAAATAATGATGAATTATGAATTGTTGGATTGGAGGGCGATAAGGAACTGCTAGTCTCGATTTAAAGATTGGGAGAGTTGATGAACGCTAAATATAGATTGGAATGGATTTCTAAAGGTTTCTAAAGAAAGTAACGTTATAGAACATTTATCATGAAATAAACTTATTGATCATTTGCTATCGTTTGAGAATTGAATTCATGCCGTTAAATTCTCTGCTAGTCATAAACTCGCTATGTCATTAGGTCTAAAATTAATATACACAATAAGAGTTAAAAGATGATAGATCAGCAAAAATTTGAAATTATACTAAGCTAAATGGTTATAGCACTCACTTTATGCGATACAACTATCAGTCCTCGGTAGTATAGTGGTAAGTATCCCCGCCTGTCACGCGGGAGACCGGGGTTCGATTCCCCGCCGGGGAGGTTATTTTTTATTCTGATTCTAATAGTTTTAATTTTTATAACTATTAGATCAGCTTAAGTCATTTATTAATTATGTGAAGAATGCAATTTTCATTCAAAATATCAATTGAAACTAATAATACATATATTTCTTAGTTTATAGGATATAGGGTTATAAGAGACTCATTTTTTGTTTATTTTATTTAGATTTTAATAATGATTCAGTTGATTTTAAAAATGTGTTACTAAAATTATTTATACCTAGGAAAACCATTAAGACCTAATGAAAAAAATTTATTCACTTATTCAGGCTATTCTATCAATTTTCATTAAATATTTGAGGCATGATACCACCCTATTTGGACCGATGATTAAATAAGTAAAGGTTTTTGCTTATGCATTTTGTTGCAAATTTTTGTAACTATGATGTACCTAAATTCGAACCCTAAATGGGCGTAATATAAAACGGATATAGTAATAACTTAAAGCTGCCCAATCCTCATATTCTGAGAATTTAGCTTTACATTCTTGACATTTAGAGATTTATTTTATGAAAAATATTGAAACAAAAGATAACTTGTTATTTATTTAAAAACCCAGCAATTAAAATATTAATAAAACGTTAAAAATATCAATATATAACACAAATTATAGTAGAATTATTCTGATTTTATGTTGGTAAGATTAAAATAATAGGAAATTTAACATGAAAAAAAGTCATTAACATTTCAGCTCTCTCGAGAGTTAATTGGGTAAGATTAGACCAACCATTTGATCCTTGCATAGCATGTCAAACGATAACATGATATTGGGTACGAAAATAATATTACTATTAATAATTAACAACCATAGAGGAAATTATTGGTAAGTTTGGGACTCGAACCCGGGATCTCCTCAATATAATACTTAGCAATTTTTTCTTCTCCTGTTCATTGTTAATAATTATAGATAATACTGTGAACGATACAGCATTAAACATTGCTTAAATAATATTACCTTATAGAATGTATCTTATATGTAGCATAAATAACTCCTGAGAACAAGATAGATGCTGTGATCTTTTCTCGACTAATTGCCTTATAATAAAATGTTGTTAACTTAATACTGGTCTACAGTAAAGGGATAACAATCGGACTGGAAATAAGTGCGATACAACGAACTCACAGACACTTGAGTTCGTTGTAAACGAACAATGCTCAATGTCGATTCGACAATAAAAACAAACAACCAGCTTCGGCCACAATGAAAGATCTTTAGCTTGAAAGGTCGGTCGACCAAGTCGTAAATACTCTCTTTGGTCGCGTAAATGCTAACAAAAGTCTCCGAGGAAGCTGCAACATACATTGTCGACTTCGACAAAGGCCCTCAACAATAACAATCGGAACTAGCCGGTCCGCCTGGTCGGTACTCCGCTGTATTAATTGGTGTCGAGGAGTGAGCCATTGTTGGCTCGTGCAAAGGAGTCATTGTTGGAGCTCTTTGTTGACTCTCTGATCGTCTAATTAAAATTCATGCCTTAACTACCGCCCTGGGGACCTTTGCCGTCCACTCCTCTTCCACTTCAAGGGCTTTTAGCTAGATTAGGACGTTTTTTTTTTACTTGTTAACGGTTGCTCTAACGATGCTTGCGAATAGCAGAAAAACAAATACTGAAACACTACAAAAACATACATCAGTAAATTGGGTCTCATAAAAATGTGTGTATGTACATACCTATCATATATGACAGTGAAGTTTTTTTTTAAATGTTTTTTTTCCACGCTGGAGCAAGCCCTCCAAAGTAGGTATTTATTGTTAAATGGATGTTCCATAAATAAAAGTTACACGTATAAATGCAGTAAGTAAGTACATGTAGAAAGGAAGTAATTAATGGAGAGTAAGTAAGTATTAATAGTTTTTCAGATCACAATGAAGCTGTACATTTTTAATAAAGACGCAAAATTAATAAGAAAGAAAATGTATACCACACATAAAAAAACATTTATCATAAATAAAAAAGAAACGAGTATAAATTTTAAATCATTAATACAAAAACAAGTTTTATATTGAACCAGAAAAAAAAAATGAATAATACCAGTGATGGGCCTGGTGGTACAATGAGCTCAAGCAGTGGCGAACACTTTTATCTCTTCTCTGAAGTTGAGCCAAAGAAATGTATCTATCAAGGAAAGTATCTAAGCCTTAATATTTTTTAATTCGTAATTCCTTTGTATTTCCGGCTCAACTACCTTGTTGAACAAGTATCCATTTTATATATTTGGTATTTGGTCCGTTAAGTAATAAACAAGTGTAAATTAAATGGACACAGTTTAAATGGGTTTGCCTTTGAATATTTGAATGGATACTATATATTAAATAATTTCTACCACTACATTTTATTTGTTGGATTATGTCACTGGAAAGCTCTTTTTCAACAAACATGAATAGCTGAAACATTTTATCGGTTGGATGGAAACGCTGTCGTATTTGAAATATTTCGTTAAATCCCAATTTGAATGCTGTATTTAAACAATTTATATAATTAAAAAAAAAGAAGATTACTGCCGGATTGAGGAATGGTATAATATGTGTGGTATAAACAGCTTTATTGCCTTTCCAAAACTGATGTTTCTTCTTTATTGAAAAATGTGTAGTATGCTTCTGTCATCTTTAGTTATCTCCAATTGGTTATGTGAGATATTTAACTCATCTAAAACAATATTATTTTTTTATGTTTTAACCAAGGCTGCTACATCCACGACTCCTTGTCGTAGAGTGAGGAGCTCTCTATCTAACTATTGTTTTAAATAATTTAAATATCCCACATAACCAATTGGAGATAACTGAAGATGGCAGTTTATAATTTATATAACTGCTTACACAGGAATAGTCCTGTGATCAATTTTGTTCTCTTTGCGTATAAAATATTATATATTGCAATGAGAATGTTAAAGGAAAAATTTTTTTTTTCCCCTTTCATAGCCCCTAAACTAATAACTAAACTAAACTGACTAGTCCAGTCACGTATAATGTATAATTATACTTGTTTATTCATTATAAAATTTTTATAAAATAACAAAACCTGTATATAATGTAGAGATGCTACAGGAAATACAAAAATAATTTGTAAATAGATTCACCTGAAGATCTATAATTATATATTTGAATTGTAAAATTGTAATTTGCGATATTTTAAGACTCTATTAGAAAAATGTATTGAGCTCGAAGGCAAGTTTTATGAACAAATACTTTACTGGCGAACACGATGAAAAATTCTATTTTTTAATCATAGTTTGAAAAAACAAATCCAAACTACATATTGACCATCGATACACTACTCAAAATTACAGAAACATATAAAGGATGGAATAGAAATATGGTCAATTGAATACTATCTCTACTAAAACGCCAGAACTGACAGAACTTTATTTAACAAATAAAGAATTTTTGAGTAAAAATACTAAGTAATTTCCTTTCAATCATTGAATAAGTATTCAAGAAATCGAACCATACCATTTTAATAAAAATATAGTAAATATTCCATTAAAAGATAATAACAATTAATTTACTGCTGATAACCAGTAGATGTTAGATATATATATATAAGTTAACCTCCGGGCAGCATCAGTATTCAACCCTAATCCCTGAATGTCGGAATGTAAACATTTTTTTTGAATTCGAAAGCCAATAAACATTAACTTATATATATGTATGCAAGAGTGTAAATACATAATCCGGGCGAAATTTCTATAAGAATTAATCTATCATAAACGACAATACCCAATTCTTGGAATTGTTGGATCTCAAACTTTATTTTTTTTTAAATATTTTTGCGTTACTGCCTTAATTTTTTCTTAACCTTGTGAAATAATCATAATTTAGAATTTTTAATAGCTTCTTCACACTGAAAATCTTAAAGCTAATGAAACTGGTTGAAGCCCCTGTAACGTTCGTTCACGTTTATTTTTCATTTTATCTTGCTTTTCTTGTTGTTTGTTTTATTTTATTCCAATCAAAATTAAATAGCATATACTGGATGTTCTGTAATATACTTCTCAAATGGTGGTACATTGAGGCAGCTAGATAAGTCCCGTGCCTGTTTGAAATTAAACCCGCTCCCTTCAGATCAGTCAATAGGTAATGACTTATTGTAGCAAGCCTGCTAGGTTATTACCTGCTTGTTAGGTGCCAACACGCCAGGCCGCTGCACCTGATTGCGCCCATACAGGGGCGGTAGTGCTCCGAACCGCAGTAAATCCGGATGGGTGGCCGGGATTATGGGAGGTAATGGGTGGGACCTGCATTATCCGGGCTCCGGCCTAGGCTGATTAATGCCGGGCATGTGTCCTCTCATTAGAGATAGTGCGTTGGTTATTTAATCTGCACCTTGGGGTGTCCTACACATGTATGTTCTGGTGAAAGTACAGGTTCATGTACGCTCTGTGTTATAACTTAAGCCCGATAGATTGGATGAAGAATAAACAAAAAAAATCTTTTGCTGGTTGTGGGTGATCAATACCAAACATAGGCAATCAATAAATAATAAGGGTGGCTCACGGAACGAGAGTTAATTCTAATATATGCCTGCTTATTGTGATGATTCGACAGTCTGTTCGAAAGTAAGCTGACTTTTGCTGTGCCAAATTCTTCACCACGAATAAATAGAAATATAAACCCTCTTCTTGGACCAGAAAACACACCCCACCTTTCCATATTTTTTATAAATAAATCTCTAGCGTCAGTCTAGAGAGAGGGGGCTAGTTCATGATCCCGTCACGGCAAGAGCTCATTACGGGCCTGGGTGTACTAGTCCCTGATCGGAAAAAATAAACTTCACTAGGATTGGCCGAAATAAAAAGCTGAATGAGAGAGCTATAGGCAGGAATGACCTCCCATAGTCGGAATCAGACACTGATCTCTCTCTCTGCACTTGCTCCACGGTTTTCTTATTTAATTACCTCTGCACCTCTCTTTACTTTAGTACGGTGTTGTCAGGCCCCACACGTGCCTAGTGGGATTCTGTGGCTAAAACTAGCACCTCCTTGGAAGATATCTGTTCCTTGCGGACAACGGTCTCGGGGGCCCTACAAACTTTACCCAGTAGTGTATCCCCCAGGGATCTGCCTCTTTTCGGTTCACGGATTCCTTTGGGATCCGGACGGTTTCCTCCTACCCTCAGTGTGAACTCGTGGTCATTTCAAGACCACGTAAACTACCTATCAGCCTGTACCTCTTCTCCTGAACGTAGTGCACTGTCGGGGCACCTTGTAAGTTATTATGGTGTCAGATTAATAAATAAATTTGAATTAAGGTTCCAACCGACTAGGCCGCCAGCAAAGGAAAAATACCACAGATTTATTCATATCTCTTTCTGACGCCTACCGAGCAATGACCGGGTCGATGAGACCCACGGTGGGCGCCCCCCTGACAACTTTAATTCAATATAGTTGTTGGTGTGACGTTCATTTCTACTGCTGTGGATTAGAACTAACTAGTTGGGTTTTTTGTTTGGATTTCGCCATAGGCCGATGAAAGAGAAATTCCCGTCTAACAATAAACTCCCTGTAAGGGGTTCAATATGTCCTGAATTGCTAATACGTAAGATAAACGTGCTGACTTTACGTCTACACATGTTCTTGGCATCCGATTTAATTAGCATAAATTAGTTTTAGTAAATCTCAACAGGCGATAAAATACACAATGAGTTGTTAGATTGTAAGAGATGGTATAATTTAGGTTTCTGTATTTTCTTCTTGTGTAGCGTAACAATTTCCATAACTTACAATTAAGTACAATGTATAAGTACCGTTGTATATAATACAAATACAAAAAAACGGTATTAACCGTGTCTTATAGTTTCTATACTATATAGTGGACTCAACTACTATTATTTGAGGAAGACAATCTCACACTAGATATATTTAATACATTGCAGTCTGGTGTTTTCATATTGAAATATCATTTGAATCCTAACAGTTGCAGTATATTTCTATTCCAAAAAATAGTTTATCCTTCCAGCTTTTGTCTAGTTTCACTGACGGATATCAACCAATGTATTAGTAACCAACATTACCTGGTTAGTTATAACTAATTTATTCTGATAAGGCTTCGTAATAGGCCAGTAACCATCTGAGGGGTACATGCTCATTAACTTCGAAGGTTTCACCGCTGAATTCACGAAGACGAGTACAGCCTTTCGGCAAACAGAACTCTTTCATCTGTGAAAGGGGGGGGGGTGTGCGCACCCTACTGACAAAAAGCTGAATCGAATGTTACAAACTACAAACTAGGAGATGAAAAGAAGGAGTGATTGTATCGCGATAGCCGCGGACACGGGCCGACTAGCCCGAACAATCGACGAACACCTGAAGTCCATGGGAGATACAAATATTTGACGTCGGAAGCCCCAGATGACGTGGTGCACGGGGGAGTGCTACGGCATAGAGCCGTCACAACGGATCAGCTACCTGTACAGCTTGAACAACAGGGGGCTGAAGAGGGGACCCGCGTGTGCCCCCATCTAATAAGATTCATTAATATCATCGGGATTTTTTTTTATAACGATCATCTGTGGTTCTTCATCGCGATCAGATAACAGGCCGTTGTTTCCTTTAGTGGGAAAATTTTGACTCACTAATGTAATCCAAGGATCAGTCACCATTATTTTTATATAAGATTTTTTGTATGAAGTTCTCAATTCAAATTTTGATATTTCCATTATCCACTACATAGTATTTATAATATATATAGTAACATTCATGATAATTGAGAATGAAGAGGATTATGACCCTCACATATGGTAAGGGTCATTTTTCCCTTATACTCCTAGGAGTGGGGATGAGCGGAAAACCAGTCTTAGTCAAGCCTTCGAGGAGAACGCAGTGGCAAGCTCCCGAATTGGCGGTTACCATATTATTGAAGAACTAATAGTAGAAAGTAACGTTGGCTGGATTACAGGAAGAGAAGAGAAGATAGCAGTTGAACGTTATTGAATACCATGGTGTATTTAGACAGATGGGCGGATAAATTGTAGGTTGGTGATATTAATATTGTTTCTTATTATGGATCCATTAAAAGAAATTGAGCTCAAATTCAAAGTTTGTAATTAGTAGTAATTATCCTAATTTAAAAGGAATTGAATATTTTTTTATACTTTTGTCAATAATCTATGTTAAATATAATTATTTGTTATAACCATTTTATTTGAATATATTTCACAATTCCTAGTTTCTCAATTTATTAATAACCACAACATTAGCCTTGAGATCGGGCGATTCAATCGGGATAAATACCTATGTCAAAGACATAAAATAATTTAAATTAAAGATCTCATGACGGACTTGCCAAATTAGTTATGCTAAATTGATCAAATAAAGTAAAATGGTAAAAAATGAGGTAGGTTACAATATATATATAAATGGAATAATGGGCGTAGAAGGTGATGAAGCATAATGAAGAGATTATTTGGAAGTTGCTTATGCGCAATTTCAAAATAAATCCGAAACAAATTATTCGGCACTTTTTTAAAACTGTTTTGGTTACTAAAAATAATCTTTTGAACAAACAAAATATCTAGAAAATAATTGGGTTATAATCCACGGTTTTAAATATACAATAGGCCTACAATCCAACTTTATTATGATGAAATTACAATCTGCCTTTACTTAATAGGCAATAAATAATTGAGATAAGTGTTTTCATTCATACCATATTTACAAGTCATCATTCGTTCGCACATTCATACAATATTTACAAACAGCCCAGGGGCCCCCCAAGTCCACGGTTGTTGCCTCCCTCGCAAGCGAAAGAGGAAGCGGAGTCTCGGGAAGTCCCCCACGCTTCCCACCAGCCACGTCACCGGATACGAGCCAGCGGAGGCTGACGAAGAGCGCGAGAGCCACATACGCTCAGGACATGATTGGAGAAACTGGCCATTGCCAGGACTCCCACTGTGCGCATTTATAGTAGGTCACGAGGCCACTGCCGTTTCAGTCTCCGGGGAGGATTATAGGGATGAGTGGAGCAGTGCAATGACTGTGCTACGGGATTAGGGTGGTTTGATAGGTTCCTATGGAATTTCATGAATTTGGAAGGGATGAGTTCAAGAATGTAGGGTATATTAAGATCATTATGAAGGGTTTTGTTGGTGACGTAATAGGGGGCATTTACTATTGTTCTCAGGACTTCTGATTGAAAGGATTGGATGCGCTTGATGTTCGACTTTTTTGCTGTCCCCCATAGCTCTATTCCGTATGTCCAGATTGGCTTAAGTGTAACTTTGTAAATAAGTAGTTTATTTTCTATTGAGAGATGGGATGTCCTTCGAAGTAGTCTGTACAGTAGTCCAAAGCGTCTGTTTAGTTCTTGTCTTTTTAGCCTCGTGTGTGGGTTCCATGTAAGTCTTTTGTCGGGATGGAAGCCTAAATACCGTACTGTCTCAGACACGGGGAGAGGAATCGAATTGAAAAATACTAGCGGAAAGGACTTGCGGCAGAGGGTAAAGGTTATGTGGGAACATTTTGCTTCATTGACCTTGATTCGTCATTGGTTGCACCAATACTCAATCTCATCAAGGTGTTTTTGAAGGTTTTGGGATGCTATATCAGGGTCTGAGTGGGATGACAAGACTGCAGTGTCATCTGCAAATGTTGCCAAGAAGGTATTGGGGGTAGAGGGGACATCAGCGGTATATAGGTTATAGAGGATGGGACCCAGGACGCTGCCCTGTGGAACTCCTGCTTTTATGGGATAGTAGTTAGAATATTCTAAACCACAGCGGACTTGGAAGAAGCGGTTTGAAAGGTAGGACTTTAGGATTAGGAAAAGGGTCTGTGGTAAATGTGTTTTGAGCTTGTAAAGCAAACCTGCGTGCCAAACCCTGTCAAAAGCTTGAGCTATGTCCAGAAATGCAGCAGTGCAATACTGTTTGGATTCAAGGGCTGAGGAAATGTGATCAACAACGCGAAGGCCTTGTTGAGTAGTAGAATGTTGTTGACGGAAGCCAAACTGATGTACAGGAAAAAGGTTTTTGGATTCTACAATTGGAAGTAGACGTTTTAAGAGGAGTTTCTCAAATATTTTTGAGAGGATAGGGAGTAGGCTAATTGGACGGTAAGATGAGGCGTCGTTGGGTGGTTTTCCGGGTTTGGCGAATAGGACAATAATGGAGTGTTTCCAGAGGAGAGGAAAGTGCGTGGTTCGGATAATGCAATTATAGATGTAGGTTAGGAATATTATGGCTTTATGAGGAAGCTGTTTGAGAATTTGAGGAGTAAGAAGATCATATCCAGGGAATTTTCGGTAAGGTAAGTTTTTCAGAAGGTATTTGACCTCAGAGGGGTTAACGGCTTTTGGTGGAAGTGAGAGAGGTATATGTGAAGTGAGGTAATCTTCTACAGTTGTGCTATGAGTATGGTTTTGATGAGAAAGGTGAGGTGCAAAAGTATGGGTAAGATGCAGAGCAAATTCCTCCGACCTATCCCCATCCGAAGCCGCCCAGGACCCATCATCACGACGGAGTGGGTGTGAAACAGGATGATACTTTAGGATTTTTTTAGTTACATTCCACAGAGAGTTATCCCTGGTAGAAAGAGAGGAGAGGTGGGAATTGAAGGAATCGGAACGGAAGGACGCCAATTGCCACTTTACCAATCTGCAGTACTGATTGTAAGAGCGGCGATCAGCAGGATGTCGGGATCTTTGCCATACTGTTCTGGAACGGCGTTTGGATTGGATTAGGTCTTTGTGGTGCTGAGGTAAACGATTGTGATTGTAGATTTTTGGGTGACGATGGGGTGACGATGCCTCCCAAGCCGACCTCTGGACCAGAGCAGTGAAAGAATGCACTGCATCATCTAGGTCTTGGGATGTTTTCAGGGACACTTTGAGGTCAATGGAGTCTGTAAGAAGCTGGTGGAAGTGGTCCCAATCGACTGGGCCCCTAATAAATGAAGGAGGAGGTAGTTTGTGAATGGGCTTTAGGGAAATGGTTAATAATAAAGGGCTATGATCGGAGGAGAGGTCATCGAGGCGCTTGAGTGAATAGTTTAGTGTTCCTAAAATATTGTAGAAGAAGAAGTCTAGGAGATCTGGATTTCGGTTGGGATCTGATGGCCAATAGGTGGCTGTGTCAGGAGAGATCGTGGAGCAATGTTTCCGTGTGAGTGCAGACAGCAAAGCACGTCCGCGTGTATTCGTGGATCTTGACCCCCAGTGTTGGTGCTTTGCATTAAAGTCCCCACCCACAAGGAAACAATGTCCTATGGAGTCTAGAAAGGAGATGAATTCGGAATCGGAAATGGATTTATTGGGAGGGCAGTACACTGATGCTAGAGTAGGGGGGAAAAGGAAGGTGCTGATTGACAATGCAGTGGACTGAAGGAAATCATGTGCTACCAAAGGAACTATGTGATGAGAAATGGAATTATGAACAATGACAGCGGTATCTGCATGAGCTCTTCCATCTGGGTGATCAGTTCGGTAAGTTTGGTACTGTCGAATCGTAAATAGTCGTTTGCTAGTAAGTCTTGTTTCAGTAATGAGAGCTACGTCGATGTTCTTGTCGTGGAGTAGTGCTGTCAGTTCGTTAGTGTGGGTGCGAACACCATTCGCATTCCAAAGGAGAATGGATAAGGAGTCGGAAGGATCCACTTATGGATTTTGTTTAACGGGGATAAGGTAGGAGACAAGATTTGTAAGTAGGGAAATGAGAGGAGTAATTAGGGTTCTGAACTCTGTAAGAACTCTCTCTCTCTCTCTCTCTCTCTCTCTCTCTACCTGTACCTGTTTCCAATATAATTATAATCTCTTAATTATCTTGGGACAATGTCCCTTTAGCCCAATATAGAAAGTGTTGAAAGATCGTTTGAAACGTGATATTATATCAGATTTAAATAATCTTATATTCAATAAGTAATACTGTAGTACTGGATCCAGGTCTTTGGAAGATCATTAGATATATTTGTTGAAAGTTTTGTTTACCGAACATGATAAGTCATTTAAAAAAAGGGTTTATTCGCGTGATTTTCTTTGTGTAAAAACAATCTAACCTATCCCTCGTTTTGATGTAACGACTGTTGGGTTTAAAATAAATATAAAAGTACACAATTCCTCCCTAGCTCCCAAATTGTGTACGTTACTATATACATATAAATTAACTACCTTCTAATGTAAAGCTTCTCCATTTTGTCGTGGGTTGCACGTTTTCTAGTCCTGACAGAAAAGATTGTTTGGTTTTAGTGTGAGGTAACCATGAAGAATCAAATATACAATTATAAAGAACAGTCAATAACTGTAAAATTCTGGAAGTCAATTGAATTAGAGCGCAAAGCCTTACAATATACAATATAATAGACACGTATACAACAACGTACTCTCAGCTTATTGTTGATTTTTGTCAAATAGTCTAGTCCGATTTTTCTCTAATACCTGTTCTGTTCCTTCTTACTATATTTCGCAAGGTGAAGTATTATAATTCTAAACTAATTAAGTGCATGGTAGCATAAATTAGTTTTAGGAAATTGCAACAGGTGATAAAATACACAATGAGATTTTAGATAGGAAGATATGGTTGAGTTTAGGTTGAAGAGACACCCTTGTATCTTGTTGATTATAATAGTTATAATTGCTACGTTACATATAACATAATTACCTAATTCATTTTGAATACTTATTTTTACAGACCTGGATGCATCTGAAATTGGATGTACGGAATTTTTCTTTATTCTTAAAAAAATTTATATTATATTCATACTTACGTTTAAACTCATCCAATGAAGTTATGGGATAACCATTTGCAATGTATAATAATTGAGATAGGCCTTAGAAAATTAAAAAAATATTAAATAATTAAATGTTAATTAGTTATTTTCATCAGGGACATTGATCTACGTTGAGCCAAGGATAAATGACAGTAAATAAAAAAATTGAATATAATTAAATTTATTTCTTAAATATTTATAAATATGTGCTATTTTAAATAACATTTTTTTAATTTTGTTATTTTTATGCAAACATCGTTATAGTATTCTCATGCAAACTTACAATCATGCTAAATGTAGATACAAATATATTATGTTACCAATCTATATGTATTTTACAACACGTACATTAAAACCTTTATAGGTGTTAATGCATTTTTAGAAACTAATTGCATTTCTAATAGTCTAATATTGGTTCGATTTTTTTTGTAGTAGCTTAAATATAACCATCTTCATCGCGAGGCTATGGAATGTGTGGTGACAAATGAACAGTCGATAACACAACATTATTTTCACTAATTTTATCGTTTATTTAACTCTTAGTGTTTTAAACAAAGTTCAAGATAACCAAATTTTGAAACTGTCGACTTAACTTGAAACTCATGTGATTCATATCATACGTCAAAAATTAGTTTTTATTTTCATAAATTTTTATGTTACCGACTGTTTTTCGTACCCGATTAAATACATTTTAATTTAATACATAAACATAACCAAACATTCCTTTCAAGGCCTCCAAGTATATTCACCATCTCATTTAAATATTTCGATAAAATTTCCTCTGTTTGACAATCACAAATATAGAATCTGAAGTTTTGTTGAATTTTGGTCCAACTTTTTCGAATTATCTTTCAGGGCACAAGTTATCGTTGATATGAATTAGTTTACAAAAAAACAAAAACAAAAAAACTATACATGTACATCAATATATATTTAAATATATGCATATATATTTGTTTATAAGTAAGTAATTATTCATGTACGCAGAAGTCCAGGCAATCTTTTGATTATGTTTTGAAGTCGATTGACATATACTAGTATATTTTAATATTTCTGTTTTTCATCAAATATATTTTATACAATATAATGACCATGACTTTATATATAAAATACTTTTGTATGTACACTAACATAAATAACTTATTGTTACTATTTACAGACATATAGCATTAATGTTATAATTATTATTACTTATACGCTTATTCTGTAAATGTATATTGTTGCTAGATCACTAGACATACATTTTCATTTGACCCTAATTTTAGAGGGTTTGACTATATTAATTATTAAAGCCCCACACCAATGTCAAAATGAAAATAATTGTTTACAAATCAAATATAATATATAAATATTACGACACAGACACATGCAATTACTTGTTAGTTTTTTATTTATTTATTTTATTATATTTTTTTATACAACACACAGTTATTTTACATATTTCATCTCTAAAATTTAGGCGAAGTAAAAAATGCTTTGAGTAAGTTCGCAGTCAGCATTAAAAAAAAATGTTTATAGATACGGTATGTTTCTAATAATATATACGACACATAAAATGAACTGCAGAATGGGCCGGCTTCAAATAAACGGGACTGGAAATGATTGATTTTGTCTTGAATGTATACCCAGGTGCTCATATCATAAGTTTTAAATTTATTGTCATGATGTGTTATTTAATTGTTCAAGACAGATATCATACAAAGCTATTCACACCCTTTAGTTCCTGAGACAGGAATCTATGCTTTGTGTGTCCATGGATAAAGTTCCTTTTCGGGCGCCATTCTTGTTCGTCCTTAGCTATAGTTCATTACACTTTGACGGACCCTATAGTGTATAAAGTATAAACTTTGCGGTCATTAACTCTCTTAATATGTAGAGTCAAAATTCCAGCTTGTGAGTGAAAAAGTGAAACAAATTATACCAGCTATTTTCTTGGGTAGAATAGCATACATACATAAGGAATCTGGTGCAAAAGTAAATAACATTGAAAATTGTAAAAGATGTTCAGCACTGATCAAAAGTACCCAATCACGTCAGGAGTTTGTTAAAAAAACAAATAAAATAATGTTTAAAGCGTATCCAGTTTTCTGTGGGTTGAAACTTTTAAACTACCTCGATAGAATAATTTTCTAATTTTTAGCCAGTTTTGAAATTTGAATGCATGAAAATTACGCTACCTTTTCCATACAGGGACATAGAGACATACAACGTTTTAATGTTTTAGAAATTGTATTCATTTGAGATCAAACACCATTATGAAAGCATTGATTTTCGAATTTTTTAGAATATAAAAAAAAAAAAGGTTTTTGTACTTAGTGTCCGCGGTCTCATTATACCCAGGATTTAATATTATGCAATGTCTGTTTAAAGACAACGAAAAAATGAGAAACTTTTTTGACAAATATCAATAATTTTAGTTCTTAGTTATCTGCTAAACTGAAGAAAAAAAAAATAGCGACAGGATTCGTAGCCAGGATGTTCTTAATACCAGCCATGTTACTTTGAATTTCCTATTAGGTCCTCATTCACCTAGACAATACCTTGTATATATATTTGTGAAAGTGAATACTACCAGAGGATTCAAGCTGTAAAGCTGCGATCTTACTCAAATTGACAGGATAAGAGAGCTAGAAGGTTCAACGTGCCACGGTAGCGGGCACAAAGGATTTAGGATCGGGTTTTATCGTCGCACCCGAGGCGCACATATTTATCTTGGAGTTTATTGCTTGCACAGCAAACTTAATCTAGCCACATTTAGACCAAGGGAATCCCAACTTTCCCGAATGTACAGTAAATGCTCACAACGGACCTATTCACTTCAAAAGCGTTCTAAAGGCTTCCTTCCGTTAAGGGATGCTGTAAGGGTGTGGATGGACGAAGCTATTCAGAGTCCAACTTTTGATTGTACAAGTAGAGTATTTGAAATTTGAATTTCTATTGTGCTTCAATGCCATTTTTGGAATGAAAGGTATCGGAACAGTTTTGTGAAAAATCTTGCAATAGGTGTGTATAGTTGATAGACGTACGGAAGCACAACTAGTTCCACCAGACCAAAATTAATTGTAATTACTATTTAATAAAAAGAAAGACTAGAGGTAAAGTGCATATATTGCTGCGTATGCCTTGAGTAAAGTGTAAATTTGATTGATATTTCCACTGCTAGGGTAATTGTAGTTCATTACTTTTTTAACCTTATAGTCGCTTGCTGAGCCTAAAAGTAAAATGTCAGAATTTTTGGGCATCGGGGAAAATAAGCAAAGATTTAAACGATTAATAAAAGAAAGTCAATTGTTGAGAAACAATAATGTTCAACATGGGCATTTGTGGAATGGACAAAAAAATTTACACCTGTACGTAGAAATAAAATTTATTAGTTTGGATAATTAATGTATTTATTCACTAATAAAGAAAAAGTGCAGTCATCATGTAAGTTCTTTTAGAGCTCCGTTCACCTAAAGTACTGGTGTCTACTTGAATCCACTCGGACTTTTTGTCGTTGCTATGTCTCTTTATACGAAGTGGCATTCCTTCATGAGACGCAATGAATTTTTAAGGTTGAGAGCAACATGAACTAAAAATCCGGGCAAACCACTGCTAGTAAACAACCAACAAAAACAGATAAGTTTTACGACGGTGGACATTTTCCTTTAGATTGCCACGTCGTCAATTGAAACTATTCCGTAAGACATAAATACAAATTGTACCAGTTGCCGGAAAACAACGCCATAAACGGAGCCAGTAAGAGATTGGTCTTTACGTAAGCAAATAATAAAGTTGCCCTCGATTCCAGTTTGAGGAAGGAGTAGAGAGTGCTCCGACCAAACTTCTTATCCAAACAACGAGAAGTGATCGTCTTTGGATGAAGGTTCGGAACGAATATCCGGGGATGCCTCTTCGTCTTTCCGCTTGGGTCTGCTTGGATATTATTTATGATCTGGTATCGTTATCAACACATCAACCACCTCATTAAATAAAATAACGAATCAATTCCTCTCTATAAAAACTATATCACTTCATCGGAAGATCGCAGGAGACAATGGATTTCCTCAAGGCTTCACCTATAAGAATATTTCATGCCTTTTTTTAGTTTAACTATCGGTATATTGACTCCTGGTCAAGTAAAAAGAAAGGGATCCCTTATGACTGGATGATGCCCACCTAACGGATGTGTATCGATCAACATTCGAGCTTTATTCAATTATTATTTAAGGATTACGAAAGTGAAAAAACACACAGACAATATAAGTGTGAAAACAAGGTCATAGAAGCTAAAACCTAATACACTAATAAATAAACCGAATTAATTATAATCATAAATAATTCCTCGGTGAAACAACTCATAAATACCTATACCTCCGGTTTAGGTCCACCGGGTTGGCTGAGTACCAATGATCAAGGTTGGTGCAAACCGTAATTGACACTTGTATGATTCAAGTAGCTAATTTATAGCACAAAGAGGCTAAGCAAAACCTCGACCAGACCCATCCTTGAAAGAAAAACATTCTTACCTTTTTCTTAAATTTATCAGAACTAGAAATCCGGTTTTTGGTTTGTTATGGAGAATCCCCCTGGCTGCAGGAAGGGATGGTTATATTTTTTAGTGGTGAACAATGAAGTTTAAGAATGTTAAGATACTATTACGTGTTGAACACGAGTAATCAGAATTTTTGAGAAAAAAAAAAACTGGATAAAAATGGCATTGTTTATAACACAATATTGTGTATTTTTGAGGAAAATGTATTTTAATTTAAGATAGGAGATTACTTGGAGATAGGAGACAGCTGATTTAACCAATACCCAATTCAAAAGAAGCCTTTAGATTCGAAACAGATCTTCCAAAGGCGGCTTGCAGACTAATAACTCGTACAGACACATTAAACAAAAATGGTACCATATTTACAAAATACGATTATGATTCTTCACTTTTATGCACACATTGTATATTTAACAAAATCAATGCTAATTTTTATTGAAGCATTTATTAAAAAAGTGTATTATCAATACAGTGAATGCACACTATATTTATATATAGATAGATATTTGAAAATAAATAACAGTGAAATCGTATCAGTAATTTTTTTTTATAAAAAAATACATGATAAAATTGGTGTTGCCGAATGTTAAGTCTATAACTAACATTGTATAAAAAAGCTCAACATTACAAATATACACTTTATTTTAAAGATATAAATATTAATTATTTATATATTAATTATAATATATATATATATATATATATATATATATATATATATATATATATATATATGTATTTATTACATAAGCATTTATTATTTCTAGGTCCCCTAAACTGTTCTTTAAAGATGTTATGTTTGTGATCCCATGGTACAAGGGTTTTGTTTTCAATTTTATATTTATAGAAAGTAATCATCCTTATGCACAAAAAATATACACAATACTAAACTAAAATATATAAAGGCGATGAGACAAAAATGTTAGAGAAATAGTAAACGCCATGAAACAAGCACACGAAGAAAACACCAAACTGCTTACATTACAATTCATTTACACATTTTTTCCAACAGTTATATTCTATAGTAATTGCCAAAAACCATTACTGTTGCCTTTCAAGTATTTTTGTACAGCTATACTTTATACTATAGCAATTATAGCTCACAGTTTAATATTATATTAATTGTTATTAATTTATATATTTATAAATAGGACACCAATACCTCACATTAAAGTCCCGAATCACTTTGGACAGCGCAGACTGGAAAGTGTCTGTCGTGTAAATGGTAAACGTCGATCCAAACGAAAAAAATCCTAAAATCGCAGTGTACTTAAGTTTCTTAGGCTGATCAGAACTGCATTGAATCCAAAAACTAAAGGGATCTGACCCCTTTATAGAAACGCTCTAGAAAACAAATAGAAAAAAGCAAAACAATTAATAACACAAAAAGAGCATAGTATAGAAATAAAATGACATCTGCAATTAAAAAACATAAATCAATTCCATGGTTAAATCGGTCTACATTTAATAAAGTAATATGTTGATTAGATAGGTTGACAGCAAGTACTCAAAAACAGATTCTAGTTTTGTCTAATTTACAAAATATCAACTGCTTCTATGGTTTTAATAGGGTTGTTAAAGTTTACTTACTTTTGACCAACAAAGGATTATCATAAATATTTTTAATAAGCTATATATAAACACATAATGTAATGTTCTTCCTTGTTTTACCTGGTAAAAATAATTGCCAACTAAACAGGTTCTAACTCCAATGAAGGTTCCGGTTACTTAACAGTACATATCAAACATTATGTCTATACTAATATCGTTTGATGGTATGTGGTTTATAATGTATGATGATTGATTTTAGTATTGCTATAGGATCCAGTTAAAACTTACATGACACGAAGAGACTGCTGGACAGCTGACAGGCCAAGAAGAGGAGACTCATTAGGACTATGACGCCGAGGATTGAGTAGAGCACACCGAGGTGTACCACGGCGAAGACATAGAGGGACTTGTGGCACCAGTTGTTTGGGTCGAAGAGCTTCTGCTCGAACTGTGGCCAGTAGATGCTCAGGATCCAGGTGTTGCCGCAAATAAACCAGACCAGGAGGAAGGCGGTGAGGAGGAAGTCGGCCACGCGGCTCGGGGCAGACAGGACGGGCGCAACCCCACGCTGCTGTCGCCTTTCGAACCTCCTTGATCGCACCTGCCTCCAGATCATCCACAGCATCTTGATCGTACCGAAGGAGCCGCCGACGATCATGTAAATTGGGATACGGGGCTCCTTCGGACAGTCTCTCACGAATTGGATACCTGTCGATCACAATACAACACGATTTTACTAGTATACAATCATTATTCTGCTGGATTATAACGATGACAAACAAAAATCTAAGGAGTAATAACATTTATAAACGTTTGTTGTAAGTAATAGTTCCTACTTTGTTTTGACAGTCCTTGACACCCTTGGTTGGGCATCGGATTGGAAATCCGTATTTTGTAGCTGAATCTTGAAGCGAATTCAGGGTTCACAGTAGTCGATTACTTTTTGAGCTCTTCCAAACCTCTACTCTAGTCGGGTGTTATGGGCACTTTTTTCCTGAAAGACACGATGTATGTCGTTTTCCTGACTTAAGGTACTATCTAGGTTTGTGTTAGTTAGGTTTTTCCAACGTATGATGTATTGTAAGAGGTCTTTCAAGTGATCCCTAATGAAGATTACTTTCGCTTTTCCTGCATTATGGTGGATGTGGCATTAACTATCATTTAAAAAACTCAAATTTGAATTTAAAGTTGAGAAGGAAGTGTAGGGAAAATTTTTCATTTTTACAATTGCTGTTCCATCACTCGTACAATCTAAGCCAGAAATAGACCGAGAAACAATGGCAGAGTAAATTGTATTTCAAAATAAAAAACATTTCTTCATTTAGTTGTTGTAAAATATTTTCCTGGGACGGAGTGATGATCTACTCCGTTTCGCTCCACTTAGGACGCTGTGGAGACTTATCCGCGGACAGGAAATAGGAAACTTCCTTCTCAGTTATGTGTTTGTCATAGAGCTATAAGATGGTTCGATGAACAGTTTAATAACTTCTGGAGCCCTGGAGATATATCTATAAACGTGACAGTCGGTGCTGGCAGAACTCCAGCAATGCGGCCAAGGAGCTGGTAGCGGTGGGTAATACCTGTCAGGATCCAACCACTCGTCCTTCCTTCCTCTCCTGGCTTATTGCCTAGGGTGCTCTGTATTTCTCGGACTAGCATGTTCTGTTATCACATAGAAATATGATAATCACATACAACGTTAATGCGTATTACGAAATATCATCTCTAAAGTGTCTCAATAACATTGGGACAAAACATAACTCTTTATAATTAAAAAATATATAATCCTTATTCATATCTAGATTGGATAACTTTGCTTCAGTTTCATGCATTAAAATAAATGAAAGACTTCATACAAGCTGATCAAAGAACTTGTGATTGGAATACACCGAATTGATAAACTTTTTTTGGTATTATTAAAATATGTCAGTGTGAGCTGCATAAATCGTGCGTTACACACCCGTAAGTTGTAGTTAAGCACAAAATTGTGGTTAAAAGTGAGTTATCCTTTTATCTCGTCATAATTTATTCATAAGCGTCAACTCACCCATTATGAACATTATGATGGGTAACGCCGTCAGGCAAACCAAGACGACTGTCACAACGACTGAAACAAACAAAAAAATTATTATTTATATTATTAGTTTATGCTATATATATTTATATAAGAAGTGTGTTAGATGCCATTTCACTGCTCAAGCACAACGTTCAAAATCGAGGTTGTTTTTATTTGTATAATAAAGTGCTTGCCTTTGACTCTCTTTTTATTTTGTAAGAGCGATCACATCTAGACTGTAACAATAGACTACTTATGTACAATTAATCCCTGTAAACCTCCGGTCGGACCAAGAAATAAATTAATCTCAAAAACTGAACTGTGATATAGACAATGGCCGTATAAACACTGGACAGATCCAGTTCACCGTTGGAAGGATACATCACCCATCATTGACGAAGGACTAGAAATGCTTAAGGCATCCTCTATTCTATTATTTTTAGTTGTTTTTTTGATTTAAAAAAAAAAAATAATAAATGACTTTTTTATGATGTAAGTACATATTTACAATCTTGCAGATGGTCACTTTTTGGAGGAAAATTATGCTTGTTTAGTAATTTCTTTTGTAGCTAAATAGACGGTAAGTTAATTTTTTTGCAGATAATTTAGATTAATGAGGAATATTACTTTGTTATATGTGTGTATCGTCATACAGATGCATTTTATAATATAATATGATAATGAAGTATAAGTCGACTACATATGTATCGATATCGACTGCTGTCAAAAGGGGCTTGACCGACGAATTGACGAACCAGCAACAACTATTCGTTCACCAGAACAGGATGAGACATCACAAAAACCCTTTGAGGCACCAACGGGTGAGATCAAAGAAAACACCGGGTCGAACCTCTTGTTGAAACATTAGTAAAGGGCGTGAAAATAACACTTGCAGTTTTTCAAAATCGTTTGGTCAAAGGAGGAATGAAAGATACCGCTGCTCCTTTAGATGAGATCGAGAATGTAGGTCGTGGTGCGAAATCACTCCCTTTTAAAAAGGAGCAGGAAAGGTGGAAGCGGCCCACTTTTAGAGGTAGGACATGAAGGGCTATTGGTTCGAGGTACCCCTTTACTACAGCTACCGTACGGAGCCGTTTAATGATTCGACTTGAGCGTGGAGTCGTGGATTTCCGGTAAGGTATAAATATATGACCCGTGCTAAGCGAATAATAATAACTCAATAATGCTTCTGAGTGCTTCTGGCGGAAAGGGTTTTCAGGAAAATTCGGTTTTCTGTCGCCAATGAGGGCTAAAATAAAATTATATATAATGACAAAAGTCATTATCCGCCTTGAGATTTGAACCCAGTAAATACAACAAACGTAAGCCGTAAGTGTTTTTTCGTAAATACCAAATTATTTATATTAATACAAAAATGCAATCCATATTACATAATAATACATAAGACGCCATTAAGGCAAATTTCATGTCTCGGGATTGAGCATGGTTAAATCACTTTCTTTGGCAATTCTTTATGTCCAACCACAACCATAGGGGTGAGCCATCCTGGCATCTACATTCACATAATTTTCCCCAATGGAGTAGTGAAGTCTTTACCGAATGTCAAACTGCGTAGCACGATCTGCTACCTCTCAGCAATCCAATCACAATCCTGCGGCTTCTGTTAACTTTATTAATAGATTGCTTGGTTCTCTATTTCTCTCTGCTAACATTTTACAAGAGCCATCACAACTAGATTAAATAATTTTTTCATTTATAGTGACGATTTTAAACGACAAAAAAAACATTTTATGCAAGTGTTGTGTTATAACATATCAACAGGAAAAATATGGAGGTATGTGTTACCGTTCATCGGGTAACAAAACCGTGTGATAACAAAAGGATTAAAAGTCCGGATTTAGGACAAAGGGCTGGAGGATAAACAAAGAGCTCCCTCCACAAAAATACCCCGGTCGAAAGTATATCATAAATTAATGGAGTTGCAGGCGACAAAGGAGTAAAAGTTATACTGTACAAACTTCGCCGACTCCCATAACGAGGTGATTAATCCAGAAGTTTTCGTTATAGCAGAGAAAGGATATTAATCAGACACGAGATATGTCAGGTTATCGGAACGAAGATTATAGTCGAGCCCGAAGGTTGAGTATTTAGTTTCTAACTAATATTTAGTTTCAGTCTACTATTACGTCTTTTTACTACTATTACGATATAAAAATGATCTATTCAGACTGAAATTTTACAGGTATATTCCACTACACATCGAAATATGCTCATTGGCTTTTGATTAAATACAATATTGGGAAGATCAGGAAAAAAAACAACAACAAAAGTCCTGTTTCTAAAGTTCTGAGTTAAATTAACAGCATTTAAATAAATAAATAAAGTAGAGTGGATAGAGTCAATTGTAGACATGATGTACTCAATCCATTCAAAGCTGGTTTTAATTGGTTGGTTTTATGGCAATATTTTAACTAATTACCATTATGAGTGATTTTATAATTATAATTATAAATGGTTTAAAAAATAAAACGTAAAAAGTATTTTTTTCTCTAGTAAGTTTTCTGATAAGTTTTTTAATACAGTTTATTCACTCGACGTCATTTATCTCGTTTATTCAGGATGAATACTGCCAAGAAAAGTCTGTAAGTCCTCTTAGTATTTAAATATCAAGTATATATTGAAACTTCTTTATTGTGATAAAATTACAATCTGCCTCATTAGGCAATAACATAAATGCTCTCATTCATACCATATTTACAATATACATTCACTCGCTCATTCATGCAGTATTTACAAACAGCCCAGAGACCTGGCTGTCGCACGGTTGTCCCTCGTATGCGAAAGAGGAAGTGGAGTCTTGGGAAGTCCCCCACGCTCCTCCGTGAGCCGTGTCACCGGATACGTGCCAATGGAGTTCGACGAAGAGCGCGAGAGCCCCATACGCTCAGGACATTATTGGAGAAACTGGCCATTGCCAGGACTCCCACTGTCACGTATTTATAGCAGATCACGAGAAATTCAAGCACATTCCATTTTCATCACATAGTAGTAGCCCCAATTTTATCAGTTTTGGTTCGTCAAGTGAATGAATGAATATATTCTACAATAGATTGGCTCTGGGATGTAAGTTGCCTAAGAATAACAATAACGAAATATTGGCGATAGGATATAAAGCCGAATGAATTAAAAAAAATATAGAAGAAGAAAACATAATGTATAGCCGTAATTTAAAAAAAAAATAAAAATCTATTATGCAAACTACTGGAGAAGTTGGTAATAATGAGATTAGTTAGAGCTTTGTGACAGAGTGGATTCGATAAGCAGATCAAGCACGATGGTAAACTTATTCTTGAGGCACAGTTCTTACAATAATTTGATACAGGAAAAAATATGTGAGTTGTTTTCATTGATAGTCAGAATTCGTGGGATATCGCGTGGGGGTGGCTCTCCTTCGATTCTATCAACATTTGGGGAATAAATAAGCACAAGTTCAATTTCATCGAGGACAGGTTTTTAAAAGTGTGCTCTAGTTCCAATTTTTTTCTATGGAAAATTGCTCTCACCAAAAAAGCGTCCGGAAAAAATAATGGACAATATTCAGCCTCAACGCAAAATTATAATATTTGAAACATTAGTGACCTACTTTATTCAAAGGGTTTTTTCTATATGAAACTGCTGGTTACGTTGGTTTGGGTTTTCGGGAGCACTTGAAAAGATTAAATAAATAATAATTTAAATATCCGGAGTAGAAGAGAATAGACGATTCGATAGAGGAATGAAAGTCGCTAAGTTGAGTGCGTGAACTAGGAACGATCGATCTAAATAAACTGTGGGATGCTCACTTGGGTTCTTGGAAGCAATTACGAAGGGAAGATTAATCAAACCAGCAATAATATTAATTAAGATAATAATAATAATATTAATGTAAGATAGCCTTATCCATTTTTTTCGGTCAATATTCCTGGCAAATCTATTGTATAGCACCAATGTAAATAAGTGATTCTTAGTTGGTTCGAGATCAAGTCACTAAATCTGTTTCCACGGTTGTAAGCTGAAGTTGAGCCTCATCACCGAGTGTAGTGTATGTGTTATTGACTTTTTAACAACAAACTGAAACGTATTATATCTATGCTATGCCCTCCTTCGAATGAATCTGTGTATGCAGAACGAGAAATATATAATTAAAAAATTATTTATATTTGTTCATTGTAATTACCAATAAAGAGGTTAAGAAAAAAAATAAATAAAAAGTCACTAAATGCGATGAGTCCAAATTACTGCCTGTGTCCAGTTATAAGTGTATATATTGTTTACCATTGAGATTATGAGAGTCTGTTCTTATAAAGGTGTTTAACTGATGACTCTATAGTGTGCAACAGAATGGCGATTTCTAGTGGTTGGCTTAGCTAAACTAATTTTTGAATAAGTTATTTCCCTCTAGCATTGAGTGCTATTGAAAAGCTTCCCCATGGTGCTTACTTTCTCTGTGGTAAAGGTTTGCATTCATTGCTATGATCTCATATAGCATAATGTATTAAATTGTGAATATTCATTTTGCTTAGACACGTATTGTTACAAATTTAGACTTTGGTGGAAACCTTAGAATTTATTAATTTAATAACCTGTGGTCCACAAATTTATTTAATTTTGTGTTCCCTATGAAGACTGTAAAGTAACTAACTACTCACACATCTCGTTCCCACTCTTCATACAGGCGTAATTAAACATGTCGTGCTCGACAATCCTTCCAGTGATTGAACCGATATACTCCCTGTTCGGGTGTAGAACACAACTTCCGGAGTAGACTCTTGAGTCGGGGGAACATCTAGCCCAGTAGAAGTAAGGCAACATCTTGCAACTCAGATCGTTTATCTTCCTCTTCAGCTTGACGTTGTCTCTCTTTACCTTCCTCATCTCCCTCTTAAGCTGGCTGTAGTTGAGAGGGTCCGTAGAGCCCAAGGTGGGTTTGAACCCGGGCATGAACACGCTCACTTAGAGATCCGGCCAAGAACGTGGGAAAAGATAAACTAAACAAAGAGACCAGTTGGAGTTAGTTTAGTAGGTCACCGGAGGTGTTATGTAACTGAGCTGTTGTAGTCTAAGCGGTTGCTTCAGTAGTGACAATTTGCAAAGTGGAATACAGCCAACGACCAAAGGACCCATTGGGATTATTTGAGATACCTTATCTCAGAACCTGGGTTCAAGAACCAAATGGAATTCAACATATAAAATAAAATAAAAACCTATACATAATGGAGCATAATTCTTCAATAATCATATACAAGTAACAAAAGAAATGTGTCTAACTGACATAAAATATATTATCAATAACTATTAGCCGAATAAAAAAATGTACTGACATGGTTCATAAAAATGACCTGTTTTTCGTAATCAACCCATTAAATATGAACCTAAATTGGTCACAAGTGGACCACTTACAAAAAATTAGATATTATTTATTTTCGTCTACTAGGATGATTTGAAATTCTTCCTAGTTTATAATAACCTATTTTGACAACTTATCCGCAATCTTTATCTTAGTCTCAATTTATAATAGGATTAATAAAAAATAAAAATAAACAAAAAAAATTAATTTCGTTTACACTGTTGGGATTTAATCGGAATTTAATCACCTAAAGAAATAAGGTCTTTCACCATCATTAATCATTTAGCCAGTGCACTAGACAGGTTTTTAAACGGCCTTTACGAAGAATTACTGTTGAAGAACTAGGGAGGGCTTTGGCTCTTTTAGAGTTTGGCCATTCTCAGCGTGATTATTAGGCCGTAGACTTGGTTGCTCTCACACAGTTATCAGAAGAGTCTGGTCACGATACCAGAGAACTGGTACTCATTGCACTTGTGGAGGAGGCAAGAATGCCTGTTAATACAAGGGTAGTTAATGCCAGTTAATAAGGGCAAATCAAAAGTCTCTATGCTCTTTAATGTGTAATTTATCCTTTCAGATTTGTCTTTTCAGCTTTATTCATTAGGACAAGTCGATCAGTATTACTAAGTTTCGCTTAAAATTTCTCAATAATTAAAAGATATCTAATTACAGTGAATAATTATATATGTCTCAACTTACAACATATTTAAACATTTTAACAGAAACGGCAGACCCGAAATAAGAGATAATTGTTACCTAATTTTTCCCCTTCACGGGTGAATTCTCCGCGCCAACCCTTCAGTGTAATGACCACTCTAGAACCTTGCTGAGGTAAGAACTTAACCGATACCAGCTCGATTAAAAATAGTGCCCTGATTGGCTCATTAGAAGCTTACTCAGCAGCCGCTAGCCAATGGTAGAAGCTTTATCTAACTGCAGGCGATGGATGGGGTGTTTCTTCCTCCCTTCGCACAATAAAAGTTACATGGAATAGGACATTCTTTAGGGTTGATATCTGTAAGAGAATTTGTGGTGAACAAGAGAATAAAATTAAAAATAGTTGATTCATAAAGCAGTAGCCTCATTTTTTTTTTTTTATAACTAAAATTACCAGAAGATACTCACGGATCTCTGCGAGACCTTCTTAATCTTAAATGGATTGTGAAAAAAATACAAATTAAGTACTTTTTTAAAATTAAAAATGTTACTTCCTAAACCATATTGGACACTGACAATTCCTTTTTTAACTGCTACAATAGATTCTAAATAACTAAAACTTAATATTAAAAAAAACTATGATTGGTAAACTTTACTTAAATAACTTTTGTGATGGGAGGAAAGTTAGCGCCACGGGTAAGTGCTTATATGTCTCTACTCCCCATTAATGAATCTTAACCTAAGACTGATCAGCGAAACGTATCTCGCTGTTGTGGAAAATCCTTTGCAATTTCATATCGGTAGAATAGTATTTACAACCGATATAATAAAACGTAGCATTAGACGAAACAGGATCGCTCTGTGCCTGAATCGAAGTAGAGTCGACTACCTTTCGGCTTGGCAATGAAGTAGTACACATCTCTGACCTGTACTGACTTCCAATTCTTCCTCCATGTCCGAAGTTGTAATTAGGTTTCATAACTAATTCATAACCTAATAGGTAGTTTAGGTTTCGTCAACAAAGACAGATGCATTGCCTGTATTTAGTCGTATTGTTGTCCATTATGTTCCACATGACTGTCCATGTACTGAGTGATGTAAAATGTTTTTAAGCAATATGTTGTTCTATCATTAGTTTTTTTCACTCTTCTTCTGTCCAATTTTCGCCTTCTTTGAAAACTTTAGTCGCTTGTGCTTACTAAAAGGTCGGAGAGATGGCAACACACCCTTTAAGGCCAGTTGTTAGTAGTTTCCTTTAGAAGGTCCGTGTAGCAGCATCTATTTCCCTGAGTCAGTTCACAGCTAGATTTTTTACGGCTAGGAAAAAATAATAATTTTAAATTAATTAACGTTTTAAGTCTCCAGTTTGCTAGTGTTTCTTTTAAATTTTTTGATGACATAACGAATTATAAAAAAGAACCTTTAACTTATTTTTAATTTTCCCTGATTGTAAGTACTGTTTGTGAAAAATGTTATATCAGTAAAAAACACCGAAACAAACGAAGATTTCTTATATCAGAACAATTTTCAGGGAGCTACTAGATAGAGTTTATCAATGACAAGTGTATTATGTCTACAATTTCATAAAGTAAGAATAAATGTTCTATTAAGGGCACTTTTAAATTGAAAAATTTATTAAACATCATTTATCAAAAATCATTAAAAATATCAAAATTTGGTTAGTTCAAAAACTTTTTCACACCACTGAAGCTAGTGAACTGCAGATATTACATCATAAAATCGTTGTGTGAAAAAAAATGTTGAATTTCCCCCCTAAATCTTTTCCCAAGAAGTCCCAAACAGAAAATGATTTTTTTTCTTTTTTCACTATCCTCTACAACACAGCACCATATAGAACGAAAACTTCAGTTTTCTGTCTTGAACATGATGCTCCGGGAAGCAGCAAATGAAAAAGTCTTGAGTCTATTTTCTCACATATGTATTTAGTTAACAAACTCTGTTCATCAAGAAAACTTTTCAGGAATTTATTCAGCATGAGGATTTTTTTTTATTACAAAACCTACGTGGAAATCTCAAACATGGGCCAAATATTGGTAACTCGTGGTTTTAATAGTTCAATTTCGAGTATAGTATCTTAGAGGGTGTAGGGTAAAAGCTGCAGAAGAACGTTAGAGGTTGATACTGATTGTGCTGGTGAGTTTGGGTTGAATGTTAGTTCTATTGTAGTATAGTTATTAATTAAGGAATAATTGGTGATGTAGTAAAGTAATCATTGTTAGAACAATCGATTATTCAACAGTTTTTCGCAATTTGCCTTTTTGAAAATCTACCAGCATCTACTAGATATAGACCTTCTAACTCTAAATCTAAAACAAAGCTTGTTTTTTTTTTCTTCTGTGTAGAAAGCTATATTATTTCTGTAAGCCAATTCAAAATAAAAATAGATAATTATTATTACTATCAAATATCTAGATAAAAATTCGCAATGTATGTTAAGCTCTAATATTTTTGTTCTTAACATTCAGTCCATGCCAATCTTCTTCCTATTTATATTGAAAGAATTTTACGAGTTTATCCATTACCATCCACAAGGGGCTCTAAATACGCAACCACTTTAAAAAAAAAAAAAATATCTCTATCGAATGAATCATTGATGTGCTTAAGGAAATTGTGCAGACGATAATGAAGTTTCAGCGACTTCACAGCTAACTTTGATTGATCAAGATGAAGTGATGATAACCCGCCCATAAAGCTCACGGATGATTAAACTTCCCTGTCGGGAACTCTTAAACAGCCTTGAAGTTTGTGCTCTTCGGTGGAGAAAGGTGAAAGAAACCTTAGAACGCTACACCTTACTCCACTTCTGACTACTTAATTATTAACTACTATGTCGTGCCAACTGCACCACGGACAAGTAGAAGTTATCCTCTTCGTGGACCAGATAACACCGCCTACTTTTTCATTTAGAGAGAGGGGTCTAGTTCACGATCCCAACACTGCGAGCAATCACTAAGGGCCCTGGCGTAGTCGACCCTGATCGGTGAGGTGTGAACCCGTGGTCATTCCAAGACCTCGTAAGCTACCTATAATACCTTACATGTTTTCCTGAACATCCACTGTACTATTCAACGTTTACACGTCTGAGATTGTCGGAGCCCGGTACAAAAATACCACAGTTACTGCTTTCGCGGCTGACATAGCGGTGTACAGTAGCAGCATGAGTGCCAAGGTAGCTCTAAGACAGGCTGAAGTAGCCTGTAACCAGATCAGTGAGAGATTGGGGAGACTCAATATCTCTGTAAACGCGGGTAAGACTGACTGTGTAATTTTCTCTTTTCAAAAGGGAAAAAGCCCGCTCCCTACTAGTTACATAGTAGGAACGGAGGAAAATTCACCAGCCAACAACCTAGTATATCTGGGAATTAAAATGGACAGACACCTCCATTTTAGTAACCATTTTACGAAGAAGTTGAAGCTAACACGCACGAAGTCTTACCGGCTTGCGCACTTATTGACTTCCCCCAATCTATCACTGCGTCTCAAGCTATTGATATACAAGAGCATACTAAGGCCTACTCTGCTGTATGGTGCACCACTATTTCGTTATCTGACGTATACTAGCTAAGAAACTACAACAATTCCAAAATGGTATACTGATGAAAGTGGTCAGAGGTACTTCATTCGATCAGCGAAGAAACAGTGAGCTGCATGAGATATTTGAGTTGCCTACGGTGGATGAACTCATCCAGCGTAGACATATCAAATTTTTTGACTCCTTACAGTATTTGACAAACCCGATGTTTAACACTATAACCCCCGCTCCGTTCCCCCATCGATGGCAGGACGCTGTCGCGGCTGGAACGCTTTAGTCTTAGGTTCTAGGTATAGGTTTTAGTTTGTTTTGTTTTAGTGTTTAGTGTTTGGTGTCGGTGACAAGTTAAAGGTGAGCCTCATCACCTACTGTTGAATATGAGACTATGACATTTTAACCACAACAAAATTATTATATATTCATGCACTCCTCCAAATGCATGTAAATGCAGGAAGAGGAGAAAATTGTATCTCAATTATTTTATTATTTATTTTGTACATTATATATATTTTTTTTTGTTGAGGTTTTGAAATAAAAAAAACAAAAAAACCTGAACATAGTGATCTCCATTTCTCTGCCCATTCTAGTAACAAAATAGAAAAGTACGACGCAGGTCTTACCGGCTGCTATACGGCACCCCACTAAATACTCATTTGACTGACAACAAAGCTAAAAGTATCCAGCAATTTCAGAATGGGATCATGAGAAAAGCGGTCAGAGAGAGGTATGTCTTGAGAGGTTAAAGAAGCCGACCTGAAACCGGTGCTTGGTGTGGTGGGTGAGTTCATCCGCCGGAGACATATTAAGTTTTTTGACTCGTTGCAGCATCTCACAAACCCAGAGTTTAACACTGTGACCCCACCGTCCCGAATCAACTGCAACAGCCTGTGGGGGTTAAGAGTTAGTTTTAAGTATACGATAAATAAGGGGAGCCCAATCACTTTTAAAGATGTTCAATAAATTAATCTATAGTGTACATCATTATCCTTTTGTACTAGCGCAGATGTGTAGAAATCCGAAATTTTATAACATGTAGCCAAGCTACAGGAAATATAATACAGAATATTTCACGTTTTTTTTGTCATACAAAAAAAAAAATGATGGCCGTACTTTCGTTGTTACAGTGATGATGCATTCAATGATGGCGTTCTTAAAGACCTCCCAATAAAACAAGGACTAGAATGTTCTGAGGTTTAGCAGAGCCTAGCTAAAGAAAGTTGTTATTTTCTAGGCCGCGAAGTTGTTGGGATAACTATTAATTGAATAGACTATGTCACTACATTGTTTCTTCGGCTAGTAATCATTACATATAAATAACTAATCCTAAAAAAGAATTTGTATTTAAGACCAGTTGAATACAGATTAATTGATTCTGGCTTGATTTGGTTAATTGGATTAAGGGATTAGCAGGGATTTTTTGTTAGGGAAAGGGCTTAACATCTTGTATCGTCGACTTTAGACAACTTATTGTGGTTTTTAAGAGCTATTGGTATAACTTGTAAATAAATAGTTTTACTGGAGCTAGGCGGGTTCGATACCTTTTGCATGCTTAGTTGTAATAGTGGCAGCAAGGTGTATGTGGGTTGGATTAAGCTGCAATAGGGATAGTTTTATGTAAGTTGGTTATCTTTTTAGAGCAAACGCTGCAACGGTGGGTCAATTGTTCTGGAAAAGGAAAAGCTATAATGATAACATAATGAGCGTAAGATGATAACATGTACCTATCACAAACTAGATAATTAATAGAATCGACATTATTCGTAGTTTTTTTTATTCCTATCTCAGCCTGGGTTTGATGTCAATAAGACTTCTTCTGAGGTCTGCGATCTCATCTCATTTCAAGTTTCAAATTCTCATTAAGTAGTATCAGACTCTTGGGTTATTTCCAAGAGGGATGAACGAACATCCTTCTCCGTCATGAAAGAAAGATCCTTCCCTGCATTTACGTAGCGGGATGCATTGTGGGAGATTAGAAAGTAGGCCGAACCAATAAATTTATGCTTTGAGCCAGGAACCAGATGCAGTGAACATAATCAGGATTAAAGGATAGTGTGGACCAGGGGATGCAGACATACGGCAATATACGATGATGGTGCAGCTTCACGCAACAAGAAAAGTTGTAAGGCAAAACTACGCGGATTGTAGGAAAAGAGAGGCATAACACTATTTGGCAGTTCTAAATTGGATGGTGGCAGAAATGAACGTAGACAACTGGCAGAAGCTGGTGTCGGGTGCCTTGAAACGGCAATGAACAATGTCACACCACAGGAAGTAATTAAATACATACTTAATCTTAACCCATCATTTAATTTTTTAGTGTACGAGAATTGTGAATATAAAACCAGGTAAGCGGGTTAGCCATTATTTTTCTCAAGAAATCAAGAATTGTTTTGTTTAAAAATAAATCACTGACATAACACATCCTGAAGAGTCTAGAGGGCCAATAGACGGTTGACGCCATAGTTGGTAGGAGCGCTAAAATGTTACATCGCACATTACCTCTCCACCTTAATTTCGGCTTTATTAATTAGATTATCTACTTTCTTTATTCGAGAAACGCTTCTTCTATCCTTACGACGCTGAGTCGAACAGACTAATCCCAAAGAAAAATCCGTGGGTGAGGCGAGAATCGAACCCGGGTCCTCGCAGTTTAAAGTCAGCACGCCACTAACCTCCAGGGACGGTAGTTTTAACTTTTTATCGCCTAATATTTTGCTCCATCAACCCTTAGAACTTCAAAATGCTATCTACTGGTAATTCGCCTCTCTCAAAACATAAATACTTCACTGTTCATCACAATAGAATCAGAATCTGCTGATATTGTAATAATATGTAAAAACTGTAATGGGTTCTTTTTTAGTACCCATATCGTAGTAATTGTCTGCATACATACAGAAGAAAATGTCCCGTCTCGGCATCAAAATTAAGTTGTCAAACAACCAATTGTGTGCGTTACGGGTATAATTTAGTTTTGTGATTTTTAGTGCCCGCTCGGGGCATAGGATTTCCTTACTTTTATTTGTGCGTGAATGCCAGATATCTGTCATTACTTACCATAAGAAACCTTTCGTACAATGCTTCAGCGCATAGATGTTTTTGTTACTCAGGATTTGAGGATGGCAAATGATATATGTAACAAAAACAACTCAACTGTGCGTTCAAAGGGGATTTCCCTTTTTATAGCGGATTTTATCGGAAAATCATTGCAGCACTGGAGACCAAACGAGGAAAAGATATCAGTAGAGGGAACGTGTGGGCCCAGGTGCGCGCTGGTTCTTGTCAAAGCCGACATTTGCCAAACATTAACAAATTGTAACTTTGTAAATAAATTTATATCGAATATATCATTGTTTAATATCTCAAGTAGGGGTTTAGATGATGATTTAAACTGTTCTGGCTAAAGAAAATAAATTTTGTATGTACTTAAAATTTATAAAATTTTGAATAGGGTATATATATTTAAGGTCTCGGCGTAATGTAATTTGTATTTAATTTTTTCAATATTTAAATAAAAAAGGCTTTCATCCAAATCAATATCGAGTTCACAACTATATCTCAACCTGACTTTAGAGTCGTGATGTCTTGCAAGGTAGAATATAATAGACATGATAGTATGTGAGCGGGGTATCAAATTTAAGATCTCAACATATTCATTAATAATGTTTTGAATGTCTAGTGGTATTTAAGGTAGCATTGAATTTCGCAAAATCACCACCTAGATGTATCGATATACATCTATCATAAATAACTTAATAAATACCTGAAGCCGTAACTAAATAATATTTCACATGCGGATGGAAGTCTATCCTGGGTTTCCAATCGGAGTATATACTGTCCGAGCTCTGTCCGTTCATCTTTGAAACAAAATATTGTCCTGGACATCAGGATCATGACGGTTTATTATTGTCCAACACATCACATTTACCATAACTTTGGCAGATATTTCGTTTCTATAATTACGATGGTTCACAACAGGATATCATCGCACTTTCAGAGTGTTTATGAATTTGTTCACCTTTTCACAGCTTGTCTTTTCACTATAGCAATGTTTGATCACTCAAGTTTCTGTTGTACCCGTATTTCAATTGTCATTAGATAGTACCATCATCGGCAAAATACCAATTTTCCTTCATCAACACAACCATATGACATATATATAAAAAAAACTTTATATAATAAGAAATAATGCATATATATTGTATGTTCAATCCCAGACATGGGGAATGTAGTTTACAATTATTAAATAACTTTTTTTTTGTTTCAAAACCCCTTTATTTAAAAATTTACAATTAAATGAACAGTGACATGAACAAATTTACAGGTTTATAGCTCCTTTTTCCTGCATAGCATAACATGCATTTGACGGAGGGTAGAAATACTAACGTTTTTCGTTTTATAGTTAAAATTACTAAGACAATAGACTGGACAAGGTGATGGGGCTCACCTTCGGGTTGAAATAAGGGAAATAACGTTAAGGAGCTGAGGCCAGATGGCCAAAGGCCGACTTTTTTTTTTTTTTTATTTCAAAACCTCAAAAATAATACAATGAAAAAAAAAACAATTTTTATAGAGTTACAAGTTGCTCCTCGTACTGCGATGCACTGATGCATTCGAAGGAGGGCATAATATAAATACATTCGATCTGTAGTATAAAAAGTCATAACCATATCCATAACACTAGGTGATGAGGCTCACCTTCGGCTTGTTACCGGCACTAAACACTAAAAACAAACAAAACAAAACAAACTAAAACCTATACCTAGGGCTTTCGGCATGTCATAAACTCTTGTAGGTACAGGCCGACAAAGGGAAAGGGTACTTACCCTATCTGTTGCAGATTGTCACATTACAACTCTTCCTTTTTGTTTACTGTCACGTAAGTGCCAGAGGGGATATGGGACTCAGCAGCTAGAGTGGTCTTAAGTGCTAAATAACCCATTCGCAAGATGGTGTAAAAAGGGACACACGATCACAAAGCGCCATAAGAGAAAAACGCCTTATGTTGAAGAGAGGTAGATATTGTCCAAGACGAGATCATATAAAGTTAAGTCAGCAGCCATAAACCTGTAAATGTGTTCATGTTATTGTTCATTTAATTGTAAATTTGTAAATAAATTTGAAACAAAACAAAAAAAGAAGGGCAGCACCTTTTCCCTTATTTCAACCCGAAGGTGAGCCCCGTCACCTTGTCCAGTCTATTGTTTTTGTAATTTTAACTATAAAACGAAAAATGTTTGTATTTCTACCCTCCTTCAAATGCATGTTACGCTATGCAGGAAAAGGAGCCATAAATCTGTAAAATTGTTCATTTGTTTGTAAAAATGTTTTTGAATAAAGGGGTTTTGAAACAAAAAAAGGGCAGGACTCGCTAAGTCACTCTGGTGGCAGCAGGACTTAGGTGGCGAGTCACTTAGGTCTGGAGGTATCTCTTGTTTCGTAGCTCTTCGAGAGAGCGTTTCACGTTTCTCTGCATCCGTTGACTGCGGACTGGTTGGAGACGATTGCCTCTGCCTTGGCTTTGAGGTTACTTCTACATGAGATGAAGACATCGATGTACACTTGTAAGATTAAAATTTTATTTGTAGTTATTGGTTATTGGTCAGATAGATGTAATATGTTCATCACTTTCATTCATAGTAAAATGAGTCATTCCTCGTTAAAAAAGTTTAACCTTTCGTTATTTTTGGTGAATAAAACATTTTGTGAATAAAATTCTATTTTACTATTGAATTCCTTCTATTTTGATCATTATTTTAATTCATTAAGGTAAATTACTTTGGGTTTAGAATCAATTGGGACCAACAGTAAGTGAATTGAATATTTGAGTAAGGTTATATTTTGTAAAACGCTACTTCAATACGTTCAGGATTTAAGCAATCAAATCTGTTAGTAGTTGAATAGTTAGATGGCATCCCTAAACTGAAATATTCTAATTATTCAACTAGAACGTAACAGCGTGGTGTTTGTGGGTAAGTCAGGTAAATAGATAAACGGACATATGAATCCTTAGAAAAGATACATCCTTTATACATTGCCTTACAGTTTTATGTTTTCTGATACAGCTGTGTATTAGATAGATTAGTGTATCGGTACGCGCGGAGGTATCCGTAAATAGATATCAACAGAAGCCCCCCATTCGCCGAACGTGGCAATATATTACCTTATATCCTAATTGTTTTTTCTAATAATAACCTAATGCATACTTATTTAAACTCTTATAGCTATTTACACTTATTGGAAAAGGTACATATATGTGCAAACTTGATTAAGATATTAATAATAAAAAATAAAATGATTCCTATACAGAAAATTTTGTATCTAGATAGGGGAAGGTCAAATAACTCATTCAATGCCATACGATAAGGTACAGCTTCCCTATATCAAACCTTCACCATAAAACCATTTTTATTCTTAAACAAATTTTCTAAAGGAATCAATATTATTTATACAGTTATTTTCAATTGTATATAACTTATCGTTCCTATCAATTTTATGATCAAAGCTAACGAGGTCTTCGAACCGAAAGGAAGCCCGCAATATTCGTAGGTGCGCCTTTCAACAGTTGGATTTATGCACTGCTTGTCACTAAGCCGGATTATTTCATTTTCTAACAACATGTGTACCTCAAATTTCACCGATCCCTCGTTAAGGAGTTGGATCGGATAAGATATTTTATACACGTGGGGTTTCATTTATTACCTTGAGGTGATATTTATAATCTGAATTTTTCACTATCGGGCTTACTTGTTCTGAATTGTTATTTATTTCAGTCATTTTATTATTAAATTGTATTGCTCATCCATGTTATCTTAAACACTGCGTACTTGAGTGGCTAACCAGCCACATGTTCTGTATGGGTTTCTTCTTGCTGCTTCATCGATTTCTCTAATTATTAGCCTTGAATTAAGGCATTCATTTTTCATATATTTCTTTCTTCGCTCAAGGTCTCTGGGACCAACACCTACTCCGTCGCCTATCAAACGAAAGCCACGACGATCTAATAGAAATGTGCCTGTAAATTCGTCAGCACCCAGCAGCTCTATGGAAGAAATACCGCCACAACCTAGCACATCGGAACAATAAACGACAATAGATGAGTCTCCATTCTTCACGCCCAACAGTTTCGAGGTGTAGAAAAATATTGAAGCAGAGGGCATGGGCTCTACACAGCCTAAGCCACGAGCAATATTCTTCCGAAACATAAGTAATCAAGTTGGAATTCGACCGATGATAAGACCGCAAGTACGAACCTCGGGGACCTCAAGGCTCACCAAGCCACACGTTCTGGGAAGATTTAAGGAATTATTTTGCGGAGTTCTTTAAGAATTTATTTTCAGGTGAGGGAAGATGAGTATGGTTTTACGTCGTCTGTCAAATAACCATCCACGGAAAAATTACGAACTTTCAGTTTAAAAATCTCGGAGCTATGATTCAAAAGAAATATTAAAATCTTTTTATTAGACCGGCTTTTTTTAAGTCAATTTTTTTTCTCAACACAATTATAACCAAAACAACGTTATGGGCAGTGTTTTAAATTCACTTTTAATACTTGAGATCGATTTAATCATTGATACTAAGAACATTTATGCAGGTCGACAGAATAGATACGTTAACGGTTATAAAATCTCCTCTTCCTTCTGACTTGGCAAACACCATGGATAAAAATTAAAAATACCATTTTCCGACTTAATTGCTTATTTGTTGCCAGAACGAGGTCTATATAGAAATTGGAAGCAGGAGTTACTTGGGCGACAAATTCAGCTCCTGTCGGAGGTAAACAAAACCGCTACGGGTAACTGAGTTGACAGCTAACCTCACCTCACCTCAGTCACCACCAGTCGCTTATTCTCCACAGAGAAATTGATTTTAATTAATATTTGACAGCAACCGGTTCTAATGTTGATGAATCTATTCTCATTTATCAATTGAGATTTACTTTTATCAAATTTTGAACAATGGTGTGTTCATTTAAAAAAAAAATCATTGACTACATGTCCATTGATGCGAGTTTGTGTATTGTTTGTATTATTGACCTAGAACGGAATAAAACAAAAATTATTACAGGTCAAAGTCTCCTATGAATAACATTGATGTTCAGATGACAAACTCCTATCAGGCAAATAAAAAGAACTAATAACATCAAAATAAAAGGAATAATGACAATGTAAAACAAAGTGTAAACCTCTTCAGGAAAGATAACAATAATTATGAAATTAAATAAAGATGTTTAACCACTTTTAGTAAATAAAGTCATATAAGAACTAAAAAGAAAGAAAACACGCAGAAGTCTGTGAAATTTGATATGACATCAAATAAACTAATACAAAAGAAAAGATGTTGGCTGTCAGCCTACATATATATATAGTAACTTAAATTAAAATATTAAATACAAAAAGAAAAGTCAGAAAATATAATATATTTAAAAAATGTCTAGTTATCAGCCTAACCAGCGTCTCTTTGGATCGTGAGGGGTCGGAATTGGAGAGCATCAACGATTCGTAAGGATGAAGCATGGTGGATATTAGGAGTTGGAGAATTCCAGGGGGTAGTGGAGTGAGCAAGTATGAACCGATCGTAGGCTGCAGTTTTGAGGGCAGGAGTAAATAGGTCAGAGAGATCTTGTGTTCTGAGAATGGACTGGGAGGATGTGAATTGAAAGTAATGGACCGAGAATGATGTAGTACGTAAATAATGTTTCGTTTGTAACTTACCATGGAGGATCACAATCTACTTAGGATCTTTTGATTAAACTCATAGTGAAAGTTTCTCTAAATTAGCAGTACTTACACCGCTAGCCAATACCAAGACAAAACCTGGCGTGGGTTCCATAATAACTTAAATATTATAAAAAAAGAACTACTTGATTCAACTACAAATAGCCTGTCTAGTGTAGGTTTTTTCCATGGATATCGGCTTTCATGATCAGTTTAGCGTTAAGGAAAAACTGACTGCTAGGTTGAAAATAGTTGGAGATTAAACTATCAACAATACATAAAATATTTAAGCACGACAAACTATGAAACAATTGCAGAGGGTAAGGAGCAGGGTTGTATAGTCTGTTAGTTTGTATGTTCACCACCAGAGGTCACACTAGCACAAGCCCACCATTTTTAGAGCCATAAAATCCCACTAGATGGCATTCAACATCCTCTGAACTGATCTTTGTTTTTCCTTTATAAATAATTACTAGAAAAGAAATCGATTTATTAATAAAGGGAGTGCTGCCCAGTTATATCGGGTTGGAAGTACACATCGGACTTCACCGATTCACTTTATTTTTTCTTTACTGCGCCGGTACATTTTCGTAAATTCAATATGCAATAATAATAATCAATGTAAATAAATTAGTCAAAAAAATTTTGTAAAAAAAACCAAAAAAAAACCTTAACATAGGAAAATAAATTTTAAGTATTGAATTTCTAAGTGTTTTTGTTAAATATAATATTTACTACTTTTTTTTTGTCTATTCGAATTTGACTTGATTTTTCTTAAATTTTTTGACATTTGATTAAATTGTTTGCTAGGTCTATAAGCAATGTTCCTCTCACATAAATAGACAAACATTGTATCTCATCGGTGATAGCATTTATTACTAATCGATCAGCCCTCTTACAAACTTTTTTTATCATTTAAATGATCTTTCTTAACTAAATTTTTTTACATCATTTAATCATTAATGAACTAAATTAATTTTACTCTGATTGTTTATAAATTAACTATAGGGCCAAGAATCTGCAATAATATTAATATCCAGAGATACTCGTCGGACTGTTAAAACTTATTAAAACGCTGGGTACAAAAGCTAGGTATTTTAATATCAAAAATGTTTTTTCTTAAATCATCTTCATCACCGAATATTACCTTTTCAACAAATAAAGAGAACGTAAGTTTTTATAACACTGGCCTAAAATCTTTGAAATCGGCTGGGCTACATTAAATAAGTGATTTTTATTGTCTCCTCCTTAAACATTATGTTGTAGAATATATTTTTTTTGCATCTTTCATCCTTTGAAAGAAAATTAGAACTTTGACGTTTAAATAGATTCTGTCCTGTGACTGGAGAATCTTTAAAATTACGTAAAAGTTTTTTTTGTTATATCTCAATCAAAGCATATACAGTGTAATTCGAAGTGTATTTACATTTAAGCTAGATTGAACTATTTTTTAAAGTAAAAACTGCCTACAGACAATCGATTGTCTCTTCTCCATTCGGACTCCTCATAGCCTTAATAGCTCGAGTGCTGTATTCTAACTCAACGAGACCCGGATTCGATTACTAAAATTCTCCTATTGATTTTCTGTAAGGGACGAGACAGGTCAGTCCTCCTTTCGCGAGGATAAAGGAGCTTGAAAAAATTAGCAGGGATTCTGGTGATTAAGGTACCTGAAGTTAAGTTTGAAAGTTAACAGACTAGTGCCAGTCAGACTAGCTCCTCTATGCAACCTACCAACGGGCATAACTTCGACTATTATTTCATCCTTATTACTTTATGAGGTGAAGGTCATGGAATCCACTCTGTTGTTGGCTAACTGTTAGGCATGGATATTCCTAGTAAGACTAATTGCCATTCCCCAGCATTGCTCGAAGCCAGGAGAGAGAACTGCCGAACGGATGACATGCGACAGCATCCGTGAATCTATGTTCACATTTGTGCCTGTGGTGTACCAGGCCCCGTGACTGTTATTTATCAGCCTACTTCCGGTTCGTAGCCGATGCGGCACTCGGTTCATTTTTCGCACGATTTGTCCATGTTCGAGCTAGAGGTGATTGAGATCCATCGGAGTGGAAAACATGCGATGCATCGCCGTGGCACAAACATCCATCAAAAGGTTGTAAAGTCATGTCTTATCAAGTAGAAAGAGATGGATTGCTGGTTAGAAAGCATGTCTTTGGGCATTTAATAATTTCTGTTAAACTTTCAAACACATCGACTTTCGTAAGTGGTTGTCAAAATGATGCAACGGATATAAAATTCTAAAGGTATATTCATATCCTTACTACGCTCTATGCGTTTTGTTCAGAATATTAAGTATTTAAAAATGATTAATAATAAATAAAAGTTGATAAATATCGGCTCATGATAAAATATATTATTGATTTTTTGCAGGAGGCAACGATAAATAATGAAATTGTGCAAATAGCCTTTTTGTAGTATTTTATTTTTCTAAGACATTTTGGTCTGTTTACTTTAATTTCAAGTGGTAGCTGCATTTACGAATCAGTCATTTCATTCATAATAATAACTTAATAAACCTCTTAATTTAAAGCAATGAAAGATGTATAAGATACTCTGGTCTATGCACTATACTGAAATAAATTAAAATAACGATTCCCTTATTTGTCTATTTCTCAATTACATCACCTCAATAACTTGTGGTTCTGTATATTAATTTAATGTCAGGAGACTGTTATGATGGTGAAATGATTTGGCTGGATACTGTTGACTATAATTTTATCTGAATTTAAAAATTTAGTTTAGTTACACTATCCTATCATTATAATACCTTTAACATCAATTTAAAAATTTTAATGTCCCCTCCTGATTTATTTCCCATTGTTGAAGACAAATTAAAGTTGGATAAGATAAAATAAATTTAAAGTTATTACAACAATTTATTTATTTTTTTTCGCCTTCCTGAGGTGAAAACCTCAAACCGGGTTTACAACAAAGTAAAACATAGTTTTACTAACAGTCTTAAGTCTTAACAGGTTGTTTTTTTTATTAGTAATGTTTTAGCTATCACATTCACACTTTCAAGAGATCTTAATGCCCCCCCCCAATTACCCTTGACCAAGTGGAAGCTCATACAAAAACTGAAATATCTCGAGCTGACTCTAAAAAGAAGGCTCATTTGGCAAAAGCACGTCGCAACAAAACGACATGAAGCTAACAAGTGGTAAAACTACTTCAAAGATTTTTGGACCAATTATAAAAACTTACGGATCTCGCCGTATACTACGAAATAATAAGCTCTGAGAAACGGACGAAAACAGTCAGTGTGACTCAATCCACTCAACACCCAAAAACTCCGTTTTTTTTTTTTTTTTTTTTTTTTTTTTTTTATTTTATATAGCCCCTTTAAATTTACAGATATTATATATAATTATAGATCCAATATTTTAATACAAAAAAATATTTTAATAAAGATATAAATTTTAATACATTCCGGTCTCTACAATTAAATAATCTTTATAAAAACTCTCCTATTTCCATTTTTGCGCATTGAAAATTGAAATGGCACTTTCTATACTTACATGGATACGAATACCTTCATTACATTCAATCTCTCTCTTAATAGTTGACCAGCTTCTTCATCTAAGAATATTTTCTAATTACTTTCTTTCTACTTCCTTCCATCAGCTGTTTAATACTTGATGAGATTACCATAATTAGCACCTCACTCAAATCATAGAAGATTTCATGATGTATAAATGTAATCAATTAAGGATTTTTGTTTTACAGTCCATGTTTTAGCTATTTACGATTTGTTTTAATTGTTTAAAAGGAACTTTTAGACTTAATAATGGGATATATGTACCTTTATATTATAGGTTCAGTTTCCATATTTTTTTTCGACAACTGTCCTAGAAAATAGGTACGGGGAAGTGCCAAGCCCTCCGATATTCTTTCGCATCCAATCCATGCAATCCAGAATCCTCTAGAAGATAGACAGTGCTCCCTTCCGTATCAACAACCGTAACCTTCATGCTGACCTCAACAACCCATTCATTGAAGATGCTAACAGAACTTACATTCCCATCTCCATGGCCAACCAACCATTCTGTGTGCTAATAGTCTACACTCCCATCTCATCCCTGGTGACCCGGAATGACGCCTAAAGCTGCCTTACGATATCCTCTAAACCATTTGTTTTGAATATAATAAAGAGGCAAGTTAAGTGGTTTTGGCTAACGAGTCTCCCCCCCCCCTCCCCTTTAGTAATAAGATGTTAAAAACAGAAGTTCTAAGCACTGTTTAAAATACTTTATTGATTGTATGTGATGATTTTAATAAATATACACTGACAGGCAAAAAATTCCACCCACTTGTAAAAAAATTGTATTTGTATATAATACATGGTAATTGTACATAATACTTATTATTTATTTAATTTATAAAATCTTTTTTACCTTTAATAAGGTTTTTAACGTTTATTAAATGAGTCTTTGTTTAAAAATTTAAAATCAAAATGTAAACTGCTAAGAAACATGAAAAAAAAATTGAAAAATAACCTTTTTTATTCTGAAAGAAATTAATGACAGGATCATTTAATACGCGCTATGTATTTCCTCCTCTTGCCTTCTTGAAGAGGCCTCGGCATACTTTCCACCAGTCGGGAAATGCCCCTTTGCTGGAGGTTAGCCCATTCTTCCCGAAGAGCCCTTTCAAGGTCCTGCAGTGTATCAGGAAGTACTGAACGCGCTCTTATTCGTCTTCCGAGGTTATCCCATAAATGCTCGACAGGGTTCAAATCTGGAGAACGTGCTGGGATGCTAAGACCTCAATGTTGTGCTGATAAAGGAACGTCTGTACTACGCCCGCGACATGTGGACGTGCATTAGAAATGGACGATCGCTGATTTCGATGAGGATAGGCAACACATGAGGTTCCAAAATCTCATCTACATAGCGAGTGGCCGTCAAAGACCCTCCACGAACAACAACCAATTCTGTTCGGCACTCCATTGAAATCCCAGCCCACACCGTTAAGGAACCACGTTGAAAAGGTTGGCTCTGGGTGGAATTACAGGCTGCATACCTTTCATTTCTTCTTCTCCACACCCTTTCACGCCTATCTGGAGATCCTAGAGCAAATCTAGATTCATCTGTAAAAAGTACAGCACACCATTCGTCCATAGTCCAATGACTGTGTTCTCGAGCAAAAGCCAGCTGTGTAACTCTGTGAGTTATGGTCAATTCTGGTCCTCTTACTGGGCTAAAAGCCATTACTCCATACTAATTTATTCTTCTCCGAGCAGTACGTTCAGAAATTTGCACACCTCGAACTTCTTGGAGCTGATGAATCGCTTGAACAACGGTAAGGTGCCGGTTTCGTAAAATTCTTAAAGTAAGAAACCGGTCATCCTGTGGTTCTGTTGCCCTAGGCCGTCCAGAACCGGCCCTTCTATGGTAAGACCCAGTTTCTTGAAAACGCCTGACTGCGTCTCGTTGAGTTTCATAGGGAACTCCGATGGCATTATTAGCTGCATATCTAATGGAACGTCCATCATCAATAAGTGCCACACCATCTGCAACATCCTCAGCACGAAGAGGCATTTTTAAACTTACAATTGTGAAAATTAAAATATTGAAGCCGAAAACTAAGAAATTTGCTGCACCAGAACGCAAATGACACTGAATAAACATTTTTAATTCCATGGAAAGTAAACATTGGGAACGACAGTCCTTTAATTGAATTAAGGATTATGGGTTACTATCCTCTATATTGACATTTCTAATTGAAAAAAAATACATATTTATTCATAAAAAAAATTGACCAATCCAAAGCAGAAATATTTTGAGATGAAAACATGAAACAATCGGGTGGGTGGAATTTTTTGCCTGTCAGTGTATTTCTGGTATTAGAATATACAGACAGACGAAAGACGAACGTCCCGTACCTGAATGGATGTAGAGCCTCTCCTTTCACGCTTGGCAATAAATAAACAGAATATTATTCATTAAATGAAGCACCGCTCTTGTACAATTCCCTTCAGTCAGGGGCAGGGACTTTTATTCCAGAAGGATAAAAAAAAGGGGGGGGAGATTCCCGAGTTAATACTCCGTCGGAAGGGGGACTGACTCCAGCAGTGCTGGGAGCTGGAAGATTTTAGTACTCTCCAGCGAAGCAGCTACGTCTCTATTAAAGGAGGATAAAAGGGATTGATCAGATTGCCAGAGCCCACTCCCGCCATGATGGAACCTAATGGAGGAAGAGGGAGTCTCATTTACACCTGCTAATTGCTTCTTGTTACTTCTACTGGGAGTCTTTCGTGGAATGATCTTTAAATATTTTATGTTTACATAATACGAAATATGCTAAAAATTATGTTTGCCTAACGCTGATAATGATTGCCAAGCTAAAAATGAAAAGAACTACTGTCGTGAAATAGGCCGGTAATTTTAAAGGTATATTCCACAACACCTCAAAAAATTCTGGTTACTTTTTAGTTAAAATGTAACTGGGGGAAGAAATAAAAAAATAAATTAAATGTGAAAACTTAACCTCGTTTCGCTAACTTTTTAGATTTATCAAGCTCCATCTAATTGCGTCTTAAACGTTTTTTTTTTAACATGTAAACGGGACTATTTTTGACCAACAATACCAAGTGGTTTTTACAACATAATTTAATATCATCATTCAGAAACTCTCACGGAGTCCATTATCACTGGATATAATTGGTTCACTTGATTAAATACATTTTAATCGTGATCGAACCCTAGCCCCCTGATGGAGACTGATGATCTACACCCAGCCGAGAGATCGAGGCCGATCTCCCGGCCGACTCAACCGAAGCTACAAGACCCCATCTACCTGTTTAAGCAGGGTCGACCTTCCGCCCGAGAGGCCGACTTATTTCAGGCCCCTGCCGGGGCTGGCCAGGCTTGACCTGGCCGACTACAAACCCTTGCCTAGGTACCCCTAGGCTCCACCCTCGGTAGACTCTCACTACCTTCCTGATTCCACCCGCCTCCTTTAGGCATTCCACAACCTATATCCTTCTCATACATCCTTCAAATGGGGGACTCCCCTAAGTGAAAGGCACTCATTAGCCCAAAATAATTTTCCATTATTTTTTCCACATCCTATTTTATAAGTTTGAGAGCTAAGAAAAAAAAAACAATTTAATTTATTTATATTAACTTACTTTCGGCCACTTATCCATGGACCAACTAGTTACTTCGTACTAGTATGTCGTCACTATTCATTCATCTGACGTTTTTGTTTCTAACGAGAACTCATAAAGAAAAAAAAGGAAAGGATCCAAAAAGAGGCGTTTGAATGCCACCTAGTGGAGTGTTATGGCACTAAAAATAGAGTGCTTGTGCAAGTGTGACTTCTGGTAGTGAACAAAAAAACTAATGGTCCACGCAACCTTGTATATATATATATACATAGATATAGATATATCTTCTACATAGCCATAACAACTTTTAAATATTTATCATAAATCATTTAAATATTCTTCCAGGAGTTCAATTTTAATTAAGATGTAACAGATAAAATAAATAGACACAATGGTTGTTAATAACAGATATTATAGAACTGAAATATAATAACAACTTTATCATAAAACGAAAAATATTAAATATTGGCTTCATAAGAATGCAAAAGAAAGAAAAAAAATTCACAAATAAGCTCATATTATAATAATAAAAAAAAAAATAAGTGTTAATTAATTAAGCTAAAACAAAGACATACGATGGTGGTCTAAAAAGTTTCTGACCTAACAAAACTTTTATTTTAGCTTTTATTTCACTTTATTATCATCTTCATGTTGAGGTCGAAAACTTTTCAGACCACCTGTGTACTTGAACTTAAAAACTTAATTTCTAAAGGCCATTGAATTGCATCATTTACTACATAGAAAATTTTATCCAATTTCTTGTGATATTTAAAGAAACTATAAAATATCAATATAAGCCACAACTACTAATAATAAAGTTTTTTAATTAACCCTTACAATGATAATTTAAAAAAATAAAAACAAGAAGTTCCGTATTAAATTTGCAGTACACCTCTTCAGTAGTTATTACAAATCATGAAGTGAGGAATTAGGGCCAAAAGTTAATATGCATAGTAAATGGTTATTTTAATATTAATGTCATGCAGAGATGTTCTGTCCAAATATATTAAACCATAGTTAGCTTTTTAAGCTATAATATTGAATGTCAGGTTTTAGAATATAAATTATAATGAAGCTTTTGAATCTCTCTACATTACATTAAAACATGCCACAGTGATTCAATATCCTTTTTTATAACCGATTTATTATAAAGGAATTTAGTTATTAATGCTCTGGACCTTGAAATCTTAAACTGTCTGCTGGTTATGTAAATATTAAATTTAATTATAAAAGGGCATTAATGAAAAAAATAATTAAGAAATGCCAATGTCCTCCCTGAAAAATACCTGTGTGAATATAATTAATTTAAAATAATGATAAATATGATTGCATTTATATAATTGAAATAATGACAAATGAGCATTCACAATAAAAATGAGTGAATATAACAAGACATAAAAGAGTACACTTTTATGCTATGTACTCCTTCTGTTATGAATTATTGCCTTTTTATGAAGCAGTTGAAATCAACACACTGTATGAGAGACCCCAATATTAATGTTTAAGTTGTATAAATGTGGTAACATTTTTTTTTTGTTTCCAAACCCTTCATTCAATATACATAGAGTGAGTTACAGATTCCACAATATGGAATCTTCAAATAAATGCACAGCATGCTAATTATATTTACTGTAGGGTAGCTACATTTTATATAATCTGTGAGGTTTAAAGAATTTTTCTATGCTAAACCTTACAAATGGGAACGAAAAGTGTTTTTTATTGTATGAGTAAATCTTGTCCATTATTGTTTATCATTTGAGGTTGTACCAGTTTCCACTTCTGTTTTGAACAAGGTAGGTTTTTCTGGACACAAAAAGGGAATTGAAGAAATAAGAAATTCATTGCGAATTTCTAGGAATATTTATTTTTTTAAATAACAGTGAAGAACGACATTGATATTCTTAATATTATGATTTTTTTTAATATTATATTTTCAACCCCCTAAAAATTTGTCATCCTCGTTTGTGGTACGCGAACCGCAAACAAGATCAAACGTTCCCCACACGTTCTATCCAATCTACCCAGTGCTTGTTGCTTTTTTTCCTAAACTCTTTGATCCGGTTTGGTACTAGCGAGTAAAGGGGCCAGCCAGAAACCCTTCACTTTATAGCTAGCACAATTGTGTCAATAAACGAGTCTGACTGCCTTTGAAAACAGATGTTAGGTGTGAATCTACATTACGATTGATTGACCAATTCGGGGGGGGGGCAGAACGAAAAAAAGATAAACAAAACAAATTACCGATCGCCTATCAGGTTAAACCGAAATTAAAATTATCTCAAAATTAATTAAAAAAGTTCTTAACAGAATCACGCCCCGACTAACCGACGTTTAAGAAGATAAAAGTGCCCGCTGGCTCGAGTAAATTTTGAATAAATTAAAATTCGAGCTAACTAACTTTTGAATAATCAGAGTTTAAGCAATTAGGCTAAGCCCTTTAAAAGTTGGACGCCGGATAGTTGTGTAATAAAAACAGAAGCAGGGGAAAAGCCCACCAAAAGTACACTTAAAGATCATATAGGTTATCATTTATTTGTTTTGTTTTGTCATTGTTGCATCTGAGATAATTGTTTTTATATAATTGTATAATTATATATTTATTATTATATAATTGATTACATTATAAGATAATTTCTTCCTTTTTACAAAAACAAAATAGAAATTTCATGTTTTATGTGGTTTCTTTGTTAACCATTGGTTCTATGGTGTTAGGCAAGGGAAAAGTTGTGAATGGTTTTTTTTTAACCGCTTAAACGATGAGTGTGGCAAGTGCGGTGTAGTGAAGTAAGTTAACTCTAAAGTTACCGAAAGAGAATGTAGTTGACACTAGCACTGACGTACCAGTCTGCCTGTGTGGTGGGAGAGACTAAAGTGTAGGACGCATAATGTGTTGAGTTTGATCTTGTTGACTCATATGATCTGTGATAATGTGGTTTTAATCTTGTTCTACGGCCAGTAACTTACTTTATGTTGCGTGTAGGACTGTCCCCCTTCTTGGCCAAATTTACAGATGACACTGCAGTCTTGTCGTCCCACTCACACCCATATATAGCATCCCTTAACCTTCAAAAACACCTTAATGAGATCGAGCATTGGTGCAGCCAATGGCATATTAAAGTTAATGAAGTAAAATGCTCCCACATTATCTCCACCAATTGTCGCAAGTCTTGTCCACTAGTTTCTTTTAATTCCATTCCTCTCCCTGTATCCGAGTTAGCACGGTACTTCGGCTTCCATCTCGACAAACGGCTGAACTGGAACCCACATACGAGGCTTCAAAGGACATCCCATCTATCAGTAGAAAATAAATTACTAATTTACAAAGTTGTACTTTAAGCCAATCTGGACATACGGAATAGAGCCATGGGGGACAGCAAAAAAGTCGAACATCAAGCGTATCCATTCCTTTCAATCAAAAGTCCTGAGATCAATAGTAAATGCCCCTTATTACGTCAACAACAAAATCCTTCATAATGATCTTAATAGAACTTACATTCTTCAACTCATCCCTTCCAAGTTGAAATTCCATAGTAACCTATCCAGTAACCCTAATCCCCAAGGACAGTCATGCAATGCATCTCCTCATCCCTATAATCCTCCTCGGAGACTAAAACGGCAGTGGCCCCGTGATCTGATATAAATGCGTAACAGTGGGAGGCCTGGAAACGCCCAGTTCCTCCAATCATGTCCTGATATCACATTGTCCTGATTCACTTGTATACCACCTCACACCAAACGCCATCGAATGCGCCTTGAGAGTTCATGAATACATTGCGTATGAGGCTCTCGCGATCTTGGTCAGCCTCCACTGGCTCGTATCCACTGGCTGACGGAGGAGCGCGGGGGACTTCCCAAGACTCCGCTTCCTCTTTCGCACGCGAAGGAGGTAACAATCATGTGGATTTGGGAGGTGTCTGGGCTGTTTGTAAATACTGTATTTACAGTTGTATTATTACCCAATAAGCTGGTTTGTAATTTTATCACAATAAAGAAGTTTCTATAATAATAATTAATTAAATAGGGAGTATTTTTTTTCTCGGTCTGTTGGACTCAGTTTCGAATTACTTGTACTTGATTTCAAGTACATTATAACTTCAACCCGAGTACAACAATATTTTATATTATAATCTAGTTGTTGGTCACTCCTATTTGCCATCAAGAAAATGTTTGATGAAATCAACTTAACAGGCGTTTACTTCTTTTTTTTTTACATCCCCTTAAAAATGACAAAATGGTTATTTTCATTATAGATTCTCAGTCTAATCTATTTACATCTGGTTTTTATATCTCCTGTAGCGTAAATTATATACATGTTCGGTTGTTTTTTTATAAAAGTTATATAATTCAATACAAGTACAATGATTCACATTGAATTATATAACTTTTATGGAAAACAACCGAGTCTGTATATAATGTATCGACGCTACAGGAGATATAAAACCAGATGTAAATAGATTCGACTGAGAATCTATAATGAAAATAACCATTTTGTCATTTTTAAAGGGATATGAAAAAAAACAACCAAAAACCCAAAAAAACCCTTACTGCTATGTTCCTGTCTTACTTGTATACCACCTCACGCCAAACGCCATTGAATGCGCCTTGAAAGTTCATGAATACAGGATAGGACTAACCGTCACACTTGAAAAGCTTGAAGTATCTTCGGTATTGGTCATTCAAGATTGAAAAGGGTATCACTTCTTTTTCTGGTACCACGTACTTCAGTAAAGAGTAGACCCTCCAAGTACTTACCAAGTAGTAGTAATGAGTAGTTAGTGGATATTACCATTTTTTATGCATTTACATTTTTTTTTTTTTTTTTTTATTTATTTTTTTTTCTTTCTTCATAGCCTCTTTTAATTTACATTAGATAATTATATATAATTATAGATCCTCTGGCGAATCTATTTCCAAATTTTGTATTTCCTGTAGCATCACTACATTATATACAGGTTTTGTTATTTTATAGAAATTATATAATGAATAAACAAGTATAATGATATACATTCTACATGACTTGACTGAACTGACTAATAAGGTGATGGGGCTCACCTTTTTGATCAACCTTAAAACTAACTTACATACTAATTCTTATCCTAATTTTTCCCCGACAGTCTGTTACCATCGATGTGGGAGGGGTGGTGGGGTCATAGTGTTAAACACTGGATTTGTCAGGTGCTGCAACGAGTCAAAAAACTTAATGTGTCTCCGGCGGATGAACTCACCCACCGACGGCACACCAAGCAACGGGTGCAGGCCAGCGTTCTTCAACCTCTCGAAAGAGGTATGTCGGACCACTTTTCGCATGATTCCATTCTGGAAGTGTTGGAGACATTTGGCTGTATAGTCAGTCAAGTGGGTAAATAGCGGGGCACCGTACAGCAGAGCTGGCCGGAGGACACATTTATATATCATCAATTTAAGACGAAGTGACAGGTTAGGTGAAGTTAGCAAGTGCGATAGCCGGTAAGACCTTTGTCGTACTTTTTCTATTTTATTACTAAAATGAGTAGAGAAATGGAGATGCCTTTCCATTTTTATACCCAAATAGTGCATTGAGAAAGCTGGTGAGCTCTCTTGCCCTCCCACGCTATACGATTTTGGCAAGGATTTTTTCCCCTTTTGGAGGGAGAAGATTACGCAGTCGGTCTTCCCGGCGTTTACGCTGATATTTAACATGCCCAGTCTGTCATTTACATATAGTACAACTCCTATAGATTATAGACCTATAGATTCTATATACTATACGAGTATAACGAATTTTAAGATACAATTCCATATTTTAAAAAAATGGTAAAAAAAAAGCTTTTTTTGCTGTTAATTTTTAAATCTTGCCATGTTTATCATATTTGTGCTGAATAAATGTTGTTTGAAAATGTAATAACTAAATTGAAAATGAACATTTTTACATTTATCATGTAAAAAATTATATTTTGAAGTATATGCAATTATATACAAAGGACAAAACCACAGAAGAGTTTCTTAAAAACTTACTAAGTGATAGAGAAAAAAAACAATTTAGTATTTTATTTGTTAAACCACCTTTATAACAGAAAACCGGTTTGGAAAGTATGCATAATTAATATTCCGGGGAATAAAAAACTGTATTATTTGTAATATCTATGAAATTGATATTTCGTTACAGTTTTTAAGGTGCCCTTAATCATGGAGGAAAAGTAATCAAAACTTCCAATCTGAAATATCATCAATATGAGACTTCAAAAATCATAAAAAAATAATTTTTTTTGTCTGAAACTTTCCTTTATTAAATTTCAATCTTAAAATAATCAGCAAATATCCAGGTTTTATAGAGTGTGCCCGTAACATTTCAAAGATTGAACAATTTTCACGACCACTTCGAGCTTGCTAATAGTTTTCGTTTTGGGAGGAAGAAAATGTCGGTGGTGATTAAATTTTTCTCCGTAGGTGGCACATGAAAAATAATGTCGAGTATCGACATCGTACATCGATAGATCCCATCATGGCTCGTGGAAAAAAATTCGTTATTAAAGAAATGACTAATGGAGGAAGAGGTGGGTGTGTAGACGGCTTTATTCCGAGCATACCGATGCGGCCTAGGATGGTAGGAATTGGGTAGGGCCAGGTAGTCCATTTCAATTTCACTTCATTGTCAGGGGGATTTTCGTGAAATGGAGAAATGGCTGCCTCTTTGCCTCCCACTCACGCTCTCTCTCTCTCTCCCTCACTTTCTCACTCACTCTCTCTCTCTCTCGGTTCAAGGGAAACCCACAATCCAATATAGGGTGTGCGGTGAAAGTGTTTATCACTCCAAGCTATTCTCAAACCTTATTAACCTTCCTATCTCTTACGCCGTTACCAATGATTCGTCTAAAGGCACCTACCTATATCCGATCTGTTCAGGCTCGATACGACAGTGGTCATAAACATGATTCAATTGATATGAAATCTTAAAGTATATTCTACTACTATTAGCTTGTGGTTAAAATTCAATAAAAGAAAGTATGAAAAAAATTGAAATTATAAGATGTTAACATTTCTTTTCAAAGTAAAAGTTTCAAGCGTAAAACATTTCTCAGGAATTTTATAAGATTTAAAATTTCATAAGTGGTTAAAGCGTAACCACGTTGTCGGGTTGCTACTAGAGGAGTGCCTAATCACCCTAGCCCTGGTGACAAGTGCGGATTGTTTGAGTTAATAACCTGGACAATCGTTCCAGGACGGCGTTACTATCTGACTCCATTTTATGATAGTTATGTGCCCCGACAATGCAATATGTTCAAGAGAAGAGGTACAGAGGTTTCATAAAGAATAAGGCAAGTTTTCAGAGTTCGAGTGGAAGCGAAACAAGCATAGTTACCGGTCACCAGAGAGTCTGCAAGGAGACTAAAAGACAGATGAGAGACTCAGAGGCGGATGAGGAGACTGAGAGACTAGTTTACAGGGCCAAACGCCCTGGTTTAAATATCGTTCCTGCTTGGGGGGGGGGGAGCCTTGGCCGGCGTGAGAAAATGCGACCTGCTGACCGATTACGTGACCCCTCGACCCCTAAAGGACTGTTTATGACTGTTTTATGGCTGCCAGATGGTACCCCTGCACACCTGCGCCGAGGCACGTGACCGATAGAGATAGACTAAAAGGGTTGCTAAGTTTACGACAGTTTATGGCATGCCAGGTGGTACCCCTGGCCCCCTGTCTCTTAGGCCGGTGTGTACCTGGCTGTTTATGACTTGTTTTGCTTCCGAGTTTATTGCTTAGCACTTTACAATAATTTACATACACTTAGTTCCTGATATTTTACTTTTGCTTACAATATATATGCACCAGCGTATAGGGTGATTTAACTTATGTAGTTAGCGGTCGCTACACACGTAAATATGATATAGAAAGTTTATTTAACCACTGAGGCAAGAACAGACAGAATGGGTCCCTGCGCATCCTCTAAGAAGCGGTTACATCTAAAAACCGTCTTCCCTCCTAATCGGTGGGCGAACACAAGGGATAGCGATGAATAAAGTTGGCAGACCTATCACGTTCTCTATTGTTCTGATCTGTATCTTGTACATTAGCCTACCTTAGCTCAATTATTGTTAACCTCACACCATATATAAAATATAGCTACGCTACATATGTACTGTAATATATAAGCACAATCTGCAATTATGTAATGATTCTATATTGTAGAATCTCCACTGAAGTCAAAAAAATGTATATTCAAGTAATAAAGGGATTTGAAAAAAAAAAAAAAAAAAAAAAAGGAAGGTGAGCCCTCTTTAGCATGATATAGAGTTTTAATCTTAATCAGATTAGTACTTGTGTCAGAAATTGCTTACAATCGAAATCATTCAGTACAAGGAGCCACTTACAGCTGAATTCATATTGCATATAAATTTAAATATATTAATATTATAGGGGTTTAGTAAAAAAAAAAAAAAAATGGCAGTTCGTGGACGAGGAGGTTCGGTTCACTCCTCACTGCTCAGGAGGAGGCGCACTTCTTTCGTGGACGTGTTCCAGATAGACTGACTCGCTTATATCTGCAGATCTAGGAAGAAGGCTATTTGAAGTTATTGGCCGTGATCTACACCGATAATAAATACAAATATTCCTCATTTTTAGTGTATATTATATTTTCACCACGTCAATTTTTACATTAGTGGTTGGAACAATATCAATAAATTGGATACATTAATGTATTGGACTTTGTGTAAGTATCAAGAATGCAATAAGCCCGTCAGTAAGAGGAACGTAGCAAAAGACACATTAGTGGTGGTATTTGCAACAAATAATTTCAAAGATATTTAAAAAAAAAGTATTGAGAGCCATCATTAGAAATCACGTATTTAATACATTCCATACCAATTTATTTAGTTCAATATTGTTCGATCAATCCTTAGAGCAGGAAGTGCAAGTAATACCTACCATTGCGGATTACAATTCTGGAATTTGAAATACAATTGAAGTTTCGAGCTCTAAGTGGCAAGCTTTTCTTTTAAACTGGTATTGTTTTTTAATTGACCTTGGCTAAACGTTGTATATAACAAGTTTCCTGTCTTAAGTGATCTTATATGTTGTTTTTTCTGTGTAAGAGCGTTACAAAAACAATAGCTTCGTTATTAATCATAAGCATGTGTTTTTTTGGTTCATTATAAAAGTATTTGTCATGGGATGAATCAGAAGCTATATTATTTCGAAACTAGTATCCACTGACCAATATTAGACAGTACGATTAAATTTTGTTCCATTATTCATGTAATGTGATCAAAACAAAACACATATTTCAGACAAGTTCGTCTTGGACCTCATACTTTGGACATCTGAGTCTTGACCTCACAGCAGAATGTGAATTTAAAGTGACTGCCACTTTTTTTTTTCCTACCTGAAATGAAAGGGGATTTTTCCCACTTCGCCACCTCTTTACTTCCACTTCATCATGGTGGTGAATTATGGTGTACTCAAGTTTTCGTGAGCTTCAATGCACTGTACATACGTTTCTTTGCGTAACGCTATCGGCAAACATACCACGCTATAGCGTAATTATTCGAAAAAAGTTCTAAGATTTTCAAAACCACGAAACGGTTTACTTAAGCAGAATGCCACATCACCTTTCAATTGTATACAAATACTTATTAGTTTTGTAAGCTGCTTTATCATCGCCGGGTAATCTAGCGTAAAAGTTTCTCGTTAAGTCTGGGAGTTTAATATTTTTTATCGGTCGAAGGATGACTCGATTAACCCAAGGCTGAAAAAAAATCCCTCCTCCTTTTAAACTTCAATATCTGACGAGCCTTTGCAATTAAGAATCTCTTGACTCTATCATATTCCATTTTTTTCGCTTTAGCTACATTTATTCTCGAAGAATTTTTTTTTGTTCATGCCCGAAAAAAATTGTCATAAGGTAGATAAATTGCTAAACCTCGCATCCTTTGTATCGCAGATTACATTTTTAGTTGTATATTTTGTCGAAATAATGAAATTTCTCTTGTTTTCTTATTGCTTCCTCTGCAGAAGTGTCAATGTTCTTGCAGGAATATTTCGTCCTGAATTGAAAGGTACTTCTTCACTTTGTCGTTCAACTCACGACATGGGGAATTCACTGTAAAATTATTAAGTAATGTTAAGGGAGAGAGATTATAAAAGTGGGACAAAGGCCGACTGTAAATGGTTGGAAGTCGGGATGCCGTAAACCCCTGTTTTGGGTGTGGGCCGATTTCTCCGACAGAAGGAAAGAGTACAAGAGCACCCCATCCGTTGTGGAGTGTCGTATAACAGATGGAGGATTTTACACTTTACTATTTTATCTGTCTCAAAAGTAAGTGCTTGAAGGGACACGGGACTTACAGGGGGGTATACAAACAGTTAGGGTAGCCCGAGAATAGTTTTTGTAACCCATCCGCAAGAAGGTTTAAAAAGGCATACTTGAACACAATGGGCCATAAAGAACCTTCTGCTGAAGAGAGAAAGATCCAAGACGAGAGGAGGTGTACTTCGGGATGAGACAGCGGGGGAGGACTTCCTTGGCAGCTCTGATATGGGGATGACTTGCTTAGCAGCTGTGCTGTGCTGAAGACTTGGTCTTGGGCAACTGCTCGGAGAGGGTCTGCTGCTTGCTGTGCGGAGGGCTGGTCTCGGACAGACCTCTGAGGTGCTGAGGCTTTGACTTGGAATCACATCTTGATCTTGAAGCCATCGATGTAAGAGATAAGTTTTATAGTTAAGCTAGTAAGATATCTGTAATCTTCCTATCATTTAGTTTCAATAAAAGTACATATTCTTTAAGTAAAACATTTTAAAAAAAATTAGTAATATAATTTATAGGTTGGCAAGGAAGTGATTTCGGTTTGAACCAGTAGATAAGTTTGTTTCGTTATTCTTTTGTCAATGTTAGATTTTTTTATTTTGAGATTAGGTAGTCAATACCTTTAGGTTCCTGCAGAAAGAAATTCAGTGCAATTTTGTTTACAACTGTCAGTTTTAATATGGTGAGCAAAAATAAGCATTTTCGACACATTTTACTTTTTTATTTTCATAAAGCCAAGAAAGTGGCTGAGGCTCACAAAGAGATATGTGAAATTTATGGTGTTGATTGTTTAACAGAACGTAAGTGCCAGAATTGGTTTAAAAAATTTCGTTCTGGAGAGTTTTCACTGAATGATGACAAACGTTCTGGTCGACCTTCCAAAACTGATGATGACAAAATCAAAGCCATAATTGAATCGAATCGTTATATAGCTGTGCGAGAGATTACAAAATAAATGTATCACACACAACAATTGAAAATCATATAAGACGTCTGGAAGTTGTTAAGAGGATCGATATTTGGGTTCCACCACGACAATGCGAGGCCTCACACATCTTATGCAACACGCACGAAACTATTGGAGCTTGGTTGGTAAGTGATGTCGTATCCCTTATTCAACCCCGACCTTGCACCATCGGATTATCATTTATTTCGACGTTAACAAAACTTCTTAAATGGTAAAAATTTCAGTAATAACGATCACCTCAAATCGCACTTGGTTGAGGTTTTTGCTGATAAGGACCAGAAGTTCTATGAGGGCGGGATCATGAAGTTACCAGAAAGGTGGCAATAGGTCATCGAACAGAATGAAAGATATTTGACTGATTAAAGTTCATTTTTGTATAGAAAAAATTAAGTTTTACTTCACACTAAAAAACCGAAATTACTTTCTTGCCAACCTCAATGGTATACAAATTTCACATTTATATAAATAAATCCCTTTCATTTTGATTACCACGTTAATTTATTGAGGTAAGTCACTTTGGGTTTAAATTATGGTTGGGACAAAAGACAATTGAGAGACTAACTGACATACTCTATTTAAAATTTCTAGTCAATGTCCAAGCCTGATAAACTGATGACAATGTTAATTTATTTTTCTACTTTAATATTTATTATTATTATATTAATTTGGAATGACACAACATTGGTTGCTTGATAATAGGCAGCCTATGCCTAAAACGTTGAAACAGAATATGAAAATTTTCCTGATATATCTATTTTTGATTAGAAAAGTGAGAAATGTAATGAGTAGGTCAAATTTGAGAGTGTAATTGAAGACATAAAAAGAGGCTTAATTAATTTTATATAGGGATATCGATTGCTTGTTTGATTGCTGCGTGATAAATTGTAAGTTTTGTGTGTAACTTTAGTTTAGATTTGTCGTTTGTAGTTTTAATCGTATTCTTGACATTTAGTTGCAATGTACCATTACGAAATGATTCTTGTGTCTAGTCAAGATTAATACATTGATTTCAAAATACATTAGAATAACCTCCTGGATTCGAAAAACTAATGCAATGCTCAATTTAGTTTAAAAATCTTTTGAAAAATTTTTGAAACAGAGTTATTTTTTAGTAGAAGCCATCCCCCTTCCATTGGAGAAAGAAATACAGCTATTGAAATATGAGGACGTTTTAACGTTTTTTTCTAAGGTTTCATGGGAAGAAACTCCAAAGCTCGAAGCTGCTGCCGTAACGAAAACACCTGCAATAACTATTGAGTGCACTAACCTGTCCTGTAGACGATACCAAGCGCCCTGGCCAAGAAGTCGCATGTACCAGTTGCCTCGAGGTTGGCATGGTTGAGCTGGTAGACGACTGACCCGTACGCTGCTATACCTCCAGTCTCGGCGTTCAGTTTGGTGTGTTCACACAGGTGCCGCCTCTCATCGCCCGAAACCTGCTCGCAACACATACAATCGATTAGTACATACATCGTTCAGTGCACACATCGATTTTCAGTCATGCCAGTAGCTCTTCAGTATCGAGGTGATACATTGTACACAAATACAGGCATCACTAACACAAACCCATGACGATTACCTTTAAGTTCTGTGGGATGGTTTAAAATTATTCACATATGAATTTCATGATAAAGAATGTTGGAAAGGTTATACCGGCATATTTCTTTTTAGAATGTCTATGTATATATTAGCCATTAATGATGACTTTCTGATCCACTGTTAAAAACTTTAGCATTTCCATTTATCAAACCCTCTATAGGATACCTAATATCTCCCAAATCTCCCAAGTATGCACCTTAAACTATTCAATCAATTTCACTGCCTCCTTCCACAGCATACTCGCCTTCTCCTAGAATCCTCCCTCACTAAGACGATGATCTCGTTTCTCATATTTATAAGTTAGGGGTGATTTTGTTCCTCGGTCTGCCCGGTGTTTGTATAAATGCATGGTTGTTCAGTTAAAGTGGTTGGAAAAATGATTCAACCGAATTGAAATTTTAAAAGTGCATTTCAAAACACCTCGAAATAGGCTTATGAGCTTTTAGTGGTATTAAAAAACGGGAAATATAAATAAAAATTAAACGAGGAAAAAGTGTGACCCGTCTCCCTTACTTTTAAGATTCTATTTACTTTTTTTCGTCAATATTAGAACTTCTTTGTTTTTATTAATGTATTACATATTTATCTACTATTGATTTAGTTGTCGAGTGACTAAATTTTTTAACAATTAAAACTATTTCTAATAATAAATACCAAGAATTTATTATTATTTAATACGTTTTAAGACACAAGGTATTTAATTTATTTAAAATTCTGAATGAAGATTCTTTTCTAAATCATGCGAATGGTGGAGCTTATTAAATTTCATATCAGTTATTGAGAAAATTACATGGAGATACAATTACAACCCTAACGAGGCTAAGTAACGCGAGCTGAGCCGTGAATTAGCACGACAGTTCACGGGGAGGATCAGATAGCAATAAGTTTGCACGAACGGGAGGCCCTGGCAATTCACACTAACGACTAACTTTGTCCTACCAACTCCCTAATTTATAAATCACTTTGTTTACAGGACGTGCCTGGCCAAACTAAAAGTTTGTTCGCTTCTCGTTTGTAACACTGTGCTACACCTATACACTTAAACGTAATAGCGTTCGACCTGTGATTTTCCCATTGAAACGGTCGGTTTGGTATTGCTGTTTCATTATAGAAGGGGCTCGAATAGAAATTTTTCATTGCGCTCCATTTCACTCGGCATTACTTTCAAAAAAGTTCGTGGGGAAAGGCATTCGTCTGTCCGTCTGTATGTTCTGCTAAAGAGATCGTAAAACTGATATTTCAAAGGAATGTTCAACAACACCCGGTGTTTTTGTACACTGTGTGTATGTTTTGGTAAACATAAAAAAAAGATATCCTTAAAAAATTAGATTTTAATGATAATAAATAAAAATAGTTTAATGGTAATATTTTAATGCTAAAATTATTAGCAATCATTTAAATAAGTTTTTGTTTATACCATAGGTTTATAAATGGCTTATGCATTAACTGTACTTTTAATATTGATTTGATTTAAAATTTTTTATTTATTTTCACAGAAAGGTTTTATATACGACAGTGAATGAACATGAATTTAAATATGCTATCATTTACAGTTGTCTCGTTTTATTCTTTGGGTTGTTGCTTATCTTATTATTTTGTGTTTTGTAAGTAATTTGTTTCTAAAAAAATATAAATTTACATCTTTTGTCTAAACTTTTGTTCTGAGGATGCCAGAATAAATAGGTGGACGACTTTTGATGTGATTTCTATACTAAAAGATATTTTGGAGGAGACTTCAAGTTTTTTTTTTTTAATTTAAATATCAAAATACAGGTGTCTCTTTTTGGGTACTAATCTGAAGAATAATATGATTTCATGTACAGCAAAATGAATGGTCACCAGGTACTTACAGACAGCCTAACTGGTAAATTGAAGGAGACAAAAATAAAGAGTGATTTTTTCAGCCCTTTAAGAACTATTTATGAAACATAAGGAAACCTTTGGGTACTATTTCATTCAATTCTTTGTTATTTATTTTGTTTGGGCATATTTGAAAAAAAATTTTGAAATTGATTTCAGTTTCAGCTGAGAATTATTAACAATAACTCAAAAGGAATTTCTAAGATATAAAAAAAAAAGTGTTAAGAGCTAACAATACAAATCTGGTCTAATCCTACTTTAGTATGTAAACATTATTTTATTTCAACGTATTAGTTATATGCATTTTTTTTGTGTAAGATGATTGTCAATGAACAAGATGGCTAAAAAATAAAATAAATCATTGTGACTTCTCGACACCGTATTTTCATCTTCTATGTACTTAATTTCGTTTGTATATATTAAAAGTTAATACATCATCGGTCTATAATAGATATAAAAGGATATAAGGACATAGATATAATAATGATGATTCTTGAATCAACTATTAAACCAGTCCATAGAAGATTATAAATATTGAAGTGACAAGATCTCACTAACGAAGCAGATTTATTTCAATGATTTATTTGCGAACTGCTATTTATCTAGAGTGCATTAAAGGCATTCGTAGGTGTATTATCGGAACTTAATATTATCACATGTGCAGATTTGAATTGCTTACATAAGCAGCCACTTAAATGATTATACTGTGTGTAAGTGATGAGTGGTCATTTGCGTGACCGTAAATAAAAACAGCAATGATGAAGTAGAGAGCTTCAGCTGGTAGTTCATTCATCATTCATGCTTTTTCACGATTTTGTCCTAACTTAGTCATGCTGTTGATAAAGAAAGTTTAACACTATATAATCCGGTTGTACCTCTTGCCTGTTATGGAAGAGCCTACCTTCTAGGTTTTCCTAATTGAAGGGACATTGCGATCGTTTACGATCAATAATAAAGAAAAGTTGATCCCGTTTTCTAGCTTACAAGTTTTCTAGATTAAAAGTTTTAATTTAGTATCTTTAGTCTAGCTTGTTTTATTGTGAAATGGGTTATTGAAATGATTCCTATAGCAAGATTTAAAAAAAAAATGTTTTTTATATCTCTTGAGTTTGTAAATGATTATTACCATTACACTTACGAAGTAACAACAATGTAATATAAGTTGCCATTTAAATTTTCATTATATTTTACAGAGAAGTTACCAATTTTGGAAGAGTAGAACAATGTTTTTAAAGATAATATCTGATATGGCTGATTTAAAATCCAAATCCAAAAGTTATCGTATATATGCGGGGAAAAAAGGGTCATTGCTTTGTTGATGGTATGATCGGACATGCCCTAAATCGAAAAAAAATAAAATATATAATTATAATAATTCAGTGGTCAGTTGTTTTATTCTTTGATTTATTGAATATAATGTAAATTATTTAATACTTTATAAAAAAATCAAATATTTAGATCCTTTTTTATGGGTAATTTCTTTTTTATTAGTCTTGAGGATGCCAGAATAGGTGTAACGTCGACTGATAAAGTAACAATAAATATAAGATTTTTGGAGATACTCCAAAGCTTTTTTGAATAATTTGATTTTCATATATTGTAAATATTCAAATACGGGGCTCTTTAGAATGTTAAACAAATTTATTCAAGTATTTTTTGACAATACTGGGTGAAATTGAACTCACCAGCTTGCTGCAATTTTCATCAGTATTAGTGGTATTTCCCCCCGGATTTCTAAAACACAAAACCCGACTCTGCTAATTAAAATTAAAGGAAATTTAAAGACAAAACTGCGCAGTACTGCTTTCAATAGAAGGTTGGAATGGTCAGTAAAATTATGCCATAGCCATTAAGCAGCTAGTTCATTGAGTAGTAGAAGAAGTAATAAAATAGGCCGCGAAAAGTGTGTTGATAAGACTTAAAAAGTACACAGTATTATAAGGATAAGGAACTTAAAGTATACAGGAGGCCACCTGTAAATTGGGTAACAAAAATTGTATATTGGGTGACAAAATCCCTAAGTTGAAATCCTTTTTAATTATCAAACTTCAAAGCACTATAAACAGTCAAACCTAATAAGAAAATAGTTGACTAATGATTCAAATTGAAGAAATTAGCATTGTGAGGGTATTGATAAGATTAGTTCAAATTTGTTTAGAGAATTTATATATATTATTTATATAGTATTATTATTTATATGTGTATATGTATATAAGAGCAAACATATAAATAAATATGGGCAGAAAAAACAATCGGAATTCTGCATACTATCATACTAATTAATTGAATACTGTATTGATTTATATTTTATTTATTCGTTTTGGCTCAGTCAGTGAATCCATCCGCGTCAATCTCACTTTTTGCTAAGCGGCCCCAAACGTCAAATAAGATCTTGCCTCGATATAAAAAGCGTAGAACAACAGGTTGGCCCTGGATATTTCTGGAATTTCCCTCCTGCTAAAAATAGACGAAATAAAAGGCTGGAGATCTGTATAAAATAAGGCGGCGAAGAAAAGGCAGGACAGGTCGGATATAGCAACTGGTATTGACCAGAAGGGCATAAGCCCGAGTACTAAGGCAATTTATCTTTATCCCAGGTACAGGCTATCTATCTTCTAGTGGGCTAGACCGCCAAAGCCATTTGTACCATGGAGCGGTTATTGACCTTAGACCAGGTATGGGCAATACTCTTTACGTCTCATGTACGTACTGAGATATTAGTAGCAGTACAAAGATTCAATCTGTCTGAAATATGCAACAATAAGTCATGATGTGACATAATGTCAGATTTTCCTTGTTTGCTGAAGGAGCAATAACCGAATTACACGTTTCATACAGATACCATCCGCTACCGAAAATGGCTTATACATCGACCAAACGTTAATTAAGGATTAAAGCACCAAACATTAAAGATATCATTTTTTTTCATTTATGATTTCTTATTATGAAAATGAAGACATATTCTTTATATCTCCCTAAATACATAATTATTCAATAATAATTTTTGATTACATGAAAGGGAAAGTTTTTTCCATAACTGTGTAATATATATTTAGAATAATATGTTGGTTTGCACAACGCTGATAAGGGAATAACACCATTGTTCTTGTTGTAGACACCATGCCTTATCAAATGCTGCATTGAGATTCAGTGAAATATGTGTATTGAACATTGTAGGGTTTTGGCCGAGTTCTGGATCTGGTTATTGAACCGATCTCAAGGGTCGAAGAAACTCTTTCGAAGTTCCAATTGTCCAGGTTGCCTTTAATTGGATTTCTACCTGCTGAGTCGGCTGTGCCCTTTGCCACTGAAGTATTTCGGAAAAAAAATATAATTTTATTTTCTTTTTCTTACCAAACTAAATTAGTTTACTAGTCCTTTCCGCAAAGAAAAACTTATCAACCTTTCCAATGAATACGATCGATTATTGAAACACATTAAATTGATTCATTTTCCTAAGAAATTACTTATTCCTATTGAGGATTTTTTTTTTACTAAGCGAGTAATTTCATTGCTTAAAATTGTTAATACAGTACAACTAACCCGATCAATAACTTTAAACTAATTAACGGAGCTAGTAGCAGTGATAACAAAATCATCACAAAACATTTTGTTGTTATACTACAACAGATTATAAGTAAGTGACTACACTATTGAGGGTGGTCATTTCTGTAAAAAAAACAAAAAACAAATTAATAATTAATGTTTACATATACTACAGTTATACTGCCTAAAATTTTCATTTAACTCACCAAATATCGTCTTCTTTTAAAGGAGATATAGTGCAAATTATTATGGTGTATACAGTTTTATATTAAAATCAATGTTTAGGTAATCGTTTTGAAAATTTTCAGCAAAAACTGAAAAAAAGTATAAGAAAATTATTTTTATGATGGACATGAATTGACCATTAAGATTTTTCGTCATGATTGAAGCGAAATTCTCCCCTAGCTTACAGCAGTTTACATGACTTTCACACAGTATAATAATTATATTATATAATTCCAACATGCTATTAATGTGTGAAAAATGATAAGTGACTTAGTTTATAAGTACATTTTTACATGTTCCATAATAGTTACTAAGTATCCATGGTTTAATACATTCTAATTTACTTTTGTACAATTATTTAACACTTCACGTGTTAAATTACCATGCCTAAACGTGCACATTAAATATTTTTGTCGTGCGCAAAAAACAAAAACAAAACAAGAAAAAACAACACACCAAAATAAACAATTACGAAAAAATAGTCACGATGCACAAATCGCAGTTAACTCTTTTCATGTCTAACACCGTGCACAGGTAAATACCACAAAGACGTGCTGTCGATATGAAGACAATGTGACATTCATTTAATAATGAAGATACAAATAAACTGTTGAAATGATAAAAAAAAAAATAATGTGAGTAATAATTTAAGAAAAATTATAATAAAAACATGATGGCAAGGGCCGGTGATATATGTGACGAACAAAAATAAAAACTGAAATTCAAGTTTCAATAAAGAGAAGGAGATGAAAACCAAATTAAAATAGAGAGAGAAAGAGAGAGAAAATATAGAAAGAGAGATAGTAAGAAATAATGATGACAATGAGATAGGTAAGGAAGATATGTTCGATTTTGGTCTTACCGGTGCTAAGGAATCTTTTCTAGCTAAGGCAACTTGGCTCGAGACATAGGCAGGCCCTATGAGCAGTGCTTTTACACCTTCTAAAGGGCAAAGCTGAAAAAACATAACCATTTCAGCCAACTTGTCAGTCTCTTCCCATTTTGGTTTTAATTATTTTTGAGGTTGTGTACCGTTGGGTTAATACTATCATCGAGCTGTGTGAATGAAGATATACCAGAAACAAACATGATATGAAAAAAAATTAAATAAATAATACCAGATGGAAAGCGTGGCACTTTTGGTTCTTTTATCAACAGGAAATGTGCTTTTCATGAGTGCTAAACATGTACTACTGTTAACGTGTAGATACTTACGATAAATAAATATTTATTGAGGTATAATCATATTAAATGGAGAATTAAAGGGACTAATATTTCTGGGAGGTATTGCCTTCCTCTAACTATAACACTTTAGTAGTATAAAAAACAAATAAAATCAAATAAAAAGATGTAGAAAGGGAAAAGTTAAATAATATAAATAAATAAGCTGTGAAACTTGAAACGGTATCTCAAATCAAATGATTAATCTCTAATCGAGTTCAATTTTGATAAAAACCTCTTTAAAGACAACAAAAAAGGACACTATTTTTATGAAGATCAATATAATATATATATTATAATTACAATGTAAATTTAAACATAATTCGTGATTATAATTATGAGAGAAAATTTAAATAAAAAAATAATTACAAATTGTAATAGGTAGATTGTAATTAAAGTATAATTTGCCCAACTCACAGTTGTCTTGATCGGTTTGTTGTGCGGAACTGTATCTGATAGCGCCGTGAGAGCATCTTCACTTTAATTCTTTTAACATGTTTACCTTTAATGTTTTCATCCTCTTAATTATCATAGCTTATTATTTTTTCTATCAAAAATACACTTTTGGATACTTATCTGATGCTTATTTAAATTTGATTTTTTATCCGGGAAATAAAAACTATTGGAAAACTACACCCGATTTGTAAGTTTTTTTTTCACAGCTTATTTTTGCTAAAAAGAAAAAAATACTGAAATTGTATATCTACTGTCAAAATAATTGTTTAACATTAATGAAGATATAAAAAAAAAAATTTATATTCGCAAGGAGCAATAATTCCACCTAATTACTAACACAATTTTTTTTTACATTTTCTATAGATTCATGATAGATATTTTCTATTCATTTTGAAATTTTATTAACTTTAAATGTATTCAAACAATATAACGAAAATATAAAAACAAGAATTAAAGGAATACCTATTATTTTTTTTTATAGGTGGAATTTTTGCCTAAGAGTGCATATGAAAAAATATTATGGGAGTAGAGAACAACCAGCCGGACCAAACCCTGATCTTTCTTGGAAATGAAAAAAATAAATAAACAAAATAACAGGTGTGCAATGACAACGCATAGAAACAACATGTAGCCAATAAATCGTCTCCTCGCTTTATTTAACTTGGCATAAAAATCTGTCACAGCTAAACATCAAGATTTAAAAAAAAAAAAAAATAGTAAGTAGTAAAAAAAATAATATAAAATCTGTCATCTAATATGGCAATGGCCTAGGTGAGGAATATTTATACACCTAGTGATAGATAAGTATATTAAAGGTACGTTTTCTACTACAGAAGTGATACCTGGCTTACACTGCTGCTGGCTCTCCTGGACCCGGTGCTGTCCTGTTGGGTGTAGTTCCTGTGAGCGTTGGTGTTCTTGTAGGGCGATGGGCTCCTGTTGCAGACCGTCCTCCCTGCAAAAACAATTCAGTTGGAGCATTCTTCAGTGCTATAAAAAAAAGTTCACTTATACCGACAGCAAACCTTACTGTTATAGACATATGCCTAAGAGTTGATGCAAATAATCGAATGCAAAGATTAATGACAAGAGATAGTTAAGCACGAAAGTAACCGAGAAAGCAGCTATGTAGGTCAAATAGAAAGAAAGATCAATTGCTTTTCTGAGTTCATTTTTTGGCCAAAATCGACACAATTTTTTTCTGTGCAGTCAGAAGTTGACAAACAAACTTTGCAGCAACCATTATCATCCCCTAATTCACTTACGACGATGATTTTGCGATTTTTTATGACATGATCGTTGGTTTTAGCCGTCGAACGGGCTCCGGAGTGAAGTTGACTAACTCGAACACTTGAGTTTTCCCAATAGGATCGTCCTTGTAGGCTTTTAACATTTCAAACAGCAAAACTTCACGGTCGCGCGGTGCTCATGAAAATCGGCCATCACAAAAACGTTGAGTGCGCAAAACAATTGTTACAAATTAATTAACACAAGCAGATTCTCCACTGACGGCACTGACACTGACGGCAAAACCCGGTACTACAAAAACTACGCCTTATACAACATCGGTTCGGTTTCTTTTGGGTACGCCCTCATATGTGCGTCCAAAATGATATGATTTATTTGTCAATGCTTTGTGTGGACAAGGCTGGACCTCAATTGCTTTGTGCCTGTAGATTCAATAGTTTACAGGGAGTCAAAAAAACTTGCTTAGAGATTTGAGTCTACAAATAGGCCTGTTGCTCAACGAATAATGCAGGGGCTAAAGAACATGCCCCCTGCAATTTCGTAGGAATGGAAACCCCTAGAGGACGAATCCAACTATAAAAAAAACAACTTTTGCAATTATAATCGATTAAATGTTCACATTAAAATTATATATTCTAATCCAAGACGCCTTTAATCATAAAGACATTAGATAAGTTAATTCTGTTGCTGTCGCTCAAAACATTAAATCTATAAATAGCTTGTGAGCAGCACCCTAGAGAACCTAAATGTCAGAATGAAGCGGGTCAGTTTAACTCTATTAAAACAGCCCATCAACTCTCCATTCTTTCTTTTTTGGAGCAATATTGTTGCTCTAAGACAGACCAACCACACTGTGCACTGTTCTGGAGAAAAACAGTCTAAGCGCGTAGTTTTGATCAGAAAAGAGTAGACAGTCTTTATAAACGATACAATTGTTAAGAGTTTATAACTCCTTATCCGGTGTACGTAAATAAGCCCCTCTCCTTTATTTTATATATTGCATACGAGTTTTTTAAATATTTTTATCTGAAATTGATGTTAAAACAATATAGGTGAATCTTATTTTCATTCTTCTGAAAATATTTGGGAAAAGGAGATATACTGTTGTCCCTTGTCCCCCTTCATACGGGGACAACATTTTTCAAGTTTTATAGTAGCAGACTTACCAGAAATATATATATCGTGACATGGTTGGTTGTTCAATATACCTGTGAAATTTGAAATGGATCGCATAATTTTTATGACCACTATCATAGATTACACAGACAGGGAAACGAAAAACAATAACCAAATATTTATTTTAAAGTAGAGTCCTTAAATATTAGTTAGCGTTTTGGTTAAAGCAAAAATAAAAGAAATAACTGAAAAGCCCATCAGTGCAAAAGACCCTGGAGATGTTTTTTCGTCTAAAAATAAACGCCTTCCACGACAACTTGCTAACGATAATTCACACGAGGGATAAAAAGGGCCTTAAGACTAATCCCATTGTATTAGGCAGTAAATCAAACAAGTTAGCTGCTAAAGGGCGCCAGACTCGAGAGAAAGGCTTTCGGTTTGTGAAATATAGTTGCTATGTTTTTCTTGAAATATTTTACCTCTTACAAAAGTTATTTCTCTTTGCAAGACATTGAAGAAAATATTAATTGTATGGTTTTTCTTGTGGTCAGAAGGGCCGGATATCTAATACAAAATTGAAGAAAGACACAATTGGACCTTGTTTACAAATATTAATTCCTCTACATCGTTACATACATCTTAACATATACTTTAATAAAATTTCCTACGTGAGTTATAAAATATACAGTTATTTTTTATATAAAATATTGTTTTATATAATGTTCAGCCAACTGATCACTGGATTTTCAACGAATTCTAGAATAACATACTGAAAAGGCGGTCCCACGTACATCATTCCAGAAGTGGAAGATCAGTGAGCTACACTGAGTTCTTGAGATGTTTACGATGGATGACTTCACTCACCGAAGACAAGTCAGGTTCGTTGAAGGCAAACCTGGTGTTTATCACCATGTATCCTCCATGGATACGGCTATTAAGGGTAAATAGTTCAAGTTTAAGTTCACCTTCTCAAATGAAATTACCAAAGGTGAATATCAAAGGTGATAATATATAAAGTAAAAATCTAAAGTGTCTCCCTTATTTTTTTATCATTGACTTCGACATGATTTGCAAGACATCACAGATATTATGAGATTATTGAATTGCAGAAGATGGTAACTGCTCGACCTATACAAAAAGTATGATTTTTTTTTTTTTTAATACGATCTAGGCAAACTATACATGTAAAGATATAAGTCCACTTAACAGGCTTAATCACTAATTCTAGAACAATCAATGGCTAACATCAATCAAAGCAGATGTGTGCCTACAGTAGATTGTTACGATCGCAAGCGGTCATCCCTGGTGTACACTTAACATTTTATGCCTAAGATATACGAATACGATACGAGGAAATAAGAAGTCACAAAATCTATTTTAGGTGTGCTGATTCTTAACGGTACAAGAGGAAAAGAGCGAACTAAGAGAATGGTTTTTTTTTGGTTGTTTTAGTTATGTATGCTAGCATATTTATTGAAAAAACTCTTCCCATGATCGAGTTGGTTGAAGTATTTTTTCCAATCATACTGAGTAGTCTTTTTCATAATAATTCCGCGAGAGCTAAAAGAACTTACACGAAGGCCAGTAAAAGTACCCCTCGTTATAGGTTCTCTACTTTTACTATCTTATATTTGGTTTTTGTTAGTTTGAAAAAGTGAATGTTTCAAATAATGAAATGGGCAATGTTCCAGCTAACAGACTAGTAGATGTCATTTTAAATATTTAGGGTTTCGAAGCGATCGCTTTCGTGGCAGTGACGCTAGCCAACGAGATCCCACTATTGGACTGTCTACATGAGGGGAGGGTCGAGGCTTAATGGACTATACAGTTACCCGTTTAATGATCGATGAGGCGAGAATTCGGCCGGAGTATTGGCGATAGATTTCTCTGATCCTCTCAGCTTGCACAACTCAAGGGCTCGCAATCCAGGCGGGTAATTAAGCCTAATCGACCCTACTAATCGATCCTAGCTAGTCTAATTCCAGCATTAGTTATCTTACGTTTGGCAACTAGAAGTTGTGTGTTTAGGTAACTCATGAGTTCTGATCCGTGTCTGCTCATTCGATTACCGATGAAATACCCGTGAGTACTAAACCATTGAAAGACGGGACACCACTCAATTCTAATTTACAGAGACCTGGCTTTGTAATTAATTAGTATATTCCATTTGGTTATTACTCTTTTGGTATACAGCCATACTGTTCTCACATATATTTATGACTGTATCCTGTAAACTACATAATTGCCTATTCTCTGGAGATTTTTACTGTAATAGCATTCCCTAAACCACAGAACCTGTGATTAATGTGATTCAAGCAGGAGTTCTTCAAGGAGGAAATAGACTCTATTCCACCAACATTTCTACCACTCCAGAACACTTTCTTCCTCCTATAGCCATGTCACCAGCCTGTATTTAATCTCATCCAGATCCTGATACTTGCTCCAGATCCTAATCAAGGTAAAATTTAAGTTATGGAATATCACTGAAGTTCCTTCATGATTGAAGTTGTTCGGTAGTAAAGAACTTGAATACCGTGAGCATCCTAACCTTCCAGTCTCAAGTACCAAGAACATAGTCACTGTACTTTTCTACGTTTCTTTTCTTGCAAAATTTTTACAACATTCTACCACCAAATCCCTTAAAAAAATATCTACCATGGATCACTGCAATCTCCTGGAACATTAATGTATAAGTGGCCTCGTGATCCCGTCGCGTCACTGATAGATTTGCTCTCTCTCAGCCACTCTCTCTGTACTACTCATTAGTAAATTAGCCTAACGAAACTATTAGGGGGTGTATTATCACATAGAAGCGAACTATCATATATTATAAGTACATCGTTTATTTTTCCTAAACGTGTCTCTTCTCTGCAGTTTCTGTTGTTCTATTTTGCACTTCTGAACTAGGGCCTACTTTGCTCATTGATAAAATTTGGCCTGAGTGTGGAGTACGCTCTATCTGCTTGAATGTGGTAGCAGATGAATGAACAAACGATGCAACCTTTTAGAGGGCTAGTGGATGTAGATGATAAATGTGAAGAAGGTTTGCTCGATGACCGACAGGCTCCGTTGTTCTAGGAGAAGATAAAATGCGGCGGACAACGGAGAAGTGAGCGATAGTGAGCCCGCTATCGCCGGCCGTATCGCCAATAATGGTATCTCGGAACACGGGGCTCGAACCCACGCCATCCCTCTTATCGGCCCTTCTGTGGAATCTGGGCCCTTGTCTGATCGACTGAGGTAAATGTAGCAGCTATCTACCTCGGCCCTGATACCCCAGTACATCATCCGGCGGTTCGGGCCAATTTGTACCGTATGCTCCCTATCTGTGCCTGCAAGCTACTTCCAGAGAGATATTGCTCAAACTTACTTGGTATAAACAAGGGCAAAAAAGGTAGGTTGGCATACTAGGATAAGTTATTTGTTATCCACTGCAGCTGTGATTGCTGAGCACGAAAATAGGAGGCCTACTTTTATTCTTATACAGTTCACATTTTGTCTGCGGCAGTGGTCAAAAAAGTGATTCAATCGATAAGATATTTTAAAGCTATCATTTCAAAACACTTTAAAATATGATGATTAACACATGGTCAAAATGCAATAACGAAAAATATGGAAAAAATTAACCCATTTTACTAACTTTAAAAATTTCTCTGGTCCCAGCTATTTAATATTGGAAGTAAATTTAACGAGTGGGTATCAACCATAAGGGGGTTAAGCCTAGTGCTGGGTCCCATGACTATAACTTGGATTGTTTCTTTGCTCGCAAGGTCCAATAATTCGTTTAACTAGGTTTAAAAATATTCAATTTAATTTATCATTGATATGAAACATTGAAGTAGCTCGTAATACAGAGGATAGCGTGACGGTTTTATGACACAAAGGATCTGTGCTTAAATCCTTAGGTGGAATTTTAATTTATTTGATTTCGATACTATTTATTTTAGAATATCACAATCCGATGGCTATCCTATCAGTCCTATATGGGAGAATTAGTAATAAAGCAAAGGGAAATTACGTAGTAATAAAAAAATCTTTTAAAAAATTTATTTTGAAAAATTACAATTTTCTTTTACATCATTAGAACCTACAGATTCATTCATTCGTATTCATAGCAATTTTAATTGAATAAGTACGTATAATTACGCTCGGAAGAGTCCACCTCCACAGTGGGTACTTCCTTTTGTTTCCCACTCTAAATTCGCCCAATCTATTTCGCCAAGTGGAAGACCAGGAATAAGGCAATAGAGTCACAGACGCTTTTACGTTAAAAAAATTCGTTTATAATCCATGTGTCAACTGTTTTTTTCGTGTAAGTTTAAATTTTAGTTTTTAAGTGAAAAAGACCTAGAAGAATAAACGTGTCCTTTTCTGTTGAAGAGGAGGTTGGTAATAGCACGCCATCGAGCAAGTTGTGCGCCAAACCAATCAGCCGAACAGCTGTGAAATAGAAAGTGAGTTGAACCAGCCTACAATTCTACAAGAGCAGTTTGCGGTGCCTGTTCTACAAGAGCAGGGCAGCTGCCGTCAGTAGTTAGCCAAGTATGGCCACAGTAGCGGCCACCGCAGCCGGTAGCCCAATCAATCCACCTTCTTCGGATCTCATTACACTGCTGCTTGTGTTAACAGTTAATCAGTGGATCAGTTGCCATTCCAATTTTTTTTAGTTTATTTTTAACAACTTTTTTTTACATCGCTTCAATTTTTATTCATTTTATTCGTTCTCGGTCACTGAAAATTTACAAAAATATTGTAATAAATTGCGCTACTGCCTTTAATGTGTCCATTAAGAACTGTTGAAAAATCAGGAATTCAAATTATAAATATCTTCTGAGCTGGGAATTTTTATTCAATAAATAGAAAAACGAGGTAGTAAGATACAATGACGTTGAATGGTAAAAAAATTCTTCCTTGAGCTTATAATTAAGATTTTCAATTTGTTTCATCTCCGGTCAACCCGTCCTTTTAGTCGTTCCGACCCTGTTCCCGTCGAGGTCGGATTAGTGAGATTCTACTGTACATTTAAAATTTCAGATAGAATGAATTGTTTTTAAGAGTGGTATAGAACATGCTATAGGCAGGCACCCAGTACACGATTCCAAGTAGCCTCTCACCATAAAGTATCTTTCAATCAATGACATATCGATGGAACAAGATATTAATGGAATGTGTTAGGCTCGGTCGCATCATCGAGCACTCCATAGCCAAAACGACCAAATGGCTACAAAGAGGAAGAATCGGGTTCAGTAATTTTGTTAAAGTATGGGAGGAGGCGGCTTGCCCGAAGGATGGTGCACACTTCGGCATCATGAGGAAGGACTTGCTAGTGCCTATAGAACCACTTGCTCTCGATCTAGATCAGCTGAATGCATGCTACATTTCCAATCGATGGTACTGAGAGCACATTAGTGGATCTGCAATGAATTGGTGATGTATGGAGGCGGTGCATAAATGTAGAGAAACTAACTCTTCTAAACTTTTATGCACAAGAAATGCACTAGTTGAGGCAGGCAACGTTTCTCAAGAAATCTGTTTCTGCGCCAGGAGGATTGTTTTTCTCACGGAAACCAAGCCATCCTTCCTAAAATCTTCAAGGAACTCTTCTTGTGCTTATCATATAGTAAATTAGAAACTGGACATTATGTGCCAATGCGGTGAAACGTTGAGTTTCCGTTGAGTACCCTATTATCCAGCAATGGAGGAGCGAGAGTTACATGGGCAGAAGGCATCACCCTGAAGGAAAAACTGTTCCAAAAGAAACCCTGGAACGTCCGATGGACAGTGGGCTTCATCTTGATCTCGCATAGTTGGTTACTTGATGACGTAGAGTTCGACGAAATTAAGAGAAAAAACCTAAATTGAAACCATTTTTTTTTCCGTAACCCCTTTATTAATCATTATTTTTACAATTTACGATTTACAATTTTCTCCTCTTACTGCATGCGCAGATGCATTCGAAGGAGGGTATAATTACAATTACAATTTCTTTTTGAAGTTTACAGGTCAAATAACATATATACAATACTAGGTGATGGGGCTCACCAATTTATTGCGATTGTGTAAGGTTCTATCTGATCTTCTAATGCAGGTGAGAGGCAGGAACAATCTTATTCGCCTAAGTGTGATGGGTTCACTTCTGCATTGGGAAATAGAGATCAATGACTATTTTGTTTGTGACTATTGTGCATTTTTGTCGTTCATTATCTAAACACGTTATTTATTATTTCCGGGAAGGCTTAAAGTTTATGTTTTCTTTCTTTAGCCGTCAATGAAGGACCCAGAGATGAGCTTCATAAGGTAACATTTATTCAGTCTTAATTTAATAAATGTCATTATTATCCGATATTATTCTTGGCAACAGATGTGAATCAACTTCAACATTTTTTCTTCGATATATTGTTGTTAGATTATTGTTACTTTTGTTATTCCCATTCTGCTTAGTCATCTTAATAAATTTTTCATTCTTGTGTTTTAATTTATGTTTTCAGAATTTCATTGTTTTTTAAACCAAAGACACTTACAATTACTCAGGGAAAAATTACTAGTAACATCGGGACCTATTCAATATCTAGTCTTCCCCTACGGATACCAACTGAGCTGACGACCTTCTCAAATAGTAATTTTTTCCTAATTCCACAATAAAATAATTCTCATTCAGAAGCCCTTATGTTTTCGTCAGTGAGTCTGGTCTTTGTGGAGTCCTCTGTTAAAGAAATGAAACTTGGATGATGAGGGGCTTGTAATTTTATCATATTGAGTATGCCGGCAACTTAACTTTTCCTCATTGATATAATGTTTTAGGTTCGATAGAAAGGTTTCAGGTGTTAGGGCTTTAATAGACTATAGTGGTATGCATTGCACTTGACTTTTGAAATTTGTTTACTCCTATTATTGTGATCAGTAAAAAGATGTACAAACATGTTTTGATCACAAATGGAAACTAAACACACACCAGGCGTGACGTCGCCTGAAATAAAACAAATAAAGATGAAAATTGTTAGATGATAAAAACCCTACATAAAAAGGAAAATCTTTGTCAAATGATGCATATTTCATAATATGCAAATGCATGATATAAGTTTACCATAAAAAGAAAAACAGTCAAAAGGCGTTCTGTCTCTATCGCAGTCTCTGTAAAATAGTTGCATGTTTAAGAGATATGGGACTGGCGCACTCGTTTTGAATACCCTTCCACGTACTATGAGACTTAAAGAAGGGCTATAGAAGTGGGTGAAAGGGTACTTGCACCTAGGGTAGCTGACATTGCTCGATCCAGATCGGCTGACAAAGGAACACTCGAGGGCTTCCCCGTCTCAAGGGAATGCTCCACTCCGCCCTACAGCAGCTTCGGGGCCCTTCCCGGCATCTTTCAGCCCCGAGCGTTCTTCTTCGGCCCGTCGCTACAATTCGTCCAGAAAAATATATTCGAAACGGCAGTGATTACAGGTTTAAGATATTCAGTCGGATGATTTGTAACCGATAACACATTAACGGTATAACAATTACTTGACCCTCCACGTCATCATACCATAACATGACTCTAACATCAGAGACCCGGTTCGACCCTAGCTCCCGTAAGGATTTTTTTTCTTTGGAAGATGGGCACGCGAGGATAGATTTCTAGGTACTTAAATATAGAAGTAACGAATTTGATTAAGAAAAGTACAAATTTCGGTTGAGAAGAAAAAGCCCTCACTAAACAAGCCATCTGCGCCTTACTTATTCATGAGGTGTTGAGCTATGGAATTTGTACATGGCAAATTACAGGCCAGATGTTAAAAATATATACGTGTGAAGGAGCGAATGAGTAGAAGTCAAAATTCCATAGTGGATCACATGAACATACGAACGTTTCTTTATGAGGAGATGGACAACAGAATCGCTCGGAGACTAAACAGAACATGGCCGTGTAGTTTCAGACCGCGACACACACAAGCAAAGGCTGGGGAACTCGCCAAAGCCCTTCCTCGAGAATTTATTTATGTAACCATAGTATGAGTGCCTTTGTGAATATTTTTAATCGAATAAATACAAGCAAATATTTTTTTTTAATCAAATAATTTTTTTTTATGAACTAAATTATTACATAGATATAAAAATAAGAAAATATTTATTAGAAAAGTGAAAGAATAATATTTAAAGATATCTTCGGCCTTCAGTCTTTGCTTCAGTGCTTTAGTAACTTATTAAATGATAATGAAAAAAAATACTTGTTAGTTGGATTAATAATAAAACATTTTTTAAGTTGAATCATTTAAGTAGCTTACACCCACCAAAACAATGCTCATTTATGGAAGTAATTTTTTTTCTCAAATGTAATAATAGCAAAAAGCAAAAACAAAACGCCTTACCTGCGGTGATATGAATTTACTTTTACCATTACCGTGTTGTGTAGAACACGGAGGCATATAATTGGCCCATACCTACTAGGAAGATGAGCCTCTCCCACTAATTGGTTTATAGGTTTATGATTCTCATAGAAATTTAGACGAAGTTTCTGAGTAATTTTGAAGGGATATAATAGGGGATATTGTACTTATTGAATAGACAACTCCACAACTTACCTCAGTAATGAGAGGGAGGGCGGACCTAAACAGCTGGCTCACTTTGTACTTGACACTCTAACTAAGAATTTATACATTTCACAGGTTGTGCGATATCAGGTCGTATATAAACAATGTCACTCTGAATTACCATATAAAAATATTTCTGCGTTTATGGTCGTTCTTTTAATATTTTTTTATATCGTAGCTTAAGCCTAAGTACACCTGCTGTTATCAATAAAACTTCTATTATATTGATTTTTATTTCTTCATGTAATTGGGAACAAATAAGCGAGTGATAGAGTGAATCGGGATAACCATAATCGTAATACCACGAGCTACAAAGTTCTGCACAAAACAACATTCATTATTTAGGGTTCATTTTTATTTTCAAAAACCAAAAAATGAAATTTTCTATACCTAGTCGTAATTAGCGGAGACCCTTATTTCTCATGTGTGTATCTTTTTGTCCTCGGATTGTGAGTTCCCTACGCAAGCTAGAGACCTAAAATGATTAACGGTGATCAAATTTGATACTGGAAAGGTATATGATTAAGTCTCATCAATTAATTGATTACTTAGTATAAATAATTTTTTTTTTTCTGAAATTAATTGATTATTAAATTAAAGATCTTGACGTCCTGATTAACAATGTGTAGTTTGTGTTATGGTTTTGAAACAATAATTAAAAAGTCATTAAGACTGTAATTAACATCGGGTTCGCAACATAAACTCAATCAGTATTTTTTAAGAGGCAGTATGTTTTACATGGTTGTTCCATTTGAGGCCATGATGTTGAAAATAAGCTCAAACCCATGGCAGATAATGAAGGATCATTAGTAATCCGTAATCAAAAAATAAATAGTGTCCCGCCACGCTGAGTTAAGCACCAAATTAATGATTTTAACGTCCTGATAAATATGTCATATGTTTTGAGATATATGATGTTGAGTCACAATGAGTTACAAAACAGGTCAATAAACCTGCCATCAAACAAGTGTTCGTAATTTTTTAGCAATCCTAGTTTAATATAGGAGGATGGTATTGAGTATGTAAGTTTTATAGAAGCTCTTATAGAAACTATTTTTTTATCAAAAGATTGTGGGTAATCAATTACTTAAGTCTCATAGTACGTGGAAAGGTATTCAAAACGAGTGCGCCAGTCCCATATCTTTTGAAAATGCAACCATTTTCTAGAGGCTGTGATTAACTTAAGAAATTAGTATTTTCCTAGTAATTCAAGTAAGGTATTAAAGGATCTTGAAGTTTTGATTACTAGACTGTTTGGACTAACGTGGTTTATAATTAATTAGAGTAAAAATGTGATTAAATTTATTTGTTATTTTCAAGTCTAATCCGAGGCTAAATTATCACATAAGACATTACTTTTATGATTATTAGCATTCAAAAGATGAAATGACTATGATAAGATAAAATGGTGGAGGGCAATGAGACGCGAAGTCAGGCACGCGAGACGGATTAAAATGGCCTCCATTGCCGTAACGAAACCCTTAATTGTGTGATGTATCACACTTGACAGGACTTTTTTTTTTTACTTCATAAGTTGTTTCAGTTATTAACTCAAATAATAAATTGTATATATTCTTCTAGAAAGTTTAGGAGAGTTAAGATAGAATTAATTGCTGGGCTCCAATCTCAGGCAAAATACGAAATCTTCTCCCATAAAACAGGTTTGGAGGACCTGAGAATCGAAGCAAGGAAGTTAGAGGTCAGGATCACTTGTGAGTAGGCTTATAGTACAGAAAAAAAAGGATTAAAATTGGATAGGTATGGGATGGTTAATTAAGTTGATCTCGGGATGATTAAAGGAGGACCACTTAACAACGCCTCCCTATTAATAACGCCAAGATAAATCTGCAGGATATAGCAGGTGTTTTCTCCGGGATAGCTGTAATGAATCTCTCAGCCTCCTCCAGTCCACAATAAGTTTTTGGTTATTGCAGTTTTGAGATCCACCGCTATAACGCTTCATCTCTCTACTTAACTTTTTCCAGTTTTTTTATCCGATAGTTTTTGTTCAATGAAAGTCGTTATTCTCCTACTTGGAAATGGTGAAAAAAATTACCGTGATGGAGGACTTTTTTTTACCATTTCCGTGAAGTAGTAGTGTCTAAAAGTTTTGTTTCGGATTTCACAGGGTAACATTTGTAACTAGAATTCTAGAATATGAATAATGGTAGCGAATCATAATTCACTTATCGAAACATACCCAATAGGCGAAGCTCCACAACAGTTTTCTATTCAATTATCTTCAGTACAAACACCTCTTAGGAAATATCCCAAACCAAAATCTCCTCTTCTAAGGATAAAAGCCTATGACTCACCAAAGGTTTTTGCCATTTGTAAAAGATGGGGAACTAGAAATAAGAAGCTAAGTGGAGGTGGTTAATCCAATTGGCAGGATAATTAAAAGGGCTTATTTTGAGACATTCGGCCTATCAATAATCCAGGATTATTTGGAATCCTGGTCCAAAGAGAAAGGGAAAGAGGTATACACCCTAACATGTGCTAGGCAAGCACTGGGAGCTGTTGGTGGCAGGAACCTTGCGCAATCAGTAGTCCAGTGAGGATGCCTGATGTTTAGAGGATACACGTCTTAATGCCAATGGTGTTGTGACGAACTTCTTTAAGGTACTCGTTTTGGAAAAGGGTATCGCGTTCCCCGGAAATATACCGGATAGGATGTTGCTTATCTGTTTATTGATATTAATAAAGAATAAAATCGGTCAAGACCTGCTCTCCATCTCCAGGCTAGAAAAAAACAAAAAAAAACTGAAGGTTCCTTCACATGGCCTACATGGGCCATGTATTTCTGTGCCATTTAGAGAAAAATAAACAAGTAGTAAATTAACTATATGTAATGAAACCTATACCTGGTAAGGCGATATCTACGCTCCCACGTGGACTCTTGTTCTCTTGCAAGCTACCGGAGCCTATGCTCCCCCTCGGGCTCCGTATGGAGGGACTCTCCTGGAGCGGCAGGCTGTTCCTTGGGCTGCGGTTGAACGTTGTGTCGGACGCGATGCTACCCCTAGGGCTCTTGTTTGGCTCAGGAACGAGGCTGCCCCGGGGACTGCGGTTCGCCTCTGGGGCTATACTACCACGCGGGCTTCTATTGGCCGGCTCGGGGGCGGCTATGCTGCCGCGAGGGCTGCGGTTTGGATCTGGGGCTATGCTGCCTCTTGGGCTTCGGTTTGGGTCAGGCACTATCGATATGCTACCACGGGGACTCCGCCCTGGATCAGGGGCAATACTCCCCCTGGGGCTCCTGCTAGGGCTCACATCGGGGACCAAGCTGTTCCTGTGGCTCCTCGAAGGACTAACGTCAGGAACGAGGCTGTTGCGAGCACTTCGGTTGTACTCAGGCACGAGGCTGTTCCTAGGGCTGCGGTTGAAGTCTTCCGGAACGAGGGAAGTTCGTGACCTGCTGAACAGCTCGGCATCGGGGCAGAGACTACCCCTTGGGGATCTGGAGTATCCCTGAGGTTCCTGAAGGAGGTTGACTCGGGACCCCCTTGTATCAGGGATAATGCTATTGCGGGGGCTGCGGTTGAAGTCCGGGGCCAAGCTACTTCTGGGGCTCCGGTTGAAGATGTCCGGTGTGAGGCTTCTTCGTGGTACTCTGTCGAGGTCTGGGGCCAAGCTGTTCCTTGGACTGCGATCATACTGTTCGATCTCTTGGTCCGAGTCATCGTCGGCCGCAGTTACTGTCACGAACTCTATCGGCGAGGTATCTTCGGGGACCGCGATGGAGGCTCTTCGCTGCCGCTGCTCCCCGGTGGACGTCGGGATGGTGCTCGGTCGCCGGTTGTTGTTGCGATGCGGCGAAGTAGCTGCACTCCGGGAGGCACGCCGCCTCCGGGAAGAGGCGGTCCTGTGGATCATCCCCACCTCACGACCTCACTCTCCATCTGCAACACAACAATTCTCTTACTTCTCAATAATGATTTTTTATTTATATTATAAATAGTTATTTATATAATAAATAGTACCAATTCGAAATAATAATTTTAGACTACAACTGTTTCTCACACATTGACAGTAGTAATATCAGTGAAAATTAGCATATTAGAATCGTTTTCGTTTCAGTGATGTGCTCTGTTTAAGATTGGAAATAATTGTTTGAGTGAAGGTAGTTTCATTGCTACATAAAAGCATGATTACCACGTTTCAGACAGTTATTTTAGGTAATTCCTAGTATTTAAAACCTCTGTCAGGAGGGTCAATCGAGTAAGGCTTATGACAATTTCTTTCAGTCGGTAAGAGTATGTATTTCGGTTGCTATCTTTTGAATATTTTCCAAGGTTAAATGGTTAAATTGTTATAGAGAACAGATTTAAGTAATTTTATTGTGCTTATGTAAACATAGTATTGCTGGCTCATGAGAGCCTAAGTGATCTGAAAGCCTCATGTAAATATTGAGGAGAACATCATTAAATTGACACATCATTAAATTAGATATAAAAGTACTAAACCGGCTGATAGTCATGTAACTCAGGTTTTAGGTTTTCCGGTGCTTTGGAAGAGGTTATAACATATTTCAAAGTTATTGAAGTCGGTCAACGCATGAGCCCCTTAAAAAAAGTTACGTGAGTCGGACTTCGGCATCGTCACTATGCTCAGGTGCATGCAATACCAATCTGGATAAAGTATAGCAGTTTTACGTTTAAAAATGATTCAGGCTTCAAATTTCCCCCATTAATTAGTTGCACTTTAAATAATGTGTAATTATCTGACGGATAATTAAGAATCAAATTAAAAAATTGCTAAACGAACCGATCACCTTCATCATTTACTTTAAAACAAAGACATAGTCAAGTACCTCGGTCTCACCTTGAGCTAACGACTTACATAGAATGCTCATGTATAAGCAAAAAGACAGGATCTAAATCAATATCACTAAACGATTCTTTCATTTCTGATTATTCAAATTGATGGTATACTGCCAAAGACGTTACACGTTTTTTTATTATTTCAAATTTATTTAAAATCAAGTATAACAGAGGTTACGGATTAATTTCTGAACACGAGAATTCTCTTAATCTGACTCTTGTCTTATTACACCAACAAGTCAGACATATACAAATAATGCTTTTCCTGATTTTCTCCTTGTTCCCCTTCATTTAATATACATAGAGTGATTAGAGATGACACAATATGGAATATTTACAAAAACGCATCGTACTAATTATATTTACTGTAGCTACATTTTATATAACGAGTGCGGTTTAAAGAATTTTTATATGTTAGGCTGATGTACAGAACAAGGCGTATGAGCAGAGAAGGTGATAGGGATTACCTTAAGAATGAGTTGTGCTGATACCAACCTAAATCTAACTAAAAACCCTGTTTTCCCGGGCATATCATACAGAGGCATTCATTGATAAGGGAATGGGGTGGGGTCATAGTGTTAAACACTGGGTTCGTCAGGTGTTTCCGGTGGATAAACCTTTCCTGAAGCAATTATAAAAAAATCTATTTTCATTTTTAATAATTATTTGAAGGGAAGTGATCATTACAATGAACTCAAAACTGTTTTAATCTCACTACATTGACAAATGCACAAACGTACAATATGTTTTAATAATAGTTACAATAATTCTTATATATATATATATATATATATATAAAAATGTATGCAAAGTTAATTAAACTTGAAGCATACCCTTTGGCTACGAGATAGAACTAAGGCGATAGTTGTCAAAGAAGGGAATTGCATCAGGGTCAGATTTCCGTTCAGGTCTGTACAAGCAGGGAGCGCCAGTCCCTTGGGGTCTCGATGTTTCATCCCTGAGGGTTTCCTATCAAATCTATATTTGTTTTCCCTTTTCCCCCCTTTTTTCGTTTATTTTTTTTTTTGATATCTTTATCTTTTATTTTTATTTCCGAGCATAACGAAAAGGCATATTTTCATCATGATCGTGTTTGAATATAATAACAGTAAATATAGAAACTTATTCGTGGAAACAGATTGCCTGCTTCTCATGTCACAGCTCAGAATCTATTTGAGATATGATTTTTTTCAAGATAAAAGACGGTAACGCTAAAATATGACGATTTTGGAAGATATTCCAAAAACTATAATTTTGAGAGCTGACAGTAAAAATTGCGTATTTAATGTCGTTTCAGGCGATTTTAATATATTTGTCTTTGTAAATATTACCTTCATTTACATTTTTTGTTAAATTTGTTTAAAATCCATTATTTCAGTAACCGAGATGATTTAACAAATAAAATTAGGTTTTTATTGTTAACATTTCATTGTTATAAAATACGTTTTTATGAAATCTGACTTGAATACCTAATATACAATGACCGGAAGTATAAACAAAAATCGTTGACTTTGAGCTTTCTGGCCGCAGTTGGCAGCTATTTTAGAATTGTTTATTTAAAGAACATATAACATATGCAAAGGCAGAATAAATTGCTACTAGTAAACGATATAGTTAGAGGCGGAAGTCTTAATGGTGTCTGTACTGCTGGGATGTGTGATATGAAGTTATCAGGCAAGTCCCTAAGCAAGTCTCGTTGCCACCATCTCCTCTTCATCCGGTGAGGGTTTTAAGGAAGTGTCTGTGAAAAATAAGGTGTTAATATGTACTTTTGTATGTCCTTGCAGTATTTCGTGAAATGTGTGGTATCGTCCATGAATGACTTCTTGTACGGCAGATATGTTAAGCCTCTGCGTAATGTTCTGCTGGATTCGTACTAAGGCGAGTTAGTTATGTGTCCGAATAATCTGGATATGAGCGTCTAAATTATGTTAGTGTTAGATTTGGTAGCTGATCCCCATAGTTCAATTCCGTGAGTCCAAATTGGCTGAATGATATATTTATGTACAGTCACTTTTTTTCCAGAGATAAGTTCAATCGAGATCCAATTGAAGACTTTTAGAATTGAAGTTTTGATTTTTCCAATATGGTAAAGTAACCGTTAAAGATAGAAATCTGTAAATTATTCCAGAGGGAAATTCTTAACCGTTTTAATTTAATATATAGAGGTTAATTTATGAGCTATTTACAATTTTACTATAGCCTTAAAAGTGCTTAGACTGCTTTTTATGGCCCTGCAAAAGAAGTAAAGTAGGTTTTGATTTGATTTTTTTGAAATTATTTAAGGTAAGAGAATCCGGTTGGAAATAGAACGTTTTTAGAAAAGTACCTTTGCTTCAGATTCTAACTCCTTAAATACGTTAATATTTAGTTATAAAAAATAGAAGTTATAGTAACTCGGTATTTATGGATTGTAGGTACGATTTAGTTATCATAAAGATTGTTTATAATCAGTGCCCACCGCTGTAGGAGGGGAATATGAAAAATGGCGAGATATTTACCGTTCTGAAGGGGATTTAGCAAATAGATGTAGGGATTTAGAGGTAGGGCGGTGGCGCTAAGCGTTTAGCCGGTCAAAAGCCGTTGTTAAAAAAAAATCAACCTCAAACAGACTGCTCTCTGAAAGGGCTAATGCGGAGCGAGTGGGATAAAATAAAATGGTTTTGTATAAAGCGAGGACAACGCCTTTATTTGGTTTTGGTTAGCCCTTGTGTACGCTCTCTCTACTTAAACCGGGGATAATCCCCATCCAGGGCTTCTGTTGTTATTCCGCTGATGTTCGCCTTATTATATAATAATGGACAGGAATCTATGGTAATTTGTTGTACGCTTTTTGGTATATTGTAGAAGGATTTGGGATAATCATGCAACTGCTGCAAATATATTCTTTCCTATCAATATTGTTTATGTCAGTTATGAAATAAATCGGATAATGCTGTTAAATCTATTAAAATGAAATAAACTACCCAATAATAATGTTCGTAGCAATCAATGACTTAACAGTCATATTACCATCTTAATTGTAGAGTAGATAATGACCTATGAATGTACCAATTACTGACCCATAAGTCGTGGCATTATTTTAATTCTACATTAGATAATAATATAAACAATTTATAGAACCCTGATGTACTGATATATCTAACAAAGCACTGACCTATCGTGGCATCGTATTATCTCAATTCACTGATGGATAATATTATTAAACATTTACCGAACCCTGATCTATTTCACTCCCACACATGTTTAAATGATAACAAATGTTTAACCATCATCCCCACTATCCTTTTCAATATCCTAAAGTATTTACCATCTAAGGTAGATCACTATTTAAGTTCGTAGAGTGATGTTATGCCCGATTAATCTGTATAGATCGCCGATTAATAAATTGCTTTTTTTAACCATGGAGGACATCAAATGCAGACTCACTCATGGTTACCTCATCATCCAAGAACCACCTCCAAAATGCAAGTGAGATTTAAAGTTCGTATATTCAAGGAGTGCTACTAGTACAGATCTATTGATCTTATCCTAAAATTTCCCTTAGATTCTATTAGATTGCCAGTAGCATTCAGATGAATTGACCAATAATAACATCATAGGCTTTCTAACCAAAAACAATTTACTCCTTAATATTTGACGCTGTATAGGTTAGGTATTTGACACTTAGTTAGGTTTTTTTTTTAACCATAACTAGCTAACCCACAGAAATAAAATAACACCCATTTACAAATAAACCGTTAAAATAGCTCCTGCTGCGTGGGTGCGGTATAATTGGTAAAATATTGACAGAAAAAATATATTTAAACCGGCTTAAGAGGTATTTTTATTCCTTGGGCTCTTCATTTGTTGAGGAAAAAATATTTGCAATACCTACAGTCTCTAATGGAAAAAATCAAGCTTTTAAGCAGCTTCTGATCTGGGGATTTTTTTGTAGTACCTATTTTTCTGTTAACAGGAGTATTATTTAGGTCAAGCTTCATTCAACAAGCTGAGTAGTGAAAATAAGTTATGAAGGAAAAGTGCTTTCCTTGACGGAACTTTATAAATTTTTTTTCCCATACATCCTGGTCAATGTATTTCATCCAAGAGCTAAACGACATATTTCGAAATTTCGTGGGATATGGAAGTAAATCTTCAGATATTCTACTCACAAAAATACAAATAGAAGATGTATTTAACGTATAAAGTACTTGAATGAATGTGGAACCTGTACCCTTGGTCTCCGAAAATAATAAACATCATTTGTTAATCCATTATAGCCACTGAAAAAAAAAAAGTTTGAATATTGACATAAATCTTGAAACTAACTTGAAATTTTGAATAGCTTCTGAATTGTTGCTTAAGAGATAAGTAGTTTAGTGTAGAAGAATACATTTTTTTTCATCATTATTTTTATAGGATGGTTAGCACCCAGAGAGTCGGACTGGAACACCTCCAACTTGAACAGCAAGTAGAAGTAAGGAGACAAGGAAAAATTAACTCTAATATTAACTAATTTTTTTCTAATATTAAAATTTTTTTTAATATTCCTTTAACCAGGCTAGTAAGGTAAATGTAAATAACTTAAATACTCACAAACAAAAATATCTTGAAATCGGCTCGTTATATATTAAACACAACATTTTGTAATATTAGTTCCCTAGGAATGATTTTTCGAACATTTTTGTATTTAAGTTGAACACGCAATTGATGATCGCTACCTATCTGTGTGATAGTGATGCTCCCTTGAGCTTGCCAAAAAAACGAAAAAAAAACGAGTATCATGCTGGCCAATGAAGGGCAAAAGTGTTATAGTGGGTAATGAGATGTGGTCAGTGTTACGCTTCAGTGATGAGGTGACAAGCAAATAGAGGCCGGACATCCATGTGGTACACTTGACCTCAGAGTCGACAAACGACCTAATAGACAGAAAATTAAATTACCCAACTCAGAATCCCACGGGCCCCAGTCCAGCTCTCCATAATATATTGCGTATGTGCTAGTCTATGCTGTTTTCCTAGCAACAAGGCGGAACCTAGGGGTAAACGACAAAGCCTTCTTACATCGATTATGACCTAAACTGCGTAGAAAGTGAAGATAAAATTTCTAAATTCTTATGGGATCCTTAGTAAGTCTGTGAATAACTTACTCTTGTATTTAAAAAAATAATAAAAGCAATAATTTTAACTGTTAAATCATCTTAACATTAAACTGACTTTGAAAAACATGTATATCTGCAGTGTTTGGTAACAGAAGTAGAAACCAAAAGTTGTTCAGTTTTTCCAAAAAAACCTTTAATCTCCTTCATTGCACTCTTCATTGAAGTCAATACCCTTGTACAATATTTTATTTCACTGATCAAAACATTTTTGAAATTCCTCTTTGGTGTTCCCACCTCTGTCGTTTTTGTCTTTACTTCTTTAACGTCTGTCTGCCAAACAGGGGGCCCACCACCAAGGCTAGGACCACCCCTATCATTCCCAAATCTTCAGTTAAAATTCGCTGTACTGAGTCACTCCAGAGTTCTCCACAATTTCTTCGATGGTCCGTCGTTGATCCTCCAGGACGATTTCGCGGATATTTTGGGCATTCTCGTTGGTTCTGGCTGTTGAAGGAAGTCCAGAGTGAGGTTGATCGACGATTGTCATTTAACCACTTTTAAAATAGGAAAAGGATTCAAACACTTGAGTTTCCCCCTTCATCCTTTTAGGCCGCTTTTAACATTTCAAGAGTTTCTACAGACCTTCAAGACCTTGTAAAACAACTGTCACAAATAAGTTAACAAAAGCAGAACAAAACCTGCTCCAGTTACGGCACTTGGTATACTGACTGCTGAAAAGTGACCGGTGAAACCCGGTACTACAAAAACTCCGCCACGTATAAATTTTGGCGTCTTTTGGGTAAGCTCTCGTGCAGGTATATTGTATTTACTATTGACATCGGCTGAAATAACACACGGTAGATACACGTTTTCCATTGTTAGCTCTCGACAATTTATTTTTTGTTGCATCTGTGAAACCCTTTCGCCTTATCGTTTTTGATCTGCCTTCAACCATGCAAAAAAAAAAAATATGAACATAAAATTTTCTTTAGTTTTTAAACAGATACTTGAAAAAACATAAAAATACGAGAAAGGTGGACCAGTTAATAGATTTTGGCCGACTTTACTGCAGTTTATTAATTATTTACTTAAAATGCAACCGTAGGGGGGTTGAAGTTGTTTTACGGTTGACGCAACAGTGTGAAAATTAAAAATTGCAACAGTGAAGTACGACGATTAATGTTTTAGAGTGCTCTGAAAAAGATTCTGAAGACAAATTCCCTGCAATATATTGTAAAACAAAGGAAGAACTTCAGTTTCCATCGATGTTTAAAATTTCTATAAAATAGCGTAATCAATAACGGTAGAGAAATATATCATTTGATGGGATTCTGAGTGATGACGAAACTCGTGTGCGAAACACTTACTACTTGAATAAACAATATGCTGAAAATTATAAGTGAAGGTGAACAACGAACGGAATATCTATATTGTAAAAAAAATAAATTAAATTTCTTAAACAGTATGTACTTTATTGTGCAATATAATATAATATAATTATAATTATAATTATTATTATTATTATTATTATAATTATACTGTCCCCTTAGGGCAAATTGTAATTTACTTCAAATAAAGGTTTATGAAACAAATAAATCGAGCCCAATGAAAATGAGTAAGGACCAAGGTGAATCTGGCAACTAAGTCATACATTATATTTCACATCTGCAAAGCTAAATAAGTAATTAAGAAATTTTGAATTTTATACTTTGGGAAAAATTAGACGTAAAAAAAATATATAAAAACAAAGTTGTTAACGCACAGCTATCTCGAAACTAAGCGATTCTATAAGTGGGAATATTTTTTAACTGCCGTGGCTCTACTTCGGTATAAATTCAACTGTTCATTACAGCTCTCTGGCTACTGAGACTGGTTGTTTTCATTCAATAGTACACCTGTGTATACATTGGCAATGAGATCTCAATCCAACTATAACCTTCAATGCCTTCTTTGTTCACTGGTAGATTGACCAGTATAGTTTTCGAACGATAGTGTCAAACTGGTTTGAGGCAGATACCTGTCGATAGCTAGGATGGCAGGACCTCAGTCAAGTCACCACACATGTACGGTTTGACTCACAGTTTTGACACGTCGTTAACTATAAAATTCACCTAAAGTTCATTTTTTAAATGTATCTTTTAATTTTCTGTTTATTTTTAGTTTAAAGTAGTTAAATTACGGGCGGAAAAGAGTTGAACAAAGAAATGATTGAAAAATTGATTTAAACATAAAAAATAAAATGTACAATGAGATGGTTGGAGCGTTAAGAGACGATTACCCAGAAGTGGATAACAGTCAAATAAAAAAAATACGACTAAGCGGATGAAGCTGACTGCAATGATTTGTCAGAAACAGTCGGTCAGTATCAAACAAAGTGTGGAACAATAATAATATTTTCCCTTATGAATCTCAGGGGTTTTCGAGCTCGTCGGCGTTTACTGATTACTATAGTAATCAAAATAACTTTACTTAACTAAATAATTGTCGAGGATATTAGTACATCCTATTTATTTTAACTATTACCCTCCATTTTACCGTTTCACAAGAACAGTTTGTATTTTTTTTAAATGTCCATTTTTTAATTTTATGATGTGTTACAAAATATACATAACGTTTAATCCAAACCACAGCGCAGTTTTCTAAAACACTGACATCCTGGCCCGCCTCTTTGGACTTTCTAGCATGGACGAAAGTTCTGGAACTGCAGATCAAAAATTGATTGGTTTACTCCGTTCCATGAACGGACCTAAATTTATGGTGGATTTGAATTAGAAAATTTGACGGACACGGCATGTACGTTAGTAAGCAATAACAGACTGAGAATCCGCGGATCTGCAGAAAAATCCACACACATTGAGCCACCGGAATTGGCCTCATAAAAAAACCGTTCGCTATTTTCCCCAGACGATTTAAAGTACAGTAGCCTTTCCAACCACCCTAATCCTGTAGCACAGTCATTGCACTGTGCCACTCATCCCTATAATCCTCCTCGGAGACTGAAACGGCAGTGGCCTCGTGACCTGCTATAATCGCGTGACAGTGGGAGTCCTGGCAATGGCCAGTTTCTCCAATCATGTCCTATTGTATGAATGAGCGAGTGAATGATGAACTGTAAATATGGTATGAATGTGATCATTTATCTGTATTATTATTGCCTTATAAAAGGCAGATTGTAATTATTGCACAATAAAGAAAGTTATTTTCCAAGAAATGTGAAAAAAAAATCATGTCATACCTCTGATGCTAATTATAATTATAATTATAATTATAATAATATGAAGATGTAATTGTTTTCTTCATGGTGAAGGACGTATTGAGCACATAATATAAAAAGAGATAGGGAGGCATTCCAAAAAATACAGATGCTTTTAATATGTTTCAAATATTAAAAAAAAAATTATTTTCAGAGAACAGGCTTATATATATTTAGATTGTTTCCATTGATTATTATTTCTACAGTTGAGAATAAGCCATGGGAACTACGTACTAAACCCAACAAGAATACTACATATTTGGTCTTTGAAATAAAAAATAATTTGTAAACAAAATGCATAGCACAACATCCTACGATAAGGCGATTATATTGTTTTCCAAATCGGATTTACTACATCTATAATATTAGTCCGAACAGACTCACCCCCAAAGAAAAACTCCTTGCAGGAGTCGGGAATCGAATCTAGCTCTCCACTACCCTACCCTACAGTGACGATCAAGAATAAATTTACGACGATAAATTAAAATAATATTATAATAATAATATTTTACCCATTACTATAAAACTTTACAGTTCAATAATTTTTCGCTAAAACTTTTCTTCATAAACTAGTTTCTGCCTTTATGCAGCAGCATAGATAACTCTAACTTTCCTCTGTGTAACAACATGTTTACAGTTTTGAAAGCGCCCGTATTTTTTATCATACTTTTTGTTTACAATCTAGATTTTCCCACTGGTGCACGGGGAAAACAACTTCATTGAACTAACAGCTATGGGATGCAAAAATATTTTCCTTCGAGTCACATTCTTAATTTAATTCCTCGATATATCATTTAATGCCGGAAGAACTAATAGATATTTTTTCTAAATGTTTATTATAAAAAACTTTCTTTATCTATTTTTTATTTTTAATAAGGTTTAAGTAGTTCATAAATTTTGACAAATTGGTATACACATTTGTGTTGGCATTGAATATTTACATACATATGGTATATGGACGTATCATCCAAGATATTGTGAATAATGATAAAAATTGAATAAATAAATAGTAAATGTCGAAATCAGTGACCAAAAAATAATTAAAACAACTCTAAACTGACGATTTCTGTTGTTGGCTATTCAAATATTCATTAGAATATATTTTTTTGTTAACGCAGTTACTCAATTCTTATAATATTTTGAAAAAATAATAGCTTTATGCTTCTGAGATGCCGGAGGCAGCGGCTATAATTTCAAACTATTCCGGAGTACAAAAGTAATATTAGACAGGAAAAAGTCTGGACCGTTTTGTTAACTTTAACGATTTCTCAAGTCCAAGGCCAGTACCAATTTTTTAGCATTTTCGAGGACGGTATATAGATGCGTTAAAGCCAAAAGATGTTTAAAAAAAAATCCCGTATTTATATAATTTTTTGAGCGAACGATAAAAATCGTGGATCTAATATGTTTTAGACTTTCACCTCTTCTACATCTTCAGGCTTACTGGATGAAAAAAAAATTAAACTAAAAATATAAGAATATAGGATATTGTTAGGATAGTGATGTTAGTAAACATAGTGTTTACTCAATTAGTAGCTGTAGTTAATAATTTACTATATGTGAGCTAGAGATAATAATGTGAGCCTGGATACGACAGGGGAAAGCGCTAACTCATTGACATTGAAGACATTGTGGACCGTCGATACCTTTGTTTTATTATAAAATCTATATTCCAACACCAGCATCTACCCGCTGTAGTATTTAGTTACTCACAGTTTTTTTCTTTGTTAGGGAAGTGATTGAGGAGGTACTGTACGAAAGCATTCGACTCTGTAGATCATCGTACACTCCTGCGACGCCTGAACTAGCACGAATTTCCTGCGCAACTTCAGAACATCATGACTTCATATCTAGCAGGCAGAACCTTTTCTGTGCGAATAGGAGCCATATCAACCACCAGAAGAGATTTCGTCGTCGGTGTTCCTCAAGGGTCAGTGCTGGGACCCCTACTCTTCAACATCTACACCGCGCACATAGTAGGAGCATCATACTCCAATTGTGAAGTAGCGGCATATGCGGACGATATAGGGGTCTACAGCACCAGCCTCAACCCAGCGAAAGCTCTAAAGCAGGTATGGGCAACCTTTGACATGTTATGGGCCAAACTTTAGTGTGCAAATACGTTCGCGGGCCGCGTTTAAAAGTAGTGCATTTTAAAGTAGTGTTCATAATTTTTAGCGATAGATATCAGTCAGCCATGAAATAATACGACAATGTTATTACAACACAATTTATTAAAATAACAAAATGAAATGAAAAAATAGGTACCTACAGCATTAAATTAAATCGTTAAATTTAGAATTGTTACAAACTACGAAAGTTAAATAGCGACACCGAAATCAATGAGACACTTGAGCTTGAATTTGGGAAACTAATTCATCGATGTTTGGATTAATTCCACTGGTACAAAGACGTAAAGAATTTTCCAAATTATCGTCAGTCAGCCTTGTACGATGTTTTGATTTATTAACTTTCATCAATGAAAAGAACTGTTCGCATTTATAAGTACTGCCAAACGCACAAATCAATCTTCTTGCAAATTTTCTAAGCTGCGGAAAATGGTCTTCTTCGAGGTATTTTTTGTAGAAATCGCACAACTCCACGTCTTCAAATTTAGATTTTAGGAGTGAGTTTTCTTGAATCTCGATCAACTCCATTTGCAAGTGTATTGGAGCATTTTGTACATTACTTTTTGTTGGAGTAGCAAATAAATTGAAACAGTCTTCCATGTGTTTGAAATCGCTAAATCTGATCGAAAATTGCTCCGACAGTAACTTGAGTTCTTCAGCATATTGAGCGTAAGCAATATTTTCATACGCAGAGAGCGTGGTGAAATGGTAACTGTTACCAGACAGCATATGTGCCTCCCACAAGCGGATTTTGTTCTGAAACGCTTTCAAATGGCTGTACAAATCATTTACTAGCTGTCCTTGTTTTTGAAGTTTCAAATTTAAATCATTCAAATGGCCTGTAAGGTCGACAAGAAATGCTGTCACATATCCATTTTGCGTCACTCAATTCAGATAGTGGTTTATCTTTTATTTGCATAAATTCTGCTATCTCATTTCTAAGCTCGTAAAACCGTTTCAGCATTTTCCGTTTGCTTAGCCATCTGACTTCACAATAATATGTTACGTCGTCATACTCGGCTGATATTTCATCCAAAAACGCCTTGAACTGACGATGGTTAAGCCCTCGGGATCGAATAAAATTGATGGTTTTTACTACCACATTCATAACATTCTGGAGTCGAATGGACTTAGAACACAAGTTCTGTTGGTGGATAATGCAATGAAGGACTATCAAACCATCTTTTTGCACATTTAATTCAGTTGCTTTTTCATTCAAAATTCCGATGAAACCTTTACGTAAGCCGACCATAGAAGGTGCACCATCTGTGCATACTCCAACTAATTTCGACCATGGCAAGCCAAAACTTGTGAATACCTTTTGAACTTCATTAAAAATGTCCTCTCCTGTAGTGGTTCCTTTTAGCGGCTGTAAAGCAAGCAATTCCTCAGTAATAGTGAATTCTTTATCAACACCTCGAATAAATATAGCCAGTTGAGCTATGTCAGACAAATCGGTGCTCTCGTCTAATGCTATGGAAAATGATTCAATACCAGTCATACGGCCAGTCAATGTTGTTTTTATATCATTAGCCATCATTTCTATACGTCGTACAACGGTTCGTCTTGACAAACTAATTTTTTCAAATTCATTTTTCTTTTCAGGACACAAAACACTGCAAACTTCTGACATACACTCCTTGATAAATTCTCCTTCGGCAAATGGTTTCAATGACTTTGCCAATTTTGAACTAACTATAAAACTAGCTTTCACAACATTATCAAGTTGTGTTCTTTGTCTATGAAATATTTGCTGCTGTTTTTCCAAATTTGCGGTAAGTTTCTGGATTTTGTCTTTTCTTATTTGTCCTGCCAGTGAGAGCAGCGTAGGATGCTTAGTTGAGTAATGCCTCTTTATATTGAATTCTTTCATCACCGAAATGGATTCATTACACATCAAACAAATAGGCTTACCATTGTGCAAGATAAAGAAGAATTCTTCAGTCCATTTTTCTTGAAACTGGCGACCCTCTGCATCTACTTTTCGTTTCCTTCCACCAGACATCATTTTCATTTACTTATCGTTCGATAAACTTAATAAGAAAATAGGTATAATTAGTAAGCACTCAAGATGCACACAAAGTCACAAAGCAAACTTATCACCACGGTAGCTCGAATAGGACTGAACTAAGTTCCGGCCATCCACCCGCTTATATAGGCAAAATGAAGGAATGATCTAGAATCGTCTAGTGTAGAACAATACAATTGCGAAGCAATAATCCTTTGTTGCGCCGCCAGTGTGGCGGCAAACATCAATGGCTTTGAACTTTGATGTTTGCCGCCTCACTCTTTGATGATCACCGCCACTCGGCTTGCTCGCTCACTTGATTCCATGAGTATGAGTAAGTAGTGTATTTTTTTTTTTTAAATTGGGTTTTTCAAAATGTCTCGCGGGCCGGATCAAATCTTACAGCGGGCCGGATCCGGCCCGCGGGCCGGCTGTTGCCCACATACGCTCTAAAGGCTGCAGAGGGCGCCAGTCAGTTAATCACCGACAGGCTACGAACTGTCCATATTCAGGTGAACCCGGCTAAAACTCAAGGGATCGTCTTCTCCTTCCGGCATGGAAAACGCAAGCGTCCAACCAGCTCCACCATAGACGGGACTGAATGCAAACTTTCCAACAGCATTCTTTACCTCGGCATCAACCTAGGCACACACATGACGTTCTACACACAGCAGCAGAAGAAGTTTAAAAGAGTACGTAGGACTTACTACTCTCTCCAGCATCTCATCACAAGCCAGGTCATATCCCTTCAGCTGAAACTGTTAATATATAAGAGCGTCCTGAGGCCAGCTCAACTGTTTGGGACACCACTCTTCCGATTCCTACACACTAGCACAATAACTCGACTCCAGAGCTTCCAGAACACAATGCTGCGCACGGCACTATGGCATACCCCTTTTCGTGATATGAAGGCTCCCGACATCCACGAACAGTTTGAAGTCCCCACCATCACCGAAGCCATCCAAAGAAGACACATCAAGTTCTTTGACTCAATGAAACATTGCCAAAACCCCCTATTCCAAGACCTGACACCCCCACCACTACCGGCAAGATGGTAACTCTTAAGATCAGACCAAATGGTGGATATCACGGCGCTTGGCCCACCAACAACAAGCCTCTAACTGGCACCCAACACTGCTATCCGACTAAATAAGACTGCACTACATGCCTAGAGGGACTCTAGGCCCAGCCACTCTACCGAGGCTTCCCACACTCCTTAATTCCCTCACACCACCTTCAAGCAGGTACTCCTAGTACAAGGATCCGCTCAACCCAAATATCCCTTTATTTTTCCCTCAAAAAATTGAGAAGGTGAGCTGTTGAGACAGAGATGATTTAAGAAAAAACAAATTATTTTGGATTGAAATTACCCTGTGTTTTTTTATTGGTATATAATTAAAATATTAAAAAAATCTCTCCGATTTCCGTAAGTATCTCTCGATATTGGTTCTATACTTAATCGACCTTAAATTAGTTTATATGCATTTCAAAAAAGTACAGTTTAGTTGATATATCTTCATATTTTATGATATAGTATTTTAAATATCATGTTGTGGAATATTTAAGACCGATGAGGTCATTTTTACGACCCGTAGTGAGTACATTCATGATACAGAGATTCATCCTTACCTGATTGAAAGTAAATCCTCGCTCGAGAAGAAACGGAGCCGATTCTACAATGGTCCATGGAGCCGATCCTCCCTTCAGAGCTCCATTCCGCTGCACGATCCATCAACTGCCCGCTTGATTAATGCCCCTTTTCCCCAACCGACATAGACCTAGGCTGCACCCTCCTATACTTGATTAAACAACTTAGTTCCAAAGTGTTAATGACTAGTAAATCAAGTGTGGCGTTCATGGGAGGGTGTTCTTTTTCTTTATTACCATACTTCTAACTATTGCATTTTGGTATGTGCAGAACTTGATTTTTAACCACGGTTGAGAAGGAATGATTAGGAAGCTAAATAAAAAAAAATCAGGTCCAATGGTCATGAGATTTTAATCACAGATATAATGATTACTTGTGATTATCCTGCACTTAACCCCCCCCCCCCCCAAACTAAGTATATATTTTTATTGAACTCAAAATTATACAAATTATTTTATTTGTTGTAATAGCAACAAAGTATTATGGAGTTATCTATATTTTTCATGATTTTCCAAATAAGAATGGTATCATATTTTATACATAATGTTAATCCACGAAAAAGAATCAGCCATTATAGATGATACGGTTTGAGGACGATTAAGATGGGATAGGACGATTAAGTGTAATAGACGGAAGTTAATATGGAGATACCAAATTTGGCAGGAGCCTATACGTAGATTCATTATACACACATTAATATTTATATTATGAGCGGACATATTAAGCCGTCTGTCTGGTCGTCACGAAGGGGGGTGCCTAGTTACCCTAGCCCTGGTGACGAAGTGAGGGTTAATTAAGCTATGACCTCGACAATTGCTTCATGACGGGTCTTACTATCTGACTCCGTATTAGATAGTTATGTGCCCCGACAATGCACTATGTTCAGGAGAAGAAGTATATGGTAGGTAGTTTATGTGGTCTTGGAATGACCACGAACTCACACTCGGTATCTGAGGGTAGGCGATAACCGTAAACCGTCCGGATCCCAAAGGCGAGTGTGAACCGGAGAGAACAGACTGAATTGCCGTGGGAGACACTACTAGGTAAAGTTTGTAGGGCCACGGCAACCATAGTCCGCGAGGGAGACGTCTCTCCCAAGGAGCTGCTAGTTTTAGCGAGACGAAGGTAGAGAATCCCACTAGGAGAGTGTAGGGTCTGACAAGGCCGGACTAAAACATAGCGAGGTTAGGAAGAGAGATGCAGAGGTTTTCATAAATGGTCAAGTCTTGAAACATCAGTGCAGCTGCAGGTCCACCAGTTAGAGATCCGTTGTTAGAATGATTTACAGGCCAAAACCCGGCCCTACTTATACTCAGTAGTGGATCGTTAGTAGCCACTGGTCTAAGGCGTGATTCTGGCCAATGATATCGTAGTTGGGGTGGCGCTTTGTTCTCGCCAGTTGCCGCTACCTGCTCTACCCTTCCAGCCTCTAACTAGTTTTTTACAGCTGCGTCTTTTATTGGTTACAATATTTACAATGACTTAAGGTTTGGTAATGTTGTTTACATTAGTTTGAAATTAATTTACAACATATTATAACCAATTTACAATATATATACAATAGAGTATAGGGTGATTTATCTTTTGTAGTTAGCGGTCGCTACACTGTCGCCTATCCCTGATAGGAGTATCCCAGAACTCCATTTACCCCTAAATGTAAGTTGAAGGAGGAAACTTTCTACCACTTTTTGGGATATTGTGAGGCATTTAGTAGACTCTGGTTTTCCACCTTAGTCATCGATAGAATCCCACTAGAAGTTCTCAACTTTAGTAAATGGGGGTAAATTCTTGACTTTGTCAGGTAATTCCTTCATTGCGTCAATCTATCTTCATTAGTACTTAAATATTTAGTAGTACTAAAACATCAAACAATACCCGCTTACTTTAAATAGACCACATTCCAGTCTCCTTCCTGGTTTAGTGGGTTGGGTCCCGGCCCTGTCAATATCGTTTTTCATGGATTACACAATGCATTAAACAGTTAAGAGTTTCACTACGGCACTTGACCTGCTTAATACTGTAATACCCGGAACTCCTTTCTCGAGCCATCAGCAAGCTGCCACAACGAACCCGGTTAGAGTACATCTACCATATCTATTGTAGGTTAGTGAGAAAGATTCTTGACAAAATGGTACCTCTATAAACGTTCTGGCAAGACTTCTGTTGACCTTGAATGGTTGAAGTCCAAAGATGGAGAATCAGGAAGCAGGAGAAAACTTTACCGCGGTACTACACTACCCCTCAGCCAGCGATCAACCAAGAATACAATGTACGTATTTCGCATTAGCTATTGTGCCCATGATGTAAATGCAAACTGTGGAATGTGTAACCAAAACTAAATTAATCAAAGTCAAGAAATATTTTGTTAGATAAATTTTTGACCAGACCTGGGTTGTCCTAATAACATTTATAAACATTTTACGCACACAGTTTCACGGAGTGTATTTTCCAAAGCTACTTGAGGACTTAAGGATGTATGTTCTGAGTCCTCGCTAACATTCATGTAAAATTTCATCTCTCCAGTTTGAACAGGTGACTCAGAGGGACCAGTACACAGAGAAAGACACACGAGGGAAAACGTAGTAATTAAATTCATTAGAAAATGTTATGACATTAAAAGGAGTTTTATTATTAAAATAAAACCAAGCTAACTCTAAAAATTGTGTTAAAATATTAAGGGAATCATATTAACGGTGTTAGGAGTTCCCCATAGGGGCGTGATAAAATGAAACTGCAGAGACCACGGGAATGCACTCAGCTCTAGCCCTAATCCAATCATCCCTTGGCAGAGTGGACTTCACTGCATTGGTTATTGGAGTTATGTGGTCAGCGAACCTATTTAGGACCAGTTTCCTAACCTTTTCAAAGCTGTCAGCAGCCGCTCAATGAGTTTTCAGTGCCCATCTCCGCGTATCTCACCAGATACCGAAACCACTTTTTCAAAACCGGGAATGTCTCTTTTTATAAGGAATACATAAAAAATTAGCATCTTCAGAATGTATTAGTAAGTGTCCTTAATTGATTAATCACACGAGTAGTATCAAAATAAATTTCGCGATGACCTGATCTGTGTTGGGGCTTCCGTGGACTATAAACGATTTAAATTAATTAAAACTGTCATAAAAATGTATTACCTATGTTTTGCAACCACAATAGAAGCATGATATTATATGATACATGCATGTTTTACTTAATAAGTAAACAAAATACATTCAACCAAAATAAAGGGCCTAGATCGTGAATGTATAATTCAAGATATGCTTTTTGCGTAAGTAATAGTAAAAAAAACGAAAAACCGAACGAAACCTGCTCGCAAGACATTACATTCTAAATATCTATTACTAGCTTCCAAAACTTTACATTCTCTTATACATCTTCGGTATTATTTTTACATTAACGTATTCAATGACATCCTCTTTTCCAATTCCGACTCCATCCACGGTTGTCAAGATTTGCAGGACCACCTGGGCCTTCTAGAACTATGTCTATCCAAATGGAGATTCAAAGTGAATGCTGACAAGTCCTCTCATGTCACTTTCACCCTCCGTCACTCATTTTGTCCTCCAGTATTGTTTTCAAACAAAGTATTCCTATCAAATCCCAGACCCCTAACTTAGAGTTTTACATGACAAGAAACTCACATGGGGCCCTCACGTCACGTCGAAATGAGATGAAACAGAAATTTCAAACTAATTTTCAGCCTCATGGACAATCCATTCAAAAATAACAATAGACAGCAACAGAGTGATTTACACAACTACTCCAAACGCCAAACTTACTCCAACCTACCTATTATTCTGTAATTCTGTAAGTATTCTGATAATAAAGAGATTTCATGAAAAAACGAATTTAATGTGCCTGAGTTTTTGTTTCAAAAAGAGAAACGGGACCGTTTTTTGTTGAATTAATTTGAATGTGAGCAGAATATTTAGATAGTTCTGGTACCACAGTATGTGTAAGCCTGTACTGCGATGTCAAAAGCGAAAATTACAAGAGCTTGTGTTTGGTCTCTTTGATTGACGGTCAATAGAGTAATGAACTCATTGTACTCTCCTGGGCTACGCTTGCGGCTGAAATTCCAATGTCATGTAACACATGAAAATGCGCCTTTCTTCAAGCAATAATCTTGTAATGTTGGGTAGAGTACTTGGGTAGAATACCTTTATTATTGGAACAGAGAATACAAGTCAGTCAGCACACAATGTCATCCATTTTAAGTCTGTTTGTCTTCAGCCTAAAGTGCATCATCCGCAATTCTGTTTCTTTAGAATTCTAACGTTTGATGAATAATGTTTCTGTGAATAAGAAAATCACGATGAGTATCAAGGAGATCGGGGTATCTGCGTACAAGGGTTCCAAAAATATTCATGTATTGCCGTAGCCTCATGAATAACTCTTCGGCTTTGGAAGGGAAATCTATATGTGAGTGGCCCAAAGAAGTAAGCAAGGGAAATCCTTTGTCACTGGCGCAGTTTTGACTGATCTTCGTTTTAAAATATATTCTGAATACATTTCTAAACGTACATTTAACGTAAATTTATCAAAACTTGAATGTAATAATATGAGATTAATCGCAACCATTAAAACCAGGTTATTTGTCATATCTAGTGGGTATTAAGTTTATTGCACGTGAAATTTAAAGCGTTCGAAACATAGTTTAAAGCATTTGGCAGGAAAGCCATTGATGAGTTGTTCTAGGTTTTATTAGTTTCTCAAAGGATATTTTTATGTAACAAACTAAAAAGGAATCCCAGATGCCTCATCTGTTCCCGGAGGTCTTCCAAGCAAGAGAGTACTTCAAAATTCACTTGTCCTTTTTCGCAACACGTACGCTAGTCAAGGTGACCACCGCACAAGAACAGTAAATGGCGCAGACCTTGCAAATAGTGCTTGCGAAATCCGAGTTTGAAGTGACTCTCTCACTTGTGAGAGCTTCTCCTTACTTCCATGTGGTGGAGGGTGCCATTAGTGTACTACTTTATTCGGTCATCATTAATTCATTCGAGACTTAGCGATGCCTCGTAACATTATTCCATTAGATTTAAGTTTTTGTTTTTACCAAGAAAAAAAAACAATTAATTATGATTTAAATGGTTTAAATCGAATAAATAAATAATACAGTGAGATGTCCACATGTTAAGCAGATTATTTCTGTTAGCGGTTCCCAATACTTTTTTTTGGAACGCCTTTTATTTTATTTTTGAGTGACCGTCTCTAATGTTTCCTTAACCATTGGGAAACAGGTAATGAAGACGAATATTTGATCAAACCTCTCATTATTATAGCTTAACAGAAACACATACATCGAGGCGTGGTGTGTTGTTAAATTCTTTTTCAAATTGGATGATTTTTATGGCTTTTGGCGCAGAGACCGGGGTCAGTATCTGATTGACATGACTTTCAATCCTAGTTCTAACCCCGGATCACTTAAAGAATTTTCGTTTGAGATGAGCCTGGGGTTAACTCAGCCTCGCGAGCAATGAAGAAGTTGCGAATAGTGTTACTGGACCAAATTTAAGGTTAAGAGGTAATAAGTCTAGTGCCAATTCTCCACCCTGCACCTCTTTGTGTGGTCTTGCGACTTAGTCTAGTCTAAAACCTCGTTTCGGACTGGGCACAAATGTACAAATGTACTTAAAATGAAACAAGACAGTTCTGGCTGACCACACGCTAGCGTGATATCCTTTCTGGTACAAATTTCCATTTGATGTGCCCTTTATCTCAGTGGGGCATCTTGACTAGCGATACAAATACATGCCCCTATCTGTAAGGGGCCCGGAACCCCATTGTGCCCTCAGGCATCAATTGCTCCAAGAGCTAGGCCGGAGGGATGGCTTTTAGTCCGATTGCTCCACGTCAGTCCTCATAGCATCTCTTTTACAGAGAGTCGAGAGGAGCTCCACGACAATGGACAATTGTAAGCGATCCATTCCGGAAACTGTACACTGCCATTGAGGTCACATGTCAAGGTTCCTAGATCGTTTATTCCATTATGCTGATTGCTGAATACTACCTCGAGGCAAGTAATGAATACCAAGTCCAAAGAAGGGGAGTATTTTAGAAATATGAACGAAACACGAGTCGGTCACCTGTCAGCCTGAGTGAATGTTCTACAGTGGTGGTCGTAGAGTAGAGATGAATCGTGGGATCTGCAAGGTGTATTCCAAAACATCAATCAAACTTCAATGAAATTCATCAATTTCAAGCTCTAGTAATTTCAAAAAATAAATTTTTGAGAGTAAAGAAAAGAACTCTCGTATTTAATGCTTTCTGGGCCGGTTGTAATAACTATAATTTTTAGGCGTCTACAAAAAATATACTCCGTCTATATGGCGTGTTTTCCGGACTGGTTTTAATTACTGCCAATTGATTTAATTATTTGAAAATATTCTGAAACCAAGTATCACCATTTAAACATTTTCATAGCATAAAGTATTTTAAGGAATAAATAAGTATTCCTGATGTGGATAAAATTCAATTCGAGAAAATTGGCATTTCATCCACGTCTATTTCTTTACTACTCACTATAGGAATACTGAATTCAGTTTTTACAGGGCACCATTTCCATCTTTTTAGAGCCCATAAGTTACTTTATACCGTCACTCCAATAAGCACTTTATCGTAACCTACTCAAGAGAGGGTAGATGTATTTTTTAAATAAATTCATTTTTTCATTAGCTTAGAGTTTTGCAAGTCACGCTCTTTTTTATATAAAGATCTTTATTTAAAAAATTACTATTTACTTGTACATCATTATTGGGGTGCATATATTGAAACTTCTTTATTGGGCTAAAATTACAATCTGCCTTATTAGCCAGTAAGTAATGGTGATAAATGTTCTCATTCATTCCATATTTACAATTTTCATTCACTCGCTCATTTATACAGTATTTACATACAGCCCAGAGACCTCCTAAATCCACATGGTTGCCACCTACCTCACATGCAAAAGAGGATGGAGAGTCCCCCTCGCTTTTCCGTCAACCACGCCAGTGGAGGCTGACCAAGAGCGCGAGAGCCACAGACGCTCAGGAAATGATTGGAGAAACTGGTAATTGCCTATATCACCAGTGTTACGCATTTATAGCAGGTCACGAGGCCACTGCCGTTTCAGTCTCCAAGGAGGATTATAGAAATGAGTGGTGCAGTGCAATGACTGTGCTAGGGAATTAGGGTGGTTGGATGGGTTACTATGGCATTTCGTGAACTTGGAAGGGATGAGTTCGAGAATGTAAGCTATGTTAAGGTCGTTATTAAGGGTTTTGTTGCTGACGTAATAAGGGGCATTTACTTATTGTTCTTAGGACTTTTGATTGAAAGGATTGGATGCGCTTGATGTTCGACTTTTTTGCTGTCCCCTATAGCTCTATTCCGTATGTCCAGATTGGCTTAAGTATAACCTTGTAAATAAGTAGTTTGTTTTCTATTGAGAGGTGGGATGTCCTTCGAAGTAGTCTGTACAGTTGTCCAAAGCGTCTGTTACATTCTTGTCTTTTTAGCCTCGAGTGTGGGTTCCAGGTAAGCCGTTTGTCGAGATGGGAGCCTAAGTGCCGTACTAACTAGGATACAGGGAGAGGAATGGAATTAAAAAAAACGAGTGGACAAGACTTGCGGCGGCGGGTGAATGTAATGTGGGAACATTTTGCTTCATCAACTTTAATCCACCATTGGTTGCACCAATGCTCGATCTCTTCAAGGTGTTTTTTAAGGTTATAGCATGCTATGCGTCGGGGTCTGAGTGGGGAGACAAGGCTGCAGTGTCATCTGCAAATGTGGCCAAGAAGGTATTGGGGGTAGATGGGAAATCAGGGAAATGGGGAATAGGTTATAGTGGATGGGATCCAGGACACTGCCCTGTGGAACTCCTGCTTTTATGGGATAGTAAATAGAATATTATAAACCACAGTGGACTTGAAAGAAGCTGTTTGAAAGCTAGGACTGTGGGATTAGGAAAAGGGTCTGTGGTAAATATGTTTTGGGCTTGTAAAGCAAACTTGCGTGCCAGACCCTGTTTAAATCTTGAGCTGTGTCCAGAAAGACAGCAGGGCAATACTGTTTGGTTTCAAGGGCTGAGGAGATGTGATCATCAACACGAAGGCCTTGTTGAGCAGTAGAATGTCGTAGATGAAAACTAAACTGGTGTGCAGGAAAAAGGTTTTTGGATTCAACAATTGGAATTAGAGGATTTAATAGGAGTGTTTCAAATATTTTTGAGAGGATAGGGAGGAGGCTAATTGGACAGTAAGATGAGACGTCATTGAGTGGTTTACTGGGTTTGGCGAATAGGATTATAATGGAGTGTTTCCAGAGGAGAGGAAAGTGCGTCGTTCGGATAGGAAATTATAAATGTAGGTTAGGAAGATTATGGCTCTAGGAGGGAGTTGTTTGAGAATTTGAGGAATAAGGAGATCATATCCAGGGGAGTTTCGGTAAGGTAAGTTTTTCAGAAGGTATTTGACAGGAAATCTTCAACAGTTGTGCCGTGAGTATGGTTTTGATTCAAAAAGTGAGGTGTGAAAGTATGGGAGCAAATTCCTCCGACCTATCCCTATCCGAAGCCGCCCAGGACCCATCATCAGAAGTTTGTGTGTGAAACAGGATGATATCTTAGGATTTTTTTTTAGTACCATTCCACAGAGAGTTGTTCCAGGTAGACAGAGAGGAGAGGTTTGAAAGGTAGGACTGTAGGATTAGGAAAAGGATCTGTGATAAATGTTTTGAGCTTGTAAAGGAAACCTGCGTGCCAGACCCTGTCTAAATCTTGAACTAAGTCCAGAAAGGCAGCAGTGCAATGCTGATTGCTTTCAAGGGCTGAGGATATGAGTGGGCTTCATGGCCATTGGCCAGTCCTCCGTGATTCCATACCCTAAATATAGAAAAACGGGTGATCAAATAAAAAACCACCATATCTACATTTTTCCTTTGAGTTGTTCCATTAAGTTTTAGTTTCTTCATAATACTTTAACTGATATAATATTATAAAAAACGTCAACTTTTCTTCCGTTCAGGCAAGGACTAAATTTCTGAAAACGAGATATATACAATGCCATTAAAGAAACAAAATGTGTGTTACAATAAAATGTAAAAAATTAAACGACTTACTACTATAATTTGAATTGGAATTGGAACATTGACGGTTTTATGATGTTGTGTAAGAAAATGAATTATGAAGAGATTAAAACTTAATTCAACAACCCAGAGTAAAAATATAAACTTGTAAATGTCTCTTTTATACATCAATCCCATGGAAAATATTATTACACCACACCTACTTCCAAGCAACAAGCTAGAGAGCGGGCACGTTAATACAAAGAATTAAATCTACCAGAGATCGTTAAGCTCTTGCATAAGTGACTACTCTCCTTGTGCTTGGTAACCTTAGGCTGCTTAGGCACTTGACCGGTAAGGTGGGACCGGCCATCCTCCTAGTGTTAATCTATCAACGTAGTATGCGTGTCAACTTCGTTCCAACTAGCCCAAAGGCGGTCTGCCAAATAATCGGTAAAAGACCACTGGCTTCCATGATAACTTCCCCTTGATGGATGGAAGTTTGAAAGTTCGTTACACACAAATATAGCAATAATGAACTATTATGAGAAAAACATATGCTATCTTAATATTATGTTTTACACCTGAAATATTATTTAATATTAACTCAATCACTAACTAAAGTAACACTCCAGCAAGATGTCTTTCATGGTAAAACTTCAATTGATGCGATATTTTGTTAAAATTGTATCAACCCTTAGTTTGGGTAAGCCCTTAGTCATAAGTAAGCTTAATAATTCTACTATTGAACTTTTATTTAGGACACGAATATAACTTGGGATGTTTATCGACGGTTTTTCGAAGAGAGCGGCATTAAATTGGAGGTTACTCAAATCCTACACAAGATTTGGGAAGAGCCGCAGAAACCACCGTATTTAGATCAGTATCCTTTTCAATTTAAAATTTTAATCCTACTTAAGTAAAAACGAAGGAAGCAAAATGTTCCCACATTACCTTCACCCTTTGTCGCAAGACTTGTCCACTAGTTTATTTTAATTCTATTCCTCTCCCTGTATTCGAGACAGTACGATACTTAGCCTTCCACCTCGACAAACGACTGACCTGGAACCCACATACGAGACTAAAAACACAAGAACTAAACAGGCGCTTTGGACAACTGTACAGACTACTTCAAAGGACATCCCATCTCTCAATAGAAAATAAACTACTAATCTACAAAGTCAGACTCCACTGGCTAGTATCCGGTGACACAGCTACGGAGGAGCGTGGGGGACTTCCCAAGACTCCGCTTTCTCTTCGCATGTGGATTTGGGAGGTCTCTGGGCTGTCTGTAAATATTGTATGAATGAGTGAGTGAATGATGAATTGTAAATATGGTATGAATGAGAGCGTTTATCGCAATTACTGATTGCCTTATAAAAGGCAGATTGTAATTATAGCCCAATAAACAGTATTTGCCAGTTTATCTGAAGCTCAAATCCACACCAGACATCTTCAGGTAAGTAGTGATGGAATCAGTCCCCTGTATAGGAGTAGGGTGTGTTGCCTTTAGCGGGTTTCTCCTGTTTTCGATTGGGTAAAGTTCAAGTCATGAGTCAACATCAATCAGTTTTTTGTTCAGGCGATAGTTCTAATCTTTAATCTTTCAATTTAATAACCATTGTACACAAAATAATATAATTTAAACTGAATTTTGGGGTATATGTCGCTAATTTTTATCAGGATAGTTTATTACCTACTCCCCTATATAATAATATTATTCGAACGATTATATTATTATTTAGAATCGGAACGAAATTGGTTAAGATTACTTTCACCATGAACCTCACCATGTACAGTGTGTTTACGTAATGGAATATCCTTAAAAAATATGCAATCGATGATATAATCCCTCAAAACAATCTCTAAATAGAATTAAAAGGGTTCAGTCAAATCTTAACAGTCTTAATGGGACAAAACTCAAAAACATTCTGGTTGCTTAGGGGCTTATTGCTGTTTGTAGTTACCGCATAGCTGTTCAGTAGTTTTACTTTAAAAAACGAACAGGTTACAAAAATAAATTATGTTCCGAATAAATACAAATAGCAACGATTTTTGGCTATTTTTACTTAAAACTTCACGACTTGTTTTCTGAGCCAAAATTAAAAAAAAAATAAATGAGAGGTTGATGCCCGTAAACAGCTAACTCGATTAATACTGAACCTCGACTTAAAGTTCGCTCAGCTTCAGAAGCAGTGTTTTTCTAATAAATGTTTCAAACTTTTGATTGACACTAAAAAAATCAGAAATTATGCAAGAATTTGATTTGGATTTATTTTATTAGTAGAGTAGTGCTCTGTAACGCTTGGCTATTAAAAAAAAAAATGCATAAAACCTTTTTTTATTTTGACGTCTTTTGCGAACCTTCGAGTTACTTATATGATCCAAAATTTAGATTTGTTTAATTTCACACCGACCCTGAGTACCATTGTTTTATGTAATCAACGAGAATTGAATAGTGTTCCTATTTAAGCATCAGCTATGTCAGGAGACACTTTGCCGAAGGCAAAATCGACGTTCCGAACTACTCACTAATCCAGCAGGATATAGTTTGGAAAAAGAAAATTGTAAAACACATGAGAAAGAGAAATGAAAAACTGCGCAGCATTTTGGCATTGTACGAGCAGTTGGCATCTGACCGCAAGGGCGATGGGGAGGGAGTGATAGACGAAGAAGACTTGAAAGGATTCTTCGCACAAATTCATCCCGGGGATGATGACAGCACCGAAGAAAGAAGTTCAAAAGTTGATTCTAGCGACTGACAGTGCAATAATTGTTATATAATAATATATACATAATTGTTTTGTTTTTAAAACTTTTATTATTTTAGGCATTTACCCGTTACATGCTCAGAAGCACAACATAAAATGTTATACTACACTATTAATATAAAATTGCAGTTATCGTGATTGGCGATGGGCAAAGACACATTTCGAGCATAGACAGATATTGAAACTTCATCTGAATCCTACTGCCACGGGTACTGACATAATACAGACAGAAAATTAGTTACACAGCAGAGAAAAAGGGCAAGGTATATATAAAGGTGTATCATCGTGTTTATAGTATTTATATCGATAATTAGTCGATTTTTTCGGAGGTATTGCTATATGTATTTATTATTCATAAATTATTGCTCATCATCAGATCATAATGATTATTTTATTATCATACGAATTAGTACATATATTATGATTATTCGTTAGAGCGTGGCGAGTGATCTAAACTCACAGCACAAGAGTAATGTGGTGTAGAAACTAAAAAAAAAAATATATATATGGAAAACAAAAATAACACCTTCTTTTGTGATTTTATAGGTGTTCGAAAAGAGTAATCCTTTTACTGGGTGCGTGAATTTTGTTAGATTGTCGTTAATTGTATATTTTAATTTTATTTTTACATCAATAATGAATTTTGTAATTTTGGAAGTACATATAAACATAATAAAGCCTCTCTAGATAGTGTTTCTTCACAACAAAGTTAAGACTGTTGAGACACTGGACTCTGCGCCATTTTTATAAATGCTTATTAAATAATTGTGAACAAAAAAAAAACACTTTGTATTAAAACTTTTTCATTTTGTTTTTGAAACCAACGGGATCACTGAAAAACGCCCCTGTTAATAGAGATGGTATCTACACAGGTGGCCTGAAAAGTTTCCGACCTCAACATGAAGATGACAATAAAATAAATAAAAGCTTTGTTAAGTCGGAAACTTTTCAGTCCACCCTCGTATGATTTTAATCCCTTGCCTCCAAATTGTAACTTTTTTGGTTAGCTTTGAATTTATTTTTGCGTTAGCTTCTGAACTGTAACCTGAGGAACTACTCACAAGTTATAGAAACCAAACAAAACGTAATACGCGGTATTGTTGAATGTGACATTAAAATTTAAGTCAATTAAGTCATTCTCCAGATCACTGCTTCAGCACACGCCGACATGGATACAAAATAGGATATTCAAGTACCTGATTGAAAATAGATCATCTCCCTCTTTGGCCACAGCGATTTCGCTTATAAAATGTTCAAAGGAATTCGATTAACAAATCGTGAAATAGGATCACGAGGAAAAGTCCAGCTGTGAACTTTTTGCAATTATAATTGGATTTTAACTTCAGAAGGAATTAGTCAGTAGCCAAAGTTTGTAATTAATTTTTGGATATAATCTTTACGGATGAGCAGACCAGCTCCACACCGGCTTTTTGACAGTTTTAAAACAGATTTAATCTAATTTTGACAAATATAGCGCACGAGTTGTATATGAGACTTTTCGTATTGGAAAAAAAAAATCGTAATTGTAATTTATTCTACAACGATTAAGCTCGTTGAGAGGATGTACATAATGAAATTTTTTAGCTTCAGTCTCGACACAGCTTCATTTAAAGTCCTCACAGAAACATAAATAAAACAATCAAACACATATAAACAAGCTTATCCAACAACTGTCAGACATAACTAACAACGAAATAAAAAGTGGCGGTATCCAAAATCGATATACTGTCAGACCCTTTCAAGTTTAAATATTATTAACTTTTTTATCAATAAACGATAGTTTATCCCTCTAGACAGGGATAAATATGCACTATCCCATATCTAAGAAATATATTCGACAAATTAGGGAATATTTAAAAAAAAAATGGGCATTGGTGTAGCCTACAAAAGTAAACTAACTGTACTCAACTTAATATCTCGCCCCTACAATTATACCTGGTACAATTTAAATATAGATCAGTGTACAATTTAATCTAATTTTGACAAATATGGCGCACGAGTTGTAAATGAGACTTTTTGTATTGGAAAAAAAAAATCGTGTGTATAAATCATAAATTGGTAGAACAAAATAAATCATATGTTGGTAGAACAAATAGAAAATTATCAATTAGATGCAAAGAACATCTTAAACAAAAAACAAGCCAATTCTACCCAAACCTACAGGAAGGACATCCCCTTGCTCCATATATAATATATTTGTACTACTACACCATGAATAACCTGAAAAACATTGAAATAGAATTAGATTAGGTTAATATTAATAAAAAGGTAAAAATAGCAACCACGTGTATGCTACGAAACCCCCTCTATAACTCGTGGACAAAGCCAGTCGTGGGGTGAAGAGCGTGGGTGTAGCAGACATTGATTAAAGTTGAAAGTGATATTATCGTTTTAAATATCCTACATAATAATTAGGTGAGTAGCCTTGAGATTGATATATTTCTATGTTTTTAGTAAGCTTTAATTAATTTTTTGACAACTCGGTAGTTTTTTTAATAATTTTTAGCGTTTTAATGGTTATTTGACAGTTATTAATTTAGTTTTTTCAATTTCAATCATGATTTTTTATATTGTTATATTTTTAATTAAAAATTTTTTTGGGAAATTTTAATTTTAGTAGAATAGAAAGACATTTTAAAACTAAGTACCGTTCAGCACGGTTAGTTTGAATATATTTTACTTAATGACTGTGGCCATTGTTGCGTATAATAATAGATTGAAGTTTGTCTCCATATATTTTAGAAAACTGAAGATGACATCTTAGCGCTGGTGAAAGCGCTTTTTGAAAAAGTATAAATAAATCAAGAGCTGTGGAAAGACAAAAATACTTTTAAACGATGGTCGGTTTATTAGTTAGGACGACAATGTATTAATTTACAGATAGTTATTTTTTGTTTTTATTTCTGAGATGTATGTTAAATTTAATTTCTGCATTTATTTATTCTTGTGTTTTAAATGGGAGCAAATTTCGAAAATGTAATAAAAGTGCAATGTTTTATTTCAATTTTAGAATTGTAACCTTTCTTTCATTCGTCGTGACATTTTCCATTGGAGTAGCCAGACCATCAAGCTGAAAAGGTGGGAGTTATTATTAATTATGGGAGAGATTATAGAAAACATTATGTATTTAGAAAATGTATAATTTTGTAAGATAAACATTCCTGTTATGTTAATCGTAAAAATATATTTTAAAATAATTTAATTTAGAGTAAAACTCAAGATTTACAATTTTGAACATATAACTTCTAATACAAAAATGAATCAATACAATCAAATACACCGTGACAGTAGTTCGTTAATTTATATTTTTTGACCTGTTTGAGGTAGAAGAGAGGTAAAATTTCCATCTCCCAAATAAAAGTCAAGTATTTATCTTGCTTTCAACTGTTTGAGTTTCACCCAAACGTGGGCACCTTGCAATCGTTTGAGCAGTTTCAACTTCAAAAAGTTACAAAAGTTTTATAGGGATTGGAACATGCGGGTGTAAAAATTAATCCTTGATCTAAAATTGTTTACATTTGCTTGGGAACAATTCCTATTTAGTGATTTTGACTTTTATCTTATGGGTTTTAGGATTAAATTCATAAAATCACAAATTAAAGAATTACTTTCGTTATTAAAGAATGTTAACTTACAAGTTAACTTACTTAGGTTCATAAGTAAGGTTCTTTGTACGAATATTTTTTCCACTTCTACAAGATCTTTTCGAGATTATAATTATCTTTGTATAAAAAAAAACTCCTTCAACTCGTGTAAAATGGTAAAATACTTGTGTGTTAATTTCGAGAGACATATTTTCACGGATGTAACGAGATGATTTACACCTTTTAAGTTTTTACCAGTTAATACTTATAAAATTTCCTACGAAAATCTTCCTACAAAACATGTAAATCAAATAAATGATTATTGGGGCATCGGTGATAAGCAGCCTGTCTGTCTATCTTGTTCTTCACGATATTCAAGCTAGAGACATATCATTTTATGTCTTTAAAAACATATGTCTGCTGATTTATAATGCGTTATTGCTGTTTTTTAAACTGTGAATACAAATATTTTTTAGAACTGGTATTAACCTTGAGTTTGTAACTTAAAATCGACCTGTAATTTTTTATAGCATGATATTTTGAGTAGTAGTTCTGTATGCTAATAATAATAAAAGCAACTCCCTGAAAAATATTGAAGGGTAATTAAAATCAAATTCTGAATCCGTTTTAGTAGGGCAACAAGACAAATATTAATATTATAAAAACATGGCTTGATAATATGCTATATGTTGTACCATAATATAATGGGCTTATTCGAACTGTCATTACGTCAAATTTTTGAAGCTGTGATCAAAATTGTATTCACAAATTTTTCTTTAGTCAATTGACTGGGGTAGTTAAGGTTAAGTTTGTTACTGAGAGAAGAATACAAATGGCGATTTTCACGTCTGAACATATGTTTTTGAGATATAGTATTTGTAGCGACTGCTAACTACATAAGATAAATCACTCTATTATCTCTTGTATATATATATTGTAAACAAATGTAAAAAACATTACCCAAATATAAATCATTGTAAATATGTTAAACAATAAAACATGCTGCCAGGGCCAATTAGTTATATGAGCTGGGACACCAGCTGTCAACCAGGTCAAACAAGAGTGATTCTTATTGGCCAGTGACAAGGCCAGCTGGGTATTTAAGGTCGGCGGTTTGGGCTCTGTATATCATTCTCCTGTCAACTACCGGCTCGTGGCTGCCCTGCTTGAAACTCTGAAACTGCTGCTTCTTTATGAAAAACCTCTGCATCTCTTTCTCTCCTCGCCTGACTACGTTTTAGTCCGGCGTTGTCAGACCCCACACCTTCCTAGTAGGAATATCTGCCTTCGTCTCGCTAAATATCCTTGGATGTGACCTCTCCCTAGTGGACAGCGGTTGTCGTGGCCCGGCAAACTTACCAAGCAGTGTTTCCCGCGACGATTCAGTCTGCCTCTCTCCGTTTCACACTTGCCTTTGGGATCCGGACGGATTTCACCTACCCTCAGATACCGAGTGTGAATTCGTGGTCATTCCAAGACCACACAAACTACCTACCTACCTACCCTATACCTCTTCTCCTGAACATAGTGCATTGTCGGGGTACATACCTATCAAAAAATGGAGTCAGATAGTAAAGCCGTCATGAAACGATTGTCCAGGTTATAAACTCAAACAACCCTCACTTTGTCACGAGGGCTAGGGTAACCAGGCACCCCCCTCGTGACGACCCGACAGTATTCTTATATACAAATACTGCCACATCAATCGGCAATGCGTATTTGTCAAGCTTAGCTTTCATGGACACTTCCTAACCTAAACCGATGTAAATGACGGCATCAATGCTCAAGCTTGGAAGAGCTGTATATTTTGTTGCGTGTGTCATTATTTGTTTAGGCTTTCCGCTAGGTTGATCTCACTGCCTCCAACAAGAAGTCATTTAGTAGCGTTAACTACTCGTAAGCGAGAGAGTTTCCACTGACAAAAGTGCGCCTGTAAAACTTGTACCCAGTTAGCTAGACTACTAACCGTGGATATAGAAATATAGTCGTTTTTTGCTGGTATTTGAATTGTTCCTTCTTTCTTCAAAGATGGAGTTCTTTTGTCATTACTATGCAAATCCCCTTGCCTTTTCTCGATGATATGTCTTCATGTTGAATCCAGAGGGTAGTTATTTTTTTCTTATGCTTAACTTTATTTCTTCAATTACGACCCTTACGACCAGCCATTTACAGCTTATTTTCATTATTTTACAAAAATTCTTCTCATTACAGGCTATGCGGTAATAACGATGATTTATTTATTTTGGGTCATTTATTAATGTGACATTCTTCTGGAATTTCATCTATTAATATCCACCATGCTTCATCCTTAGGCACTTCAAATACTGTCGAGCACCGAATAATTGCAGCTGACATTACTCAGAATCAGGGGATGTTCAGTATTTTCATTCAAGCCACCGAAGCACCCGGATAAGTCGCAACTCTGCCAGGTAACACTGACTGAACTACCTCCAGTCAATGAGATATAGAGTTGGGAGCCGAAATTATGAACTGTAGCCAATCAGCTGTCATAATTAACAACAAGAGGAGCAAGTAGTTGAGGTAGAGGCATTATCTCATGTTTCTTCTCCTGTCATGATATCGTTCACTATGTTCGAGTAAGGAAGAAATGCGTAGAGAGCCGGAAGGGAAGATGAACGACAAGGCAAGACGTGAACATTCGAATATCCTCTAGTGAGTAGTGAGTAGTGGTCTCTAAATATTCTGAATCCCCTTAATGAAACAATTATCTTTACGGATAAGTGTTTTTTAGTTTCACTAACCCTTTAAGACAACCTGTTCATATGTGTGTCTCGATTCCCTCACACGTGTTCTTCTCCAAGGCGTCAGTGAACTGCTCCTGGTGGTTGTGTTAATTTGTAGTTGAACTGATGACCAGATCTCTTAGTTCAACTGCGGTATTCTTAGTCCGTCATGAATTCGTCGGTTTTAACATCGGGGAATTGACGATCATCCGCAGAAGAATGTTTGTAGTCTGTGGGATCGTATTTTTGTCGTTTCCGAGTCAGTAGTGATCAGAGGAAGGATTTGATAGGAACTGAGTGGTTTCGTTTCAGTAGGCCATTTAAAATTGTTAAGGTGGAAGTATTTAATGGTTCTTTGTCAGTGAGGTGCTATTAAAAAACCTCTGGGTTCCTGTCATTTTCAGCTAAGAGAACGTCGTTAATCAATCAAGTTCTTGCAGATAAAAGTTAGCAAAAGAAATGTATACTTTGAGCAAGAATTCTGCTCCTTGTAAACGACTGGATAGCAGTAAGAAGTCAGGGGTAAGTTAACAGATAAGGCCGCTCTAATGTCTCTTTACAGTTGATGGTCGTCAAATATTTTATCTGATTTTACAGCTTTCTTAATCTTCTGAAGGAGCGGTGATTTAGTGGCAAGGGCATTCCCTTAAACGAGCGTTCTATCTCTGCCAAATTAGTGAAGGAACTTATTACTCCTCAGCAGCATTAGGGAAAATGCTTCGAGTACGATAAGTCATGACTTGCGGTCAGTCACGTAATGATCATAATTATTGCCAAGACCCCAAGGGGCCCTGCTTTCGTTCGTCAGTCTACCTGTATAGGCGTTATTCCAGACTATAGCAGTCGTAGAAATACATGTAAACGTTCTGATCGTTTTGGCTTATATTATTATCGTTATATAGATAAATTAATTGTGAAAAAAATTGCACCACTTTTAATAAAATTTTAAAGTATTTCAAGTACCAAAAGCAGAACCCATTTAATAATCATTTCAATTACATGACAACAAACGTAGCCATAGAAGCAAATGTGGTGCGTCTTCTTGTTTTGGTAAAAAAGTTCATTGTTTTTTTGTTTTTTTTTATTATGATGTAATAGTTCTTTTTATTTTCCAGATATGAATAAAATCATCTGGACATTCATGTTATTGATAAGGGACTTTTGACCCAGAATAATTTTTGTTTTCTATTCTATTATATTTTATATTATAATAACTGTATACAGTTATTATAATATTATGGTTATTGTTGAATACCTGAATACTCCGTGAGATGATAGATCTGAATGTACACAAACGATGTTATTGCAAAGTGGACTGTTTGATTGAAATTTTCCAGCTTTAGGCTTAGTGCAATCGGTACAAGTAAGTTCCTGTATTTAGGATATGCCCTTTCCAGCACAGATCGCTTTGTTTTATTCAGTTCAAGTACTCATTAGTGATTAGAACTACTTTCATAGGAATAGAAAGTGGAGGGTGTAGCGACCGCTAACTACATATGATAAATCACCCTAAATTCTACTGTATATATACTGTAAATCAGTTATAAATTAATTTAAAAAAATGTAAATAATATTACCAAACCATAAGTCATATCAGTGTGAATATTGTAAACAATAAAAGACGCAGCTGCAAAAAGCTAGTTCAGAGGCCCCTGCAGAGGGAGTCATGTAGCTCCTTGCCTAGAACATTCAAGCGTTACCCAACCCTGCAATGCGGCTGGTCAGAATAAAACCTCACCCTATTGGCTGGACGCGATTGGCCAGAATAAAACCCCAGCCCGTCGGCTACTTGGAGCTATAAATATCCCCTAGTTTTATCCGACAATGTAAGGTTGGCTGTGAACGGGCAGTTCATCCCCACCACCGAACAGGCGGACATATTGGCGGGCCACTACGGGGCCCTGAGCCAATGCGGACAAATAGGAGCCCTCGACCCTCCTTCCCTCTCCCTCCCCACCACGACTGAAATCTATACTTCATTTGAAGAACGAACGGGAAGAAGGCACCAGGCGACGATGGGGTCCAGAAAATCTTACTCAAGCAGCTGCCGAGGAAAGGAATCTCGTACATCACCAACGTATTGAACTTCTGCTTTAGGCTGCAATATTTCCTTCAGATTGGAAGCACGCTGTGGTCGTACCTCTGCTGAAACCAGCGAAAACCGGTTATGAGCCATCTCATTACCGCCCTATCAGTCTGCTGACTCAGCTCTCGAAGCTGTTCGAAAGAATCATCCACCTGCATCTCTCCAAGCACTGCGAGGCACAAGAAGTCATCCCACCAGAGCAGAACGGTTTCAGCACAGGCTTAAGCGCGAATAACAACTTGGTGAGACTGCAATACCACGTCGCGTCGAACATCTGGAGTAACAGAGCTGCCGCTATGATCTCGCTGGATTGCTCGGAAGCCTTTGACTTTGCGGACACTACACCCTACTTCAACGTCTGAGGGATTACGAATCTTTGGACCAGCTTTAGAACCTGATGACATCCTATCACACACGAAGAACTTTCTCGGTTCGGATAGGCACTACGTCTACTGCCCGAAGAATATACACTCCAGGTGTTCCCCAAGGGTCAGTGCTAGGCCCCCTGGTGTTCAACATCTACACCGCCCACATCGTAGGAGCCTCGTACCCCAACTGCGAGGTATCGGCGTATGCAGACGACATCGGTGTATACAGCACTAGCATTAATCCCACCAGAGCACTGACTTTTGCTGAGCGCGCCAGTCAACACATTGCTGAGAAACTCAATGCCGTCAACATCAAGGTGAACCCGGCCAAGACGCAAGGTATTGTCTTCAGCTTTAAATCTGGACATAAGAAACTACTAAGATCCTTCTTCTTAGGCGGGAAAGAGTGCACCGTGAGCTGTTGCCTTCCGTGTTAGCTTGTTAGCTATGCTACCTTGGGATTACCCTCGGTTGACACTGGTCGTTCACGACACATCTCAGCATGAAGCTAAAGAGTGTTAGGAAAACCTTATACAGCCTAGGTCACCTACTCTACAGCCGGGCTATATCAGTACGTCTCAAGCTGCTGATATACCAAAGCGTCCTGAGACCTGCTCTCATGTACGGGACTCCACTGTACAAATATCTAACCCCTAAAACTCTAACAAGGCTCCAGCAATTTAAGAACAGAGTTCTCCGTACCTCCCTTACGCACATCCCGTTCCACAGGATGAAAGTAGCCGAAATCCATGAAAAATTTGAAGTGCTCAACATTCAAGATTTTATCAAGAAACGACACATTAAATTTTTCGATTGTTTACAACACTGCCATAATCCACTCTTCTCCGACCTTCAACACCCACCACTACCCGTCCGATGGAAGCACTGCTGGACCGCCGAAGCCTGGAGAAAGATGGACCTCATAGAACCCAAGCCCCTGACGGGGACTGAACGACCCGCACCCAGCCGAAAGATAGAGGTCGATCTCCCGGCCGACTAAACCTGAGCAACATCGCCCCTCTACCTGCCCAGGGTAGGTCGAGCCCCTACACGGAGCCAAGAGGCCAGGCCTGACCCAACTTCAGACCCAAGGCCTAGGACCCCTAGGCTCCATCATCGGTAGACTCTCACTACCATCCCGAATCCACCCGCCTTTTTTAGGCCTTCCACACTCCTCAACCTTCACATACATTTTTCAAATGGGACTCCCCCTAGTGAAAGGCACCCATCATTCCAAATAATTTTTCTTTTATTATTTTTCCTACATCCTTTTATTATTTTTAGAGATTAAAAATAAAAACCCGACAAGTCATTCTAACTACGGCTCTATGGACTGGTACTTGTAGCTGCACTGATGTTTCAAGATTTGGCCTTCTCATTTATGAAAACCTCTCCATCTCGCTTTCCTAACCTCGCTATGTTTTAGTCCGGCCTTGTCAGACTCCACACTCTCTTAGTGGGAGTCTCTGCCTTCATCTCACTAAAACCAGCACCTCCTTGGAAGAGATTTCTTCCTTGCGGACGACAGTCACCTAAAGCCCAACGAACTTTACGTAGTAGTGTCTCCCATGGCAATTTAGTCTGCCTCTCTCCGGTTCACACTCGCCTTTGGGATTCGGACGGTTTTCGCCTATACCTCATCTCCTGAACATAGTGCACTATCGGGGGACATACCTATCAAATATGGAGTCAGATAGTATAGTAGTAAGACCCGTCATGAAGCCATTGTCCATATGTCATAGCCTAATCAATCCTCACTTCGTCACTAGGGCTAGGGTAACTAGGCACCCCCTCTTGACGACCCGACAGAGGGCAATCCTAATTTGCATTGCTTGGATTATTCTCGCAATCTGAAATGGACTACTCAGGGGGCGCTGGGTTCCACTTAGTGCTTTCAGAATGTCAACAAGACCTAGATAGTCCTAGACAGGTACTTCTTGGACGGTCACTGTATTATTTTCTGTGTTTATATAGACTGAGAGGCAGACAAATTGTCCACCCTGCAGTATTTGTTCTGATTTCCAATTAATTTGTTATTAACGTCTCCGCATTCGTTTTGAATAAATAACATATTAGAAATATAAAATCTATAAATTAAAACAAACCAGAGGTATTTAAAAAATCTATGTAATGAAAATCAATTTTTATTGCACAGAGTTATGCTAAATACATTTTTGTATTTATTATTTTATTTGGCTCATGCAGGAAAGTCACCAGTCACACTTTTATCAAAATTGAGATTTCACTAGTTTTCAAGCCTAGTAGATCCGGTACATCTATTCACGATAGTTTTAAATAAAGAAGAGCGTCTAACTAATCAGTGGTAGCTGTGCTGTGATTATGGTTCAAGAATAACGTCAACGGAAGAATCAACGTCAAAAATTGTAGAACTACAAAACAAGTGAGACAGTAACTTTTGCTAGTAGCCAAATCCCCAAAAGACGGTCGTGGCGCTCAGATGTTTACATGCTGTACCACCCGAAACACTTCTATTGGTAAGGGAACATATCGAATGTATTCCTAATCCTAATCCAAAACCCTTACCTTGGTACTGTCATAAATTATTTTGATGAAATACTTAACATACCAAATTTTTGGAATAATAAGCCTCCGGGTACTGGGGTTAGTAAAACCCATAGCACCAAAATGTGCTGAAAAAATGAAATGAAAATGAAAGGGAGAGTGAAAAGAGGAAAGAAAAATTAAAGAAAGCAAAAGTAGAGAGTAAAAAGAACAAAAAAAGAGCTGGCCGGAAGGTTTATTTAGTTTGGGCTTGGGTTTTAGCGCAAATAGGCTTGTGTCATGCCGGGTTTAAAACTTCCATCCAGCGTGCGGTTTACAAATTAAACCCGACTCTCCTTCTACCTCATCTACCTCTCGGCTCTGGAAGCAGTATATTCCACAGAGCCGAGGAAAATTAGACTTACTATAGAGTATACCGTTTTTTGTATACTAAGATAATGATGTACGCGACCGGTTCAAGATTAGTATTAATTAGTAAGATTAGTAGATTAATTAGTAGTAAATTTTTGAGGACGTTCTTTCTTTTGACAGCTATAGTTGCTGAGATAAGAGATATCTAGATAGCTTATGTTTAGTTACGATAGTTAAACGATAAATACTGACATGTTTAGATGTTTTACATCACATAGTGCACTGTCTGGACACACCTTCTAAGATCAATAAACAAATTCGAATTTAGCTGCCCGTCGACTAGGCCGCCAGCAAAGGTCAAAGGACACAGGTTTATTCATACTCGTACATCTCTTTCTCACGACCCCGTCGACGAGACCTCCCCCGGTGGGTGCCCCTGACAACATGCTCTACAACAACTCTTCTGCCTCGACGGAGGCTTTGTGCGATTACTCACATATGCCCTCAATTAGGGTGTATTGACCGCAACATATAAAAAATTCTATTTGTGCACTGTTCTTTGAATACGACATTAATGCCTACTTTGCGTGACCCAACATCTCACTTGTAAAGTATATTTGTGATTACTTTTGAATCTAATCTCGTGACTTCTTCTTGAAAAATGTCTATTATTACTCTATCCAACAGGCTTTCGAAGAATCAATTTCATTTTTATCAGATGATTCCAGACCATGTGCCAAAGAGGGCCACATCAGTTGATTAGGAAATTAAGTCAAGTAGATTCCATCTATCTTTTTGTCATCTTGAATTTATGTACATGTGTACTTGCGAATTTTTTGACAAATAAGTATTTTTTAAAATTAAGAATGTATTGTTATATTCCATTTAAATGGCTACTAATTTTCGGCGATTAGTTTTCGTTCACTTCTCTGGCTTATTCAATTAAAACTGAGAGGCTCTAAGCCGGTTATTCCGCCCTGACCGCGATAGTCGTTGATTCTGCCGTACTATAAGTTCGTGGAGAGAACGTCCCGATCAAAGGAATGACTGAGAAATATGCATATCAGATAAACCGTGTTCATAATTGCCATCCGATTTATACTAAGTGAAGTTTGAAGAAAGTTACTTATATCGTCCGTTGAATCTTCAATAATTCAATATGCCTAAAGATATGCTGCTGTCACGTAATTTAAACGTAATAGTACAATCAAGTAATGATAAACAGATAGAGTGGATGAACCAAACATGTGGACCAACGCTCACGTTAAAAAATAATTTTTAAAATATATTGTAAATGTATTATACAAACTATAGTCGCGTAAAGTGAATCCTTTAAAAAGGAACAGTACTCAAAGCTATGTTTAAGGCAATGCTCATTAATTAAGGACAGACGTAAGAAAAGATTGGACGAAAGGTTATAAGGTAGGACTTAGAGATATTTAAAAATATCTAAAAGCTATTATATATAAGATTATTTTAGGGTAAAATTATAACCCCTTATATTAACATCTATAACTCTCAATGTGGAAGATTAAAATTTACTTATTAGCCCTGGAAACAGCTTTGGAGTTTAAAATTGGAATGAATTCTTCTTTCGGAACTTAATTCTAGCTAGGGTGGGAAAAAAGGTATTTTCATTTAGCAATGAGACCCGATGCGTGGAATTTTTATACATGACCAATATAATATCAGGTAAATATATATGTTGCTTCTTGGTATATACTGTTTTTCCAAGACCCTTGTAGACACACTTTGTTTTTTAGATCGGCATATTTCTGAAAAACACTTAAATACTCGACTTGACCAGTGCCAGTCCAAAACAAGAATTTAATAAGAGCAACCTTTGAAATAACGAATGCAATTGATAATACCCAGTATTGTATAAAATAGCTTAACACCTATAACTAAGCTGAAATTAACAAACGCCTAAGGAATAATGAGGGAATGGAAAGAGACAAGGGTCCCCTGCATTGCATGGTAGCATTTTATCCCCATTCGGGCCAGCTTTTCTAAACAGCGTAGTAAGGTGGAACTGCTGAGGGTACATTTTTTATACAAGTCATAAAACAAGCTTTACAGTGCCTGCATTATCTTTTCCACTTTATACCTTTCCATTTTCTTTGTCTTCCCTGAAGCGTTTGTTTTTTTCGTCCTACACTTCTCTACTTACGTTAGAAACGTAAGGACCTCCTAAGGATTTATTTCAGTCCTTTCTAGCAGTGTTGTTGTCTCTAGTAGAATGACAAAGTTGCAATGTGAAATAATGAAAAACAGACAAACCCTTTCTGCCGAATGAAAAATTGTTTCTTTGAAAAAAATATAGTAATTGTTATTCATATAACTTCGTGCCGTCATGCTAAATACAGAACGAACCTGACGATGTGATGCAAAATGATTATTCGTGGAGAAAAAAGAAATCCCACCCGAAGGTGGATAGGAAACGTATTGACGCAGCTGGGTTAAGGCCCTCCTGATTATCTTTCAGACTCGTTTATACCAAGGATAGCCGAATATCATGCCGATTAGTACTAAATATATGAAACAAATTAATAATTAATAGCTATATATAGTTGTAGCACCCGCTAACTATATATGTAAATTACCCTACACTCTGGTTCATAATGTATTATAATAGAAAATGCAAATCTGTGTAAACTTCTTGTAATAAATCATAGAGAGGTCAGAAGTCGTAAACAAGAAACTCAGAGGGCCATAAAACCTAGGGCAAGCACATCTGCCACTTAGAATAGACTTTGAGTCACTTCCCGTGGTCATAAAAGCATGCTAGGAACCCTTTTGGACCCATGGGATAATAAAACAGACCACCTATAGGCGGTCAAATAACCCAAGTGGGTGAGGCCCTAGTAGCGATAAAAAACACACCCTTTTACCCCAACGGTCATAAAACTAAAAGGAAATGGTCACCTGTGTATCGTAAAACATACCCCTGGCAGACAGACCCAGCCTTCCACGAGGGAGGGGGTTACCATATTTATATCAGTAAATTTCGCCCTGAAAAGACACTCTGTTTCCTAGTCTCCTGAGCCACACTACTTGTAACTTGACACCAGGGGCACTTGGCCCCTGGTAGGCCCACTCTTCACTCTTTTCTAGTCTCTACATACAGATAGCCGCTATCACTCGTCGCGATACGCCTACTCCGCCTTCCACTATTCTACTCTCGTTATGCCGCACCTCTACGACGGCACTTTGCCACACAGCCTATAGCAGACCTCTGACGACTTGTACTTATTACGCTGCCGATCTCTCGCCCGAACTCTGAAAACTGGTCTTATTCTTTATGAACCTCTGAACCTCATCCTGAACACAGTGTCTTGTCGAGACACATTCCTATCAATAAATGGAGTCAGATATTAAATGCCGACATGGAACAATGGTCCATGTTATAAACTACATCAATCCGCACTTGTCACCAGGGCTAGAGTGATCAGGCACTCCCCTAGTGACGCCCCCGACAATTGGTGACCCCGACGTGATCAAGAGGTTTTCCCGACAATTGGTGACCCTCGACGTGCACAAGAAGCTTTCCTGACAATTGGTAACCCGACGTGATCGAGAAGCTCAACATGATCAAGACACCGTGACATTTGGTGAACTTGATGTGAACGAAAAATCCGACAACTGGTGAACCCGCCGCGAGAAACCGCCGTGATCTCAGAAGAAACCTTTTCTTACGATGGCCAACTCACCAGCTCTGTCCGACGAAGCATGCTGTACAACCGTACACGCCAACTCTCGGACGTGACGCGAAAATCAACTCAAGACGAATCGACACCTGACCGAACAACCCTGCGAACGAGTTCATCCGGATGGGCGCTACAACTGGGGGAGCCGGAAACGCGCCTGCCGCAGCCACATCGCTACCCCGGGTCTACAAGCCATCACTATACATCTGAACGAGAAGTTGGAACGCGACGGTAAATATAAAGTAAACTCACTGATTAAATATAAATTAATTTTTTTCTCTGATTGTAGGTTTTTTCGAAAGATCAGGGCAATAGTATTTATGCAACTAAAGATCGAGACCTTAAGAATCGAAACCAGCTTTCTCTATTTTCAGAAATTTCACAGGAGAAACAAAAAACAACCCTTTGGGTACAAATATTTTTGGCGCTGTTAGAAAGAACCAAAGCCCATAATTGTCATAAGATATTTTTTCATTGTAAACAATATTTTCTTTTTTATGTTAATTGGGGTTAGTGTTTTGTCTCTCCAGTAAAATTTCCGATAATGGATATAGCGGGATTTGATTGTAAAGCACCCAATTATTAAATTAAAAAGCCACTTGTTTGTAACTGATCGGGGAGTATCCCAGTTGACTGTGGACAGTTCATTGCATCGCGAGGAAGCATAAAACGTACAAAACAGAAAAAAAAAAACCTGAAGAGAAAGTACATTCATCAAGGAAGAACAACCTATTCTTTGACTGTCGGGTGATCCTCGGTCAATGTGCTGAAATAACAACGAAAATAGGCCATGATAATAGACCATTAGGAAACAATATTAAAATAAACTCGGACCAATACGATAACCGGATCATTATGATCAAACAATACGAAAGGTAAGAACCAGGACAGAAAGTCAGAGGATTTACTTTGAAACAGACACGGGGCAATAGTAGTTGTGTGTACCTATAACGACATTCAATTTAAAATGTTCATTTCACTCCACTTCAGATTATATTTAAAGTTAAAATAAATTAATAAATCATCTGTCCCTTTTCATTATAGAAAAGGGTACGGAACCATCGGGTGGGCGTACAAACGACCCAATCCTCCTAACTAGGCTGCTGTTACGTAAATATTTTTGGTAAGATGTAAGAACCGAAAATATGTAAAAAGAAATTGAATGTGAACAAAGTTGGTTTGTGTTCATCAAAAGAGCCAATTATTTTTTCAAGTATTATTAGCTTTTCTGATTGTTTCCCTTTTGATGCTCCGATGATGCTAAAAACAAGAGCAACCACGTTACAAATATTGAATGATAATTAATAACTTAGTAATTAGAAAATAAAGAAGGCTCTACAAAACAAATCATGACACCTTGGTTAATAATATCTATCATGCGTTAGGGCTTAGATGGAATATATTTACAAAAAGTCGTCAATCTGGTGATTGTAATATTTTCGCCGTCCCAATTTCATACAGAGGGTTAATATTATCCGAGGAAATTTCAAAGCACCTGGTAAATGCTATAGATGAAATATAATACATATAAAAAAATAAGAATAATTAATTTTCGCTGCCGTATCCAGAGCCTTCAATTGTTTAATACACAGCATTCAATTTGAATAATTTTTAATTTATTTATAAGCACTATGTTTATATGAACTAACGTTATAGACTAACTTACAAGTGAAAGCTTTTTCAAGCATTTCTCATTAATGGCAGATCAATGGTGTTACACAATAGGTTAGATCATTTAACGCTGATGGAAGACATCTGCAGGCTGGAGGTTCCCATCTTACCCAGTACGCCTATTTTATTTATTTATACAAAACTAGGTTGGAGGCAGGTTGTCGCTGTGTTATTATTTTGTATTTTAACGTGACTAACCATACGTTCTGATTTATGTTAGATAGCAATAATTTGCCAACTAGTCCGCTTTTTCTGCAGCTTACCACCGACATGCAATGCGTAATTGCTAGCAATTAATGGCATTTGTTGATATACATCGTTAAAGCCATTCTTATATATTGCTCTTGCAAGGTCCTTTTCACATTATTCAAAATATAATATGTAGAAATAAGCATTTATCTGGGGTATACTTGTGGCATGTTTGCATGTGATATGATTCTCGTGTTGGGGTTGTAGTGTAGCAGCCGTTGTAGGCCAATTTCGATACGGTGCAATGGTCGAAGTTCGTGAACATCCGGTACTCAGAAGAAAAATTGTGCTCGAACACGCTATTCCTTTTGAAAAATGAGAATCTGAATGAAATACCGAAGGAAGGGTATTTATCCTCCTGGTAAAGGTATGTGAAAGTTGAGTATTACCCAGACACAACTTTTACTTATCTACTTCCGAGACTGTTCATATTCTTTGATTATGTTATGCGTTGGTTGTGAAATTTAAGACTCTCTCCTCAATTTTTTTTTTTTAATTTGGCCATAGGATTTCGACTGTCAAAAATCATACTCAGCGCAAAGGCTAACGACGCCATGATAAGCATAATTAAACGAGAAAGATATCACTAAATCGTTTATTTATTGTAAAATGGTTAAAATTGCTATTGATTTTAAAACACATAAATGATACAAATTATTGAAAATGAACAGAAATAATAAATTTAATACATGATGATTGATGTACAACATTAAAAAATCAATTATTCTAATGATATTCTCACTTAATAATCCATTATTTAAAATATATAATATAAGAATAGATAAAATGTGATTGTTTGAAGAGAGTTTTAAATTCCATAAACTTCAGCGATCATTTTGGCCCAGTTCAGGAGGATAAAGACGGTTCTTATCCAACTAAACTTGCTCACGGGGGATTTCCTCAAGTCTGTGAGGTGGGCTACAGGGCTGGGCGTATCGTCACCTGTGCTGCGCGTATTCAACGCACCTTTACTTCATTTCTCTATTTACATTAATCTTGTGTACTAACTCAATCTCTATTTACATTAATCTTGTGTACTAACTCAATCTATATTTACATTAATCTTGTGTACTAACTCAATCTATATTTACATTAATCTTGTGTACTAACTCAATCTATATACAAAAAGCTTATTACTATTATTCTATAGCTATTCACAATTTTCATAAGAGCTACTTAATATTTATATTTACAAAGGGGTGTGCATCCTCGTCTCTCTAAAACTAAATACACAACTACTCTTATAACCTATCTACATACTTCTAACCTTTGAATAAAAAACCTTTGATATTTTCGCTCTCCCAATTTCATACAGAGGGTTAATATTATCCGAGGAAATTTCAAAGCAGCCGGTAAATGCTATGTAATATTTTATAATACATATAAAAAATAATAATAATTAATTTTCGCAGCCGTATCCAGAGCCTTCAATTGTTTAATACACCACATTCAATTTGAATAATTTTTAATTTAATTATAAACACTATATTTATATGAACTAACGTAATAGACTAACTAACAAGTCAAACCGCCTTTTCAAGTATTTTTCTTTTCTCTGTTTTACGCTTAAAGGCAGATCAATGGTGTTACACAATATCAATTAGGTTAGACCATTTAACGCTGATTAGCAATAATTTGCCAACAAATCTGCTTTTTCTGCAGCTACTGAGATTGTGAATTTATAATATTACTACATATAGCTTTCATTGTAATAAAAAGTTTGTGTTGATAATTGAATTAACTTTAACTTTTATTAATGATTTTTATGTTTGATTATTCCAGAATCTAGTTTTAGTTATCATTATTCTGTCTTGTATCATTAAGGCATTGGGATATACATAAGATTTATTGAATATCGTACAGTTTAATGTTATACTAACTGCACCTTATGGTTTCTGATTCAGCATAAGAGTTTGATATAACCACCACCATGTATTTAAATTGACTATTGAGTTCTTACTTTGATTCTATTGGTGGAATCTGGTTCCAAATCAAAAAAACACAGAATAAACTTATAAACTACCCAATTTATAAGGAAAAAAACTCAGAGTTTCAGATTCCGGCCTGATAAATTATTCTCTAAGATTTATACTGGGGATCCCCAGGGACTATCGCATTTCACAGCACTAAGCAAAGTTGTGATGGCTGTACCCTTCAGCTCGTCAACTACCCTCCTATATATTTCCATAGTAACTAAAAAGACCCCTAAATATTGCTAACATCAGTGCATGGTACTGATGTATTTCCGTTGTTATCGAAGGTAGAGGAATGGGTTTTTATCCACGGCCTCTGCCCAGCCTCCGTGCCCTAATAATAAAAAATCTCTACATGGCACGTGGCCCTGGTGTGCCGCCGGTATCTTGGTCTACTTCTGGGGGCCTCCGGTTTTCGGCACTCGTAGGCTTAATACAAGACTTCGTATACCAAGACCACAAGATGTTGATGACCTTTATGTTATTATTTTTTTTGGTTTACGCCAATATACAGAAAAAAACAATCAGCTGTCAAATTTTGAAGCACTGGATCCTACCCATCCGACCTGAATTAACCCTCTCATAGAATGATTCTTATGATTACTATTTTCTAATCGGCGACACGAACTTTTCAAACTGCATTCACTCCATCACTCCCAATTTTGAAAGAAGACTTAATCACTTCTTTCTATGTCCCTTCGACCCGACAATTCATATCCTCAATGTTTCGTTGTTATTCATCTTCTTCTAAGCTTAATCCACTTATGCTTTAAATTATAATTCTCTATTAAATTAACATCTATATTTCATTTTCTGCTAATGTATTACTATTGTTTATGAACATTCTACTCATCAATAGCATTTGTATGATCGTGGCGATAGTTTTAACTCATGTTATATGGAAAAGGCGTACAGGAGGCTAAATATTTACATTTTATGTTATTATTTTTTTTCGCCAGTAGCATAGGAACAAAGTGATTACATTTCAATTAAACATAGTTTCATTTGATAGAATTTTTACTGGATTATTTAATAAAAATACGACGGTTGAATTAACTTTGATCAGTATAACAAATAACCGTAACCTATTCAATTAAATTATGTCAAAACCCTTATTATGTGATTCCCAGTACATTTCCCGATTTTCGTTGGGTTGTACAATCTACCAATGATTTTTATTTTCCAATTCCAAGCAGAATAGTAAATAGGATCTAGAGAATCAACGTGGTTTTAATTTGATACAAGGAAGCCTGTATCAATGTTGTATCGATGAAATTGCATACGAGATACATCTTCCATTATGCATATTCGTATCCTGTTTCAGGAATTAAAATGGAGTCCCCCTCATCGGGCCAGGGTGATTTGCATTGTAAATCAGCGGGAGAACCTTGGCGGAGGGAGGACAGTGAGAAATGAGAAGAGATAAGAGATGAAAATGGCGGTCATCCGTTGTGACCATGAGAATTAGCAGGCCCTGTATCTAGCAGCATCCATTATATAAATCGCTTCAGGGACCATTTACAACATAGATTACATATTTATATATATGTATATTGTAGTGATATTACGGGCTCATTAAATATAACGAGTAGATAAGAAAGACTTACGTAATTATTAGGATACGTAATAATTCATTTTAATAAATAAAAATGGTCACCAAATGGCGGGGAGTTTTGAGTGAGAACTCGAAAAAATGTGAATAACAGAAAATAGTAATTTTTCAGTAGATAACCTGCGCTAAACGAGCAGTAGTCGTTGACGTCACGGTGCACGTTACTCCCCCCGCCCTTCTAGGACGTATTCCCCAGAAAAGTAAAATTCAGACAAAACAATATTTTTTTAACTTATGCCTAATGATTTATGGATAACCGATGTTTTAAGAGCACCAAAGCTACCCTACAGTTGGAAATAATCCTGTTCCAAGCAAATGTTGTTTTAAAGGACATGCTCAAGTTCAAAAAATTCTTGGAAAGTGACCAATTAAAAAAGTGTGCGAAAAACGTATCCAGACCTGCCGTAGACATTCAAATCGTGAACCGTTCATCTTATGTGTGTGAAACAGTGCATTCTCAAAACGCAGAGCTCGACTCACAATCGACTACATTAACAGCTTGATGGGAATCAGCCTGCGTAACATGACCCCAGGTTGGTTTTTATCAAAATAAAACATACCGATTTTTCACATTGAACGTTATCCACAACTCTTGTGAGCAGTATTTTTTAATGTATATGTACTTTTTATTGATGTTATTGTATTCTAAAAATCATTATAAGAACTATTGATTTGGTATTTAGCACTTCATTTCTCTGACATCCATTGCGTTTTGAACTAACATAACAAGTGATTTCAAAGAAATGTTTTATTAAGCAAAGCAGGTAGCATAGTATAGTAGGTAAGGTAGTTAGATGGTAGCCTGGTAGAGGGGTGTAGGGAGTTGAGGTGGGGAGGCTTAAATGTTCTGGACCGTGAAATTTCGAGGACGTTTTGAAACTGATCGCGGGGAAATATAATTTGTGTCATAATGGTGTCATGGTAAGGTATAATTGGTGTGTGAAATATATACATATAATAAAAAAAACATTGAGACCAGTGCTCTATAAGATACTTTAAATCTTTAGATGGTTTTACTTCTGTCATCGTAGTAGGGAGGTTCCGTGGTGTAGTGGTTATCACATCTGCTTTACACGCAGAAGGTCGCCAGTTCGATCCTGGCCGGAATCATATTTTTTTTATACTTTATTTTTTACATGCATAAAATATAAAATACATTAATTTAATTTTAAAGATAAAATAGAATCGATGTGACTTAAATTAAAATGTATAAATTAGTTAAATTGGAAGTTATTAAAATCAATTTAATTGAGAAATAATTAATTATTCAAAGAACATTCATTCATTTTGGAACATTTGGGTGTACAAAACCCCCATGTAGCGTGTTTTCAATCAGGACGTTAAGCTCTTTAGTCTGAAACTCTACTGAATAAGACATTTTTAAAAGCTTACGCTGATGACAGCACTTGTCTTGTGATTCAACTACCGTTCTGAAAACTAGAAACTATCATAAAACGTGAAAATCTTTCTTTAAAAATTAAAAAATAACGCGGTAAATCTCAAAAACCGAAAATGTGATGAAAATTTGCCTTCAGGCACATAAACTTGCGCTAAATACTACTCCAAAGCGCTGCGACATAATATGTCGATATATATGGAAGTATTATTACTATAATATGCCATTAAGTATGATGAGGCACGAATATGGAACTGTATATTCTCATGACCGTTTGTTTTAGCTGTGCGATGTAGGTTAGGCCACTGTGTTTTATGTAATGCACAATGTAGCTAGACATCAGCCTATCAGTTATATTTCTTAGAGTTTTCAAAACAATCTTGCTTTTCTTCAGAAATCAACTATGTCCTGAATATAGGAAAGTGAAGTAACAGGCGACAACTAATATTATATGCTTTTTTTTTTTAATTTTTGATAAGTTCTCCTGATCCCTCACTTCACCATTGCGTCCACTCGGTGAAGAAAACTGGCTACTGCTCGGGATAGCAAATACCCTCCTTTTGCCAAAGCCCTTGAAGACAGAGAAAGAAAATGAACAGGAGATGGAGGGTCCGGACTAATCCGACAAATGATTGTTGTTGAGAAGTTTCCATAGGTTTTTCTTTCTCGTCACGTGTTCCACAGTTTTGTTCGAAAATGGAGACAGTTTTTCAAACAGGCGCACATAAGGGAGATAAGTTGGCCGATTGGGTGAAAAAGGCATTTCTTTCAGCTCATACCTGACTGGGATGTTTGTTTAACTGCAATTTAAATATAATATTAAACAAAAATAACGTAAATAGAATTACATGGTATATAATGGTTTAGTAGTAGCTAGTTTTTCACTCTTGGATTCAGCTCATTTTTTCAACATAGCTTTACTCAGGAGCTGAGATAATAATAAAACTATTTTTTTTCAAGAATGTGGATAACCTTAACACTAGGTCGTTGCCCTCAATAAACACCAGGCCTAATCATAATCCTACACCATAGTTAATGCAATGGGTGGTTACCAAAGATTATCTCCTAACAAACTAAAACATGCAGATAAGACATAGCGTCATGGGCCTAGGAGTTAAATGAGTTCTAAATTTTCTGTTTTCTGTTATAACATATGTACACCTCTCTCTCTCTCTCTAGTTTACCCAAGATTTATTTTATACTGATAAATGAGCTTTCAGTGGCTACACCACTATTTTTAAGTATCTTGTAATTAAACTGATAGACTAAATAATAATGACTCCTACTTCATAATTTCTTAAGCAACATATTTGACTGGATAAGAATAGGAGAACTTTTTTAAGCTTTTCTTTTTCATTTCCTGTTCTATCAATTTACTTATATGATATCTGAATATAGCGGTGTATCTGCCGAAACTGCTTGTATCACAAAATAACTTGTGGGTAGCCCAGAGTAATAACACGTGTTATTATTACGAATAGAGCACAATCAACCTACTAACATAAAATGTCTTCTGCAAAGACGACATTAAATTTAAATAAAAGATCAAACATAATATAATTTTATTGACGATTACCTTATATCATCGACTAAATGTTTTTGAAAGCTTTAAGAAAATAGTGAATAATGTTTTATGAAGAGACACTTTTCTGCAGACAATTTAGAGGACATTTTATACAGATCAAATAAATAATATCTCAACTTAGTCAATTGGGTTTACGTTTATATCTACTAGTCAATAAAAAGTTTACATTTAAAAAGTAACTTTAAAAGTAGTATTGAAAGCAGAATTGAGCATAAAAATGCTATACCACCGAATACCTCTCAGTGCAATGACCCATGGAGCCACACCTAAAGACTGCATGTTGTTTCAGCAGGATTCAATGAGTTATTTTTGTTTAATGTTTTAACTAAGAAGTATTTTTGGTAAGAAATACGGAGTAATATTTTCCTAACGATTAGTTAATTGTTCGAGTAACTGTGGATGATTAAGTATGTGTACACTGATATTGTTTCTTATCATTCTACGTCATTCATTTCGATTACTAAAGATTTTAGTACTGGTTAGTGACCACACTTTGCCCAACTGGGCCTGTCTGTCTGGAGGGAGTCCGGTCTGTATCCAGGGCAGCTCCCCTGGGATAGCCTCCGCAGACGGCTAACCAATCCGATTACTTTCTCTTCCGCCTCCACAGCACATTAACTCAATATCTCAGCTCTTCTTTGGCCCCCTTCCTTCGCTCCCGAGTGTCTTATCCAATGGCACAATGTTCAGATTTTGGAGTGTATTCATGATATAAAACAACGTACGACTTACAATGTTTTCCATAAAAATTTCAATTTATTACATCCTACCCGTATAAAACAAAAAAATACGGATCAATAAATAGATGATTAATAATTAAAAACTTATGCAGGAACAGGAAATTGTAAATTGTAAATAGATTCACCTAAGGATCTATAATTCTATATAATTATCTAGAAATTTATAGGGGCTATGAAGGGGGAAAAAAAAAAACTTATGCATTGAAAAACATTGAATGTTGCATAGATAGGCATCTCCATTTCTCTACTCATTTTAGTTTAGTTAAATTCCTTTATTGTGCTATAATTACAATCTGCCTTTTATAAGGCAATAAGTAATTAAGATAAATGCTCTCATTCATACCATATTTACAGTTCATCATTCACTCGCTCATTCATACAATATTTACAGACAGCCCAGAGACCCCCCCAAATCCACCGCGAAGAGAAAGTGGAGTCTTGGGAAGTCCCCCACGCTCCTCCGTCAGCCGCGTCACCGGATACTAGCCAGTGGAGGCTGACCAAGAGCGCGAGAGCCACAGACGCTCAGGACATGATTGGAGAAACTGGCCATTGCCAGGACTCCCACTGTCACGCGTTTATAGCAGGTCACGAGGCCACTGCCGTTTCAGTCTCCGAGGAGGATTATAGGGATGAGTGGCGCAGTGGACTCTAATGACTGTGCTACAGGATTAGGGTGGTTGGAAAGGCTACTGTGGAATTTCATAAACTTGGAAGGGATGAGTTCTAGAATGTAGGGTATGTTAAGGTCGTTATGAAGGGTTTTGTTGCTGACATAATAAGGGGCATTTACTATTGTTCTCAGGACTTTTGATTGAAATGATTGGATACGCTTGATGTTCGACTTTTTTGCTGTCCCCCATAGCTCTATTCCGTATGTCCAGATTGGTTTAAGTATAACTTTGTAGATTAGTAGTTTATTTTCTATTGAGAGATGGGATGTCCTTTGAAGTAGTCTGTACAGTTGTCCAAAGCGTCTGTTTAGTTCTTGTCTTTTTAGTCTCGTATGTGGGTTCCAGGTCAGTCGTTTGTCAAGATGGAAGCCTAAGTACCGTACTGTCTCGGATACAGGGAGAGGAATAGAATTAATATAAACTAGTGGACAAGACTTGCGACAAAGGGTGAAGGAAATGTGGGAGCATTTTGCTTTATTAACTTTGATCCGCCATTGATTGCACCAATACTCGATCTCGTCAAGGTGTTTTTGAAGGTTATGGGATGCTATGTCCGGGGTCTGGGTGGGATGACAAGACTGCAGTGTCATCTGCAAATGTGGCCAAGAAGGTATTGGGAGTAGAGGGGACATCAGCGGTGTATAGGTTATAGAGGATGGGGCCCAGGACACTGCCCTGTGGAACTCCTGCACTTATGGGGTAGTATTTGGACTATTCTAAACCACAGCGGACTTGGAAGAAGCGGTTTGAAAGGTAGGACTGTAGGATTAGGAAAAGGGTCTGTGGTAAATATCTTTTGAGCTTGTAGAGCAAACCTGCGTGCCAAACCCTGTCAAAAGCTTCAGCTGTATCGAGAAAGGCAGCAGTGCAATACTGTTTGGTTTCAAGGGCTGAGGAGATGTGATCAACAACGCGAAGGCCTTGTTAAGCAGTGGAATGTCGTTGGCGGAAACCAAACTGGTGTGTGGGAAAAAGGTTTTTGGATTCAACAATTGGAAATAGACGTTTTAGTAGGAGTTTCTTAAATATTTTTGAGAGGATAGGGAGTAGGCTAATTGGACGGTAAGATGAGGCTTCATTGGGTGGTTTACCTGGTTTGGCGAATGTTTCCATCGGTGGTTTACCATGGTTTGGGCGAATAATGGAATGTTTCCAGAGGAGAGGAAAGTGCATCGTTCGGATAATGCAATTATATATATAGTTTAAAAAGATTATGGCTTTAGGAGGAAGCTGTTTGAGAATTTGAGGAGTAAGGAGATCATATCCAGGGGATTTTTGGTAAGGTAAGTTTTTCAGATGATATTTGACCTCAGAGGGATTAACGGCTTTTGGTGGAAGAGAGAGAGGAATAGGTGAAGTGAGGAAATCTTCCACAGTTGTGCTGTGAGTATGGCTTTGATGAGAAAGGTGAGGTGTGAAAGTATGTGTAAGATGCAGAGCAAATTCCTCCGACCTATCCCCATCCGAAGCCGCCCAGGACCCATCATCACGACGGAGTGGATGTGAAACAGGATGATACTTTAGGATTTTTTTGGTTACATCCCACAAGGAGTTATCCCTGGTAGACAGAGAGGAGAGGTAGGAATTGAAATAATCGGAACGGAAGGATGCCAATCGCCGCTTTACCAATCGGCAGTACTGATTGTACGAGCGGCAATCACCAGGATGCCGGGATCTTTGCCACACTGTTCTGGAGCGGCGTTTGGATTGGATTAGGTCTTTGAGATGCTGAGGTAAACGATTATGATTATGGATTTTTGGGTGACGATGGGGTGACGATGCCTCCCAAGCCGACCTCTGGACCAGAGTAGTGAAAGAATGCACTGCATCGTCTAGGTCTTGGGATGTTTTCAGGGACAATTTGAGGTTTACGGACTCTGTAAGAAGCTGGCGGAAGTGGTCCCAGTCAACTGGGCCCCTAATAAATGAAGGAGGAGGCAGTTTGTGAATTGGTCTTAGGGAAATGGTTAATAATAAAGGACTATGATCAGAGGAGAGGTCATCGAGGCGCGTGAGTGAATAGTTAAGTGTTCCTAAACTATTGTAAAAAAAGAAGTCAAGGAGATCAGGATTTCGGTTGAGATCAGATGACCAATAGGTGGCTGTGTCAGGAGTGATAGTGGAGCAATGTTTCCGTGTGAGTGCAGACAGCAAAGCACGTCCTCGTGTATTAGTGGATCTTGACCCCCAGTGTTGGTGCTTCGCATTAAAGTCCTCGCCCACAAGGAAACGATGTCCGATGGAGTCTAGAAAGGAGATGAATTGGGAGTCGGAAATGGATTTATTGGGAGGGCAGTACACTGATGCTAGTGTAAGGGGAAAAGTGAAGGTGGTGATTGACACTGCAGTGGATTGAAGGAAATCATGTGCTACCAGAGGAAATATGTGGTGGGATATGGAGTTATGGACAATGACAGCGGTACCTGCATGAGCTGTTCCATCTGGGTGATCAGTTCGATAAGTCTTGTACTGTCGAACAGTAAATGGTCGTTTACCCGTTAGTCTTGTTTCAGTAATGAGAGCTACGTCGATGTTTTTGTCGTGGAGTAATGCTGTCAGTTCGTTAGTGTGGGTGCGAACACCATTCGCATTCCAAAGGAGAATGGATAAAGAGTCGGAAGGATCCACTTATGGATTTTGTTTAACGGGGATAAGGTAGGAGACAAGAATTGTAAGAAGGGAAATGAGAGGGGTAATTAGGGTTCTGAACTCTGTAAGGAATGAGGTTAATAGGCTAGTGAGATCTGAAGAGCTTGGAGGTGAAGGAATATGCGAGATGTGTGGTTGAGGATGGGATTGAGCTTGAGGGTTAACGGAATGAATGGAATGCTGGGAACTTGCGGACTGGGAGTGGGCGGTGCCTGTGACTGCTCACTGTTGCGAACGGCATCGGCGAAAGAGACAAAAGGCCTCAAATTTCGACTCTAAGGCGGTTTCTTTTTTGGATGTACTGGCCTGTGGAGGTATCTCCTCCATGGAACTAGCTGCAGAGGAGGTCATTTGTACGTTCCTATTCGACCTTCTTGGTTTTCGCTTTACAGGCGACGGTGTTGGAGTTGGACCTAGTGACCTAGATCTTTTTTTCTTATTTTGAGACATTAGTTGTTGATAAAATCTCATTTTATCATAACAACGGTTTTTTTATTAGTAGAAAAGAAGTACGTAGCGCCGGTGGGATTCAAGCTCACAACTCCCAGTGGTGAGTCACGGGTCTTGGCTCTGAGCCACCAGACCAAATGGCTCAGAGAACTATCGTTAGTGAACGATCGGTGAACGTCTGGTAAGGCGTTCCAATATGGCCGACTACTCAATCCGATATCACTTATTACACTTCACTCTAAATATAATAAGCAATTTACTCACTCTTGAGGGCTCCCTCGTGGCCAGCTCCCTCAAGTTGCCTGCTGGAACAATTTTGTAACTGAACTATGGCCTATATAGGTAGTATATAGTGTTTGAATGACGAGCAAAGTTGAGAGGTGTTCTAGAAGGTAGCGCACCCGTAAAAACTGCTCATTTTAGTAATAAAATAGAAAAAGTACGACAAAGGTCTTACCGGCTATCGCACTTGCTAACTTCACCTAACCTGTCGCTTCGTCTCAAATTGATGATATATAAATGTGTCCTCCGGCCAGCTCTGCTGTACGGTGCCCCGCTATTTACCCACTTGACTGACAATACAGCCAAATGTCTCCAACACTTCCAGAATGGAATCATGCGAAACGTGGTCCGACATACCACTTTCGAGAGGTTGAAGAACGCTGACCTGCACCCGTAGCTTGGTGTGCCGTCGGTGGGTGAGTTCATCCACCGGAGACACAATATATATCATTATACTTGTTTATTCATTATATAATTTCTATAAAATAACAAAAACTGTATATAATGTAGTGATGCTACAGGAAATACAAAATAAATTGTAAATAGATTCACCTGATGATCTATAATTCTATATAATTATCTGGAATTTTAAAGGGGCTATGGAGAAAAAAAAAACAATTTATGCAGCCTTCAGTGGACTCTCACCACTGGACCGCAACATTTCCTCCTCTACCGAGGCTTCCCACACTAGTAAAAGGATCCACTCACCCCAAATAAATTCCCTTTATTTTCGTTTATCTATAATCTTAAAAATTTGAGAGGAAAAAAAACAACAAAAAAACAAAATCAACTTATGCTACTTTAAATCAATGACAAAAAAATTACGAAGTTTTGTCATTTTTTTTAAGGGGATTGGGGGAAAAAACAAAAAAAAAATTTACGTCTCACGTTTTTGAAGGTTCAGTCAGGTCGTTTGCCGGGTTTGGCGAATAGGACTATAATGGAATGTTTCCAGAGGAGAGGAAAATGCGTCGTTCGGATAATGCAATTAATTATAAACGTAGGTTAGGAATATTATGGCTTTAGGAGGAGAAGCAAAGAGGAAGAGTTGTTGGAGGATTCAAGGAGTAAGGAGATCATATCCTGGAGATTTTTTTGGTAAGGTAATTTTTTCAGAAGAGATTTGACCTCTGAAGGGTTAACGGCTTTTGGTGGAAGTGAGAGAGGGATAGGTGAAGAGAGGAAATCTTTAACAGTTGAGCGATGAGTATTGTTTTGGGGAGTAAAGGACATCCTTTGATTACATGAGGCAACGTTTATAGTTCAAGTGCTGCTTCTGGTGTCAAAACATTATCACCACCTTGATTACAGAAATTTGCAGCCGTTATTTAATGAGGCTGATATTTTGTGAGCGCTGTGAGTAGCTTGGATAAACGTATAGTGTATTACGAAGCAAAGAATTTCCGAATGAATGCCTTTGACTACCTCAAACTCTGAAATCAAATTTGATTTCAACTATTAAAATCAACGGATATGACTGCAGAACAAGCAGGTTTGCAACAATCAGCGATATTCTGCCTTCCTCTATTATGTTAAGTAACCCACAGTTTAAGCTAGATTGGAGCAATTATAAGATAACTAGGTTTACATTACAAAGGTCTTAACATCATGCCAAGTTTTCTTTACCTACCATCGTTGTTTTATCTCCGATTGTATTTCCTCCCCAAGTAGAATTCCTCATTAAATTAATTAGACAAGCTGATCCACAAATTGCCATAATCTTTAATTCCTCAATAGCTTAACTTTGACACAATTGTTTCTAAGCCTTACAAATCAAGATAAATAATGCAATAAGTTTCAATTTAATTCAAGCACCGTAAGTACTATAGAAAGAGAAAATGGCCCGGAGATAAGTCCTCTGTGAGCGGTAGGATTGATTAATTCTTGTCCTTAGGCCTGCCTTATTCTTCCTAGCCCTTGCCGAATCCCCTCACCCCAAGGGTACATCTTCTTTAAAAATAAACGGGGCCCAATCCGATTGAATCGAACCCCTACTACCGGTTAGTACATCCTACAACATTAACCAATCGCCGCCCCTTGTTCTAACAGCTAACTTAAACTGAAAGGAAACTGGATTGCAATTCCCTAGTGAAAAGGCGGCTGTATTTGTTGAATGAATATACTAACAAATAGTTCGAAACTAAGAAATGTTGAAACTGAGCTATTTCAGTGCTCTTTGCTCGAAAGATGCCACGGGCATAGCAGTGGTTTAAAAAAAGTCAATAAGCCTTTGCGGGCATCTAGGAATGCTGTGGAGACAGTTCTACACCCCATGTGTTAGTATACATAAAGTGAACATGTACACAATAATATGTATTTGTTACGTAGATAACGAGGTCCGAACACGTGACCATATTTAGAATGTATTCCCAACATCAATGTATCCCACTCAGATCAAGAATTCAGTATCATCCAAATTAAAACGAAACAGATAAGTATAGACTGTTAAGGTCGATTTAAACCAAAAGTTCATTTTACAGAGTTTAAAATCGTTGGTTAATTCGATCTTGACCTAGATTGAACCCTAAAAGTTCACTCTGCGAAATTTGAAAAAGTGATGCTGAGTTTAAAGGAACTTGATAAAGAGGGTTGGGGAATATTAAAAGGGGCTAACTTACATAAAGCCACTATTAATGTCCAATACGGTTTAACGTATACAATAATCCATAAAAACGGTTTAAAAACCTTGAATTATTAATAGAAATTACCAATAATTTGTCTAATTGTCCCTACAGATTAAATTATTTAAGAAGTGACTGATAAAGCATAGTGCCAATATAAAAGTTCCCCTACTTTTCGTAAAATACCCAATATAAAAGCCACGTACCAACTACAGTCACAACCTTCAGTCTGACCTTTCTCATCCCTTGACGAATTAATATCTTTCGTACATCAATTCGATCAAATTTGTGTTCTCGTTAATCTAGCAGCCTCTGAGTCGCACGAGTTAGTGCTAATTATGGAACCTCAGGTTTGATTCCTGTTCATCCTAAAAAATTTTTTTTTTTTTTGAGGGCTTATATTTGGTTTGAACTCAGTCATCATGGAGGGAAAAAAGGCTTCAATGAAGAAATAGTGAATCCAGTATGAAAGTTCAAAACACTATTTGAGTTAAAGTTGTGGACACAATGTTAATGACTATTTATAATTATAGCTTATAGCTTTAACATAAACAATATAAAACTTGCAGACTGTTAATCAGGAGGTCCAGATCATCAATTTGATACCTTAATCAAAATTATAGAAAGTTTTTCTAATCTCAAGTTGGTTAATTAGCGACACAGTCTTGTTTTATGTGCATCACTACATTTTTCTTGTCTTCCCAATATTCGATGAGCAAGCATATAGAATTTAAGATCTTGAATAAGAGATGATTTGGATTTATGATTTTGAAAAACATTACCCTTCAAACCGAGTAATGGTGGCACCAAGGGGGGTAAATGGGTAGGGTAATGGAAAGACTAGAGAGGGAGACAGGTGCGGGGGTCTCCTGTACTCGTAGCGGAGGAATCAAGCAATAGTGCCCTACTCACTGCTTGTGAACTCCCAGTCTGACCTATCCCTACCAACGCCTACTGTCACCTCCAAGTGGTACCCCCTGGGGAGTCCGATGGACTCGCGGACGACAGAGGCGGGATCTCCCCATGAAATCCATGTGGAGATCTCCTTAACACCCAAGCCAAGTGTAGAGGAGCTCGAGCTGTGGCCGAATGGCAGGGGGTGTATAAAAATGCACTGTCTTTAATCGACCCCCTTGGGGCACCAGGCGCACCCCATTGTATTAAATGCCCTCTGCAGGGAGAGGGGGCAGTACCTGCAGAGTAACTTCCCCCGCTTTCGTGGGAACAAAATATGAGTACTACAACAACTAATAATGAAGACATGGAGGAGCTGGTCAGCTTGATCAGCGGAGAGGACTCAGCCCAGGGGCCTTCAATGGACCTTGGCGCTGAGGTAGTGGACGACGAAGCCTCTATGAGCTCGCTTGCGACGCTTGTAGAGGAGGTAAGCGGACTGGTAATGGAGCCAGAGAGCTTGGCGCCTGGTAGGGACGCTGCATCCAAGGATGCAGGCGAGACCTCCAAGCACAACACAGGCTGAATTCAGTGGAATTTACCCACATGTGGGAGCCTGTGTCATAATCTGCGACAACCAGGAGACCAAGGACTGGTTGTCGATTATAGTACCCAATTTTAACATCAGTGGGGATCTGGAGCTCCGTGTAGGAAAGGTGGAGGAGCTTCATAAAACCGTGAAGGTAGGAACCTTCATTACAGGAGAAATGCCTCTGGAAGAACATTTCATGAAGAGGATCAGGACCCAAAACTCTAGGGCACCTGATATTAGATTATGGAGACTCCTGGGCACCAAGGTGGAGAAGCATGGCTTCTTTGCGATCCTGTCTGCCCCAGAGACTAGCATGGAATACCTTGAGAAGCGGAAGCTTAAGCTGAACTATGGGTTCACTAAGGTCGCTCTCAGGGTATTGGATAAGAAGAAGCCGCCGAAAGTAGTACAGGAGAGGAAGCCGGCTGATAAGGTGGAGGAGGCAAGGAGCGATCCTGAGGCGGTGGAGTCGAAGGGGATCGCTACGACGAATTTGCCAACTCCTAAGGATGGCCCCAAGGCGATGACTATGGCGGCTGCGGGGGTTGGCCCCGTGGCGGGGGCTGGGGGGCGCGCTGGGTCTCGGCCCTCTGTGATGGGGAGGCCTGGGTTTGGCGCTGTCTCCCGGCGTCCGCCTCGGGGTGGCCCTCCGGGGGCCGGCGGGCACTGATCATGGTGGTGAGGCTGCTACAAATTAATCTGCACCACTGTATTGCAGCATGTGGTGTTCTGCAGCAGTATGTGAGAGGTAAGGATATTGATATTATTCTAATACAAGAACCTTACCTGTATAAGGGCAGGATGGGGGGGCTGGCGATGCGTGGGTATGAGATTATTTCTGTACCTGAGCGTGCCAGAGCCTGTATCCTGCATAAGAGTAGTCTTAAAATGCTGCCTCTATGGCAATATTGTTCTAGAGATTTAGCAGCAGCTCAAATGGCCCTCAACGAGGGAAATCAAGGTGGGAGGTTGACGATTGCATCGGTCTACCTCCCATATGAAGAAAGAGTCCCGACCGAGGCACTTAGTAAGCTAACGGAAGGGACTGGCTTAAGGGGCGAGCTTATAGCATCGCTTGATGCGAACGCTCACCATCAGCTCTGGGGGAGCAAGAACAACAACCAGAGAGGTGAGTGTTTAGTAGAGTACATAACTAGTAATGACCTAGACATTCTAAACAGAGGCAATATTGCCACTTTTAACAACAGAATCAGATCTGAGGTCATTGACATAACCCTTAGCACACGTGCTATAAGCCTAAGGGTTAAAGGCTGGCACGTCTCTGAAGAAGAGTCATGCTCAGATCATAGATACATTAGATTTGATCTAAGTGGTAACATCACGTCCGAAGCTGTGTATAGGAATCCCAAACTTACAAACTGGGAAACCTACTATACACAGCTTGAGGAGGAGGTCAAATGCTGTCCTAGAGTGGTGAGTAGCAACTGGCATTTGGAACATTTAAACTCAACATTGACTGAGGCAATGATTAAGTCATACACTGATAATAACACTGTATGTAATGTTAGATCCAACAGGAACTGTCCCTGGTGGAACAATGAACTTGGCAAGTTAAGAGCTCTTACACGTAAACTCTTTAACGCGGCCAAAAGATCAGGCAGATGGGACACTTATAAACGTGCACTCACTGATTATCACAAAGAAGTCAGAAAGGCTAAAAGAAGGGCGTGGAAGAAATTTTGTAGCGAAATAAACGATACAACTTCCATGTTTAGAGTAAATAGGATCTTATCCAAGCAGTCTGACAGGGGAGTATTGGGCTCCGTCAGGGTGGGAGGGGGCTATACAGATTCTGAGGAGGGAACCCTCGGTGCCCTGGCGCGCGCACATTTTCCTGGCTGCGGACTGATGGATACGATTAACAATGACCCTACCAACTGTGAACACACTAGTTGCAAGGGTAACTGGGCAGAAGCAAATAAAATTGTCAATTCTGCAAGAGTGGAGTGGGCAATTAATTATTTTGCTCCTTTCAAATCACCTGGTACTGATGGGATATTCCCAGCCTTGCTACAAAAAGGCCTACCAGTAATTAGGCCCCTTATACTTACCTTGTTAAGGGGAAGCTTGGCACTGAGCTATATTCCAGTAAGCTGGAGGATGGCAAAAGTGTGTTACATACCAAAACCCGGGAAAAAGTCCTATGACGAACCCAAGTCTTACAGACCAATATGTCTGACTTCATTTTTAATGAAGACCTTGGAAAAGGTCATAGACAGACATATTAGGGATGGAATACTGGTAGAACGACCGCTCCATAGCGCTCAATTCGCATACCAGGCAGGAAAATCCTGTGAAATTGCTCTCCACCACCTGGTTTCCAGGATAGAGAGATCCCTAGTTCATAAAGAAATAATGGCAGGCATCTTTGTTGATATAGAAGGTGCCTTTGATCGCACACCCTATAACACTATGGCATCAGCCTTAGAAAGAAAGGGGATTAGTTCCTTAGCCTCTAGCTGGATAAACACCATGCTAGAGAATAGGATTTTACAATCACAATTGGGACAAACCAAACTGTGGATGAAGCCAGTGGGAGGATGTCCACAGGGAGGGGTGTTATCTCCATTACTGTGGTGTTTGGTCGTTGACTCATTGTTAACAAACCTAAACTCTGCAGGGTTCTACGCACAGGGATATGCTGATGACATTGCTGTGCTCATAGGGGGCAAGTTCTCAGAAACCATTTCTGAGTTGCTTTCCGCATCGATGGATCTTTTGAGGGATTGGTGTGAAAAGAATGGTTTAGGAATCAATCCCCAGAAGATAAATCTCTGTATCTTCACTAACAAAAGAAATGCTATAGTTAGACCACCCTATATAGGGGGGACACAGGTAAGCATTTGTAGTGAGGTAAATCATCTAGGGGTTACTCTGGATAGAAAATTGGACTGGTCTAAACACATCAGGAATACTACTATGAAGGCACTTCGATGCCTCTATGCATGTAAAAGGGCTGTGGGTAGGACCTGGGGACTACAACCCAGAATGTTATTCTGGCTATATACCGCAGCAGTTAGACCAATGGTGCTCTATGCCTCTATGGTGTGGTGGCACAGAGGTAGTATTAGTAAAAATAAATTTTTGCTTGGCAAATTACAGAGGCTTTCATGTCTCATGATCACTGGTGCCATGAGTACAACTCCTACTGCTGCAATGGAAGTCTTATTGAACTTGAATCCACTGCACATAGAAGTAGAAGCGCAAGCCTTGAACGTGGCTTACAGACTTGCGAAATCAGGAACAAGATCCAAAGTCATGACTCGCATGGGGCATGGGAACTTGTTCAGAAGAATTGATGAGGACGAGGTGCTGTCAATGCACTCTGACCTACAAGTTAAGAAACACACAGACGTTTTGTACTGTGCGGAAAACACAAAGACCAAACCACATAAACTGTGTAATGGGATTAATTGCTACACAGACGGCTCACTAACAGAAAACGGATCAGGGGCCGGCATATGGAGGAAAGATAAACCAGAATCTGGGATTTCTATTCCTTTAGGTAGACACACCTCGGTCTTTCAGGCCGAAGTGATGGCGATCAATGTCTGTACCCAAACCTTAATTGGGGAGGGTGTAAGAAACAGACTGATCACAATTTTCACGGATAGCCAGGCAGCCATTGGCGCCCTGAGAAGCTATACGACCAGATCTTATTTGGTTGAGGAGTGTAAAAACAACTTAAACACACTCTCGCTAGCCAATAAGGTTAGAATCGACTGGGTGCCAGGACACACAGGCATCACAGGCAATGAGAAGGCAGATGGCCTTGCAAGGGTGGGCTCAGAACAGACACCTCTTGCACCTGAACCCATATGTGGTATCAGCCTCAGCTACGCTAAAAGGCGTATAAAATTAGCTTTAGAGGACAAGGCAAGACTTTCTTGGAGAGAAACTAAGAAACAGGAACACTCGAAACTGTTTCTTAATGGACCCTGTAAGAGAAGAAGCTCAGCACTTCTATCAATGGACAGGTGGACACTCAAAAGTGTGACAGGACTCTATACAGGTCACTGTCGGTTAAATAAACACCTCTTTAATTTGGGGATAGTGGGATCACCAATCTGCAGATTCTGCAAGAAAGAGGGAGAAACGGCACGTCATATAATATGTGACTGTGATAACTTAGCTAGAAGGCGATACCTTCACTTTGGTAGTGATCGCATTGTAGACCCCAAACTATGTGAACTGATCGATCCATTCAGTATCCTCAGATTTGCAAAGGCCGTGGGCCTGTCACATATATAGGACAGGGACATGGACGGCGCACAATAGGTCTCAGTGAGGCCGCGGTGCACAAATGCCGGAACAAATAATAATAATAATAATAATGGTGGCACCATTGCATTGACCGTGACAGAACCACGACGGCCTTTGAATCTTCATTATGTAATGTTGTTGTTTTCAAATTTTAAGGGATAGGAAGCTACCGAAACCAGCCTGTTATAGCTCCGAAAACCGTGTTCTAGGATCAACTAACTTCTGCTCTAGTACAGTCAATGGTGAAGAAGGACTAAAACTTGCAAAAAAGACTGATTCTCCATGAACGATCACCACTGCGGAAAAAAATGTTTACTTTACTTAGCATAAACACCTCAAAATATGACATTGATATGATGCTCAAAATATGATTTACAAGCATTTGAGTTTCACGGAGAATGATTAAGTGGTGAGAATGATTCCATTGCGATTTCATGACAGGATATGATTGCAAATATGTAACAAATCCTACGGAGCTGCTCAGATCCTGTGAAATAAATCCTTAAGAGAAATATGCTGCCTTGCCATCCATCACACTTAAAGTTTTATCCAGCCCTCCCAGCTCCCTGCTCCTTGGACCTGTGATTTATCACCTGGGCTAGCCTACCTCGTCTTTTCACGTCTTGTCACTCTTTCTAAGCATCCTGTCAGAGTTTCTATGCTCCACGTGCTTGCCTTTATTCACCATCCGGGTGTCATTTCAATGAAAACATAACCCATTCATAGAAAAAAAGTAATTTTCATCTACCCTTTAATGAATAAACATAGTTATTTTTCTCATGAATCTTATTTGGTATATTTTACAAGAATCATTTTCAGTCTGTTTCGCCCAAAGTATATCGATGGATCCATGACACAAGATTTCTGTGCAACATAGAATAAAGGGTGCTGAGATAAGGAATTATTTTCACCATTAAATGATGCGCAAAAGGAAAGGCAAATGAGAGGACATATTAATTTTTACATATGGTTAATGGTGGTTTTACATGACTTTGTCAAGACAAGCTTTTTTGTCTACTGCTCTCTGGCATATGACCCCAATTAAATTCTTTTTCCTCGAGACTCACAAACTAACACCCTTACAAAACTTTCCTTTCATCTTTTTATATGGTTTCACAATTTTCCCTTTCATCTTTTATACGTCACTTGTGTGTGAGAAAGTCAATTGTAAAGAATATTTCTTATACCTTTTGGATCTGCCCTGATTTTTTTTAACAAGGGCTTGGATCTGATGTTTTTATCTCCTAAAGTGTATATTGAAAAAAAAACAATATTTAGATTAAGCAAATAATTAATAATAATTGTAAAATTAAATACGACCATTAAAACATAAGTACTGACAAAAATTCGAATCTTAATAATAATTTAAATTTATTTGTTATTAGATATAACTAAATATTTCTGTATGTTTTCTAGTTTAATACGTCGCCTGTTCCCGTCCTGTAAACGGATGTTGGAGCTGAATGAGGGTTCAATGCCTACAGTCATTTTGAGGGAGTGCGAAAACAAGGCAATCTCGTTATGTGAAAAAATAACTTCCTTACGTAAAGGGACGGGCTTTCTCTTACGTACGGCTACATTTGTTTTAACAATGTCCCAGTCCAGAGGACACTTCTGTTGAGTAGCTCGTAATTTTTCGCACTCTGTGAAGTGTACAAAAGAAAATTGAACAATGGTATTTTTCCATTAACTTGGTAGGCTGTGTAAGGGGCGGGCGGGCGATTTGTCCTCTTCCAGTGTTTAACTTATCGCCATAAGTTATATATAATAAATTAACCGTAGCAGGTAAAAATAACAAGTAAGCCTCTATAAAAATGAATCCTCTTCCAAATCAAATGTCGGGTCGTCACTAGGGAGGTGCCTGATCACCCTAGCCCTGGTGACAAGTGCGGATTGTTCGAGTTTATAACATGGACCATCGTTCCATGACGGCGTTACTATCGGTCTCCATTTATGGTAGGTATGTGCCCGTAAAGGTCGCGAGAGACTCAGAGACGGATGAGGAGACTGACTAACTAACAGGGCCAGGGGCCCCTTCTTAAGTACCCTCTCTACTTCCGGCTAGGAGGCTGCGAGGATTGTTAATGTTTATGACTGTTTATGACTGCTAGCTGGTGACCCTTTCTCGTTTATGACTTAGTTGGCTTCCGTTTTTTATTGCTTAACACTTTTACAATGATTTACATTTGATTATAATACATTTAGTTCATGTTATTTTACTTTTGCTTACAATATATGTGCAATAGAGTATAGGGTGATTTAACTTATGTAGTTAGCGGTCGCTACATCAAATTTTCTGCATAGTAAAGTGATTTGTTGAGTCTCTGTTTTTAGATGAAATTACTGAATATTGTCCAATCTCTAATATTACAAGTGTTTTTATGATATTTTGTGATTTTTACGGTTAACAGATTTAAATTCTTTAGTTTAGCTATACAGTAAAAATAATTTATAAATTTATCAAATAAATCCAATGGAAAGACCCGTAATAGACATACTTTAGAGTGAAATTGTGAAAGATTTCCTATGCTCTGAAAGTATTTGAGATTTCAAATCTAGTTTTCATAATCAGGAAAAACTCTTTGAAATATTTGGCAAGTTTTAATCCCCAGATGTAATTGTAACACAGGCCCCAATTGATTATTCCGCTGAAGATGAAAGATTCAACAATGAACTAGGCCTTCTCCATCTCTCATCATTCCACGTGCCCAAGAGAGCAAATCTAGTAAGAACCAATTGGCTCATCCACTCTGTATAACTCTTATGTGGCAATAATGATTTTTTTATTTGAGTGTCATGGAAGAAGAATATTTATCAATTTATCATATATATATAGCTGATTATAGATATTATCCGGATGAGACAAATATAAAAACGTGGTCAGTAGACTAGACCACCGGGCCTATGGCTATAGAATTTGCAAGGTGCAAGCAGAGAAGAGGCCTCTGGGAAATGAGAAAATTTGCTAAAGACCCAGGGACTAATCAGATGAGTGAGACACTTAATTGGTTCAAAGCTCGTTGGGGCCCATTTAAAGCCCCCCCCTCCCAGTGCTGAATTATTGAGCGTGATAACAGCATTAATGTGCCTCAGGACGCCCCCTCCATTTCCACTGTTTGTCTTCTACTTCCAATAAAGGGAAAACTTTATTTTATATTCGATCCCCTGATAACGGAGGGAAAGAATTATAAATATAAGGCTGCTATACAATTGGGATGAGGAAGACGAAGAGGGTATAAATTGTTTAGTGTAGAAACATCACCTACTAAGAAATTCATTGAATTATTAAGTGTGAAAAGTTTTTTGGACTCTGATATGCCACTCTAAATATGAAGCCATCTCGTATTCATAATTTTTAACCGATTTAGTATATGTACGAGAGGTTTTTTAAGATAATATATATTGTATATACTTTCTGGCTCCTTTTTGTCTTCTGATCGTCGGTATGTCCAATGATTCTTTAGCCACAGTGCTATTAACTACATCGTACGAGACCAAGATACATTCTTCCGTTAAATTTACTTGTTTAAATCTATTTGTTTGAATGATGTCAATTTATAATTGAACGTTTGAACCAATACTAATTTATTTGACCTTTTGTATGCCCACAGTTTTTCCGGTTATCAACGTTCAACACCCACCGGCAAATACCCCAAAGCTAACTTAACGCTTGTCCTGAAAGTAAAAGGTTAATACATCTGTCGAGTCGTCACGGGGGGTGCCTAGTTACCCTAGCCCTAGTGACGAAGTGAGGGTTGATTAGGCTATGACCTGGACAATTGCTTCATGACGGGTTTTACTGTACTATCTGACTCCATATCTGACCGGAATGTGCCCCGACAGTACACTATATTCAGAAGAAGAGGTATAGGGCAGGTATTTTTGGTAGTTCGTGTGGTCTTGGAATGACCACGAATTCACATCCGGTATCTGAGGGTAGGCGAAAACCGTCCGGATCCCAAAGGCGAGTGTGAACCGGAGAGAGGCAGACTAGACCGCCGTGGGAGACACTACTAGGTAAAGTTTGCAGGGACACGGCAACCGTCGTTCGCGAGGGAGAGGTCTCTCCCAAGGAGGTGCTAGTTTAAGCGAGACGAAGGCAGAGAATCCCACTAGGAAAGTGTGGGGTCTGACGAGGCCGGACTAAAACATAGCGAGGTTAGGACGAGAGATGTAGAGGTTTTCATAAATGAGAAGGCCAAGTCTTGAAACATCTGTGCTGCTGCAAGTACCAGTCAGAGAGCAATAGTTAGAATGATTTATCGGCTGAAACTAGGGGGTATATATAGCCCCAAGTAACTAATGATCTGTGGTCTTATTCTGACCAACCGAACCGCAGGATTGCGGTGACGCTAGACTTCTAGACCGGGACCCACCCAGACCTGGGTCGCTACATGACTCCCCCTTCAAGGGCCTCTGAATAAGTTTTTGCAGCTGCGTCTTTTATTGTTTACAATATTTACACTGGTATGTCTTATGGTTTGGTAATGTTATTTACATTTGTTTAAATTAATTTACAATATATTATGACCAATTTACAATGTATATACAATAGAGTATAGGGTGATTTATGTTATGTAATAAGCGGTCGCTACAACATCCACTGAATATTATTTACAGCTTCTCTTGTCTTAGATAAGACTGAGAGATGCTCATTTCAAAGCTACTTCCACCAATTTCATATCGATATATCAACCGAAATAAAAGCCTAGACTAGCAGTAAAGTTAGCAGTTTATTACAGAAGAAATGACACGTCTCATCATTTTCTATTGAAGTCAAAGTTATTTCTCATACCTCGCTGTTCGTAATCATTCAGACCATTTGACTGTAAGCCTCACGGTTCCACAATAGCAGTTGAAAAACTGAATTAATTGATCTGATTGTAATATCATGAGATAGACTAGATTGTTTTTGGGTAAGTTGTTATGAATACGAAACTTATGAACAAATAAAGATTTGTTATGTCCCAGCTTAACACCAATTTAACATACAGTGTTCTGATTATATCAATATTTTAGCTATTCACGATTTTTTGTAATGACTAAAAAGGTGATTTTTAATGAGGTGGTTTAACAGAGAACATCAAGTATTTTTTAAATAAGTTTTTAAGAACCTGACACCTAGTCCGGTTCTTATCTCTTGATATAATTTTTATCTCCATTTGTAATTTCGTTTAAAACCCACAATTTAATATTTTTTAAATTATTTGGTATTTTTTTTTAATAATAAAAATGAATCGGTCCGTGTTATAGAATTGTTCACAGAAGCGGATTTGCCTATTTGCCACAGCTTTATATTTAATTTGGAAATTAGTTAAAACATCACAGCTAAAATAATATCCAGAAGTGAAAAATTTACTTTGAAATATGAATATTTTACCATTATAAACAAGTTTGTTTGCAAAAACTTTGGTTGAATACTGATGAGAGAGTTTGACCAGTGGGTCCTCTGTCAGCAACTTCAGGCATGACGCACTTTATATTCTCGGTTAAAAAAAAAAATAAAGATATTCTTTACAAAGTGGAGTAACGCTCTGTGCAGTAACCGCACACTTATATAGAAGCTAATTTGAATATTACCAGTTAGAGACCTTTGTGTGGATACACTGCAGGTATGTATGTCACGTGGCATTATACACATGCGGAATACATTAACACATGTTTTGGGATTCCAAGTGTATTCTGGAGTAAATAAAGGTTTCAATCCTCCATAGTGTGTTAAGAGTAATGGAAAAAAAATTAATAATAAAACTTAATTAAAGAATCAGTGCTCTTGCCTACATTTTTTTACTACAACTTTTTTTTTTTGAATTTTCACCACCCTAAATTTTGTCAATTATAGACTAAATATAATTATATACTTTACGACGAAGAACGTAGAATGAATAGGAATATAATGAATTTATGTACATAATTAAATTACACAAAAACTTGTGGGTATTAAGTCCTTATATTTTCTGATAAGTTCTCAGCAAAGAAAATGATTGTAAACAGCCGAATATTGGAAACTACTGTAATAATGGGTGTCTGTTCATTCCCACCAAAACTTTATTTTTAGCAATATATTTTTAAATTATTATTTGTTCCGTATTTAATAGTTTTGTAACTTGTTGCAGCACCTCACAAACCCAGTGTTTAACACTATGACTCCACCACCCTTCCCAAATAGATGGCAACAGACAGGGGAAAATAGATGTCAGGGAAAATTAGGTTAAGATTTAGTTTAAGTTTTTATTGTTAGATGCAAGCTAGTTTTACGTCTATGATAAATAAGGTGAGCCCCATCACTTTTAATAAATTCAGTTCATTAATCTATAATGTACATCATACTAAATATACAAACTTTTGTACAATGCAGATCACTATTAGGAGAAAACAGAGTTTGTATAAAATGTAGCCAAGCTACACGAAATATTGTTCGGGCCCTTAGGCAGTAAGTAAGTTTTTATTAACCGTAATTTTTTTGTTTGAAAGGATTTTTTTTTATGATTGTAATTATTTTTAAATTATAAATTTATTTTCTTTCCTTTTCTGATTGTTTCGGCTGGAGACAATTAGCATGTAAATATTGTATACATCAACAGACAGAGGAAATAGTTCGAAGGATTATACAGCTCGAGGAAGTAAATAAACACGTCTTTGCGTATTAGAGGACAAGGCCTGTTCCCCTGCGAACACGAAGTCGCTGTTTCTACAACTGAACTTCTCGGCCTATCTGCCTTTATCTCTCCGTGCACATCGCCACCCTGCGGTTGACTATCCGAAGATCACCGCCCTGTGACTGACCATCCGAACATCCAGCGTATCGTGACTATAAACTTTTTTGTAATTTTTATACGTTAATTATACCAACAATTATTTATACTAGTATTCAGGCCTGGTTAAGTTGCTGATCAGTAACTTTTTTGTTTTGTTTTTTAATAAAATGAATTATTATTTCTTTAATATTTTTGATTTGTTTATTGTATATGCCTTATTGTTGGCAAGTTTGTGAGCCAGCCAACACAATCAAACCTCTAGCTTCTAAAGACGTAACTGGCGCAATTTTCTGGCGTTTGGGGACTTCTTAATTTTTAAGAGCCCTAGCGCAAACAAATATAATGAAGCAATTGTAAATAGATTCGTTTGTAGAGTCGATATTTTGTAACATATATTAATTTTATAACAAGGGGATATGAAAAAAAAACAAGAAAAAAACGTGCTTAATATGTACCACGAGGAAAAAAAAATAGCATATTTTTTTCACTAACCCATCTCAATTAAACTAAACAATTGATGATAATTAGAAAACCGATATCCAATTATCATCAATTGTTTTCTCTTGAACCATTTCAGTCCCTCCACAATTTAAAACTATTCCATGTCATAAAGAATGCTTTAAAATTCTCAAATTTTATTTATCTTTAAATAATTCTTTTATTTAGGTAGCCTGCATTTTTTTTTTTTTTTGTATTATTATAGATATATGCCGAATCAAATAAAGCGATGCTCTTCTTGGGTAGCATAAGGTCATATAAGTTAACTTAGTAACAATTAGGTCTTTTTGGCCGTTTAAGGGCTCCTTCATTATTTCTATATAACGACTAATTGTCTGCCCACAGTATTATATTTTAATTAGCCCAAGAGCTTTAAAGAATATGATTAAAGAGCGATTCTGCTAACTAAAATAGAATACCTGGACAGGCACTTTGCCATTTTACTTAATTACGTCACTTGCCTATATTCATTGATGCCCACGTAATGTACAAAATTATTTTTATTATTTTATAGTGGTTATGTTTTTTATATTTATTAGTTTATAGTACTTAAAGGAGATTTGTTTTTATTATTACAAAAATAAGACACTCTATATCAGCTAAGAGAACTGAGTTCATAAGCATTCCGCACCCCAGCAGGGTGCCTGGTCACTCTCCACGTCACCATGGCCCTACCTGTCCGGAAGACTGGTTCAAATGATTTAATATTAAGGACATAAATACTGATTAGGAGATGTGGGTAGAACTATGGATATCTATGTATAAGGAAGAAAAATGCCATAGATTCCACGACCCTCTCAAAGCGTATCTACCTTCTATTTTTTTTTTTCCTTTCATAGCCGCTTTAAATTTACAGATAATTATAGATCCTCAGGTGAATCTATTTACAAATTATTTTGTATTTCCTACTACATTATATACAGGTTTTGTTATTTTATAGAAATTATATAATGAATAAACAAGTACAATGATCTACAATATACGTGACTGGACTAAACTGACTAATAAAGGTGATGGGGCTCACCTTTTTGATCAACCTTAAAACTAAATTACATACTAATTCTTATCCAAATTTTTCCCAGGCAGTCTGTTGCAATCGATGCGGGAGGGGTGGTGGGGTCATAGTGTTAAACACTGGGTTTTGTCAGGTGCTGCAACGAGTCAAAAAACTTAATGTGTCTCCGGCCGATGAACTCACTCACCGACGGCACACCAAGCAACGGGTGCAGGTCAGCGTTCTTTAACCTCTCGAAAGAAGTATGTCGGACCACTTTTCGCATGATTCCATTCTGGAAGTGTTGGAGACATTTGGCTGTATTGTCAGTGAAGTGGGTAAATAGCGGGGCACCGTACAGCAGAGCTGGCCATCTACCTTCTATTTAACGGTCACTTGACTTAAGTGATTCGGGAGAACTTCATCAACGGGGACTGATTAATTCATTGCCATAGAAACAATCGTTGGGCAAGAAAACTAGGGTTAATTTATTTATTTATTTCTATGTGCTATAAATAAATATAACTTTAACTTAGAGTCACCGTACTTGTTGACAAAAAACGAAACGGAAGAAAACCCGTTTCGAAATGTGCACCGCAAATCGTCCTAAATCGCCTTCGTCTGAACGTGTCCCATGCTCTTTTCTAAAATTGTGATTTGTGAACAGTGGGACGGTTACTGGTTTGAACTGCTTGTAGTTCGGAAGTTCATTTTTTGTTTTGCATAAATTAGTCGGCCTAAACGCCTCAGTTAATGTAACACCAATACTTTAATATTTATTAAACGTTTATGCTAGTTGTATGACTGAAGTACAAATAGCTTGAGCAGCATGCGGTCTAGCCTCTGATCAAAAGAAGGGTGTCTGAAGAATTTCTGTCAAATGCCTGTGTGGGGTTGTCCATGTAGTCCATTAGTAATTTCTTGTGGAGAATAGTTCACTGTATTTTTTGTTTGGAGGTTGGATTTGGATGGTGACCGACAAAGTTTAACCTTGTTTCGCCAAACTGGTTTATGATAGCGTTGTAGATTATACTTTTGATTTGTAGTGTTATAGTTCATCTTTATACAATAAGTGTCTTTATTTGCGCAAAACGTCAATTTTGTTCTTGTGTGCCTTCCAGTTTAAACAGAGAAAGTTTAATCTTTGAAGTAGGAATTCGGAAGTAATATTTGAAGTCACTTCTCGGCGGGAGAGCTTCGCTTATTTAAAGGATATCTAATGTCAGCAGAAAAAAAATAAAATCCGGCGACGTTTTCATTTCACGATTATGTTTTAAATTTATTTATAAAAAGTCTCTGTAGATCACAGGGCGAAGCACATTTATCTTACTGCTAGGACTTATTTTATTTTTAATTTGTAAAGTGTAAGTGAAGGATGGTCAGAGGGCTGAAAAGACGCACGGACAGGGAGGAATTAAAGGGAGTCGGTGAAAAAGGGCCTGAATAATTTAGAAGTAAGGGCAGGAGTCGCTCGTTATAACTGCCGAAGGGGGGAGGGCTCAAAGAGAGGGCGAATCCACTCGGCCTAAGATACAGTCCCTCCAGGAATATTTTTCTTTATACCTTCCGTTTTTATGTCTGCCCTAACTCCCGCAGCCCTGACCTCTTCTTCAATCTCTAATTCCACACCGGTTCCAACAATACACTTTCTGTTCCGGAGGAAATTTCAACTTAAAACTGAGTAATAATGGAATCATTCAGAGTACTCCAGGGGAGCTACTATAGTATTGATCTCACACTTTTAAATATGTATATTAGACTCAAAATAAATACTGGCAGGGGAATTGAATGCTACTCCAGTGGATTTTAATTGTTTTAACTAATTTTTTTTTAATTAAAAGGGACTCTAGCGTAGAATGATCCTTGGTCAGGCGATCTGCCAAATAAGCTATCCTCACCAGTCACAAACCTTGGAATTTTAGTGACTGAGATGTTTTAACAAATCGAATGAATTATTTTTGAGCTGAAGTAACAGTACTTACAATCATGTAATTGAGATATTAAAAAAAATCCCATTATCCCTCGTCCAGTGTTCTTTACTTTCTACAGCCTTAATGTTAAGAGCATAATTTATGTAAAGAAAGCTTGTTAATATAATGTTCACTGACTGTTATGAGCACAAACATGACTTTTAATGTGACCACCAAACTTTAATGACGTCGGAGAATCCAACTGCATAGTTTTGCCTCCAAATCTTTCATATTTTATCATTATTATTTTTAGGGTTTCGTTGATTGTTTTTTAAAATTAGAAAATATCTGTCATTAAAAGAGACCACTGATTTACACATTTACTTAAAATCAACATGAGAATTAATTTGATTGCCCTATGACATAAAAAATATTTTTAACTCAATAAAACAATTAGAGATTATTAATTGATTAATAATTCGTATTAAAAATAAATGTTTCCTATTGTATTGTTTAGAGTACGTAATTAAAGATCTCGTCACCCTGATTAAATAATATGCAATTTCGATCTTTGATTTTTAACAGAAGTTCCGCAGTGCCCTTTTTTTACAAAAAGACATGATTTCTCAGATGTTGTTTTCATTTAATAATGTGCTGGTGCTACAAATAAAAGTGATCTTATGCAATATAACTTTTGTCATTATCCTGGTTACTTTAAAAATACCGTTTTTCCTGTATACGTGTAAAATCTAATGTAAGGAATTAAGTGGAATATAATTACAAAAATGTAAGATTTATGAAAATATTTTTCATTTATTAAAATAATATAGCTGAGGTGGCACAAATTCCTATGTACAGTTTCAAAAAATGAGGATGCTAAAGAATTCTACTTTTGAATGTAAATGCTAGAAAATATAATTAAATAAAACTAAAGAAATTAATTAAGATGGTGTATTCAGTAAGATCATCGAAACCCATAATTGTATCTTAGTGCACACTTAGCTGCATTTTTTTTTGTGGGAAACAGAATAAGCGTGAAAAACGAAAATTAAGGTTTTATTCTAGGATCAGGTGTAAAGCTAGATTATACGTTGTTAAGAAAACTCGAGACGACGTCAGCTTCCTGTGACCTTTCGTATCGGAGCCGACCGTCTGAAAATTAAAGGCGCGACCACCCCTTTGATCAGTCTCCTATTACATCCAACGTCATTTTCAGCCCGCACAAGGATTCGAAACCCGAACCTGTGATTGTCCTAACTGCTGCTTATTTTTACACTTCACAAATCGGATTAGGGAGAAACATTTGTCCCCCAGAAAATTTAGTCCCCTCAGTGGATATCTTGTTTGGAATTCTTACTCCTCAACATACATAAAACAGGGAAACAAGCCCACTTTGTTATTCCTGAAATCAATTCATAATTAACGTTAATATTATGAATTGGTAATGTAAAACTTTTATATAAGCGAAAGTCCGGGCAACACCAGTGGGCACCTTAATCCCCAAACTTGGAGATGTAAACAGCCCGAAGATATATGTAGAGGATTACTTGACCGAATAAAACAGTCTTGCTTTGACATTTGTTGTTGTTCTTTCGCGTTACCTTTCTCTTTTTTTTTATGTCTTTAAGTAGACAAACATTAACTTATATATATTCCCAGGAAATCTAAAAAAATCTGCGGTTCCGTGAGCAAATTGTTGTCACATAAAACCTTCAATGGAATCATTCGCTGTGACAGCAGAATCGTTGGATGCGTCAGTTTCTTTAGTCCAATAGTTACTGATTGGTTCCATAACACTGATAAAATAACCATTGTGCATTGTGCCCGTAAAATAAGTGAATCTGCTTACGGTAACTGTTCCATGATACCTTTGAAGTTAATTTGAAATATTTCTTTCACTAAAAGTTCCCATCCTATTCAACATGCGTTATGCCAGGATTGCTTGCCAAGACGTTCATCCCACTCATTCACAATATTATTAGTATTTTAGTGGTCAGTATTATTTACCGTAATAGCCAGAAATAACTGTGGGTTTTGTATCTACTTTATTAATTTTGTTTACTTATCTCTTTTACATTTTACTTAGTATTATTATTAGTTTTATTTTTGTCTTCTTTTACATAAAGGCTTTTGTTACTTTTTCATATTGTTAAATCCAACGCTTATTTCATTAGCAGTAAAAAAATAATGTAGTTTACACATATATACGGTCTAAGTGATCAAACCATGTATTATTTTATTGCGCTTATTAATTAATAATTATTAAGAAAAATTAAAAAAAGAAAAATTTGGTGTTTACTTTTTAACTTTTCCATCAATATTTGAGTTCCTGTATTGATTGATGTACATCTGTAATTGATATAAACCAGCCTGTTGCATTTCTTATATATGTTTTTAGGGCACATTAGTCTTTGAAGTTCAATACCGTACATAAATAGCTATTGATTTTTCTTGTCGATGCGCTATTATATATGTTAATTGAAACAGATTTCATGAAATGTTTATCGGTAAGAAAGTAAAGTTTGTTTAACACACACTCACTTACCGGACACATATGTTCTTTCTCTTAATGCTCTGATCCTGAAACAAACAAAAATGTAATAGTTAGTGATATATATATGTCGGGTTGAGAAGGGGAAGGCGTGGGCGAGGGTCTCTTCGACCCTGCCGCTGCCTGACGAGGGCCAAGAAAGACATAAAATGGGTAAACATGTGATCTTTGACCTTTAATGGTGGCCTAATCGGAGGGCACCTTTATTCGTAATGATCTGACTCCATAAGACCTTAGAAGGTGTGCCCTGATAGCGCACTATGTTCAGGAGAAGAGATACAGTGTAGGAATTATAGGTAATTTATGTGGTCTTGTAGTGACCAAGAATTTACATTCAGTACCAAGGGTTGGCGAAACCGTCCGGATCCCTAAGGCAAGTGTGAACCGGACAAAGGCAGACTGGATCGCTGGGGAGATGCTACTTGGTAAAGTTTGTAGGGACCCAGAGGCTGTCGTCCGCAAGGAAGAGATCTCTTCCAAGGATATGCCAGCTTTAGCGAGACGAAGGCAGAGAATTCCACTTGGAAAGTGTGGGGTCTGACAACGCCAGACTAAAACATGGTTTGAGAAGAGCAGCAAGTGCCAGAGCGCAAAGAGCAAGCAGTGTTCACTTCAGGTGCCGGGTTCCGAATGAACGGAAACATCTCCAAATCTCGGCCTCATATAGGCAGGTCAGAGGTTGTGCTATGTCCGCGCCCTGTAGTGTGTTCTTGTGTCGTGGACCAGTTCCCCCTCTCTTACTCACGCCTAAGGTTTTTATTATTAAAATATGGGAACGTATGCGGGTGTTTTTCTGGTGCAAGAAGAGGGGAACTTCTATTTATTTGTGGTGAAGAAGTTGGTACAACATATATATGTAATGAAATCGTGTGTTTTTTTAAAATAAACCAAATAAATTCATTATTCTATTCATCTAAAATGAATATAATATAGAATTAGTTAATGTGGCTAACTCGTATTTTATAAATATATGAATACTCTTTATAAGAGAAAGAGGCATTGATGAGAATTATAGATCACCCAGTGCATATGTAGCGATTGCCAACCACATATGTAAATTACCCTATACTCTGGTGCATAATGCATTATAATATAAATGCAAATCTTTGTAAACTTCTTGTAATAAATCATAGAGAGGTCGGTAGTCGTGAAACAAGTAACAGAGGGTCGAAGGTTCTGCAATAAAACCTGAGAGGGTAAGCCACCTGCCCCTAATAAAACTAACACGGTAGATCTCTGGCGGTTATAAAATCATGCCAGAAACAGTCTTTTAAGGGACGAGCGATCAAGTACCTCGGTAGGTGTGACATCATAAAACACACTCTTTTAGGCCAACAGTCATAAACTTAAGGGGGATTGGCCACCAAGGCATAATAAAAAAAAACCTTTCAGCCGGCTCCGCCTTCCACTAGGAAGGGGAGATTATATTTAAATCAAGAAGTTTCGCCCTGTAGAGACACTCTTTCCCAGGCTCCTCATCTAGACAGCCGTTATCACTCGTCGCGATACGCCAGGGCCCCGGGGCCCTGGGAGTAAGACCACCCGGCCTTCCACTAGTCTACACTCTCTCTGCCAAACCTCTGCGCCGGCACCTCGTCTCACAGCCTCTGGCAGACCCTCTGACGACTGGACGAATAAATGGAGTCAGATATTAACGCTGACATGGAACATGGTCCATGTCATTAACTACAACAATACGCACTTGTCACCAGGGCTAGAGTGATTAGGCACTCCCCTAGTGACGCCCCCGACAGCATACATACTCAATGATCCTATGAGTTCATACACCAAGATGAAAACCTAGGTCTTGGATGGACAAGACTAACTTTACTTAAGAACAGCAATAAAAATTTGTAGTCCATTAATATTTTAACGGCTTCAACCACAACATCTCTGAACAAAAGTTTGTACCGCTGTCAAATAGATTCTAGAGAAGTTTCCAGGTCCATTACGAAAGATTATTATTTTTGTAAAAATAAAGATGGATCATTTATATAAAAATAATATATATTCGACATTTGTTCAGAATATATTTACACACAATATGGCTTCTAACGTTGATCATTTTTTTTTTTTTATAGAATGATTTATGTAACACAATCAATTTTTGAGCAAGGGTCCAAATTAAACATATTATCAATTTACTCCAGTACTAAATATTTTAAAATATATTTATCACTTTTTATCCTAAATAATTTTTTACTACAAAAACAATAGTTGGATTGAGGATGGATATAACATTGTAACTATGAAGACGTGATTCTTGGCTCTGAAGGTAGGATAGCCATAAGGTATAGCCATCCACGTTCCATAGGGTGGCTATTTTTAGTACATTTTTTTTATATGTAGTTTACACGAGACCTTTTCCAGATGAGCCGGGCAGTTAGTTTGGTGAGTCTAAATGTTGCTAGGATAATGAGGCAGGAAGAATCTGGGTTTAATTAAGTAAGCATTGCTATAGTGGATGGGCATAGATGGGCATGTGCGGTAGGAGCTCAGAATATTGCTGACTCTGGGACTTAGCTAGCCAGAGAGTCAGTAACAAGAGAGTCTCGTAGCAGTGACATCGAAAAAAACTCTAGGTTCAGTCACCGCTCAGTAATACTAGGTTGATACAAATAGGTTCGTGGAAAAAATATTTTATTAAAAAAAAAGATTATATTTACGGTGGCTTTCGTTGCCCCTATTCCTCATGTGGCGACTAAATGACTTTTGTAATAACCTTACGCTAAACCTTAGAGTTGTAAGTTTATATTAGAATTAAGCCAGATTCCCTTTTAAACTCCTCGGAAGCTTAATGGATTCCACCGCGGCCCAATTGCATTGGCTCGCCTAATGGGTGGACAAAAGACACACTCTCCAATTGGATTTAGGTCTTTGATCTTATTCTTCTCCGTTTGAGTCTCATCAAAGGGTCTCTTTGTGCGAACAGCCTCTTAGAGTTAGCTTCTTAATTGCGCTCGGGATTCATCCGGCGCTGCCGCAGTAAACAATATTCTGTGCATTTTCAATTTACATGATGAAAGAAGATTAAATTTGTCGTTCGAGTTCATTTGAAGTAAAGAATCAACCATAAATCAACGATGAAATTATCCATGAAAAGCTATGGGACAATTCCAACCTCAGTCACGGCTGACTGACCCTCCAATATCCCATAAAGCAGGTGCACCATCTGAAACGATATGCGTGTGATAAGGCTTCTGTTTAAAAACTGTCCATTATATTAAACGAAACTGACTAATGCCAGAATAAATCTGAAACTATTAATAATGACTAATAATGGATAATTAATAAAACGATTAAACTCCTATCAGAAATCGAGCTCATCCACAATGAAAACATAACCGATTTCACAAAGACCACACAGCGTCGGTGACCGCTTAGGCTTAGGCCTATGAATAAACAGCGTCCTATTCACCATTGAGCTGACGAATCAAGGAATTTAAATAAGGCCGCCGAACCAGATCGGCTTGATGGTCCGATGCAAGTCCAACATTCAATGGAGCGCAAACAAGGCTTCAGTTCTGATCCAGAAGGGCGGTCCGACATGCCGAATTAATCATTTCAAAACTCTCAGTATTTGATGCAAATCATTAGGGAAGCTATAAAATTTAATTTCGAAGAATTCTCCTGAATGATTACATTTGTCATTTTAAAATTAACCAAAAACCTCTTCTAACTTACAGAGCACTCTGCCAAATATTGTGGTGTTATTTTTGTATAGTTGTGTGAAACTACTTCGACGGCGTTTTTCCAGAATAATCCACCATCAACTTTTCCTTGTTAAGCCAATTTGAATCCTTGTTACAAAACTACTTATTAAGTAGGAGAAACGAATTGTCTCACTGTTGAGGTATTATAAAGCCCTCGATAGTCCTAAAGACATAAAATTTTAGATTGCGTCAACTCACCCTACTTTTCGTAATAATAGTCCACAAAAGCCTCTTAATACTTATAATTAATCAGCACATTGTATTTTGTTGCTGCTCAAATAATAATTTCTGTCTCTCCACAGCTTTATTTATTTTCTACCCAAACGTTTTACAGTGGACCGGATTAAAACTGATAGTAACCATAGCACTTGCCGGCTTGGCTATTTAACAATGTATGACCCAAGTAATAAATTATAATACACAATTGATGTTGGGTTGCAATATGTCACTAAAATTCACTTTCACTTTATGCGTTTGGATTTTTTTTTTCTTACCAAGATGGGACTAGTTTTAGATGGACAGGGGTAAAGCTTCCATCAAGATATAACCGGTATAGAGAAAAGTTATAGTTGCAAATAGAACGAGAAGATGCTGGTCGATTAGAATTGAAAACTGCAGTGAGAGGCAGCTGAAGTAGAATATAAATACAATGACAAACCACAGACTGGCCAAAAAGTTATATTTTCTTCAAATTCAATTATGTTTGAATAAAAGTCACATGAATAAACATATATCTTACCAAATAAATAAAAAAACATACGATTTTCAAATTGTTCGTTATTTCTAACCTCATTTGTCTTTAAAATGATGCCTACTGGATTTTTTCGCCATATTTCGAATCAGGGAAAATTTCCTGACAGAGCAAACATTAAATGACACATCAAATGACTTGGACTATTTAAATCTTTAAAAAATCAAATTGTATCCGTTCGCAGCTTCCGCAGCTGAAAACTATTTAACACCTTAGCTCAAACTATAATAACTATGTCAGTTTCGAAAACGTCTTTGAAATAATATTATAAGTATAGAAAAGTTTTTTTTTTTCAGATACTAGGGTGTTATATTGTAAAAATATTGTTAATTTAAACTGTAAATTAGGCATTTACAACATAGTGCTGACAAAGTTTTTTCAACAAAACAAACAATTGATTTGAATTGCTAGTTATCACAGCAATAAAAATATTTCCCTTTGTATTGGTAAAATATTCCAGTGGGTTTACTCTAATTGCAATTGTGTGGTGTGCGCTCGGATGAGCGAGCCTGCGACCGGGTCAAAAGGTCCCTAAGGAATAAAATAAGGGAAGCGATAAGGGGGTAGGGTAAGTGGGGGGGGGTATGCATGGCTAAAACAATTTTTGATTAAAAGTTAATATTAACAAAGTTGGCCCCACGGCGAGGAACATACAACTTGCACGAGGCGAGGGTTTGCATTATTGAGTCGGACCATAAGGCAACGTCACACTCCTCAAAAATTAAGACGGCCGGTTAGGGTAACACGGCCGGGGTCCTTCGGTCGTCTGACAATGGTCCTATCTTGAAACATTCACAAGAATCGTCTCTTTTAAGGTTAGGTCCCCGTCGTCAAGGAGTACAGCGCGAATGTCCTTTCTAATTTGCCCTGAAAGTCCATAAATAAGTAGAAACATTTATATTTTAGCAACCATGGATACAAAACAAAAAGGTCAAGTAAAGTGAACTGCATCGCACAATTAACGGCTCAGAAAACAATTTTAATGACTTTTCGCAATAACGGCATACCCTTTATTTTTATAATAAATTATTTTACACTGATACGAGCACTCTCGGAGGACTGTACTACCATTCTCAGGTTTTTTATAAATAAAATGATCGATGAAAGGACATAAAAGATCAAAATGAAACCTACTATGCCCTATTCAATCATTTTATTTTTGAGATACTTAAGAATGGAGGTACAGCTATGTAGGTGTAGCTATAGCCAATGAAATCGTTCATATCAGGGACAAATAAATTTTGGGTAGGCCAGATAGAGGTGTACGAGTATACATGAATAGTACACAACCAGCTTTCTAAAATAACAATATTTTTATCATTATTCTCCCATCATGTCCGAAGTGTCTCCGCTGTCTTAATATCCACTGTGACAGTCAAGTAGTGATGCAGCAGCTGCAAGACATGGGTAGGGATCCTTCCTTGTCCCTGCTTCTTCCTGCTGGGGAGGTTACAACTCCCCAAGTGAATTAAAAGGATTCAAATGACTTTGATCAATTTATTTATATAATGTAAATACTGCATTAATGAAGTAGGAAATGCAATATGGGAATGTTTCTAATAAGTTTTTTAGATGAAAAACGATCAATAATCTTACTTAGAACTGTAGAAAAGTAATTTAAGTAGTCAAAATTGTAATACCGACTCGGTACAGTGGTGAGAGTCCACTGAAGGTTGAACCTTCAGCCTGTTTATGTATGTAGTTCTAACTCGTTCAGGAGAGTGTCCGTCAGGGACTTTTCGATTGGCCAAGGGCCATAATATCTACCATCCTGTCTGCTTTCGCGGACCTACTGAGTTGCCATCTAGCTGGTAGTGGTGGGGGTTGCAGGTCAAGGAAGAGAGGATTCTGGCAGTGCCGCATCGAGTCGAAGAACTTGATATGTCGTCTTCTTATGGCTTCTATGATGGTGGGACCCTCAAACGTTTTATGGGTATAGGGAGCCTTCACCTCTTGGGAGGGGGTGTGCCATAGTGCTGAGCGCAGAATCTTGTTCTGGAACTGCTGGAGAGGATTTGTGACGATGGTGCTCTATTACATTTTCTATGGCATTTTAAGTAAATTCAGTTTAATTTAATTTTTTTTTAATTTTTAGAACATGTTTTGTGACATATTTCTTTGGGAAAAAATTTCATAGATATGTTAATCGGCGTGTTGTATTCTTTGAACAGGTGGCCTTGATCATTTGGGCATTCTGATTGAGAATAGCATACTTAAAGAAACGTAGCCAGAGTTAATTCGAAGAATTAATTTTAGTTCAACTCAGAAAATCTTTGTGCTTCTAATGGCTTAACGCCCCGGAATAAAGGTATTATTTTATTTCGTACTTAATTTGATAGGGGATGCTAAAAATCTATACGAACGGTGAAGATAACGAGTTTTATTAAGGATAAGACTAAGAATTCCTTCTTGCTTCTTGCAGGACCTACTAGACGAAAACATCTTGTCGAGCACTTTGGGGTGTCCACTCTTTTATTAATTGCACATTCCTGTATTGGAACCCCCCCCCCCCCATTTTCTTCCTCATATTGCGCTCGGTCCAAACACCGGTTATGATGCCCTAGTTCCGCCCTCAAGAGTTTAATATTCTAAATGATTAACAAATTTGGAGAAATCCTTTTGCAATTATTGTTTCGTTGGATAATAACCGTTTGTAAGTTCCCGTCAAATTGAACCTTTGTTCGATAATGTGGCATTATAATTTACACGGAGGTTTCATTCGATTTCTTTACCACATCCAAAGTACTGCATAATTGTCAATTAGTGAAAATAAGTAATTTTCTGTCGAATTGAATAGTGTATGAAATTAAACATCTTAATGTCTTGATCGATAGAATGTAATGTGTGTGATTGTTTGTTTTAGGGGATGTCAAACATAATGCTGGGACTTAAGTGGACCATGTAGTTCTTAAAGTGGCGGATTTATTGAATGAAGCTTCTAATCATTATGATGTGTTGTGGGATTCGGAGATAGATTTTAACTTATTGAGGTGATTCTAGGTGTTTGTCATGATAAAAAAAAAATATAAATGAAACTATTTACATAAAAAATGTAGTCAAACTTCACCAACCGCATTTGGTTCCGTTGTTAGGGTATGTATGACCTTTTCATTGATTTTTCTAGAGCAGCACGTTTTTTGCCATAATATCCTGACTTCAGCTCCACGATTTGGTAATCAGCATTAAATTTCCAGTCGCTCATTCATACAATATTTACAGACAGCCTAGAGACCTCGCAAATCCACATGCGAAGAGAAAGCGGAGTCTTGGGAAGTCCCCCACGCTCCTCCGTCAGCCGCGTCACCGGATACTAGCCAGTGGAGGCTGACCAAGAGCGCGAGAGCCACTAATGATGGTATAATTATGGTATGAATGAGAGCATTTATCTTATTACTTATTGCCTTATAAAAGGCAGATTGTAATTATAGCACAATACAGGAGTAAATCAAAAAAAAAAAAATCAAATTTCCAGTAAGATTACTGTACATTTTTCCTTTTTATTTGTTTATTAATTTATTCGCAGTAGAAACTTATGAATATTGAAAAATTCAAATGTCTAAGTGTCTAAAATGCTTGGAACCTGTCGAAGTAAATCAAAAAGTTCGTTTTTCAATATGTTTTCTAACTACGGACGTCACTTAGAGAAAACATACCGTTTTTACTTACATTTGGTATAAAACGTACATTTGCAAACGGAATAGCCTTTACATCCATACCAAGATTTATTTTAAGAGGAAGGATTTGCCAAATAAATGAAAATTAGTTACATTCCACGAACCCGAAATTTCATGATAATCTTTAATTTTGCCGATGAACAATCCCAAATCGACGCTGACCATTATTTATAAAATATTTTATAAATCTTATTTTTATAGAGATATTATTTATAAACTAATTCTATGATTAAATAGAAATGTATTTATTTTATTTTGGTTAAAATATAATATTATTATATCCCACAAATGCATTAAACGGTCGGGTGTGCCAAGGCAACAGTGGATTGAGTGACGCACGTCCGAATTGTTCTAGTACTAGGAAAAAACGAACGCAATATGAATGAACGCATCAGCAACGTCGCCGGAGCTATGTGAAAACTACTCCTATATATGTTTTGTATTTAAAACAGTAATTATGGCACCTCACGTCTAGAAGCCGTATGTGTCCCAACTCTATAAAGTTAATCAATTATTCAATTACCTTTAAAAAAAAAGTATTTTCTTCTCATTTTACAGAGGATCTCAGATTAAAGGTTGAGTGATACAGCAAATATGTTTGTGTTACATTCCTCTTAGTGTTATTAGTTACTGCCTCATATTTGTACCTACACGCTATTTTTTAAAAGAGAGTTGGGGATGAAAGCGTAAATTATAAAGAAACATGTTAGGAAAACGGTTTTACTTCTCCTTTCCTGGGCTTTTGAATGCCGCAATAGACTATCCGCGCTGTACCGACAAAGAGAACCTACCCACGGGAGCTAGCTGTAAAGAACTGGATTTGCCCCTGATATCCACGGCCCTCTATATTACTCCGGTGCTATATAAAGGAGCATCACACCAGAACACCTAACTCCCGATCATCCCTTCGCTAAACAAGAATGTGATCCTGAGCAGCTGAGACCAGAACTCAAGCTTAGATACCCAATAGAAGAAGTATAGTATGTTAAAAGTTTTCAATAACAAAATCTTCTCAGACAAAAATAACTATAACAAGTCATTTTGGTTACTTGCCTCCCTGTTTCATATTTTCCTTGAATAAAATATTTAATTTTTACCAAATTGATTCGAATTCGTTTAAATCGCTAGGAAATGTACAAGAAACGCTTTATTTACAAAAAAATGTTTAAGAAATAATATAATAGTTATCCATTTATGGCAGCTAAGAGGCCTTCAAGAGCTAAGAGAATTCAAATAAGCTTTAAACTAAAAAAACAAACCCTGGAAATTCAGATGTCACAGCAGAATGAGACTACCTTTAATAGTAACCAAGCTTCCTTTAATAATACAATGCAAAATAATTGGCAAAGTTAGTTGTAGTGACCGTGAATTATCTACGTGAGATAAATCACCCTATACTCTATTGTACATATTGTAAATTGATTATAATATGTTGTAATTAATTTAAACAAATGTAAATAATATTACCAAACCACAATTTTGCCAACCCAGATACCGATTGTGAATACGTGGTCATTTAAAGACCACATAAGCTACCTACAATACCTACCCTATACCTTTTCTCCTGAACATAGTGCACTGTCGGGGCACGTACCTATCAAATATGAAGTCACATATTACAGTAGTAAGACCCGTCATGAAGAAATTGTCCAGGTCATAACCTAATCAACCCTCACTTCGTCACTGGGGTAGTTAGGCCCCCCTCGTGAAGACCCGACATTAGTAAAAAAGCTTTATTTCACTATGACGTGCCCATTTTTAACGCTTCGTTCTATATTGTACAAAGCGGTCCTCCTTTTACGTATCTCCATAATATATGTATAATGACTATGCAAGCACACAATTTTGATGAAATGACTAAAGTAAGAATCTATCTCTTGTTTTCAAACTCTAACAAAATGGGGCATTGAATTAATCTGTAGACATTTCTCTTTCATTTTCATGCTATATCTTTAAATTTATTATGCGCTATTCAAGTGTTTGTGTATTATTTTACTACCGATTGAATCCAAAAAATTACGAGTTAATTACTTTTATATCAATTTAAACTTGGAAATAATGCCTCTGAAGCCTTTCGAAACATGATTTGTGATGGTACAGTGAATGAAACAACGGCGGTTCTCTAGGTTTCAATCCGGTAAAAATTCAGTGTTGAGAATGAATCTCATGGAAGGCCAGAAACAAAGCTTGATGATACTGAAAAAAAGCTTTAGTAGAGGCCAATCCACATCACACGTAAGGCGTTAATGAATTATAAATATACAATATTATTAAGAGAGACAACTGGGCCTATATTTGTAATTTTAGAGTCGGTTAAGTTGTTGCAATATCCATGCATAATATAGATAAAATACATGCCTGCTCTCATCGTTTTGTATTATTTTCTATCACTAATGCTTTTGGGAAAAGTTTCAACAAATTCACAGGGCGAGTTATCTTCAGAAACAGTAGCTGTTAAGCAACTTTACGTTGACAAGTATTTTGTCAAAAGTGTTTGCGGCAGAATTGATGCATTAATTTGCAAATCTACACATCGTTTTTGCGCAGGTATTTCCGTGCTGCCGAGTCGTCAATCGCGGCCAACTAAAATATCATGTACGTAGTTACTTTCTATTCTAATTCAAATTTTTCGAGCTAGTTTATTAAGTTTTTAGGTATTCCTAGAGGGCTTGTGCCTGGTCCAATACTCCCAACAAAATTTTAAACCTTGTGACAAAGTGAACAAACAAGGTGAAACACCGACTGTTGTTTTTGGGACAGTAAGGATTTCATTGGACGAGAGCTTCATAATTATCACTTCCACAATGTTGGTTTTGTTCGGCAGGAGTGAGGAATTATTGTTGATAGTCTGTAGTTTATCAGGCTGGCCAACTGTCACCGTAGTGAAAGCTAGAAAACTTCTATCAGATCATCGTATTCACAGGTGTTTGTTGTCAGAGGTATTCATGCGGCACAGAGAGGTCCTCTTCTTAGTTGGACATGTCAATGTAACTGAGCACGTTATACTAATGGTGGAGGTTCCGAAAAACATAATGACCCAAATAAAACTACCATGTAAAATAAAATGCTTCTCAACACTCATTGAGTTCAATTTTCAAAGAGTATGGTAATGATTTTTTGTGATTATATTCTGAATACACAAACCTAAATTACATTTTGTGCTTTACTTTCTGGTTTTGGGTTTGGATTAAGTAAATAACATCCTATCTTTGTCATCCCCCAAGAAATATTTGTATTTATTATTCACAAGGAGCCTGTACTACCACTGTAAAGTGCTCAGAATGCTGTTAATGAAGGGCGCCTGACTTCCTACTCTGAGTATAATATTAATTGGAGTCCCAACCAAATTTGTATTTTGATACTTTACTCAAAATTATGTAGGCTCATTCCTATTTTATGGTAGTGGCTATAATTTTCATCATTTCCGTATATATAATTAAAGCTAGAGTAAAAACACGCAGGCAAAATTAAGGGTATTTGATTTTGAAAACGTCAATGAACATCTGAAAATTGGCCTAAACTCTAATTGTTAACGGAAGATGCTACACATACTAGTGTATTCTAACAACTATAAGAGTTGAAAGTAATAAAAGAGTCTGAGGAAGAGGAAGGTGACAAGTGCAGTGAAACCATACAATGTTCTGAAATACTTGTGTAGCGATTCTAACTACGTAAGTTAAATCACCCTATACTCTATTGCATATATATTGTAAGCAAAGTAAAATAACATGAACTAAATATATTATGAACAAAAATAAATTATTATAAATGTATTAGCAATAAAAAAAAGGCAGAAGCAAAGTAACACTAGACGGGTCTACATCTGTCAGTCATAAATCTAAAAGACCCTTACAGCCTCCAGGGGTTATTTAGGACCGGCAGGGTACTCCTTAACACATGCAAAAACCGCAGGTACTAAGTGATCCCGTCAGCTTCTAGACTGATTACTTAGGACCGGCAGGGTACTCCTTAACACATGCTAGGATCTCGCTGGCACTAAGCAACCTTTTCAGCCTCTTCTAGGAGGCTGGTTAGATACTTAACGGAGGCGCCTAGCCCGGGCCAACCAGTCACCCGTGACCGTTCCTCAGTGATACTTTGCTTCTGTTCGAACTTTGAAAATTTGACTTATTCTTCATGAAACCTCTGTACCACTTCTCTTGAACATAGTGCATTGTCGGGGCGCATACCTATCGCAAATGGAGCCAGATATGTTATCAACTCGAACAATCCACACTTGTCACCAGTGTTAGGCGATCAGGCACCACTAGTGACACCCCCAACACTTGTTTACAGGACTAATTGTTGAAAACTTCCAAAAGCTCCTGTATTTAGGCCATATCGAATTAGGAACACAAATTAATTTGCCCACTGGCCCTTGGTATTGGAAGAGTATAAATAAAATAAATATGTACAAGATTTGACAAGTAAATATTGTAAATCCTCTTTCATCATGATAAACAGTAAAAATGATACATTTTTCCATACCTTGGCTTTTTTCTAGGTTAGCTCCCAACAAATCCACCATCGCCTTATTCCATCGACAATAAAAACCAAATAATTGGAAGGAGGATTGCGGCGGACTACCCCCCCCCCACCTTTAGACATGCTAATCGCCAAAGAACTTAATTTAAACGGTTTCTACACTAATTGAAGCCTCCGCCTAAGAGAATTGCAAATTACCGTTTAGCCGGCCTCATTGAAATGTAACCTTACTGAATCAATTACAGCCTTACAGCAGTTCTTTTTAAACCAGGTTTGTGCAGTGCGTACGATTTCTATATTGCCATTTAGATACTTCACATATCAGTTAAATTAGCCGCGTTAAACCTTTTCATTGAACAGTAACATACAAAACTAATTCATGATTTCTAACAAAATCAGTTCTTTTAATTTTGTTGGTTTAGTAATTTTGTTTTTTGAAATTAGTTGTAGATTCAATTTAATTAGATCAATTTAACTTTGAATTTTTTAGGCACCTTTGCCTCTCAACACATACCATCCTGCATGCCTTTTTTCCAGGATAGGTCATTCTGCTCTGTGTCTTCTCTCTGCGATTTGTCATTTAAGTACGCCGAGAGTCCACATGATGTACGACTAACCAACTACACTAATTGACTAACTAGTCAAACTTGACTAAACAGTAAAAAATGGGTGGTAAGTGATGAGATAAGTTTCTGTGATTCTTATTTCAACTATTAAAATATTCATCGAATCGAGACCATGGCATAAAAATCATAGACAGTTGTGCATTAGACCCTTCTCTGAGTTCCGAATCCATTCTCCTCTTCTGCGAACTGGACGTTTCCAAGGGTTGACTAAGCTGTTTCTAATGTTAAGTAATCTTTGTAGAGGAGAGTCTTTTAAAATAAAATAAAGAAAAGCTTTATTATGAAGTACAAGCAAAACACTGGTATATAAAAATATTAAGAGTTATGTTACTACATACTGGGTCGGGTGTTGAGGGAACGAGTGTCGGTGAACAAGTGGGGACTGGGGCTAAAGCTGAGACATATGTGTATAAGAGAAGGGTAGTTCTGGGAATTGGGATAGAGGTCTTGGAAGGGATGTGGTTCTAGCTAGCTTCTACTATTAGCATTATATATAATATTAGCATTACAATATTCTTAGCATTACATAACTTAAGATCAAACTAAGATATTGGCACACTTCTAATAGCAACGAAATTCCATGAAACACCAGTTTTTCAAAATCCTCCCTATACTTACATATTAGACCCACTTTCAAACCACTTATATTATCCTTTCAAGAGTATTAGATTATCATTATTTTTCATTTTTTCATAGATCAAAACAAAAGTTAAAACCGTATAAATTGAAACACGCTGGTGTGAAATCACAAAGGTCTCTAGTTTAAAAAAAACAGCTTATTTTTACAGAGAGAGGAATATTTTGTGGCCGAAGAATAATTCGATAAAATAAAAATATTTATCTGGTTGTAACAGCTTTTATGAGATAAAACAGTGGCCAACTATTATAGAGTGATATATTTCATGCGAAGTGTCATCAAAGCCTGTTCAACAATAAACTTACTAATTGGAGCCTGGTGTTATGAGGGGAGACAATATAAACTCCCAAAAGCAATAAAACTCCACCTCTATTGCACTCCTTCTATTTAATGAAACGACATAAATTTTTAATTGGAATTTTCACTTAATCGTGCACGATGAAGTTATTTCAAGGCACCAATAGACTTCCTAGCTTGTCTTTAGTGATTGCTGTTTATAAATCGTTAGTTTCGTTCCTCCTGGGTGTTAAAGTAATTACACCTAAAAAATTACTAAATAATAAAAACGTAATATTTATTTATAATGAAATAGTCGTTTTTTCTGATGATAAGTTGTAGGAAGTAACATACCAAGCTAAAAAGGGAGTTTGTACTAGGAGAGTTGAAAGTTTCATTGTTTGTAAAATAAACACTATTTCATTATACTTTGTACTATTTATAAATGTAATCAAATCATAGCCGCACCTATGTGTAAGCCAAAATCGGATTAATTTTCCGTGTTGCTACGTTCGGCGAATGGGAGATTTTTATTTAAGTATATAAGGATACTAACTCGCGTATCGATAAACTAATGTATCTGATATACAACTGTTTCCGAATACATACAATTATAAGGCAATACATCAAGGATGTATCTTTTCTAAGGATACATGTATCAGTTTATCTATTTACATGACATACCCACGAACAACACGCTGTGACACTGTAGTTGAATATTTAAATTTTAGGGATGCCATCTAACTATTCACCTACTGACATGTTTGGTTCCTCTATCAAATCCTGAGCGTATTGCATTAGCGTAAAGTTGTATAAAATGATAACTTTTTTAAATATTCAATTTACTTACTATTGGTCCAAATTGAATCTAAATCCAAAGTAATTTACCTTAATAAATTAACGTGGTGCTCAAAATGGAAAGGATTCATTTATATAAAATAGAAATTTGTAAACTATATTTTATTACTAACGTTTTAAAAATATTTTACTGAATGAATATGAACTTTGATTGACTTTCAATGATAGGAAGATTATTGAGATCTTACTGGCTTAACTATACAACTTATCTGTTACTGAAATGCATCGATGGCTTCAAGGTCAAGATGTGAGTCCAAATCAAAACTTCAGGATATCAGAGAGACCCCCTCCCTAAGAATAGTCCTTTGCAGAGTATAGCTACTAAGAATTTCCTCCCCACATCAGCGCTGCTAAAGAAGACCCGTCTCGTCCCGAAGTATATATCCTCTCTTCTTGGGCCGTATCTCTCTCTCTTCAACAGAAGGCTTTTTTATTTATGGCTCTTTGTGTTCGTCTATGCCTTTCCACACCTTCATGCAAATAGGTTATGCACATTTTTCTCCGGCCACTCTAGCTGCTGATTCCCATATCCCTTTTGGCACTTACTTTCGTGACAGGAAAAAAAAATTGTAAACTGTCAAATCCTGTGCCGCAACAGATGGGGCACCTTTGCCTTCCGTCGGGGAAATCGGTCCACACCCACAGGGGTTTATGGCATGCCGACTTTTAGCTGGAGAAAGGAGCTTGGTGCAGTATAAATACTCTCTGAAATGTATTCTAAATAAAAAGTTGAAGAAATATAATAAGTGTGTAGCGAAGAGCTAAATATATGTAAATTACCCTACACTCTGGTTCATAATGTATTATAATAGAAATGCAAATCTGTGTAACTTCTGGTAATAAATCATAGAGGGATCGGCAGAAATAAACAAGTAACATCGAGGGTACGGCAATAAAACCTAGGGTAGGTCACACCGCCCCTTAGAATAGACCTTCAGTCACGTTCCCGTGGTCATAAAATCATGCTAGGAACAGTTTAGTCACGTAACTCAGGAGGCGGGACATCATAAAGCACACCCTTTTGGACCAACGGGATAATAAAACAGACCACCTGCAGACAGACTCCGCCTTCCACGAGGGAGGGGGGTACAATATTTATATCGGTAAGTTTCGCCCTGAAGAAGCACTCTGTTTCTTAGTCTCCACAGCCGATTACCTCGCGATACGCCGGGGCCTTGGGGCCCTGTGAGTAAGCCCACTCAGCCTTCCGCTAGTCTACTCTCGCTATACCACACCTCTACGACGGCACTCTGCCTCACAGCCTCTTACAGACCTCTGACGACTTGTACCTATTACGCTGCCGATCTCTCGCCCGAACTCTGAAAACTGGTCTTATTCTTTATGAACCTCTGAACCTCATCCTGAACACAGTGCCTTGTCGGGGCACATCCCTATCAATAAATGGAGTCAGATATTAACGCCTACATGGAACATGGTCCATGTTATTAACTACAACAATCCGCACTTGTCACCAGGGCTAGAGTGATCAGGCACTCCCCTAGTGACGCCCCCCGACAATTGTTGACCTCCGACAATTGTCCACCTTATCCGACAAAGTGAAAAGAAGCTTTACTTTAATCATAGAAACAATGACGAAAATATGTTAATGTCTATAAAAAGAGAAAAGAAAAAGTAAAGAGTGCGATAAAAATATCAATAAATAAGAGATAAATAGCTTGCACGAGGATTGAATAGTTATGTTGAAGTATTCTTCGGGACGCTAGCTAGTGCTCTCTTTCGCGTTCACCGAAGATGAATTTAATGAACATTTATAACTCCTTTTCTAAAAAGAGGAGAATTTTTTTAAAATTTATTTAAAATAAAAAGTGGAAGGGATCTAGTGAATAAGAAACTGTATACTTTAAAAATAGAAATAATGACAATGATTTAAGAGTAATGTTTAGTTTTATGTCTGTAGAAAGATAAATAAAAGTAAAAGAGCACGATAAAAATAACATAAAGTAATTGAATAATTAGCTTGATCAAATATATTGAATCATTTTTCGGGACTCCAGGAAATTGACTACTGCAGATATTGCTTTATCATTAATTGGCTAGGGCTTCAGAAAGAAAAGAGGAGATGGCACATGCTATCCGCTCTCACTCTCGACTCTCAGGACATTTGACCAAAATATGCTTGACTGCAAGCGCCACAGCATCCACAGGTAAGGTTTCATTAGCCATTGGACAACCTGGTATGTGCCAATCCTTAGACGAGCTAACACGACTTCCTGTCTTCTTTGGACCTGTCGGGTGTATCCTAGGCTCTAACCGGATATTTAATTCCTCTCAGCTTAATGTTATTTATCATTTGTCAATAAATTCCATATTACTGATATAGCGACCGCTAACTATATATGTAAATTACCCTACACTCTGGTTCATAATGTATTATAATAGAAATGCAAATCTGTTTAAACTTCTGCTAATAAATCATAGAGAGGTCGGAAGTCGTAGACGAGTAGCCCAGAGGGCCCCACCATAAAACCTAGGCCAAGCACACCTGCCCATAATAAAATAGACCTTCAGTCACGTTCCCACGGTCAATAAATCATGCTAGGAACCCTTTTGGGACCCATGGGATAATAACCTTGCTATAGGTGGTCAAATAACCCAAGGGGGTGAGGCCCTAGCAGCCATATAAAACACACCCTTGTACCCCAACGGTCAATAAACTAAAAGGAAGTGACTACCTGTGTATCGTAAAACTTACTCCGGGCAGACAGACCCGGCCTTCCACGAGGGAGGGGGTTATCATATTTATATCAGTAAATTTCACTCTTCATCCCACTCTGTTTTCCTTAGCCTTCCGAGCCACGCTACTGGTAAATTGACACCAGGGGCACTTGGCCCCTGGTCGGCCCACTCTTCATTCTTTTCTAGTCTCTACATACCGATAGCCGCTACCACCGTCGCGATACGCCTACTCAGCCTTCCGCTAATCTACTCTCGCTAGGCCGACCTCTACGACGGCACTTTGCCTCACAGCCTATAGCAGACCTCTGACGACTTGTACTTATTACGCTGCCGATCTCTCGCCCGAACTCTGAAAACTGGTCTTATTCTTTATGAACCTCTGAACCTCATCCTGAACACAGTGTCTTGTCGGGACATATCCCTATCAATAAATGGAGTCAGATATTAACGCCTACATGGCACATGGTCCATGTATTAACTACAACAATCCGACAATTGTTGACCTCCGACAATTGTTCACCTTTTCCGACAATTGTGCACCTCCGACAATTGTTTAACCAAATACCCGACAACTGATTTCAAATTATGGATAGAACCACGTCTAAGGACCATCTCAGACGGATAAGGATTGAAAAAACTATTGGGTCGTATATATTCCTTTTTTTTAATTTCCTGGAGTGGAGATAAAGAATCATATAGTATAAATGGCTATATTACAATTTGCTAATGACCTTGCAAAACTAAGGGCTTTGTTTATAGCCAACAATTCCACCGTGTAACTGCTAATGACCTAAAGAATAATTTTGTGCTGCTAATCTTTATGTCATACCGACATAAATTGCACCGACCTGCATCAGATTTCTATCCATCGGTGTATATAAATTCTGTAGGTTGGTTTTCTGTAGGTAGGAACTTTTTCTATTTCTCTCAAAATATAGAAACTCATCTGAAGCATCCATATGAAAAAAAAAGATTATTGAATCGCTTTTTTATTTTATACTTAATGATTAAAAAATTTAATTTTTTTAACCATTATGTATTTTATTTATATTCAATCATCTCATCTTGTAGGTAGGTCTTGATGTCCTGAGCTCTTTTTTTTTTTGAGCTTTTAACGTCCTGTTCGCGCCTTTAACTTAACTATTGTTATATCAGATGCATGCAATTAGGATGCTAATTTCATTCGATGTTTCAATGATGCATACAAATAAACCAGATCTGTATGAAGTAATGATGGCCCATCAACAAATTAGCAAAAAAAACAATATATATTTTCTATAATATTGATTATTATAGTACCAAATTCACATATATACTTCACGTCATACTTTACTTTGATTTTTGTATATTTGAATAAGGTATGCTTTTTAAAATGTATTTATTAAAAATGACCATTATTTCTTTATTTATTGGAAAAACATAATAATAATAACAACAATAATAATATATATGTACTTGGTATAGTATAATAATGATAATATATTTTGTTCCCTGTTGAAATGATGGCTTGTCTCGATAGGCTGCACAGTCTATATTAGATACACGAAGCGAACATAGTGAACATGGACTCCAGCACTACAAAGCCACAGATTGCCTGGATGTTGGCCACAGACGGCTGGAGAACTAGCAGATTCCAACCCACTGCTTCGGACATGCACACCCTTGTCACTTCCAGTGGTCAAATATTTGATACAATGGTTCACCAGCGCCAATATCGTCTTAGTACACGTAGTGAATACCAGGTTATATCACATTATGTTGATTCATGGCCCCCTCGCTATTTGTTTTCTGTTATTTAACTTGTGTGTTTATTTAAATATGCATAGACGAAATGAAGGACGCGGTAGATTTTTATGAAAACCTGACTTTGAAATAAAATATTCAATCCTTCTTTGACTTTTTGTTTCAATAGTTTATGTCACTGTTTACATTGACTAATCCGTTATTCAATTATGTAATCGTGTTTGCATTTCATTCACTATGGTATAGTACAATGAGAATGTCCGGAGCAATAATTCTGATTCACAGTACTTACTAAGACATTACTTAAAAAAAAAAAAAAGGATTGAGGAAGAAATTTGTTGCGAAGGGTGAAGAAGTAGCTGTATTGAAATCCGGCAGCACTTTAGCTTCAAATTTTTCAATAAGCACCTTGATTATGTTGATAATAATGATTCACACAGGAGTGTAAACCAGGGTTCGTATGTGAGAAAACGAAGATTAGCAGGTACAATAGGTGCTTCAATTGCTATCTTAAATATATTCATTTTTAAATTAAGTAAATTTTGTAACAATTAGGAATGGAAGGAAAGGTATATTTGTCTGTTATCGGTATCGGAATGAAAGATCAGGATTGATTTCGGCGGTGAAGCTCATTAACGTAGACATAATAGAAACGGGGAGATGGAAGGGCCCCCCTGAACATCTCCACTGTGTAAGGGCGAATGGGGGAAGAATAGAGTTTATTGGTGACTAGAAAGGGCTTGGAAACGCTCGGAGGAAATGCTTTAGTGCACTATTGGAGAGGGTTCTGTATTATAATTTTAATACAAATATGGGATGATCTTTTGTGCCGAATGATTACGTTTTATTTTTACCGTAATATCTTTGAAATGAGTCATCGTCACAAGAATAAATCGAATCTTTTAATCATAAATTACTGAGCAGTAATTTGAATAATCTTCAAAAAAGTTAGCGGCCAAATTTTTTTCAGGTTAAATTTTTCTTTTGGAATTGTGATCTATCATGGCAGGATGTTTTAAGTTATTAAATGTAATAGGTGTAATAGTGCTCGACGATAACAAGCACCTTTTATCACATATGCATAACAAAAATAAGTTGTTTTCAACAGATTGATTGACAGGCGATGAAAAGAATAAATGAATTTAGATGGCCTTAGTTAACTGTTCAATCTAAATTCATGAAGAGCGACCAATCACCTATTGAAGAAATTTTAGTAGTAAATATTTAAACATATTAAAATATTGTTAAAATTATCAGCTTCCAATGGATTATCTTAAATAGTGATGTGATTAAATGATCTGAAACAAAATAATTATCCGTCTATATGTTTACAATTAATCGGAAAATATGTGAACGTTTTAGAATATTATAAGTATTATCTACTGTCTAGGAAAATAAACCCTATCAGGCCTAATTGCTGTTTCCATAAAGCATTAAGGGCAACGCACTAGTTACCAATTGGTGAAGAAGCTCACATCTATATCTAGTGCTGAATCTACTTTTATTTTTAGTGTAAAGTGTAAGCTGTCAAAATGTACATTTAACGTGCATATCGTGTTGTGTCATGACGTCTGAAATTGTAAAGATTCGAACGAGACAAACGTCATATTATATAACGAGGCAGTCCGATTTAATCAGCAATCATTGCTATACTGAAAAAAATTATACACAGAACTTACATGACTAAGAACTGTTCTACTCGTGATCGCCACAAATGTTGTTCAATATCAGCAAGAATTCATCAGAAACAAAATCCTTTATATAAAGTTAAGAACTTGTTACAGTAGAAAACTCTGTAATCTAATCTGAAAATAAATATTCTAGAATTTCTGTAAGCAAAAAAGGAATAAACTTCTGAATGAGTTGGAAAAGCTTAAAATAAATGAATTTAGTTGCGACTAAAAACTTTTAAAGATGATTTTTTTTTATTTTAACTTTAAAATACTTTAAAAAGAAATACACAGTTGTCTACTGGAAGCCAAAGAGATGGGAGGTCCCGTGGATTAACTCTTCCCACTTCGACCACAGGCAGTTTTCAGAGCAGATAAGCTCGCATTATTTATCAGGTCACCTGTCGTCACCCACACATCTGTCGCAGGACTGGTGGTCACTCAAATATTGATATCTCATTAGTCAGCTCTCAGATTTATCCTAGGTGTTCCTGGCAAGTGCTCTAGGACACAAATAGAAGTGACCATTTCCCGATTATTGGATTGCTAATACAGATCTGACCTACAAATGTGCCCTCCAGCTAGTTACTAAAAAACGCTGACTGGAATAAATTTAGTGGGATAGCCCAGGTTTCAAATATTGACCTGGAAAATCCTAATAACAATTAAACGCACCATACCATACTGCTATACAGACAATACCTCAAACAAAACCGATTCACTAAAGAGTTTTAGTGCCCTGGTGGAATAAGGAGTGTTCCTAAGCTCTGTTATTAAGGAAAAAATAATAAAGAATTTTCAAATTTATGTCTTTTAGACAGTCTTAAATCTTACTTAGATTCCAGAAAAAATGGAAGATAAGATCATCTTTGCAAAATTTTGTATCGCAAATAATCATAACACCCTTCTTCCCATTATTTTTCGGGGGGATCGTAAGGAAGGTTATTAAGACCAGATCTTATTTGGTTGAGGAGTGTAAAAACAACCTAAACACACTCTCGCTAGCCAATAAGGTTAGAATCGACTGGGTGCCAGGACACACAGGCATCACAGGCAATGAAAAGGCAGATGGCCTTGCAAGGGTGGGCTCAGAACAGACACCTCTTGCACCTGAACCCATATGTGGTATCAGCCTCAGCTACGCAAAAAGGCGTATAAAATTAGCTTTAGAGGACAGGGCAAGACTCTCTTGGAGAGAAACTAAGAAACAGGAACACTCGAAACTGTTTCTTGATGGACCCTGTAAGAAAAGAAGCTCAGTACTTCTATCAATGGACAGGTGGACACTCAAAAGTGTGACAGGACTCTATACAGGTCACTGTCGGTTAAACAAGCACCTCTTTAATTTGGGGATAGTGGAATCACCAATCTGCAGATTCTGCAAGAAAGAGGGAGAAACGTCACGTCACATAATATGTGACTGTGATAACCTAGCTAGAAGGCGATACCTTCACTTTGGTAGTGATCGCATTGTAGACCCCAAACTATGTGAACTGATCGATCCACTCAGTATCCTCAGATTTGCAAAGGCCGTGGGCCTGTCACATATATAGGACAGGGATATGGACGGCGCACAATAGGTCTCACTGAGGCCGCGGTGCACAAATGCCGGAACAAAAAAAAAAAAAAAAAAAGGAAGGTTATTACCCAGCTATAACCTCTTTTCTAATCTAAAATAGGCTTATATTTGATCAATTGAGATAACGGATTGTCTAGGTGCTCACTTCCAGCTTATGTCCTCTCATTAGAATATTTCCATAGAGTACAGATTATTGCGAGAAAGATGTGAGTCCACCGAAATTAACATTATTCACGAGCCTCTGCAGTCTTTCCCTTAATCACAATTCGAAAATTTGATACCTTCAGGAAAGGATACAACACCAGGTCCTTACAATTTATGCATAGGGATGTTTAAAAATTTAAGCAAGCGAAATAAGAACATAATTTTGCGTTTTATCAATAAGATGTTTATTTCTGGTTTATTACTTTCCGAGTAGAGAGAGTCTACAGTGGTCCGTATCAGAAAGAAGGGTAAGCTTCAGCTCCTAGCATCGAGGTACAGGGAAATATCCTTGACATGCATTCCTTGCAAATGTATGAAGACAATGATAAACAAATGGCTCTTCTGGTATTTAGAGGAACCGACTCTACTCTTGGCGGAATGGTTTCAGGAAATGAAGAGGCATACTTGAGAATCTCATTTGTTTTTTAATTTCAAGCTTTTAGAAATAGGCAAAGACCTCTTACTGATGTGTTCTTGGACTTTCAGTGTGCATTTGGAAGACAGAAGACAGCGATTTAGGAATCAATGGCAATACAGTAACGCTCATAAAAAAAATTCTAATTGAGAGAGTATTTCAGGTTAGATATAGTCAGAAAGTTTCCCATTCATTTAATCAAGAAAATGGACTTAAACGAGGAAGTGTGTTTGGTCCTACATTGTTTTGCATTGTAACATGCTTGACTCAAGATGTAAAAATGTTAATATATGCCGATGAAACCATAATATATGTTACCTGTAAACCCTTTGATCGCCTTTATTCCCTCATGCAAACAACTCTAAACATAATAAATCTCTTGGAGAAACAACATGAGTTCCGATTAGTTACAGAAAAATGTTCTGTTATTTCGGGAAGTGCCTCAATGAAAACATTTATCCAATTTTTATAAGCAATGGCCCTACTCACTTCCACAAGCAAGTCAAATAACTGGGGCTCGTTATAGACCGGACTCCCAATTGGCATCACACGTCAAGGCCAAGTGCGCATCTTCATATCTTTAGGTCCCTCCTAATAGTTCTCGGAAAGCAGATAAATCAAGTTAACTCGTGACTTATACTTTAGGAGCATAATGAGGTCCAAGTTTGACTGTGGCTGTGTAGCGTACTCTGCTAGTCAAGCTATTCTAAATACCCTAATCACCATCCACAATGGAGGTTTGAGAATAGCCACTTGTAATTTTTGGTCTAGTCCAACGAATAGGGCACTGGTTGAAGCCGGAGAGCTCCCACTCGCTAGAAAAAGAGAAATCTTATCTATATCTTTCTTTTTGAAGATACTTTCTAAACTGAAGCACTCATTGAATTCCCTTTTTTTCGACCGGAGCAGTACCATTTAAACATGAACTGCTGAAAAAATCCAAACATTTTCGTGGTAGAAAGACAATGAAGAAATGATACCTATCTAAAATAAACAAATCAATGTAACCTAAAATAAATTGGTAGTGTCTTACAGAATTGGGATTTAACGTGGCATTCCGAAGGATACCAGGACATTGTGGTATAATAAATAATGAAAAAAATAACGTTCCTAGCAAAAGAGCCATTTCCTAAGATGAACCTTTTAACATGGTCAAAGACGTGACGCTATCCTAAATTTGAAATTACCAATATGGAATTTCTGGCAGATCGAGTTTACTTACCGACAATAAGTTCAGAGGGATTAAATCTCGGCCTAGGTTACATTCTACAGTTCCAACAAAAGACTGGAAGTTTTGCTGGCTCACCTAAGGATTGGCCAATAGCAGATTGACCCATGGCTACATAATGACTAATGAAACCTTCCATACCTGTGGGTGCAGTGGATCTGAGCTTACAGTCAAGCATATTTTAGTCGAATACCCTGAGGGTGAAGAGTGAGAGCGGAGAGGATGTGGCATCTCTTTTCTTTCTGAATCCCTTGCCAATTAATTATAAAGCAATATCTGCAGTAATCAATTTCCTGGAGTCCCGAACATTGATTCAATATATTTGATCAATCCTCATTCTAGCGAATTATTTAATTACTTTTTGTAATTTTTATTACGCTCATTTACTTTTCTTTCTCTTTTTATAGGCATATGCCCAAACGTTAATCTTAAATCTATTTTTTAAAGTTTGAAGTTTCACATTTCTTCCACTTCTCATTAGAAATAAATTTCCTCTTTTTCTAAGAAAGGAGTTATAAAAATGCAGTAAATTCGTTCAAAGTAAAGAATGTTTGTGAGTCGGTGTGATTGGCTTATCTGGAGCGGTTACTTAGGGCTCTGTGTGGCAATTCAAGTCTCACAGAGCACGGTTGGCTTCGAGGACTTGAGGGATTTGGACGTATCCCTGAACATTTACTACAATTAAGTAAACATCAGTTAATTGTGCTAATGTATGAAATATTGGTAGGAGTCATGGGTTTTCGCCCACATTTTGCGATCAGTTCTCGTGCCCTATATGACCTGTCTACCAGACAGGTGGGACGGGTGTGCCGCATTTGCTCCAGGTTGTCCTTAGGGGTCCTGGGGCTTTCTTCTCGCTCTGGGTTTTGTGGTCGCTTGGATTTCGGGCTCACTCTGGCCCATAATAAATATATTATATCTACTGTGTTTATCAGCATGTTCACGAATTTCTTTCTAGACGTTGTAAAGCAATAATAAAAATTTTAAAATAATTAACAAATCAAAATCAATAAAAGGATTAACATGCTGGCTTCAATGACCCTTGGGGTTGACATGCCCTTAAAAAAAACATTAGACCCCAATATCCTTAAATAACCTTAAATGTCCCTTTAAATGATAAATGTAGGTGAAGAATTCTGTATGTATGTGATTTTTCTTACAATCCTCCTAAAGCAATAGGATAGGTTGATTGGGGCCGAAACGGCACTAGTTCTATTCTAGGTCTCTTCGATCGAGACAGGATTATATTTCGCGGCCTCATCGTGCTAGATAAGCTCACCATTTTTACCTTGGCCAGAAAAATAATGAACATGAGCTCCACTTTGTACCTTCGAAGAACATTGTCTTCTGTTCCAATCACTTCTTTTTATTCTAACTTAGTATGTATTATATCTCAGCACTCGCTAAAATGTATCTTGTCGATAAATATTACAACATATAGTGACAGTGCAGTATCTCACCTGTAGTACCGCACCCGTTGCTCACAATTACTTATTGCCTAATAAGGTAGATTGTAATTTAACCACAATAAAGAAGTTGCATATATACTTGAATAGATAAATATGGAATCCAGTTTAGGAAGCAGGGATTCAAGCTGAAATATAACAGCCTAGCACCAATCACTAGCTCTTCAGCACAACTTACCAACTACAGCGGCAACCTTCAGTCAACAGATTTATTTTATAAAATATCGTATAGTTACATAGAGAATTTACTTATATCCCATCGATGAAAAAAAGGGACTCTCAATGACGAAAGGAACCAATCGTAAGCCTCTTTAAGGTAAATTTAGTTTTCCTGTATATAAACATGTGGACTCACTTCGGTTCCTTCCCCCTTTTCCCCCTTTCATCACCTGCCAATTGGAATGAACTAGCTAATCAGTAATACATTTTTTTCCTGATCGCGTTTTCAAGCCAAAATGAGTGAGTGCTAAATATAAACCACAAAATTCGGTATTTGCGGGGTTGGGTTGAATCGCTCAAAACCGAACTGTCTGAGCCAAAACACCAGTCGTAATTTTTTGTAGCAACGGTAGGTAGTTATCGTCAATTGTTAATCATCATTAAAGAGTGACAAAGTCCTCAAAGTATCCAACATCACTGTTCTGAGGGATTCTGCAGCGATGCGGCAGTGGCTTAGAGGGTGTACAATAATGCCTTGGACATAATAATTACAATAAGACATGGCCCAACACCGATCAGCAACAGAATAGAAAATAGTTCTATGAAAGATACCGGATGGATGCTCGAATGGATCGCATGGAGGGCCCCACGCTGAACGACACTAAGGTCATTTATGATTGTATTAATATTTTTCAAAAGAAAAGGTAAGATTCCTTTCCCCTCGACCGTCATAGTAGGGAAATGTAAAGCGGATAGAAAGTAAAGCTAAGAGATTCTGTCGCCGGTTTAGCTCCTAAAGTTATGGCGGTAAAGAAAGTACCCCAAGCACCTGAAACTTTGATGATAATTAAAACTGCCCTCCTTCCTCCCTCCACCCAGTGATAAAATTGTTATTTAACCGGATTTATTTATCATTTAAAGTTATCCCAAACCGAGATTTACTGTGCCGCCGACTTTTCAAAGTGACAAGCTAACTTTCTCTCTCTCTCAGTTATAATTATTCATGTCAAGTCTAACTAGCCACGGCCAACTGAAATTAGACAGTTTCTCAGAGGCTCAAACTAATTTGAGTTACTATCTACTCGTTTATTTGAATATGAACAAATTTGTGTTCTTAATTACGATATGAGTTGTTAATGAAGTTCACAATTACGGTATGAAGTAAACTACTGAGATAAACTAATGATTTAGAGGGTTACGTTGTCTGTGTTTTCCATGACCAACAGTTCTTTGGCATTCAGGCTGAAGGTCCCATCAATTAATGAATGTATCATATTAAAAAATGTATGCTTTTCGAATTGATGACCACAAAACGTTTTTTATTCAGATGAATAATATTTTGCACAATTGTTGCATTTGGTGCACTAACAAAACCAAAATCTTTATTGTGATAAAACAAAATTGCGTAATAAGTAATGTGCTCAATGTTCTCATCCATACTATTCATGTATTTGGTGCTCTAATAATACTAAAAATTAAAGCAGTCTTTAATAAACCAGTTACTTAAAATATAAATATTTTCCAGTAATCTTGACTCAGCTATCTCGATGTTTTGACTAAAGAAATGTAATGTGGCCTTTTTAAGAATTATTGTTTCTTTTGGCTTTAAATTGAAAAACACATTTTTTTGTTTTACCACCAAAGAAATGTGATACTTTTGTAGATAGACAGGTATTTTACATTTGTTTGGACTTTACAAGACGATATTTATATCAATACATCTACATGTTTTTAAAAATCATTTAATTTTGTGAAGCATTCACACTTCTCATATATTTATAGTCAAGTAATTTCCACGATACACTAAAATCCTGCTCCATGATTTCACCTTATGAGGACTTGCTTTTCTGAAGATTTAAAGGCGGTTGATGTCAAGAGTCGAAGACACATAGGAGCCAATTATACCGGCCATCCATCAAGGTTATAGCCTCAGGTGTCTGCTCACGTCAGCTGTAATCATTTCACATCACTTTTTTTTTTTTATAGACTAGGTTCGGGTATGTGCGATACTTCAGGGATGTTTTTTCATAGCAGATCGTTAGTCTCAATTTAGTATGTCATGTGAGGTGAGTTTATTCCGACCTAGTCTTCGGATCCGCAAAAAAATTCCTTCTTGATTTTTCATCACTCCATCCATGAAAATATGAAGCGAAGACTTTTTTACGGGCCTGACAACTATTTCTAATTCTAAACAAAAGTCAAGTGAGATGTATGACAGGAAAAATGGTTTCATTAACGTTAAGAAAACAATGTTACTGCGAGTATTAATAACTAAATCTTTAAGCATTGCCCTCCTGCTGAAGTAACCTTGTCCAATTATGAATAAAGATGAAGAAGGCTCTGTGATTCTCCTCGTTTCTTCCGAGTTATACTGGCCAATTGAGCGAAGCATCCGTGCTCTTGCTTGTTCCCAAGGCTTGACAGGTGAGCACCACATAATCTGCGGTATCTCTATCCCCGCAATGTGGGCAATTAAGGTCCTTAGCTCTTTCATGCTTGTATAACTTAGAACGAGTTCAACCATGCTCCGATAACACCTGGGTACTCCAGTAATCAGGGGAAACCATATTCGCTCTCAGCCTGTCTTTGCCCCAGGAGAATTACTTGCTTAGGGTCTTTCGTGGTATTGGGTCACCTGGCATTACACGCCTCGTTGGTCAAGTCGCTAAGATGGTCCTTCACCTTCCTAGGTTCTTCCTCAGTCCAGCATATCACTCATTTTGTTGCAAGCTTTTTTGGCCCCAGAAGCCCCAAAAGAAGAAGGCCCAGCTTTATGGTTTGGCTAGTGGTGGGCACCACGATGTTGTTAGTGACGGGAAGACAGCTACTTTATGTTTTTATAACGAGCTACAACGATTAAAGAAGCATACAATTTGAAAAGTACTAGGGAAAACAAGGTTCTGTAAGGTACTCCATAGGTCAGAGGCACAGCTTTGGCACAGTTTTTAGTGGGATACCTGGTTGAAAGCCAGTGTGCATTCTAACGTGACCGTAGTCGTGGCTATGTTCTTGCTGATTTTCCTTCTTGCTTCTGATGTCCGTTTCACAAGGGCTGTTCTATACTGAGGCAAGCCTGAAAGCCTTTCTGCTCCGACGCGATAATTTCGTTTTTTGCACAGAATTGTTATAATTAATTCAGAAGCTTTTCTCGAGTAACTCCTTATGTGACAGTAAGCTCATTGGGTGATAGTATTGAATGGCTTTAACGGAAGGTACATGACAGCTTGCCTCCATGCTTCAAGATAGTACCGCACCCTGATACAAGAATTGAACACATTGGTGAGTTTTATTATACTCGCCACTGTTTGACCAGAACCGATTGTACTTTGTCGTGCCACTGTGCCAGGTTTCCCTCGTACCAGAAAAGAATCGCATTGAGCTTATTCGCAGATCCAAACATGTAGATCTGTTTTGTTTCGTTAGATGGTGGACGCCTGACCTAGCCACGATGTTCTTTATAGTGAACTTCAACTACTTAAAGGACTTTCGGCAACTACCAAGTGCGCTGCTATGGGACTTCCATGTAATATTTTATGTCAATTTCTTAAACAGGAGACGAACAAAGACCAGAACTGGCTGCCAAACCGGTCATATGAGTTTAGTTTAATTGTAGAGTCCATGAACTATAACGTGTGTTTATGAATAAATTGCTGCTATTTATTTGTATTTGAATGGCCCTTAAATGAGTTCCGTACATTTATTTTTAACGATATAAAGTCCTTTGGGAAAATTTAGAGACAAAAAAAAAGTCCCGTATACTTTCATTGCTACTGGGTTACGTTGTCTGCCAATTCTTTGTCATTCTACCTGTACGTTATTACCTGAAGGTCCCATCGATTAATGAATCAATCAATTAATAACTAGATATTAAAAAATGTATGCTTTTATAGAATTTATGACCACAAAACGTTTTTTGTTCAGAAGAATAATATTTTGCATAATTGTTGCGTTTGGTGCACTATCAAAATTGTGATAAAATAAAATCTGCCTTATTAGGTAATAAGTAATTGTGTTCAATGTTCTCATTGAACTATAGGTCACTTTGGTGCTATTTATTGGTGCTAAAAATTAAAGCGGTCGAATGAACAATAATGCAGTCTTTAATAAATCAGTTACTTCAAATATAAATATTTTGTGTAAATAAATATGTGGCCTTTTTAAGAATTATTGTTTGTTGTGGGTTTAAATTGAAAAACACATTTTTTTGTTTTCCCACCAACGAGTTATGATAGTTTAGTAGAAAGAACAGGTGTTTTTGCAATTGTTGGGACTTTACTACACGACTTTTATTGCTGAATAAATAATCGAATCGATTGTATGCCAAAGGGAGTTTTATGCCTTTTTGGGGGATAATATGTAAAATAAACTGTTGGGAATGCCTGCAGGGGGATGTCTTGTAGACAATTTACTGAAATACCAATTTACCTTGTGGGCACAGAGGCAGAATGTTACCTCTAATTTCACTTACCAAGGGCTAGTTTGCCGGGGTTAAGGTATTATATGAAAATTCTATTATTATTTATTATTATCGTATATTCATGACTTATCGTTTTTATGCTATCAATTTCATATTTTTATGTTATGTATGTATTACATTATGATTATTAAGTATTATAGTGATTGGTCTGTTGGAAGAGCCCCTAGCTAGATAGTGAGGAGGTTACTGTTTCAAGTCCAGTTAAATACCCATCCATTGGGAATCTTTCCAAAAATATTTAACTATAATTGCTAAATCAGCTCATGCATTTAAATGCATCATTAATTAAAATGAAAACAGCTGAAATATTAACTACAAAACCTATTTTTAATCAGCATTACATGCGGACGGAGCGATTCATGTTATTTTTTTTCTTTACGTTACCGTTTTAAATATCTACCTAAACGTTGGAAAGAGCGGTTTTCAATATTGGATCGCGTCTGGGCGATGGAATGTTGAAAGTGAGAAAACAATACCGACTTCCCTAACATGATGGTATGATTCGCATGAATGCAAACCAGCGCTTCGGGACACTCACATTCCCTTAGCGGACCTATACTACCTTTAAAAGTACGGTTTTACTAACGCAAGCCACCATGGAGTAAGGACAGCCTCCTATTTGCCAGATAAACATGCAAATATAGACAATTAATGCATGTAATCACGGAACTAGTTCAGAAGAGATAAGACGGGAGAGGTCCAAAGATGCTTATCAACGCGGTAGTTAATCTCTGCCAGTGCTCAATGTCAGGTCTAGGTGCTTATCACGGACCCTGTTTCTCAGGCCTAAGATCGAGATTTGCTCGTTAAGATGGAGTTAAGTAGAAGGAATAGTTATCGATTAGACAATTGTCAGTCGATTGAACGTTAATGAGCCTGTCGTATATTCCAACGTGGAGAGGTTTAACTACATAACAATTGTGAACAGTGATACGAATCTGCCTGACATTAAAAATATCTTAAACAAAAAAAGTAAATGTAATTTATTTAAAACGATTTTATTTAGACTTGGAATAATTTTTCGGAATAATAATACGCTCTAAAGTCCCAACACAATAAATTATAATATTACTGATAACCAGAACGTTGAAATTTTAAATTTCTCTCAACTGGATATAATAGGAAAATATTTTTGGATTAATAATATGCTTTTCATTATTCATAAAATTGTGTTCAGACTTACATGCTCTCTTGAGAGGTTAAAGAACGCCGACCTGCACCCGTTGCTTGGTGTGCCATCGGTAGGTGAGTTCATCCATCTAACATATTCAACATGTCTAACGTAACATGTCTAAACATGTTTAGACAATCAATGTATAATATCTTTGTAACAATCGCAAATCGCAATGTACAATTATTAAAAATTACATAAAATGTAGCCAAGCTATAGGACATATAATGACATATTGTAAATAGATTCATTTAAGTAGTCTAGACTGATTTACATAATTTATAATAACAAGGGGATGTAAAGGGGAAAAAAAGATTCGTTTTATTTTCAGCATCTTCAAGGAATTAAGTAAACATTTCATGCCTACTACGTGAAACTGGGGTAGACAAAAAATTACTTAACGACACTTGGTTATGTTTTAAGGAGATGGCCTGATTTTCCAAGTCTTTCTTACATCGAATGAGACATTTCTTGCCTCTTGAGCAGAGAAACACATTGTTAAAAACATAAGGTTCAGAAAAAAAAGACAAAGACCGGAACCCCAAAAAACGACTTGCCGTTATATGTAAATTTCTGGACAAAGTATAAACTTAGTATTAATACTCCATTCACAGGGTTTTCAGCAATGTGGGGAACAATTTTTTTGGTAAAATGATTAAAGTCTTTTAATCTTTAGTCTAAACTTCTTCGTAGTGACAGAAACTGTCAACCAAGAATCAAGACTATGCAACCTAGTTGCAAGAGCCTATCCCCTGAGCCTCCCAACGTACGTACCTCATCAAGCAGATAGCTTTGTCTTCGAGGGAAACATCCTAGCCAACCAGCTTTTGTCTGATTTTAGCCGAGCCCGAAAGAAGATCTACTTTAATACCTGAGCTGAAGAAGACGAACGCCAGTACTGGGACGAGCTAGGTTCTGCTATATTTCAATCACTTATTTGCCTGTAACCAGTATCAATAAAACAATGGGGTTAATTTCATTGCATACTTCTAAGTATGGTTAATGTAGCGACCGCTAACTATATAAGATAAATCACCCTATACTCTATTGTATATATGTATATATTGTAAATTGGTTATAATATGTTGTAAATTAATTTAAACAAATGTAAATAGAATTACCAAACCATAAGTTCTAAAAAATAAAAGAGGCAGCTGCAAAAAACTAGTTAGAGGCTGGAAGGGAAAAGCCGGTAGCAAGCGACCAAGGCCAAGGGCTGGGTCACTGCCTGGAACAAAGCGTCACCGCAACTCTGCGGTATGGTTGGTCAGAATAACGCCTCAGATCATTGGCTACTGACAGCCACTACTGACTATAAATAGGGCCGGTTTTGGCTTGTAAATCACTCTAACAACGGCTCTCACACTGGTGGACCTGCAGCTGCACTGATGTTTCAAGACTTGGCCTTCTCATTTATGAAAACCTCTGGATCTCTCTTCCTAACCTCGCTATGTTTTAGTCCGGCATTCTCTGCCTTCGTCTCGCTATAACTAGCACCTCTGGGAGATCCTTGGGAGAGACCTCTCTCTCGCGGAAAACGGTTGCCGCGGCCCTACAAACTTCACCTAGTAGTGTCTCCCACGGCATTTCAGTTTGTCTCCACCACACTCGCCTTTGGGATCCGGACGGTTTTCGCCTACCCTCTGATACCGAATTCGTGGTCATTCCAAGACCACATAAACTACCTACAATACCTACCCTATACCTCTTCTCCTGAACATAGTGCACTAACGGGGCACATACCTATCAAATATGGAGTCAGATAGTACAGTAGTAAGACCCATCATGAAGCAATTGTCCAGTTCATAGCCGTATCAACCCTCACTTCGTCACTAGGGCTAGGGTAACTAGGCAGCCCCCTCGTGACGACCCGACAGTTAACAATCCCTCAAAAGGTTTTAAAAATACCACGAGCAGTTTTAGAGTTAGAGGCTTGTTTAATGAATTCGCATAGATCTTGCGAGGTGATTGTCAACAGCACTTTTAATATCATTTATATCACTTTTCATAACTTTTGCCAAGGTAGCAATTTCAAATAGCTCATTTTTCTAGAACTGGTAATCATTGATTGCTCGGATTTTATCTATTTCTTACTCCCATAGATCCGAATTTCCTTAAAGTTTAGTGAAAATGTGACGAGCAGTTTTGAAAATGCATACATAGACAATAATATCTAGCCGCATTGCACTAGAGAGGGAGCTCACAAACGCTGTGACTTAGCCGAATTAAGTCTTAGATATATTTGAATCCATTATTTCCCAGTAACCGGAAATAAAGCAAAGTAAAGTAAGCAGGTGCAGCCCCTCAGTCATTGTCAGAGCCGGGTCAAGTGAGGAAAAGTTGCGGTAATATTAAAGTGGATAGTAGTAAATAAATACCTTCTAAAATGAATGAAATTAAAATTCCACAAAAGGTGGGGTTGACACCGCAGAAAAAAATGTTTACTACCTATACAACAGCCAGAAACTCACGTAGGTGGCGGCTAGTAATTTTTTTTTAAGCAGCTTAAAATTGCTGAAATCAGTGCTCATGAAATACTAATTGCTAATAACTCGAATATTTTATCGAGGAGAAAACATTTTTTATAACATTGGCTATGGAAGTAATGCAAATTAATTTAGAATTAAGATCTTTGCTTTGGTCTTTCCAAAAGATTTATTTTTACTCCGCTTCAGGAACCCAGCAGTTATTGCTGACAGACGGCCCTTCTGGAAACAAAAAAGTATTTCTAGAGATGCGGAAGCCACAAAAACAACAGAACAAAACAACCTGGAAGAATTGTAACAGAAATATATGTAAAGATAACAGTACTGCAGTTGTTATTTTGTGACCAGTGCAAGACTGAAAATGATAAGACAGACAAAATGGATAAGATGCACATTACCATCTGCAATGCCATTGTTTATTTGTGCTTGATTCTTCTATTAATAAATACTTAGTGCAATAATATTGTGCCAATAAAATAAATTTAATATTCTGTTAATAGAAGTTAATGTTTTGGCGTTATTTCTATCCAAAATGGTTAATTTCGGTAATGCGGTCCAAATGTCGCTACGAGGCCACTCATGTAACTTTCAAACATGCGCCCGTTGGACAGTTAATTTAAATTAGGGGTAAAAAAGGGTCCTGCAGACTACGAGAAGAGTCAGAAGATGATTGATCTACCAAATGCTGAGCCTAAACGTACAGAGAAGGGTGGAACCAAGTGGAATGAGAGTGAACGGTGGATATTTAATGAAGGAGTAATGTATGAAGTGTAGTGGGTTCATGTAATTTTATGGAGGTAAGATTGGCATCTTAATTCTAAAATATTCTGGCAGTTTAATTATAAAATATTGTGAAAGCATACATACGGGAAGAGAGAAAGGGTGCCTTGCCCCACTTTTGTGTTCGGCCAGCCAATGTCTAATTCGGTCACCTCTTCGAATAAATTGGATCTGATATTATTTATAAGCAATTGCACTCTCTTGTAAAACTTTCCTTATTGGTAACATTCTAACATATGTTGGCACATATACTAGAGACAATCAGTAGGGTAAAAAATGATAAATACCATAAAACAGTTCATCATTCCTTCGAGCCTGGCTTTTCGAAAGAACAAGAGAACCACCAGTCACCTGGTATCTAACGGGAGAAGGTAAGGAAGATGAAGAAGTCAGTAAAACACAGTTTCAAATAAAAACAAAACCTTGAAAGTAATAAATTCGAGTAAAGTAAACTATAGTAAAATATGAGGAATAAAGCTACTTGCTTCGAGAATTCATGGAAGGACCTGGTATAGCCATAAAGTGAACACTGCCTGAAATGCCACACCAGCCCGATCTTTCATTTTCATAAATATTATTTGCAATATTTAATTGGGGCCTTGGTTATACAGTTGTAAAAATAAGGTTTTTTAAGAACAGTAACCTCCAATCACTTAGATGCTGCTTTAGAACTCATGCTCCGAAGGTTGTTATGACCACTTCCAAGCTACCAGGATCAAACACACTCAACCCTTTTTATATTTGTATAATACTTATATGTGGGTAAAAGTATATTTACCAGAACTAGAATATTAAAATTAATTTTGTGCCAGATAATAGCATGATATCCACATAAATTTACAGCGGGCCAATGGCACATTACTAATTAATAATTACTACGCATTTCAATGGCTATACCGTCATAGCTCTGCTAGGCAAGCTCCAGGTCCGTTTCGGTCATCAATCCCCGCTGAGGTCCTCTAAGTCGGTCGTCTTTCAGAGGAGTGCTCCGCGTTACATGGGCTTGAAGCTGTAAAAGGGGGGGAAACATGGTTCCTAATGCTTTGTCATATACCAGCCTCAATCATAAATAAATAAAAAATAAACCATATAAAGGAAATTCGGTGTTCATATTGGACCCTTTTACTAGGAGTACCTGCTTGAAGGTGGAGTGAGGGACTTAAGGAGTGTGGGAAGCCTCGGTAGAGGTGGAAATGTTGCGGTGCAGTGATGAGAGTCCACTGAAGGCTGAGCCTAGAGTCTCTCTAGGCATGTAGTGGATGCTCATTCAGTTGGAAAGCAGTGATGGGGGCCCGTCAGAGGCTTGTTGTTGGTTGGCCAAGGGCCGTTATATCCACCATTTGGTCTGCTTTCCCAGATCTAGAGATTTGCCATCTTGCCGGTAGTGGTGGGGGTGTCAGGTCTTGGAATAGGGGGTTTTAGCAATGTTTCATCGAGTCGAAGAATTTGATGTGTCTTCTTCTGATGAATTAATAATAAAATAATTGTAAGTTTAATTATAAAATATTGTGAAAGCATACATACGGGAAGAGAGAAAGGGAGCCTTGCCCCACTTTTGTGTCGGCCAGCCAATGTCTAATTCGGTCACCTCTTCGAATAAATTGGATCTGATATTATTTATAAACGTTTGCACTCTCTTGTAAAACTTTCTTTATTGGTAACATTCTAACTCACAACATGTTCATTCATTAAAAAATTTTTCTCTTTCTAAATGTGTATTACATCACCGTAATAAATAACGAATCTACAGATTCACAATTAAAATATGATACAAGTCTTCGTTAATTCTTTATAAAATTTATTTTTTAAGCCCCATAGCCCGATTTTGTACATTCTGTAATAACCCAAAGGGGACAATAGTGTCAGGTTAAATAAATGCATAGTTTATAATGATATTATTTGAAATGTTGCAATAATCTTGCTCGTCAAGGATTTTCTACGTATTTATAAAAAAAAATGATGTAGGGACAAAATGTGGGACACTTTTGTCTAAATATATTCGACCAAGAGCGGTTTCGTCCTGACATCGGGGTCGCAGTGCTCCTTTGTATCATTAACGCTCAGGGATCAGAAACAATAGTGCCTCTAAGCCTATTGAGTTTCACAAAGCCTTTTAATAAAACCATCTAATTTATGCTTCCAAGCATTCAAAACACCCAAAGTTATAATTAATTGTACACTATAAACGAATTCATTGGATACAACTTCATAAATTGGCTTATCAACGAATAATCTATTAATTTTTTTAATAGTTTTTTATAATATCAGACCAATCAAGTGAATAAACTGTTTCAGCATCTGAACTGACATTGGCTAAGTTTTAATATTCATTTTAAATGAGGATGGAGGATAAATGGAGGAATAGTATTTGAAAGTGGGGAATTGAAAATTCCTTTTAAAACATTTCTTACTCACCAGTGAAACCCATTGGAACATTGGTTCCTTGACCACTCCACCAGTAGCATTCACTTTTGAGGATTAACAGTTAAATGAAAGAACTATTTTTATGTTTCACAACTGACATTAAAGTAGTTTATATTGTTATTTGTTTTAGATCACACAAAATATATTTAGATTGGTTATAACATACATTGTATTTTTAAAAATCTCGTCGCCATCATAAGAGCACCTCTTAAATCCTAAATTGAAAATTTTTAAAATAATAATAATAAAAAAATTTTAAGAGTTGGTTTTACGCCTTCCGTTTTGTATTTAAACACTTGTTTCTATATTATTGAAAGTACATTTTTTGTATTATAGAGTAGTGTCATTAGAAATTTTAAAATTTAGCGAAACGTTCAATTTTAGCCTTTTGTTCACAATTCTCGTTACTGTATTTTAACCATAATTTGATCCGTATATTCCGAGATATTTAAATTTCGCAAACAAATTTTTTTTTTTTTGGCCATTTGGTGGATTACCTTTCAGGATTTGTTTTTTCAGGAAACACGGGTTTTTCATTATTGCACTATTTGAGTGTGTGTTCCCGATAACTTGAAGAATGATTGAACTACCATTTGACCCATTTCCCAAATTCCGTCGTTGAAATATAACGAGGATATAAAGGGGAAGTTTCCGGGGTGTTAGCAACAGATTTATACCAAAAGGATGCGAACGGCTCTGTTAACCAAGCCCTCCCGAATCGTTCCCTCAGAAGTTTGATAAAGAAATGGAGTGAGAAAGTTTTCCGAGTTGATCAATCGTGTTGAATTGAAATGAAGTTGCGCCCTTGGGGCTGATCCTTAAGTCGGGGACCAAAATCCCGACTGTGAAAAGTGAACAAACTTCTTATTCAATAGCTCACTTCAATTCCTAAAATTTATTGCCGGACTCAGAATGGGGAACTTCATTTGAAACAATTACTGAAAATAGTTGTATCCTTTAAAAAATGCAATACTAATTATATAAATATACAATTAGGAAAATTAAAATACGACCTACGGCCATGTTTACATATAGACGAAATACATTACATAAAACTATCTAATATATTTAATAATTAACATAAGAAGTTGTAAAGGTTATGAGCAACGTGAAAACACCTTGGACGATAAATTTGCTCATTTTGCACAGTTTGCAGAAGTGAAGGAAGTGCATAATGTATGGAAGGAAACACAGACTAATACAGTGCAATAAATACCAATGAGACTATTGCAGTGACACTAAGTTCACATTTTTTAAATATTCCAATATTTGTAAGAGAAACACAAGCTATTGATATCAGGTAATGACTCTAGTAAATTGAGGTATTGGAATTAGAAATGCGGAAGAACGTGGGAAAATATTTGAGGAGACATCTATATACTAGTCCATTCGATTATGGCAGTGTCATAATGAGGAAACTATAGGTGTGCAAAAATTTGAGTTTGGATGTGACTCGGACCAAACACTTAACAGAATGCTTCTCTAAAAACTATTTACAGCTAGATAGAAATGATAAGCTTAAAGAATTAGAAAATTTAGCTCTACGTTGCGGTATGAAGTAGTCCGGGGAAGGGGAAAAATTGGCAGCGCCATACTATGATGGTAAGTACATATATGGAGTCTGGTGATTGTAGTGATCAATGGTGTCGGGTCGTTGCAGATAGTTAACACAGGGAAAATAAAGTTATCTACACAGTCCAGATCCTTCTTACTACATCAAATTTTTCATTACACAAATTAATCACAATCATTTCACATTCAGTGGCCATATGATCGTATCTCAGTGAAGATATGGCAGAAAATAATTGTAGAACGTGAACCAAGGATAAGAGGATGCCCTTCAAAACAGAGGATTGCAAATCTTGAAGAGATAATTGTAGCGAGGAGTCTGGTGAACGACCAGGCAGGAATGGTGTTCAGCGATTTATTTGGCTCTAGCGAGTTATGTACGCATATGAAAATGTTATTGAACTACAGTGATAAGATAAGATACCACTTGAGTCAGTGATCCCTTCGTTCATTGGCTATACAATTCTTATTCGTTACTTTTCCTTCCTACCCCTCATTTGCCAGGTAAATCCTGTGGTTTGAGAGGCGTCGTGTATGTTTGAATACAAAAGACAATTTAGTTCGAAATTCAACAAGCAGTAGTAAATCATAGATAGGTCTATCTGTACGCCAATAAAAAGTTTAATGAAAGGTGTATTGACTGATGAACTGACGGATTTCTGAACTGACCCGCAGGTATAAGCCATACCAGTAAGCTGGGCTAACGCAAATGAGCTTGTTTAGAACTAACTATATTATGCCACATCATATAATAGTGTGGTTATAAATTAAAAAAAAAATTATGTCACAAGCAGTTTGAAAAGTTTTTTTTTTGTCCATTAGCGTTATGTTATGTTCAATGTTCACTTATTATGATTCTAACAAAAATTATGTCATTATTACTTGTGTTATTTGTTAATTTTATATTTGTGTTCTCTTTAGTTTCAATCAGTGTTATATCACCAAAGAAAATAATTAATCTATAAATGTCGGATTAAACAGCCTCTATTAAATCTGCCACTGCCCCATACAGAGTAAAGCAAAGGTTGTCACAGAATAACCTAAGTTACTAGTTACAAAGAAAAGATACTAACCATAAATAAATATGTTTCATAATTTTAGGTGATCGCATCATACCAGTAAGCTGGGCTAACGCAAATGAGCTTGTTTGGAACTAACTATATTATGGCACATCATATAATAGTATAGTTATAAAATTTTGTTTATTTCTAATAATTAAAAAAAAAAAATATGTCACAAGCAGTTTGCAGAGTTGTCCAACTAGGGGATGAAATTTTGTTATTTTTTTTAGTACTTGAGATGAACGAAGCGCCGAGAGATATACGTTTCCATACAAGACGATGTTGTCCCTCAAGAGTGGAAATTGAAATTTCGCTAAAGTAAACAGGAGAGCCATGGCGGTGTCCCCGTACGTCCCTCGTTACTACGGGCACGTCTGTAACCCAAATCGGGGATCAGTTGGGCAAACTTTATTTCCCAAGTCAACCTCTTTATTGACTTCGTCGCTTTACTCTTCGCTCCTCTGGAATACGAACTGTCTCCTCCTTCTTCAACTTCGTAATTAAGTAGCATAGCCTACGTCAGCATTTACAAGGGCGCAGTGTTGGCAGATTGGAGCACTAGCCAAGCATAAATTTTTCAAAAGATTATGAGATCCTTAGATAAGAAAGATATGTACTGGTGCATGTTGACGGTCACTTTGATCTTGAGCGTGCATACTAATGCTTCTCATGAATCATATCAAACCTACTTCTCCGTTTCATACAAAAGATTATATATCCAAGTTTATTTTAAAGTATCTTTTAGAATATAATTTAACTCATTTCTTTTTTTCTCGTTTTGCCTCAGTCATTTCAGTAGTTAACTGGGATCCAAGACAGTATTAAAACTTCCCATCGGTGGGTCCCAATTTTGGAAAGGAGCAACGGCTTTAACTAGACAAGGCCCATCGCTTTGCTGAAGGCAGGATAGACACATCCTTTCTCTAGGGTTCCCCGTGAAAGGTTATTCTTATCAAGTCTAGGGACGTAGCGGTCTTCAGCAAACTGGGTCTTTGTTGAGGAAGTTGTTTTTGGTTACTTTGGTAAATCAAAATCGTTCACATTTTAATGAATCGGGTCGATTTATTTGTTGCTTTAAGTAATGTTCAAGTTTGCTACAGCTGCTACGTGTTGTTCTGCCTTCATCTAAGCAGCTTTTTTCAATATAACATTTAACTTTCCCACAAAAATTTTTCCTGTATCCTAACGTCAGTATCACAATCCATTAAGAATTGAAAAGTTTTTTTTTTGTCCATTAGCGTTATTTGTTTGAGCCTATCATGTTATGTTCAATGTTCACTTATTATGATTCTAACAAAAATTATGTCATTATTACTTGTGTTATTTGTCAATTTTATATTTTTGTTCCCATGAGTTTCAATCGGTGTTATATCACCAAAGAAAATAATTAATCCATAAATGTCGGATTAAACAGCCTCTATTAAATCTGCCACTGTCCCATACAGAGTAAAGCAAAGGTTGTCACAGAATAACCTAAGTTACTAGTTACTAAGAAAAGGTACTAACCATAAATAAATATGTTTTATAATTTTAGGTGATCCCATACTACATTTTATCAGCTTCTTGTAGACCCCCTATAAGTGCAAGTCCTGGGACTGCGTGATGCAGCCTTGGTAAGCTCGACCAGATGCTGCAATGGAAGTGTTCTTAAAAAGTTATGGATTCTTTGATGGGCTTGATCTTGATCTTTGCCCCTTATACTTTATCAACTAGCAGTTATTTCTTTGCATTAAAAAAAAAGTTCTATTTCTACAGTCTTCTTTACAAAAGAGTACAATTTAACTGTCATACCTCGGAATATCGAAGGCTATGTGGGATTTTGGCTATCTCATAAATATAATTACTTTGTTAACATTGGTGGAATGTCTTGATGTAAGTCATAATTTTATCAAGTAACGTGCCTTTTATTCACATCCTGCGAACAGACATAATTAATTACCCTTATATTTAGAGCTTATGAACCGGGATTTTTCACGGAGCCACAGGAGCCCAAGCTCGGGTATTTTCTGATCCCCGGACAGTCTACAGAATTTTAGGAAATGTGCAGACTTAATAAATAATTCCGCTCAAATACAATTATAATTAATTATTTACAATAAAAATACTGAAGCTACCCGTCGAGTGTTCTTATGAACAAATTCATCAGTTTCCCTCTCATCCCATGTGGAAGATATTAATTACCAAAAGGCAGCATTATAGTACGGAGAAAAAATAAGTAAAAAAAATGTATTCTCTACGTCTGATTATTAGAGGTAATATAGCGAAAATCCTAGCTGCCAGCCCCTCAGCTACTACAACAATAACGAGGAGCCACTTGAGACAGGAGGTTAAGAGGAAGAATTGAAGAGATTTAGTCCTGCCGGAGGGATAGAGTCCGTGGAAGTTGTGTTTTATTCAGGGGTGGTCGCAGTTCCGCCAAATCCACCCCTCGTAAATTCACCAACCCCTCCATTATTTGACAGCCTCCTTCAATATAATGGGGGGGGGGAGGCGGTTCTTTCTAACTTACTTGTTTATGTACATCATCTTAGCGCCTTCTGTGAAGACCCAATTTGAAATTTAAGAAATATTGTTTGCAAAAAAAGTCCTCGTTAGAATATGATGAAGGTATCCTACTGAATGTAAAACGTCACGTATTCAGATACAATATAGATAGTATACTTTAGGCACACGACTAAACACAACGTACAATCTACAAGCTAATAAAAGCCTTCAAAAACTGTACCTATATCAATAGGCATGTATCAACCAACTTGAACGGCGTTATTTTAGGAATGATTTCTGCCGTGTATGGACAAGTCAAATAGGACAAGACTGCAAACACTATAAAACTTAATACCCCGGCTGGCGCTGGGAATATGCCAAATTGTGATTTGTCACGATTTCCCAAATTCGTTCCAAAGAGCTTACAAAGTGTTATAGTAATAATTTACTATTATCTTCAGGAAGAGTCTTGTTGGGTACGGTAGGATCCTAGTGTTTAACACTGGATTCGTTAGGTGCTGCAACGAGTCAAAATAACTTGATGTGCATCCGGTGGATGAATTCGACAACTGACGGGACACGAAGCAACGAATGCAGTTTGGTGTTCTTTAATCTGTGGAGATAGTTATGTTTGACCACTTTTCTCATGATACCGTTCTGAAATTGTTGGATATATTTAGCTGTGCAAAGTGAGTACATAGTGGGACACGGTACAGGTGATTCATCCTATATAAAGGATATTAAAGATTGAAGATCTCAAATTAAGACTTTAAAAGAAGGGTGGAATAATTAGTATGATAGAAAATTCCAACAAAAAGGCAAAGGTACCAGTGTAGCGAACAATGACAAAACTGGATGGCTCACAATAAATAGACTTGAATTTGTTCATGTAAAACAACTAATCTACAAGGGGATCAAGAATGTTTGACTCTAGCTGGTCTATCCGTTCTACTTGGTCTGTTTCCTGCACTGCTAGTGGATTTTGGTTTGAGGTCTACCGTGATCTCTCACTTTTACTCTGGGAAAACACAACCTTGCCAGTGCGAATGAGCCAGCAAGCTCCGCATATTCTTGACGATGTTACCAGCGCTACAACATCCAATAAACCAAAGATACCGCAAGTACAATATTTAGGTCAATAAGTTCTTTTAGCTCATTAAATTAACTATTAAACTGCAGTACAGTATCATATAACGCCAAATCACTAGTTACTAATCATTTCAATTTCATCTCGCATAAAAGATTCAGTTCCTTTATAATACGAATATAAAACAAATTTATGGCTTATTGTTATTATTCCTCAGCCAGATGTCCTCTCCAGGCACAGCAGATTGATGCCAATAAATATATTAAATTTCATAATTTTAAATTTATTAATGGTAGGTCAAAGGAGAAGAAAACAACCTGGAAAAGGAGTGTATATTCTCTAATATTCACATTTGTTGTAACTAAGTACATCAAAAGGACTTCCCAAAAATATACTTGAGACCATATTGACACCCCGTTAAATTAGATTAATTTATGTGCTCGAAGAGGCGCTCTATCGAAGGACTGCTTGACTAAATGAATTGTTTAAATTAATTCTACGTAGGTGCGCTACAATATATTTACCAGTAGAGAGAAGTAGGTGAGCGACAAGACTAAGTACTCGTTACCCCGGACTGGGAAGGGTATGATTAGTCCCCATGAGAGGTCTACAGCTGAGGTGCTAGCTAAGGGAGCCTATGTGCCTTCCTCTTAATGACGTACTACTCCGCCGCTATAATACAATGCACTCCTCTCTGACCTTTCTCTCCTGCTCTCAACATCCGTTGAGTACACCTGCTCACTGTAGTCACATCTACTATTGTTAAAGGCGCAGCGATACTTTGTAGGTTGCTAAGAGACCAATTTCTTAGTTTGCATGGCTAATGATCTGAAATTTTGCCAATTTTTGTCTTCATTAAATAAAAAAATATATTATTAACATCAGACGTAGCACTGGCCTTTGGCTTGGACGTAGAAAAAAGAATGACTTGACGTCATTTCATAACGGAAGATAGATTAGCACAGTTATTCAGCAAATCTAAATCATTATTTTGACGCCGAACTAAGATATCTCCAGAAACAACTGACTATCTATAGAACTATTTTAATACTGACGCGACTTAATAAATGCATATTACCTTTGGATTCGAATTAAGTACTAAATCTTAATTCTGTTCTAAGCTTCTCACCTGTATTTGATTTATTTTCGGTGAATATACGAATTACGTTTTAATAAATAACTAGTAGAATAAGTAAATAATATAAAGAAATGTACGTAATTAACAAAATAAAAGGGTCCACTGTAGTGCAGTGACAAACAGTGACTGTCGTTCTGCAGAAAGGAAATTTGTTTTATTAAGTAAGTATGTAACTGACAAAAGAATTCTAGGTGATGTTTGCATTAATGGTAGGTTTAAGACTTACTGACAGGTTAAGATAGGACAAGATTTACACGGAATACCATTTGTAAGACTAAAAAAGTTAAAACTGACACAAATAGCCGAAGTAAATTATATTCGGCCTTTACGAAAGTTACATGGAACACCAGTACGCATTTTTAAATAGTAGAAGAAATTTTTCTGAAAAATAAAAAATCTGAATTTTAGATTATACTAATATGTACTATTATTATACTAGTATGTGAAGTGGCCGTTAGCAAACATCGTTTTATGTCATGATTTGGAAATCTTGTTTAAATCTTAGAAATGATAACGTTATTTATTATGTTTAGGGGGTCGTACATAAAACTCAAGTGATTCCAATGGAATATATCTATACCAAAATATGTACAGTATAATCAAGGGTTTTGTTGAAAGTACAATTAAAATTTCAGATCGATCTGTGATTAATTTTTGTTTTTTTTCTAAATAGAATTCTTAAAAAAATTTCATTAAAGGAAACAGAATTTAAGAAAAAATCACGAATATCCAAAAGAGGAACGTTTACAAATTAGACCTAAACATAACTGACTCATCTTTTATTTTCTATATTTTTTTTTAGATTGATATAAAACATATGTGCAATTTTATATTTTGTTATACAGCCAAAACCCAATATCCCCCCCCCAGAATATATCACAGAAGGAGACTTTCATCCAAGCAATGTCATAAAATGGGGGTCAGCGTGAGGAAGGTAGATCATTAAAACGGACAATTCCACCTGCATAGTTGCAACTGTATTATTTTTATGATAAATATATGTATCCTTTATTTAATTATATTGTTCACTGATATTTATTATCGAACGGTCTCGAGAAAGGACATCAGCAGAAAACAAACAAAGCAAAGACAATTAGAGGTCAGGTATAAGGAATTTTTTGACAAATAGGGAAAACAGAGAAGCCCGTAGCTTTAACATCTCAGGTTTGCGACGGGAGTTAATTTAAGGCAATCAAACCCCGGGGATAATGAATTAAAGGACTTTAAAGGAACTGAACCTAGATAATAATAATCAACCTACTACTAGAAGTCTACTGTCAATTTTAAGTACCCTCTTACATCCAGTAAGGGACAGATTGTACTGAAGTGGGTGAAAGCCTTAATGTTATTGAGTAAGGAAAGGGTGGGCGTTCTTAATGGAATCAGGCAACGCGATTAGCAAGAAGATAGAACCAAATGGGACATGGCCAAGTAGACATACATAAAAGGCTTAGTCTATAGCCCATTCGTATTCACTGGTCAGAGCAAACAAATTAAGATCTATACTCCTGCGTTGGTTAGTAGCTTGCCTTTGGGCGTGTATCAGTCATCAGTTATATAATGCTAAGCATATTAGAAGGAAGCCTCTTTTAGTGTATACCGACCTCGTGACTTCATGGAAGTCACTGGTGTTTCTTGTTATTTTTTAAGTAAGGGACCACATCCTTCCCTATACCCGGAACTACCCTTCTCTTATACACATATGTCTCAGTTTTAGTCCCAGTCCCCACTTGTTCACAAGACACTCGTTCCCCAACACCCGACCCAGTATGTAGTTACATGACTCTTAGTATTTGTATATACCAGTAATTTGCTTGTACTTCATAATAAAGCTTTTCTTTCTTTTCTTTTAAAATGCTCTCCGCTACAAAGATTATTTAACTATCGACAAAGTGAACAGCCCAAGTCGGAAACCCAGCTGATCAACTTCATCGTGAATGATCATGGTCAAGAAGGCCTCGCCACAGAGTTGACATTTATACTCTGTATAGGTTAGATAAGGTTGTGAGATTAAGATTTTAAGATTCAATGAGATTAATGATTTAATGAGATTTAATGAGATTAAGATGAGATTCAAGATTTTAAGGTCGTGAGGTCAATTATTGAATATTAACTGCAGTTTACATTATATAGAATTATTATCATTATCATCACTATTTTTTTTATTATGATAGTATGTAAATTACTTGGTTGATAATAAAATAACATCATGTTAATAAACAATATATATTCCCATGATTGTTGATAGTGCTTTGCTTAGAGAACTTAGTACCTTAAATCTCATTCACACTTGTAAACACCACAATACATGCGTATATACTTAATTTTGAGTATACAATTTAAATAAAATACCTTCTTACTAGGATTGAGATATCTCAAAATGCAGAGTAAAGTGCCTGACTTTTTTCACGTTTAAGCTTTTATTCATACTTCCCGGCATTGAATTTCAACTAAAAACTAATCAGCTTATTACCAGGAATCATCGAATATATTTTTAAAATTTCAGAGAGATGTAATCACTTCCAAAGTTCCATTTTTCTTGAATATAGTCTATTTGATTCATAGATACATTAGTTACTTATTACATATTTAAGAACAAGTTTTTATCCTTCTTAGACTTTCAATGACCATTGCAGAGGATATACTTTTCCTTATCTACTATTTTATTTTGAGCTAATAAGAAGGTCTTTTTATTTTGGACTATTTCTTATTTCGTGGTTTTTCCTCTTCTGCGTACTCCTTTACACAAGACAGCAAGAGTTGATATTTTTATTCTCACATAAAGGATGAATAAATGGATTAGCTTTTTTTAATTTTCAACCTAATACTGGGCTCTCTTGCATATGAATATGGTTCGTTCGAATTTCATAAAGTTAATTCATTAACATATTTTGTTAATCAGCCATGTGCAAAGCAATTGTTTAGGCAGTGTTAAACAGAAAGCATAAGTTTACATGAGCACCATTGGCATCAGATAAAACGTCGTGTAAGCCGTATATCTCCCTAATTATCAACCTTATCAAAACGACATCAAACCTCCAAGTGCCAGCTTCTACTGTCTCTGACCACGTCCAGTAGAGACAGTAGCAATATATTAAAGCGAAAATGTTGAGTGAACAGCTAGTACACAGCTGCCCGATCGCGTACAGACTTGCTGTTCAGAAAACATGCGGTCCGCAGAAGTAGGCTTCCGCTCTGATGAGAGGGTAGTACCGAGACTAGGCGGGGACCTTGTACTATCTGAGCTGCGGTACAAGACTTAACTACCAGTCTCTAGTTGCTGTAGTTGAACATGACCGTGGCAGTAAATTTCCACGTCGTGCTGAAATGTAGTTGCGGGCCGACACTAGAACACCTCATTGAAAGAGGTAATCCTGGCCATGGCAGAGTCAGTGAATACAAACCTGACTCTAACACTAATTGACTCAGCATCCCTTGGTCCGAAAGTGGCCTATGGGTGTACCACTCTCCCTCTAATCCCCTCTTGTTGGTGGCATTCTGTCCACGTAAGCATTCTGCGTGAGCTTCACTCTGGGTAGGCATTTCAATCATGTACGGAAAACTGGTTAAAATATTCTAATGAAAAAGCGTGGCACGAAATCTCTCATAGATCTGCAGGTATTGTCATATTCCTGTGTTTCTGCTTACATTTTTTCTATTTAAATAATTTGGACATTTGTTTCTTTTAATTTATGCATAAATTTTGTACAAGGTTCTTCTTTTATCCATGTATGTGGGTATCTTATGTCTGTTGGTATAGTGGTAAAAATGATTTAATCGATTAGCACTTGAAATGTATTGTCCAAAAAATTTTTTCTCAAGTCCTATTTTTATCGTGGTCAAAGACACTCAAAGATGCTAAAGTAAAAATAACGTATAGCATATTCCTATGAAGTGTTGATAACCAAAAAAACTGGCATTAATTAGTAACAAAAGAGAGATTTGAAATGATCAGTGCATCTCATCCGAGGACAGGTCCTTATTACCTCAAAGTAGCCATCACCTCTGCACTGCATATAAAATAGCTTCTAAATATTCTACAGGAAATTGATGCTTAGAGGTTGCCACGTCCGACCTCCGTATAAAGTTATGAGGTAAGGCCTTACCTAGGCGGGCAAGGAAGAAGTTATTGCAAACAACTCTCCTGACTTCGGTACAACATATCTGCAACCGTATTTTCCTTTTAAGATTTATTATAATATCCCTTAGCCTAGTTTTCCCTTCTTCGTGTAATCGTTCCTTGATATATCTATCTATATATTGCGTTAAGGGGATAAAACCTGGAAATAAATAAGCAGACATTTATAAATTTTATCTTTAGTAAAGATAGACGCATAATTAGAGATGTCTGTAAACAACAATTTCATCAATGAGTTGGCAGGGAGTTTTTACAACTAAGGAATCCTAATCAAGCCCAGCCAATATAAAAACTTCATTATCCGAGTTATGATATCGTAAACCTCAAAAAAACATCGCTACATTTTAAGTATCCAACATGGTATATTCTTTTTTCATTTATCTCTTACTATTGCAGTATTTACTACTTATTTATACATTAAATTTAATCTGTGAATACTTACTTTTCCTTATAAAACAATTTTTAATTTATTTAATATTTTTTACTGTTTAAATTTTCTAGGTTGTCGTTGTTTCTTTAGCACATTCCTGTCGGTATGTTGTGAATCATCCAAGGCGTTTCAGATAAACAAGTAGATGACTATCAGGTTTTTTTTAATATTTTAATTTTAAAAATGGTTTTGAAGATTGGGCAAGTAACCCGTGTTATTCCTTTTGTGGAAGACGGTCAAAACCAGAAGTCAAGAACATTGTAGAGCTCATTAGGAATATGCTCGGGAACACCTTATGCCCACTGAAAACGGATGTAAGGTTGTTTTCAAATTAGCCATGCTTCCCTCTTGAAACACTAGATGGATAGATGAGAGTTATACCAAAGCCATGGTGAGTGCCTATGTTTAAAAATAATAATGTTGAATTTTTCCAAAAACAAATAACTAATTTACAAAGTTATACTTAAGCCAATCATACGGAATAGAGCTATGGGGTACAGCAAAAAATTCAAACATTAAGCGTCCAATACTTTTAATAAAAAGTCCTTAGAAACAATAGTAAATAGTAAATACCCCTGATTACGTCAGCCACAAAACCCTTCATAACGATCTTAATATACCTTACATTCTCAAACTCATCCCTTCCAAATTCCATAGTAACCTATCAACAAGCCTAATCCCCTAGCACAGTCATTGCACTACACTACTCATTCCTACAATCCTCCTCGGAGACTAAAACGGCAGTGGCCTCGTGAACTGCTATAAATGCGAACAGTGGGAGTCCTGGCCAGCTTCTCCAATCATGTCCTGAGCGTATGTGGCTCTTGCGCTGTTGGTCATCCTCTACTGGCTCGTATTCGGTGACGCGGCTAGGGGATTTCCCAAGACTCCACTTCCTCTTTCACATGTGAGGGAGGTGACAACCATGTAGATTTGGGAGGTCTCTAGGCTTTTTGTAAATTAATGAAAATTGTAAATATGGTATGAATGAAAACATTTATCACAATTACTTATTGCCCAGTGAGGCAGATTGTAATTTATCATAATAAAGTTGTTGTTCTGGTAATTTTTCTAAATGCGCCACTCTGAATTTCAGAATATACTATTTCAAGTATGTGAAGTGGCCGTTATCAAACATCGTTTTCAGGCTTGAGTTGGAAATCTTGTTCAAATCTTAGAAATGATTTATTAGAGAAGCTTATTTATTATGTTTAATGAGTCGGACATATAACTCGTTAGCTCCCGATGGATTATATCTCTACCGAAATATGTATACAGTAAAAATGTGTACACTATAATCCAGGGTGTTGTTGAAAGTACAATTAAAATTTCAGATCTGCTGTATCATCGCAATAACTAGCAAAGTAAAACGACATGTTACCGGCAGTATGCTGTTGTTCCATACAAATTAACAAAACAAACCGTTATTGGATATGCCAGACATGTAGAATTAAATTTAAAAAAAAATCACAAACAACCAAAAGAGGAATTGACACGGATTTGACCTAAACATCTCATCTTTTGTTTTCTCATTTTTTTTTAGGATCGATATGAAACATAGGTGCAATAATTTTATATTCTGACCCAGGTGAAAATCTGGCGTGCGAAGTTTAAGTACATTCATGGAGTTCTATCCTCTGCTCCTGATTCCAAATCAAAATAGCGACTCATCAAAAATTCTCCCTCTATGACTCCTCTGGTGTTTTCTCTTCAGAGGTGTTCACAGTCTCACCTGATCAATTTAATTCTTATTTTCCAACTGCCTCATCAAATACTTCACCATCTCTTTCATGCTATAGTTCTTGCAAGCTCTCATTTAATAGCAAAGATTTCTATTCAAACCAAGTCTCTCCCACCGAACGTATAACTTCTGTAATTATCCAATAATTGTTTTCATCACCGCTATGACACTCAAATTTATCTAACCTTTCCCCTCTATGATTCGGGCAGCCTTTGGTCGGATCAGTGGATGGACTAACATGAATAAATTAAGGTTCAACACGAAAACTTAGGCAATTGTCATTAGTTTCAGTGTCGACCTCGGATCCTTTACTGATTTCATTCAGAAAAGGACAAAGACTTATTTTAATTTTACTTCGTGATATTTTTTGTGTTGGTTATGCATAACTATTCCCCACATAAAGCCTGCTAACGTTTGTTTGAATTTCTTTAGTTTCTCTCTTTGAGAGGAGAATTTTCTCGAAAGCTACTCCGGTCTAAGGGGTCATTTAATTTTAAAACATTGTCAAGCGTCCCATTGTTATTAAAACTATTAATCCGAATGAATCAATAGTTGCAGAGCCTTCTGAGAAAATAATTTTTTTTTAAACATTATATGTACTTGAATTCAATAAAAACCGACTTATCTGTATATATGGAATATATTTATGCTGGTGAGCTGAAAAACAAGTGAGGCGTGAAGGAGAGACGGGGCGGAGTGTTTGTTGTTTTCTTTAACCAATTACACGGGAGATTAGTTTTGCTGTTTGTTCAAAGACTCTTCTTTCTACTAATCGATCTCACCAGGTAGTTTCCTAATTTAATAAAGTTTATAGAATTGGAATAGTTGAAATGGCCTATCACAATCGGACAAAAAAAAAAAAAGGATGAATTTTTAGAATTAAGAAAAAAATACGTGGTCTACTGACTATGAGTTACGGTAGGATGACTACATTTTATTTATTATTTGCATCTACTGTGAGACGATCATGAGCGGGAGTTGAATTTTCGAATAACAAATTTAAAATGAATTATATACATATATAAACTTTATTATGATGAAATAACAATCTGCGTTATTGGGCAATAAGTAATTGTGATAAAGATTCTCATTCATACCATATTTCATTATGTCGCTCAATCGTACAGTATTTACAAACAGCCCAGAGACCTCCTAAATCCACATGGTTGTCACCTAACTTTCATGCGAAAGAGGAAGCGGAGTAAAACAAATTAATGATCATTATTCGTTATAGGCTTGAATTTATGTTAACAATTGTTAATTTTACAGTTTAATCCCATGGTTTTAACAGTTATTAGCCAAAGATAATATAGTGTCAGACCGAGGCCTGGTAATTTCTGGATTAGGATCCCTGGCATATCTGTCATGTCCTGAAATGAGAATACATGTCCTGTCGCCCCGACAGGATGTGCTGGAATGCCACCTGCAGCCCCCGGTTCGCCTCAGGGGTGCCTGGGGCTTTGTTCTTACTATCGGGCTCACTTGGGTCCATTAGATATATGTTGTATAGTCACTGTGTTTAATAGCGTTAAACACTCAAAATAACAGAAAAAAAAAAACTTTCTAAACACTGTAAAATGTTTATCAGGGTTGATAAAATAATTTAAAATATCGCCCTTGTAAAACCAAAACCAAGAAAATGGGCATATATATTATTGTGGATGCCCTAAAAACAAAAATAAAGCGTCATACATATTATCAAGTGCTTCGTTTGTGTATACACAGGCTATTTCAGTATTTTAATGAATATGCCACGAAAATGTCCAGTTCCCTCATTGCAAACTATTGTGCAAAATATTGTGTACATTCTCTCAAAACAAACATTCAAGTGCAGAGGGGGTATGTGGTGAACAACGATCTTTTCTTTTTGAGCAGTGGAGTGCCTTCAGCGAAAGCCAAATCGGTGGATGGGGAATGTTTCTTGATTCGATCAGTAGGATTCTTTTTAAAACTGTTGATAGGATGTTAAGATAAGGGATCATTAGACTTACGAGTTTTCTAACAAATTAATTCACAGATGTCCTTAATAAGATAACTCCAAATAAGTGGATAGTAGATGGTTCTAACTACTAGGAAAGCTATTGCTTTGGGTGGAACTTGCGCAAGAATCTGAGCAGGAATCAGATCGTATTCAAGGAATTTACGGAGAGGTAGGTTGCTTCAAAGGTATTTGACTTCAGGAGGATTTACTGCTTTTTGAAAAAATGAAAAATGAATCGGAGAAGTAAGGAATTTTCCAATATTAGTTGCATAGGAGGGATTTTGATGATTGATATAAGGTATAAATTAACATTAGAGGTGTTATGTGTATGCTTCAGATCTTACTCCAACCTACCCAGACCTCGTCGTCACAATTGAGTGTACGGGATACTTAATAGTACCTCAGAGAATCTTCGGGTATTCAAGGCTCTTCAGTATAGCTGCTCAGAGGGAATTGCATTTAGTGGTTAAAGAGTAAAGGTAAGAATTAATTGTTTGAGTTCGGCAGGATGTTACTTTAATACTTTTCAATTTTGATTGTAACAGAGATGTGGCCTGATCCACAACGCAATTTTAATCAGAATTTGATGCGAATAAAGATGAATAGGTTATTAAATAAAGAATTTTTGGTCTGAAACTTTTGGATAGGGTCGAAGTTTTGAGGTATTTCATGCACATTGTTGGCTTGAGGTAGTAAAGTAATGTATGGGATTGTCTAGATCCTCAGGAGTTTAGGGTAATTCTTAGATCAACGGGATGGGGTAACTCGAAAAAATGAAGGAGAAGGTAGTTTGGATATTAGGTGTATAGAAAGAGGGTAAAGAGCTGTGATCGTACGAAAGCTCATCAATCTGTAAATGGATTAAGTTATTATTCCTATTCCATTTTAGATGAAGAAATCGAGGACTTAGGGATTTTCATTTGTAATCTTTACGCCAATAAGTAGGAGTGTGATGAAATAGTGGTCGATTTAAAGGATAAAATGACGCCCTCGGGAGCTAGTGAGTCTTCATCCTCCCTCTTATTCTACTCGTATTTTGCGTAGAAATCTCTTTCTACAAGGTAATGTTGTCCAATAAAATTACGAAAGAATGTAAATGGATTTATTTAAGGGCAATACATTGTAGGTGGAATGAAAATCCAGGAATTGACACAGCCGTGGCTTGTTGGAAAAGGGGGGGAGGGAGGAGGACGCCATGATGGCAAAGAGAATGTTGGATAAGAATAGTAGCGCCATAGGCAGTCCCATGTGGATGGTAAGTCGGACTGACGTCCTGCGGGATTTTGAAGAATCTGTCAGCAGTGGCGTTTTAGTAATAAGTGTTGTCAGTTCATTTATCCGATTTTAAACACGGTTGGTACTCCAAAGATAATTAGGGCTCTGTGGGATGTCATAATCAGTTATTAGTGCTTGGAATGCAGTAGGGAAACATTGTTTGTAAGATACGAAAGACCACTAATAATTCACACAAATAATATCACAAAAAAAAACATAGTCCTAGCATCCAATAAAGCTTATTGAGACCATTGGATCTGCCTATAAAGTATGTACTAAGAAGAGATAGTTAACAGTGTACATAAATGGTTATTAACTATGGATAATTAATGGTACATTATTAGATGTTGGTAATCTATAAAGAGAGGGAGTGATGAAGTAGAGAGGAGCTAGGAGGGATGAAAATTGTTATGCATCAGAGCCCTCCTGTAGCCCAGCCTCAGGCATTAATCCACACGGAGACAGGGCCATTTCGAAGCAGACCCACATCCTCCGCCGTTGCTAATATAAAACTCTCAACATCATAAATCAGAGGTAGATAGCGATCGCTCAGCTTGTGTGTGTGTGTGTTCATGCTAATCTTCCACGCTCTATATTTTTACACCGACTCGCTTCCATCGTCGAGTCTCCCACACGCGAGCGAATAGCAAATCTGTGCAATCGCCAAATACATTTAAGCAACTAAAATACTAGGTCAGCAGTGATTAAAAAAATATTTTTCGTAACTTCGGTGAAAATGATGATTTTATAATTAGAATCCACTAATTAATTGATTAATATTATCAATCAGGAATTTAATTTCATTCTCAGTATGATAGGAAAATATTTATTTTTTAATTACCAATTAATTTATGTGTTGTTATGAGTGTGAACAGTACAATTGACAGTGGAATTGTGGAGCTCTTCACTCATTTTTAGCGTCATCGAGACACGGAAAATAACACCCCAAACCAGAGGAACTTAGGTTCCGAGAAAAATTTTACCACAACTTACAATTAACTTTTAAATTCAAGTGAATTGTTATGGATCACGCAAAACAGACTGGAGCACTAGCCCATATTGAATATTATTAATCTTCACGAGTTTTTTAAATTTTATTCTCCACACACTATAATTTCTGTTGTTAATACATTTTCGACATCAACGGATCATAAAAAAGAACTACTATGTAAAATCTGCCTACAAAAAACACTGATTGAGTTAAAGTTGTGGACACGCTGTTAATAACAGTTTTAATGATTGTTTTGAATTATAGTCTCAAAAAAAACTAATTGATTTTTGTTAATTAGGACGTCGAGTTTTTTATGATTTTATTCCCTACTTAATTTTTAAAAAAATGTAACTACCAGCTAATTAATTAATTATTGAAAGTTACTTTTTCATCAACCTTTAATATTTGTGTTATAATTCAGTATTTAGAGATCTTTACGTTGAGAGCCACATAATATGATAGTCAAAGATTTATTTGCAGTTACTGAGTAGTTAATTGATGGCCCTTTATCATTCTTCACATGACCTTATTTTTTGCATCATACAAGCCTCAAATCAAACTGCCGTCAAAATTGTAATACACGGATTGAGTTTAATCTAGTATAATTACAGAAATACATTAATTCAGACATCAAAACTGTGTTCACAATCTTCTCGCACCCCCGTTCCACACAGAGGCAAAACATTTTATATGGTAGTTCTACTTGATTCTCAAGATATCCCACAATATGAGTAATAAATTACTTAGTAATTGAAAATGAACACTGTCCGTATGTTTTGTGTAGTTCATCAAGTTGATGATCATTCTGTATATCGTTCTGAAATATTGTATGCAATATGTGTTGGAACTTTAATGGATTACAATTCACCACACTAAGCCATCAAAACTGTTGTGAAAATCAATACTTACTTTACTTGAGGTTTTTAGTTACATACCAATAGTTATATTTAAAAATTCACTCTAATTACTTTGATCTTCCGATAATCGACAAACGCGTCATTAAAACTGCTGGAGATATTGCCATAAAATATGAAGCATAATCGTGAGAGAAGTAAAGGAAATGAGCTACTAAGACGATGAACACTCATTATAAGAGAGATCAAAGGAGAGCGCAGGGGAGGAATGGAATATAAACATAATTCCCACAGGGCTTAGGGGAAAGGATAGATCGGAGGAAAAATGAACCGGCCGATGATGAGGAGGGATCTAGATCTTAAACCTGCCACGATTGATGGAGTCGGCAAGAAAAATCCTGCTTGCTTTCAATCGGAGGAAGGGAGCGGCTGCCTCTAGACGAACCAATTACGAATCGGGAAAACTTCCCGTTCACTTCTGTGAACTTAAATATTTTCGAACTGCTGAGGCTGAAGAGAGCTGCTTTACCTTCATACAAAGTAAGAACGAATCCTCTTTCGCCTGTCTCTATGTGTGTACAATGAAAGTGTTCTTATAAATGATACAAGTTGTGAAAAATTGTAAATTATGAAGTGATTTATCAAGATACAATGAAGGAAAATATGGTTCTTGAAAAAATTCTCATGGCTCAGGTCTGATTCTTAAACTATTATGACTAGTTGAACCAACTGCTTTTCTTACACAAAATATGTATGGTTATACATATACATACGGATTTATATTTAAACGAAGAAAATCCATTTTTGTCAAACCATCACAATCAGCTGGCCGATTCCAAATATGGCTGGCTGCCAAGCTGAGGTGGCAGACCTTCAAGCGTATTCCTCATGATTCCCTTCGAGAAGTACTGTTAAGAGACAGCTGCAGGCCCATAGGAAGAATCGGAGGGAGGTTAAAATAATGGTGGTGGCTAGGGAGGAAGGAAGTGATTTTGTGAGCACCCAAACATTTTTATGAATCATATTAAAATATACCATTCACAAAACAAAATATCGAAATCGTCTCAAACAATGAAAAAAAAATCGATTTCTATTGTTGGATGTCAACACTTTATTTTAAGAGTTGCCTTAGAAATTTGGAGTGCGTTTCCAAAATGTCCTTAGCCTAAGGGAAGAAATAATTTCTCCGACCGATTTAATGATTGTGATAATACCAATTTCTATTTCTATTTCAAAAAATGTAACGTAAAAATATTGTTTTGAGAGTAAACAGTATATGTAGCAACAGGTCGTATATATTTTTTTTTTTCACCGTGTTACTTTCTGTATTCCTATTTTTTTCAGTCTTTAGCGGCCAAAAAAACTGATTAAATATTATTAATGATATTAACAAACGAATAAATTCACTAGTGTTCTCTTTTTGACGATCCAAATGATTCTTAATATTATATCGTTGCCTTTAAGCTTTTGGTATTCCGTAATTAATCCTACACTCACGCTGTTCTTGGATTGAAACTGTTCTCTAGACTTATATTTGTTTGTTGGCGAAGTATACTTTTAATCTTATTTGACAATCATTAAGAATCTAATAAGAAAGGAACATATCACTATTATATTTAACATAGTAATGGAGTAATGCACGAGAAGCAAAGGGAGAAAAGAGTGACAGAAAACTCCGACGGACGACCTGGATATGTCTTACGCAGTAAAGCTGGCATAATTAAACAGCAGAGTGCCTTCAGAACGTCACTTTAAGGGTGAAGCATTTTTCTTTTTTTTTTTATAGATATGAAGGTTTTTACTTGCACAGGCTGTGAAATTTTCCAGTTTTTATCTGCATGTTTACCAAGCAACGCTTATAAATAAGCTTTAATGCGTCACGGCTGCAAAACTGTTTGACTGAGCTGTTGGAACAGCTGTCAGAACTCAATAAACATGGCAGCCCGCTATAAAACAACTGACAAACTAAAATACAATGGAGACATCCATTGTGTAAGAAAAACTAAATTTTTTCAACAGCAAATATGTACACGTTACTCTTGTGTACACTATTTGCAATTGCTTTGCGGGGTTTTGAGGTCGGGGGGCAGCAAAGCTTCGGGGATAAGAATGAAGAAGGTAAGGGAAATATATGAAATTGGTTATTTAAATATTCTTATTTAAGGCTTTTTGTATTTATCCTATAGCCTATATTCACTTCAATATAGTCAAAAAAAGTAGAGGGAGGGAAAATATAATTTCCCTTTATGTAATAATAATATATTTCTGTTTATACATACATACACACAAGAAGTTGGTTGCCACCTTTACAATTGTTATTTAGCCTGTATGTTGCTATTTTTTAAAATTTATTAGTTTTAATTTAATGCCGTATTCTATTGTTCAGACTTCTGAATATTGTTATTTATTAGTTTTTGTTTCTTACAATTGGATCCATCTATGAGATTATTTACTAAATGCAGGTAAGCAATCTTTTATTGGATTTCAGAATTATAACTATTTTTTCGCAATTTTTTATTTATTTTTATATGATGTAGTTATTTTTATTTGCCAGTTATGAATTTCTCATCAAAATATTAATGTTATTCATAGAAGACTTGCAAAATATTTTGTATTCTAAGCTATAAAGCCCCGTTCAGACAATAATGAGAACTATAATTTAGCCAACATTTTAACCAAGAATAAGTAATAAATCTTGATGCTTTAGCTTACTATATAGTATAAGCTAAAAATGTAAATAATACAACTTTTGAATATGTACGCGTGTAGGCATTGTTTGGACAAGAGTTAGAAAGTTTTGTCCTTGAAAAAGTAAGGGTCATTCAAACTTAACTGAACGCTCTAATTGGGGAACTGACTAGTAAGAAAAAATGTTTCTTTCTAGGTTTCGAAACCAAGAACAATAGTAACTAGAAAAACAATGGGGGAGTGAAGTAGTTAGAACACTGAATGTAACCGGAAGAAAGCGGGTGAAACTGGAAGGAAATGCTACATCCACGCATCAGTACTGGACTTTATGACAAAAGGTGTCAATGCCATTTTTTTTTTACCAGTTTTGAAAAAATCTACATTTGAAAAACAATTACTGCCTGCCCTAATCAGTAAATGTGGAATTGAGATAAATTACCTCACTCATAGCATATATAGAATATTTCTATATCTTAAACTTCAAAGTATTTTTGAAAAAAATCTGTGACGCTTGCTAATTCTGTCTTGTAGAGTGCTATTGTTCAAAAACAGGAAATCGATTAATTCTAGTAGCCAGTTCATTATACTCTACCCTGAGAGCACTATTATTAATTCTATTTCTATCATTTGTGTAAATATAATGATTTTTAGTCTTTCATGTGACCGACTGAGCTCTTTTATCAGGATGCTTCTTCGCCTTTGATAAAAAAATTACTGCCCTTTAAATTATTTCAACCAACAACATTAATAATCTAAGAAAACTGGAGAGGGACAGAGACATGGAGGTGAATCGATGAAATCATCGACCTGAATGAACTTATATTATAAATTAATGTATTATGTGTAGTTACGTATGGTAGGAATACGTAAGAAACTCTTTTATGCATAAGACCTTCCTTGGCAAAGGTTAGAAAATCGTCACTCCTATATCTGTAAAAATCGTATCTGTTTCATCTCATTAAAGTACATTTTCTTCGTAAGCTAATATGTTGGATACCTTATAATGATAATGGTTACTAATCAAACTGCCATTTTCTAGGAATACTTTCTGAGTTCGTAGATTTTCCGACGAACACACTTACCTCACCCAAAGGAGTCAAAGAGGAGATCGATCGGAGGAGGAGGAGCACGTCACCGGACGACGGTGTTGTGGTCGTCGTGAGTGAGTTCGTCCCACTCCCACCCTTAGGCCCACCGGGAAGCGGTTCAAACACCGGCGCAAGCAAACCTGATGGTTACAGCACACCCATTGACAACATTCCTAGACCTGATTACTACAGTAAACCAATTGCAACCACAACTAGACCCGATTACTACAGTAGACCAATTGCAACCACAACTAGACCAGATTACTATAGTAGACCAGTTGCAACCACAACTAGGCCAGATTACTACAGCAGACCAGTTGCAACCACAACTAGACCAGATTACTACAGTAGACCAGTTGGCTCTGCTCCCTATCCTAATTTCCAGACTACGACTCCGATTCCTACGACTCCAAGACCTCGACCAACCAGTGGACTTTCGCAGAACCAGCCACCACATCACAGACCGATGCCTTCACATCACAGACCGATGCCTCCACATCACAGACCCAAGCCACCCAATCATAGACCACAGCCTCAACAAGATGGCTTCCAATGGAGTTCCAGGCCAAGGAACTGACCACATGAAAGAAAAACAAAACTAGTTGATCCGTAGATAACAAAATTAAACACCTTAAGTCTCTCCTCAGATTTAATGATTTCTACCCGAACGTATTTGACAGTCTATGCCGCCATTCCTAATGTTTCAAGCTGACAGGTCTTTTTTATTTATTCCACAAAAGTTCAGTCTCACACCGCCTGCTGCTAAGGAGCGTAGAAATTGAATTATTGATATCGAGAGATAGTAGCCGGAATAACAATTACTTTCTTGAAACATATTAAGTAAATGATTTTGAAAAACAGCCAGTATTTTTGAGAAAAATTCTTCATTATATTTGTTATACCATTCTGCCTCCCTATTGTCGATTCTCAGAAATTACTTTGTATAAGAACTTTAAAATTCCATTTGAGTTACTATATTTAATGTGATTTGTTTATGTTGTATTTAAAGCAAATGGAAGTTATTCATATAATATAAGAAAGAAAATAGGAAAACTATTAAAAATTAAATTTCACTAGAAAAAATTGTATATTTTTCAAGCCTGAAAGAAAGCTTAGCATTAAAATGGAATCGTACCTAGTTTTTTCTGTGGTAGCAGGAGTAAAAACAGCTTAATCGGTCTAAAAATTAAACGACTATTAAAAATACCTCTGGTTCAGGTACAATAATAAAATAATAAATGTTAACTTTAAAACAGTTGTCTCTGTCACTGCATATGTTAACAGACTCACTTCCCTTGGAATGTCAGGTGTTCCTACCTCAATTTAATGTTATGATTTTTGCCTTTTGGTTGAGGGTACATTGATAAAAAAATAAATTCGATACAGTAAATCGTTGTTCAATATTTTGGTCGATTTATTATTAAACATTTCGTCACCCATTTACGGTTGAATGGCTGCAACGCAGTTACTTGATAAATAATAAAATTTGGCGTGATAAATTATAATTCGTACATGTTGAATTTTATTACCGTTTTACCTTATGTCATTTTTACAAAAAACTTTCAAATTTTTACGGCCGCTTTCATATAGGTAGAGAGAACAAAAATATAATTGTCACTGACTTCGTGTTCAACAGTAACTGTCTAGTATAACTACAACCTACAAAAAAGTTCGAAACTTGAATTACATAGCGAGAGCTTAATTTAATGTTTTAGACAATGTTACAAGTTAATGTCAAATAACGTTCGATGATCAGTGGATGCTTGTTGAAATAAATAAAATGAGTTCAGTCATTTTTATTTAATTATTTTATAATAATGAACTGTCAATGATGAAGTCCGATTGCGGGAAGTTCTATCTCGGACTGAGTTATTAATAAACGTTGGCGATTTAAATTTTATCATTCTCGGTTTGGTGTTAATTGGAAACGTCCAAATCCAATCAATAAATGCGTAGCTCGGTATTAATTCAATGGTAAAATGGACGAGGATTGGTCAGAAATTATTATAATAACTAAATAAGGGGGGAGATGGAAAATTTTAGATCAAATACCATTCATTGGTCGAGTAATTAAAAACAAATGAAACAGTAATTCATTGAAGAGATTCAAGGGATGGCCCGTGATAACTATTGCATGGTAAGCTCCTTTTTGGGGGTATCCTGTCCGGGTGTGCTGGTTGTCGGCTGGGTTTTATGAATGAATAATCAGTTTATCTCCGAACCCTTATAACAATTGAATTGTCGCTTGTGTAAGCTAAAGCAAGGATGGTCGTCCCTAACAAATATTTGAGCTGTCATGTGGTTAATAACGATTATGTCACATAGACATGACAGCTGATTACCCAGGTCACGTCAGTAACATAAAACTCTATTGGTAGAGGTGATTGTTTAATGTTTTAGGTGATGTTATATTAATAATACGACACGATAGGGGAAAATTAGCTAATCCCGATGACAGTCCATGAACTTGATATTTTCAACTGTAATTTCATTTGATGAAATAAAATGTAATTTATGAAAAATAAGGATTTAGCAGTACTTATTTATTTTTATGTGCCCATTTATGTCATGTTATAGGTTGTACAAATAAATAGTTCAACGCCCTCATTAATAATTTGTTATACATATTATGACTAAGTGAAACATTAGATAAAGTCATTAAAATCATATTCTTAATTTTTTCGTCGAAGGCTCATTTGTTAATTCATTGGTAAAAAAAATAAATAGATCTTGACGATTTGATTAATAAAATGTGATGTATTGAGGATTTAGTGAACTGTAAAAATGACAGTCATTAAAATCATCATTTTTTTAAAGTAATGTGGTAGGCCTGGGTGATCACTAATATAGTTACTCCATAACTTTATTGACTAGGATATGGCTCAACTCCAATGACGGAAATGGTCATCGACTCCCCGAGGAGTCATCAAGGGCTAAAGACCGAAATGACGACTTCACCTCATTGTAATACCATTAAGAGGATCGATCCATAATACGGCCCAAAGAGCTTAGCTGACTAAGCCGCTTGATAAGACAATTCTAGTATTGACTTTGCCAAGCTGCAATAACACTATAAGGTTCCTTTTCCATTAGCATTTATTTGATAGGTCCGGCACCATCTTCCGGCCTAACGAAGAGCGATCTCTTTTAGTATTACTTCTGCTACTCCGCTTTCATTATTCCAATTTTACTCCCTTTCTTTTATTTATTTTTTCATTTCCACTCCGAATAAACGGTTCTATAATTCTTCCAAGTCCATTATCAGCCCAGGCTCAGATAGCTGGGTCAAATGGATTGCAACTTAAACGGCGGGATCCAATTTCTTTTTGAACAGATCACTTCAATTCACACCACCACAACCACGCGGTTGAGGTCGAATGGCCAAAAACAATTAGTTTTGGAACTGTAGGCTATTGGAAAAGGGGAATGCCTACTAATCAAATGGAAATCACTTCCGTTGTCTTTATTAAAAGGAATGTTCTATTTCTCTTTGTATTTGTCAAATTATATTTGGTTGGCTTGATTCATGAATGTAAAAATTTATGTATCACGAGATATCGTCTTGACTCTAAATTTCGAAGTGTTGTAGGGTTGTAGTAGGTGAATGTTCAATTTACTAAAGATGACATTGTTTAAAATTTGAGAAACTTTCCCTACATAAAATCAAGAGTCGGTTGCTAGTTTCCGGTGTAGTAGCCAAGACAATCTTTAGTAGCCTTCTGGCAATTTCTCATTAACGTGGAAATTCCAGGTAAGTCAGTAAGGTGCTCTCTAAACATACCATATGGAGTGCTAAATTATATCATTTGAATTTTAAAATAATCATAAAATTAACGTCCGAGGTTCTTTCGGAGCAGGACGGATTCCACGGAAAGAATATGGAATTGACAACTAATAAATAAATTAATCGTTAATTAATATTTGGTTGTTACCAAGCACGAATAAGGAGCCTCTACTTTCATTCAAAAAATAGTAATTGCCTTTCATCTGTATGCCTGTATGTTTTATGATAGCGGTAGTAAAACGATTAAAACTGTCTAAAATTCTAGAAAGGAATACTTTACAACGTCTCAAAATGTACTGATGGAGGATTATCCCCCCCTTAAGTAATTTTAAAGTTTTTAACATAATTCAATTTCACCCTTTAAATTTTATTGCGTTTAAGATGATGAGATGTTTTGGCACCTTAGATCATTAGCGACGTCATCAAGCATGTTATATTACATTGTAAAATTTCATTGCTTTGACGAAATTGAAGAGTGGCAGTTCATTATGAGTATGTATTTTTAAGTTTGGGGTAAACATAGATCACCTTGGGTGTTGTTGAGCTTGTGGCAGGAGGCACTCAAGAAAATACATTACTGATCGGTAAACATTGCAGTTGTCAATTTGGTGCTTCTAGGTAACAAAGTAAGGGCCCAATATAACTTCTTTTTGGAACTTCTGTTTGTCGTTAGTAAAACGTATTGGTGTTTATCAAGTAAGATCTGCTGTGCCATTGCTCATTAAATTAGCCCATTGCTCCACTTATCCCTATAATCCTCTTTGGAGACTAAAGTGACCTGCTATAAATACGCGACAGTGGGAGTCCTGGAAATGGCCAGTTTCTCCAATCGAGTTCTGAGTGTCTGTGGCTCATGCGCTCTTGCTCAGCCTCCAGTGCCTCGGATCCAGTGACGCGGCTGACGGAGGAGCGTGTGGGACTTTCTAAGACTCCGTTTCCTCTTTTGCGTGTGAGTGAGGTGGCAACCATGGGGATTTGGGAGGTCTCCGGGCTGTTTGTAAATACTGTATGAATTAGCTAGTGAATGAAAATTGTAAATATGGTATGAATGAGAACATTTATCACAATTACTTATTTCCCAATAAGGCAGATTGTAATTTTATCACAATAAAGTTCATTTTAGCACATTTTTATTATTAGAAATATGCATTTTTATAAGGAATTATTTTTTGACTGAATGTATTTCATTAATTATTACTCAAAGAGAAAAGTAATGGGATGGCCGGCATTCATTTCTGAGGGGTCTGATTTCCTTTGAGACTATCTGCTACCTGAGACAACTCAAGGATCAATGTTCAGTAGTCATCTCATGCTAATACTGCACTGTTACACCGATGAACTTTATATTTATATATATTTTATATATTTATTTATTGTGATAAAATTACAATCTGCCTTATTAGGTAGTAATTAAGATAAATCCTCTCATTCATACCATATTTACAATTCATTATTCACTCGCTCATTCATACAATATTTACAGACAGCCCAGAGGCCTCACAGATCCACATGTCTGTCACCTCCCTCACATACGAGAGAGAAAGTGGAGTCTTGGGTCCCCCACGCTACTCCGTCAACCGTGTCACCGGATACGAGCCAGTGGAGGCTGACCAAGAGTGTGAGAGCCACAGACGCTCAGGACATGATTGGAGAAACTGTCCATTGCCAGGACTCCCACTGTCACGCAACACCTATTAACTATGAGAAAATATTGAATTTTGAAATTTTTTCCAAGATCTGTTTATAAGAATTTTAGGTTTGGTTTTAACAGACGGGTATATATACTTCACCATTAAAGGTGTTCTGTTGGGTTAAAGTCCATCTTATTTTTCTATTTCTCAAAAATATTCTCAGTTTCCTGCGTGATTATGGACTCTTATTTAATAATACAATCATAAGCTAGATTAATCAAAGTTTCGCTAGCTAAAAGGATAATTAATTAAGATAAAAAGATAATTACTGTTTCCAAAAAAAAAAAGATAAAATCTTAACTTTTAGCAGTGAAGTCCTTTAGAAGTCTAGTTATCAGAGGAGGCCATTACTCATTGCTAGACAGAATTTTGTAAATGTATTCATCTGACCTTGTGGAAAGAAGTTGATTTATCTTAGGTCGAAAAAGAAGTAGATCTTTACTTTTCTTTCTTGTCTTTAACGAGTCACTCCTAATGCTGAAACTCCAGAGCACGGCTTAACGATCCATTCAGAGGCAGGCAAGAGCGAGAACTTTATCCCGGACTAAAAATCGTTAATTAAAGTCCCCGAAATGAACCGGCCTCGTATAGTTTAACCACACCGGTTTAAGGCTATTCGTAAACAATAATTCCGTACAATAAGGCGTTTTCCTCGAGATAAACTTTCACAATCACGCACCGAGTCTTATTACTCTACATATCCAACCATCATCTCGCTATAAACAATTATCGTGCTGCATGAAATGTAGCCATATAATATAACTATAATGGGTTAACCTTCAGTGGACTCTTACCACTTGCCACGTACCGAGATGTATACACCTCAGCCGAGGTCTTCCACACTCTTCAATTCCTTCACTCAACCTTTAAATAGGCCCCTCACAGTAAAAGGATCCCTTTCACTCCTATAAATTCCATGTTATTTTATTATTACTCCATTCCTCTTTTCAAATTTTGAGAGCTTTGAAAAAGAAAAAAACAAAACTATAATAGGTTATTTATTGTTTGCGGGTGATTAGTAAATAATTTATCAGAGGCAATAGTATACTTCCCATGCAAAATGTGTAATTGGAACTAGAACCAACACACACATTATATATATGTATTAATCAGAAAGAACCACCTTGCCTTTAGGGTTCAAGTACACATAAGTTCTTTTGATTTGGCTAGGGGAAGTATATTAAATGGAACTAAATATTTTTTCTACCTTATCTCAGTTTGCGAAAATCATCGTAATAATAATAATAGGCCCAGTCACAGTTAATCTCTCAGAACCGAATAACCCTAACGAGGCCACTAACTTTTCAATAGGGATAAAATAAGCAGGGCCCTGTTCGATGCGTAGGTGATGTTTTATCACATTTTAAAGTATTTTCTCTATTTAATATATTTTGTTTAGTACTTCTTAGAGGTATGGTTTGGTGGTCATCATTTGATACTTGGGCAGGTATGGATAGGGGGCTTTCGTTCCAATCGCAACAAACGAATCAACACCAACCACCCAAGAGGGCCTCGGCCCTTTCTGTCCCACCAATGGCGGATGATACGATTTCCGTGGCCCCATAAACGCTGGGCTAAGCCCCATCTCGGCTATGGTAACTGCTGCGAGATACGGCCAAGTTGTATTCTCCGACGCGCTGGCCTTAATCTGGAGCCCAGAGCTGCCGTTATAAACATTTAGAGCGGTAAACATTAGTGCGGTACGTGTGTGTCTTTGCAAGCTAAATATTTGGCGAATCCCCAGTAAGGCCGAACTGTTTGCACAAGTGAGCTGCCTAGCATATAAAGCTCATGAGCAGATTTATCGAGTGTTACCACAGAGCTGATTTTCGTTTCTGTCACAATCAAAAAAGTGACTAGTAAATTCACATAATAATAAAAACAGGTTCAATTGTAACTGACCTAGTTGATCAAAGGATTAGTGGCTTCATCATTTTTTAAAAATTAAATGAATGTTTTTAATTTACCAACTAACATAACGTTAATTACTGAATAGCTCTTGAAATAAACCGAAACGAAATAAAGGACTTAGAAACTGAAAAAAAAAAAAAAAAAGAAGGATAATTGCTGTACTAATATTGAGTTTCATACAGTTTTATTGCCTGATGAAAAAAATACTCTAAAACTATTTTTATCTCTGAAACTTAAGTTGTAAAAAATACTTAAAAGATGCCCTAAAACGACCCGGGTGGAATTAAATACTTGCTATAATCGGCTTTAATGCGCCAATTAATCAAGGGGAGAAATCAGAGTATTAAGTTTTAAACAGCTTCTGAACGACTAACCGACATCCAGACCAATGAAAGTCAATTAAACCATAAATTTTTAAACGTACAGCCTCTCCATTTTGGCATGGAAATTAAATCGACCTTAATAATTATAATGGGTCCATATAATTTTATTATTTTTAGTACCGTTGGGTCATAAAAGTTTAAACAATTTTATTCGTTTCTTTATAATTTTATACATAAAATTCATTCGTTTATATTAGAAATATTTGTTGTGGTGTAGCTCCCGCTGAATTGGAGAGTCCAGATCTTGCCAGTATATTTCCTGGTTGACTGTTAATTAATAACAATTATTTCATTTATAACATAAACAGGACTGGAAGACCTTTCATTTTTTAATCTACTTAAAATGGTAGCAAATTATTATTTTTTTTATGATGTTTTTATTAAGTCTTATTGATGTATAAAATTCCATACACCCTCAATTGAACTTGCAAGTTACAATAAGCAAAAACAGGCAGACTGTCAAGGTTGTGGAAATATCAGGGTTTGAAAAAAAAAAAACCGAACCCAAGAAATGATGTACTGTTTTTTTTGGTAGTGAACCCTTGTTTGATTTCAGTTTTTGCTCCATGGGGTTATTGACCCATTAAATATCTCCCCTCATATTTTAAATAGAGTGATTGGCCATAATTTGATGAGCTTACAACACCTATTGTGTAGGGACGGCCGTCATAGATGCCATAGATGCCAGTACATGTAGGCAGCTCTTTACATAAAAAGTAATTCCTTATGTTTTCGAACAATATGTCTTGGTTGTGTATGGATTAAATACCAGAAAAAGGATAAAAGAAGGCAGAAACAACGCAGAAATAGTTAAGCATTTCTGAACTGAATAACATTGGCAAAAGGAAACAAAACGTTGAGTTCATAGTTAGCTGTGATTTTTTATGTTTTGGTGGATGTATTGCCTAGGGTATCGTTTGAAGAAGAATAAATTATTGGCCATTAGATTCTTTATTCTGACTTGATATACTCCTTTATTGTGCTATAATTACAATCTGCCTTTTATAAGGCAATAAGTAATAAGATAAATGCTCTCATTCATTCCATATTTACAGTTCATCATTCACACAATATTTACAGACAGCCCAGAGACCTCCCAGATCCACATGCGAAGAGAAGCGGAGTCTTGGGAAGTCCCCCACGCTCCTCCGTCAGCCGCGTCACCGGATGCTAGCCAGTGGAGGCTGACCAAGAGCGCGAGAGCCACAGACGCTCAGGACATGATTGGAGAAACTGGCCATTGCCAGGACTCCCACTGTCACGCGCTTATAGCAGGTCACGAGGCCACTGCCGTTTCAGTCTCCGAGGAGGATTATAGGGATGAGTGGCGAAGTGCAATGACTGTGTTACAGGATTAGGGTGGTTGGAAAGGCTGCTGTGGAATTTCATAAACTTGGAAGGGATGAGTTCTAGAATGTAGGGTATATTAAGATCGTTATGAAGGGTTTTGTTGCTGACATAATAAGGGGCATTTACTATTGTTCTCAGGACTTTTGATTGAAAGGATTAGATACGCTTGATGTTCAACTTTTTTGCTGTCCCCCATAGCTCTAGATTCTTTATTGACGTTTTCATTTCTTTTGACACAGAGTGTACATTATCGTAAGGTCAAGTTGTGTCAAAAAAATATTTTGTGTGCAGGTAATTCAAATAAATGTTCTGATTTTTTATCAAACCCCTCTCATATTCGGCATGATTCCGTTACACATTACAAGTGACGGTATTAAAATGATCCTTTATGTAAAATCCTTTAACATAATGAAAACAAATGTCGTTAACTTTATTTCAGCATCTTAAAGAGCTAATCCAATTCATCGCCGCTCGTACATTTCTGCAGATTTTGAAAGCGGCATTTTGCAATTCCTTTGATTGCCACCTCTCATATCGGTATACAGGAGACCATCCCCTGTGAAATGTAACTAAAAATATAGTAAAATATCATTCTGTTTCACACCCACTCCGCCGAAATGATGGGTCCTGGGCGGCTTCAGATCGGAAGAATTCGCTCTACATCTTTCCCGTATTTTCACTCCTCACCATTCTCATCAAAATCATTGTCACGGCACAACTGTTGAGGATTACCTTGCTTCTCCTATCTCTCTCTGATTTCCACCAAAAGCCGCTAACCCATCTGAGGTCAAATATCTTCGAAAATATCCTAAATATAATCTCCTTACTACTCAAATGTTCCTCCTATATTCATATAACCTCCTACATCCTACATTCTTCCTAATCTTCATTTATAATTGCACTATCCGAGTGACGCACGTTTCACTCCTGAGGAAACATTCTATTATTGTGATATTCACTAAACCCTGTAAACCAACCAATGAGGCCTTGTATTACCATACAATTAGCCTACTTCATATCCTCCGAACTATCTTTGAAAACTCCTATTAAAACATCTATTTCCAATTATTGAATCCCAAAACCCTTTTCCTGAACCCTTTGATCACATATCCAAACACCCAAACAGTATTGCACTGGTGTCTTTCAGGGCATAGCTCAAGCATTTTACAGGGTTTGGCACGCAGGTTTGCTTTACAAGCTCAAATAATATTAACCACAGACCCTATTCCTAATCCTACAGTCCTACCTTTTAAACCGCTTCTTCCAAGTCCGCTGTGGTCTAAACCATATGGACAAAAGACTGAACTTGAACCCACATACGAGGCTAAAAATATTCCAGCTTAGAATATTCCAGCTACTATCTCATTAAAGCAGGAGTTCCACAGGGCAGTGTCATGGTCCATCCTTGATAACTTATACACCGCTGTTGTCCCCTCTACTCCAATTATGAAATACCAACGTCAGCAGCCAGTGACCCGGATAACACCAGCTGAGACTACACCCATTTACCACTGACCCAGGCCTTGTTTTGGAAACAATAAATCCCCTTCTGCTGACCAAAGGCCCAGGTGACGACCGCCCGCGTGGGGCAATATTTCAACTAATTTCCTACGCCTGCTGAAATAATGCCGTTCCACTTCTCCCTATATAAGTTCTACCAGATTCCCACTCCCTCTCACTCAGTCCGACTCAGTCACACTCTCTCTTTCCGTCTAGACGTAAGACATTCACCCTCAGAACTACACCTTTCGCCATAGAAGTAACAGTGCACAGACCTCTACCCTAGATCTTTTACTCACAAAACAGCCGCACAGGATAAACAATTGTGAGACCCTGGCCCTAGTAACGACCGAGCACCTGCCAGCATTGTATTCCATTGACGGTAGAGTGGTGATCCCGCGTCCCACAAAGTACGACTAATGTCGGGCTGACTGTGACCTATATCGATCGCAACTTTACCACTAATTGCATACGGTTTCTGTTCTCCGCACTACAGAGGAAGTGGATCGACAGGTAGTTTTCCTGACCGAGGATATCGTCAATGCAGCAAACACTGCTATCCCAAAGTTTAGCGCGAAGCCTCCCATGGTACAAAAACCACCAGAACATATTCTTTGACTTATTGCATTACTTATTAATAATTGGAAAAATAATGAACGGCTTCTTGGCTTACATGGCAATTTCCGTAAGTTTTGGAAGCTCCTAAAGACTACTACCAAGAAGGACTCAGGTGTCTGTCTTCATGACGGAGACACCCTGTACACATCGGAAGAACAGGCTAAAATATTGGCCGACCACTATACCGCAGACAACGCCACTAGGACAGGTAACTACCACGAACCTCAGCAGCTGAGGACAGGTCAGAACTATTTGTTTTTCTTCCCGAAGCAGCTCAAGGCGATTCTTTGCCGTGTCTGGGAAACCGAGCACCAGGGGGTGACGGGGTGCAAACGGTATTGCTGAAACAGCTGCTAAGGAGAGGGATTGCCCCACTCGTTAACCTGTACAATTCATGTATCAGGTTACGATACATCCCGACAGCGTGGAAACAAGCTATCTTGTTCCCGCTGCGCAAGCCCACAAAGAGAGGCGACCACCCAGCCCACTATCATCTGATCAGTCTCCTCCCTCACATGGGGAAGATTCTCGAAAAGATAATACTGAACTACCTGTAGGAGTTCTGTTCGGAAAATGCTATCATTCCGTACGAGCAGACAGGTTTTCGGCTCATCTGAGTACAGAATATCCGCTTGTGAAGGTACAAACGGAAGCCACCCTCGGTATCAACAAGAATACAGCAACTGCTATGATCTCGATGGACTGCACGCAGGCTTTCGACTCAGTGTCCCACGGGATGCTGTGGCGACAGCTTAGTGACTGGGAACGCCCAGAGCAGCTATAAACCATGTTGGTTTCGTTCTTGTAGAACAGATCGGTGAGGGTACGGGTGGGTTACTGCCTTTCCAACCCATTCCCTCTGACTTGTGGAGTTCCTCAAGGTGCGGTTCAGTCTCTGGTTCTTTTCAGCATGTACATATCTGAAATTGTTAGGACAAACTATAAGAAAGCTACTGTAATCGCTTTTGCCGACGACATTACGGTTTACAGTAGCCGCATGAGTGCACAAAGAGCTCTTACACACGCCAAGTCAGTTTGTAACGTTATCAGTGACAGACTGGGCATGTTAAACATCAGCGTAAACGCCGGGAAGACCGACTGCGTAATCTTCTCCCTCCAAAAGGGGAAAAAATCCTTGCCAAAATCGTATAGCATAGGAGGGCAAGAGAACTCACCAGCTTTCTCAATGCACTATTTGGGTGTACAAATGGATAGGCATCTCCATCTCTCTACTCATTTTAGTAATAAAATAGAAAAAGTACGACAAAGGTCTTACCGGCTATCGCACTTGCTAACTTCACCTAACCTTTCGCTTCGTCTCAAATTGGTGATATATAAATTTGTCCTCCGGCCAGCTCTGCTGTACGGTGCCCCACTATTTACCCAATTGACCGACAATACAGCAAAATGTCTCCAACACTTCCAGAATGGGATCATGCGAAAAGTGGTCCGACATACCTCTCTCGAGATGTCGAAGAACGCTGACCTGCACCAGTTGCTTGGTGTGCCGTCGGTGGGTGAGTTCATCCGCCGGAGACACATTAAGTTTTTTGACTCGTTGCAGCACCTGACAAACCAAGTGTTTAACACTATGACCCCACCACCCGTCCCACATCGATGGCAACAGACTGTCGGGGAAAAATTAGGTTAAGAATTAGTATGTAAGCTAGTTTTAAGGTTGATCAAAAAGGTGAACCTTTATTAGTCAGTTTAGTCCAGTCACGTATAATGTATATCATTATACTTGTTTATTCATTATATAATTTTTATAAAATAACAAAACCTGTATATAATGTAGTGATGCTACAGGAAATACAAAAATAATTTGTAAATAGATTATAATAGAATAATTATATATAATTATCTGAGAATTTGAAGGGACTATGAAGAAAAAAAAAGACCTAAAACAGTACTTTTACTAAACCGTTACCTCGTTGTACTTTTGAAATAAATTCTTGTAAAAAGTTTATTTATGTTAACTTCCTTAACTCTCCCAATACCATTTTGGCAACTTTTCCAGAAGACATTGCAGTCCTGTCATCCCACCCAGACCTTCGAAATCACCTTGATGAGATCGAGTATTGGTGATTGGCATGGCAGCTAATGGTGGATCAAAGTTAATGAAGAAAAATGTTCCCACATTACTTTTACTCCTCTGCCACTAGTGCTGTGCAAAACATTTTATTTTCAGTTCATTCCTCTTCTTTTATTCGAGACAGTATGGTATTTAGGCTTCCTAAAAACTGAAGGCAAACATGGAACCCACACATGAGGCTAAAATACAAGAACTAACGCTTTGTACAACTGTACAGACTATTTCGACGGACATCCCATCCTATGTAAATTAGATATATAAATTAATATTAGAAAATAAATAACCAATCTACAAAGTTAACTCAAGCCAATCTGGATATACGGAATAGAGCTATGGGGGACAGCAAAAAAATTGATCCCAATACTTTAAATCAAAAGCCCTGAGAACAATAGTTAATGCCCCTTATTACATCAGCAACAAAACCTTTTATAGTGATCTTAATATACCCTACATTCTTGAACTGATACCCTCCAAGTTTATGAAATGCCATTGAAACCTATCCATCCACCCTAATTACCCCTATAGCACAGTAAAGGCTTAGTTACTTATTGCCTTATAAAAGGCAGATTGTAATTTTAGCACAATAAAGGATTATATATCGAATAAACTAACTATAGCACAGTCATTACACTGCGCCACACATCCCCAAAATCCTCCTCGGAGACTTCCAGTTGCCTCGTGACCTGCTATAAATACGTGACTGTAGGAGTCAATGGCCAGTTTCTTCAATCATGTCTGTGGCTCTCGCGCACTTGATCAGCCTCCACTGGCTCGTATCCGATGACGCTGTTATTGGTCGAGCGTGGGGGGCAGACAGCCTAAGTCGCTACCCCCTCTTTCACATGTGATGGACGATTTGATCCATGTGGATTTAGGAGGGCTCTGGGAGTTTTGTAAAAACTCACGTAATGAATGAGTGAGTGAATGGAAATCGTAAATATGGTATGAATGAGAAAATTTATCACAATTACTTATTGCCCAATAAAGCAGATTGTAATTTTATCACAATAAAGATTGTTTTTTAAATAAATACAATCATTTTTTTATGTATTTATGTCATTGGGACATCAAGTCAAACTTGCATGTAAAATATAATGCCCCTATAGCAAATGGATGCATTAAAAGACACTTTTTTCATTATTTTGTTAAACAAAACGACAACGTAACACATAAATGGTCTAAAAAAAACTTGAGTCAGAAAAAATCGAAAAACTGATAAATGAAAAATATTTTAAATATTGGCTGCAACAAGCACAAATATTATGCTACCTAATTCATGTATCAACTAGATATTTGAATCCCCAACTGTGGGATTATTGAGGTCATTATTATTGTGTACAACCATGGAATCTTCCTTATTGTAAACACATCATACATTAACATATTCAAATATTTGATTTCAGACGATAGCAGTTCAAAACTGCTAGAAAATTTTAAAAATTAGTCGAGTGGGTATTTAGTCAGCTGTACTGCCCGGGTACGTATATACGTATGAATATATATATATAGGCCTAGTTGTGAGATTTACCAGCACAGTTCTCCAAGCTCAAGAACTCTCTACTCTCCAACATGAAGTACCTCGTATTCGCTTTCTGCGTCGTTGCTATCTTCGCCGTCGTATCAGCACAGGCTCCATCAGTCAGCAGTCTTGCCAGTGGTAAGGAAATTCTCTGTAACGTTTATCTATGAATATCCCGCTACCAACCTCAAGGATTTCTCCGTTGCGAAGAAGGATCGGGTACTAAGCCTGAAGAAACATTGTGTTCATTAGGTCTTAAGCCCCAACTGTACTCAGTATTTAACAACAACGTCCGTTTTCGATTCATTAAGTTTAGGCATTTCAGCCAGGCAGAGGTTTGGTTGTCAACCTGCAAGCTTGATCTGCGATTAAGCCAATAAAAATGATCTAAAAAATCTCAAGACCTTGAAATACACTGATAATGTTTTGGTTGAATTACAGTATTCAGTAAAAAAAGTTAGTTAATGTGCCGTAACACACCATTCATTTTTGAAAAATAACAGTTTCTAACATTTTATATGAAACTATTTCGGTAAATGCCTTACGATGTATCGGCCCAATGTCACCGACGTCATACAATACGTTTTAGAGAAATGAAATCACTATTTTCAGCTGTATTATATTACTGGTCGGAAACCATTCAACACTGTCATTTTTTTTTCTATTTTGCAGTAGCTATTATAGTGTTAGGTATATATGTAGGCATAATAAGATGATATCAATGATATAATATATTTATTACTATATATTAGAGTAGAAATATGATCTCTTCAATAGCAAATTCTAAACAATGGTTTGTAATAGTAAAACACATATAAATCACGTAGGTACCGAGCTCGGAAAAAAATCATTAATTATTTATGTCAGTATTTTAGTTATAAAAATTTTATTTTATATGATATGTGCTGATCAATATAGTTTAGCAAATAAAATACTGAAAAGGTGATGTTAATCAATTTCGATTAATTTTTGATCGACAAATTGAAACATTATTTGGAATGTTTAGGAATACCTGTTGGAGCTAGCTTCATTTCAATAAGACGGGGAAACAGCTTACAGAGTCTTGAAATACTTCTACGCACTAACTCGATATAGCTTTAAAGTTCACATAACGGAACTGACATTTTTAAAGTTCGATATTTTTCGGCTTCATATAGTTACACAAAAACTTAACAAAAGCTCAATACGGAGTGTAGTTGAACTAAAGGGGTGTTCTTATAGCACACCATTAAACTACCAAATCGATTGTATGAAGAACAGACAGACATACCAAAAGCCCTGTGTTAAAATTAGAGCCTCTACCTTACGGCAGAAGTTATTCAGATCCCTGTTTTAGCCCGCTCGTGGTAGCTAACATCCTTGATCTACTTAAATGAAGGAGTAGCGAATCTAGTCGGTGAAGAAAACGGATATTGCCTCGGCGGATATTGCTTGGCCATGCTGCCAACTATATCCCAACAAAAAGGTCTTGGAATATTTTCTTAATCCTTCGCAATGATAAATATTGGATTGCACCAACTGCCCTGGCAGTAGCAAAAACTCCTCTATTAAAAAAATCAGACTAATAGAATAGGGCTGTTATTTAAATACATGTTAAAAAGTTAAAAATCAGAAAATTTATTCTTTAATTTATTACCGTTTATATGAGGATGGGTAGTCATGTGGAGAACCAATCACTAACTTTTTATTTACAGAGCTTACGCAGAAAAGAAAATTCTGTATCCATCTAAGGATTCGAGCTAACAGTGAAAATTGAAGAAAATCTTAATTATTATGAATAATTTTGAACGTTTCCGTTCAAAAGGCCCGTTGAGGTAAAACGAATTGACACAAGTTGGGACGATTGGATTTATAATGGATACTACAATTATAAATTTGTTTATACTTCCTGCTTCATGTAAGAACTAGGGAATCCAGTATTTGATCCGAGGATTAATTTTTACACTACAACACATTAGTGAATCAATTATGCTCAAAATATTCAATAAATAGAAATGGTTTTTTGCAAAATTATAACAAAATTAAATATAGATTCTGCAAATGAATCTATTTATATTTGGTCATCATATTTCCTATGGCTTGGATACATTTTCTACAATTTCTGATCATCCTACATTGCGATTTGCGCTTGCACAAAAGTATAATGATGTGCATTATACATTAATTTATTGAAAATCTTGTACAAAAGTATAATGATGTGCATTATACATTAATTTATTGAAAATGGGCTCACCTAATTTATCATAGACTTTTTAGTAATAAGAAAAATAATAATCAAGGCGAATTTGTTGAAATATTCTTGAATTTATATTAACACGGAAGATATGATAAATTGTTATTTAGTAGCTTCTGAACTGGGGTTAAGGAACTTAACAGTGACCAAAACGGGAATGATCTTTTTTTCAATACTTGCCGTTATTTAATCCTAACGAATCAGCATATTTCTAGGTTATGTGGAATATAATATAATTTTTAAAACAGCTGTAGATTAGCAAACTCACAGACCGTGTTTGGAAGTAGAGACTCCCTCTTCACTTACCCAGCGAGTAGTATTAATAAAATATTAATGCCAACAAATAAAATCTATTATACATGTGCCAACCACTAATTCCTCATCGCCTGGTAAAAAACTACATCGACAACTTTGGTCGGCTTCTTATAGGAGGTGGATCCCCTTGGGCTCGATAAAAAATAAATTACAGGTACTATAAAAGAAAAAAAGACATCATTAAGCAAATTAATTTGAAAGCATGCTTATAGTAAACGTTGTGCAATTTCTTAAACTATTTTCTAAATGTTCCAGCTCTGTTTAACACACAGCCATCTTCCCTCCTCCAGAGTGCTCAGAACCTTCTCCAGCGTGGAACCAACGCACTCACCAGCTTGGACCATTACCTCTACCAGCTTCAGATCCAGAATCAATGAGAGTTCAAACAATGAGCTTAGCTAATGTTTAGATAAATAAATACGTTTTTAACTGTATTTTATTTATGTACTTTTTAACTGTTATGTATTTCACCTCTCCCTGTCGAAACCAACATAAATTAATAAAGGAAGCCAGCTTTTTTTCATGTTGGCGCTTGGTTTATTTTGAAAAAAAAATTGGTAGTTTTACAGAAGAATGACTTTTGGCAATCAAATTACATGGCATATGATACAGTAATGGCTGTAGCGTACTCATTGATTGGATTTATTCAAGCATGTAAGCAGGTTAACATGATAAAATAAGTTAATGTCAATTGACTAAAATAACATCGTAACTGCGTAAGTTATACAAATACAAGACTACTCAAGTATGTAAATAAAAAATTAAAATTAAATACCAGTTTACCCAGGGATCAGTTGGGTTGACATTTCCAAAGATACTTAATGATTCAGCGTATGTTACTAGAACAATTATTGTGGAAAGCATACACGGTATTTTTGACCAAATGCATTTAGGTTTTTTGGAAAAAAAATCTACATTACACGATTGGTCCAAATCACCTTAGAAGAAAATAAAAAAATGTAGATAGCTGAAAAAATTCACTTTGAATAAGGGAAATGGCTTGGGAGGTATTAAATATTTTTTGCGTTAAAGTATCCAATTAGTCGATAAAAAAACTGATTTGGGATTTAAGAAACCTCAAAAGGTTGCACAAGCTCGTAATACTTTTTCAAGATTAATATGTTTTCACTTTATGAATTTTGGCCTTTGTAGATATTTTCAATTATAAATCTATCAGCATATTTTGAGGTGTAGTGGAATTCATCGTTAAAATGACTGGTTAGTTAAATAATTTTTGTGACCAATTTAGTTGAGTAGATACATATATTCATGCAGAAGACGGTTTTTAGCATTTTAGCTAATTTTTCTCTTTAAATGAAGTGACAATCAGATTAGTCCGAGCCCACAGTAACTTATTTTCAACAAAATCTCATTCGATGATTGTCTTAAGGGCTTGTTATCAGTTTAATTTCGTATAACTCTCATTTACAAGACAAACTGACTAGGGTCTCGATGCTAACACTCTATGTTAGCATTACCGGGAGTAGCATCAACGGAGCACATCTAAGTTTGTACGCAACTTGTATGCTCGCATGCCTGTGCCGGGAGAGAAGTTTCTTAGGGCCTAATTACGAGATATATTGCTCCGTGACCTAACTGCTAACGATATTAACATTCGCTTCAGATTTAGAGTGTACTCTAATCCCCCATCAGGAGTATAAAGATTTAAATTCGGGAGTAATTATTATTAACAACACTAGTAACTAATGCAAGTAATCGTTAAAAACTAAACAATGTAACCAAGAATCGACGAATGTAAACTGGGGTTGACGAATAGTACTGTGTTGACGTTGACGAGGTTAAGGATACATATCACTTCATTGCAGTCCAGTTATTACCAGATATTTCTGAACCTGTATAATAATGTTTTTAATTACGGGTTAATAAGCTGGGCTACATATTTTTTAACATTTTCAATTTGTAGAACTAGGTTTCAATTTACAATTATGATCATGTCAGAATGAGAATAGAAGATACTGTAAAATGTCAATTATTCGGGGCAATGACAGGGAAAGTATTCCCGACAATAAAAAAACACGGTTTTTAGCCTAACTTTAATGTAATAAACAAAAAATAACAATGTTCAACTAATTTAAAAAAAGTACATAGTACATACATATAGAAAGAATAAATGAATCCCTAACTTAATTAAAATATGTTGTCGTGTGTTATCAGTTATTGTTTTTTACTATCAGATTTTCCTAAACGTCTGTTCTTATGATTATTTATAATTTTTCCACATTCAGAATTATGACCTTAAAACAGGCGATAAGCTGGTCAACTGCCTTCAGTGTAGTCACTTTCTCTAAGGTCGAATCGAATGAATCCACCTCAATGTGAAAAATATCACTTCGGGAAGTGCTTTATCATTCTTGTCACTGAACGATAACGTCTTTGTCTACTTTATTGAAATCGGAAATTGTTTTTACTCTCTCAAGACATGTTTCAATGCCCTAGACCTCTTTCACGGATTTCTCACATTTTGCTTCAAGAATAAAACGAAGAATGGTCTTTGTGTACTCTCTATCACACCTAGGTCCATGGACTGAATTGAAGTTAGGTGGTAGATAGTAGACGAAAATATGCCGGTCATCTGTTTTTAAAATGGATTCAGATGAGTGAGATGGCGTATTGTCCAGTAAAAGAACAGCCTTACTAGTAAGTCCAATTTTGCACTTAGTCGCGGACGTATGGAACAAATTTCTTAAAAAACACTTTGATTTATCCAAACAACCTTTGATGATCGAGACCCGAGTTATCGAGGTTATACTCTAGTTGCATTATTAAATTACTGAATCAATCATAATTTTTCCAGAAGTGCTCAGAGTGTTGACATTTTTCTTTTTATTACTTAATCGCTGTTTTGTACAAATATGTTGTAATCTGTGTTTTTGTTTTGATTTTGCATAGTGTAGTCATTCCAAATTTAACTGTTATTATTATTTCGTAAGGCAATCGAACTGAATTGATTTTTTGAAATTTATGTCTTGTAGTTTGAGAAACTCCTATTACAACGTCTACTTCCAACTGTTGAATCCAAAAACCTTTTCCCTATACACCAGTTTGGTTTCCGTCAACGACATTCCTTAACAAGGCCTTCGCGTTGTTGATCACATCGCCTTAGCCCTTGAAACCAAACAGTATTGCACTGCTGTCTTTCTTGATATAGCTCAAACTTTTGACAGGGTTTGGCACGCAGGTTTGGTCTACAAGCTCAAAAGATATTTACCACAGACCCTTGTCCTAATTCTACAGTCCTACCTTTCAAACCACTTCTTCCAAAGTCCCCTGTGGTCTAAACCATATTCTAACTACTATCCCATAAAAGCAGGAGTTCCACAGGGCAGTGTCCTGGGTCCCATCCTCTATAACCTGTACACCGCTGATGTCCTCTCTACCCCCAATACCTTCTTGGCAGCATTTGCAGATGACACTGCAGTCTTGTCATCCCACCCAGACCCCGATATGGCATCCCATAACCTTCAAAAATACCATGATGAGATTGAGTAACGGTGCAACCAATGGCGGATCAAAGTGATTGAAGCAAAATTTTCCCAAATTGCCTTCACCCTCTGTCGCTAGTCATGTCCACTAGTTTATTTTAATGCTATCCCTCTCCCTGTATCCAAGATAGTAAGGTATTTAGGCTTCCATTTCAACAAACGACTGACCTTGAACCCACATACGAGGCTAAAAAGGCAAGAATTTAACAGACACTTTGGACAACTGTACAGACTACTTTAAAAGACATCCCATCTCTCAATAGAAAATAAACTACTAATCTACAAAGTTATACTTAGGCCAATCTGGACATACGGAATAGAGCTTAGCTATGCGGGACAGCAAAAAAGTCGAACATCAAGCGTATCCAATCCTTTAAATCAAAAGTCCTGAGAACAATAGTATGCCCCTTATAACGTCAGCAACAATACTTTTTTTTTTTTTTGTTGCCCCCACCTGAGGTGGAAGCCTCATACGGGGTTTCCCTTCGAGCCCGTGATGCAGGCTCGGGGATCGGTTATCAAACCCTCGTAACTCGGGGTCTCCCTGCTAGTCTGTGAGGCAGCCTCCAGGGGCTTTTATCGATGTCTATGGTGCGCGTATTCCAGTGCAATTGGGGTTATTGCACCAGTCAGCGCACCTTGGTAATACTGTGAAACCGTCTTTATTTGTTTATCTGTATTATACATTACTTATATCTAACTAACTTATGCTATAAAGTATAACAATAGTATGCCCCTTATAACGTCAGCAACAATACTTTTTTTTTTTTTTGCTCCTACCTGAGGCATAAGCGTCATACGGGGTTTCCCTTCGAGCCCGTGATGCAGGCTCGGGGATCGGTTATCAAACCCTCGTAACTCGGGGTCTCCCTGCTAGTCTGTGAGGCAGACTCCAGGGGCTTTTATCGATGTCTATGGTGCGCGTATTCCAGTGCAATTGGGGTTATTGCACCAGTCAGCGCACCTTGGTAATACTGTGAAACCGTCTTTATTCGTTTATCTGTATTATACATTACTTATATCTAACTATATTATGCTATAAATTATAACAATAATATTTCCTATCTACTAACTAACAATTTTTCTTTTCTTTTTTTATGTAACTTACAACTATCTATGTTATTTATTAACAATATTTCTTATGTTCTACGTTCAAAGTTTTTACATCCTAATTACTATCTACAGTTTACAAACCTATTAACTATTTTTGTTTATTAACAATACATAATAATTTGAGTGCCGTATCCTATTTGCATATTCCTACATCTAATTAACTTGTAACCGTTCTGAAATGGAACAAACGGTTTGTTGTAAAGTTAGTTTAGGAAATAATTGTATAATGTAATAATCAATATATTAAGTTGAGATTATAACCAAACGAACGTTGTAGGGTTCCCTCGGTGAGGGAAGGAGACCGATAAGAGGGTCTTATCGTAAGAGGTGTGGGCGATAGGGCCTCGGCTACGCCCAAGAGTGAACATTCCGATTCCTAGATTGATTAATTTGGATTTATTCATTCGTGGGTGAGTTATAATAGTTACCAATGTCCCCTGTAGATTTCAGCAGTTAACGGCCTTGGAGAAATCCCCTAATGGCAGGGGGCCGCACTAAGACAAGAACTGCTTACGTTTTAAGTTCTTGATATATAAGCCCCTGATAAACCGGGGTCGAGAGCAGTTGTTGAGAGGCGTTACTGAGGATAAGCATAGTGAGTTGCATACCAAGAGGCAGAGAGAGAAGCCATGACTAGCGTCCAAGGTAGGAATGTTTACATTGCTTACAATCTGACCCAACTCAGGGAGAGAGAATCGGTTTGAGCTTTGGGGAGTGGATAGAATCAATTTCCTCCGGTTGAGGAAGTCTCAATTGTTAGTAAATTTTTAATTGGGTTATAAAAATTTTAGAAGTAAACGGTTTACCGTTTTTGGGGTTTAGGAATTATGTCATCTAAGGGTCTTTTGTCGTTACTGGTCAGTAGGGGAGGAAGTCGCGGGCTTGGACAGTAACCGTAAGGGGGGGGGGGATCAGACGGCGTTCATTGCCTTAATGGTTGGGTGTCAGGTTGGGTTATTCACAGTTTCAAGTAACGTTTTCATAATTTCACGACATTCAGATTAATCTTCATTTTAGTCCGTAGGAGGGGAAGTCATACAGCCTTAGTTGTTTTTGTATTAAGGTTATGCTTGTATTATTTGAGGTTTCCAATAATGTTTTAAAATTTTGAGACCTGTGGTTAAGTCTAGATTTAAGTATTGATTTACATGTCATATTTTTTCAATATATTCCAATTGAATCTTTAGAGGTGTTTTCCATATTCCCTGTTATTATTTTCCTAAATCCGTGTGAAGTTCCTTTAGCTTGCCAACCATCCTTTTCAGCGTTCCTCGACGAGTCTAGGGAGGAGCCAGGGGTTAAAAACTTAAGTACAAAAGGAAAATTATGCTAACCTTATACTCTCTATTATATCTAACAAGTATATTTGGCCTAACCTAAGTACGTTTTACAACTGTGCATCTCGCTCCTACAAACCGAAGTCTTACTCATACCTCGTTCTGCGGATCAATAATTCCACTTCCTTAATTAACTGAAGGCAATCAAAAGCCCCTGGTGCCTTGCATCCTCCTCAGGTATCCCAGCCCGGATGCAGTTCACACAGCGTGGGCTTTCATTCTTGTGCGTGCAATTTTTAGTTATGTGACCTTCGTAGGCACACCACCTGCAAGACTCCTGATACTTTGGACAGGTGTGGCCTTAGAATGTCCGTATCCCTGACACGTCAGGCAACGGGGCGCATCGAGAAAGTCTTTTTTCAAACAGCCTATGCCACCCCCCACCCGTAAGTCAACAGCCCCTAACAAAGGATATCTAACGGCTGGTGTAACCTCCGCCACCCAGCTGATAAAAACCGGGTCCCTACCTCCCTCCATCTTAAAAATCAGCCTTAGCGAGCTCGGCCTCTGCCTGAGGCAGGCCTGCCAAGGATGGGCCCACCCGAGATAGGGCACTCCAAACCTCGCCATTGAATTGTTCATCCGTCCAAGACTTAGGGACTCCACGAAACACCACCCTAGGTCCTCTATTCATGGCCAACCTGGCATTGAGACCTGCCAATTTACTAGATTGGAGCAGGCTCGTTGCTTCCTTCATGCTAGGGGTCTCTATAAGGAGACCTCCAGCCTTCGTACCCCTAACAATCCTGGAGGAACTGTTAGGGTCCTTCTCTGGGAGCTTACCCATTATTTCTGTCAGGACACCTTCGATGGTAATATAGGTTTTGCTTCCAACACTGGGGTCCCTACGTGTCAGCGGGAGTCTAGTAACCATATCTCTGACACTAGGCTTCTGTGGCACCTGCGCTTTAGCCTTCTTCTTCTTCTTTTTCTTCCTTCTGTCAACGACTTTAAACCCCTCCTCGTCCTCAGTGGTCAACGGGGCCGCCGATGCTTCAAGGGCAGAGTCGATATCCTTGTACGATGGGCCGGCCACAGGGCTAGCTACTACCGCAGCCCAATCCCCCTGCGGTCGCACACTCCTCGGACCTTTGGTGCTCCAAAATCTCTCCCGCTGCGGATTTCTCTATTTCGACTGGTGCTACAGGACCCTTCATGCTCGTCAATTTCCTATCATACGATTCAACCTTCTGCTGAATAACATCTGTGGATCGATCCTTTTCGTTCAAAAATGACAAGAAAGGTCCAACCACTGAAGAAGTTACGACTTCAGCAACCCTGTTTGCTATGGTTCTCACAATTACATCGACAGCCATAATGGCCTGAGTTGCATTGGCGACTGCTGTATCCAACAATTGCTGCACCTGGTCCTTCCCCAACCGAGGAATCCTTGGTGAAGACGGGCCGGCGGAAGGTTTATCCTTTAAGCTTTCTAGGATCAGTGCTGTAAGCTCGGCAGGCTGGCGGACCATAGCCAGGAGTTTCTCGTTCTCAATTCTCGTCAGCAACAAAACCCCTCATAACGACCTTAACATAGCTTACATTCTCGAGCCCATCCCTTCCAAGTTCACGAGATGCCATAGTAACCTATCCAACCACCCTAATCCCGTAGCACAGTCATTCCACTACACCACTCATCCCTATAATTCTCATCGGAGACTGAAACGGCAGTGCCCTCGTGACCTGCTATAAATGCGTAACAGTGGGAGTCCTGGAAAAGGCCAGTATCTCCAATGATTGTCTTGAATGTCTGTGGCTCTCACGTTTTTCGTCAGCCTCCACTGGCTCGTATACGTTGAAGCGGCTGACGGATGAGCTTGGGTGACTTCCCAATACTCCACTTCCTCTTTCGCATGGGAGGGAGGTGACAACCATGTGGATTTGGGAGGTTTTAGAGCTGTTTGTAAATACTGTACGAATGAAAATCGTAAATATAGTATATATATATAATGAGAACATTTATCGCAATTACTTATTGCCCAATAAGGCAGATTGTAATTTTAGCACAATAAAGAATATAATTTAATGCACCTAATTCCCTATCCAACGTAAATTGTATTTATGACAATTCAGTCTATACTAACAATTTATCCATAGCCACCTTTCCATGTTCATAATCAACTTTCAGTTGTACTTTTTTCTTAACTAATAACTTAATGTAATGTGCGACAGAAAAGGGCTTCTAACCATAAGTATTTCCTTAAGTACACGAAAAAATCAGAACTTTAAATTTTCTCTCAAAATAGAACGGCTACTGAACTGTTATTTGAGAAAGACAATAACAAAAGAATAAAAAAATATATATATATATATAACTTAATGACTTTCGTGATTGATAAAGTGTAACAAATCACATGCTGACAGAGCATATGAATGTGTATGCAAATTTTACGTGCTGCTATAAAATGAACTGTTCAAACCATCGCAGAGAAATTAAATATTACAAGGATATTTTGCACAATTTTTATTATTCATTAAACGTCACATTTTGCAAAAATGTTAGTACTTTATAAAATGAAGACTTCACACTTCCCTTGCCTAAACCACTTATTGATAGTTCTCCTTCATGTTATTCCAGTACACCTGGAACTATCTAGTTAAAATTATCTAACAGCTTTATTGTCTTTCCCCAACTGACAATCTCTTAGTTATTGGAAAAGCGCTTTCGACTGCTCCAAGCTGTCAGCTTTAGTTATCGCCAATTGGTTATGTGTGATGTTAAACTAAAACACAAGTATCTGTTAACCACGGCTGCTAAATATACGCTCCTCAATCTTTTACAGTCGACGATGAGTTAAATATCCCACGTAACCAATTGGAGATAACTAAATATGACAGCTGTCGAAAGCGCTTTTTTAATAGTGACGAGATCAATTAGGGAAAAACAATACACCTGTTTAATAATTTTACCATACCATTCCACAATCCGGCAGTAATCTTTTTATTATTTTGGTTAAACTATAATGAGAGGAAAGTACGAGTATATCAAACAAGTTAGACGCCCATACTTTGGAGCCATACTTACAGGCGTAGGAAAAATCAATTATCAGCCCTTCTTTTGGCATGAAATACGTTTACCTCCGGACTCGGATAGAAACCTGCTTTAAATGCATTATTTATCTATTAAATATTTAACGATACCCAGTCCAAGCTCAGGATGTCCACTACACCGATATGTTTGATCAGCTGTTATCTCAAGGTCATTCCCAGCATGTGTGAATATATATAAACATGCAACATGTATGCCCTCACTAAGTCAGCGCATTTGGTTCCTGACATTTGCACATCATGAGGTTCCTCGTTTTCGCTGTCTTCGTCGTTGCTCTCATCGCCGTAACATCGGCACAGTATTCTAGCATCGGTCATCTCATCGGTGGTGAGCAAATTCTTCTTAAGAAGATTATTGTTATAATTTCTTCATGAATATGTCCATATTTTACATGTCAGTAATAATTCAAAGGTTTGTTTGGCCTGCTTAGCGTAAAATGTCCATAGAAGGAATCAGTTTAATATTCAGTCAGATGTTGCAGTTGTTACATGCACTAGAAGTAAAAGCATGAAGACACATAAGGATCTTTTTCTTTTTTTTTGTCGTAAATTGAGAAGTGAATTCCATTTTAAATAAAAACAAAATCAAAGAAACATCTGGGTGTATCCGAGGGTGGACCGGAGACTTTTGCAATTGAAGTAGCAGGCGGTGCAGTTACCAATTAGATGGATATATTGGCTTCAAAATATAGAACTTTATATGGAAGAACAGAAAACAGCACTTCAGTTTCCTTGTATGTTGAAAATTCTGACCTTAATACTTGTGTATAGTTTCCCCTTTAAAACTCGTAAGTTGCTGTATGTAGCACAGCTAATTACCATTGACAAACATTTTTACAAGAAGCTAATACGCTTGTCCGTGAGACACTTTCTATTTGAATTATTACTTCATTAAAAATTTGTAGTACGCAGTGGGAAATTCTGTCTCGTAGAGGGTCAGGATTCACTAATATAGTGTATTATCTATTATTATTTAGTATACCACGTATGCGAGCCTACACAAAGTGAGTAATAAAATATGAAGAAAATTGCATGATATCTTTGACTTCTTGGGTAAATGACTTATAATTTGAAGGTACTTCCCTATTCCCTATAAAGGAATCTATTGAAAAAGTTTGGTAGAAGCGATTATGCCAATAGACATTGACAATAAGAAATTTGTTGACTTACCAAGTCAATTTATCTCTGTTCCTGTGAACAATTTTAAATAACTTATATTTGTAGCTTTTTTTCAGCCTAATCAAGGATCAAAATTTCAGTCTAATCAAAATTTTAACCTTAGCGATGTTTATCTCCTTGATCCTAAAAAGGCAAGAACTAAGACGCATTACAAACAAAAGTCAGACTATGTGGTTTTTTTTTTTTTCTTAGCTCTCTAATTATAAGATTGAGATGCCCAGGTAGCAGATGCTGTTGGCTAATTTACATTGAGTCCCGTCTATGGTAAAGCTGGGTGGACGCTTCTTTTTCCCATGCTTTGTGTCACCTAAGTATTCCAATTTTAGTTTTATCGAGAGGTAATTCATTACGAGAGATGAACATGTCTCTTTCCTAAATATATGTTTTAATTCACCCCTGAGTAGGCCCTTGTGTCTTTAGGCGTATATTTTTTGACTTCCTACATGGTCTCGGGAGCCTCGCCAAACGGAGACTAGGACTTGTTTTATGTTTTGTTCAGCCATAGCGTTTTCCATTATTTCTAACTTCCATCCTTGGATTATAATTGCAAAACTAATAACCGGTCAATTACATCCTGACACTGCTATAGTGTGGCTCGGAAAACATTGTGTTGTGTTTAGGAAACATTCAGTAAATAAATAAAAGGAAATTTCTACATTACAAAAGGAAACCCTTAAGTCTTTGATGATATGTCGCATGGAGACATCAACAGCTTGAACTACACATGCTAATAACATTACTTAGTGTTGCGGTTATAGTGTCATTTTCGTTATAATAATTTGTTGAGCCTAAATTCTTAGGGGAGCAATAATTTAATAGGGACCCCTCCCCCAAGTAGCAATAACATTACTCTTTCATAAACAAATAGCATAAAAAAGTTTATTTTCTCTTTAGCCGCCACAGTTTTTAAACAAGAGTGCATTAACGAACTGTTAAAAAGGCCGTGCCTAAATCGAATTTCCCCCCGAGTCGCTTTAAAATGTCAGATTAAATCTGACCCGCTCGAAATTCAGCGCTGTTAGAGTCGTGAGCGACGTCAAGCCAGGGCAACACGCCAACTGATTGTAATAACGCGAACACGAATCTCAGAGACTGCACTTACATCAGCAGCGGAACTTTATCAAGCGAGACCTTTCATTTCATTAGATGGGCCCCTGCTCCTTCGGATATCTTCAATCAACGCTCCACCGCGGAACTAATGAAACAGGCGATATTAGCAGAATATTAACAAAATATACAACCCTGTTCAATGGGGAGATAACAACAACCGGGAAAATAAATATGGGTATAGCAGCTAAAAACACCATTAACTAAGACTCTCCACTGGAGAACCAAATTTACATTTTATTAATAACTGTACTTAACTAACCACACTGTCTTATCCAATAGTTATATTGTGAGCTGTACCTATAAACTTAATGAACCAACTAAGTCAGTAGATTCAAAACCAGTTCGAAGGGTTGTAGAACGTCCTGAAAGGTAGAAATCGATCTGTCATTAGTGACACAAGGAGACACCTCTCGACAACTTTCTTTTCAACCTGCAATTAGGCTTTGTGCGAAGTATGACTGAAGCCTGTCTGACTATCTATGCGTCTTATAGCATCCTTGTCCTCTGCTGTAGAATACCTGTTGTTTTACGAGTATCTCGTCATGAATGTAAGATATCTGCAGTTCTCTTTTTACTGCTCAGTTATTATGAACGTTTTATTTTCTAAAGATAGAGTTAAACTTAGAATGAAGAAAAGAGTTGTTTTATTTTTCGCGGTTTAAAGTCTGTCTGTTCTCCATGTCTAAATGCAACATGCTTAAGTAAGTAGCGTGCGTCCTCTCCTCTTTTTGAGGAATCGCACTGTGGATTTAATATAGCCTGACCAATTCCCTAAATGAAAGCAGTGCGTAAATATCCTAAGTAAACAGAAATCGTAGCACTACGAAGATTCAAGTTTGAAGAGCTTGAAAAATTGAAAATCAATAAAGAGGAAATATTTTAGAATCCCATAGATCATAAAAAAAATATATCCAATATTTAGACGTACGGTCTATACTTCCGATGTATACGTGGCTGAAAAACTACTTGAAATATACCAAAGTTAACTCCGCTACTCCAAAAACGGTTCTCAAGATGTTACCAGATTCACAGTTCTAGAAGTCCCCTTGACCAATGTCTTTATCAAGAATCAGACATAATCGCAAGTGCAATATAACAAACGTCCCAGGAACTGAATACTACGTATGAAACATACGTTGAGAATCGTCATTACAAACCGTTTTATTCCATAATATTAAAGTAATTTTTTGGATTATCAAAATAACCATAAACCCCGTCTACCACAACTCAATCATGGTCAATTTTTAAAACTCCTGCCGTCCGTTGGGAGTGATATTAATGACAATTTGAATGATTTTTTTTTAAATTACAGTTTAAAAAACAATTTAAAACATCAGGATTTCAAGAAATTTTGTCACACTAGTGAAAAAAATTAAGAAATAAAAGATTTTTTTGAATACCGTGTAATTAATGAAAGACACTTAATTCTAAAAAGTGTTGAAAAGATTGAAAAGACTTTTCATGTCTTTCCGAAATAAATGAAACTTCCTCAAGTTTTATATTTCTGAGTCAAACAGGGTCTCGCAATGACTTTTTGAAACAAAATAACAATGGCTTGAAAATAAACACGTATTATTAGTGAATGAGAGATTTTTGTTGTGGTAGTAATGCCCACTATTATTTATAATTATTAACAATTAACAGTCAAAAAAAAAAGTAAGCCCTTAGATTCGCATAAGAAGATTGATATTGGTCAACTCGTGATGTTAGAGCCCCTGACCGGATATTGGGAAAGTCATCGAGTCCCGATCCTCCCAGTATTATTATTACTTTTATTTTAGTTTTTATGTTCACATTTTAATGAATGATGTTTTTGTGTACAGCTATGAGTAATAGCCAAAGGAGCAGCAGCAGTAGCAGCAGCAGCTCTTCCTTGAGGTCCAGCGTCAGCAGCTGGCTCAGCCAGAGCACCAGCGCTCTCAATACCCTCGACCACTGGCTCTACAACCTCCAGCTTCAACAGCTATGATTTCCATCTGAGGCTCCTTTAATATGACTTCATATAATACAAATTTCTCAAGTGCATAGGACATTGTTTCAATGAAAGCCTCTCTCCTTTCTACATTTATCCCACTAACTGTTGACAAGGTTCCATATCCTAGCGAAGAAATGACCATAATTGCATTGGATCGATTATGAACTAAATTTTATTTTTCAATTACAAATAAATTAAATAAAAGGTCTATTTTTCAAAAAAAAAACTTATAATATAATAATTTTTATAAAATATATGTTATTTACCAAAAGACCTTTTGAAATAAGTTGAAGCATATAACATACTCAATTTCTATTGTTAGCTCGTAAAACTTTAGTTTTCCTTAACCATCCCGAAAAATCATAATCATAAATGTCATGTAGCTTTTAAACTGGAACTGGAGAAATCGGAAAACTGTAGCTATCGAACGTAGGATATTTTTAAAATGATTTTATCTATTCTTCCAGTTATTGTATTTTAACCAAAATCGGTTATGTCGAAGATTTCTGGGACATACCTTTATAATTTAAGAAATTACCTATAAGTATTAGTGAGTTGTAGGTGTGGTATTTCTCCATGCCTTACAATGCCCGGCTTAGTGACAGTCTTGTGGTTCTTTATCTGATATTGCCACAATTTTGATAATAGTTGAGAGTTTTAGTTCTAAATATTGAAGACATAATCAAAAGACTTTCCTAATTAAATGAACGGTGTCTCTTGTCCTGCTCTCTTTAATAGTAAATAGTCGGATCGGACCTTATGTGGCGTACGTATGTCGATTGAATATGTATCGTTATGCACGTAATCTTTTTTAAAAATGTTTTTGGAATGGATAATCAACCGTATTAGGTAATAGCGGTGACCACTAAATTAATGAACGGGTGATAATTTCCACCGAATTGCTTGCATTACCCACCCCACCCCTTTAATAATTTCCCACCCTAATTAGTCCGTAGTACTGCCTCTGTGGACCGACCGGCAGCTATTGATTACAGATTGCTATGGACGGTTCGAAATTAGTCGTTCATTTCATGGAAATTTATTCATGGTTTTAACGTATATTTATACGACTCGATTTTATCACACATTGCAATCGGTGCTTTGACTTATGATGGGAAGTAGTCAGTACTATAATTTTACAAGCAAGGTCAATTTGTTCTTATTTTATGTTTTCGGCCCGAGTATTATCATCACAAAAGGTCATGGATTGAAGGCAAAGCAAAATCAACCAGAACTATTTCTAGCTCAAAAAATTAATTTGTTTTAATCTGGATCCTCGATCAAAAAATAAACCTCGCGTGCGTAAGATTTTCAAAAATTTGTTATTTGTTGCATTTAGTACTTTGGTCTTTCAGATACACAAATGGGAATAGATTTTGAAATGTTTGGTTCTCATTAACAGGCAAAAGAAGTCATTCGTGCAAGGTTATGTAATTATACCCACAGGCAAAGGCATCGCGAACAAAAAATACATATTTATCCATAAAAAAAATTGACTAATCCAAATCAGAAATATTTTGAGATGAAAACATGAAAAAATCAGATGGGTGGAATTTTTTGCCTGTCAGTGTATATGCTTATGAGCTAAGAAAGGTGGTGGTAATAGTTAAATCAGCAGAATGTGAGTGCAGCCCATTTCAAAGAAAGCATACAATGTAATTATTTAGTTTTAAATTTTATGAAAGCAATTTACCTTAGGCATTACATGCATAAACCATTTAAATATTCAGGATACACCGACTATAAATTAACAATGTTGATGGAGTGGTGCCGGTACTGAGTGTGTACATATTAACAAATAAAACTGCTCCTGCCTCTTACCAGCTTTATTTACTTTTATTATCGAAGGACTATTCAAATAAATAAATTATTAAGAAAAATAAAGAGGCTGTTTGAAAGCTAAGCACTACAATTACTAACAGCTCGAGTGGCGGCATAGTCTGTCGGACACGTTCGGATGAAAACAAATAAAGATGTGGAAAAACAAAAAACGTTTTATTTCTTAATATGTTAACGAGTGTTAGTTGTCTTTAGCGTTAAATAAAAAATATATTGCCTGAAAGTAATACCTTTGACCTGCCAAAAGTTAGAAGTGAACCTAACAGGAGATCAGAAGTTACGGTGTTCCAGCTCCATATCGTTTTTCTTTGGTTAGTAAATGTTAAAACAGCAGTATTAAACACTAAAACAAATAATTGTCATTGATAATAATTTTCTGATGCTAACATGAACTACGCTTAAAAAAAGCCAATGCTGTGTGTAGTTTGGTTAGTATGAATAGAAAGAATTCCGCAACGCCTTGAAAAGTTACAGTGATAATTGCTTAGGTTAGAACCGTGTGTGTCAACTCCCCAAGTGCTTAGTTAAGTAATTGAAAAGATAAATTTGTATATAATTTAGAGTAGGGTATTCAATTGTTGAACTTGATGAACTAATTAACAATCTATAATTGGCTGTTGGGATGGCAATTTGGGGGTTACATTATAGTTATCATGGGACCATTATATTAATTACACGTACTATTGACAATAATCTAAATAACAGTTTCGGTTAGCGTTTATATAACGTTATAAATCGTAGGTTAATATTATGTAATATTCAATTTCATCTAGATTCTTGTTTAAGGTTGCTGTTCAACTGGCTGATGAATAAATAAATAAAAAAATACGTATTGATGGCTCACCTCTAAAATCTTGTAAGTCCATAAAAACAAATTTTTCAGAGAAAACAAAAAAACTGTATTTTAAAGAATGTGAAGAAAAAAAAATGTGATTATTTTTTTCCTGTTGTATTTTGAAATATTCGAGACATTCGCAGAAAACATAACACCACACATTATGAGTTTTTATGTAAATTAGTGAGTATTATATATTTACAAGATTATATGGAGGAAGTGAATTAAACTTACAAGGTTTTAGAAGTAAGCTATCGATATGTAGATTTAAAATTAAAAAAATGTATGTACAATATTCAATGCTATTAAGGCCTTCAAAAATGTGATTGTATACTTTTACATAAGAGTACGTTTAACGGTTCAACGCTGTCATCTTCAGGCTTCAAAATTCACCTGGTAAGCAATATTATCACAATAAAATGTAATATTCTTAAAACTTTGAGAGTTCTTTTTTATGGTCGTTAATAAAAACATTAAAATGGTCATAAACTTATTGACTCAAAATAAACAAAAAAAATCCTAAATAAAATGAAACATTTTATAACAAAGCCACAACAAGGCTTTGTTTTAACGTAATGGAAATAAAAGGAAATTTGGCTAAAATGTTAAGAAAAAAATGATTGTGTTGTGAAGAAATGAAAAATCTCCTCACTAAAAGAGAAATTATTTATTAATTTACTATAAAATATCTAACAAATGAATAATAAGACGAGTATGTGGGTTTTATAAAAATTTATTTGAATTGATTACCACAACTCCTTTTTATTCACTCAGTAAAGATATAATCCAATGAACAAGTGCTTTAGGCAGGACTCCATTTTCAAGTGATTTTTAGTGTTCATGGTCAGTAAAAGTTCCAAAATATAGGCTCAATATCAAATCAAAATTCTTTATTGTGACAAAATTGCAATCTGCCTTATTGGATAATAAGTAATTGCGAACAATGTTCTCATAATTACCATATTTACAATTCTTCATTCACTCGCTCATTCTTACATTATTTACAAACAACCCCGAGACCTCCCAAATCCCAATTGTTGTCACCTCTCCCGCATGCGAAAGAGTCAGTCTTAGTCCCCCACGCTCCTCCGTCAGCCGCGTCACACGATACGAGCGAGTGGAAGCTGACCAAGAGCGCGAAAGCCACAGATGCTCAGGACATGATTGGAAAAACTGGCACGTATTTATAGAAGATCGCGCGCAAGAGGCTCAATATAAAAAAAAACGAGGAAACCCCCCGAAGCAAGGAACAAATGTCACGTATGTGAAGGGAGTATGACAAAACGTTGTTGATAGAATAAGTATAGTATAGTTAAGCGGATGGACTCAAATAACATTAATATACTACTAATACTATTGATATATACTATATACTACTAATACTATTAATATATACTATATACTGCCACTATATACTATTAATATATAATAGATAATACATAAAGTGCAGGACCATGGGCTCCACTGTATTCTTTACTCTGTGCAATCGTCTCTCAGATTGGGCAAGTGAGGTATATTTATTGCTGACCTTGCATATACATTTTATTTATTATTTTAATCGAGAACACATGCACTATTTAAAGAATGGTTTTAAGTTTTAGTAACTGTTATTCCGGTTCACTAGTACTTTTTTTTTAGGTGGCCAATTATTGTGATTTATTAGTTTTTTTTATTGTTAATATTATGTTTAACTATTTTTTTTTTCTTTTTTTTTTTTTTTTTTTTTTTTTTCTTTTCTTCATAGCCCCTTTAAATTTACAGATAATTATATATAATTATAGATCCTCAGGCGAATCTATTTACAAATTATTTTGTATTTCCTGTAGCATCACTACATTATATACAGGTTTTGTTATTTTATAAAAATTATATAATGTATAAACAAGTATAATGACATAAATTATACGTGACTTGACGAAACTGACTAATAAGGTGATGGGGCTCACCTTTTTGATCAACCTTAAAACTAACTTACATACTAATTCTTAACCTAATTTTTCCCCGACAGTCTGTTGCCATCGATGCGGGAGGGGTGGCGGGGTCAAAGTGTTAAACACTGGATTTGTCAGGTGCTGCAACGAGTCAAAAAACTTAATGTGTCTCCGGCGGATGAACTCACCCACCGACGGCACACCAAGCAACGGGTGCAGGTCAGCGTTCTTCAACCTCTCGAAAGAGGTATGTCGGACCACTTTTCGCATGAGTCTGGAAGTGTTGGAGACATTTGGCTGTATTGTCAGTCAAGTGGGAACTATTTTATTGTTTTTAGTATATTTAAGCTACTTAGCAAAAAAAAAATAACGGGATATTCGAGATTGATATAGTTGATTTGTAATAATATTGCTAATTTTGTGGTGCAGCTTAACGATGACTAACAATCATTAAAATTCTAGGAATCCCGGTTAACAATGTTTATGATCTGATAGGGCTTCAGGCACGTGAGCTGGCCCTCTTAAAGTTTGAATGCCGAACACAATTTATTGTTATGTGCAATAATACGTATACACAATAGTAGAACGTGCATACAATTGGAAGCTCGTCATAATGTAGGCCCAACAATTGTGGCAAGGATGTAAACATACCCCAGTTCTATGGCGTGAATTGCAACTCGGCGGAAACCTAAACGGGATAATGAGAGTGAGAACAACACTTCGATGTGTTACAAATGATTTATGCGTCCAGAGTTTTGAAATAAGTTGTGGAAAAGCTAATACAGTTATAAAGAAATAAGTAGGTGTACTATTACTGAAACTCTGATGAAAGTATGTCTCGTTTAAGTGAGGAACATCATAATTAGACAAACTGGTGTACACGCTGCGTAATGGGAGGATAGCCTGCTGAGAGCAATTAATGTGTCATACCCGAACTTTCTAAATGAACGCCATTATTTTTAAAAACATCTCACTTTGATCATTTTGCTAACGACAACGGTAACAAACTGATTTACATGGCCTAAAATTTCAAAGGTTTATTCTAAAACTACTCGAAATATGCTAATGATTTTATGATTAAAAATAAATTAACACTGAAAACTATAACTTGTTTTACTAACTTCATAGAGTTTTCAAGTCAATGCCTGTCGATGTTAACGCAAAATAATTAAAAACATTTAAAGTATAAGAGCCAGGTAATGTAATAAATTCTTCGGTTTAATACATTATTGTGGCAATATATTTTAGCAATTTCTTTATATTTGCTTAAATACAATAATCCGAGATGGATTAACTAATAAAATGTATTTTTTACAAATTTCGTTACTATTGTAGATATTAGCATGGACGTTTGTGATGGAGTTGTCACCAGCCAAATTTCGCCAGCTTATGGTTTGTAGGAAGAGTGATCAATGAATCTGTCTGTGTGAGACGGTTGGGTTACCCATGTAACTTTTTTAACTATATTATCTAAGACTTGATAACATGAACCTAACTGTTTACCTAATATTTATCCTTTATCTGCCCTGGACTTAGTCACAATCAACACCACCATTTGATCAAACATGCGTAAAACACATATTTGGAAGATGGAGCGTGACGGCATAGTTTTGAATGGGCGTTGTTAGAACAGATGTCCCAAACAGTCAACAACAAACAATACTGTTGTTTTGCCACAGTTTCCTAGCCAAGTTTAAAAGGTTACCTATACTGTTGTCCGGCCCTTCAGACAAGATGAAGCTGTCCCTGGTGCTGTTCTGTGTGGTCGCATGTCTGCTGGTCTTTGTCACCTGCCAGAGCCCACCCAACCCTATCAAGGAAAAGGCGGCCGATGGTGAGCTATTTGAAATATAAATTACATATTACTAGATCCGTGGTTCAGTTGCCTACATGTTTTCCTCCATCAGGCCACATAGGAAGAAGCCAACATTTGTTTACATGAAGAATTTTTAATTCAGCTGCTGCGGAGAATAGTATTTTTCGAATGTAGGAGTGCTCGTTTTAAAAAGATTTTAGAAAGTATAAAGTTATTTTATGTTTACCAAGAATTTCTATCGCGTACACTACATTTCTAACAGTTATAATTGTCGTGGTATTTTAATCCGAATTTTCAACAATAAACAGTGACGGGTCAATTTAAGCAAAGAAAGAAGAAACAAAGAGAGCGAGAGGAGAGAAGTTAAAATAAAGTGACAGAACTGTTTCGAAAGAAGTCGGATTTCGGGCAGGAATATCCGCGTCATTTTCTTTGATAAAATCGTATTTGAACTTTCCTTCTCGCAGAGTCAGTGAAAAACTTCTGACGTTCTCTTGTGTCTTGTGACCCTTCTCACAGAATGTTCATCAGTGAATCATTCATAACAACTGGATATCTTACAACCTCTTCCACTCCACTAACAGAGGCAGATCGGACCACTGTGTTCCCTTGCCAGCTGTACCCTAGCCTTTTCTGTACAGCAAGATGAGAGTACAACATGCTCTGACGTATCGTTACACACAATCCCGCCATGGTATGCTGCACGCTATCTAGAATCCATCCAGCTTGCTATGGAATCTATTAGAATCTGCGAGCTCCAATAGTGTGGGCAGGCCAACTTCTCTTTAAGTCTATCACTGACTGATAAGAAGTAATTACAAAGGGTAACTTATTGTTTTTTGGAAGGTTTTAGAAAAAAAATATAAATAATACGGACTGCTACCACAAAAGATACATTATATGCAATTCTCAAAATATGGGTTCAGTTAAGTCGGTTGCAATTGAGCGTAAGAAGACCAAAAAAAAAATCCTTTATAATCCAAAACTCGTAAACTACAGCTCAAAGATTTCAAAAACTATAAAGATTATCGTAATTATTGTGTGTTAATACGTAATAACATATATGCTAAAGGGATTATAAACTAAACCAAGTGTAATCTATACACACATAGAGCACTGTATTTTGTATAAAAGATTTTTTTTAATGCCTGATTAATATCATCATGAACACCACTTCATCGTGGAGGCCTATATTTTGGGTTGTGCTACTTAGAAAGTAAGAATAGGAACGTTGGCTATCCACCAAACCAAAATGTGATCCTTCTCATTGAGAATATGTTTATTTCAAAAGGATAATAATTTTACATTATTAAAACTAAAAAATACCATATTAAGTTATATTTCTTATTATTTCAGGAAGTTTTGGTGACTTCATTGACGGTTACTTAGACGAGTCACTCGGTAAGGTTAAGCCAGCGAGTTCCCAGCCAGATTACTCAAAATTAACAAGATCCCAAAGATCTAGAAGAATATAATCTAATAATCGGCAAACCGAATAATATTTCGAGTCCGAAATGAATTAAAAATGTTATGCTTATTATGATAGTTAATAAACTGTAATATTTTTCAATAAAAAAAACAAATAGTAATATATACAAAATAGTATAAATGTGATAGATTTTTGTCGTTTTGCAAATGTAAGATTTAAGTATAATTGTGTAGAAATGTAATATATAAATATTTAAAAAGTGTAGAGGTATTCAAGATCTAACATTTAATTCCCTAATTTATTACCATTAAAAATCCAATATGTAGTTGTAATGAATTTTTACATGATGTTTACATAAAAATCAAACAGAAAATTAAATAATATTGATCGACCACACACAATAATTACATAATAAAATGTTTTCATCTTATATACGCATATAAGGTATGTAAAACTGGTTTTTTATCTATCCACAGTGGTGCTGCTGAACGCATGAATTGTATACTGAAACTCATTATTGAGGGACTGAGACCCACTGACCAGAAAGGTAACAATATGACAGGTAAAGCCACACCAGGGTCTGTTTTTGACACTGTGACGCAAATCATTGCATTCTTTCCCAATAAGACGGCTCACTACACCAGAAATGAACTATATTATTTGAACGAAAAACTGTATGTCCTAATCACGTACAGACAGAGAAAAAACCCCTGTTGTTGATGTGAAATATAAATAACGAACGTGCCAATCTTTATTTGGGCGCTCCAAGTTAATACTTGGCACGTAAGGGGAGCAGAATGAAAATCAAGTTCTGAATGATCGGGATAAGAATTTGACTGAGGCCAAAAAAGCTGTCCTTGGACGTCGTGCAAACAAATTTTATTAAAAGTCGATAAATAAATCCAATGATGTAGGAGGCATCTGCATCGATTACATGCAAACTTTACAGCTTCCTTGCATTCCTGTCCAAGAAATATTCCACCTTCGCCAACTTAAGGTGAACGTGTTTTGCATGCATAACATAAAGGATGGTACTGCTATGTTTTTTTTTATATATCACGAAGGTGTCCTAAAGGACCAAATGAGGTAGCTTCCCTTATTCTTCAATACATAAACAGCACCATGCTATGAATAAAAACCTTCGTGTATTCTCAGACCGATGTAGTGCACAAAATAAATACCACACAATAACTCAAGAATTTTCTGCTTTGGTTCCACTTAAGAAATTTTTTCAACAACACTCCTCCATTAGAGGCCATTAATTCGCGATTTTTCTGTGTTGAAAAGAATGATCAAAACCAGGAACGGGCTCTACGCAATAAACCAATATGCAAGATTTATGGCGAGTATGCGAACAATGGTAACATGCGATCAAATATTGGACTATAAAGCTTGGTAGCCAAGACATTATTACATAAAAGCGATTTCTTTGGGAACTGTAGGGCGAAAGGATTTCAAAGAATCAGAAGTTTACATTGAATATTATGGATCATGATTTACTAATAATATTAATTACTATCTCCCAATTTATGAACCTGTTACATTCTGACAAACATAACTAGCTAGTTTATTCATGGCCTCACAACGCATAGATTCATCATTAACTTCAGCTATAATTTTGATTTACTTGCCTCCACTGCCTACCCAAACGGTTCAAGGCCTATTAACAAAAAAAATGGATGATCTCCTAAGTTCAAAACATAATTACCTGAAACAAGAACGGTCCAGTTTTTTTTTACAGTGTGATTTTCAACCTACCGATTGTTGACAGACAGCCACGTTAAAGAAATGATTAATTTTAAACTTTTTTGTGAAAAACATTTTTAAGAAGTGTTTTCCTGTGACTCATAAGTCGTAAAGTGAGGAGTGTGGAAGTAGTGACCTTAGTTAAATAGAATGTTTTGGATGATTTGGATGCCCCACATAACCAATTGGAGATGATTTTATAGTGTAAAATTCACAATCATTAAATAAGTTTTAATTAAACGGCATAGAGATATCTCTCAATAATAATTCTCCGAAAAGAGACAAAGTAGATTTATAGAAATTAAAAGATATAAATATATACAGAGGTCAGTAGATATGAAATAGTTAATTAGGTTTAAAACAAATTGCTCCAGTCACTGACAACCGGATGTATCATATTACATAATTGATACATACACCATGAACAACAAACATTCCCTAATTGAGGGCAAGAGGCTGTCAAGTTTATTTGAACGATTTAATAAATTAACCGAGTCATAAAACCATTTAATTATATAAATTCATAAACTGTACACATAATACATGAAGTTTACAATGTTCCCATTAAAAGGGGAAAGTGTTATAATAAAAAACATAATACCCACAATCAAGCAGTACAGACGAACATGCCCAGGCAAAAATTTCTATTTCCAAGCATTAAAATACCCGCTCATTGGAGAATTAGTTGATTAAAATAAAAGCAGATAAATATCGTCACAATAGTGACAAATACATTAAATTTAGTTTCCACGTAATTAGTTTTGTTTATTTACTTTTAATTATGTATGATTTTTCTAGTGTTAATTAAATTGTAATAAAGGAACACTAGTTAATAAGAAACACTTACTGTAAGAATGATTCAGATAACTAGATTATATCGTTTCAATTGTACTCAAATCGGAAATACTTTAAATAGTAAAAAATAAAAAAAATAGAGGCAAATATAAACATTTCGTTATCACTTAAAATATCCTGAAATTGCAGAATATTCTAAAGTGTTCTTACGCTACCAGTCAAAGGACACTACTTCATGGATTGCGTCACTGGGATACATGACACGAAACGGGATATTTAGGAAGATAAGTGACCTGGAAGAAAATACGTGCAATGTTCAGAGGCAAGAAGAGATTCAAGGTGTGCGTCAAAAAGGAAATGCCTTCAAAAGGTTATAGCGCTGGAGTTCCCAGAAAGTGAAAACGCATAGAAATCGAGCTATGTTGAAAATTGATGGCTGCTGACGGGCTATTACGGTGTATTTAAGAAAAGTATTGATAAAAATGATACAATCAATGAAGAATTTAGAAGGTATGTTTAATAACATTTAACAAACTGCTTAAAGTAGCGTGATATTGAAGTATTAATGTGAAACAAAAAAACCTTTTTCGTACATCAAACTTTTAATATTTCTCAAGTATTTGTTTAAAATTCTCTACCAAGAATACCATTTTTTTACTATTCAACATTTCCCAAAAACTATCCGACTGTAATCTCTAGACAAGTTATTTTGTGTTTTACTCCAGCCAGTAGCTACCTTGTCAAACAGGGTCGATAGGGCTAATGACACATGTAAAAATTTACTAGGGTACTGCTCCATGCATTAATTAGTAAAGTTCCTAATTTATCTACATGGGGATGATTCATCAAATTACTTTTGTCTAACACCCGAATGATTACGGAGTGCAGTATGTTTTTGAAACATTCGTGAGGTTTAAAACTTGGATATAAATTGGAGGACACGGAAGAAAATGAGTTTCATAATGCTTTATAATTAATACTCTTTAAACGCTTTTATATCGGCTTTGTTAAGTGAGAGGCACTCGTTTATTTGTATTTCAATAAAATTTAGATTCATGTTGATGCAACATATATTTCAAAATTATAACATATATAATTCCCAGGCACAGTTTGCCTAGCTCAAAGTGAAACTAACTTCTGAATTTTCACTATTTTCCACCAATATGGACTTTGAATCCCAGTTAAGCTCTTCTAAAAATCTTGTCGCCTAGCACAGGTCCCTGTGAATAAATCTTAAACTAATTTATATAATGAATAAATAATTTAATACCCGCGACCAAATCGATGAATTTCACCGGTAAGAGAAGTAACAAAGGCCTGAATGACAATGGGCGGTAGTTGGAATCACATAAGTTCAGCGTGGCTAGGCAGGACCGTACAGTCCTCTGATCAACTTAGCGCTAATTTATTATCTATGTGCGCTAAGCCAGCTGTTGCACAACAGACTTTGTCGCGAGGACTTAGCCATCTTACCGTTGCAAAGTTTCACTTCACCGGAGGGCGTAGACTTCTGCCTAATTTAGGAACAACTAGACTTCGCATGAAATGTATGCTATGAGGAATGCACAGGTATCCTGGTCGAATTTAACTTCAGGGGGGGGGATAATATTCATTAGTTTATCCTCTAAACTTATCCTAGGTGCTATGAACACCTAGATTACCTAGACCTAGACTACTTCAAATAACATCACATCTTTAAAAAAAAAAAGTCTGAGTCACAAAGTCATGCTAAAACCAATACGGTGCAGAGTAAGAGGTACATCACAATGGTCTCAAATGAAATGCATCCGATCCTTTAAATCAAAAGTTCTGAGAACAATAGTATACATCTCTTATTTCGTTAGGAAAAGTACCATTCATAACGGTGTCACTAAACACATCCTTGAATCTGTGCCTCAGGATGTGAGTATAGTGAGGTGACAGCTCTCCAGCTATCTCCCATGCAATAGCCGCTGTGTGCCATTTGAGTTTTATTCTTGAAGAACAGAGTGACAAGTTTGCCACAAAATTAATGATAAACTAAATAAGATGAACATCAGCGTGAACGCAGGAAAGTCCGACTTTGTAGTGTTCTCCATCCAAAAAGTGGGAAATAAGTTATACTGTAGGAGGGCAAGAGAACTCCTGGTTTTGCGTCTACTGTCTGGGAATCGAAACAGATAGGCACCTTAATTTTTCTACCAACCTCTGAATAAAATACAAAAGGTACAGGTTGAGTCTCTCTCTTATTATTATTAGACGAGATCTGTACTTCTCCCTCTGCAAGCTACAATATATACATTTTTTAATCGTACTATAGATAAATACAATCGCGGATAGGCACTCTGATAAAGTTTACATTTGTGGAACAGTTTAAGAATAAGATCTTTAAATAATAATTCTTCTATCTCTCCTCCATATTGTACCAATACCATATGTTGTGAAAATACGGAAAGATGAAAGATTATTTATTTATTTACACCCTTCCGAAACCAGCACTAATCACTTAATAAGATCTTTGTTTATGCACATAATATATTATCCATGTATTTGATTAAAAGACCAACTCGTGTTTCAAAAATTATTTAAACTTTTTTAAATTATACTACTGCTGAATGCTATGGTAAATACTGATGACGCTAGTGTGACTTTCTGCCCTGGTTTTTGTGAGTATCCTTTTCGATGTAAGTTAATTTTATCCGAAGGTCCGAATGATTTTAATATTCCGCTGTCTATCTTAATGTTCTACGATGCAGTTACTAAAAACGATTCATTCGGTCTGAAATTTCACAATTATATTACGCACCGATTCGAAAGTCCATGGTTAAGGACACATAACAAAATTACTAGGGTACTGCTCCATGAATCAATTAGTGAATGTCTAAATTTATCTACAACCTGCTCACAAGCAGCCATTAAGTGGATTTATGCCTCTGGGGTTCTGGGGAAGCGTCATACTCACTTTAAGTATTTCCTTGGTCACTAAGAGAAGAGCTGTGCCAGTAAATGGACGACAATCAAACCGCACAGCCCCTATAAAAGAACCAAGTGGCTAACCACTAAAGAAGCTAATTCCTCCATTAAACTCAATCGATTCTGTTCCATTATAGCACCAGGGAGTGAGAAACAGAGAGAGAGAGTTAAGGAGAGTGAAAGAGTTAGGACAGAAGGACGGACCCACTAAGTGGGGGCAGTTTGGTGGCAAGGGAGTCCGGAAATAGATGGGTCGATGGGACAGCTCTAGAATTGATCCAGGCCACTTGTCAGCTTACGTAGGTCTCACCAGATCCTTACAATGCCCTCATAATTTATTTATTTTTTGTTTAAACGATGTTTATTAGTGGCATACGTATGAGTTGCTTCATGTGTAAGGGCATCAGAGACAGTTGTATCAACATTGAGATTTCGACTTTATCGAGACTTGAGGTCGATTGAATCCAACCGCTCCTTTGGGGTCTTATGTAATAAACATCGATCCAGAGCAGTTTTATGGCATGGGTCCAGGTTTTTTGATAATCCCTACGTCGCCCATTCATATTTTTGTGCAGGCACTGATTATTTGAGTAACACACCATTAGACATGTTTGACTGTGTGCGATACCAAGGACATTAAATGGGTAGACGCTTGAACATGTAACTAATATAAAACCATATTTAGGAAGCCATAATGACATGTGTTGAGTGACATCATCATCATAAAATGCAAACAGCTACAAATAGCGGTACTTACAGGACGAAAATACTGAATAAAAATGGATAAATATTAATGACACGCGCATTGCTAAACTGGTAGATATCAACAAAATGACACAATCATCTAACGGACATTGCTTCATCTAAGCAATGCATTGATCTCTTTGATGTTCGTTTCCTTTTCCTCTAGGCAGATTGGATGTTTTTTTTGTGCGTCTTTTTGAGCACTGATCCTCGTTCTCTTCACAAGACCATAGTAGACCGGCTTAGCTTTTCTATTGGATAAAGCAGGATTTCTGTTTGATGTACTCCTAATAGCTCTTGCAATCTAAATCTGCAGCAGATTCGTTTTCCAAAGTTCTTTGTTAGTCTCGGTTAATAAAGTTTCCTGTTCTAGAATTTTCAGTTATTTTCTAATAAAAATAATTGTATTTCGTCTAACCAGGCTGTTAGGGGGGAAATTCTCATATAAATGACTTCGATAAAAAGTTTTGAGATAGATGCACCAATACCCTCAAAGGTTTTTATACTCGGCTCAAAAAACTTAAAATTTAATAATCGCGTTTGGAGGGTTTTAATTGCCTATCAGTTCTTGGCCCTAATTACAATTTATTGTGTTGAACGAATTTCTTCAAGTAAAACACGGGTTACAATGGGAGGTTGACCATTAAAGGCTTATGGGCTTATTCTAGATAGCCAATTCAAAAACCATCCCACTGTTTTCACTTGAAAATTACATTCCCAGAAAGTGTGCTCTTTAGTTTGTGAAAACCAAGGGAATTCACAATGTACTTATATCTTTATAGTTTATTAGTCAAATCAGGAGAACATCGACTTGCTATGAAAAAGAAATTTTTGTCGGTATCTCTCTTGCTGAAGACATTGAGTCTATTTTTTTCGACCGTACCCTTGTACATGAACCACTGGCAAAACGCAAACTTTTACCTCATACCTTTCAAAGCCATAAGAAACAAAACAACCTTTACCACTTTATTTCCTATCAAACCCTCCTTCCTAAGAAACCCTGAACGGTACTTGGCTAAGCTAGCTAATTCTCTTCAATATCGTCTCCAAGGCAATTTGTGTAGAATTAATGAAGATAGTATTTATATTAATATTTACCTTATAAGTCAAAAGTAATCATATTCAATAAATTTATTTTTTTCAGTCATGTTAATACTATATATCACTTATCTTATCGTGAATTTAATTATGCCTTATCTATATTCAATTTCAATGTCTAAATTCCTTAAATTGAGCAACATGAAATTTGTCAAAATGAAAAAAATGAATTGGGACGAAAATCGAATCAGCTCAATATTAAACAATTTTATTTTATTATAACATAACGCCAATATAGTATGCTTATAATCAGATGAAGTTAACTAATCAGATAGTTCGAATAATTAAATGAGATCAAAAATCAATTCAATTCACTTAAATACAATACCTTAATTATTCAATTTGTGCTTAGAGGCGTGGTTGTCCGGATAATATAAGTGAAAACATATATTTAGATATATATTTTAACAAATTTTATATATTTTTTTATTTTTATATTATAAATATATTAGCGAGAGGACTAAACTGTACATAGTTTTATTTATTAACATTTTATTTTCAAAACTTAAAGAAATAGAAATAACGAAACCATTCAAAGATATTCAAAACATTATTTAAGGGAATAAGCTCATAAGTATTTTACTGCAATGGTTCTTTAGCAATGTACAAATATCAAAACTTTTTATGTAAGCTGTAAGCTGGCCTTATTACATTTTTTATGTTTAATTCTTAGTTTTTGATACATCATTGTTATTGTACTTTATCCAGAAATTAATTAGTATTTTTTTAAGGAATTTGAAAGGCGTATTTCACCTTTAAATTTCAGGCCTATCGAATTATTATTACGACTATAAACGCGATAAACGTTCGTACCAGCTGAACAGACCGTTATGAAGTGAAGCCCCTCTTTTTTGGTTGTCAGTTACTTTATAAAACAAATATGCTACAACGCTTATTACGAACGGGGTTTATTAAACGACATCCACTCCACTCTAGTAGAATATAAAACACTACGGTCCCCGATTATCTTCCCCTAGCCCCTCAGCCTCAGCAGTAACCTGGTTGACCTATTTCGGCTTCGAGCCCCGCCGGAGAACGTCAACCCTTCATTCCATTTCCTGTCATTCAACAATGGCTAGGAACCATTGATAAGCCAAACTGCCACCACCTTTTCCTTATCGCCGCTCGCTTCAATGGGGTCCATAGCGCCTCTCCTCTGTGCCATGCCTTTTGTTTTCGTTAACATTTTTGCAATCATCGGTGCACTGTTGCATATCGCTGCATTTTGCAGTGTTTTTTTTTTAAATAAGTAAACTCTCATAAATTTACTATGACTAGAAGCTTGAAGGGAGTGGTTTTTTTTTCATGCAACCATCGTCATTTCTATATCAGACCATGTTTTACGGGCCAGTGGAGGCTGACGAAGAGTGCGAGAGCCACATACGCTCAGGACATAATTGGCGAAACTGGCCATTGCCAGGACTCCCAAAGTTACGCATTTATAATAGGTCACGAGGCCACTGTCGTTTTAGTCTCCGAGGAGGATTATAGCGATGAGTGGAGCAGTTCAATGGCTGTGCTAGGGGGATTAGGTTGCTTGGATAGGTTAATATGGAATTTCATGAACTTGGAAGGGATAAGTTCGAGAATGTAAGGTATATTAAGATCGTTATGAAGGGTTTTGTTGCTGACGTAATAAGAGGCATTTGCTATTGTTCTCAGTACTTTGTATTGAAAAGATTAAATACGTTGATGTTCGACTTTTTTGCTGTTCCCCATAGCTCTATTCCGTACGTCCAGATTGGCTTAGGTATAACTTTGTAAATTAGTAATTTATTTTCTATTGAGAGATGAGATGTCCTTTGAAGTAGTCTATACAGTTGTCCAAAGCGTCTGTTTAGTACTGTTTAGCCTCGTAAGTGGGTTCGAGGTCGAGATGGAATCCTAAGTACCATACTAACTGGGATACAGGGAGGGGACTGGAATTGAAAAAAATTAGTTGACAAGACTTGCAGAAGAGGGTGAAGGTAATGTGGGAACATATTGCTTCATTAACTTTAATCCGCCATTGGTTGCACCAATGCTCGATCTCATCAAAATGTTTTTAATGGTTATGGGATGCTATATCGGGGCCTGAGGGGGATGATAAGACTGCAGTGTAATCTGAAAATGTGGCCAAGAAGGTATTGGGGGTAGAGGGGGCATCGGTGGTGAATAGGTTATAGAGGATGGGGCCCAGGACACTGCCCTGTGGAACTCCTGCTTTTATGGGATAGTAATTGGATTATTCTAAGCCACAGCGGACTTGGTAAGTCCCCACCCACAAGGAAGCGATGTTCGATGAAGTCTAGAAAGGAGATAAATTGGGAATTGGAAATAGATTTATTGAGATGGCAGTACACTGATGCAGGAGTAAGGAGGAAGGTGAAGGTGCTGATTGACACTGCAGTGGACTGAAAGGAACTATGTGATGGAAAATGGAGTTATGGACAATGACAGTGGTACCTGTTTGAGCACTTCAGGTTGAGGGGGATCAGTTCGGTAAGTATGACACTGTCGAACTTTAAATGGTCATTTACCCGTAGGTTTTTTTTCAGTAATGAGAGCTACTTCGATGTTCTTGTCGTGGAGAAGTGCTGTCAGTTCGTTAGTGTGGGTGCGAACACCATTCGCATTACCTGCGCAACTACAGAACATAATGGCTTCCTATCTCGCAGGAAGAACCTTTTCTGTGCGAATAGGAGCCATATCAACCACCAGAAGGGATTTCGTCGTCGGAGTTCCCCAAGGGTCGGTGCTGGAACCCCTACTCTTCAACATCTACACCGCGCACATAGTAGGAGCATCATACTCCAATTGTGAGGTAGCGGCATATGTGGACGTCATAGGAGTCTACAGCACCAGCCTCAACCCAGCGAAAGCTCTAATGGCTGCAGAGAGCGCCAGTCAGTTAATCACCGACAGGCTACGAGTTGTCCACATTCAGGTAAACCCAGCAAAGACGCAAGGGATCGTTTTCTCGTTCCAGCAAGGGAAAAGAAAGCTTCCACCCAGCTTCAACATAGGCGGGACTGATTGCAAACTTGCATATGCTGCCTAGGCATCAACCTAGGCAGGCACATGACGTTCGGCACACAACTGCAGAAGAAGCTTACTACTCTCTCCAGCATCTCATCACAAGGCCGGATATATCCCTGAAGCTAAAACTGCTCATATATCAGAGCGTCCTGAGGCCAGCACTGCTGTTTGGAACTCCGCTTTTCCGCTTTCTCCACACCAGCACCATAACTAGACTCTAGAGCTTCCGGAACAACATCCTGCGCACGGCACTATGGCATACCCCTTTTCGTGAAATGAAGGCTCCTGACATCCACGAAAAGTTCGAGGTCCCCACCATCACCGAAGCCATCATAAGAAGACACATCAAATTCTTTGACTCGATGAAAAATTGCCAAAACCCCCTATCCCAAGACCTGACACCCCCACCACTACCGGCAAGATGGCCACTCTCTAGATCTGGGTAAGCAGACCTAATGGTGGACATTACGGCCCTTGGCCAACTAACAACAAGCCTCTGATGGGCACCCATCACTGCTATCCAACTGAATGAGCTTCCACTAAATGCCTAGCGAGACTCTAGGCTCAGCCTTCAGTGGACTCTCACTACTGCACTGCAACATTTCCACCTCTACCGAGGCTTCCCACACTCCTTAATTCCCTCACTCCACCTTCAAACAGGTACTCCTAGTAAAAGGATCCGCTCACCCCAAATAAATTCCTTTATTTTTCCCTTATCCATAATCATAAAAATTTGAGAGCTAAGAAAAAAACAAAACAAAAATAACATGGATTTTGTTTAACGGGGATTAGATAAGAGACAAGATTTGTAAGAAGAGAAATGAGAGAGGTAATTAGAGGTCTGAACTCTGTAAGGAATGAGGTTAATAGGCTAGAGAGATCTGAAAAACTTGAAGGTGAAGGAATATGCGAAATGTCTGGTTGAGGATGGGATTGAATTTGCGGGTTGACGGGATGAGGGGAATGCTGGGGATGAACTTGCGGAACGGGAGTGGGTGGTGCCTGTGATTGCTCTCTGTTCCGAACTGCATCGGCAAAAGCAACGGAAGGGCTCAAATTGAAAAAAAAATTGAAGATCAATTAAAGAAGGATCAACTAGTAATATTTTAAGCAAAAGCACGTGAACTTCCCTGTTTGAAACATAAACTAGGTAAAATCACGTTAATGTTGACAATAGATTAGAAACGGCCTAAAAATCAGGTGAACAGTGTTATTTTGCACCCCTAGGTCAAAAATAGTATTCATAACTAGATATATTATTTAGAGGTATTATGTTTTCTATCACTTTTCTAAGGGGCCGTTAGTAAGTTCATTTGTGGGGATGAGACGCGGGCAGAGCTCAACAAGGCGCTGTAGGACACAGTACCCGCACAACAAGGGGTTTATTCATATTATTGATACATTAGGTTCATTTGGAGGTTGAGCTACACAATATGAAAATGTTTGTGTTTCCTTTTTTTTTTGCTGTCAAATCTTCCATTGACATATATTTATTTGAGAAGAAATGTCAGATTTTTAGAGAGCAATCTTGGGAGTCTTAAACGACATCGACAAACCTAGATAGGCAAACTTCAAACGCTCTTCTTGTAAGATTCCACGTTTTAGTATTGTGACACTCCGCTTCTAAGTGAACTAATATGATGGAACAAGAGCCTCAAACTGATCAGTTCCGATCACCGCTCAAAGTTAACCGAAAGCTGGAATATTTCTCCCTTCTGCGCAAGGTACTTCTAAATGTCATGTAAAATCAATGAATATTATTACCAATTACAATTGTTCGTTACCAACTAAATACAGTTTTTCAAACGTATATAGATAAAAACCAAAGGGACAGAATCAATGTCTACACATGACTTGCAGAAGTCCTCAACGAATAATAATAAATTACGAAAAGAAAAAAAGAAATTCTGGCAACAAAACAGAATTATTACGTGTCGATGAGAAATGAAACGGTAAGAATAAATTTATACCGTTAAATTAAGAATCATGAAAAAAAAAAAAAAAAAATTTTACTGGAACGCTTTAAGAAAGACAAATGGAGAATTAAAAAAAAATGTGGTAAAATATATCATGAAATTAAATGAAATCCTTAAATAAAATGCAAGGTGAGCAATAGCAAATAATAAGGTAGGTTCTAGCAAAACACCTGGATATCCATGATAAAATAATGTATATAAATGAATAAACAGTCCCCTCACCCTTGATGGATATTAGGTTATTAGAAAGGACAGAATTTCATATACTCGTAGTGGTGGAGTGAGCAAGAAAGAAATGGTCGAATGCTGCATTTTTATAGGAAGAAGCATAACGGTCGGAAAGAATGCAGTTTGTGTTTTGGAATAGATATTCACTTATTAATCATTTAAACATTACTATTTTAAATTTATTCGCGTTACTGTGTCCAATGTGTCCTTGCACGAGTAAACTTAAAATCGTATATAATCTCTTTGTGGGACGTGAGACATGCTAGAAGTTAGCAATGGGAACTTTTTTTTAAGGTTAATTAAACATTTTTTTTTCATACTTCACGTTATCGAAGTTTTACAGAAAATTAAACATTTTCGAGATGTACAAGAAAAACCATTATAATTTCTGATCTATTAAATTATTTATATGACTGCTGCCTATAGGATGTACATACCTAAAGGTATATGAACGACGACTGTCCGGTACGTGATTCAAAGTAGCAACTCTTCCTTTAGTCTCAGCAGTAACAGTTTTTAAGGATACATTAAATTCCATTTATATCAAATATTATACATTATATAAATGTAATCCACGGAAATTCTGAATTTTAGGGTGTTACCTTGTTTTGTACCCGACCATTATTTTAGAGTTTAGTAACTTATGATAAGATTCACTCCTTAACTTAATTTCTCCTGCTCAACCCATCATTGTATTTATTTTACCCACCTGTCAAAACTTAGTTGCCTTCATTATTTATTATAGTGTAGACTATAACTGATTTGTTAACGGATTCTTTATTATCAATTGTATCAATGCATACACAGGTGGTCTGAAAAGTTTCCAACCTCTACACGAAGATGATAATAAAATAATAAAAAGCTTTGTTAGGTTGGAAAAGATTATTGACAGTAACAAAAGAAAAAATTTAATTTTTGTCTGATAAGAATTTTTGTTTTCTTCACAACTACAGAGCCTAATGATTTATGATTTATGTCGTTGACTAACAAATGGGAAACAAATTAACTACTGCAGGAGAGATTCATTATTTATTTAACCAATTATTAATCTTTTTGAGGATTTTTTAAGCATGCAGTTCTTTTTGACATCTCGTGAACCATGTGATAAACTATTCTTCGAAATACAGTAACGACGTTTGATTGACATATTCACTAAGAAATTACGATGACTTGACTTTAATTGACGGTATAGTTTCAATCCGTATATTTTGTTGCTTAAAGATTGATAGATTGTTAGTTTGTCACTAATCCAACGTCATGGATCAGCATTAGACACCAGCTTTAGCAGCATATCGACCGAGGTAGCCACTGCAAATGGTGGGCAGGTGGTGCTAGCTGCATGATTATTGCTAGACAGTTTTGGTTTTTAGGGGATGGCGAAAGAGGTGCTAAGAGACAGGTGGCAGATTAGTGGGATATGGGGTTTCAAGGGAAAGGTTCTTAAGTTTTATGTAACGCAGAGAGGAGGGAACTCAAGAACTAGAGCCTTAAATAGTATCTTGAGTTTACATCGCGTTTAACCATAGTTTATTCAGGGAAAACTGTCCGTGGTTCGAGCCTGCTTGAACCCCTCTTACCCCGAAGGCATCATTAGACAGCTTATGCCCCTTGATAATTACAGTGTCTGATTTACATTACACAGCTTCTTTGTCAACATCCATCGGCTTTTTAATAACTGATAAGGAAGAGGTTATAGTCCACTGCTGATTAGTTCTGCGTTCTAATCACTTGAGTTTTCGCTCCAATTCAAAAAATACTCACAAAGTATTGGCTACTAGAGAAAAAAATGAGGATACCTAGAGGACTAGGACCGGTTTCATGAAACTGGAATCGAAAAGAAGACAGTTTGCTAATGCTGAAGGAATATGTACTCGTTGAAATGCCTGGGCAACGACTGTTCAAGGCATTGGCTATTTCATAGTTTAGCATGAGTAGAAGCTACATTTGTTTTGCTCCGAGGGCAAACAAGTATTAGTGAATTGACAATGACGTTAGTTTTTTCATGACCAATTATTATTTTCTTCAATAACTGGTTCACTACATTGCTTATTTTCATTCATATCTTCTTTCTTTTCATAGATCTTTCCTCCCATCGCGTTTTCCTCACAAGACAAGATAATGAACTTCTTCAACGTTTTCCTTATTGTACATTTTTTTTAGCGTGAACCAGTATAACCAGGAAAAAATAATGAAGGTAACCTAAAAGAAATATAAATTGAAGAAAGATATATTTGTTGAAGAAAATGAAAAAAAAAAAAAAAAACTTCAAGAGAAGAAAGCACTCGCTGGGAATATGTTGCGCAGATAGAAATACATCTGGAGTTTTCCTAACCATTAAATAAATGTCCATAAGTAATTTTTAATTATCAATAGTTAGACAATGTAGGCCATTGCCTGACTGAATGAGAAATATAACAGACCATGAACATATAATTGTGATACCAATAATATGAACTTTATTTGAATAATATCACCTTTTTCAGAGATAATGTAACTGCAAATAATTAAAATGAAGAAATATGAACACTAACTTGAAGCTTTAGCCCGTTCTCGAAACAAAGGAATGCTTATTTATTGTAGAAACAAGATTTACCCTTACAAAATAATTGGATGGAGTGGTGTGAGGTTTTGATTCAAAGCCCTCCATGTTGGAGTCGTAGAGAAAAGGGATGGAGGAATCGTTATTGGATTCTTTGCTGGAGGAGTGTGCAAATAGTGAGGGCCCACTTCAACCCAGGTCGAGCAACCGCCATTACATGGTCGGCCAACACCTCTTTGTCTTATTTCCGACAGAGGAAACTCTCAGTAGTCTGTAATGAATTCCTCATTAATTTTCACCATTGGACACTTCTACTCTGAAGCGAACAGATCTATAATATCTGGTCATAGGTATCAATAGCTCTGTTTACGTGTAATATATCTGTACATATGGGCAAAGTTAATCATCATTCTATAATCTAGAATAAATTCAGCTAGAAAATCGACTAGAACGTACTCTAAGAACTAGTTGATCTAAATTCTAAGAATAAAATTATTTTTTCCATAGAAAAAATACCTATAATGCCGGAATAATGATGGCTTGTGAGCATACCCCGTTTATTCTAACAAGCCAAAGCACATAAAAAAGGAGCAAGATCTCAGAGATATTTAAATCCACGAACCTCCATGAATAACCTCTTGGATGCGTTGACATGAAAACTAACAAATTTTTCCCCTTCAGAGGCGTTACACTGCTCGGAAAAAGAATTTAGGTGATCATCTATCAACTGTCAATCGATCTGATATTACAACCGTATTCTCAAGGACACGACAAGCAAGAACAGTACAAATGAGGAAAACCCCGGCCCGTTTGTCTAACGTCTAAGCTCATTTAACTATTAGCTAGGGAAATAATAATAATCAACGTAAGCTTTATACCAGCTGAATTTAAACTTAAAGTTAAGTAACATATATTTTAGGAACACGAGGAATGTTCTTACTACTCAAACATTCCTTTAAGAATTCGATTGTTAAGAAGTTGCATTCATCAATCCCCTCCTGAATGTATTTGAAAGGTAAATGCTCACTAAGCAGCTTTAACTTTGGTCTGACTTACATTCTAAATATTAACTTGTATAACTAAAAAAACAAACATAAAAAACAGATTGTTAATGTGTTATTGGCACTATCGATTTGAGTAATAGTGACAAAAAATTAATTTTGGAAACTAATTAAATTAATTGGAAAACGCGAAATTTAAGAATGTGGAGACAAAGCAGGAAGGTATGAATATTTCTCCGGCAAATCAGAAATATATTTACTCCAGCAAAACATTCCTGTAAAAAACAAATAGCTTTTTTCAAGTTGTATTAAATAAAACTACTCAGTATTAACTAAGAATTATAAAGAAGAATCAGTCAAACAGAATAAAGTAAATCATTAATGAAACGAGGGATAAAAACATTTCTAGAGCATAACTCAAACCAGGTCTTTTTTGCATATCGTTTCGAATTATTTAAGCTTGGCCAGGTATTTTACACATTTTTCATTTCGGAAGCCTTTTTCTGTGGCTGTCTAAACCAACTCAAATAAAATGAGCTCTATTTTTCTCTAACTACATAGTTATTCGCTATTTTAGATTGATTTATTTTGTCATCTCTATCCATAAGGGTCAATAGTGAAATGTTTTCAAATAGACAAGAGAAGAGCTCCACTTTTTCAACTTCCAGAAAGATTCCACGCCAAATAAGATTTAGGTAGATAATAAGAATCTCTCATCGGCTGCCGTTTTTGCAATAATGTCAGTATCCCATCTTGCCTTGGTGTCTTCAGCTGGTTTGGGGATACAAACATGTAGTTTATGCATATTTCCAAACTCTTGGTTTTGAGCTAGGCCCCTGCACTTCGTAGTGGCTTGTCCTATTTTCTCAAGCCAACTATGTGTGAGAACTTAATTGTTTTTCTGACTTTGCCTCACATTGTTTTTTCCAATTATTCCGTAGAACAATAAGGTGAAGAATGTGGGTTGGCGGAGATTGGAGTGTTAGTGGTAACGGACTGAGCTTGGGAAAGGCAGTGTTAGTACCACATACAATAACCTGGAAAACATAACCTGGTAGGAAAATATTTAATAGGTTCCAAATATCACGTCCAAGAAATACGCATTAATATTTGTCAGGTCATAGGACGGGAGAGGACGTCCGTCGCAGGCTAGGGTCACTACAATTCAAGCCACTGTCCGGTGAGCGCCGAAAAATAAATATAATGGGCGGACATGCGGTCTTTGATCTTTGCTGGTGGCCTAGTCGGTGGGCAGCTTTATTCGTATTGATCTTACTCCATAAGATCTTAAAAGGTGTGCCCCGACAAAAGACTATGTTTAGAAGAAGAGGTACAGGATAGGTTTATAGGTATTCTGTAGGTAGTATACTATAGGTAGTATTCTGTGGTCTTGAAATGACCACGAATTCACACTCGGTATCTAAGGGTAGGTGAAAACCGTCCGGATCCCAAAGGCAAGTGTGAACCGGAGAGAGGCAGACTGGATCGCCGTGGGAGACGCTACTGGGTAAAGTTTATATGGCCACGGCAACCGTCATCCTCGTGGGAGAGGCCTCTCCCAAGGAGGTGCTAGTTTTAGCATGACGAAGGCAGAGAATCCTACTAGGCAGGTGTGGGGTCTGACAACGCCGGACTAAAACATAGCGAGGTTAGGAGAGAGAGATGCAGAGTTTGAAGTTGAGAATGAAAGTTTGAGAAGTTGAATTAAAAAGCCATGGTTCGAATAGAGCAGCAAGCGCCAGTGCAGAGAGAGAGAGAGAGAGAGAGAGAGAGAGAGAGAGAGAGAGAGAGAGAGAGAGAGAGAGAGAGAGAGAGAGAGAGGGAGAGAGGGAGAGAGAGGGAGAGAGAGGGAGAGAGAGAGAGAGAGAGAGAGAGAGAGAGAGAGAGAGAGAGAGAGAGAGAGAGAGAGAGAGAGAGAGAGAGAGAGAGAGAGAGAGAGAGAGAGAGAGAGAGAGAGAGAGAGAGAGAGAGAGAGAGAGAGAGAGAGAGAGAGAGAGAGAGAGAGAGAGAGAGAGAGAGAGAGAGAGAGAGAGAGAGCGCACAGTGTTCTGTAGGTGCCGGTTCAAAGAGTCTGGCGAGTGCCTTTTTTTTTTTCAAAAACCCTTTTTATTTAACATTTTTTCACAAATAGATGATCAAATACAATGAACAAGATTTACAATATAACTCCTCGTGCTGCATACGATTGATTTGAGATGCATTTGAAGGAGGGTAGTATTACAAATACAACATTTCTTTTTGAAGTGAAAAGGTACAAATATACAGGACTGGGTGTTGGGGCTCACCTTCGGATTACGAAGAGGGAAACTTACTAACTAAAACATAAAAACTAGAACCTAAAGACTAAAGCGTTCCTGCCTCGACAGCGTCCTGCCATCGATAGGGAAACGGAGCGGAGGTTATCGTGTTAAACAACGGGTTTGTCAAATATGGTAGTGAGTCGAAAAATTTGATATTTCTACGTTGAATGAATTCATTCACCGTAGGCAGCTTTCATCAGTTTTGGAATTGTTGGAGTCACCGAGCTGTTGTATACGTCAGATAACGGAAAAGCGGTGCACTGCAGGTTACTAAAATGGAGGTGTCTGTCCATTTTAATTCCCAGATATACTAGGTTGTTGGCTGGTGAATTTTCCTCCGTTCCTACTATGTAACTAGTAGGTAGTGGGCTTTTTCCCTTTTGGAAAGAGAAAATTACGCAGTCAGTCTTACCCACGTTTACAGAGATATTGAGTCTCCCCAATCTCTCACTGATCTGGTTACAGGCTGCTTCAGCCTGTCTTAGAGCTACCTTGACTCATGCTGCTACTGTCATCTGCGAAAGCAGCAACTGTGGTATTTTTGCAACGGGCTCCGACAATCTCAGACGTGTATACATTGAATAGTACAGGGGATAAGACGTCTCCTTGGGGTACTCCACAGGTCAGTGGCACAACTTCGGAGAAGCTATCACCCAGCCGCACCAGCAACGACCTGAATTGAATACATTTGTTCCGGGCATTTCCGGTCGCAGAGCAGGGCTGTACCTTCAGAAGGTGCTCTGTGCTCATACTGGATTGGAATCCAGTCTGCTCTGGCGGAATGATGTCGTTTTCCGAGCAGTAATCTTTGATATTAATTCAAAAGAAACTTCTCAAAAATTGTTCCCATCTGAAATAACAGGCTGATCGGGTGGTAGTGGGCTGGGTGATCTCCGCTCTTGGCTGGCTTTAGTAATGGGAACAAGATGGCTTGTTTCCATGTGTCAGGATAGTACCGCAATCTTTTACAAGAGTTATATAAGTTTATTGGCGAATGTGCCAACTTGGAGCCATGTGGTGGGCTCCCCCACCTGCGGCTGTTTCATTCACTAGCTTCCTCCTCTCTTAATTGATGCTTAAGGTTTTTATCATAAAAATATTGGAACAAACGTAGATATTTTCTAGACCGATAAAAGGTGTACTTCTAATTATTCGTGATAAAGAGGTTGACACAACAATTTCAGGCTATTATAATATATATAATATGAAATTCGGGAAGTGGTAAGTGGCCTGATTCCGGAGGTTATGGAATTTCCCTACCAATCAACTGAAGTTCAACTTTTCTTTGCGAATAAACGGTGCAAATAAAATTTAAAAGTTCAAATTAATAAATGTTATTGAAACGTGTCTACATAGATTGTGTAGGATATCGGACAGCCCCGAAGAAGTCTGGATTCGTCAGGCATAATAGAGCAAGATTGAAGGAGAGTGAGGGAGGAAGGACGTAATATATTTGACCTCCGGCTGAAGCACGTCGGGAGGAAAATGGAGCAAACCAACCAATTTTTTCCCGCTATTCCTGGAACAGAGGGGAAGAAATTGGGTGATAATTGGCCACTGGAGGGCGCACTTCTCGGGTGGCTTTGCCGAGTGGCAGTTGACGCGTTGTTAAATGTTGACTTAAGCACGTTTCACCCACTATTTCTGGACGCTTCAGATCCTTCTTAATTCTGTGGAGCCGACTGCTCCAATAGGTCCTCCTTTCTTTTACAATTTTTAAATAGTTCGTACTTCGGAAGAAGGCCTCCATCCAATTTATTCGCACAAGGCGCGACCAGAGATAGTGCTACACTCGGAATTTCTAACATGAGACTACATTTCGTGGTGTGCATTCAACGAAACACAACAATATTCTCAAATACTCTATTGACGGTAGTTAACTATGGCTAAGCTAGTTGATTTAAGGAGTAATTTTCTCAATATGTTTCCACGTTAGATCAAAGATTTCTTTCGTTCATTTGCTTACAAACTAATTGAGAATAGTTACTCTGAATTTTAAACAGAAAATACTTCATTCTATCATTTCGGTCTCTGAATAACATATTTTTTTCTAAAATATTGACAGAAAAAAAATTATTTTAAACGTGGTTTCAATTTATTGAATTCCATTAAAATTATTTTTTTCAGTAAATTGTTTTCATTTTGTTCTTATCCACCGAGAAAAACTTCTGTGCCGAGACACGCCAATTTAATCTTCGTTTGAAACCGTAAAAGAGGCATGGACATTGATCTTATATGTACCGAGAGAAACACAATGTAGAAGAAAATATTAACAGTAGCTGACAAAATATCTTAATACACTTAGTATTGTATAAATATTAACACTCATTTACGAGTGTGCATAATACATAAACAATACAAATTCCTTACCTGCAGTTTAATTTTTGTAGACTCCACTGCGACTCCTACCTGAAACAGATAGGAATTCTCAGAGTATATATCGATAAAATTAAACGTTTTTATAACAATCAGAACATTTATTCCGTCATCTTTCTCTGGTGTAATTATTCTCATAATCGTTATTTAAAATAGAATTTGATGAATAAACAACACATTAAATTAAGTTTACCTAATATATATTTAGATCGCCCTGCTGAGAAAATAAAGAACCCAAAATATCTTTGTTTTTTTGAAAATTGTCTAAAACCTTTCATTAACATACCAGAGACCTTGTCAATATGCTTTAACTTCAGATATTTTTCTCACGGAAGGGAGCGAAGCATCTACAACATTATTAGACAGTATTTCCCTCAGCAAGCACAAATATGGTGACGCTTATTTATACAGTTTTGATCCGGTAACGAAAATTAAAACGATTTATTTATTGTGATGTAGATTATATATAAAATATTGACAGTCTATCAGTGTAGTCCCCTCATCGAGGGAAAGTTTTAATGGGATTTTGAAGTTGGCGCTTTAAATTATTAACACACGGGAATTTATGGGAGAGGCCGGAAATTGGCAATGACAAACACCAAACGAGAATCAAGTAGAGTAACCAGTAAAATTCAAACATTGTACAGAACAAATAAATGAAGTAGGAAACTTCAATGTACTAAGTGATTTAAATATGGTCACTTTAAAAGAGCAGAAAAAGTCAGTTAATCCCGGCATCGGTTAAAAGGGCAATTGAAACTGCCTTTTCTAACAAATACAAAAGCAAAGAAAAGGAGCTGGGAGCAGGGGTGATTGATCTCAACGAAGCCATAGATTAGGCAACGCAGGGAGCTTTGACACTCACAGCTTGATGGGGCTTCGCGTAATCCCTTCTAGCCCTTACACTTGGGCTGCTAATGTTCTCACCATCAGGTAATTAGCGTAATTCAATCGAGTACTAGTGTAATTTAATGTTGTATAATATATTTTTTTTTTTTAATTATAAATCCTTGTTAGAACAGGAAATTGATGTCGAAGGGGTGTGGTTACCGATAGGATCCTTGGACGGTACATGATAAACAAAATAAACAGTGCCACTGCCACAATAATGACACTAAAACACATTTAAAAAAAAACTTTTTTGTTTCATATTTATAATATATGGCTAAATATACTTATAAAACTTATTAATTAATTACTCTAAATGTGAATGTATATATTTATCATTTCCAGAGAATCAAATTGGCTTTATAATGTATTTTATGATTATATAGCGTTATATAACTAAATTGTTTATTTGTTCTATATTAACCCAAATTCATTAAGACTGTCATTACTAATGTACAAAGTTATACTCAAGCTAATTTGGAAATAAGGAATAGAGCTATGGGAGACAGCAAAAAAGTCGAACTTCACGCGTATCCAATCCTTTCGATCCAAAGTCCCGTGGACAATAGTTAAAGCCTCTTGCTACGACAGCAACAAAACCCGTCATAACGATTTTAATATACCCTAGATTTTTGAACTCATCCCTTCCAAGTTCACGAAACCCCATAGTGACCTATCAAACCACCCTTATGCCCTAGCAAACCCATTACACTGTGCCACACGTCCCTATTATCCTCCTAGAGACTAAAGCGGGAGTGGCCTCGTGACCTGCTATAAATAAGTGACAATGGGAGTCCTGTCAATGGTAAGTTTCTCCAATCATGTCCTGAGCGCCTGTGGTTCTCGCACTCTTAGTCATTCTCCACTGGCTCGTATCCGGTGACGCGGATGACGGAGGAGCGTGGGGACATCCCAAGACTCCGCTTCCGCTTTCACATGCAGGGCGTGTGACGACCATGTGGCTTTGGGAAGTCTTGTGGCTGGTATCATCAGATACTGCATGAATAATTGAGTGAATGAAGAATTATATAATGGTATAATTATGTTATTGCATAATGGTATAAATGTGGTATGAATGAGAACCAGTGATCACAATTACTTATTGATAGATCTTATTAATATAAATAAATATTAATATAGTGTTTGTGACTTTAAATCAAGCACAGCAGAATCCTAGATGTCTATGACGACTGATATAACCTGCCATAAAAAATGGAATTGGGCCATCGGAATCATACTTAATGTCCAACAAACAATAAATTTTATTTTAGACCCAATAAATATTCATTTTTATAATATGGTTTCTAGGGAATTTATATTTATTTGAGACGTGAAAGAAGGCAAGAGTAAGCAATGCAAATACTGAGTTAGAACTCCGTCAAGACCGATGACTTTCTCTGTCCTATTTACATAAATTCATACAGAAATGTGCTCCTAAACTACTCCACGACACGCAACTTGATGGAATGAGAAGAACAGAAAAGCCGGTGATTTCGGAAGCACGAACTTCAGTCCATTTATGAATATTATTCATCCTCATCAGTTGATCAAATAAAATTAAAAAAAACAATATTTAAATTATTTATTATAAAACATTTGCTGGTTTCAGCAAATTCGTGTTAAAAGTTTTACGATATTATTTTGTTATTCTTCGAAATATTTTTTGCCAACTATTATTTTGCATCAATTATGAACTAAACCAGGTTTTTTTTAAAGTTTTTAAATGAATGCCGGTTGCGGGTTTAGTTTTAGTAATCGACGTCCGATTTTGCTTTCGCACAAGTTTGTATTTCTATGTTACATGTGCTTCCAACTGATATATTGCCATTTGCAAGGTCATTCATAAATCATTGTCATAAACACTACTCGGTATTTATTGTTAAAAACACTTGACTTAATTTCTTCAACAATCTCAGGCACTAAAAATTGCATTTTCAATAAATAAAATTAATATTTCCTAGTTCACATTTAAATCACATCGACTCAGACAAATCGGTTACGTGATTATGACTTTTATTTAGGAATGTGAACTAATTTAGATTCTTTTAAAAATATATAAACGAAATAAAGCACACAGAAATGAAATATCGAGATATCCCTTCTCAATCCGCCTAAATTTCCTAACTTTTTTTATGATATGATTGTAAAAATGCTGCTCAGTAATATCATTAGATCAAACATACTTCATTTTATTTTTTAAACGATTCCATTTACTAAACTTTTTTTTTCAGCCAATAATAGAAAGTTATATCAATGAACGCAACCCCCAAGTAGTCAACTTTCTTCAGCATTGCGATAAGAGGAAATTTCCCTCATAAAAGTATTTCCATCGCCAACTTTAATTTCCTAAGTGGTTCTTCATCAGATAATTCAAAACTCCACAGAATTTTATATAAACATTCGCAACGAACAATTAATAAATTTATATTTTCTTATACTGAGAAATTGTAGCGATTCCAAGTATTTGTTATATAAAAAGATTTAGGATTTTATAAGTACGCACCATGCCCATGTATTTAGGTAACTTGAAAGCTGTTCAATACTAAAGCATGTTGGAACTGAGGGGGCAAATCGGCTTGAAAGAGCTCTAAAAGAGATTTTTCCTGGAACAGTAATCAGGCATATTCTCAATCTTCTTTTGTTCTTCTCTCTGTCAAGTTTGCACTCCTTTTGTCCATTGGTGTGTTCTTTAAAAACGAACCACTGAAACAACTAAACTGATGCGATGGCCTACGGCTAATTTATAAGCCCGTCGATATTTATGCAATCAATCACTGAATGAATGAGGCACATGGAACGACTGCATTGATTGTTGCCAGTCGTTTTATCATGCGAGCACGTTTAGCACATTTGGGGGGGGGGGGGGGAGGGTGTTTTAGAAGATCAAATTGCATTCAACTGAGATTAATCTGGTGTTATTTCTTTCATTCCGCTAAGCTTTTAAAATACAATAACGGAAAGTATGTGGAAATGGGAAAGTGGTGAGTGGGGAATAAATAACCCCTAGGCTCCTGAGAACACCGCGCATGCTCACTAGACAAGTGTATTATCGTATATATGTATGCAGGGAATACACTACAGTCACCTAACATAACAAGTCACCTCGGAGACAGCGGATCAGGATGCTTTTAGGAGTTACCACCTGACTCGATGGTAGAAGGCCAATAAGCCTCACTGGTAAAATCATTTTCGTCGCGAAAGCTATACAAAGATTAGCCGCACTGATACAATAGAAACAATGGTCATTTTCTTGGCAACTCTTCTCTTGGAAGTTTTTATTCCAGTACAGACCAGAAGTTCTACAAATGCCCCTAGATATGTTGGCTGTATATAATAGATACTGCAGCCGTCCCAGAAATGAGGTGGATGGGACTAAGGAGCTTTAAAAAAGGGCAGTTCACTGAATGATTTTAGCAGTTCACTGGGCAGTTCACATGTTAATACCACTTCCATACAGGGACAGGATTTATTTTTGAAGCAAATTTTTACAGCTGGCGGTAGGGTTCAAACCCATAAGCTCAAGATTATGTTCACTAATATCTGCCATGCCCTGCTAAACTAGTGGGCAATGATGAAAAGGATGTATTTTATGTTCGACAGGAAAAATGGTTTGATGAATATTCGAAGTATGACGGTAAGACGGCATTATACAACGAAAGTAAAGGTGACGTAGGTCATACATTGAGAATCTATTGGAAAATTTAGTCTACAAGAATCATCAAATAACAATGGATAAATGATAACTAAGCTGGCTCACTCAAATGTCTCCACTTTAGAAGATCCTGTTTCCCCCTTACAAGTAGGCACCCTGTCACAAATTGGAACGAAATGTACAGGTTACCAGGACGCGTATTGATCATGCCCTAATAAACACTCATTCCTCGATGTACTTTCTTACATTGCCTAGCTAATGTGAATTATCCCAGCCAGATTCCCGTTTGGAAAATTTAAGAATAGATATGTGAGAAAGCATTTTACAGAATATGGCTCTCAAGTATTGAAACACTAACAAAGAAATGAATTTCAACTCTAAGTGGATGTTATGTAAATAATACATTTACTGAGACAGCAAAGGAGATCCTGATATTCAGAACAAACCAAAGACGCAAACCGTGATTTGATCAGAAATGCCTACTAAATGAACTGCCACTTCTTATATTTGAGAGAAGAGTTCCTTAAAGGAGCTTTGGTGGGAATATGGACTGAACAAACCTGTGGAAGAAGATCCAACGAAAACATGAGAGAGATGTACCAAGACTGGATGTCTGTCAGTTCATTAAACTTCCCCTACTCATATACTTTAGGCTGTCAATGTAAAGTGAGGAAATACTATCCCAGGCCCTGATCGAACCGATATATTGAACGTCCGTGTTGTAAGACCAACGTTGAGATGGAAAGACTGCTTTGTTACTCATGGAAGAATTTTCCTTGGAGTAAACAACTGGAGGTTGGTAGCACTTACCTGAGACAAATGGCGTTCAATGCTGAAGTCAAGTCCTCTTCTGGGGAAGGTGCCAAATAGATAGATGTAAGTACGTAAACACATAGTCCACAGATCATTCAATTTTTCAGCTTAGTGTAGCGGTTTGGGAGGATATTAAAGTGGATGCATCCTGGTGGTCAAGATGTCACCGATAGATCTGTTTGTTCCATGTTTAACTGCACTCGTTAGTGAAGATGCACAAATGTTTGTATTTACATTTAAATAAAACCGACAAAAAGTGTTATCGGATAAATGAGGCCGATAAAGAGGTTAGTGGTAGGCAAAACAAATAACTTGTCTGAAAGCATCTACCTTTATTAAAAGAGAAATGACAAAAGCAGCAGACAAACTCCAGATCAGGGGTGGAAGTTCAAAGGACAAAGCAATTACCGAGTTGCAGAGGAGTAGATGGTGGAAGCCCGAGTTGACAATCCGTCCTTGGCTATCTTTATAGCCTGAGGGAGCTGAGTGGAAAGGGCGGACTCCGAGAGACCTGGCCCCTTCGCTGGCTCCTCCAGCCCTTTAGCTAAGTGACATTTAACATGTCGGCTATACTCGTCACAGGTTTACCGGTGTATAGGGTTTTAACCTGGCTGCAAAATGTCAAATCACAGGCCGGTTCACATTTATTGGCATTTCAGGACATAATAATTACTTCAACTACGGAACCTCCATGATACAATATAAGTAGTTTTTATTTTATTGGTCGTGAAGGCAACCTTAATAGTAGATCATGATACCAATGAAATAGAACAAGCATATAAATACCCTTCGTTTATTGTAATGAAAACTATAAAAATACATTAAGAAGATAAATAAGAATTTATGGCTAGGAATAACGAAGCTGTGTAAACTAAAATGATATTCCATAGCATTGGTTGCTTCCGAATTTTCTGGAAAAAAAAAATCAAATTGTGAACATAAAAAAGACTCAAATATTTTACTTTTCACCAACTATGATCCTCCTGATTGACTAGTCCGAATTGGTTATATATTTATTAATTAATAAAAAAGGTAATTATTTCTGTTGGGCGAATTATTGGTCTTACCTTAATATCTTAATAAATTATATAAAATTATAACTGATATATAATCAAATTAAAGCTAATAAAAACTCCTTTTCGTAAATATTGAAGTCCTAGCTTAGGACGTCTTAGTTGGCGTGACCATCGCTCCGCTAATCTCACTGGGAAGCAAAGGCGAGCACAAACAGCACACAGCCTATAATCCCTTACATTTATTCTTAATCCTATGGAACTTAGAGCCCGACTGTCACTTGTTAAGAAGAGATTAAATAAAAACATTGCCTCTATTATTGCGGCTGCTAAGGTAACAACACAAACAAAAAAAATAGAAATCTCGTTCTGAAAGGAAAACACTGCACTTACATCTAAAACATAAAATTTGCCTTATCCACTAACTTATTCATAACATAACGCAAAAAAAAATGTAACGACAAACTGGAAAAAATAACAATAAAATAAACTGGCAATCGTGATAATTATACTAAACTACCTTGTAAAATCAGACAATCACTGTTCTAATTTACAATATTCGTCACCACGTGCAGAGGCGAGGGCACCACGGTTCCCTCCAGGTCTGAATCCCCCCCTCTGGTGGAAGTTTTAACTGTTCTATGTGGACAGTTCTCCTTTTCCTTTTGGGTCTTAGACTCTTATATCTCACCAGCTCTGTGCTCCTGTTCGACCGTAATTTTCGTTAAACTACTGTCCCGATTTTGATATCCCCCATTCGATCCCGAACTTTGATGTTTTTCCATACCACCCTTTTCGTCTTTTCCCTTTCTACTCTTCCTCGAACTTTGTCCCAAAGTTTGCCTAGCTCTATGTTATTGCTCGACAATTCCTATGCCATATCCACGTCCGCCCTATTTCTTCATCTTACGCGCAGCACGAAGAGGATTTTGAATGACGGAGGCAACCGTCACTTCCTACGTCCCTGAGGGTCTGTACCATTGACGTACAGCGAATTAACGACCTAACTACCCCAAGGCGGTCCCTACGCCAGAGGTTCTTAATCTGGTCCCAGTCGGTGGCGTTCCCTACAAATAAGTGGTGGGTCTTCTCCGGTCGAGAGGCATTTTGTAACACTCAAAAAATTTGATTACCCCTAACCCCTGGTTCCGACCAGATCGTTCTGATTTTATTCTTCCCATACTCCTCGTCCAGAGGTTTATGTTTTCCAGACGGAAATGGTCTATAGCCTATATGACGCCTAGTAATTCTCTTTCTAAGGCACTGTACCGCGCTTGCGTGTCTGTGAGACGTCGACTCGCGTACGCAACCCTGGGTGCTCTCACCATTTTCCTCCTACGACAACACAACTCCCAGTGCGTATTCACTGGCATCGGTGGTGAATTTGAATAATAAGTGAAAATTGGGAAATGCCAACAACCAGTTCTTCTTGTAATCGTGGTATGCATTACCGGATGTTTTTCTCTATGATTGGTGTAATCATTACCTTCACCCCCTTTCGCAGCAGATTACTTAAATGCACCAAATATGCTGCCATGTCCATCACAAATCTCCGATAATAGTTTAATGTACCCAATACTCTATGTATCCCCTTACATCTCTCGGCATCGCAATCTTTCTTATCGCCTCGACCTTCCTAGCATCCGGCTTAACTCCCACCCGCGAGATGGTATGGGCCAAAAAATTGATCCGGTTTTTCCCCAATAGCGAATTCTCCATGGATAATTTGATGCGTACTCTCCAGAATACACTTCTTAGATGCTCTGCATGCTCCACCTCCGTTCTTCTGAAAACCAGCAGATCATCCAAGTAGATCTGGCACATTGACTCATCGATTCTCCTCAGAACCTCATCCATTAGTCTCTGAAATGTAATCGGGGAGTTTTTTTTAGACCGAACGGCATCCGGGTAAGTACAAAGTGCCCCCTCTCGAATGTGAAGGTGGTTTTGTTCTGGTCTGTCACGCTCATCTTAACTTAGTGGTACCCTGCCTTTAAATCTAGGGTGCTGAACAAAGTCGCTCCGTTCAGCCTGTCGAGTATGTCCTCAAACCGGAGAATCGGTTACTTCTCGTCAGTTGTATTTTCGCTTAACTCCCGATAGACTATAACGCTTCTATATTTTTCCGTCTAGTCCCCAGGCCTGTTGTCCTTCCTCACCTCCCAAAGAGGGCTGTTATATGGTGAAGTACTGCCTACAATGATTCCTTGCCGTTTGAGAATCTCTAGCTCCTCTCTAATGTGTTAAAGGAGAGCTTGCGGATATCTTCTTTCTTTTATGACACGTGGTGTAACTTTAATGGGATCTCGCGGACCGTCTTTCCCGTCGCTCATAACGTGTCTCCTTCTATGTAGAAGATATCTCCGAACTCCCTCTGTAGGCTTTCCCTCCAACCCGCTACTTGGTTAATCGCCCCTACCCACTCTCCGCTCCGAGTGGTCCCATGACATTTATAAATAATATTCCCTGATCTGCCACTTGTTTTCCTTATTTGCTACAAGCGCACCTACATGCGCTACATGCTTGTACAAGAATAAGTCATTCCTCTGTTTCCCCCTTTTCTCGCCCAGCATTTAGTCCTATCACCACCTCTCCCACTACCTCACATGCCCCCCTTCCATGGTGATTAACTTACAACTACATATCTAGATCCAGAGTGCCCTCTCTCCACCATTTAGCCTCTCCAACGCTCAACGTAACATGATAGTGTTGGTGCTGCCGGGTCCACCAGGCACCTCTCCCCTGCTTTCACCCTAATTATTGGCAACTCGCACGCTTTCTCTTTTACTGCATTAAACTTTAGGGTGCCGTCGCCACTCTGCTACCACCCTCCTCAGACTTACACGCGCCACTCCCACCTTCTCATTGTCACCTTCTGTCTCTCGGTCCTAGCTGTGACCTGGTTTTTCTCCCTCTGTCTCTGACGTTCTTGACACCACCGACTATTCATCATCCGATGTCTCATTCCTTCCGCGCACCTCTTCCGTATTAACTTCCATCTGCTCGGTGTGTTATATGTTCCCTCCTCAGGTACATATAAAGGCATTGTCTGGCGATATGCCTCTCCTCGCCGCACTTAAAGTAGTTGGTGCGAGGGCACTGTGCCAATATCTTTCTTCTCTGCGAGGGCCGTTCCTGGGTCTTGCTACCCTGAACCTCCTTTCGCATGACCCTAGCCTGTCCCTGTCGGTGGCTGCTGTCGGAGGCTTTTCTCTTCCAGGCTGCTGACGGCACCTTGGGTCGTCTATACGTTATCCGGCTCCATCCCGCCTTGTCTTCCTAAATCCTTGTTTCCTCCTCTCTGGCGCTAGCGTCAATCAGCGCTTTAGCACACTCGAGAAATGAGCGCTCATTGGAAAATGCTTCTTTTCTCCCCGTCTCCTTTGCCAGTTGCACCTTTAGGATGGTAGAGAAGAGCCCCATCCGGCCCTCTACTTCCTCGGCGCTGGCTGCCCCCCTCAATTCTCTGTTATCTGGTTATAACGGGCTACGAGGACTGCAGCATATTGGCCGCTGCTCTGCCTCCTGGTCTGATGGAGGACCTGGTCTCCCTAAACATTTGAAAAATGTCTTCCCCCGGGGTCCACCTTCCTCCTTCGTATGCCTTCTGTAGCCTCATCTTCACTGTCTTCTACGGGGTTTCTTCATCCGCCTGAATTTGGTAGAAAATAGTCCTTTTGACGCGGCATATCAGGGCAGCTCTGAACGATTCCGCGTTCCTGAGGTCCAACCAATTTTCCTCGGCCTTCGCTTATTATCAATGCCGTGAGTTGGCCCCCACCTTTCAGAATGTGATTTAGCTCACCCACTTCTCCCGTAAATCTTTCTGACTCCGAGACAACTTTCCGCAGATCCTGCGCATTCATGGCTTTCACCGTCATCAGAGCGAGCCCGTTGGCATGAGCTTCTGGCATTAACCCTGATCTCCTCGGTGGTAAAAGTTCAAACCCATTGGCTAAGTTCAACACAGGCTGCCTCAGTATATATAACTAATTATCACAAGCCTAATTCGTTCCCTCTCTCCCTCAGTGCTCAAACACACACACACACGCACACTATATCAAAACTCAATAAAAGAATAATATACAAAGATAAAAATATCGAGAGTGACAATTTAGTATGTTTTCATAGCTTTAATTTCATTACTTATAAGTTTTAATTTGATAATAATATATGATTTTTAAGATAATCTGAGCAGCTAGGTTTATGTTTTTTTGTTGTTTTCTGTTGTGAATTTGATCATAGCAACGTGAGCTGTTAAAAGCTCTAAGGTCTTTGATAAATTACTGTTTTTTTGTGAGACATTGATTTTGATGGATAATTAAGAAAATTGTAACAAATAAAATTAGTAGAAAATTAGAAAATTAGTATATTTTTTAAAAACTATTTCAGCGTGACTTTCTTCAAAATGTTCTTAACCATAAGAGAAAATTAGAATCTTAAATAGGTTCTGAGGTGGGAAAGTAGGCTTCTACCTCCGGGCTCGGCAATCTTAATACATAACCAGCGGTAACAGCCTGTTACCAACAGCGTGGAACAGATTAAAGAAGTGATTGATGGACCAACTGCTTCTCCAAGACCGCTACAACACCAATTAATCTCAACGCTTGAATTCATTTATGCATGCGGAAAACCTCGGAGTTCCCTGACAGGGGTGTGGAGGCTGCTAGAGGGAGGAAGGCAGAGCGGGCCCCATATATTAGGGGGCTCGGCTCCTGGTCAGCTCTCTACTCAAATTATAACTTAGAGCAGTGTGTCGCTGCAATTTTTAAGAACTGTTTATAAGAGCGATTCTCAAAATCACACAAAGTTAGGGTTACTTCATGACTCGAAGGTTTTTGGATTTGAATCTATAAATTAGAAATGAATTTAATTCGTTTGATGAAATTAATGCAAACTCGATGTTTTTCCCACGATTACCATATTTTTACGCATGTTCTTTTGGCAGCTCTAACTATCATGTGCTGTAAAACAAAATAAAATCTCAGAATTCTAAATAAACATAGCAGTGGCAGCAAATCCCTCCTGAGAATATGACATTTAAGAAAAATACGATAAAGGTCGGACTGACTTATAACTGGAGAGTCACTCGGGGGTTCGACCCTTCTAAGCCTTCTTTAAACAGAATATTAAGATGCACCCATAATCAATTATAAACTGAATGTGATATACTAATTTTGAACAAAGCGTAAAATTAGATTTGATTAAACACGTTGGTCTCTAAAAATTGCTTTGAAGCATGCCAAATTTTGTATAGAAAAAATATTGAAGAAAACAAAAGCCTTGTGAGATCAGTTACAACATTTATTTTATCATTTTTAGGCAGCATTTGAATTTCTTATGGCGTCACCGTCTTTAATAAGTCTTTTAATCAAAGATTTGGCTTCAAAATATAAATTATATACAAATTTATCTACTTCTGATTAAAAATATCAAATATTTTATTTTCAAAATCATCACAATAGGTGTTTATGAAACTCATGCCACTTCAGCACCTGTCGCTGCTGTTCATAATCTATGTAATTTTTCTTTCCTTTACATACATTCCGAAAATATAATGTTTATACATAATCGTTCAAAAATAAAATATAGTGAGGCTACTGATCCATGAATCAAGTAGTTATTACAGTTTATGGACACAATATTAAACATACATAACAACAATAACAAACATACAGAAAATTGTTTTTCTTCCTAATATTTATTTACTTAGCTTCGCTACAGTTTCTACAACTTTTAATAATTTTACATAGAAATTTTCGATTGTTTCAAAAACATTATTTGAATCCAGTCAATTCTTAATTGAACTGACCAAAGGTTTCAAAATCTACAACCACGTATCAATAATATCCCCTCAATTACTGAGTTGAGAGAGTTAATTATAAAATAAATCTTCCAAATTGTTTCCTTACTTACATTTTAAAACTAATACAAATACAAACAATATTATCCTAGCAGGTATGTATTATTATATCTATATTTATCTGTTTTAGTACACAAAAGTCAGTTTGCCTGATGTAGGATAAAAATGAAAATAAATGATCGTTTGAGAGAAGGAAGGAGTAAATAACGGTTCTCCGACGTTTACTAAATCACTCATTTTCCCTCAAAACAAAAGCTAGAAAGGAAAAGACAAAACCGTGTTGTTGTGGTAGTTAAATGGCATCATATCATATTAATCCTTCCGAACCAAAGCTCCTTAAAGTGCATTTGAGTAACTACCTCCATTATCCTTGATCGGTAGGCTATGGGATCTTCGTTCTAAACCCCTCCGGTTGAGTTAAACAAGTCTGAAATGATACAATTTTCCAGATTTGTCACCGTTCCAAACAAAACCCTCCACTCGGAGTAGTTTCCAGTCCACTAGCTAGCTCCGTCCTCTTGACCATGCCTCTACCACGCTTTGTCTTCCCCCTACTTCTTGTCTTTCCCTCACCTCTTGTCTTTCCCCCACCTCTCTTTCTCTCCATCGACTCTCCTCTCTCTCATCAGAAATATCAAAAATATATTTAATATATATTATATTACCCTAAACTAAATTTCCTCACACTAAACGTAAATCCTATTACTTAAATCTAAGAAAATCCGAACTAATATTCCTAACATATCCAAATTTTACAAACTATCCTAAAATGAAACTTCTAATAGCAGAATTTAAGAAAACGCGAGTGAAGAAATTGTTTGGGGCAATTAGGAACGTCAAGAAACAATAATAATAAACAGAGATAAAAAAATAAGAATTAGCTTGGAAAGTTTCTGTTATAACCTTTATAAATAAATCAATCACTACACTTGACATACCAAGTCAACTTAGTGATTCTTACATTGAGGGAGGTATGATTGGATGTCCTCTGCCTTCATGTAATTTTTGTTTGTAATAGTTACAGCACGTTCGGTGGTGGTTGTGAATTCATGAATAAAACAATAGAGAAAACCTCTACTGACATTGGAAAACCTCCAAGTGACAATGGAAAATCCGCTACAGGACACGTGCCTCTACGAGGTGTCAGCCTCTCTAAGCTTGGGCCTCTCTGGACTTTCTGGAGCTTATTCTTGACAGATTCCAATTAATTTCTTGTCAAGTGATGTGACTGCCATGGAAAGACAAACAAACAAGGTGGCCTCGTTCCGAAAATTTTGTTTATCAATCCGGCAGAATAATAAAAACGAGAGAGAGAAAGAACTTTTTTTCTTAAGAATTATTCTCATCTACAATGCCAAATTCGTTTATTTGTTCTTACGGTATAGTTTATTTAACTCTTACAAATCTTTTCGTAAATAATTATCAAACGTTTTAGGGAACAATCTGTACTTGACTAATAAAATAAAATCATCCTTCATAATCTCTTGTTATACCTTGATAACACCAATTGCGGAATTTGTCATTTAAGAGGTCATTAAACGATACGAAACTGGATTTGATAAATGAAACAGTTTTTAAGAATCTACAGTAACGGATCACCCAAGCCCAAAGAGAGAGGCCTGAGTAAATCAGAATGGTTTACTAGTTGAAAAAAAATCGTTTAAAGCAAATATAAAGATCACAGTGATAGTCTTCACTCTTTTTTCTTGTTATAATATTTGTTTTTTTGTTTTATCAGTATATGGCAAGCTACAAGACAGCTTAGGAGGAAGACGATACTCCCCATTTAACAGCTGTGCCAGCATGAGCTTAAGAATGGATATGCACCATGAGCGGTTAGTATTGTTCCGAATATATTTAAATAATAATTTTGAGCAAACGCGAATTCCTTTGAATAATTAAAATTAAGGCATGTCAAAATTGAAAAACAATACAGAGAGATAACGGACTCAGTTTCTTAATTTTTTTTTAAATAATAGCGAAATGAATCGTTAAGTGTAATAAATGTTACCAGATGTAAAAACGATTGCACTAAAAGCTTTAATTATTCTTTATACTTGCAGCACACTAAAGTCTCAAAGCATAGCAAATACTATTCATTAGGACTTTTACATTTATTTGTATTACTCATTGATTTATTGATGAGCATTATTTTTCGTAGGGATAATTTTATTTCTGCATCGCTGGAACATCAAATGGTACCACCATGCAGAATATTGTACATTTTTTATATATGTTATATAAATTTACAGGGGTTGAGGCAGTTAACATGATGTTACGACTGTTTTAATGACTTTTTTGCACTTACTGTTTGAAAAAATAAAACACAAATTACATCTTTCAAGTCAAGAGCTACAGTTTAAATCCGTAATCACAATTATCCAAAAATATTACTAATTTTTTAATGGGACTTACACATAACTTATGGTAGTGGTTATATTTTTCATGTCCTTCTTGTACCACCATGTGAAATTTTATGTCTCTACCTTGAACAGGGGCCTCACAAGACCAGAAAAGATTCACATGGGTGAAAATACAAGGGATTTTGGTTTGAACAACAACAAATAAGCTGTTTCTATAATTGCCTCTAAATTGTAATTTACTGAAAATTATTTTTTCACTACCACCTCTAAAGTATTATTATACCATTGGCTAAAAACGATTTGACTATCGCTCTTCGATACTTTGTCACAGAGAGAAGATACGGAAGGGGAAATAGAGATAACATGGAAAGGGTTTTCCCGAAGGGTGGGATGCAGTAAAGGCGATTTCCCCCAAAAAGGTTATCAGCCACGACGGATACAGGGGCAAGATTGGCAATCCTTCAAATCGTTTGTTCTCCTCGAGTATCGGATCCGGACCATCGGTGCTGCTCACTCGGTAATCAATACGGCCACTCTTCGCTCTCTGATTAATTCTATCCCCCCGTCCGGCTTTAGGTGAATTTTCACCCTCGATTGAAAACGGGAAAACGGGGGGGGGGGTTGTAATATAAGGTACTATTTTCCATTCCTTAAAAGTTTAGTCAAATTATTCTCTATTTTTAGTGACATAATAATACAAACATAAATACAATTTTACAAGTTAATTGTCATTTCGTCAGAGAAACCTTTACAGATAACTCAAGAGCTAGTCCTAGATTTTGTCCATTAAATGCAACTTTGTTTTCTTATTTATTTTTTCTTGTTCAAATTTCCTGAAATGATAAAAATTGGAAAATGGGTTCTTCAGAATTAAACATTCTCTGAAGACTTTTATTAGGTTGAAGTGTGGCATAGGCCACATCCCGATGTCAGAAGTGTCCATGTTTCATAACTTGTTATTTGAGTTGTACATTGCCATAGAAATACCGAATCATCGGTTCCTATTGAATCTATTGCAAGTGGTGTACAGGCAATAAAAAAGATAGGTAAAAATAGTAGACTAATCAATATTTGTGATTAATATAAATCGATAGTATTAAAACATAAAATAATTAAAGTCAAATTAAAGCGACCACACTCACGTAACACTGGTAAGTTTTCAATACACTGAGCCTGGATATTATAGGCTCGGACATAAACATTTTTACTATTAATAAACCCATGGAAATTTATTTCGAGACACTCTAATACCAACATCACTTGTTAAAAGGAAATTTTAATTGAGTAGACGCTTTTATTTGACACTCTATTAGTAAAAGGTGACATTACATTACAGGTTACGTTATATTTAATAGTTCTGCATGCTTCCCATCATCATATCTACAGTTTAATCCAAGGTTTTGTTGATTACACTTTATCGACTGAATCACTTTAAAAGACACTAGACGAAATAAAATCACCATGTACCTTTCCAAAAATAAAACCTCACACTTTGGGCTAGGCAATTATTTTAACTACATATAAATCGATCTATCTCAACCCATGTCAGCTCAATGAAACGTAACTCAGATCTTGACTGAATGGCAGAAGCTCCGGCTCAGATTACACGACAGAGATTAGTTTACATTCAAGCTGTTCTCTTATGTCAGTATGTCATAAAGGGCTAAACATCACAGGCAACGTAATGCGCCTCACAAAGGAAAAGGAGAACATCGTTTCTAGCTCGCATTAAATTATTTGTGTTCCAGTCATGATTTTTTGGATGAAAGTATCACTTGATGCTATAGAAATTTTATAATAAAAGGAAATAGCCCACTAAGCAAACAGCAATATAAGCACAAATAAAAACAGGAAATAGAATTAGATAAATTATGTAAAGATAATTAGTATTAATTAGAAATTAAATATTATTCTACCATGTTAAGTAGGGTACTGGATTAAACACCTTGATTCACAGATCAATATACGAATAATGTGTTGTGGCTTAGGAGGTCATTGAAAGAAGTCATTGAAACGGTGATCACATTGTTTTCGTAAACTTAACAAAACTATTGACGGTGCGATGCATTACACAGGATTTATTTGTTTCTGTAGCGATTCTAACTACATAAGTTAAATCACCCTATACTCTATTGCATCTATATTGTAAGCAAAGTAAAATAACATGAACTAAACATATTATGAACAAAAATAAATTATTATAAATGTATTAGCAATAAAAAAAAAGGCAGAAGCAAAGTAACACTAGACGGGTCTACATCTGTCAGTCATTGTAGCGAGCGCTAACAATATATGTAAATTACCCTATACTCTGGTGCAACTAATGTATTATAATATAAATGCAAATCTTTGTAAACTTCTTGTAATAAATCATAGAGAGGTCGGTAGTCGTGAAACAAGTAACAGAGGGTCGAAGGTCCTGCAATAAAACCTGAGAGGGTAAGCCATCTGCCCCTAATGAAACCAACACGGTTTTACACGGTTATTACTAACACCTCTAGTCACTTTCCGGCGGTCATAAAATCTAAAAGCCATGCCAATAAACAGTGCTTCAGGGGACGAGGGGCACGTACACGGCGCAGGTGTGACATCATAAACATACCCCGTTCAAGCTAGGCTCCTCCTTCCGGTAGGAAGGGGAAGTAATGTTTAAAGCCAAGCGGTTTCGCCCTGGAAAAACACTCTTCTCTTTCCCAGGCTCCTCATCTAGACAGCCACTATCACTCGTCGCGATACGCCAGGGCCCCGTGGCCCTGGGAGTAAGCCCACTCAGCCCTCCACTGGTCTACACTCTCTCTGCCACACCTCTGGGCCGGCACCCTGTCTGACAGCCTCTAGCAGACCCTCTGACGACTTGTACTATTGCGCTTCCGATCTCCCGCTCGAACTCTGAAAACTGGTCTTATTCTTTATGAACCTCTGAACCTCTCTCCTGAACACAGTGTATTGTCGGGACACATCCCTATCAATAAAATGGAGTCAGATATTAACGCCGACATGGAACCTGGTCCATGTTACAAACTACAACAATCCGCACTTGTCACCAGGGCTAGAGTGATTAGGCACTCCCCTAGTGACGCCCCTCGACAGTCATAAATCTAAGAGACCCTTACAGCCTTATTTAGGACCGGCAGGGTACTCCTTAACACATGCAGAAACCGCAGGTACTAAGTGATCCCGTCAGCCGCCTGACTCATTACTTAGGACCGGCAGGGTACTCCTTAACACATGCTAGGATCTCGCAGGCACTAAGCAACCATTTCAGCCTATTCTCGGAGGCTGGTTAGATACTTAACGGAGACGCCTAGCCAGGGCCAACCAGTCTTTCGCGACCGTTACTCAGTGATACTTTGCTTCTGTTCGAACTCTGAAAATTTGACTTATTCTTTATGAAACCTCTGTACCTTTTCTCTTGAACATAGTGCATTGTCGGGGCGCACACCTATCAGAAATGGAGTCAGATATTAACGCCGACATAGAACGATTGTCCAGGTTATAAACTTGAACAATCCGCACTTGTCACCAGGGCTAGGGTGATTAGGCACTCCCCTAGCGACAAGCCCGACAGCTTCTTATGGACATTATTTGAACTTGTAACACTTACTTTTCTTGCAACCGTTCCACGTTGTCCAATACATACATTCTTTGTGTTGTCTGTTCCTTTGGTCCAGTTCCTAAGCTGGACCAAAAGCAGTTGCTTAGAGCTTTTGATACATTTTGTACTTCAAGTATCCAATTTGTCTTTCTTTCAGTTTTGCTTTCATTGGTAGCACTCTCTTACTATCAACTAATCTAATCGTAACGGTCCTTTCTCTTTTCGGTCTTTTCCCCCTGAGTTCCTTGATCATGTTGAAATCCGTTTTAATATCTTACATTTATCAATGTAAGTATTTAAATATTGCCCCTTCCTGTTACAACGAATCCATGTTAATTATTAAAAAATATGCCACTAACCGCTCTAAGAATACACAGCCAAGTGAATTCAGCACTCTAGTAGCCCTTTAGCTCTCATACAAGATGGGATGAAACGATTTTTTTTTTTTCATTGTTCTCAACAAGCGATATGCAATATAGTTGTAATTTTGCTTTATCCGTGCAAACATAAAAATTTAATACCAAAGAAGGGGAAAAAGTAAGGTTTTAGGTGGGCAATAATGGATGCGAGGTAATAAGAGTGACCCTTAAATCACTTAAAAGAGCGACCCTGGCAAAGGGAAAAGGGAGCAGAGCAAGGGAGGGCTTATTGCTGTAGCGATTCAATAACCTGGCCTAATCTCATATTCAGGAGGATCAGTCTAGTCATATTTCCAACTATTAATCACAGAACATCACTTTTATTAGCCAATCATTTAATAATCGTTTCCTCTAATAATGAATCCCATCATGGAAACATCTTTTCATTTATTTTTCTAATTTTTTAATGCCTCAAAATTGCTCAATAAATTGAAGTACCTACTCACTTACTAAATTGAAAAACAAAATGTCTCAGACGCAGGTGTCGATAATGAAGGGGTATGCATAATGAATAGATTCTTTGATAGAATTCGATAATATATTTTTTTTATTAACTTTTCATCAATATATCATGGATTATTAGTCTATGAAAAAAGATAGTTAGTGACGTTATACTCGGGACCAGCTGATATCGAGTCAGGCACTTTTCCAATAGGCGTTCCGGGAAAACACTTACACTAGTCAAAATCTAATATCTTTAGCTGATCTCGTTTGAAATATTACGTCAAAGAGACAAATTTTGAAGGTTATTTAACAATATTCCATCAACTTAAACTCTTTGTGAGGTATCGAGCCACAAATTTTTTCAAATGTAAAAATGGCGTGAGTCCGGATAGTGATCATATATCACATTATACATACATACATTGATCATATATGCATTATAAATAAATATATCAGTATACTATACAAACTTTTTTGTTCCTAATGAGTACTTTATATCTCTAGAACATCCGCACTGAATGGATCGAAGTCACAGTATGACTCTACAGTAGTTCGTTTCCGTAGCTGGATCTAATCGAACCTTTAACTGCACAGCTTAATCTAAGGATCATCTTTATTATAAATGGAGGATTCCCACGCATATTCATAATTTTTAATTGGTTTGTTAAATACGAGTCGTATATGAGATATACAACCTCTTTAAGAAAATAATTAACTTATATTGCCATTTACTTAAAGCAATTTTAATGCTGTCGGGTGATGGAAAGGTTCAAACCGCGGGCTAGGGTCTCTTCGACCCGGCCTCTGCCCGGTTGGGTCAAGAGAGAGATAAAATGGGTAAACCTGGGGTGTTCGACATTTGCTGGCGGCCTAGTCGGCGAGCAGTTTTATTCGTATTGATCTGACTCCATAAGATCATAGAAGGTGTGCTTAGACACTGGTAGTTTATGTGGTCATGGAATGACCACGAATTCACACTTGGTATCTAAGGGTAGGCGAAAACCGTCCAGATCTCAAAGGCGAGTGGAGAGGTAGACTGAATCGCTGGAGGAGATGCTACTAGGTACAGTTTGTAGGGCCCCAAGGACCGTCGTCCGCATGGAAGAGATCCCTTCCAAGAATGTGCTAGTTATAGCGAGACGCAGTGCCGAGAGATGGAGCAGTGTTTACTTCAGGTGCCGGGTTCCAAAAGAATTGAAAAAGCTCCGAATTTCGGCCTTATATAGGCAGGTCAGAGACTGGGCTATGCCCACGCCCTCTGGTGAGCTCCGGGCTTGTCGTGAACCAATTCCCCCTCTCGCCTAAGGTTTTTATTATTAAAATATTGAAACGTAGGTGGGTGATAGATAGAACTTCTATTTATTCGTGGCAAAGAAGTTGGTACAACAATAAATAAATAATATAATCAATTTTTTTTATTACTGATAAGTTGTCATTATTCTCTTTAAAGTTTTTATTTAATATTTAATTTACAAAAAGTTTGCATTAAATGTTGGAAAACCAATTTCGCGACGTAAGAATGAATAAAAGAGCGAACACAGATCATTTTACGGTAAAATGAACACCCTAAATTTAATATCTAGGCCTTGTTACACGACTGTAAGCAACCATCAGGCCAAATACGAAAAAGAAGGGAAAATGTTTGATCCTTTTCAAAGACACAGGCATACAGAAGGGTGTACTTGACTACGGAATATATATTTTCCCAGTTCTTAGAACTGAGGTCTCATTAGTCGCTGAATTGGCCTCAAGTATTGGTTTCATCCTTCGTGCTTGTCCTGTCTGGATCAGGGCTGCTGGTTCGACGGCAGAAGGGTCACCACTTCAGAAGTTTGATTCAAGAATATGCAAGTCATTGGCCGCACGTATTTCCTACGTAAATAACATATTGAACTTAAATTAAATAGGATAAATTATCAATTATCACAATTCTGTTTATTTAAAAGATTCTTTCAGTCTAATAAAGTTCATCAATATGTCATATTTATGACATATATTTATTCTTCAATATACCGATAACATTTTATTGATCAAAATGAAATTCATTTGTGAGGAGAAATTCGGGACAGAGAGTTGTAAACATACATTGTTAACTTTATATGTTAAATGGATTAATCTTTAGTATCTAAGCAAATGTCTTATGATAAGCATGGTAAATAATCAAGCTCAAGTTGTCATTCTTTTATTCTCAATAGGCATCCTATTAGCTCATTTTATCAACGCTAAGTTAATGTACAGTCCTTACGACAGATGGCTTAAAACAGTAGCACGAGGTGATTGTCTATAAATTTAATGAGCTAACGTGGGTTACGTCACGTATAATGCATATCATTATACTTGTTTATTCATTATATAATTTTCATAAAATAACAAAACCTGTATATAATGTAGTGATGCTACAGGAAATACAAAAATAATTTGTAAATAGATTCGCCTCAGGATCTATAATTATATAGAATTATCTGAGAATTTGAAGGGGCTATGGAGAAAAAAAAAGGGACAATTACTTACAGCAGTTTCTAGCCCTCACTAACCGGAATAAAGTTGAATGAGTATGAATTTTCGAATTGCAACCCCTGATTAAAGGACTCCACAAAAACAATTAAAAAGTTAAAACCTTGTTTGAACTATACTCGTGATATACACAGGTGGTCTGAAAAGTTTCCAACCTCAACATGAAGATGATAATAAAATAAATAAAAGCTAGTGAAATAAAAGCTTTGTTAGGTCGGAAACTTTTCAGACCACCCTCGTAGTTTATTTAAATTATATTTATGCACATTTAGTAGATGGAAAAAAATAAAATTTTGGAGCGCATCTCACTGTTATGAATAGTGTCGTATTAACGGGTCAACCCAATTAAATTTTCCTTTTAACGTATAATGTTGGTATTAGAGTGTCTGGAAATAAATTTTGACGGATTCATTAATAATAAAAATGTTTATGCCCTAAACGATAATATTGAGTGTACTAACATCTTGTCAGTGCTTGTAGTCTTGTCCTTGGTTACGTGGGTGTGGTCGCTTTAATTTGACTTTTTTTATTTAAGCTATTATTAATATCGATTTACATCAATCACAAATGTTTATTAGTCTACTATTTATAACTTGTTTTATGGCCTGTACACAACTTGCAATAGGCTTAATAGGATCAATATCCGGTATTTCTATATAGGTGTACAAATAACAAGACATGTAACATGATGGACAGTTCTGACTTCGGGATGTGGGCAATGCCACACTGCAACTCAATAAAAGTCTTCAGAGAATGTTTAATTATGAAGAACCCTTTTCCAATTTTCAACATTTTAGGGAATTTCAACAAAAAAAATAAATAAATAAACAAAGTTGCATTTAATAAATGAAATCTAAGACAAGTTCAAGAGCTATCTGTAAAAGTTTCTCTGACGAAATGACAACTAACAGAGAGAGCAAACTCAACTAGGCTAACGTAGCAGACTTAAAATTAGCTTTATCAAGACAAACTCTGTTTGCCAAGCACACACTTTCTTAGGAAATAGACTATCAACTTATGTAACTACAACTAGTAAGATAGTTTCTTATTGTTCTTTGTTTTTTGTTTTTTTTAAAAAACAATAATAGTAATCGTTTATGACAGGAATGATTTCAACGTGCCAGGAATCGGCCAGAAGATGTGGATGTAAGAACGATATAAACAACAAAACAATCTGTGGTCATCAGTCATTCCATGCACAGTGCACAATTGTCAGGAAAAAGGAAGTCAGAAAAAACAAACACCACGATTAAATATTACCTCTAACCAACTAATTAACTATATGAGACTTTTTGATGATAAAGAACTGTTCATTTTTAAATAAAATTGTCTATCCTTACGTCTAATGTAATTGTGGCAACTAACTTTGAGTTGTCTACATGTTCTGCCAACAGGAAGGATATCTTATAAATACCTGATCTGTGTTTAAGTGGTACTTGTTACAAAGTTTTCCAAGTAGATCCCACTTGATAACCCAATAACACGAAAAATAAGACTCCGTCGATTAATCGACTCATAATTAACTAATTAATTAAATAATACATTTCTTTCTTAGTATCTATCCAGTAGTGTATCACATTAAAGATTGTAGATACCCTAAATAATATAATAAAATTTGTGATGTTAAACTAAAATTATATTGTAGTCACAACTTCAACTCAACTTTTTTTTTTTTTATTTAAGGTATGATATTTCTAATAATGGTTCCATTAGATACCCCAATTGTTCTTGAAAAAAGCTGCTCCACGAAACATAATTAAGCATTTATGATAAATTACTTCGTATTACAAAATAAATAATTTTCTATTTTATCAAAATAAAGATCATAGATTATTACGGAACGTCACAATGTCATTTCTCGTAACTCTTATAGAGAGATAATATTCACATAAAAGTTTTATTTGTTGAGTATTATGCTTGTTTACTGTGGCAATGGCCTCGTAACCTGCCATGAATACGGGCCAGTGGGAGTCCTGGCAATGACAGGTTTCTCCTATCATGTCCTGATTGTCTGTGGCTCTTGCACTCTTGGTCAGCTTCCACTGGCTTGTATGCGGTGACGCGGCTGACGTAGGAGCATCGGGGAGTTCCCAAGACTCCACTTCATCTTTCGCATGCGAGGGGGTGACAGTAATGCAGATTTGGGAGGTCTCTGGTGTATTTACAGTCTGTAAATACTTTATGAATGAGCGAATGAATGAAGAATTGTCATTATGGTATAAATGAGAACATTGAATACAATTAATTATTGCCAAATAAGGCAGATTGTAATTTTATCACAGTAAAGACTTGATTTGTAAAAAAAAAAGTACATTTAAAGCCTTAAAAAGCAAGAAAATATTATTATACAGGAGAGGTAGTTTACCTACTACTTATACTACCGATACTGTACTCCAAGAATGCTACTCTTGTGGCTTTTAAAAGGTTATACAAGTCTCTAAAGCACTGAAGAGCTCAGCTAAAGAGATTAGAAATTTACTGACTGATTGATCGATAGTCCAGGAGATAAAGCGCCTGACCAGAGATCAGGAGTTTCCTGCTTTGGTTTCGGATCCTCTCTATGAATAGGACTACAGATCACAACCGGTTGTTATAATTATCGAGATTGTATTGTGCTTCTTAGAATAAATCTTTGCAAAAAATATGAAACTGCAGTCATATTAGAACTGTTCTTTCTATACTGCCGAGGGAAGGTCATCGAAGAGATGGACGAGACAGGAATAGGACAGGGTTCATAGTCCGCAGACCGCATTCCCTGAGGGTGGTCGCGTGCTCTTTCAGTCCAACATCTGACCTTTACCCGGTCACAGGGCTGATGGAAATTTGCTCTGATCGATTGTTTCTTCCCGCTTCTATCAGCGATTTCAAGGGACCCGCCGAAGCAGTTATCGACTAAAGCTACTGTAAAAAAATTACCCACTTTGATGACTCGACGGGAATTAAAAGACACCAAAGAAGTCACTACAAAAAAACAAATGAATAAAAAACCGAATCTCATATATCATTTGATTATGCTGTAACGGTCTTTTTTTTTTTCGATTGTGAGCTCGTCCGTCCGGTGCTGGGCTCTTTGGGGAAAATTTGGGGCCATTTACCTCAACACACGTACAAGAATTAGTCAAGTAAGCTCTCTCTTACCGAATAGCTGATGAATTTGCATTTGGCTTCAAATGGGATTTCTTTAAAAAAAATTTTTTGGTTGGCAAAGGGTTCCAAAAAGCCATGTTCGCTTGTTTTATATATTTTTTCCGGACTTAGTGTTGGTGTTACGTTGACTTTAAGCTGTTAGGTATCTGTAAACAAATTATATCTGTTAGTTAACACAAAAAGTAAATATACCTATTCAGTTTTGAGTCTTTCGGGGGGGGGGGATTTTCTTTTTCTCTGAACCTTAAGGACTTCTGGGCCTAAACCTTGTCACAAATGTTTTGTCCCCGGGACATGGACGAAACGAAAACTCCAAGATAAATCATGTCTTGAAAATTAATTATTAAAGAGCTTCATTGCATTCGAATTAATAACAAAATCGTCCATTAGTCATAGTTTGTTAATTAAAAGTTAATTAAAAATATATATATATCTATTACGTAAAAGTTGAATGTTATTTCATAAGAAAGAGATTGAGAGAAAATGTTTGTATTCCTGTGACAAAATTTAAAGTAAAGAAATCCTGTAGTTAACAGGAGCAACATTCGAGCTTAATATTCGACCTTGTACTAATCACAATAACCAATACCGACTATTGAAAGATTCAGATTACAATAACTATCCCCTCTCAAATATACACCGTTCATTCAATATAAATGATTTAAGACAAAGAAAAATTTTGAAAACAATAGACTAACTTTTTAGTAACGATTATATTCTAACATTCTTTTATATTATCGATTAACATTTCTAGAATATTCTAACTGCAGTAATTTTATGTTATAACTAAAGTTAATATTCTCTACATTATTTATTCAAATGTAAACATAGATCTTTTAATTTACATTTTAATATCTACATAGCAGTAAGAATTTTATATCTAAACTAACTTCTAGGAGGAACTTAATTTTCATTTCGAAAGTAATCTTAGCATAGATGTTGTTTTTTTGTTTTTTTTTGTGCTGTAATATTAAATTGTTCAAATGAGAATATCCAAGATTCTAAGGGATTTAGTTTACTTAAGAATAATAAATGTTTGTTTCTGTTAAGTTATATCTTAAAATTTCTTCTAATTGGAAAAATCTTACTTTTATCTGTTGGTTTATTTTCAATAGCGCCTCAGTAGTACCTGTAAAAGACGCTTTCCAGAGTGCAATTTAATTTTATCATTTTTTAGTCTAATTTTCTTTTGTGTCATAATCATTCTAATATCTTTTGTGTTTCAAAGAAAGTTTTAATGTTATTACCTTTAAGAAAATTACTATTACTAATCTTATAATATTGTGGGTTGCCTTTGTGCCAGTTTTATTTTTTGCTTCCCCGAACGATTCTGTTTCATTTTTGTTGTCATACACGAGCTGGACGTTCTGATTTCGAAAAGGGAGAATATTTTCGCCACAGCCTAGTCCATTTTTAATAGATCGAAAACCTCGAGTGCCAAGATAGTAAATTTCAAGCCAGCTTAAGACCGGCTAATCGATTACGAGCCCTATTTTGAACAACTTGAGGCCAAATAACGGAACTGTTCAGGATAAAAAGAAAAATATCGACAGCGCAGTGCAACACAGTCCAAAACTCGTTCTTCAGCGGTCGCTCTTAGCCCTTCTCATTCTGTTCTTCAGGAGATCCCGAAAATTTATTTCCCAGTATTCACGGCGAAGTTGGAGGAATAGAGGGGGTTAGGAATTATTAGGAAATCAATTATTCTTTGGATCACGATGCATTTGTCTCTCGGTATCAAAATAAAAGGCCGCTCGCCAGGTATTAAGAAGGTAATGGATATTCCCCTTAAACACGTACTGAGCTGCTAATTTGCAGATATTCTTATCTGACCATGAAAAGAAAGTTTCTGCGTTATTGGAATTAGGCATTGAAGACGTAAGAGGCTTCATCGAACTTCATCTAGCGCTCACAAATTTAGAACCAGGAACGAGGAAAATGGACAAGAGAATTGGAAGTAAGAACCCTTCAATTCAGTTCTTGGTATTTCCATGGTTTCAGCTGACCCACCAAGTATCGAATCATCTCTTGTCGTGTGTTATCGCACCCCTTTCAGTATCTCTATGTCTGATCTCGTTTTTCCTTGTATCGTGCAAAAACTTGCTGTATCTCTTTGTCAAGATCCTTTAACAAAACTGATAACGCTTTGAAACTGATGAATTAACCATAACTTTGCCTGAACAGTGATAAAAAGGTCTCCCACATAGGAGAAATTGGTGATCAGGAAAAGTTTAGTTCCGTTTCTTCGATTCCTTCTCCCATCAATGTCAGCTTAGAAGGTTCTTTAGTATGGCAGGCTGATACCGGCGACGTATAAAAGATTTTCCCACTGAGGTCTCTCCGCTGACATCTTTGCTTAAACGAAAAACAAAATTGGTTAGGTCAGCAGAGCATGCTCTCCTTTCATTGCAGCCCCTTTCAATAATTTAAAGAAGCTTTGACTAAGGTACAAATTAGCCAGACCAGATTTTGAGCAACCATTTCAATTACAATCCGGTGCCAGTGACTTGGGACTTGGAGCGGTTTTAACTCAAATACAAGGTTTACACTGCGTTTTGCTCTTGTACCCTGAATTTGACTGAAAGAAACTATAACTATAACATGAAGGTCATTTTCTACCGTTGAAAAGAATCGGCACTACTTGGAGGGTTATCCGTTAACGGTTATTACTGATCACGCTGAGTGGTTAGTCTTAAGTGGTTACTGCATTCGAAGAACACATTCTTTTGCTCATTTGGCTAAATGGGTCCTTCATTTGAAACCGTATGATTTCATAGTTAAATACTACAAGGGGAAACTCAATACAGTGGCCGAAGCATTTTCACTCATTGCAACTCATTGAAATTGCATGAGTAGATTGCAACAATCACAGATCAAACAATAAATAGCATACTTAGGGAATTCCGTTGAATAATTACCTGCCTGTTCAATGTATGATCAGAAATTTTATTTTAGTCCAAAAGTCCTCGGAGCATCACCCTGGTAGGCTGATATATGGAGGGTAGTTATAATACCATCGAAATAACCCTTTGAAGGGAGATCTTGAGGACCCCAGTAGGAGGAATGGAAGGTCCCCGTTCCTAGGGACATAGACGTTGAGGAACCTCCGAACCTTAAGGACCTCTGGACCTAAACTTTACCAATCTTGTCATAATGCATGCGTCCCACTTTGTAACCCAAAACTGCCTAGTTGAGAAACGTTGATTAACTCAGGCTTAACCTTAATATACAATCAACTCAGCTAATAATTTCAGTTTTCGTGTTTCACAAAACTTACCAGCAATTAAAACTCACTTTTTAAGATCTTTGTAAAATATTCAAAGCTCTCTAAATTACCGATATCGAACACTAGCAACATATGATCGGCAAACATTATCATCTTTGGCACTCACCTGGTTCGTTATACTAACTCATGTGTACCATCACTGAAAACTAAGCGAATAATCCCCCCGGCTCGAAAACTACACGGTAATGTTAGGCAGCAGTTAACGAGTTGTGCCGTTGACATTTTCCATTGCTCGGTAATGAGCTCGTGCTGCTAGTTAGCTCTGGGCCACTAGAATGCACTTTGCCGTGTCGGAGTGGATTAATCTGCTGTGTCGATGTACAACCTGCAGATAATCTACAATAGATAGCATACTTAGAATATCCCGTTGATTAGTTAGTAGTTCTATGCTTAACCTAAGAGACTTTACATTGATTCAGGACTCGAAAATCAAAATGTAAATCAAATTTACTATACAGTTTTCAGAAAACAAAAAAGTTTTTCAGTGTAATGCTATTACATTTTTCTCCGGAATTTATTTTTATCACTCCACTTAAGGGGTATAATGCCCTTATCATATTTTGGATTGATAACAATCTACCTCGTTATTAGAACCATTTTAAAATTAAGAAATAGTGTTGTTGTTTTTCCCTGAAATGGATTTATCCCATTTTCTAACTGAGCGCAGTGAATATGACAAAATGGCATATTTCTTATAGAAGGAAGAGGAAATACAGTGAGTACTCCAGAAATACAGATCGCTGAAGTTACATTCCATTGCTAATGCTTCCTTGCCCTCTGTTTATATATATTGTTCCCCTACCACGAAAGGATCATTCCCCAAGATCTGATGAATGTAAAGTCACTCTGCCCTAATTACCATTTGTTTGTTTATTCGAAATAAATCTTTTTAAAAAGTCACTTTGAGCTTACTTAATTCCCCCCTGACTAGGGACTTCTGCTGTGTAAAGTAAACTTGCGGTAGCTTAATTGTCAGTGCAATACGACATTTTAGGTTGCAAAACCACTTCCAGTAGTCTAGAGCTGAGTAATCTATATTATCAGCTGTTCTTCACGACTCCTGAGCACATAAGTATTTCAATACTTACTGTCAGAAGAACCACAGCTTAAAAAAATTATAACCTGAAGGTATCAGGACTTAGCCTGAAGGAAGAATAAACCTCTTCTTCCTCATTGAAAAACATCATATTGGTAACATACTTTTATCCCTATTTACTTATGTTATAATATATAACAACTCTCACAGATAGACTAACTAACCTAAGACTAGGTGAACCGACAGAAACCATAACAAAAAGTACAATGGGTGAAGCTAAAGATCAGAACTTATATAAAGCTAGAGACCCAGACATTTTGTTAGAATTACACGTTATATACACGAATTAATATTTAGAGATAATAAAACACTAATTATCTAGAGATCCAAAGGTGTTATGGACAAATAGTAAGATTTACTGTACAATACATCAGAATATTGTACTTGTATTTGTAAAATGACCACTACATGAAGTCAGCTTTACTAGTTATTATATATATATATATACTATACCTAAACTTATGCATAATCATTATACATCAATTAATATGTATAAGACCCATTTATTTATATGTATAAGAATAATGACATATTTTTAGGAAGTTGTACTTTTATTGTAAATAATTATTATTGCACGAATATTAACCAATATAAAAATAAATAACTAATACCATAAATAATGGATAATTAGAAGAATGTACCTACCAAGAATCTACCCTAGCAGCTATGAACACTTCTATTTAACGTTAAATAGAAGTAACGTTTTAAGCTAATATGTATCTTTTAATGTCACCAAGATGACTAACTGTTTCAACAACCGGACCTTATTCTTAGCCAGAGTAGCTTTGATATCCGTATTAGATGTGATTGTTATAAAGAAATGCCTAAAATATATAAACATAACTTTTTTTATATAATCATTATATAACTTTAATATAATAATTATATTATACCCTTTTTTATGACAAAAAATTATAGGATGTTAAATACTACAAATATTGTTGCCCCAGGAATTAAGAAAACTGATTCTTATGGTATCCATATGTATATATGGACACATAAGTAACTTCCTAGAAATATGTATTTATTCTTACATCGTATATTATTATGGTAATCATTGTACTCATTATCTGCCTATATTGACACTGTAGCGAAAGAAAACATTTCGCAATTGCACCCAATAACAAACAACAAATAAGTAAATGTACCCCAACAGCACCAGACCATACTCACTCCCATCTTTACAAATTATGTTCCAGCGGAGGTACTTGGAACTTAAAAAGGGAGGAGTTATAGGACGAGAAGAGCTGGTTCACTACAATGCTGACACCACCTTTTCCACTGTTTATAAATGTCCCTTTACCATAAAATAACCATTCCACTCCATGATCTGAATAATGTAACGTCACTCTACCCTAATTACCATTAGTTTTTTAACTCAAAATAATTCTTTTTGAAAAGTCTAAGTCACTTTGAGCTTATTTTATTGCAGAATGTTTTTAGATAAGTGAGGTGTAGGCGATTCTTCCGTCAATAGGTTTGGGTGTCCGTGCTGTTTGTCGTGATAGTTTCTGTATATAATGTCCTAATGCAGTTGTGGACCTCAGGAACTTTGATGTCACGTAAATAACGTTTGAGGAGAATTTCGACCGTATTATCGAAATGTCACACTTTCCATAAATGTTACAGTTTTTTTATTAAAAAATCTGTGTAGCCTTGATATTAGCCTTAAATTTGAGCACTATATATCCAAGTTTGTATGTGAATAGTTTTTGGGGAGAAGGGAAGTTTTGATAATCATTATTCGTCAGTTCTGTCTCACTATCTTTATAGGGGTGTAAGGTTCATTACTTATGGACAACGAAAATCGTATGCTGTGAAGAGCAGGTTTTTATTTTCATTTCATCTCTGCATGACCTTGCAACAAGTAGAATCGACAGACAAATTGCAGCGTTAGTGGCTTCTTAAGCTTTTACAAATAAGGTTAGGTAATTCTTAAGAACCATGAACACACATCACATGCAGGTAATGAAAATTGATACGAATTGGGATGAAATTTGAACTAGAAGGAGTTAGGTTTCATTGCAATACAAAATCCAATCACATCGACACAAATTAAAAGTGAATATTCCGTGTTGATACCACTCCCTTCCCAATCTAAGCAGTATAAACATTATACAGGGACCCAAGAGCATAAATATAAAATGAAAACCTATGTACGATATTAATAAAAATAAATTCAATTACAGTAGAATAAGAACAAATATCTGAGGCTGTTGAAACCATTCAACTAAATTTTATTGAAGTGAAATATTAAAAATCAAGTATATCCTCATGTGAACTCGTACGAGCACTTCTCGAATGCTCAAAACTTTTTGCAGGTCAGGTATTGTAACACCACCAATTAACGGGTCACGCAGAATCAAGCTTATAATCACATGTGGCTCATTTTAGACATATATGAAAATATTAAGTTTAATCGAAAATCATCACTATTACTCGCTGATAAAGAACGAAGAAGATTTAATTCAATTCACACACTAGTATTTCATTAGCTAATAACTCCAATCAGCTTCAGGCAACAAACCTAATGAGCACACAAAACATGCACGGGCATTAGTTGAATTAAAATTTATAATAAAATATCTCTTTTCATATACGCTCTACAATGGTTAACTTCTACTCAGTATTTTATCTATGATATAATATAACTGTCCGGCGGGTATCATCGTTTAATTCGACTTTACTACGCAAAATGTTTTAATTAATTTGACAACGCTATTATTTAATACATTATTAATAACGATAGGATTTATACAACGTCGGAAAATGTCTATATTATTTAAAACAGTTTTCTAACGCCATCAAAAACAAAGAAGAAATTAACATTTATCAACGGGACGGGGATATGTCAATTGGCATTGACTCTCAAATTGATGTAAAACATTTAGTAACTAATTAAAACAATTATTTCCTAATGTGGGAAAGATATTATACTTTCAAATATTGCTGGAAAGCATTTTGAATATGGTTAACAATCTCCAATTATCTTAATGGAAACAATTCAACCTTGTTTCTCGAGTCATTTTCACTTCAAGGACGGAGATTTTTTTATGACTAGAAAACGAAAAGGACCGTAAAAATATTTAAATAAAAGTGAGTTTGAACGCCAAATAAGCCCAAATCAAACCATCTATTGCACGTTGAACTGAATGCGAGAATTATTATGTGATTGTATTTCTTTAAAAAAAACTTCAGTTTTCTTCTAGAGAAATGTTTTGAAGGTTCATTTTATTTATCTGTTTTTTCTTTTTTTTTTCCTTAAAGCTCTCTAGTTAGAAATTCAGGATGAGGGAAAAATATAGAATATTTAGGTTATTCGGATCCTTATACTAGGAGTACCTGCTTGAAGGTGGTGTGAGAGGATTAAGGGGTGTGCGAAGCCTCGGTGGAGGTTGGTTGTTTCGGTACAGTGGTGAGAGTACACTGGTGGCTTATCAAGGATTTAACCTGCGTTTATATAGTACTGATTGCTAAAGACGACGATTCACCGTATCAACCGAAATTCATAGTTATCCGACTTAGATTACAAGATCCTCGTAATTCACATTAAAAAAAAATCTATCTACTCAAAAATTGATGATATCATGAAAAAAATATATATATATATATTATATTACGAAGAAAATTGTTTTATTAAAAATCACACACCGACCGAATACCCAAGCATCAACTACATTACAAACACATCTCCTAGAATGACGGTGTTCAAATCGAGTCAACAAAACTTATCACTCATAGCATTCACCCTACAGCACGACCTGTATTACTGATGTAATCCATGCTAACTTCAAATTTCATAATAGCCAACGATTTAGGTGGAATTTACACTATGACCTGCCGGGTAAATTACGGTATCACAGGGAATGCACGAAGACAAAATGTACCCAGAAATATAGGTTTAAAGTGCAGATTCTTATGACTCGTACTAATAGTGGATGTAAAGATTTTAACAATAAATATTAAACAGGTATCTATGTCAGTACACTTTAAACTATTAGCAGCTAACGCAAAGGTGTGAAATATGAAAACTGGTATTTCCATCTGAACTATTAACTAGTACTACAATTCAGCATTAAAACCCCACCCCTAGTGAACCAGTATCGACCGCTCGTTGTCAAGGAAATTTTCACTATTCTGGCTTTACATATGTCACAGTCACAGCCAGAGACCGGATTAACGGTTAGTAGTTTTCGGTTGGTAATAATCGGTTAGTCCACTTAAAAGTAAAACTACAAAATTATTTCTCCAAAAATAAAACCTCAGCTTTGGTCCTCACTAAATATATTTGTTTAGCCTTAGCTAATATTTTGCGTTTATCGTTCTTAGGTATAGCAACAAGTTATATTATTTGGAGCCCTGATGGTATCTACAGATTTATTTTAATTATCACTGAAGTGTTAAGGACTTACCCCGTTTTATTATTAGCCAAAGGAAACGGATAGGGACAAGGCCAATATTCGAACCTGAGAACTCCTGTGATCTTTTTGCATTGGATTAATAATTAAAATTAATTGAAATGTTAGCTTAAGTGTAGACAGTTAAATTAAATATAAAAAATAAATGCATTTAACAACACAGAAACTTTTTTAGAGAGAATATGAGGCTGAGGACTCGAATAGTGATTCAAGTTCAAGTATAAAGTATTTGAGTTATGAGAAAGCGAAGCCCCCATTTTTTGAGCATTAAATGTGAAACTCCGATAGGAAAGTTGAAAGAAGTATTGCCCGAAGTTTTTGGTCTTGAAGTATAGCCCGCGCGAGGGTGGAAAAAGTTCCGATAAATATGTTTTTGTCACTCACGTGTCAAGATGAGGCTGTACCCCAAAGACATGCCTCCCAGATATGCTGAACTGTCAGATTCAGTTGTTTGTGTTGACCCACTTTTTTTTGTAAAAGTATAGTTCAAGCAGGTATGGTTTTTTTTGTTTCTTATGTGACGTTATTTGGGGTTTTGGGTGACATCCCTACCGCGACAGAACACCCATGCTATTAACAGGTACTGAGAGGACTTTTTCCATGATTGTAAAATACGGTGGATTAACCGGAAAGAAATACTTTTGGTTTGCGAATGGTTTTTACTCACATACTCATACCATTCCAACTGTCCTTACGATTAATCTATTACCTACTTAAACAGGGGAGGCTGTGGCGCCAGGGAATCGGTCAGCCACGCCACTTTCTCATAACGTAGTTTTTTTTAGTTATGAGATATTTAAACACTGATAGCAAAAGCACCTCAAAATTACAATACAATTTCCAATAACAGATTCAAAGTGGTATTGTGGTGTTATATGAAGAAATAATGTGAAAATGTGACCATAATTCAATTCATATATATACAGTATTCAAGAGGAAGTGAAATACCTTATATACTTTGGGATTTGAACTCAATACCTTGACACCACCCTCACAAGTGACTTACTTGTAAGCCCGCACGCTTGATCGTCTGTGCGGGTAGAGTATCCTATAACGCCTTAGCGATAAAAAAAATAAATAAATAATTATCGGTTTGACCTTTAGTTTTGAGGGTTTTGTTGTCCTGTTTTTTCAAAAACCCGAACCGTTATGTTTTTACTCATGAGCTTATCCTTTCTAGTGTTGGATAATCCCGGGTTTAATCTTAAAACATTACTTTATTCATTATAATTCTTATGAATGCCCTATTTTATATTAGGGAAGGCATGAAAAACATCCCATATATCTCCATAAAGATACCCATATAGACATCTCTGTAAAAAAATTACACAGTATTAAAAAAATTTCATGTTGTTGATGAGAAAGTTCATCATATTCAGAACTTTAACGCAACCTGCTCTTTATAAGTGTAAAAATAGTTTATATTGCAACATACCTCGTTTCCTATTTTCTTTTTTCTGGTCGTTGGTATGTCCCATAATTTTTTTAAGTCGTTGCTTTTTTTTGAAGCACCCTTTATTCCTCAATATTTTCAAAATAACCGTTCTCTTTGAACTGGAGCACGACCCTAACTTAAGACTAGGCGTGAATTAACCTTTTTATCGTCAACGCCACCTGGCTCACTCTCATTGGCCAAAGGAGAGGTCACCGAAATCAAAATTACTGGTGGTAAAATTTGATTTTTGGAAAAAAAGTCGATAGATTAGTTTCCTTCTTGTTAATGCAAGAGGTAAAAGCAACCTTATGAATAATGATGAAGATAATAGTTATCAACAAATAAATTTTTTTACTGTAATACTGATTAGGGCATCATGTTTCATGCGTTAGTTATTTGATTTACTTCAATTAAAACAGTCGTGAATACGTTTTGATTAATATGTTCATCAATGACCCAAACAGTTGATATGACCTTAAGAAAACAAAAAAACTTTGTGTTCGCAACTTAATCCCCTTGATTTATTTAACATGGACGTTTTGCAGGAGTCGGCAAATACGCAACAAATAAAATTAACTATAACAAACATAAGGATCATTACATAATGACTTGGTGGTAATTAAAAAATAAATATTTTCCTACTTTATTAAGTAGCGTATCAAATCTCAAAAGCGTATCAAGTCTTGAAAGTTTGAAGAACTATAATTGCACAAGATATTTTTCCTTGCGTCTTCTTAATATGTGGACAAGAATTTCCATTACACCTATCACCTGGTTTATACGAAACCCGACTGTACAATATTCTGGAAGATGTCAACCTTAAGCTTGATAACATTTATTGCTTATTTTATTTCCAAACGATGGTATTCAATGCTCGACCTGCTCTATAATTATATCATAGGTGCCTAGAGCTCAAAAAATCTCGTATTTCAAGTTTTATGAGGTATTCGTGTAACTCCCCTGTTGGCTAGTCACGGAAAAGTAACACTACGAGGACACGCCATGGCCGGCTAAGTTTGGTTAACGATAGCTCACAACTTCATCGCTCAATTTCCGATCCCTCTGGGGGGAAACGGTGCCTTGCACCTCCAGGGTGGCTATGCTCACGCATTGATCGCTTCCTTCCGCTTCTATATGGTCCATGAATCCATTTATATACTTTACATTTCTATATTTGTAAGATGTGATTTGAAAGTTCAGACAACTCTGATACATCACGCAATTTTGAAATTTCCATAGGTCCGGGGGAACAGGTTTAATGTATCTTTGTAATTCCAGTCCTTATGTGTCCTGAAATGTATTATCTATTAATTATCAGGATGAGAGCGTGAATTTAATACCTTGGTTTATAGGATAGGAAAATATTTATTTTTTAATTTATGGAAATTAATGATCGGAAGGAGGTGTAGTTAAGTACGGAGTCCAGTTTTTTCAACTATTAAGTATAGAGTAAGTGCATCGTGTATATAGTTTGTAAAAGAAAGTGGGTACACTAAAGTTTACTGTTGTATGTGATTGATATTTAGTGTTTAGTTTTAAATCGAATGTTAGCATTTAATTTTAATATAGACATGTTCTGTTACTGCTTATTAGTTCATCTCGTTCAAGTATAAGGAAGGACTTTAACTTGCTTTTGCTTGAGGGCATTAACATACCATGTTAACAATAACAGAACAAATACTCAAGTGTTGGTCCGGTGATTGTAAATACATATTAAGTATTAGTCTGACATATAAAGCTTTTTAACTGCATTTATTACGTACTTTTAATTTTGTTAGTGGTTTTAGATTGTTTTCGAAGTTTAAATTATTACTTCCCCTCTTATATCCATAGAGTATTGGGATATACTTGTATTAAATAGTATAGACTTAGTGTCTTTCATTTATATTATTACATATTTTTTTGTAATAACGACTTTTTTTTATGTATAATAATAATTCATTGTAAATGTTCATAATTATAATATATTTATGGATTGTTCTGGAACCTAGTTTCAGTTATCATTAGTCTATATCTTGTATCAGTTCATTGAGGTGCACATATATTTATTTTTCTAAACTATGTTTTTGATCTAAGTGTACCCAATTCCTTCACTCGATCACTACTAGTACGATCTGGCACCCGTGAACCTTTATTATTAAATAACTAATTAATTTTCTCGTGTTGGCTATCCTTGGTGAATCATGGGAACCTGTAGATACGAAAGAATGGTGAACTCCGCTTTGTTGTCAGTTTAATGACGTAGTTATAGTTAGTAACATACAAAATGCACACTGTCAATCAAGACCGCTTTTTTTTTTAATTTAATATAATATAAAATCATCATAACACTATTAAATAGAAAATGTTTCAGACTTACATACCAAAAGAGCTTTGAAATAATCTATTTTGAAGGAAAGGGAATATCTCGTGAAATAGATTATATCGAAATGTATTCCTTTCTTTTTTTGGAGAATGGAATGGGGGCCAGGTAGTAGACGGATGATCGATCTCCAGTATTATCCCGAGGATTAGCATTCAAATCGGATTAGAAACCTGTTCAATCCTAATTTGTTTTCAGCCTCTCCACGTCTGCCCTCCTTAGTTTTCTCATACGTAAAATACAAAAGAACATTTCAATTATACTAGAACACTTTCAAATAGATACAAACGAACAATTATCGGAATAGTCTTTTTAATAATCTCACAATGTTTGAATATGATGAAAGTATGTGCATTATTAAACAGTAAAGAATTTTATTTAAAAAAAAAAAAGGCACATCTGAATCAGTGTCCCACATCACCATGAGGTCGACTTGGCCATTATTGAAGTGTCTTCATTCGGACCACCTGTTGATTTAATGTTTATGTAACTCTGATTTAATGAATTAGCAGATTACAATTTAGAAGCACATACGTCGTGTTCATACACACCGGTCATCTGTTTAAGGTTGATCTAACTTATTTGTTAACGCTAATGCAATTGAATCCCTGGAACATGCTCTATCTTAATCAAATAATTACATCAAATCAACCGACAAAACATAAAGAAATCTGTTTCATTAAATATAAACTCACTTCAATTTTTACCCGAAAGACTTTCCGGTTTCCATGGGTTCGTTGCTTTTTATGCTACAACTTTAAAACGACGAACTAACTTCATGGTTTCTCACATGGAAACTGTTGACTGAAGCCTAAATTTACGTAAACTAAAATATTGAAATTGACCATAACTCGATTTCATGGAAACCTACTAAAAGAGGCTTGAAATACATAGAACTTATAATTGTAGAAAACAAACATAGAGATTGCACCTCAACTATAAAATAAAATTGGTCTTCACTCGACTAAACCATTCAGAATAACAGCAATGCTTCGTCCACTCATATACATACAAACAGTGACACACATCGCGCATGACTGTTGCCTCCCTCGCAAACGAAAGAGGAAGTGCAGGTTCAAGAGATCTAACTCACTCCTCCATCAGCAGTTTCTCAGGATAAGGGCCTGTAGAGGCTTACCTACACCGCGAGAACCACAGCTGGTCAGGGCATGCTGGAGAATATGGCCATCGCCAGGACTCCCACTTACGAATTTACACACGAAGCCACTGCCACTTTAACCTTCAAGAAGGAGATAGGGGATATATGAGGTTGCACAACGACTGTGCTAAGGATTAGGATGATTGGATAAGTTTGAATGAAATTTCGGAAACTTAGAAGGGATGAGATCAAGGGTGTATGGTATATTGGATGCGCTTGGTGTTTGACCGCTTCGTTGTGCCCCTTAAATATAGTCCGCATCACAATATTGGATTTATTATGACTTCCTAACTTAAAACTATTATTAAATTTGAAATTTTCAACCACCTGTTCTTTAATTTCCTTTGTCCAGATGTTATTTAAATTTGTATCGGTATGATCTTGATAAATCTACAATACTAATGTTGAAGTAGGGATAACTCAATCGTCTTGCAATGTCACAAAAGAAAATAAGCGAGACTTAAACGATTTTGAACTTCTATTAAGACTATGAATATATGGAACGGAGGGTCCACTTAACGCATTAAGTGCATCGTAACGTTTATCTAAAGCTATGAAATGACAGTACCGGGACGTTGCTTTCAGAATGGCCCTACAAAAAAAACCTAAGAGCTTGTAAAGGCGTAAAAAGTTTTTATACCCGTCCACAGTCTGGAAGCCATCTTCGACCTCTCATAAATCTGAGAGGAAAACTTTCCTTTTAAAAATAGGACAGTAAATATTTAATCCAGGATGAACGATAGGATAGGTCATAAACTATAACGATAGGATATTATCAGGCTATAATAATATCAAAAAAATCACATTATTTAAGTATGAATAAATTATCATAGTATAATTAGTTAAATCTGCTCAATCGTTTGCTTCAAAACCAACTACCGAAAGCAATGATTAAAAGTAAACATTGAGAAGCAAGGGTTCCCACGCGGCGTGAGTCACGAAGGTGAGTATTATTGATACACTTAAAATGGATTAAGGAAATTAATTACATTAAAATTAACCGTTCACACCAATTGTAAGGTACAAGTAATTTTAATGTAATTAATATACTTAATCTTTATCAAGTCATTAATCAATAATAGCCACTTTTGTGATTGACACCCCCTGAGTAACCGCATAATTCATGGATGAGGTTGGTGAGATCAAGTCCTAACTAAAAGTCTACTGCCTACTGTCCCATAATGTAAGGTGTCATATTCACATATATATATTGTAACATTCATGATATTTGAGAATATCATGACCAGCCACCCTCCCACTTTGTCCAGCATCAGCCCTTATGCTCTTAGGAGTGGGGATGAGATAAAGTCAGTCTTAGCCTAACACCCAGAGAGTGAACCAGAGCAAGACCCCGACTTGGCGGTATCCAACAGAAGAAGAGGAGAAAAAGAAGAAGAAGAAGAAAGATCAACAGTAACGTTGATTGGATTAAACGGAGATCATCGATTGGGTGATATTTATGTTGTTTTTTTATTATTATGGATCCATTAAAAGAGATTGAGCTCAATTTTCATTTTTTTTATATAACTAATTAGTAGTAACTATCCTTGTTCAAAAGGAATTGAATATTTTTTATATAATTAATGTCAGCACTATTTATAATTATAATTATTTGTTATAACCATTTTACTTGTATATATTTCACAATTCCCAGTTTCTCAATTTATTAATAACTATAACATTAGCCTTGAGATCGGGCGATTCAATCGGGATAATTTCCTATGTCAAAGACATAAAAACAAGTTGAATTAAAGATCTCATGACGGACCTACCAAATTAGTTAAGGTCAATTGATCTATTAAATTAAAAAAATAGAATGGTAGAAAATGAGGTAGGTTTCAATGGGGGCCTGTCCGGGATTAACTTCAAAAATTCTAAAGAAACCAAAGGAATTGTGAGGTATTGCATGTTAGAATAATAACTAGAACTAATCAATAACAAATTATATATTTTCCTATAATTTTACATTTGTTACACAAACACAGACACAAATGACGAACACAAACATGTGCGGGTCTGACTCAGGTACTGGGGGGGTTGGGTCAAACCCAGCCTCTAAAGGAGACCCCTCAGCCCCCGACCCCGAACCCACGATAAATCATGCCAAGTTGTTACAACTAATCCTTGCCCAATTAAACAGTCAATTTAACGCAATTAAAGAACAAAAAGAGTTGATCGGGAAGTTTGATCAATTAAGGGAAGAAATAAAATCGGGAAGATCGGCTAAATTCGAACAAGGTTACACGGATGTAAACTATGAATTAGATAGACAATTGCGAATTTGTGAGGAGAGAACACTCCAAGTAAATAATAATGTAAATTCAAAATTAAAAGAAGAAATCATTCTATTGAAAAATACGACAGATCATGAAAAAATAAATTTAACAAAGTCACAACTAGTTGATGCTGATTGTCAGACAGATCTTAGCTTATATTCAATTAAGGATAATGAAGAGAAAATGACGTCATTGGAGGATGAACAGAAGATTGCAGATAACAATGATGAGTGTACCTCACGTCAACATGATCTAATAAAGCTTGACGATGAGAATAATATGAGTTTGTTGGAAAATAAATTTTCAGAGTTAGAAGATACAGCGAATATCAAGAAAGGAGAAGTGATTTCGTTGAAAGATCAAATTACAGAGCATCAGCAGACAACCAGCGATAACGTGAAAAATTTAAAAATAATTCAAAATAAAGTTTTGGATATGAAGAAATTGGAATCTCAAATTCCAGCTCATCTTGATGAAATTCCTTTTTGCGTGTTTGATTTGAACAACATTAAAATTAATGAATGGAAGGCATCTAAAAATAATTACAGGGATGTTTTTTGTTCGATACAATATGACTTCAAAAAAAGAAAAAAAATTATAGTTTTCTTTTATTATTTTCATTATTAAATGAAAATAATACTGATCGGATGACACATAAACTTTAGAAGTTTATACAAACAAAAACAAAACTATTATTAGAAATGCTGACCCTAGTAAAGTCTATGAAATTATCGGCAAGTGAAGCTTCTGACTTCATTATCACTTAATCTATAAAACAGATCATAAATATTCTTTGAATGCTTAAGTCCATTATAATTAATTTTATAGCAAGGAAATACAATGAGCTCATACAATTTTATACACGACAACGACCTCCCTATCTTTTCGTAACATTTATAATTTTTTTATAAACACTATCTTTTCACTCAGGTAAAATATTCAAATCACACACACACACTCAACAATTTTTCTCTATTGTTACTAATTACCAGTAGAATTGTCTAGTATTTTAATTAAAAACCAATATGTATTACTAATCACACTAAACCGTCTTTTCAACAAATGTTTTCCAAATCGCGTTATGATCCATAAAACAATGTACCTTCGAACTAATCCATACTAATTAGCATAATAATTTAGTTAAGTAAAAAATTAAAACAACTTGTACGCTTTTCAAGCAATTTAAAACCTTGCAAAATTTGAACTATTATTACTATAAACTTTGTAAAATTTCAACACCCGTTATAAACAACCAATTCAACAAACCGAACACAGCAACATAATATTGTGGATCCACTTAAAAAAAAAAAATTTTCATAAATTTTTTTTATTTATAAGGGAAGGCAATTGTAACATTCATGATATTTGAGAATATCATGACCAGCCACCCTCCCACTTTGTCCAGCATCAGCCCTTATGCTCTTAGGAGTGGGGATGAGATAAAGTCAGTCTTAGCCTAACACCCAGAGAGTGAACCAGAGCAAGACCCCGACTTGGCGGTATCCAACAGAAGAAGAGGAGAAAAAGAAGAAGAAGAAGAAAGATCAACAGTAACGTTGATTGGATTAAACGGAGATCATCGATTGGGTGATATTTATGTTGTTTTTTTATTATTATGGATCCATTAAAAGAGATTGAGCTCAATTTTCATTTTTTTTATATAACTAATTAGTAGTAACTATCCTTGTTCAAAAGGAATTGAATATTTTTTATATAATTAATGTCAGCACTATTTATAATTATAATTATTTGTTATAACCATTTTACTTGTATATATTTCACAATTCCCAGTTTCTCAATTTATTAATAACTATAACATTAGCCTTGAGATCGGGCGATTCAATCGGGATAATTTCCTATGTCAAAGACATAAAAACAAGTTGAATTAAAGATCTCATGACGGACCTACCAAATTAGTTAAGGTCAATTGATCTATTAAATTAAAAAAATAGAATGGTAGAAAATGAGGTAGGTTTCAATATATATATATATATATATATATATATATATATATATATATATATATATATATATTATATATATCGGAATCGGAATCTAAGTCTGACAAATGTTTAAACTTCTTTTTTATCAAATCACGTAACTCTTCTCAGCTAATTTTCGTACTTGTCAAAACCTGGAGGATTAAAATAGGGCATAGTAAACCTCGGGTGATTTTATAAAAGCTTAATTAAACTATTATAGTATGAAACTATAATAGTATTATAGTACTTTCCAGAACAAAGTGTTGAAGCAATAAAAACGCTCAACTAAAAATTGAGGAATATACCAAAGCCGAAGTATGCATACTTTTAAAATGAAATTCTGGCAATTGATAGCGTGCGTTGTGAAATCATTTTGACTGCTATCAATAAATCAACAGTTTAACTAAATGTATCGTCAATAAACCTAATCCCTATATTACTGACTGTGCATAACATCGACAAAGCTCATTGGATTTGGTCTCAAGTAGAATTGTTTCAACGATATTAAGCGTAAAAATGACGACGTCGGGTCGGGCCACCGGGGTTAGCACGCATTTTTGTTACATTGCGTACTTATTGAAATAGTTGATTCAGTTTATTGCAACAGTATTATATTTTTTAGTATTATACATATATATATATACGCCCGTGAAATTACAAAATTCTCGTTACTTTTTGACCAAACCTCGTATATATAAAGTAATATGTATACGAAAACGTTGAATAATTTGATTTTCCAAATATGCAAGTATAATGTACCATTTATTATACCATGATAAATCACGTTAAATTTTAAAAATTAAATAATTGAAGAAATCTTATATCCCGTCGTACGAGTGGGATATCCAATAAACTTTTTCCAATATTCCTGACCCGGGACCACTATCGGTTTCACACCACTTCACTTCCCTTGAAAGCTTTTCTACCTGAGTGGGTATGGACTGACATGTTTTCAGACTAGACTGGTTAAATATGTATGAGGCATATATTAGTCAATATCATGAAATAGAATAATTGAACTATCGTCAAAGAGATCACCGAAAAAATCATGAAAATTCATATTTAGGAACTCAAAACAGAATCTGGAGACAGATTTTTCAGCATTTGAACAAATTATATAGAATAACATTCAAGGCAATTTTGAACATAGGAGCCAATATACTGAATTTGCAATAAGATGGCAATGAAGAGGTTTGACAAAGTGTTTTGGAAAATTCATCTATTCTCACCAAGATATCTTTAATTTGAATTACGTTCGATCAATCGTTCAGCTTTCATTTGAATTTTCCGTTATGTAAATTTATTTTTGGAATAATTCAATCAAGTTTTCTTGGAGAATTGTCTTTCCTCGATCACCAATCTATATTCTACTTTTTACGCCTTTAAGTAAATGCCTATCCAATCTATCTAAACCAATTATATTGAAATTAATCACATTTTCCAGCCGTCCAATTTATTTCTTGATAATAATTAATTCTCCCAACAATGATTCTCTTCTTTTAGGCGTAAATCGTTCAAATCTGAATTTCCAGTGCCATCCATGGTAGAGACTAGATATTTTAGGACCCATGAAAATCAACTGCTTTGTTTAAATTTATTTTAAAGACCGGAACTAATACGTCTTTGTTAGTCACATTGCCGATTTAAATGCCCGTTACTAATTAAAACAAGTTGATCGTCTATTGAATTTTGAATTAGAATAATTTACTGTCAACGAATAACAAATACATAATAATACAAATATATAACGAGACTATTTTGCCAGCAGTTCACTGACCAAATCAAAGATCTGTATAAACTCAAATATAGATCTAGCTATGAAGCAGTATATTGCACCTGAGTGACGCCTTTTAATTGCTAAGGTTCACTAAATGCATGATCAAAAAGAAAATAATTTTTTTCATTTGTAATTATTTTAGCGATGACCCTTTATTATTTTTGGGTGATTGTATTTCCATTATCATGAGGTCGAATATGAAAAATGCCGTCTCTCTGAAAAAAAAAAACCTGTTACGGAAACGGTTCAATCATAGATTAAATCACTTTAAGTAATCATAGTATGAAAAAAAAAAAAAAAAATTCACATTATCAGCCTAGACGTAATAATCTTCAATTTTATACCCTACTAAAAGTCATGAAAAATTACGGTTTATTATGAAATATGGAGATATTTTTCATGTCATCCTGATATTAAATTGGACTCCCATGTAAAAAACGATCCCTCTAAAAATGTAAGATACACTCCAACTAAACAAGAGCCTAAAATTACATCGGAAGTAAACATGCCAATAATAGCTTAATATAACTAATAAAGCACATATGTATTTAAAGGTATATTTTAAAAAAAAAATTTCATATTAAACATAATTTATGTTTGTTGTGACATGGCCTTATGCAAAGGCAGATTTAATTAGCTAACAAGTCGAAAGTTTGAAGGGCCACGGAACAGGTTATGGTCTTGTGGTTTATCCCAAACTATTAATTAATTATTAAAGGGGCTGTGGTCTGAAGCAGTAGTAGCTTACCACCCCCAACAAAGCTAACAGATGTTCCCAATTATTCTTCTTAAAACTTTTATGGCAATCTACTTACTTGAAATACACTGATCACCGCGAAAAGTGTTCAACTCCTATACATAGTTTATTCTGAGTAAGGTATAATATTTATAGCGTATTAGAGAAACAGCCAGGTCCATTAGTTAATGAGTTTACCTCGGTGAAGAAACTTTGTGCCTCCCATCTTAAAATGATTTACATTTTGCGATATCATGATTAATTGAAAACGGTTATTCTCTGATTACATAAACGTGGAAAGCTCCTTGATAGAGAAAAAATAAGCCTCCTAATCCTTTTCTCATTCTAATAAGGATATGTATTGTTGTCTTTATGGTGTAGATCTTCATGTGCTTATTACTTCAAAAAATGTATAACCACTTTTAGATAGCGACCATCTACTCTATCAGTCTACTCTAGCGAAGTCTATTCTGGAGTGGAAAAATTGGGGTGATTTTGGAACCTTTAATTTGATGTGTATGGCCATAAATGTTTTTTTTCTGATCTCACCTTTTCGTAATACTGGCTCCGGGGAGGGGACTGCAATACAGTCAGAATTATGTGACATGAATATAAGTTTTTTATTATCACTAAAATTGTCAACAAAAAAAATAAAAGGTCAAGAAAAAAAATCAGAAGTAGGCAGCTCATTAAATCCAGACAAAGGAGGTAAGTTGGAACTGCAATGAATATGTAAGAACTTAATAAAAAAAAAATGAGACATTTCTTATTCAAGACAAGAATCCCAAGACTGACCTAGACTGACAAAGTTCCTAATTAATAATTTATTTACCACAAAACGTGATATAAATTAATAAAACATGTATTACAAAAAAAAAATCATACAGCACAAATTTGGGTCTGTATCTTGCATCTAGATTTTTGTCTAGACATTGGTGAAAAGATCGTTTATTATCTCACGTGCACTATGCACAATGTTATATAATAAGCATTTTACATGAAGCCTATTGTTTTTAGATCCCCTTATTAGACCCTATGTTTTATAAATATAAAACAATATGGAAAACAGAAAATAGAGTTTAAAATATCCCAATAATTATTAATTAATTAACTAACGAAACAATTAATTAACTCATGGCCACCAACCGCGTTGAGGAGGAAAAGGATTTCTCTTATGTGAGGGGTCTGGTTCTCTCAGTCTCGTGAGAGTAATTATCACATTCAAGGTTAAGAGGTATCAAGCCTACTCCCAACAGCACTGGTACCTGCCAACTACAATAGCAACTTCAGGCCATCACAACCTCTTCATGAGGAGTTGCGTTATGGTATAGTATAGTATGGCCTACTTCGGAAGAAAACAGTTTAATACAAATGCTGCGATTATAAAACAAAAAAATATCATTATAATTTATCACTGATCTATTTTACTTACTACACGGCACATTTTATTTTGATGATTCCGACTAGTCTCTGTTATTGAGTACATTATGCTAGGACATTGTCCGGTAAGCCAATCGATTGATTTATCTTTATTATTGATAAATTGGATTTATTGATTGCTCAGAACTTAAACTAATTGTTTGTTTTCGTTCTTAATTTTCTACTTTTTTTGGTGGTTTGTTCATGTAAAGATCGTTTTAAATTATTTTAATAAACTATGCCTCGTGTAATACAGGCAATGGCTGTCAGTTGATTATGTGAATAAATAAGATATATTATTATAATACCGAAACAGTGTTGCTACCAGTCTATGTAGTAATAAGTGCGTCTATATTACATAATAAGTTATAGCGTTTTCAACTGCACTAAATCAGCGTTTCGGCTAAGTGATGTATGGCCTAGCGCCTAGCATGCACCCATCGACTTTCCCAAAAGTTCGATTAAGAACGAGTTCACAGCTAAGTGGGTTCAACCAACACTGTTACTCCGGGGATATGAAGCTAATGTTATCTTTGTCGAATGAAAACAACTAATTATATTTTAAAAATGAATAGAGAAAGTTTGATGATTACTAATTTCTATTCAGGGAGTGGATTTTATTATGAAAAATTCTGTTCCTTTAACTTAGTAGCTTTCTAAAGTCACTTAATAGGAGCTGCATTAGGTTTAAGGTTTACCTGTTCCACAAGGTTAAGGATACATTACACAACACAAAGTTTAATTCATATAAGATATACGAACAAATTAAGCTCTGGGAACAAGCAATAGAAAGAGAATGGTTAATAGTCGAGTTTATTTAAATTGATTTTTTGTTCCCTATCTAAGATTATCGGTCGGAAATACTTAGTACTTATTTTTACTTTTAATAGCAATTACAGAAACTGATGCCAGTTCATGTGAGTATCTTATGAAAATGTTTCTTTACATTATATAATACTTCCTTTATATGTTTCAAAACTACGATTTATATCATTATTGATGAGAGAAATAATTATGTCTGAACATAGTTAAATGAGAAAACGAAGGGACTTATTGTGTATTGGATCGCCACATCGGAAGCTGCAGGCCTAGTCACAGGATCCAGCGGTAATCGCCTTAGATAATTAACCCCGAGATGAATGTCGGCGTGTCAAGGGACATCCGTCTTGGCCGTGTTTTGTGTTCAACCTCAGCGCCGCAGACATCGAACCACCTGTTAGGTATTGTACTCAAACCTAGTCTGTTACTATTAATAGCACAATCTATACAGGCAAACTGTTTAGATTCGGGCTGACTGAGATTAGATAAAATATCGACGTTTTAGACATTTCAATCAGGAGCAGACCTCTTCTAATAAAGGATCAAGATAAAACAATCGCAAGCTATCATCATTTGTACATCAATTATACGTACAAGACAAATTACCTCACACGGTTAAGAATTATATCCCAATACGAATTACAAATGGCATTTCAGGGCTGAAAAACGAAGGCATTAAATTCTTCCAAAAGCAAAATTATAACCGTATGAAAAAAAATTGAATCAACTACATATCAAACGGCACGGAGAAACTCTGGTAGTTGATTACTATGAATACCTAGAAAACTGTTGTTCAATAGCTCCCACATTTATTAATGATTAACAGCTCGACCAGCGTGTTCTTGCAGGCAAGGGAGAAGGGGCAAGGGTTTTCGGGAAAATCTGTCACATAAAGAGCAAGCAACCTCGAACGATGCAACATGAGAAATCAGTATTATTAAATGATTAAAAGATTTACCTTGTAATATCTTGAGACGTGCAGCTTTGTCACAGGGTTTTTGGGAAGGCCCATTTCCTCTTGAGAGACAATGAAAATCACAATGGAGTTCCTCGATCTCTTTTTCAATCTTTTCCCGGAATTGTTCGCAGTTGAGATCATGAGACCCGTATCTTGTCCTGTTTTTCGACAAAAGATAATTCCAGTTCCTTGGTACAAAGCGCAGTTAATGATGTAATGATATTTTAGGAGAGGTCTTTTCATATAATTTTCCGATAGTGAAATGCAGCCTTTGTTTTTACCAAGCATGGTAAGAGCCCCATCAGAGCAAATGGTGCCTAATTTATAACATTTCATGTTTTTTCTTCAAAGCTTTGGAGTCTTAGCTCTTCGAACCCCTTCTTCAGTAGTCATTGTTCTTACTTGAAGGAGGTCAAGGAGTTCATCAGATAGATTCTCATTGTCAACACGAACGAAAATGAAAACACAGCTGAACAGATAATAGTTTTGGCAACTATTTCCCAAAGCCATAGAAACTTTAAAAGATTAAAATCAACTGGTAACTCTCCTCTTTTGCCATATCCTCCATTAACCGCATTAGCATCCGTGCTAGTTTAGAAATTTTCGAATCGTTTGTCTGTTTTTCTAAAGGATTTTGAAACTGGGCTTGATAACTTGCTATCCATCTCCGTATTATTTTATTTTTGTGTCACCTCCTAGGGGACTTTATAGAAAGCTGTTACCATCAAAGAAAGCTCATTTGTTTTTTTTAAATTATTAAATTATTACTTTGCATTCATAAACAGTAACCGTTCTTCCCAAAGAACTGTTCAATACTCTCTGTTTCAATGCCCTTTTCGTATTTATGCTTGCTCATTTCCCTAGTAAAAGTAGAAGACTTTTGAAGAAAAAGATAAAATAAAATGAGGGTTGGGGAAGCTGGAATTTCTAGGCAAAAAGTGGGGAATACACGTGTCAGTTGATCTTCAGAAAATATCAGAGGATGCGGTTCCTAGGTCTTTTGCCACTGGATCATAGGCACCACTGAATACGTAAAGAGAGTAGAAGCGGCCTCCATGGCGGGTAGGCTATACACACTACACCGTAGCGCTCGGTTCATCCCCGTTCCAACTACCCTCTAACATCGATCGTACCCTTCACATCTTTTATTTTTATTATTTAGTTTCAATTCTCAAGCTACCACAGATCATTAGAAAAATTAAGCTATTTAGTTATGATAATTAAAGGCATAAAGAGTTCAAAAAAGTTATAATCTAACATAAAAAATAAAATTTTTAAATCAATTACTTTGAAGTTATTCAAAAAATAGATTGTTAGTAACTCGCCTTTGAGCTTACTAGAACTTCAAACAAAATACACTTATAAACAAATTCTGGGCAGAAAATATTTATAACATATTTTTATCAATCCTTGAGCGTACTCATTAGGGATCTTCACCATACAATACTAATTGACCCAATTCAAGAAGAATTAGGAAGCCAGGGGTTCAAAGCAAGTTAAAAAGTCAATGTCTTTAGGGAGGAAAAAGAAACAGAAACTCGCACAATAACTCCACCAATATTGTTTTTCATTGACCTAGAAACTCTAGGCGTCGAAAAGATATGAGCTTAAATACCTCTACTAAATCAGATTCAAGGTGAGAAAACCACATCTCAGGCGTGGCATAGTACAGTTACTGGGGGTGGGAAGTACGAAGACCAGCTCAAGAGCTTTGCAAGAAGCCTCACCAATCCAATGTGGAACTGTGTTCTAAAGAGGCGCCTCTAGTATCAACACCGTCCACAGACAGAGCAAGCAGCTAAAACCAATAGTGTTTCTGCCAGAGAAGTGCAGAGCTTAGTTTCATAGCCAACATCTTGTCGAATAATTGCAAGACACAATCCAAAGCCCCACCTCCTCTTCTCCCTCATGTCCCTCAACCACAGCATGTACCTCAGCCTTAGATAATGCCTTCCCCTGCAGACTCCACAGATCTCCCTAGCCTTCTTACCTCTTTTCTCACTGACTTCAGAACTCTCATCACTCCTCTCATAACACTGCTCACAAACCTTGTTTCTCACCTCATTCCAAGCTCTCTTAATTGATCAAGACATCCCACAAATCCCCACTATCCTTCTTTGTAATTCCAATGGTGCCAACGAACTGACAACATTACTAAATGAAAAAAAAATTTAAGTTGCACTTATTATTGCAACACGACTTACTGCTAACAGATCTTTCAAAATCTTTAAGTCCAGTTTATTGAACTGACCTCCCTAATGGAACGTAACACGGTGATACTGCCATCCATATCCATCATTCCTTTTTTCATCACATCCATCCCTTTGTTGCCCATGATTCCGTAGAAGAGATGGCTGTGTCAATCCACACATTTTCCTTCCCCCTCACCATAGCAGTATATTATCCACCTAAAAGTCCACTTCCAACTCGCAGTGCCGTTGAGACAACCGGCAGCTTCTTCGGTCTTATTCGATAAGCCCTTTATACTGCTGGAATTCGTGTGAGTTCTAGCACCTTCCTTGGAACTTTTGGTGAGGACACAGCAATTCTTTCGTCTAATCCCGAACGTCAACGTCATCCGGCAACCTCCAGAATCACCTCACTGAGATAGAGAACCGCTGCAACCTATTGCGCCTCAAGGTCAATGAAGGTAAATGCGTTCAAACCACTTCAATCTTCGTCGAGGATCCTGTTTCTCCCTAACCATCCGTTTTTTATTGTTTAATACTGTTCGATACCTTCGTTTTCATCTAGACAAATGAATTTGAACCGTCATGCAAGACTTAGATATCGACAAAGAATTGAACAGACAGTTATACAGACCACATGACACAAACTCTAACCTCACACTCGAAAACAAACGTAACATATACAATTTGGTTCTAACAACTCAATTTGAACTGAATTTTATATACATGTTATAACTATGGGCGACAGCCGTAGAACATCAAACGAATCCAAGCATTCCAAATCAAAGGCCTCAGAACTGCAGTCAACGCACCCTTTTATATTACAAACCTATCCCTTCACAGAGTCCACGTGTCAACTGCCCTTGACATTATACCTTCAAGGTTTTCCAAATTCCATGGAAATCTATCCACTCATCCAAATCCTTTTGTCCATTCCTTACCCCGTAACACTCATGCATAGCATCCTCCTCCTCACCTAAAACAGCGTTTTTTTTTTTTTCCAAGCTCTTTAGTAAGAAATTCAGGATGAGGAAAAAATATAGAATATTTAGGTTGATCGGATCCTTGTACTAGGAGTACCTGCTTGAAGGTGGTGTGAGAGGATTAAGGGATGTGGGAAGCCTCGGTGGAGGTTGGTTGTTTTGGTACAGTGGTGAGAGTCCACTGGAGGCTGGGCCTAGAGTCTCTCTAGGCATGTAGTGTATTCTTATTTAGTCTGATTTCAGTGATGGGTGCCCCTTAGAGGCTTGTTGTTGGCGGGCCTAGTGCCGTGATGTCCACCAAAAAACAGCGATTTGAATACAGATTTGTAAGTCATGAAGTCCTGACACTGGCCATCATCCTGACTCTTGTCCTGAGCCTCTGTAGCTCTCTGGCCAATCGGCAGCTTGCTGGGAAAATTGTCTTGGAAGAGAGTGGAGGGAGGGGGGTCCGCTTGGCAGAATTTATATGTAATGTTAGAATGTCGCTATGAATGGAATTGAACATATGTATTAATGTAGTCTTACACCTCAATTAATAATTGTAATTTTCTTAAAAAAAATTCTAATAATAAATTTCTACTATATACTAAATAAACAATAAAGTACCAGTAAGGAGTTACTAACAAACATTGTTTTGAATAAATCCAAAATCGTGAATTTGAAATTTTAGTTTTTAATCCTAAATACCCTATCGTCTTAAATTATAACCATTAAAACGAAATAATACAATTTTATTTAAAATAATTTTATTAATTATTTATTTTATATGCCAGGCTAAACCAAATAAACCATTATTGGACCGTGATTATAATGTGTTTGTTGCTAATATTTCTTATTTTCTTCTTGCTAAGATCGCCGTTAAGTTTTTTAATATAACGATAAATTCTAGTTCGAAAATACTATAGATATCATAACGTGATATGAAAAAAAAACATAATAAACTTGAGAAATATTAAAATTTGGCAAAATAGACTCGTTTTTTTCACTTTTTATGGGAGGGGGGGGGGTCATATCACGTTATAATATCTGAACTAAAATCTATTCAGCAAATTTATTGTAAAATATTTATTTTATTTATTGAATACATACTGCCCAACGGAAGCTAAACTAGCATACTGGATGGTATCCACCTACTACTACGATCATACTGCGATCATTTTTTGGTCCAACGCTCACTATCTATTACTTATTAGATCGAAAGGACTTGTGTACTTTCGAAGTAGAACTTATCATTATATTAAAAAACTTAACGGCGATCTTCGAAATAAGAAACATTAGTAACAAACACATTCTTTTCACTTTCCAATAATGGTTTATTTTATTCCAGGGGCATAATTCTTGTAGTTTCAGCCTGGCAAATAAAATAAATAACTAATAAAATTATATTATTTCGTTTTAATGGTTATAGTTGTTAATCCTTACTACATCCACACAGACCAATATTCCGGTAGCATTTGATCTGTAAATATTCGAAAGTAGAGGTTCACCCTTCGGGCTCAGCAATAATTAATTAATGTTCCCGAATTCAATTCTCTCGCCATATTCCTGGTACGGGTGATCGGGTATCGCGCACAAAGCGGAGGACAATAGTGGAACAAAAGTGAATAAGCTGAGGGTATTATTCGGGCACATTAAGTCAATTGTTCCCCTTTCTTAGAGGGCAGGTATGGGATAAGCCCCTCTCTTCTGCATAATGTCTAGAACAATCGTTCCAGGTGTCGGAATATCTGCATTCAGTTCGACCTGCAAGTTTTGATTGTTATAAACGCCATTCGAGAGAGAACAAGAAATAATATACGGTTATTATCTCTGCACAGTCAAGATATCATTAAACTACTTGATCCGAGGATCAATCTTATCATTTTCTGAATTAAATAAAATATCTTATTACAATCTTAAGGGTTTAGTCAATTTTTTTATCCTCCCCTTTTGTTCTGGTCTTTACAATTCCTTCCATCAAGGGAAGAAATTTACAAGTCTCATTTAATTTAAAAAATATATGAAAATAATCCACTATTAGCCATGTGAGTAAGTGTAATTAATTAATTATTGTCCTATTTTTGCATTCGAATAAGTTAATTATTTCTTATTCACAGGAGCTTTCAGTAGCCTATACTGTCACTCTCAAGTTATACAAAAACACAAAAATAAGAACAAAGAAGTGCAAAGATATGTGCAATAGGATTTTAAATTCACACTTTTACTTGGAGCCCCCCTCCCACCGCCAAGTTTTGAATAATATAAATAAAGTCAATACCACGTCAGACACTACTAGCATTATCAAGCCGGTATTGAACATCATGATTCCGCCCCACCTTTCCCGCATTGCTGACAACATGATGTTTGTGAAACTTAAGTTGTTATTAATTCCTGTATTGGTATGAGTGAGATCATTTATCACAATTACATATAGCCCAATCAGGCAGATTGTAATTTTATCATAATAAAGTTGTTGAACGAACAATTAGTTCCTGTAATTAGCCTGAAGGTGATTTTCTATTTATACATTCAGTATTTTAACGGGGGGAGGGATGTGTTGCATACACACACACGCACGCGCGCGTCCGTAATGCATTACGTACTTTCTATACATATATATGCACGGGCAGAAGAGGATCCCATACTTTACCATCACCATACTTTCGGGATCGGTATGATCACCTTGTAATTTATAGGGATATTCATGGCAATAACCAAGGAAAATTCGCGAAGGGTGTAACAAGGAGCTCGAACAGCCAAGATAAAAGAGATGCTCAAAAGTTCTTGGGCGGACCCGCCTTTGTTAGAATGTGAGTACCCAGTTTAAGTGCTTCTGTTAGTTTTACCTGATGCTTGTGTGTGCCCAATGGCTATGGCGAATCGATAGGGCAGAAGTTCTTCTACTTCGTACTTCTTTCTTTCAACAGAACTTCAACCGCCTCAATGCAATGAACAACTTGTTATAACTTATTCGGGGCGTTAATAACTTAATATTATTGGTTTTAAATCAGGCTTTCCGATTGATAATTTGGAACCAAAAAGCGTTAAATTCCCAATACGTTTCCAAATATTGACTGACTAATATTTCCCCAATCCATGCTTAAAAATTAGTTCGAAAATTTTATTTGTCTACGAACGAACTGTTTGCAATACATTTACCATTATGGACCTAAGGATTTGAGCAATGGGTAGCAGTTTAAAGAGTAAAACTGCATGAATACAGACTGTGGAGGCAATAATACCTCTAATATGTCACTAATGGTCACCGCGGTAAAACTGAACGTTAAATCATGTCCTACAGACACATACCATATACCATAAAAAAAAAAGAAAAAAAAAGCGAGATAGTGAAGAGAGCCATTTCGTAACAGACTGACTACAAGAACAACCGAACAAATACACACCTGACTCAGTCAGTTGGAAGATTGTCTGAAATAGATATAATAATTTACTTCAATTAGATTGTAGAAATGCAATTTACGTTGGTTCTTTGGGAGGGTCTAATTAATATAGTAAGACTGAGTTTGAAACTGATGGCAGAAGCCTATTCGACAAAGGAATCGGAGGGCCACAGCGACAGGTAAAACTAGCGGTCATTTTAGAGCAATCTAATACTCAGTCAGTGGAAATTAGCTGCGGATGGTCGTATCGATGATGTTATTTAAATGATTAACAAAAACTTATAACATTTTCGATTGTTCTCCTATAGCACAATGGTATAAGGTAATTGCCTATTGATCGCCTAACGGACTATTAATCATGATTATTAGAAAACAGAATAATTACAATTATCGACCCAGACAGCTGTTTGTTCTCTGTAAAATTTCAAGATCACAAGACACAATGCTAATGCTGGTAAAAAAATATTACAGTTGTGATAATAGCTGTTGCCAATCCAGTTCAAATTAAAAAAGGTATAAAACCATATAATAAAATCTTGTCCCTATTAGCACGAACTAGGAAATAGTTTAATAGATCACAACACAATAACAACAATAAAATTCTTAATAATAAATTAGTGTCAGTGAAAGCGGTATTTAGAGTTAGAAGGTGGAGGAATGTGAGGTATATGAGGCCCGAGCTCCTGTGGTTGTAGAACATGAGGTAGAGGAGGAAGCTGGTCCTCGCATGTGTCTTGTGATCAGCCGAATATATTGGCGAAGGAAATGACTAATTCGGTAGAAATTATTTTTGCATGTTCCTCGGCCTCATATACCTCACATTCCTCCACCTTCTAACTCTAAATACTGCTTTCACTGACATTCCTTTCATAGCACACAAACATTATATCCCACCACATGTCAAGCTCTCGTAATTGATTAGGATGACATACCACAAACCCTCATCATATTTATTTTTAATGCCAAAGACGTTCAAAATCACACAAACGAACGGACAACATTACTACATGCAAAAATAAAATAAGTAATGTTACTTTAATATTTAAGAAACTATCGAATGATGCAGTTGACTACTTACTACTGGAAAGGTCACTATACTTAAAAAATATGTATAGCGAAACGAATATTGGCTAGGCTAACAACAATAAAAGGAGAATACTGAGCTGAACGCAGCTTCCCTTCATTCAAGTTATCGGAATTTCAAACATGAAACAAGACTAAGCTGCATTTCTACCTTGCTCTTTTTCCGCCTTAACCTTATCTGTTGCATATTAAACAACCATGGTATCAGAGATATTTTCGCATCTCTGGATATGAGGGTTTTACAATTTCTACAACAGAGTATAGACTGAGTCGTAGTCTAATCTTTCTGTTAGATATAACACGGTCTAGTCCTTCAGGTTATGGTAAGCAGGCATACACATTCCAGGTCGTCATACTAATTTCTCGACAAATTTGACTTTGAGCTATTCAGATTTCTTTAAAGCTATACCCTGAAAGAGCTTTTTATCGAACACTTCTGGTTTATTGGCCTTTGTTGAACTAGCTACAATCTAGACATGCAATTTTTGTGCAGTTTTTACTGATTATGAGTGGAAATATATGAGTTTAGCATGTTCTTATGCCAGTTTTATGATTGTCTGAGTGGTGCCTGTGAGTATTCTAAGGGAGTATTGCCAACTTGAAGTTCATTTTTTTTAGTAACTAGAATGATATTTAAGATCATATGATTCGTTAGCAACAAACTTGAACGGGTATACTTTCTGCGAACTTAACTAAGAACTTAATCAATGTGATACTGTTTGAAAAGTTTTGTGATGTCTGTCTTTCTTGTATCTTGGTATGGATAGTTCTATTATAGTATCTTTCTATGTCCGGGCATGGCATACTGTTATTGGTTGCTAACAGGGTTCACAGGTTAGTTGGTCAAGTCCTTTCTACCAAAAATGCATGTTAGACGCTGCAATGCTAAGTTCAGTGTTACTTATTTTCATCTTGATCTTCATACAGAAGAATTCCACATCTCCAAACGCCATTCCTCATGTCAGTTTTTATCAGTTCCTATCGACCTTAAATCAGTTTTTTTTTTCAAAACCCCTTTTATTCAAAATTTTTTACAATATATGATCAAAAATACAATGAAAAATATTAACAATATAATACTCCTCATGCTCAGATAATACTCAGATTTGAAGGATGGTAGCATTACAAAATCAAACATTTCTTTTTGAAGTTAAAAGATCAATATACAATATACAGCACTAGATGATGGGGCTCACCTTCGGATCACAAAGAGGGAAACTTACAAACTAAAACCTAAAAACTATAACCTAAATACTAAAGCGTTCCTGCCTGGACAGCGTCCTGCCATCGATAGAGGAACGGAGCGGGGGTTATCGTGTTAACCACCGGGTTCGTCAAGTATTGTAGTGAGTCGAAAAATTTGATATCTCTACATTGAATGAATTCATCCACCGTAGGCAGCTCAAAGATCTCATGAAGCTCACTGTTGCTCCGTTGCTCGAATGAAGTATTTTGGAATTGATGGAGTCGCCGAGCTGTCGTATACGTCAGATGACGAACAAGCGGTGCACCATACAGCAGAGCAGGCCTGAACACACTCTTATATATCATGAGCTTTAGGCGCAGTGATAGATTGGGGGAAGTCAATAAATGCGTAAGCCGGTAAGACTTCGTGCGAGTTTGCTTCAACTTCCTCACAAAATGGTTACTAAAACGGAGGTATCTGTCCATTTTAATGCCCAGATATACTAGGTTGTTGGCTGGTGAGTTTTTCTGTGTTTCTACAGTGTAAGAAGTAGGCAGTGGACTTTTTTCCTTTTGGAAAGAGAAAATTACACAGTCAGTCTTACCCACATGTTTACAGAGATATTGCGTCTCCCTAATATCTCACTGATCTGGTTACAGGTTACTTCAGCCTGTCTAAGAGCTACATTGACTCATGCTGCTACTGTTCACCGCTATGTCATCAGCGAAAGCAGTAACTGTTGTGTTTTTATATCGGGCTCCTACAATTTCAGACATGTACACGTTGAACAGTACTGGGGATAACAAGGCTCCTTGGGGTACTCCACAGGTCAGTGTCACAGCTCAGAGAAGCTATCAACCACCCGCACCCGCAACGATCTGTTGTTCAGGAAGCTAGCCAGAATTGAATAGAGTTGCTCCGGGCATTCCTGTTCGCAGAGCATTTGACACAGTGTACTGTGAGAATGCCTGAGTGGAGTCTGTGGAAATCATAGCCGTGGCTATGTTTCTATTCAAGTTATGTCTAGCTTCTGACTGTAGCTTTAGAAGGGGATGTTCTCAACTCAGACTGGATTGAAATCCAGTCTGTTCTGGTGGATGTCATTTTCCGCACAGTAATTTTTGAGATAGATCAATAGAATTTTCTTTAAAATTATCCCCATTTGCGGTAGCAAGCTGATCGGGTGGTAGTGGGCTGGGTGATCTCCGCTCTTTGCTGGCTTGAGTAATGAAAATAAGATGGTTTGCTTCCATTTGTCAGGAAAATACTGCAATCTTATACAAGAGTTGTATAAGTTTGTGAGTTGTATTATCCCTCTACTCGGCATTTGTTTGAGCAGAACTGTTTGTATCCTGTCGTGCCCTGGTGCTCGGTTTCCGTAGGGGTGTAGACCGTAGGGTGTAGACCGGCGAAGAATCGCCTTGAGCTGCTTCGGTGATACAAAGATGTGGTTTTGTTCAGTATCTACCGGAGGAGGCATATGGTAGTATCCCTTCCTAGCCGTGATATCCCTAGCGTAGTGAAAATAATTAGTGAGAATTAAAAAACGTACCATATTTACTTCCTTGAAGGTAGTCATTAAATGTTTCCTCAACCACCCCCCCCCCAAATAAAATGATGGTGTATACCAAAAGAAATAGGTTATTTTGTGAATTAGGGCAGCTGTATCTGACCTGTGAGGAGGTAAAGCGCTTTAGTGGCCCTCGCCACGATAATTGATAAGGGTGAGGAGGCACGCAAGGCCGTCATGCAAGTCGACTACAGTACAAGTCCTAGCGAAGAACAAATAAACCTAGCACATAACGATGACAATTACTACCCACGACAGATTAGCATGTTCACATCGATTAGTCCACAGGGGCAGATCGATATAAATGCAAGACGCAACACACCGAGAGCATCGTTGTACCCGCTATCAGCGAGGGACATAGATAACGAAACAAGACATCAATAATGAAGTTTTCTGTCTCTTTGGAAAAAATAATATAAACCATTTTTATTACAAAATATGTCATAATTAATGCTAATATCATACTCTTAGCTGATATGTCTCCTATCCTGCGAAGCGTTTAGACCAAGGATGACAATCCTTTCAACTTTCCTGGGTCACACTGCTAAAAGATTGTTTTGGGCTATACACACGATTCACTAATGACAGATGATAACAAAAAATAAGTAGAATATAGAGTTAAAATATTTAATCATTAATTCATGACATTGTTGTTGTAAAAGTATATGACAAGACAGCAATATGACATTGTTGTTGTAAAAGTATATGACAAGACAGCAATATGACATTGTTGTTGTAAAAGTATATGACAAGACAGCAATATGACATTGTTGTTGTAAAAGTATATGACAAGACAGCAATATGACATTGTTGTTGTAAAAGTATATGACAAGACAGCAATATGACATTGTTGTTGTAAAAGTATATGACAAGACAGCAATATGACATTGTTGTTGTAAAAGTATATGACAAGACAGCAATATGACATTGTTGTTGAAAAAGTATATGACAAGACAGCAATATGACATTGTTGTTGAAAAAGTATATGACAAGACAGCAATATGACATTGTTGTTGAAAAAGTATATGACAAGACAGCAATATGACATTGTTGTTGTAAAAGTATATGACAAGACAGCAATATGACATTGTTGTTGAAAAGATGTTTTTGAGATATGGGAGTAGTTGCTATTCTCGGTGAGTAATGAAGTTGTTCGTAACATATCTAGTTTTACACATCATGGGCTTGCTTCCAAATAGCAATGACAAGAATAAGGCACAATTGGGAATACAAGGATATTTTAGTTTCGGAACAAGATCTTATGGAATTCTAATAAACAGACGATGAAATATACCTAAATATATTCAGAGTGTAGCTAAATGCTCTCCATTTAAAAAATGCCAAGAAATATATATTTGTACTGAAAATTATAGGTTGAAACTACTTTTTGAATTCTTGTATCAAATAAAAAAGCTCCGGCAGCATAGTTTTCGTTGTTCGCAGAACCGCGTTTACTCCACGTGTCAAAATGCGTAAAATTCTTTGCCCTCGTTTGAAATTGCCGTATTTTCAATTTCAATTTTATTTATAGTTGTTTTACTTACATTTCGAAACATTGTATTTGTTCAGGAAATGCTATGGGGGTAATAAGAGGACAATAAATTATTAAATGGTACGAACGATTGCCACATATATGATCAAAATAGGGCTGTATTCGCACATAGTTAAAACTTGCTAAACCGGCTTCCAGGCAAACAGATCTCGTATTTCACTCTCCCGTCCCATTATCGACAAATCCCTTCCGAAGGGGTTTAACAAAGTTCAAGGGAGCAGGTAAAATCCGTCAGTACCTGTACTCTCTCGCACATATACCAACCAGTATTCAATCAGTTAATCCGCACCTTTAAGAAACATGTTCAACATATAAGAACGCACAGATAAACATGTGAACATCAACAAGAACGATAAATTATGGCAAGAAAAGACTGCGCGCATCGGCGACAGTTTTAAATAAATACAATTATTGGTGAATGATCTTACGGTACTCTAATTGCCAAATAAAAACTTAATCGCTATTTAATAAATACCTTGTTAAGATGTTTAATGGCATTTTTTATATTTCGTAAGTTTGTTATTGCTTGGTAGACCGTTTGCATTGTATTGGTCATTTATGTTTCACTTTTTAGACGCATTTTTAACATATAAGAACTTTTAGAGAGACATTTATTGCGTGGTTAAAGTAGGACGAAAGATAGCTGACACGCTATCCTTGATGAAGGAATGGAATAACTTTTTATCTCGAGGAGCTATACATGGGTTCTCCATATTTTAGAGTTTAGTATTCTAATGCCTTTCCTTCCTTTATTTATTTGTTTATAGATAAATAGCCCAGCTGATCTCCACTGATAACAGCCTGTTTTATTATATCAGGTAACATCTCCCTATGGACAATGGGATTTTGTTTCTGGTGTTTAATATTCCGCTTTTTTTTGGCTGTCCTAGCCACCAAACAATTTGCCTTTAGTATATTTGGGATCATTAATATGGCTTCTTTGACTGAAATTTATACATACAAAGTCATGGATTAATTCGTTTATAGTCACTTATTTAACAATAATTTAGCTCATGATGGATGTAAAACAATTTTAGCTGGTAGAATTTAAAAAACACTGCGTGAGGCTACTGATTTTTTATTCATGGAATTGGACTCTTGGTATGAAGGGGCTGCTTGGCGCGGTGTTGCCACGTTCAGGTGGGTGGGGGACTAATCACTAATTGGCTTATTGCTTAATTGTTGACATTATTGAAGTAAGGGGATCACGTGGATAGAATAGAAGTACATAGTGCACATAGTGGCTACAGTGCTTGCACATGTATGTGGCATGTATCTTATGTATGTTCTCACGCCTCTAATTTTGTGACGGAAACTATAGTTGGGGTAGTTGTCGAGGTATTATAAGTATCAGGTGACATAATTAGAAAATATAAGGCGTTATAATCACTTACTGTAACGAGCATACGCTTTGGTTCAGTTTTACTTGTCCAACCTAGTATAGTAATACCACAGTAGTAGAACGTATATATAATAATATAATATATGGGGAAACAACATCAGTAAATGGTTTAGGATTAAAAGAGTTCCGGTTCTTAATCTAAAATATTTTCCTGTTTAATATCTTAAGTATGTCTAAATAACTCAAAGCTCAAAGTAGGAAACTTTGTTTTAATCCAGCCTTAAACGAGTTTCAAGTAACTTTAATTTTGAATGAATGTAGTTTCCTTTTCACAAAGTTCCCTCGACAGCGAAGTGTTGTCTTGAGTAATATATTTATTACCAATACACTTTAAAGAGATTTTTTTGATTAATTTAACTTTTTAAAACTTTTAATACTGAAAACAAGATTCACTAAAAGTTTTTATATGTATTATGATCTTTTCTCTGCCCTTAACCTGAGTGAGACATATAAATAAACGCAAACTATTATATAAACAGCCGGACACAAATCCAAAAATAAATGCGATCCACTATCACCTGAGCACAGTTAACTTTCACAGTTCGAAACCAAAGAGGTCACAAATAATTTCGAAATATTGAGAGTTTGATTTATCTAAAAGTTCGAATTAACAAAATAAAAAAAAAATCGAATTACTAAGGGTTATATTTTGAAAATACGTACAGTACATAAATGTTAAAACAATGAAAATCATAAAGAACAACTGTTTTTATTCTATTAGGTATGTATGTATATAGCGACCGCTAATTACATAATATAAATCCCCTATACTCTATTGCATATATATTGTAAGCAAAAGTAAATAACATGATCTAAATTTATTATAGACAAATGTAAATAAACAAATATAAATCATTCTAAATGTGTTAAGCAATAAAAGACGGGAACCAAGCAAGTAACACGAGAAGGGTCAACAGCTGTCAGGCATAAACAGCTGCCAGGTACCCGCAGGGCCTAAGAGCCCTATGAGGAGGACACCCACAGGGCATAAGCATAACAACCCTTTTGGGGCCTCTCTACCTCTAGGGGACAAGGCTGGCCGGGTTATTAGGCGTCGGCCGTGGTTCATCACCACATGTGTGGAAACCCAACCGCAGGCCTAGCACCCTTGCAGCCTCCCAGCAGGCAAGGGGAGAGGGTACTTAAGGCAGGGCTCCTGGCCCTGTTAATTAGTCTCTCGTGACCTTTACTCATTGATGCTTGGTTTCCACCCGAACTCTGAAAACTTGACTAATTCTTTATGAAAAACCTCTGTACCTCTTCTCTTGAACATAGTGCATTGTCGGGGCACATGCCTATCAAAAATGGAGTCAGATAATAACGCCATCATGAAACGATTGTCCAGGTTATAAACTCGAACTAGGGCTAGGGTGACCAGGCACCCCCCTAGTGACGTCCCGACAATGTATATACCTCATTCTGATCGATGTACATAACGAACTGAGTGAAATGTGCCCGTGGCTAGAATCTAAACAACAGGAGGAAATTGAGAGTTAGCATTACGAAGAAAACTTCGAACAATAAAGAAAAAAAGAGGCACCATTTTGAATTACAGAATGCCCTGGCCGACTTTCTTTGGCCAAACAAAAATTTAGGCTTCACGTTAACATGTGTTAAACACGCAGGATTTTTGCGTAGGAATTATTAAGAAATTTGAATTATCAACAGCGGATTGTAAATCCTTGACAAACATTTAAATACAATTACTAGTTGATACACAGTTCAGCAGTTTTTTTTGTTGACTGAATAGTTTTATTGTTTTTTTTAATATTAAAGGACGTACAAAGTAAATAAATCGATTTTACAACCGTTATTGTAGTATAACAGACAGAGGGTCGAAAGTCGATCTTGCACCTTCTTCAATTGAAAAATTGATCTTGAAATTGAAACGTCAAAAAAAAAAAAAAGTATTAGCATTGTGTTTTATATTTGTCATAGAACTTCAAGGAGATAAATCTTCCGCAAAACTCTGAAACAAAACCGCTAAAGGAGTCTTTTGTAGTGGCTGAGAACGGAACTTGGCAAGAGCCCTGGCTGCTGGTTTAAGTTCCCGCTCCCTTTCAATCCTCTCTCAAAACTTTCGGATGAGCAGACACTAAGGCCGCAATATGCAGTAAATCACACGAACCGAGCAGCGGGCGATCGATGAAGTGGTAATCTTATCAGGAATTCGTTGTACCATGGGACTGGGAAACGTGGCACAGTCATATTGGCAGGACCTCGGTCCTAATTTCAAGAAGTAGGAATGGTATTTAATTGGGATATGTACTCTTCGAAGGTTTAACAACATGGGTAATCATTAACCATGATCATAAATAATTTAAGATCCCTTAATTAATTGATGGGTAGGTCATTGTTTGATTGAATAGTTCCATAATTGTTTATAACATTGTTTTATTTTAAGGAAAGTATGACTGTAGAATAGAGAAGTTCTATATTAACGAAGCGTTGTATTTTATTGAAAGAACAACTGAAATACATTAGTAACTGGTCATCGTACTGGTACTATGATTAAAAGTTATACCGTGAGTGTTATTGTAAGTTGGTAATTGTAGCAAGTAACACTTATGAGCGACAACGCTCTCAATAACTTTATCCACCTTACCTGGAAATTGTGACACAACTTAAGTATATTTACTATATTGTAGTATAAGAAGTGTTGTGGAGTCAAAATTATTGCAATCAGGGGTTCCCTCTTCGCAATATTGGGTGATTTACCTATGACTAATCGTTATGCATTAGTAACGACACAATTTTAACCCATACATGTTGTTAAAAAGTTAATCTAATAATAATTCTTTGACGATGAAGTATTTTTTTGAAGCAAATTAAGACAATGAAAATTAGACATACTTCAAGGAATAACACTGCCAACTTTATCAAAAATAAATACAGGTCATTCAATTTTGAATTATTAACTTTGATCACAATAATTAATAACTAATGCGGTACTAAAATGACATTTTGATTAGGAATGTATAATATTTGCCACTACACTCTTAAACTGAACAGCTAATTATATGAAGGTGAAGGGAGCTCATTAGTCTATATATAAAACTGAAATGAAGCTTAAACAATTTCTCCACCATAGGTAGACTCTCACTACCTTTCCGAATCCACCCTCCTCCTTTAGGCATCCCACATCCCATATCCTTCTAATACATCCTTCAAATAGGACTCCCCTTAGTGAAAGGCACCCATCAATCCAAAATAATTTTCCTTTTATTTTTCCCACATCCTATTTTTTATAAGTTTGAGAGCTATGGAAAAAAAAAAAAAAACTTAAACAATTCATAGATCGTACAAGAACTCAGCATCCACCGACGACCTTTCGGTTCTCAGTGGGCACTATTGATTAAATTTGATATCTCTTATAATACGATATAATTGTTAATTATGATACATTCTCTTCTAGCATATCTTTATAGAACAATTGGGTTCTGTAATAACCTTAACATTGTGAAGCATCAATCGGCTCTAAGCCAAGTGGAAGGTTTGAAGCAATTATTACTTTCACCTGATATTTATTTTCTCTTCATTCCCTTTCCCCATTATTCTTCCCCTTGGTCCTGTTAAAAATCTGAATATTCCATTAAAGAAAGTAATATATCTAGAGGGAGGTTCTGCTTGCAAGGGTGTCTGTACTCATTTGAGCCTGTTAAGGGAACTTACATTTCCCTCCCCAAGCTTAAGGTGTATTTTCAAAAAAATCATTTATAATGGTTCTAATAAAATAACAGATTGATCCACATTTTCTCCAGCGAGAACTTTTAATATTTCTGAATACTGACTAATGACAACTATCAATACTTCCGGAGAAGATGTCTAAAATTCGCTCAACCCGCTCCAGAAAAAGGAGCAACTACCCAAAATTCCAGTAATGATCCTGCTAGAGATTGACTACGCTAACAACCTTGGGGATTACCTTTTCAAACGATAAGCAAGCCTTAGCAATCTACTTCGATATCAAGAAAGTGTTTGATACGGTATGATATAAACAAAATTACGCTGCATATTTCCGATTAACATTAAAATCGTCCTTTTAGAGCTAAATCAGAATGCTCCACATCAAGGTCTTACACACAATAAATTACAGGACCTCAAGACATCTTATGATGGATCCTTCCTTTCTGATTTAATTATGGAATAATGGAAACTGAAAAATTTCCAATCAAGAATTGCCTGTAGACAGACTTAAAATTGTGGATTTTGTGGTTACCCGTGAAAAAAAAAAACTTGTTAACAGGAAATTATGCCTATAATATTACTGTCAGTACGCACAAATGATTGCGTTTGACGGCCACTGAATTGTAAACCTAAATAATAGTTTTCCCGGTTTATAAACGAATGTATTTAAAGCGGTTAAGTTAACATAAACACAAGGAACCAAGCAAGGAGTCAGTTTGTTCAGAATGGGAGGAGGTGGAATAAAAGATAAGATAAGTCATTGGTAAGCTGCTGCGTGGGGCTGCAAGGGGTAACTTCGCTGAAGACCATCTGTGCCGGGAGCAATCTAAATAAACAGGAGGCGCTCCTTCAAGCTGCCAGCTGAAATTATAATCCAAGTCAAGTTAACTCGATACTGCAGCCGTCTTAACCCTCCTGAAATCCTGATTACTGCAGAATCAAAATTAACTCTGACGGCAGTTCATCCGGAGATGATGGGCTCAACTTTTTTTTATATATATAAAGAATAATTTTTACTGAGCTAAATTCATCAAAAAATAGATCGATAATGACCTAAATTCAATTTTATTAAATAGAGTAGAAAAAAAAATTACTAAGGAAAAACGTTCCCTATGAACAACATCTATGTTTAGATTACCAATTTAGAGGATAGGCACCTAAAAGCAAAAAATTTCACCCGTTTCAAAATTTTATATCTTTGTTGCTTTAGTATTTTATTCTGGGGAAAAAATACAACTAAAAATGAAAGTGAAGACGAATACCCACAAATGAATCCCTAGCGCTGTTACTTAAATGTTGATTAATGATGTTGACAATTATATTTAGAATTTTTGTTAGAAAATGAATTATTTTATTTGATAGACTACACTGATGTCTGGAAATAAAAATGAAGCCCCTCACTCCAATGGTGGACGAGCCGCTCATATTTATTAAAGAACCTAATTGTTATATAAAGATATACTAGAATAGAATGTATTCTTAATAATACCTTCATAATTGTTTGCCAATAAAAGATAATGTGATGTATACAAATGTTCAGAAATGTAGTTGAATGGTTCAGGTTACAGAGAAAAATACTTTAATGTTACATTTTTATATTTTGCAATGTTCTAAGAGTAAATTTGACATGTTGATATTCGAGGTGTTCCTGAGAGGAGGAGTTAACAAAAAATACTAAATAGAGAACGTTAAGATGAAGAAGATAATAAACTAGTAATCTTGTTGTGAGTTTTTAAACAGTGGCTGCTAGGGTTACATGGTGTCTGAAAATGGGATGAATTGGTAGGACACCCTGAATGAAGTGGTCATGAACAGAATTCGATTGATATATCTGTGTATAATAAAGGAAGTTAGAAATGATAAGCATTTGAAATCAAAAGATTAAATATCACTTTCAATTATTATCAAGCAGCAGAAGTTTAAGTCTAATATTGTAAACGTGACCAAGAATTAATAATTGTTAGCATAAAGGGCCAATACTTTGTCGGTTTTATTTCTTTCGTCTGATTGCAGAGCAGCACTTAAGAGACAAGGGAAAATGTTCAGAAATAACTAGAGGGGAAAGCCTCGGTAAGTTGGGGGGAGTTGTGTAGGAATTAAAATCCTCTAATTTAAAAGGACTCCAGAAGAGCACACAATTTGTGAAAAACGTAATTAAAAGTCTCTTCTTTTAATCTTATTGAGTTTTGTTTCTTCATTTTATTATTCCATAACTTGGAATAACTTCCCTGCCAGTAGCCAATTTCAACCGAGAAATAAATTCGAAATACTTAGTGCTAATTGGGCACTCATCACTGAGAGTTTGATTGGAAGGAAACAAATCTTTTTTTATTGAGAGAGTCAGAGAGATGGAATTACCGATAATTATGAAACAACGTAACGAAAAATAAACCCTTTAAAGGTTAATTCTAAATGTTTGTTTCTAAAGCTTGCTCAGGATTTTCTTAGTACTATAACAGATAAATTTATACAACGATGAAATGTGAAGAAACTAATATACCGAGAAAAAATGGTTGTGTTGGCTATTTGTTCCCAGGAAGACACGATTGTATGTAGTTAGTTCAATGTTTACGTTATAGGTAAACTGTTGCTGGCGCAATCTAAAAAGCACATACCGCAAATAAAACTAAGAACTAATGTAAATAAAAACAAAACATATTCCGAAAATACCAAAATAACGTGAGTTAAGAAACGTTTGATATTTTGGAAAAAATGGACTATTCAAAAAAGTTTTATTCAATATTCGGTTACAGTAGGCGATTTCCCCAAAAACGATTTTTGGAAACGACAAGAGCAGCAAGTAGGTGTTATTTATTTATACCTGAGAATGAACAGTGGATTTCACTTTACGGTTTTTTTTGTCTGTGTATGCAGAAGACAGATAGGCAGAACTATTATAAAAGGGACCATTTCCAAGTTTTCAGGCAGTTCTCTGGTTAGGCGGTTTTCTCACAGCAGACAGTGGAATAGACTGAATAGCTCTTATGGAATGAACCTAGTCTATTAACAAAATAAAAATCAAGATCCCACAGGATGGCAAAACTCACGAAGTTCTGCTAATGGTTTGCTAGTTGAATTGTAGCGCGTAACTGACTTCACCTATTTCACCCGAAAAGGGAATGTGGAATTGGAGATTTCCAACAGACTCAGTGATGCTAACGCAGTATATTACCTGAGATGTAATGAAATAGTTATAAAGAAATGGGTGTGTATGTGGTTTCACTTATTGTTCTCTATATGGAGCTGGAAAATAGAACTTGACAGAGAGCTCACAGATCGTCGTATCTCGACAATCGTGAAGAGATACCCTAATAGGGTATGGAAGGACTGTGATCCGGTGGAGGTTAGCTCAACATAAGAGAATAGATCTAGCTAGCTCCTTAAATACGTGTAACGCTGACAGAGACAAACAGGTACACGACCATTGATAATGAAGAATGAAATGGCAAGACAAAGTACTACTCATTCCTCTCAGAAGTCCAATACAATGCTAAATCTTGCTAAAGAAATTATTGTAGCATTTGAATATTCCAGTCGAAATGATTCGACAACGATTCCCTTATCCTGCATTTTTGTGACCTACATCCCGCTTCTACTTCAGCCGACACCCGGGACAAAAGAGAAGACGCTGTGCACAGGTAACGGCCAGTAGGGTAGATTAAAAAGAGACTGAAGGGCCAACGGATGTGGGTCGACTATCGACCGGCCAGACACAACAGGTTGCATTGACTTGGCACATATCGATTCGACCAGACCGTCTACCGTCGACTAATAGACAGCCCCTGCTGTGAAGTCCGTTCCCTCTACTGCTTGTTATGTCTTGTGTCAGTGCCGCTTATAATCAGGAGTTCATCAGGAAAATTCCTTCAGCATCTGAGATCAGCGTTTAGTGAAACCAAAAATCTAATAATAATCATACCAAGTCCGATTCGTATTAGAAATAGAATTATTAACAATATCTCTTAAAAGATTGTTTAAGCACAACTGCTAAGCATTGAATTCAATCCATCTATTCTTTATATAGGAGCTTAATTTGACCTGGTATCCCTAAAAAACATTAAGTTGTTAAATGCTGAATTTTTTGAATAACTAATTAAAATTAGTAAATGTTAATTAGCGTGTACCTAGTTGTTATTGTTATTGGCACACTATTCCTTAAAACCACATAATAATGGCTTTTGTCATGAATACGGCTTCAAAATTGGACCAGAAGTGGTTGGGAGACAAAGGGAGACTGTTAACAATGAACTACTCCAAAATTATTATTAGAAAAAAAAAATCATATTGAACGACGAGAAATTTTCAAACAAGTGTTCATAATGGAGGAAAAATATATTTAAAGTTTGGTTGCTTGGAGTTAGAACAAATAAATTGGTGGACAATAGTCTAGACATATGATTATTATCAATTGACAAGCTCAGCGTGGAAAGTATTGATATTGGCTACCTTGCGGACGATTATATATCGCAGAGATTGGATGCAAAAGATATCGGAATGCTTGGCACTTCCCTCGACTTCAATTTCTTTTGATAAGGTAGGTTGGAGTATAGTTGTGTGAATCAGTCTCTTGTTTTCTATTGTTATTTTGAAGTTTCCTGTCAATCTGACGAAGGAATACCCTAAGTGAGTCTCTTGTCTGGTATAAGTCATAAAAAGATGTTCTGGGATTCGACAGGAAAGGTTCAACAGCAACAACATAGCACAGGACGAGTGGCGGAGGGTAAAAGTTAAGTGACTTGTCAGCATTCAATTTCAACCTCCATTTGGAGAGCCATGGTTCTATAAGAGCCAGATGTTCCTACAAAGCTTGGGAAGCAAGGATGGGGTCAGGAATGGAAGAGTGAATGATTGTGTCGTCAGCAAATTCAAGGGATGTGGAACGATGAGTAAGCATATCGAGCAAGTACTGTACAGGATAGGACTGAGAGGGGGGAGGCAGGTGTTGTAGAAATGAGGTGGATGTGGAAGAGGCCTAGAATAATACATATCTTTCGGTTAGATTTGTCAAGATGATAGGGTAGCACGAGTAAGGAAGATTGTCTTTAAGTTTACAAACCAAGCCCTGGTGCCTAACTCTGTCAAAGGCCTAAGAGGCGCCAAATAATATATCAGAGCAACTCCTATACTTCTTCTCTAAAAGTCATTAGAGTTCCAAAATAGATTAGATAGAGGTTTGTAGGGCGCAACAATCGTGGTTAGGAGAATAATTAGGGACTGAATTAGAGTTCAATTTGGGTCGGTGTTGGGTTGGTTCGTAACAGAAGCGTAGGACCTAGGGGCTGGGGGGTGGTTGATTCTAGGCTGGTGTGCTAGTGATGTACTGCTCATTGTGGTTGGCCTTGAAGAAGTCACTGGGTTTTTTTAAGGTCTAGAGATCGGTGTTGTAGGCAGCTGGTGGGTGACTGAGGAAGGCGTGGTCTGGCTGTCCTGGGTTTGATGAGAAGGTTGGTGGTGGCTATAGATGTTCGTCTAGAGCCCTGCACAGTCTACAGCCCCTAGTTTGCTGAGTGCTAGAGAGAGCAGTGAACCCAGCCTGCCTGGAGTTACCCGCCTATGGAGCAGTCTTGAGGTTGGTGAGGTCCTGCATACTTCACGCAAATAGGGTTAAGCAGGCTTTAGTTTTTTGTGTGGTAGAACCTTAGTGACTATATTGTGGTATTTTCTTTCTTATATCAGGCTCTTCCACCTTTACTTCGGTAAAAAGATGGTAGTGAAGGGTATAATGCCACTGTTGTTATAATTGTCCGCAATAAAGGAAGTGGAGTTTTGTAGACTCGGTGTATAATGTTGCATGTGTCATGGACCTTAGAGCCGATCTTTGCAACCTCCTCCACGAGTGTAAGTTTCTGATCACCACCCAGAATGGGTTCTGTTCCTTAACCTAAAAAGTAAAGAGCTATATTCCGTTCCTTTCTGCAAATTTAATAAATGTATAGATCTATACTTATATCTGTTTCTGCTTGAGGGTGGCTCCTCATCTTCTTTTCCATATTTCTAAGTCTTACTTTGGGTGACCATGGTTGGACACATATCGAACAGGTTTCGACCGGGGCAGACCTTCTTTCGATGTCCGTCAGGGACACATATACCCCCACCATTGACCCTCTCCATAGAGAAGAGTCAGGATGCGATGGAGGACGGTAGTCGGGTAGTTAAATGACAATTTTGTCGCATCAATGGCATTTCTCATACTTGCCTCTCTACTTGTTATACTCTCGGCTAGTTAATGTACAAGGAGAGTCACCTGATGCCCCATGGTTGGCGGCTCGCTGCTGTCCTGCTTATTTTTTGCAAAAGTTAGAAAAATCAGGTAGTTGGTATATTGGGGTCAGACCGGTTTGTGGCCATGAATGTGACTCGTATGGTGGAGCCTTGAGGGACGTTGAAATTTTGAGTAGGGTGTTTAGGATGAGGTCCTCAAATTTGTGTAGGATAATTATTTTTAACATGGTACCCATTCTGGAGGAAGATTGGGACTAATCATTTGTTTTTCTTTTGTAAATTTTTGTTTTATTACTACGGACCAGCCTTCGATTATTACGGCGTGAGTTTAGAGCCACCAAATCAAGTATTCTTGGCACTTAGTAGGTGGCAGCACCTCCTGGACCACTTTCTAGACTCGGCCCTTATCTGACATCATGTCACAAGTGACAAAGGGCCAGTTGCCGGAATACAGGTAATCAAGCAGGATGTACTGCAGAAGCTTACAGATAGCTTCTATGATAAAGAAATGTCTTAACATCTCCACCATTGAACCTCCCCACGCAGGAAAGAGTGAGGAAACGATGGAGTATGATGAATCTACTCCGAACTTGATATCTGTTTCTGTAAGACTGGTATCCAGGAACTATAGTTCACCTGATCCCTATGGAACCATTTTATTATAAAAATAAAAATCTAACTGAAGCATGTCATATGTTATTTTATTTACATTTAATACAGCGAGGTGGCTGATTATTGTTATGTATAGAGTCATTCAAATTGTTTTATCAAAACGTCGTACCAGACGGACAACATAAATATTTGGTCCATTCTTTTTACCTTTTTATGTACCCGACTAATAGCACTAACCCCTTTTGAACATCATTATGGGTAAAGTTGTAGATATAAACTTTATGTTGTTATTTTTTGTAGGCTCATCCAGAATGAAACATGTACACATGTTAAAAATAAAATGATGTATATTTCAGTAATAATTTGGAATAATTTTATTTTTTCTAAAAAATTCCCATAGCCTCTATAAATTACGACAGCATTGTAAATTCTAAACTTGGTTTTCTTGATTGTTTTAATGTTAAGCATCATACGGGCCTAAACGACCACCATACTTTTGTAGTTATAGTGCCTTGCTTAAGTATCATAAGAGCTATAGTTTCATGCTTGATACATAAGATATTAGGAATACGAGTCTTTAGGCATAAAATATTTAAACAATTATCAAATTTTAAAAGTTGGCAATATTATTACCCCCGGAACATCAAGTAAGCCTTTATCCAAATCTAGGGCTCAACATACGATGCCTGACCACCGAGTTAAGGTCTGGTAGACTGGCTACTTGAGTAGAGTTTCTGAAAATTCGTTGTGTTTTTTTACTTAAAAATTCTTTCCATATACTATTTGTAATATTTTCAGGACATTAAATGTTTAAACCATCTTTCAAAAAAACAGGACAAAAGACAAGATCATGTAGCCACCCATTGCTGATGAAAGATACGCATATTCCAACATAGTCAAAACCCACCTGCCCTTGTGACCTCATGATAGTTAAAGCAAAAGTATTGCGCAAATAGTATCCTGCTTCGCACTTGTATCACCAGTTTCCAATTTTATTCGTAAGAAAAAAAAAACAATTATTCCGAGTATGATTGAGTATCAAATTGTTACCATCAATCAAATGCTTATGTAATTATTTTAGATTGATACCCAACACACATGAATAGAATTAAAAATGATCTTAGTATAATGTTTTCATTGAATAAACCAGGTCAATCAGGTATTGCACAAATCCTGCATACAACAGCATTTATTCAAGGAATAGTCAAATATATTTTAAATTGAATTTTACAGTTTACCATAAAATGAAAAAAAAAAAAACTCTAATGAAGGCTGGTCTATTTCCATTATTCCAAACTTTTTTCTGCTTTATTCAGGCTACCATTGTCCTCACAAGCAAGTTTCGAACTCAACAAAAACCTTGAACACGTCCAGGGTCCTAAAGCAGATTTCAGACTTGTGGGGTAAATGAAGGGGGAAAATTAGCAATCTTCTTATTCATTGTTCAGCTTTTCATCCACCCCCGACTCCTTTCCAATTCCACGAACAGTTGAATGTTCAATGTTATAACTTCATCATTATTGATGAAAATATAATGGGGCGATTTTATACTCTCGGCTGTTTTAGTCATCCAATCCCTTTTATCATTACCCATTAAATTCAGATTCATGGAATTCCATTTTCCTGCAAAGCCACTATACTAATTATACATCACCAATGCACCCTAATTCTGTACACGTACTTCTAACGTTTTCATTCCGCTGATGCCGAATTAGTTGTCCATCTTTGCATAGAGAACGTGAAATAATGTTTACTATTTTGCGGTAAACCATTGACTGTTGTTTTCCTATATCAAGAATTAAACAAAATTATAATTAACAGCCAAAGAAACATGCAAGATCGGGACTTAAAAATTGGACCTCGTCAATTTCTAATTGTGGGCTCTACCAACCTAACTACCCTGTATTGGGTCACGACCGTCACAATATGAATTTTCTTTCTCCAAACTAGCGCTAACTGTACAATATATCCAATAGGCACAGAGGCAGATAGTGGGGACACAATGTAACACCTAAATTCTTAGACCCTACTCACTTGAGCTTTTGATTCTCCTACTTCTTATATTAAGGAGCAATCTTGTCCCTAACCTAATCCCATTGACTCCGACATTATCTTTAAGTTATCCCTAAAGCTTAATCTACCCACTAGGAACAATAAGGGACTGGTTGTTCTTATGTAAGGGGTTAATTACCTTTCTTAAGTATAAAATTGGTTTGCCTGAGCCTTTATAGAAGCAGCGAAACAAGGATACGTACAACACCAACATAATACTTAAGATTTAAGTTTGATATTAACTGAAATTTGACATGAACATCATGTTTTATGTTTATGCTGAATATTGAACTACTTCAACAATATATCTTGCACTTACGCTGAAGCAAGAAGGCTCATTGTTACACACTTCGAAGAAACCGTTTACTTTTTTACTAAACTTTTTAAGATTAAGTGATTCCCACATTAATACGTCCTTACTTTGTCCACATTACGTTGCGAGGATAATCCAAACACCATTTTTTTTTTTAACATTTACTATAGTTTTGTGTCATAACTTTACTGACGGCACCCACTAGCAAGGGACATTGCCAACCATTAGCCAGAGAAGAACCCTTGGTCTGTGATGGATGCTGGAAGTGTCTTATATGTTCTTTGTCATGCCAACAACTCGAGTGGCGATTTGCCACGGCGACTCATGGCCCCCTCTCATGTATCTGTCTTTCTTAAGGTGACTCTCCACTTTCAACCCTGACCCACTTCAGGAAAAGAATTTTAACTGTAGTTTGAATTAATGCAATTGGATTTTAGTGCATGTTGGGTGCTATGTTATCGTTAATACATAGTTGTATACACTACAACCAAAAAAAGTGGCACACATAGATAAATTGAAATAGTTGCTTCCTGAAAGAATAATTTTGGCTTTTAATTTTTTTTTTTTTTTATCAGTTTAATGTTAATATATATAAAAGAAAAACCGAAAATTATACATAATTTTCTGTTTTGATTTTTTGTGTAACGGATCTCTGTTTTTTTGTGTTTTTTTTATTAAGAAAATGGTTTGACGGTCGAGCAAGTATCCCTTGTTGTTTTTTTAAAGGAAGACAGTCTAATCCAAAGATTCGTAGCAAGCGGATTGGGTTTATCTGAAACTAATCTTAGGAGAGCACACGTTACCATGAGACTGGTTTGTGCAATCGCAGACCCGGATCAAGCTCGGTTGCGAGTGACAGAGCCAAGATATGTCTGATTTATTGTACTACACGAGCTTTTAAATCGGTTTTCAACTGCTACTGAGACTCCTCAACTTCTTCATACAACTTGGAAAAGCCATATGTGCGGACACCATTTTTTTGGCGCCTAGGATTTTAGAGCTGATTTTAGCAAGATTTGGGGCGCTGGATCAGTTTTTCTGTGTCTGTGTTACGTTTATAGATCAGAGTTTTTTATTACGTGCAGTTCTAACCCAATTTCGTGACTAGTTGCTGGGCCTTATTAAGCAGTTTGTAAAGCCACCTGATATGAATGGATCATGATTTGCATACGGATAAAATTAAAGCAGGAATATTTGACTTCCCACAAAGAAGGCAACTCATTAAGGATCCAGCCTTCGTAAGTTCGATGAATAAGGCTGAGCGAAAAGCCTGGACTATCTTTCTCGGAGTCATTATTATCAGGGCGATCGCAAAGCTGAAAACTATGTTGAACTGGTAAACAAGATGCTTTTCCTTCTACCTTTGAATATAATAATATTTTTAAAAAAAATCCGTCTTTAGTTTTTTTTTATTTGATCCATAGATTTAACTTAAAATGAGTGTAACGTATATTTCACTAAAATGTTCTATCACAAAAATGTGATCTCTTAGGCTTCGACTAATGCCATATTTGAATTCAGGGCATCAAATTACGATGAAATCGGCTCCTAATACTCGGGCACCTAAACAGCTGTTGACCTGTGTTATTGATCTATCTGACACCATTTATGATAAGTGACTCTGCCCCGACAGTGCGCTGTGTTCAGAAATAGAGGTACAGGTTAGGTTTGAGGAAATTTACGTTGTCTTGGAATGATACGAACCCACACGAGGAATCTAAGGATAGGCGAAACCCTTATCCAATGGCGAATGTGAGCCGGACCGAAACAGACTGAACCGCTGGGTAAGTGTCACTAGGAAGGTCGGAAAGGTATGGTGGCTGACAGCGCTGGACTAAATCTAGGAGGTGGTGAGGAGAGGAGAGGTGTGTACTTGTCCAGGGATGAACCGGAGATTTTTTCGTAAACCACTTTTTTTTCATGTTTTACAAATTAAATATATGCAAACAAATCTATATGAGATGGTCCCATGTTGTTGAAATGCTTTGCATTCCAAGTGGTTTTTGTAAAACTAACAATTCTCTGATTACGGTTAAAAATTCTACACAATGGAAAGGGAGCAGGTGATGGGCCCATCTTGGGATTAAATAGAGGCTAAAACTATCTTATTAAACGTCATTACAGCGGTAAATGAAGACCGCAGTGGATGAGAGGGTCGTTTATTTTGAACAATCAGAAATGTTTTTATTTCGTTCAATCCAGGCTTTGGTTTCCCACCGTCAGACTGACCTGGCGATCTTAGTGGCGGCCTAGGAACTAGTTGCCACTCACTCATTATTTACACTTGGTTTATATTATTTTATTACAATATTTACATTGATATATCAGACGGAGTGTAGTTTGGTAACGTGGCCCATAAAATATCAAATTATATACTGCGAATGATACAATACAAAAACCCAATTCTAATGAGATGGCAAAGAAGGAGAAGCCTGAATGTAAAACTCTGAGCAATCTATTCTCACGACTCTTTAGAGAGAAACATAACAGATAATTACAGACACTGCTTGGACCTTATGGAATCTGGTGACTGTGTAAAGAAAGAAACCAAATTTTAGGACATACATTTACAGTCCCACCACAGACATATAACGGACAACTCACAACTAATTATACGATACGTTTTCTCCTTTTAACTGAAATTACAATAATGTTTAAAAAACGTAACTACTTCACATATAAACTCATTTCTCCTTAAGAGGTAGAAACATTAAAATGGCCACCAAATGTGTTTTTCAAGCCTTCTTCCAACCAACCTATCCAGAAGAAAGTCACCCCAAAAAATGTTAAAAAACTCTGATTGTTTTTTATTATTGTTTTTCTTACATATTCAAAACTCCATTGCCCATAGCCATCAAACAAAGCCTACCTATGTAATGTATTTAAGAGTGTAATTTCCCTAATTAAATGTCATTCAACGTTGCAGCCTGACATGTATGAATAATATAAGAGACGATAAGAGTCTATTAATAGTGGGCAGATAGACAGTATTTTATAAAGCCCTCTGGTTCGGCCCAATCGATAGGATGTTGATACAAACGGTTCGCGGCACTGTTCCTACAGGTGTGTTTGCGGTTTTTCATTCCCACGAAAAACCAATCTCCATAGTTTATGGATTTAATATATAGGTATTTTTTGTCGCGCAGCAATTTTCTCTCGTGTTCCAGCTTCAATTCAACTTTAGTGGATCTACCGTTCAATAAATTGTTTGAAATATGAAAGCCGAACGTGCTGTAACGAAGGTTACTACTACTCCCCCCCCAAAAAAAGTGAGTGTATATAGTAGCAAAATCAGTCTATATTTTACATAGCCAACTTCGTATTTTACCTCAGACCAAGTCCAACGTATATGTATTGACTGCAACTGGCAACAAGTTTTAAAAACCTTTACATTTTTGATATCTGCAACCTATTGTACACGTACAGAGGAAAATGTCATCAATACGTCACTCTAAGTAGTATCCAACACTAGCTCTAAAGATTTTAATCAAGTTTGTTCAGCTAGTCTCCACCGTGATCCGCTTTACCTTCAGCTCCTTTTCAATTATCGCTAGAAACGTCTTTGTGTCTGCACAGTCCTTTATTCTAGCTAACTAGTACTAAACTAGTCGGTTCCTAAATATATACAAACTAAATTAAGGACGTAAAAAGTAAAATAACAAGGAGAATTGTTAAGTAATTGAAAAAATAACTTCTAAATATTACTGCCCAAAAACACTTAATTTTATTTGTTAAAACAAACTTCTTCCCAAAAACAGCTTTATTCAAATTAGAAACATATAGCAGATTACATACATGATTTATTTATTCCACCCTCGGTAGACTCTCACTACCTTCCTGATTCCACCCGCCTCCTTTAGGCATTCCACACCCTATATACTTCTCATACATCCTTCAAATGGGGGACTCCCCTTGGTGAAAGGCACTCATTAGCCCAAAATAATTTTCCTTTATTTTTCCCACATCCTATTTTTATAAGATTTATTTATTCTGTGGAGAATCTTGATTTTTTTTTTTTTTCCAATGCCGTATTTAAGAGAAAAAAAAATAGAAAAATAAATCTTAAATCGCTTCTGAAAAAGCTTGAAGTGAAGCAGGTTATTTTTTTCATGCTTACTTTTTTTGTTTGATTAAATACTTCCCTCTATAACATTTTAACCAAAATATATACACCGTAGGCCAGGGTGTTGAATATACTAGAAAAAAGTATAGTTCGATTGAATTACTAATACATAAAACATAACGCTGTTTGAAAATAGAGTATCTCCCTTAGAGCTCGACCAATAAATCATACTGAAATAGTCTTCAATAGTTAATGATTTTTGGCTTTGTTGTGTTCAATTTTCTGATACTGACATAAAAAAATAATTGTAAAAGCCAACTCCTTATCAGTCTATATTTCAAAGTGCCTTAAAGACAAGCTGTTCATAAACTCAAATCTTCAATTCCATAAAAAATCAATCAGTAGGTGATCATGAAATCATTATCCTAGTTGGTCTTATATATTATTTATAGTAACAAAATAATTTATTTCGAAATTTTAATATTACATGAATTTTCTTTTAGTTGTTTATATAGTTGCTAATATAATCTTACTAACCAAAAAGGCGGAGCCGTTATAAGACTCGAGTAACCATAAATGTTTATTAATTTAATGATGTATACTTCCTCGTCGGTAATAATATCAATTTTAATGGCAAATTTAAAAAAAAACTACGGGATAGCTACTGACAGGTTACTTTAACAAGCACTGTCTGCGCATGCGCGGGTATTTTACATTAAAAGTCAGGAACTCGGCATTTTCCACAATTAGTGAGGCAAATGTCCGATCAGCGTTCGCTGAAAAATATCCTTGATAATTAGATAACATTTCCGATAATAATATTTTGATTATTGTCAATATGTTAATACTCCCATAGCCAACGACAATCGATTCCAGTTCTACCTTTTTTGTGATGGTGCTACTCATACCACGTCACCAAAAGACTAACATATTATTAATCATGACATCAAGATAAAGGATTAGATTATTTTCATAAGGTTGCTTTTATTTTTGGCACTTCTGCGGCGTCAAGTAAAACTTAACAAACTACCCATTGCTTATCTTCTAATGATTTGATACCCTAGTAAAACTGAAAGAAAAAAAAATATGTACATATAGATCACCTACTTCATATTGATATCACTTAGCCGTATTTCGTTGATATACCAAGCTATTTTTGCCGCTTTATCCTTATATAAAAAGAGCTCCATGTAAAGATTTATGCATCCAGTTTGAACAATGGAATCCCGAAAATCCTAACAAATCGTATCCGACTAAAAAAAAAACGATTTGGAAAAAATCGTAATTCTGACTGTGTATATATTAAACCTCCCGCCTATACGTCATGACTATACAATGTGAGTCCTATAACCTTCATTGGATTTGGATAACCTGAAACTTGGACCACACTACACTTCATACTAGCCGACGGTTGCCTATTTGTATGGTAGTGAAGCGATTTAAGCAGAAGTGATCAAAGTCAAAAATATAAGGGCGTAATGCCTCTCGTATTTCTTTGTAAAACAACTTCATAAATTGTCAATAGTGATCACTAATCGCGTCTGCTCCAGTTTTAATGCCGGAGTAAAAGTAAAATAGACGAAGAAGTAGCGTGCTTACCCCGTATAGGAGCCCTTCGTGCCTACCACTGTCAAATGCTTTCTCAAGAAACCTACCGTGGCAAATGCCGTAGTTTAAAAATGGAAAGTTCTGTAGAATGCACGGAGAGAGAAATCACCTAGAATACTATAAGGTTTTGATTAAAACTATATGTTTGTTCTTAGAGTTTTAGTCGTCCTTCAAAAGGTCGTCAGGAGAAGAGGTATAGGGTAGGTAGTCTACCTACCTAGTTTGTGTGGTCTTGGAATGACCACGAGTTCACACTCGGTATCTGAGGGTAGGCGAAATCCGACTGGATCCCATAGGCGAGTGTGAACCTGAGAGAGGCAGACTGAATCGCCGTGGGGAACACTGCTTGGTGTTTGCAGGGCCACGACAACCGTTGTCCGCTAGAGAAAGATCTCTCCCAAGGAAGTGCTAGTTTTAGCAAGACTAAGGCAGATATTCTTACTAGGAAGGTATGGGGTCTGACAACGCCGGACTAAAACGTTGCGAGGTGAGGAGAGAAAGAGATGCAGAGGTTTTTTATAAACAAGCAGCCAAGTTTCAGAGTTTCTAGCAGAGCAGCCATGAGCCAGTTAGTTCCCGGGAGAATGATATATAGGCCCCAAACCTCCGGTCTTAAATACCCGGCTGGTCTTGTCAGTAGCCAATAAGGACCGATTTTGTAGTGCCCAATGAGGTTTGAGTGTGCGGTTCCTTTGTTGTATGACAGAGCCGGGAAGGTCTCCAGGCGGTTGGGTCTATACCTGCCCTGACAGCTGGTGTCCCAGCTCATATAACTAATTGGCTCCTAAGCATGTTTTATTGTTTACCATATTTACAATGATTTATATTTTGGTAATGTTATTTACATTTGTTTACAATATATATACAATAGAGTATAGGGTGATTTATCTTATGTAGTTGGTGGTCGCTACAATCATATTCACAACATTAACCAAAACAATATTTGTTTAGAGGCATGACATTATGTACAATAGTCTCATTTGATGCTCCGATGATACTAAGATTATATAGATCATGATGCATGAAAAGTAATGATATAGTACTGTTAATCAGTTACTTATTATATAATTATATACTCAGTTATAAACAGTTATTAATAACTCAGTATATAAAAAATAAATATTTTCCCATCATATGAAAAACATAGGATTTTAACTTCTTCATTCTATACAATTTAGCGGACTAAAATTAAAACTGTCATTAAGATCGCCGTGGAAAAATCACTCCTGATTTTTTATATTATTTATCCATTCAATCATATTTAAGAAATCGTTATAAAAACATTTTCTATGAAACCTTCCATTATAAGAGACTGGGAGTACACACCTTGTGAACTCAAGCTAGTAAGGACAGGCTATATTATGTTTAGCGGCTCACATCCTTGTTGGTGCTAAAGTACAGCAATAATCCTCTACCATTCTTAGGTTCCCTGTTACATTAGTCAAATTAGACTTTTTTTTTTTCGTTGTGACCGTTTAATGAAAAACTTACTACCGTTATTTTCCTGTTTTATAACCCCAAGTTATCCCAAAGCTGGGATAAAGACAAGAAAAAAGCCGATGTGGACGTCTCACTTAAGAAAAAAATTTTTAATAATAGGGAAACAAATTACTTCTCCGTGGTGTTAAAACGGGGCCCACCCAAGAATTAATTACAGAGCCGCAAAGACCCCTTTTTTTTTTTGTCCAAGTCCGACACCCTTTGGGTTGAAACAATCGGACGAGACCTTATCCTGTCTGTTGCATAAAAAAAAAGAACTATACTCCATATTTTGGGTATATTGTGTTGAATAGATCTTATTAAGATTGTATTATTAAATTAAATTATCCAGGTCCACATAAATCCTTCCATAGTTTAACCATTGGTCAATAAAAAGTACAATCTTATTTCATCTGTACTACCTGTTTGGACCTACTTGGAACGCTTAAAGTTCCATTGACATAAAATCATTTTGTTAGTAAAAAAGGAATAATATATTTAATACTTTCGAAAAATGAGCGTCAATTATATATTTTTGTATAACAATAACCTTCAATGGTGTTTTTATTGTACCATTGTATATTTAGTATCTGTTCTCCATCTTCGAAAAAGGTTAATATTGCACTGTTAACACCCAAATACAATGAGCCAATATATATTTTTTTAATTAAAAAACAAACACTTCCAAAAGACTTACAAACAAAAATTAAATATGAAAATAATATTATCGTACAGTTCTTTCAGTGAAGACAAGCTTTCAGTGAAAAGTTAAATAAATATATAGTAAGCTAAAACAATTTTCTGTAAATGTAAAAGTTTTGAAAGGAAAAAATAAGGAGTTAGCTATGCCGTCTAGAGTTTGACTTTAGCAACAGAAAACATATAAAAAGAAAACCAGGTCGCAACTCAAATAATTAGGAGATGTCATTAAGCTCGTCCACGTTTTCCCTACTTTCCTTCCCACTTGGATAACTTTTCCTCTCTTAATAAGGAAAATATCCCTTCACTTGCATAGGGAAAGACGAGAAGCACGGTAGGGCTTCAATTAGTATTTGATCAGAGAGCATAGTTTCGGTGTAGTTTAAACATGTCCTTGAATTATGAGCGTAAAATAAATCATTAAATGTTACTATGATTTTTTTAAGGAGCCGCAAATATACTGTCCATGTTAATCATTGCTAGTTACGGTCTGTAATTATACTTTGTTTGATGATTTTTTAAACAAAGAAAAAGTTAGTGACAGAGCCAGGACACGAGAACCTAAGCACTTGGCTGGAAAACAACTTTTCTGTTTATGGATTTTCGGGAAGGGATAATATCTATTACCTATTAGAGAAAAAAAATCTTCTAATATCTAGAGTCAAACGAATTAACTTTATAAGGACAACCCATCCAGAATGGGAAGATTTAAAAAGTAACTGAGGTGTAAGAGGGGACTAAGCCCTCGAATCGATGTTATTATCATAGATGACGTTATAAAGTAGTGCTACAGGTCGAGAATATACTCTTATGAGAACTCTCACATACGAAGACAATGTGATGTCTCCTAAGTGGCACAATTGAAAAAGATACTGGCAAGAGAGGTATGAACTTATTTTTTTATAAAAATGAGATAAATAGCCCTATTAGACTCTTCCGGTTTTCAATGATTAGAAATTAGGGAAAAGTGAAAAAGGAAGTAAACAAAGTATATCAGCAACAGGAAAACGTTTCTATACCACCAACAACAAGTTTCTGCGACAAAAGATCTTACCAGCAAATGAAAATGTCATTTTGTACACAATCCTATACTGAGTTGAGTCTAGGGAACTACCAAGAAAGTAAACTTTTGCGATTTCTAAGCAGACCTGTAGACGAAACTCAAGGGAGAAAGATGATATGCAACCTCAATGTCACTGGATATATTAAACCACTGCTAGACGCTATAAAAGGCTACCAGCTAATATAGTTTACTCAATCAGAGGATGGGCCAAGGAAGGTACCCTAACTATGGTATGGAGGTAAGAGTTGAAGCGCAGTGACCTAGAGGTCGCAAAATAGCTATATTGAAGGATAACATAGACCATGGCCATCTTACAGGCCTCAGAGGGCGCACCTCACTGTAACAGACCAATTACATTTAAGGATTAAAATAATGCGCTATTGTTGAATGAGTACTATATGGTGGATGGAGGTAATGTGGTTCAGTTATGTCTGCCTTCAAACTTGATTAAAATAAATGGCTGATAGGAATATAATGAATTAATGTGTGGACTATCTTCTTTCACCTCATATAAACTATATGGCTGTCCCTATCATTCTAATAAATTCTTTCTGAGCTTTTCAAAACTTTCTAGTACCGATTCATTCCTAGCTCCGCGTCCTTTTTTTTTTTTTGAGTGCATTTTCCCTTAGCAATATTCCTTTGTCAATTCCTCCAACAATCATAGGCACTGACAAATTTGTTCCCACTCATATGAGCACAGCATAGGAATCTATTTCTATATATTTCATTGGTATTTGGAATGTTTTGTTTTCGTGCTTATCTTGAAACACTAGAACTTCTTATCCTAAAATTGACAAACTTTAGAAAGTTCTCACTTTTAAATCCTGGATGGTCCTGGATTCTACTAACAGTAAGTGCAGTTTCTATGAAAAAAGAATCCTAAATTTGTTTTCTCACGAGATAAATTTCCACGATATTCTAATTATTTTCCAACTTTATGTTATTAGTTAATTAAAGTTATAGGTTGAAAATATATGCATATATCGTTGCCCTAGAATGAAAACCACGTACCTCTAAATTCAGATATCCTGGTCACACATCCTTTTTTTGCCATAAGAAAAGCTCACCAGTAATATATATATAGAAAAACATTAAAACAACGCGAGTGCTTCGAGCAGCAATTATTTGAAGTGGTGATCCATGTTTGCGAGGTGATCAAATCTCCATGAGCAATAGTAGGAGGGATGGGGCAGCCAGTGGCCCACAAACAGCGCACTCGATCCTGAAATAGTATGGTGCAATTGCAAGACAATAACACGTGCTGGGTTTGGTTAAGGTAGAACGTCCACTTTATATCTTCAAATGGTCATTGCAAAACAACAATCTAAACCTGTCTGATGGTGGCTTTGTTTTTTCAAAGAAAAAATTAAATGAGCCAAGCATCAGTTGCATTGCCTTTTTATTTCAATTATTTTCAGTACTTTTTGCTATAGCGACCGAAATTTGCTTACAACTATTATAAACTGAATTCTAATTTTTTAAATCTATTAAAAAAAAATTACCTAAAAAATCAAGAATAAACAATATTAAGAAATAAATAAGGTTTCTTGTACGCCTTTTCAACAAATAAAAGAAATTATAAATATTGACAAAAATAAAACCAATGAAACCCGGTTTGAGCGGTGTACTATTTCTATTGTTGGCTCTCAAAACTTAATTTGTTTTGAAAACCATTTAAATTGTGTAAATTTTACCGCGTTTTATGTAGCATGCAAAAATAATAAATTTAATTCTATAATAGTTTTTGAGCTTGGACTTCTGGATAAATTTTAAGTCAGCGAAATGAGTCCAACTTTTTTCTTCTTTATTTTTTTCCAGCATAATCTAGTAATCTTTTCCTCATCTAATAAACTTGTAGCAACCGCTAACTACATAAGATAAATCACCCTATACTCTATTGTATATATATATATATATATATATATATATATATATATATATATATATTGTAAATTGGTTATAATATGTTGTAAATTAATTTAAACAAATGTAAATAACATTACCAAACCATAAGTAATACCAGTGTAAATATTGTACACAATAAAAGACGCAGCTAGTCAGAGGCCCTTGAAGGGAGAGTCAGGTAGTGGCTAGGAGGCTGGGTGGGTCCCGGTCTAGACAAGCAACTGTTAACGCAACCCTGCGGTTTGGTTGGTCAGAATAAAACCCTAGATCATTAGTTACTGGGGTTATATATACCCCCTAGTTTTGGCCGATACATCATTCTAACTACGGCTCTCTGACTGGTACTTGCAGCTGCACTGAGGTTTCAAGATTTGGCCTTCTCATTTATGAAAACCTCTGGATCTCTCTTCCTAACCTCGCTATGTTTTAGTCCGGCCTCGTTAGACTCCACACTCTCCTAGTGGGATGGATTCTCTGCCTTTTTCTCGCTAAAACTAGCACTTCCTAGGAAGAGACCTCTCCCTCGCGGACAACGGTTGCCGTGGCCCTACAAATTTTATCTAGTAGTGTCTCCCACGGCAATCCGGTCTACCTCTCTCCGGTTCACACTCGCCTTTGGGATCCGGACGGTTTTCGCCTACCCTCAGATACTGAGTGTGAATTCGTGGTCATTCAAAGGCCACATAAACTACCTACAATACCTACCTTATACCTCTTCTCCTGAACATAGTGCATTGTTGGGGCACATACCTATCAAATATGGAGTCAGATAGTACAGTAGTAAGACCCGACATGAAGCGATTGTCCAGGTCATAGCCTAATCAACCCTCACTTCGTTATTCAGCTGATTCCAAAGTGTTGTGGAATATATCCTACCCTTTCATATTGACTGAATCGTATTTACAACCGCTATCGTAGAACGTACAGGCAGACAAACCAAACTAATAATCTCGGCAGATGAGTATGTAAATAGTAGGAAACCTCGTACAACTTTTTGGGAGAGTTCGAGGCATCAGCAAAGTAAGGTTTTATATCTGAAGCTGTGATAGAATTCCATTAGAAGAACTCAACACCATTGAATGGAGGTCAGTACTTGACTTCGTTTGGAGGATAGGTAGATTCCAAGAGGATGGAATGAGTTGGGGTGGGCTGACAAAAAAGGGTAGTTGGCCTAGTTGTCGGACCGATAATTCTTGTAGGCACCCCCTCATTACAACTATCTATCTAGTAGATTTCTTTTAGAAAACTGGTGCTTTCCCTAGCAAAACCAATAACCTTCTGACCCTGAAATTTCTTCTCCCCCCCCCCAGACTAGGAAATCTCATTAAATCTTAAAAGGCGGCATGAAATGTGATCGAGCCCATTCCATTATTATTCTATTAACCAATTGCAATAAAGATTCTTTCAAATGTTAGCTTTTGTAGTTTAGAGTCCAAAAAGAGAGGCTCTCGTTTTATAAGATACGGGGAGATCGTCTTTCCCGTACTGTTGTACGGTAGGAATCGTCAAAATACTTCAGTGAATTAAACATTTAAAGGCACTAAATCTCAAAATGTTTTAATTTGTTCTTGGTTTAAATACTCTGTAAGAGTGAGTATATAAATAAGAACTAAACTTGAAAAAAAAACTGCACATTTTTTAATCCTTGCGAAGAGATTAACTGACTACAACACCCCTGTATTAGATGCAGCGCAGTCCAGTAGAGACCATCAAGTATGAAGTTATGATTGCATTGAATTTTTAGTTGTAGTTTAGTACTAGTTGTAGCTCTGATTGATATTTAAATATGATTACAACCTCAATCAAGAAGGCTGAGTTGTTATTTAATTGAACTTAGTTGACTAGTTTGCCGCCAGTGTTGCCTGATTATTCATCTTCAAATCATCTTTCAAAAATTCCGGTTATATGAGATTCGTCGTGAATTAACTCAGAAAATGATATTCATAATGTAATAAAAATTATAGGGAGCATCATCAATTCATAATAATTTAGAAATCTAGAATATCCAAATTGAAAACAGCCTGATTAAGAATATGTTGATCCAACGATCACTAACCTCGCTAATCTCTGTGATGATAAAAGGTAACTAACAATCGTTATTTCGACAAATAAACTGCATCGCTATAAGAACACAAAATATAATAACAAAGAAGACAAAATAGCTATAAGAAAACATAGACATAAAAAAGCTATTAAAATCCATAAACTTCTATTATTGGCTTTCAAACAATAATTTTCAGGATAGCATTGAGATTCTGTTTGTGTATTCAATTTTTTCTTAACCAGTGGTGCAAGGAAGTCGGAAGAAATGCTAGTAAACAGCAGAAACCAACTGAACCTCTATCTGGACGATAGGGGATGGACACATATTGGTATTTGGGAAGTATGTTGACAAAGGGGAGATTCCAGCAGAATTTTCTCAGCTCCACCAAGGTCAGATTTGCCAACAGAAATATTAACTCTGTCTTTCTAAATGAATGTGAAACAATTAAATATACACGGCTCAAGAAAACTCCAGATCGTGGTAAACACTTGTCTAGGTTACATTGTCAAGATATGAGAGTATCGTAGTTTAAAACTATATGCAACCAAGAACTGCGGTTACGCACCTTCCCAAGATTGCTGAGACAACTTTGAAGAATCCTCAAATGGGAGTCGCAAGAGAGAACCTGCCATTGAACCCATAAGGTCTGTAAGTGCAGAAGAGAAACCTCGTGAAGACCCTTGGATCGAGAGGTAATGTAATGAGAGGAGCTGGGAAAAAGTGATTGGGATGCTTCAAGGAACTTTTGCAAGTCCCTGTTCCTGTTGTGTCTATTCTTTCGTCCGTATCTTTCTATGCCTATCGATCCATGCAAAGTCTTCTTAATGAGGAGCGCTTACCCCGGGGGAAAAAGTAAGTACCCCTCATTTAATAGTAATGATTTTTAGTTAAAATATGTCTCTCCCACAGACATTACTATTGTAATGAGAGCACGCACTAGCGTTACTTGTCTTGACGGATTTCCCGTCAAGTTAGAAAATCTATACCTGTTCTTCTCCATATATACAAGTTTTCCCTCAAACACTCTTCCAATTTATTGGAAAAAAGCTTTAGTCCAACTCTTAAAAAAAAAAATTAACCCTAGATCACCAAACGACTATCACCCAATCTCCATTATTTCTAACCTCTCCAAACCTCTTGAAAGACTACTTCAATCCCGAATCTCCGATTTCCTTGAACAGTCCAAACTTCTAATCTAGTTTCCACCCCAGTTACTTACACAATCTGCGCTAGCTAATATCATCAAAAATTAACAGTCCTAATTCTCCTAGATTTCTCTAAAGCATTTGATGCCATAGACCGACCACCCAGTCCCTCTTTCCAATTTAAAATTATTAACCTTCTCCAAAGCTGTATTTATTGGCTCCGATAATTTCTTCCAACCGTTCAGAAGTAGTTACTATCCTTAATTTACCCTATCTGCATCCCTCACTGTCCTCGGGTGCAGTCTAGGAATTGAGCATTTCTTCTCTTCTTTTTAGTTGTTACATAAATTATCTCTAAATATAATCATCATTGTTCCTATCAACCACTGACGACTTTTCTAATCTATTTATCCTCCCCCCCCCCCTTCAATTCTTTAGCTGAGACCTAGATCGGATAGGGCAGCTGGTATGGCACTTGTTTCCTTTTGGAGTAATTTAATGATTTTCATTTAATGACATGCTGTATAGGTTTCTGTATATTGTTGTTGTTGGTCTTTTATAGGAGGATCCATCTGTGACTTTATTTACTAAATGCAAAAAAGTGAATTTGTTATTCATAGGGGACTTTGTCCCAAAATGTATTTTTTTTTTCTATTCTATTTTTTTATGTGTATTTCTACTAACAGAATTATTCCACCCTGAAATTTAAATCGATTCCTAGTAATCAGGCGACCGCAAGTCACTTCGACACTTCAGGTATAACTTAGATTGATTGATTGATATGATTTAATTTTAAAACTCTTCCACGCCACCTAGTGTAGATTGACATCTGAATAAATTTGTGAGATCAGCAGGTAGAACTTTAGATATGACAGCCCTACTGATAAATATGTATTTATTTTCAAAGAAAAAAACAGACTCAATCGCCCAGTTATTTAAAACATAAAAAAAAAAAAAAAAATACGATATAAGAAAATGTCTACAAAAAATATTTGAAATGTTTGCGCGAGCTCAATTAATTATTTATCTGAATTAAAATTCTAAATATAGAATATGATTATTTAATGTGATACGTGTAATATGCTGAGTGCGTGGCATCGGTATTTCCCCACTACCCAAGGTTCCCAAGAGGCATTTAGAATTTCAAACATTTTAATACTTTCTGCATTCTGGACTACACAATACTCCAACATTTTACTCATCTAGAAAGTGAGTAATGACAGTTGTCTGTTATATTTAGCCGGTGGAGCATCCTTCTTGATCGTCCAACAATAATCGCCCAGCATATTTGGATTCCATTTTCTCTGATACCTCTTTCCCATATCTAAAATCTCCAGATGAAAGTGTTCCCCGTGCTCATCGATCACTGTGCCAAGATTTTCTGGGAAGATATCAAGGTGGCAATGCAGAAAGTGTACTGTTGAGGACATATTACTACCTAGTTTTTATATGATGTTATAAGATTGTTGGCAATATCACGGTAATTTTTCGCCTTTCAATTTCCCTCCTAAAAACTCAGTAACAATTTCGAATGCTTGCCAACCTGCTTTCTCCAGTGGAGTCAATATTTCCTCAAACTTTTCATCACGTATTAGTAATCGTATTTGTGGACCCACCTTTAACTTTGTCTCCTTCTTCTTAAAATTCTTCATTAATTCTTGTTTTTTCACTAATTTTAGGAGACGTCTCCTTTAAATACATGAAACCAGGAGTATTGTCCATAGTCTTTATTATTATTAAATTCTTCATTAATTCTAACCTAATAGCTCAAGCTTTTTACAGGGTCTGGCACGCAGGTTTGCTTCTTCCAAGTCCCCTGTGGCTTAGAATATTCTAATTACTATCCCATAAAAGCAGAAGTTCCACAGGGCAGTGTCCTAGGGTCCCATCCTCTATAACCTATACACCGCTGATGTCCCCTTTACCCCCAATGCGTTCTTGGCCACATTTGCAGATGACACTGCAGTCTTGCCATCCCACTCAGACCCCGATAAATCATCCCATAACACCTTCAAAAACACCTTGATGAGATTGAGTATTGGTGCAACCAATGGGGAATCAAGGTCAATGAAGCAAAATGCTCCCACATAACCTTTACCCCATGCCGCAAGTCCTGTCCGCCAGTCTTTTTAAATTCAATTCCTCTCCCTGTGTCAGAGACAGTAAGGTATTTAGGCTTCCATCTCGACAAAAGACTGACATGGAACCCACACACGAGGCTAAAAAGACAAGAACTAAACAGACGCTTTGGACAACTGTACAGACTACTTCGAAGGACATCCCATCTCTCAATAGAAAATAAACTACTTATTTAATTAAATTTATACTTAAGCCAATCTGGACACACGGAATAGAGCTATGGGGGGCTGCAAAAAAGTCGAACATCAAGCGCATCCAATCCTTTCAATCAAAAGTCCTGAGAACAATAGTAAATGCCCCTTATTACGTCAGCAACAAAACCCTTCATAACGATCTTACATTCTCGAACTCATCCCTTCTAAGTTCATGAAATTTTATAGTAACCTATCCAACCACCCTAATCCCCTAGCACAGTCATTGCACTGCACAACTCATCCCTATAATCCTCCTGTCCCCGTGACCTGCTATAAATGCGTAACAATGGGAGTCCTGGCAATGGCCAGTTTCTCCAATCATGTTCTGGGCGTATGTGGCTCTCGTGCTCTTGGTCAGCCTCCGCTGGCTCGTATCCGGTGACGCGGCTTATGGAGGAGCGTGGGGAACTTCCCAAAACTCCGCTTCCTCTCTCGCATGCGACAGAGGATTTGTGAGGTCTCTGGTCTGTTTGTATATACTGTGAATGAGCGAGTAAATGAAAAAGTGTAAATATGATATGAATGAGATCATTTATCAAAATTACATATTGCATAATAATGATTGTAATTTTATTATAATAAAGCTGTTAAATAATAATAAATCCTAATCTAATATGTTACAAAGATGGATACTTGGATAGAGGTTTTACAAAATGGGTCTTGTTTCACGTTTTTCTGTACAGGAATCAGTGATTTGTTCATTGTTTTCTAATGAAATGGTTTTTTCTGTCTCTACTATCCCATTCACATAAAAAACAACAGTACTTAGTCTAACCAAGCTTATTAGTGTAGCGATGCCACAGGAAATACAAAATAATTTGTAAATAGATTCACCTGAGGATCTATAATTATATATAATTATCTGTAAATTTAAAGGGGCTAGAAGAAAAAAAAAAAAAAAGAATTAGTGCAATTACCTTCAAATAACCACAAATATTCCATTCATACACTGTATATTGAATCTTTTCCAATATAAATTTGGAATGGGTCATTCTTAGCGGTGTGAAACTGGTCTCATTGCCGATTACATGTTAGGATACACTTATATTTTTGATTTTGATGTAAACCTTAAAGGTTTATTAAGCAGAAATAACAGTCAGATCAGTGGTCTTGGATTTCCTCAAATCACAGGGATATAAAACGGCATGTGGCGTGTGCAATTTAACCATAGAATACGATAAACAACAGATATTTAGGGGCCAGGCCCTAACAACCGAAAAAACTTGTTTGGTTACCTAGTTTGCACCCAAAATAAAGTTCAATTGAGTGTCACTTCACCGGTACATTAAAAAAATTGGTAGGATGATTTTAAAAAACTCTAGGCATTTTGTAACTAACGACTAATCAAAAGAAATAAAGTTGTAATGTAATTGTATTATAGTTAATATGTAATACACAATAATTAAGACACACAATGACGTGTTTACTGTTTCCAGTTTGTTTGTACATGAACCTGCACAACAGTAGTGTTACGGCAGTGCTAACCTTTGTGTTCGCTCATTTGGTTCCATCATATTTACAATGCTCTAGGAGCTTTTAATTGACCATGGACAATTATATTTCTGTTGTTCAATAACTCTTAAAAGAAACTTTATTTAGTATAAAACACAAATGTACAATTATATATGGTTACAAGCTGAGAGCTCAAAGGAGACTAAGGGCCCTGAGGTACCACATCCTGTCTTATGCCTAAGGGCTATTTATCTGTGTAGAAAGGCTTAGGGTAGGGGTAGCAGGAAAAGACCAGACAGAAAAGGTCGTAGGAGCCAATTATTTAGAATAGAGGTCTGGGAAGGAAAGATAAGTTACTAATAGGATAAGATAAGATAATTATAATAGGGTTGATTATTACAAGTTATGAGGCACAGTCCTGAGGATGTTCCTGATAAACCATTTGTTAAGATAAGATTATATATATGTGGCATAACTGACGAAAAAACGTTTTAAAATATTTTGAAAAATAATTTTTAAAAACTGTGGGTGATGGAGAAATTCTGGATACATATTTGAAAACAGGATAAAAACTTCATTAAGTACTCTTATTGGTAGTCGTGAGACAAAACTCATTTTGGCAAGTGTTACAGTTCCCACGCCTTAAACTCTCGGCAGACCCCGTGGGGATACAGTAACAACTAACACTTAATAGGTAAGAGTAAATGGGATATATTGAAGTAAGCAGATTCAAAATTCAAACGAGGGTCAAATCACTACTACGATCGATTGAGCAGGATTAACAGGCATCTCATATTTAAAAGTTACATCTTATGGATTTACTTACACAGATGAACAAATGCCAAAGAAAAACCTTCATCGACAAAGTCTGTTACACCGAAATATAAGGATATTGCAGGCTCCGAAGAATATAAAAAATGTAAAACGTAATCCTTGACGAAATCTGTGTCAACAAACTGAAATTTCAAATGTTTTTAGGTGATATTAAATTCAAATCTACACAAGAAGTTGGGCCAGTGAGATATAGCCACTATTTGCTTCCATGTAGACCAAATAGAAGCGTTGGTGTTTGTCAAATAAGGCCAAGGGTAAGCAAACAGTCCGGTCTTTCGGTTTTCAATTAGTGGAATCTGACCAGGACCTGACGGCTATATGAAGAAATAGCTTTGATGTTCCAACATCGATACAGGATACAAAGCAAACAAAATTTTCATATTTTAAACCGAAGCAGGGATGGATATGCCTTCGTATTTCACCGGTCTGAATGTATCTTCTTCGACAACCATAATAAAATTAATGCTGAATTACATAAAACCTCGAAATACAATAATAACGATGAGATATAATAATGTATCATAATCCAAACAAATTTGTTCCAGTTTCCCTAACTTTTATCCGTTCTGGAGTCACAGCTCAGAAATTGTTTTAGACTTTTTATGTTCTTTGTGATTGATGACACTCAAGACAGTAACACAAAATAATTTCAAAGGTATCCCAAAATACAAGATTTTGGTCAACAATATAAATCGAATTTTTTTTTTATAAAATAATAGTATACAATATAAATTAAATTGATACAGTAGACGATTTCTCCTATTGGCAAGAGTGATCTTCATATGTAGTAGCAGAGCTTCTGGCGTCATCTCACATCATTTGCAATGACGTGTATACGCAGCAGGTCTAGCTGTCAGTTTTGACTGAATCGTTGTTGGTTTGTGAGAAGGGTACTGGACTGAAATGTCTGAGAGATGTGGTTAGGTTATCAATGTACGTTTGATGTGAAATTTAGGTTATCTGCCTTTAATTGCTTTGTTAATGTATGTTAGTTGAAAGTCATTGTCTTATCTGTTGTTTGATACGTAATACATAGTCTTTAGTATAGTTGATTGAATATCGTTCATACTTAGCTTGTTTGGTTTTCAATGGTGTGTTAATTAGGCTACTAAATTAGCTATGAGAATATGAAAAAATTAATAACAATGTTTCTTAGAATTTCAAATAAATTAATAAAAGTTTTAATCTGGTGCAGGTGGCATCCGACTTAGAAATTGACGGACTACAATGTTTGTTTTAATTTAATTATTCATTACGTATGTTTTTGAGTTATTTAAGAAAATGGAAAAGGTTAGTTTTTTCAAACGTGACTACATTCACGACCTTTAATATCATACATTTTACTTTGGATCATTTTATTTAATTTCGATCATCTGCCTGACGTTTTCTCACTCCTTGGCAATACATTTGATTTTAACGACGAAGATATTTTAGCCTGCCCCTGTTATATGAGTAACTCGCCGCATAAAATAAAGGCAATGATAAGGTAGATTAATTATAGTTGTGATCTCGGTAATTAAGAGGGGGCTAAATATCACCTAAAGATTTAAAAAGCGAGTTTAAAACATGAGAACTGAAATTAATGAGTGGACTGAATATTAATTGTTAAACAACTGTAATTGAAAAAATTGTAGAAAAACACTGAGATCAAAGATGATAATGAAATATAATGCTGAAAAGTAAATGATTGAGGCGGGGTTTGCCAAGACAGGAACGTTTTAGATAAGAGGCAGCTTAATGGCTTAAGTTATGATTTAAAAAAAAAAAAGAGATATAAAGAGTAACTGATGTGGTGACTGAAGAAACGATGAAACTGAAGTGATGAATGAAGTCAGGATTGAACTTTGATTGAAATTTAGGTAAATTACTTAGAGTTACATGCATTAATAAAAGATTGTTATTCCGTTTTTCTCTCCATCCTCTGCCTGGAGGTTTAATGAATGTCTACTCATTCGTGTTGGAGAGTAACAAAAGAGTTACTTTAGACTATGAATGAGCATACAAAGTCCTATCTTCTCGCTCAGACTGTAGTCTACATAATATCACTGGAGTCCCCGAGCGGCCGAGAGTATCTAAGATTTTTCTTTCACTCCTTTCATTGGAACTCTCTGGTGTTACAAGGGTCTTGAGGATGGGTTCAGGGGGGAGCGAATGATCACTCAACACATAGCATTAAAAATGGTGTAAACATTTATTTATTAAAATGAATACATTTTTCCTTTTTGCATCATGATACATGATTTGTTGCAATGTAGAATTGGGATAAGTGAATTAACAGTGATTTGTGATTCTTTGAAGATGCATTGGTTTTAATTTTGGCAGGACAGGATCGGGCATCATAAAAACCTTTGTCGGTGGCAGAGGGTAGAGGTTTTTACAAAAAGACACTATTAGTTTTCAACATTGATTGACAGGACACAGGACAATTCTGAGAGTGCTCATAGAATTATGCTGCGATCTTTACTCGACGGAGCACGTAGGTAGGTGTGAAAAGATATTTTTAGTTTTTTACAGTGATAGTCATACAACAGCCCTTTTGATACCGGGAAAAACGGAAATGAGTGCTCGGAGGGTGGGAGAGAAGAAGTTCATTTTATGGAGAAAAGAGAGACATAGGCTTGAGAGAAAACTCTGATGGAAAACTGAGAAAACTTCGGGAGCTGGACTAACCAGGAACACTTCCTTCGAGAGAGATCGTTTTCAAGACTCCATGTATAAAATTAAGTAGGATACAGTATATACTCATATTTATATAATGTTTATAAGTCTAATGTAATAATATTCAACATTTCATTTTATTTTATTTCAGTTAAATAAATCACTTGTACTATCGTCCGTTCAATTTCAATGCCCAAATTCCTTTAATTAATCAACACTTTTATTTTTGGAAAAGAATTGATTGGGATCAAAATCAAGATAGATTAATATTAATCAATTTTATTTACTTTAGAACAATGCAATACGCATGGAGTTTGATAGACTAATCAATCCAAGAGACTAAACAAATAAGTGGGATCCATTAAATTAAATAAGTTTATTCAATATATTATCTTATTTGTTTGACTAAAGCATAAGAGACGTGGTCACCTCTAAGATAAGATAGGTGTAAATATATATGTATCGGTAGATCGATAGATTGGTATTTTTCCTGTGGCAACTTCACCACCAAGTAGAAGTTACCCTCTTCACGGACCAGAAAACACCACCCTACCTTTTCACATTTCTTATATATCAACAAACTTACGATGTCAGTATAGAAAGACGGGACTAATTCACGATCCCGACACCACGAGCTCTCGCTAGGGGCCCTTTAGAGTTAAGAGTTTGTGAAGAAGGCTCGATAAGCTCAAGTCATCTCCGGATGAGATTCGGAAGGCACTGTAAATAAAAACACGTTACTGACTCACAATTAGAGATAACGTTATTTAATACTTCATGAAACGTTTATTATAAATATAAAGAATATGTTATTGTTTATTTTATAAATACTTTTAAAACTTATGAGCCGACTAAACTAAAGTGCCTGATGAACTGATTACCCAAGATCTTGTAAGTCGAAAATTTATCTTCCGTTCTACATATATCATCCTTCTTTGATTGTTTATGGTTCGAGCATCCAACCTATCAAATTCCAGTTCCCAGAGTACTTGCAAATCCTGTTATCCATTATTTAATTCCTGGTATTTAAGTTTCTCTTCGCCCAAAGCAATTAAATATTGAATGGGAATTGCCAGTGATAGATTCAGACTCAGTATTGACATCGCACGTTGTTTCGTTTTTTGTTTTACATTAGGGTTACTCTTTCTGTCTTATGTTTAGGGTCAACGGTCAAGCATCTGTATTATTCATAGGGGGCCTATTAACCCAGAATAGTTATTTTTTCATGCATTCATTTAATTCATTCCTTCATCCAAAACTATCACACCCGCTGGTCCAATGTGAAAGAGTGTGATTAACGATGTGAAGCGTATGAATTAAATGATAGTAAATTTAGTGCATGTATGTCTTCCTAATGTTATATTCAACTTAGCCCAGTCTGAATCGATACCATAGCCTGCCTGACCTTTAGCCAGGTTACTATGAAATACCTTCAGCTCATAGACGTGTAACTAAGGCAAAGCAGCTGGCGGGACAGCTGGAAAGTCACAACGTCCATGCTATATTGTACATATATCGATTTGTAAGTTTAAATATAGACAGTGTTTGACCTGTCCATATATTGACTAATCAGATCCAAACTCGCTCGCGAGTACGCACAGAACGCCACAAACAGGTGTTTTCTTTTTAATAACGCCCGATCCACTCACAATCGAAGTTTTCGAAATGTCGGTGACCTATGTGGTGTGTGGGACTTATTGTGAAATTCGGCATAAAAAAATTAATGGAAAATGAAAAAAGAAATAGTCATGAAAGACAGTCTCCTCATTATAACGAATAGGAAATATACAGGAAAGGCTGACTAACGTCAATAAATAATAAATTAAATAATTTAATACAAACGATAGCCATATTGTCTAAACATATAAAACAGCAAAGTAATGTAAATGAAATTTCTCAAAATAGCTTTAGTTATTTAACTCTACTTACCCTTGGCAGCCTTTTACACGTGCCCTTTCATTTGAAATTAATTTGAGTTGGTTTAGGAAGTCAAACCGTGAGATTTTCTGTCACGTTTGAAGAAAATCTTTGGTAATTCGGTAGAGGGGCTGGTAGGGAGATGAGGCTTCCGTTTAGCTGTGTTTACAATCTCTGTTTACATGATTATCGTCCTCAGTCTTCACACAAGAGAATATTTTTGGAGATTATGAGAGATTCTCTTGTCATAGCAAGTGCTCACGTCACGTTTTTGTTAGTACAGTATATTGATTTTTTTGTTATTCATTTGCTATACTTGTAATATTACAGTTTTTTGTTAACACTTTTCATGATAAGACATATACGTTCCTGGATATTATACCTCCCACGTGAACTGAGAATGAGTGCCAAAAGAATTAGTGTACTTAAAGATGAACCGATTTTGGAAAAAACAGTGTGTATCAAAAGGTTTATTTGGATTCTGTCCATGAAGCCAAAATAAACGAAAAAAATGTTCTTATTTAAGAGGATGGAATTCAAGAGGTGTGGTTCATGGGATGGGATGTAGAGGTCGGGAGGAGGTTGAGTGGGTGGATGATTTAATTTAAAGTATATTGCGTAATGTGCGCTTCCCAAAACATAACAACTTACAGGGATGAAAATATTAACTCAGAGTAACGTTCCGATATGCGAAAATCTCTCGGTACCCTGATGACTTTAAGAAACTTTGAGAATCAGTTCATCAGTCATTTAGTCATTCCGGATACCAAGAAAAGCCCATAAACAAAAAAATACAAATTCAAAGCAGACCGATCCAAGAGGATAAATTCTTTGTACATTAATAATAACAGTAATGAAACATTGATACCTTTGAAGCATGGTCTTTTGGTGAACGGTGACTTGTAGGTGGTACACAAGTCAGTTCCGGAAACGTTACAACAGACAGTGCGTAACATGCATGAGTGAGTCGTTTCTTATGTAACACGTGAGGGCAATAACTTGCCTAAATAGTTCTGCGGTCGTTTGTCGCGTGACTGGGGTCAGCCCCACTGCCCACTTCTTTGTCACGCGATTTTTTTTTCTTTGTTATAGTATATTACCCGATTCATTCTTTCTTGAAAAAAACAAAAACAATGGAAATAATAGCGTATGAGAATTAGTCAGACAGAGGTTCAGAGTTAAAATAAAATTTCAGTGTTGGGACACACTCCTTATTATTCATTATCAAAAAAATCAAGGAAACTTTACCTACACGGAACTAAATTTCAATTCAATATTTCAGAAATAGAAAGATAATGCCACAAATTGGGATTAGTTAAATTATCTTTAATTATAATAGCTAGAAGATGGGTGAGAACATCAAGTGGCCTAATGTTGGAAGGCTAGACGTAAGGAGCTGTTCCAACTACTTCACCACGAATAAATAAAAGTTACCCTCTTCTTGGTCCAGAAAACGCCCACTTAATTTTCCATATTGTATCAATAAATCTTCAGCGTCACTATTGAGGGAGAAGACTAGTTCACGATCCCAACAGGCTGGAGTTCACTTGGGGCGCGAGCATGATAGCCCCTGATTTGCCAAAATAAACTGTCATAGGATTGGCCGAAATAAAAAGTTCTCTCATTCACTGTAGGCAGGAATGACCTGTCTATATAAGGCAGAAACTCTGAGCTTTTTCAGATAGTCGGAATCAGACACTTGAGGCACACAGCTCTTTCTCTCTTTCTCTCTGCACTGGCGCTTGTTGCTCTACTCAAACCATGACATTCTTATATAATTTTTAATTTAACCTCTGTAACTGTCTTTCCCATCCTTGCTAGTTTTAGTCCGGCTTTGTCAGGCCCCACACCTTCCTTGAAGGATTATCTCTATTCGGCTCGCTAAAACTAGCTCTTCCTCGGATGGGATCTCTTCCATGCAGACGACGATATCTAGGGCCCTACAAAATGTACCTAGTAGCGTCTCCCCCAGCGGTCCAGTCTGCCTCTCTCCGGTTCACACTCGCCTTATGGATTAGGACGGTTTTTCACCTACTCTCAGATACCGAGTGTGACTCGTGGTCATTCCAAGACCACGTAAACTAAATAAAATACCTATCCTGTACCTCTTCTCCTGAACATAATGCACTGTCGAGGCGCACCTTCTAAGATCTTATGGCGTCAGATCTATAAACATATTCGAATTAAGCTGCCTGCCGACCAGGCCACCAGAAAAGGTCAAAGACCACAGGTTTACTCATTTATCGCTTTCTGACGATTGCCGGGTAGTGGACGGATCAACGAGACCTTCCCCAGAGGGCACCTCCGTCAGAGCAAATAAACAATATTGAGATAGAGTTTCCAAATGCGTTTCTCGAATACTTTTTTCACTTTCATGAAAAACTGCTCTTTAATGAAAAACATAATAATCCAGCGAGCGGAGACTGAAAAACCTTAAATGTTATCGAAATAGGAGAATCTTGATTAAACTTTAATTTTTGTTTTTCATATTTCCCGTTATTGTATGTTAACAAGCACCAGTAACATTTCAGATATTGAATCATTGACGACTGTCCCTTTGGGCTCTGCAGCGATGAATATAACGTTTACTTCTACTTTCTTAAGGGCTGGTTTATCTTATAGAAGAAGTGAGAATAAAGGGCGGAATGGATTGAAGAAGGGGTGTATGGAGAAAAACTCTTATCAACTGCCCGACGATTCGGAACTGCTCCTTCTTTATCCTCCAATGCCCTACTTCCGTCAAGATTATTGGGACTTAATGATCATTGCGGTCCTGATTACCGGTCCGTTCTACGATGCGGTGGTTAAGAGGACTACACTCCACCGTTATAATATAATAAACGGATATGTTTCGAAACCAACAATGTTTAGACCAGAGTTCAAGCCTCAAAAATTTCAATTAAATAAATTCAAGTTCAAATAAAAAATTGCCTTGAACCTGTTCAACAGTAGACACGCTCCCTTCGGGCTCGTCAATGAGAAGTTAATATGCAGTATAGAGATTATACTTCAGTTAACATTAAGCATTTTAGGTCTGTTTGATCACAGGAAACAGTGTCCTTATCATAGAAATAAGCCTACATAGCATATGCTCCGAATATTTGACAAATAATTAACTGGGGCCAAACTCAAATATGAAGTGTAATGTGAATTTAATAATAAAACATGGTGAAAAACTTTATGAAAAAAATTTTTAAACTGTTGTTCAAAACGATTCCCATAAATTATGTACTGGAAACACTTTACAATTCATAAAATTAGTAAATAACACGTCATATTTTTTTCTTCCCGTAAGTAACAAGTTTAAGTAAGTGACACAAGTTTATGAAGTTCCTTAATATAAACCCACGACCAACCGTTAAACCTTAAGAAAATGAATTCACAATCACATACAGTATTTATTTAGACCACAGTCAAACATATTTTGTTGAGATTTTAGAATCAATTGGAAATAAGGTCATTTTAGGAAAAGAAATATACAGTGTAAGTTGGCAAAAACAGCGTTTATATTGCCTAGAGAAATGTCCAGGGTCAGTATATGATTGTTTGACTCTCATCCAGAGACCAGAGCTGAATCAAAACTCATAAATATCACATCTCTGCTAACAATTTAGGCAATGTTATTTATGCTTAAGTGGTTTCGAGCATCAGAAGTGGCTGTATTTCCTCCTATAACCATCACTTCCTTCTAAATATCTGTTATATCCATGATTGCCACAGGTAGAAGATCACACTATATCTGCCTAGATTAAGGTGAACGATTATTTTTTCATTGCTTTAGTTTAGTCTATCTATAATTTCATCTTCCAAAATTACTCCTCATACCAGACCGCGTGCAGTATTTTTTAGTTAAATTCAATTATGGTGCCTTGAATCATTAAAATCACAAGAGACATCTGCTGGTATTTTCTTCAGATTGGACTGTGCAGCTTGAATACCTTTAACTAATCCAAAAAATTTCAATTTTTAACTCCTGAACTCCAAATAGACTAGTGTAAAGCTGCGGTAGAATATCCTTCTTGTATGCTACGCCCTCCTCAAGAATTTTCCCCAGATAATAGGACAGAGCATGTATCGTACTAATGAGTTACTCTTGTTTGTCTTATCACCAACTTCGTTAGAACGACTTGGTCTAATCTTCTGGTACCTCCGTATTTTGGCCAAGGGGCCGCTTCTTCCACACTATCCTTTGGAAAATTGTTTTCTAGAATTATTAAACAATAACTTATTGACTCATGTGTTCAGCATTTGTCCATCATCTTATGTGAGTAGAAACAGCTTGTAATATTCACACACTGCATGGTAGCTTTAAATAAATAAATATATTGGAATCGACATAAAATATAAACTAAAAATATTAAGCTACTGATTCAACATCTATAACTAACTCTCTTGATGAAGATAACATTATTAAAATCAATATTCTGTGCTGAAATTTCTCTTTCAATTAGAGCTCTTTGATTCAGAAATAGCGAGCTCTCCCTGCTCAAATTAATCATTAAAATGCTATTAGATGTTAATTATCACGTGGTTTTCATTCATCTTTACCTAAAAGAAAGTGTTGAGTTGCTAAATTTCTATTATGATTTTCCAGTTTTCACAATGTTTCGTAAATTCCCTACAAGTCTACATAGTCCCATATTGCACCAGATGCCATTATTCCTTTGCATAATAAATATTGCCTAAGCAGATGTACCTTCTCCCATGACGGAAAGACAGCAGAGAATTTCACTCCAGAACCTTATTCAGGACAGAGAGGAGGCTAAGTAGCCTATAGCTCTTGGCTCCTTTCAGATCTCTTCTGTTTCAGCTTAAGCTTTCCACTTTCCCACAATTGGAGGAAATATCCTTGATCCAGGCATGCATTATGGATGCCTAGAAGTATGTCGTGTACGACTCTCTAGGAGCTAGATATATACAAGCTGATATTGGAGCTGTGGCGATAGAGACCTCGATCCTTCTCTTGGTACACAGAAGGCTGGAATTCTAGTTGACTCGTTTAGGACTAGTTGTTTGGCGTGCCAAGCATTTATATCAGAGCCAATAATCATCTCTTTGTTGATGTATCTTCAACACATTTCTCAATCACATCAAGGTTTCCCTCCAAGTATCGCCAGAGAAATAAATAAGGTCATGAGTAATTTGTTCCCATTCCATCCATTTAATCCTTTTTCGAGATTGACACCACAATTGGAGCCTTGGTCTTAATTCACGATAAGATGCTAATACCTGAAAATTTGTTTTTCAAGCAGCTGAGTCTTTTATTATCATTACATCGTTAGTGAACACTTGCAGATTTTATATGTATACAAAAGCCTAAAATGTATCGAATGTTTTCTCTAAAGTGGAAATATAAAGATAAAAGGCAACGGAAAAAAGACACGTATCCAACTTTATTTACAATAGGCTTTTGGATGAGAATCCAGGGCGTTATATAAATCAAAAGTTATAACTTGCACCTAAAAATTTTTTAATTCGTTGCTAAATATTACTCCCACCTCTTTCAAAATTTTTTTTCAAAACAACTCCCAATACATCGTCGTACCGGCTGTGCGGGTTAGAAAGCAATCTGCTGGATGGTATAGTTAATAACAGTCATATCCTCCATAATAAAACATTCAGAACCTAATTCCAATTCCCGGCCCTGGGTCCCGGTTCGGTGATTTGCATAGAGATTTGAAGAAAGATGAAAAAGTATTCATGGACTTTTTCATTTTTTTTTTTAAAGAAGATTTGAAAGTAGCTACCATGAAGGTAACATATTCCGCGTATATCACTTTATATACGGAGAATTTCATAGCAGGGACTATTTGCAGAAAGCAAGATAGCGCAATATTAGTTTCAAAATTTAATATAAAAAAAACCGTACAGTAGCTCCCATATTTACGGATGTTTGTTCATTCTTTCGACAATCCGTCTTCTCCACAGAGTTGATTACTTTTCTGCAAGGATTAGCGCTTAAGAGCAAAAACAATTATTCTTCCGTTTTCCTTTAAGTCATCCAGGGGATTTCGGTATGAAGGAAGGTCTGATGTGGAAACTCCAGAACTTGCATTATCATAAACCTAGTAACGATTTTTTAAATAATTTTTGATCAGAATGATCATCGTTTTGGGCTGCATGGGGCTCGGTTCTCGCCATCCTGCTCACTTGGATTCACAAGATTTATAGTTGCTGTTTTTTGATAGTATAAAAACCTAAAAACTGTAACAAATCTCTTTTTGAGTGTTATAAAGTAATAATAAGAATGCTATTATAAAATAACACACACAATTATGGGCATCAATGACTTGTGACTAACATGTCTTTAAAAAATAAACATTTTTACAGAACCACATTTTTCCCCGACCATTATGGCTTTCCCATTCATCATTCTGTACTAATCTGTATGGTCCAAACTTTTTCTTACCAGATAAGGGATGACGAAACAATATTCAGAAATCCTTACGGGGCTCTACCGATTTCTTGCATAAATGCTTTGATGACTTGAAAGTACATGGTAAGCACTAATAATTCGTTTTATTTCTTAAACATACTCGAAATCTGTTAATCGCTTTTGCGAAAAAATTCCTAAGATATTGGTTAAAAAAAATACAATTAAATCGTCATAAAAATAATACAAATTGTTTGTTATCAAATAAGGTTTTTATCTGGCCTCTGTTCCTCTCCATCCTAAAAACGGAGTACTTAAAGTATTAAATAATTCTTTGCGTAAGAGAAAACTCATCTTTAAAAAAGCTGTTCGCTGTGAGCTGTGAATGAAAATTCTAGCTTGGGCATAAAGACGAAAAAATAAGCTGTAAAACCATTAAATTGTTTGGCCTTTTTTATTGTGTCAATAGCTGAACAGAAACAGTCGTATCAACCATATGCTTCAGGTAGGAACCTCTAAAGACTCTAACGGCCTAAATCGTAAATTTGTTAAAAAATAAAAGTTAAAATATTTTAGTATTTTTAGTAAATGTTGGCAATAAACGAAAATTCTTATTTAAATACATTTCGATTCCGTTTTTAAACCACTATAATACTGACGATTTTTAATAAAGCCAGCCAGACTCTTATCTCCCTATCAGTATAAAGTTTGAACACATTCATCGAATAATACTCTTAAAACTAAAGCTCAGAAATAAATTATAAAGTAATATAACTGTAACAAAGGCCCCAAGGATGATTGGGCTAGTTATTTCATTATATCACAGGGGTTCTTTTTAGATTTTTTATAGACTACACTTTAATTTATTTAAAAAAATCATAAATTAATAGGAGGTGAGTTAAATTTTTTTTTTCAATAAATAGTAGAATTATCGGAAGTAAATTGACACCATTGAGAGCTAGTTCGTGTACACAGCATGAATTTCTTAAATACGAACTGTGAAAAAAACTACTTGATATTTTCAACCTAAAATAATTCATTTATTACTTCAAGCAATGAAAATTCTTTCGGAGTTACTTTGGGTTCTCCAAGTATTTTAATTTTTATGATAGTCCATATTTGCTCAACTGTTGAATTTATGCATAAACACTTCACCCTTTTCTTGAACCAGTACCGGTTCCATTCAACAGTCTGAGATCGTAGTATTTACTTTACTCAGGCTATTGCCGTACTGTGAGGCAAATTATTAGCTTTTGCCTCCTAAATAGTCCAGTCCTAATCACAAAACACTAAAAACCCACCAATAAGCTTAAATCCATTTATTAAAATGGTAATCCATAATAAAAGTAAATCGGTAAAAGAAGAAGGGTTTTACATATATATATCTTAAAATAGAGTACCGAAAGCCAAAATGCTGAGTTATCCTGAACGTGTTCAAATTACTGAAAGTTGAACCAGGTAAGTTTACAATCACTCCTCGACCATGCCATCAAGAGAATTTAGATGAAAACACTGAAACTGATCTGTACTTTTAGAAAATCTGATACCAGAATCTGAAAAAGCGATCCTACTCGGCCTATCTCCTCAAAATGCACAAGATGGACAAGGTCTTGCGCGGAAGCACCATTATTTTAGTTGCGATGTTGACCGAAGTGGCACAAGAAACCTCCTCCTGCTAAACATTATCGACTCACCAATTCAAGAAAATGAAGTAGAATTTCTACAAACGAAAATGTCTATCACAAGCTCTTGTGACTTCAGATGCGTACACAAATAAATTTCGTAACGAGCCTAAATCCAAAGGCAGATTAGATTTCCATCAAGAAGTAAAACACTTATTATTTAAATAAACAAATTTGGGTAAAAGGAACTTATAAAAATGTAAATAATAATACTTGTATCATTGTCCAAATCTTGTAAATGAATCTTGCATATATATTAAGGAGACATTATTGAGTATTTATTTATACCTGACTCATGAAAAAGAAAAAATGAAATAATAATAGGTCACTATTTATTTTTCACATCTGGACCACTGTGCGTCGTAATAAATAAGGTGCAATTTGGGTTGGTGCTTTTTTTTAAATATTATCCTAATAGTCATAAATTGTCATATAACTGTTATTAACACCGAGTCCCCAGTTTATGTTTAACCACATTTTTTTTTCTGGAGACATTCTAATAGATGCCCCAATCATTTTCTTTTTTTTTAATTTTGTTTATTTATTCACAACTGTTACTGACGTCACCAACTGCTGACTAGTATAATTGACTGTGTCATCTTATGAGTTAATAAATACCTTTTCGTCAAGCGACAATTTAGTTTTTTGAAAATCAGACTGACAAAAATAAAAAAGCACAGAATGCTGTGCTTCTGAACAGAAGCTATTCGAAAAGGTAAATTGTTAATACTCAGAACTGAAATATATTTTACTCACGTTTTGATAGCATTGGGTGTTATTTCTCTAACACTTACCTGAAACAAAATAAAAATATTAAGTAAAGAATATCTGTGACTAAATAATTTATCTGTAAGAACATTCAGGAGAAGCTAGGTGTGGAAGAGAAAGTCAATTTTTTTCAAAACCAACCCTTATTTGCACTTAGCGAGCTCTTCGTTCCAGATAGAAAATCAAATTTTATATGAAGATCCGATTTGATTCCAAGATGACATGAGAAATATATCAAAACATGATTAAGTTTCATTTATTATTTAAAAGTTTTCCATTTTTAATTAATAATAGGTAAAATATTTGAGTATTTTTAATAAATGTTGGCAATAAACGAAAATTCTTATCGAAATACATTTCAATTTCATTTTAATGTTTTTGAACCACTTTAATACTAACGATTTTTAACAAAGTCGTTTATTAATAATGCAGACAATAATCTGGTCTAAATATTAGACCTTAAGTTCTGGTATTTATAAAATATAAAATTTTAAGCCACATAAGTAGATAAAAACTATATAAAACTCAAAATTAGATGCCAGGAACATATGAGACGTAAAGGTGGCAAATTTTATTCACAAAAATTTTAATCACCATGAATTTATTGGAATGGTAATCCATAATAAAAGTAAATCGGCAAAAAAAGAAGGGTTTTACATCTATATAAGCTAATATTTCTGCGTAGCAATAGAAACAAGCGCCATGTTAACAATCTAGAAAATATCGACTCCATTATTAGGTAATACTATTTGCGGTCGTTTATTAAAGAAAATATAATGTTGTTTTTCATTATTTCTTATAAATATGAATACAAATTAAATTCAACCGGTAAAATGGGTCCGACAGCTGACTAGAGAGCGCGGACATGGTCCCAACCTCTGACCTGCCTATATAAGGCCGAGATTCCGAGATTTTTCCATTATTATGGAACCCGGCACCTGAAGTGAACACTGTTCTCTCCCTCTCTCTGCACTGGCGCTTGCTGTTCTACTCGAACCACGGCTTTCTTATTGAACTACCTCTGCAACTCTCTTTCCTAGCCTTGCTATGTATAGTCCGGCGTTGTCAGACCCCACACCGTCCTAGAGGGATTCTCGGCCTTCGTCTCGCTAAAACTAGTAGCTCCTTGGAAGAGATCTCTTCCTTGTGGACGACGGTCTCTGGGGCCCTACAAACTTTACCTAGTAGCTTCTACTCCAGCGGTCCAGTCTGCCTCTTTCCGGTTTACAGTCGGCTTCTATATCCGGACGGTTTTCGCTTACCCTTAGATATCGAGTGTGAATTCGTGGTCATTCCATAACTACATAAACTACCTATAATACCTACCCTGCTCGTCTTCTCCTGAACATAGTGATCTGTCGGGGCACACCTTCTAAGATGTTATGGAGTCAGATCAATACGAATAAAGCTGACCACCGATTAGGCCACCAGCACAGGTCAATGAACACAGGTTTACCCATTTTATCTCTTTCTGAAGCCCGTCGGACGATGGCCGGTCAATACATTACTTATTGATATTAATTATAAAATAAATATTTTGGTATCACGCTGAGATGGTATCAAACTAAAAAGGGTGACGTCCTGTTGTATATTTGCTCGAAATCTACACAAGTGTGTTAACTAGTTTATTTAACACTTTTTATAACTAATATGATCAACATAATTTGTTTGAAACTAGCATTACAAAAATTATCAGTAGTTTTTATGTATGCCTCCCTGAGGACTGGAACGAATGAGGAACATTGTAGGTTAGTTTGTCTCTAGCCTGGGAGTCATATCGATCCTACTTGTTATTTAAGGTGGAGTGTAGCGGATTACTGTGTCAACTTAAGCGGGAGTTGTGCCCCTATTTATGAAGTATGTCTAAGCCAAGCACGAAAGGAAGGCTTTAATTTCATTCATGTACGAGTCGATCGTCTTTCATAAGTTTGTCTCCATATCCATGTTCTACATTCCATGTTGTAGCTCTATTATTATGCAGTCTACAAAATAAGGTTTATTCCACAATCCCTTGAAATATGCTGGATAGTTTTTACTTCAAATTCTACCTATTTAGCCCATGATTAAAGTAAACCAATTTTTACCAACTGATCCATGTATTAACTAGTTCCCAATCCTAATATATTTATCTGCTCTAGAACACAAGTTAAAAGTGGTAATATGGACTACCAGATGAATGACTTAGAAAGAGTAAGTTTGAACGATTGTGTTATTATAAATATTTAAGTATGCTGCCGTGGTAATATTGAGGTTTTCCAGCTTGCTGCACGATAATTACTGCAGCTTAGTTCGTTGGATTTCAAATGGCACCACTTTCGTAGCCCTCACTCGACGCAACCCAAAGTACCTAATACAGACCAGGAAGAACACTAAACGCAGTATAATTACGTCATGCTGAGGACCTTGTAGTGCATCCTGTACACTTGGTCTGTGGGTCATCACTGAGAGTTGCGAAGGCCGTTTTGGTATTTTTTTTTTAGTTTTTAAAGTTATAAGATGGGACATGGCTCATTTTTTTAACATTCTACTTTGAACTATAATTTATGCTTGATGTAGCATTCAAAATATTAATGATAGTAACATTACAATATTACAGACATGAAGAGAAAACAGGCTTCCCTTCAGTAAGTAAAGCTAACAAAAATTTATTGAAAAAAAAAGATAAAATCAAAAACGTCCTATCTGAACATGTAATTTATTTGCCATCAATTATGCAAACATGGCTGCCATTTTACTCTACACACTAATACCATATCAGTGCCCTGAAGTTTTAATATCTTACTTAGTTTCACTGCCAAGAGCGGAACAATTACACTTTTTCTACTAAAAATATAAGAGTTCGAATCCACGCGAGAAATCTCAATTTTGCTATATAAATCAGCCATAATGTAGAAAGAGAATTCATTTTAGATTTCATTGGTAACCCAAGTCAAAATCCATTTAGCGTTTCTATTGCCTGCATATTTCTAATAACTACTACTTTTATTTTCATGTGAAGTAAAAATTTTAAGTAAATAATTTGACTCCGATTTTGGCATAAACAATACATACGAATAATAAATGATATTATAAATGATTATGGGATATTCTTTTAATAATTGAGATTAATGAGGAAAATTGCCCAAAAAAAATTTAGTCATGATGATTTGCAAATAAAAAATACTTTGTCAAAGCATTTTATGTACAAACATTTTGTACGCATCACACTTTTACTCCCATCTTTGACCTGAAGGTTAACTACAAACGAATTCTACCAAGCACTCAGTAAATTAAATAAAAAATAATGACAAATTGTAAATGAAAAAAATCAATTTCAGCAACAAAAAAATAAGCAAAGCCTGCTATAATGTAAATTTATACTACACTAAAAACAAAGATATAGTTCCAATATCATGGTTTGCATCGGGAAGCCATCAGATATAACCATTGCTTATTTATTTATACGACAAAATTTCTTGTTAAACCATTTTACTTGTAAATCTTTAGAAATTCCTTACTTTACTAATCATATTATTGTTCAATATTACATAATTGATTTATGCTCTATATAATTTAGTAATATCAACAAAAGTATTTTTTCTATAATTGTTTTTAATAATATATCATCCAAGCACTTGAAAATGTTTGTGTATCACAATTGAAAAGGTTTTAGCCCTACTGTTGTGGAGAAACAAATTTATTTTTCTATCATATTTATTATTCATTTAGATCATCCTATCACTATTAATTTTTGTTAACAATAATTTATTTTCATACGCCTAATGCAGACAAACATAGCATGTCAAAACTTTGTCCACTAATAAGTGTATGAAATTTTAATTATGTTTACCGACCACAATTTGCTAAATAAACTCATCAAAAATTTATAAAATATTTCAGTGGTAGATAATCAGTCAGAATTAAACATTAATGCAAACGGCATCACAATTTGCATTAAACGTTAATTACAAAAATCTTATTACATATAATTGTATAATTAATATTGAAAATTAATCTGAGCCTACATATTAAAAATCAGTTTTAATGATAATGGTCATTATATGTGAGCTCCAAAACAATCAGATTAACACAATCCATATGCAATCAATGCATATTAGCATTCACACTAACAATATTAATTCCGAATTTACACGCTAATGAGGCTTTAGGATAGAGATTTGCAGTCAACAGATAAATATTGTCTTATCAGTCACCAAAACATATCATGGAATTGTAAACACAAAATAACTTAATGCAATTTTGTTGTTTTTTAAGCATCTAAAGATAAATGAAGTAATGATGTAGAATGAGAATGTACAAATTTTTTTAGTGTAAATATTAGAGGATTATTTAAAAAAATAAGTTTTATATCAATTTTTAAGGTTTTTAAATTTCCTACAGCACTGATTTTCATCCCCCCCCCCCAGTACTAACCGTTCCCTGAATATCAGCCAAAAACATAAATATCCTTTAAACAGAAATGTCTCGAGATTGTAAGTTGTAGATTGTAGCGTTGTATAGGTTATTATAGTTCCTACAACTATACACATTATGACTGTTTTCTAGGATTAATCGTGACATCAACCACAGAAGCCAGAAATATTTTTTTATAATTAGTTAACTATGATAGCGAACGCTTTACAAAAGCCAGATCGGGTACATATTTCATTTGTTAACTCGAAGCTATTTATCGGTGGTTTGTTATACCACATTAAAGGGAAATATAATCACTTATTTGCGTAATGCTTGACGTTTCTTATAACGGCCAGTATTATTCCCCTATCTGTGGGGTTTCGTTCCAAACATGAAATACACCATCGCACGCAATCATCATCAAAGTTAAATTGTCAGTACGAATCGAATCAAGTATTGAGTTACTCCTACATTTTTTGACTGTAGGAAAAAGCGCTTCCAACATATAATAATACATGTTGTTATATGTTATAATAATATTGATAAATGTTATAGTAATATAATAGCTTGTTGGACAACACATAACTGATAAATCTCGATTGAGTAGTATGATAAAAAAGGCAAGTAAGATAACATCTGATAAGAATGTGTTTTAATGTAAACGACAAAATTTCTAAACAGATCCTTTGTTCATCAGAGTCTAGCAGGTAGGGAACCTTTATGCTGATAGTCTGCTTTAGCTTTTGTGAATCAGATTCAGATATTGAAGCTAGAGGAATAGAGGTCTCATTCAATGTTAGCAACACATGAAAAATATGGTAACTTACACATTTTTCTATAATTCTGTGTAGGATATCTAATTAAAGATCTAGCCTCGGTAATGATAGACAATATTTTTTGTAAATTTAGTTAACAATAATGACAGAAGGTCATAAGTAGCAATAACAACACCATTAATTGAGTGACAAATCACACTTAATTTTTGTTTTTTTTAACAACATCTGCTATGTCAAGAATACTATTTTTATTAAAGGAAAAGTAAATTAAATTATGAGTCAATCAGTTTATCAATCATTTATCAGAGATAAGCCTTACCTGGATAAACGATATAATAAGCTAATAACCACTCAGATCTATGAGCCAATCTGTAACTTGAAAAAGTGAACCATGGAACAGATGTTATCTATTACCATTTATGTTTACAGGCGGCTATTGTGACTTTGTCAAGAAAATTAAACGAAAAAGACTGTTTGCCTCTCTAAACAGTTTAATAGTCAGTGAGCTTGTAGCGTTTTTCTAGCGGCTATGACGTCGTTTACTACAAAAACGAGGCAGGCCTACTAATGCAGTAAAAACCAATAGACGTTATTAGATTCTAAAAACGTCTCTTGAGACTGACAGTTGGGAACTGTTTTCAGCTCAGTACAAAAAAACCCACGCGGGAAGGCGCCTTAGGGTCCTACTGAGTTGACTGAAAAAACAAAACATTGTATTTCTCCGTTAGCGCAAAAGAAATTTCCTCCCCATCGCACTAGCGTGGAATCGCACTGGATAGTTCATTAAACTAATGCATGAACATCTGTCAGTGTCCTTCCTAGAATCACTCTAAAACTGTGGAAAAAAAATCTCTAAGAACTTTAAAAGTAGTCTACATTAACTTAAACATCTGAACTCCATGCTACATTTTTTTTAACAGTATTTTGACTCCAAAATGAGCTTCTTTTTATATGAATAACGTTTGCCAGGATTTTATAAGAGAGAAATATAATGTTTGATAGAGTTTTTGAGCTTCTTTATTGGATGGGTAGGGATGGGGAGTTGATACTAGATTATACCGACATATTACTAAAACAATTTCAGTGTTGAACTACTACTTCCACAGAACTTTAATTATAAAATAGAACTTCAGTTTGCTTATTCTTCATGGGCCGTAGGAAGCATAAAATTTTTCGAATAAAAATGCACCATTCAAGATGCTGTTGTCTGTGAAATTTTTATTCCTTCTATCCAAGCCGGTTGCAAAATGCTAATGCCTGATATTGTAGTCATTATTAATATGCATGAAGGGATCTCTGGTTGGCGGTTGGATCCTGCAACGATGGTGTATAAGTAATGCCCTGCGAAACCGTTGTTGGAATTTTAGATCCTTCCACAGACAGCTCTGAGAACATTTCTTCTACAGTTCCAGCTGATAGTTATGATTTGAAAAATTATCAGAACTAGATACAATTTGTGAAACTACTCAGTTTAAACCATAACAACATCCTTCGGATTCCTGCATAATTACATAATGGCTAAGATAGTTTAATGAGGACCATGTACCATATTACTGCAGCGTTATTAGCACCTGTATGCACAGGGTATTCACCTACAGAAACAGCAGGTTAGATAAAAGAAGATAACCAGTTCAAATTCAGAATGTTCTGAGTATTTTTTGTCTTATCATAGTTACTCATTCCACCTGTTAAAACTGGTATTTTTGGGATTTCTAAAGAAATATTAGTACATACCTGGAATACCTTTTTTAAATTATTTTTTAAGCATTTAAATTTATCTTTCAGCACACTCTAAAAAATTTATCTCATCTTAGCGGTGTCCAAAGGGAGAACCTCTACTTTCGAATAGGCAAATGACCAACTTTTTTCACCTGTTTACCTATTTTACCTATATGTATCTTTGTTTTAATAGTGGCAGTAAAAACAATTAAATTTAACATAAATTTGAAAATTATATTTGAACATCCCTTTTTAAACCATTTCGGTACTAAAAATATCTTTTTTTTCAAATTTCAAATAACTAAAACATCAACATAAAAAAACGCTGCTTAAGTCAGCCCTAACGCATTAAATATTGTGGTTTCTATAGTAAATTATTATTAGTGAAAAACCCTCCGAGCTGTGACATAAGATACTGAAAATAAGTTTTTTCCCCTTTTATTCTTTTTCTGAAGTTCTCGTTAATTTATTTTAACCAAAAACTGGCCAGCATGATTTAAGGTGGTGTGGAATCGACCTTCTAAATTTCAGATCAGATAGATATACGTGAACGAAAGTATAATCCTCCCCTTAATGAGAAATATTCAGCAACGGTTTATTCATCAATATATATTTTTAATGGGCCAGGTCAACGCCTCGGCGATGAATAACCCCTTCGGCCTTGAATCCACCAACTCATTATACGACAAATCGATCGCCTGCGGTCTTATAATGCAGAAAATGAATTGTGAGAAACATCTACCGCTTAACGGGAACCGTTCTGTATTTATTACAGGTACCTGCTAACTTAGGAAATTTAGAAAAGTAACCAACAAATTTTTCATTTACCCCACCATTGGAGATTGACAAGAGAACTCAAATTTGATGCAGTTATAATGTTTAGAAACCGAAGAGGCCCGCCAGCTACAGCTTGTCCTGTAGGCTGGTTCTTAAGGTCTGGCGGTAAGGAATTATCGGATAATGTACATGAACTGTCTAGCTTACCACGAGTATATCATGCATCAGTTTGATGCAACCGATGTTTAAATAATTGTTTTATTCTTAGAAAAGTACAATTCTTACAGAAGCTCTTTTACATATATACTACTTATCTCATAAATCCTAGTGATAATATAGCACACTTCAATATTCCATACCCTCTATTTGTAAATTGATTTGTCAACCATTACGGAATATAATTTTTTATATAACTTTTTATCCTGACATCTAAATGATAGACTTAAGACTTCCATTGACCAATTGTGTAAGCACTTATTATAATTTCGTGTGGTAACGAGAACAGTGATGATAGCTTCGGATAATTACTTCTAGTACGAAATTTATGAGTGGTCTAGATAGAATGGATGCAAATGGCTTTCTCGAGCTAAAAATAACCACACACCACTAATATTTTAGTGCCCTTTCTGTTCTTGGCGGCAAATAAAAATTGAAGGAAGGAAACCAAAATAACAGCATGCTCTCTCGAGTTCGTGTCACGACTATTTTTAGTCTCCCCTAAAATCGATGATGAACATAAAATATTTGTCCGGTAAGCTAATCCCTAATCGATGAATGACTGTTACGTGAAGGAATGCTTTATTTAAAATTCACTTTGTATTGATAAATGATTTTTGGAGGAATAGAGAGTTACGTCCTTATAGTGAGGACTACAATTTGAGGCAGAGTTCACCTATTTGGTGGTAAATTGACCCAGGCAAGTAAAAAGGTACGGGAAGGAATTCCTCTCGAGAATGTTTGAAAAAATGGAGATGGTGTTGGATTTTAATATGTGTCCGAAAGCTCCTCTAGGTCATTCAGTGTTACAGCCAGAGAAGCAACCGAATCTATACTCTATACTATAGAAGAAGAGATCGCAGGAAATGTTTCCGATTTGAATATCATGTATCCACATCGTCCAAACAATATTTTCCTGGAAGTGTTGAACAAATGAACAAGAAGAAGACCGGGAGAATCCAGGACGGGGTATATCATAGAGGTCCGAAAACAGAACAAAGTACCGAAACTGCAGAAGCGTCAATTTCCCAGTGCTTTGAAAAGTTTGCTGCTGGTTATTGCAGAATCCACTTTTAAATAAAGATACTAAACAGAATAACACTAAGGTGCGTTGAACGGTGCATCAATCCCATTGCACCAGAATATGCGCACCACAGGCAACGTACGCGAAGCGTACTCATGATGAAACCCCGTATGAGGTTCATCCTCAGGAAGGGGGAAAAACACAATAAAAAAAAGGGTTTTGCAGAATATGTAGACCAAAATCAATAAAAATAACAAGGTGGATTGCGGAAAACAGAAATTATGTTGATACCATTAACAATGTGTGCGTTATCAGCGAGCAGAGCATCTATTAAATTGAAGAGTTCATTCTTTCTAACATTTGTGGACTACATTTGATTCCTTCCCATGTGAAAGTAAGATACATTTGCTCTGGAAGGAGTCCAAATAAGGGTCACTAGGATAGTCAATAGTTTGTAAGTTAGGAGTTATGATGGAAAGCTGTCCAGGGAGTTCGGCTCTTTCCTTGTCAAGAGAAGATAAAAGACAAGGTCATACCCACATTGTTTATCTTGCTTCTAGATCGTGCATTGCTAAGAAAATGCTACTTCGGAAGCATTGTAGGTAAGTCAGGAGAAGAGTGCTTTAGTCAACATTAAGTGCTGGCTGAAGAAAATAAATTATGCATTTGTCCAGCTATGCCCTCTAGTTTGATAAGAACCAAATGGTAAATCTTTAAGTCAATTTTCGGATTGGATCTATTAAATAAATGAGAAAAACAAGACTATCACGTTACGATTGTTTGTCAACCACTGGCCAAAGCGTATAATAAATATTATCTGTTGGGTAAGTGATTGCTATAATGGAGATGGATCAACCAAATCATAAAGAAACTCAAAAAACATCTAAGACTGGAATCCGCAAGAACTCGGAAGGACCAGAAAAACGTGGAAAGGAACGGTTGAAGGGGGTGAGAGTAGCCCTCGAAAGGATTAATGGCCCCCTTGGTAGAGATCGAGATGGCTGGAGGTGCTTGGATCTTTGTTGCAACAAAGCCAACAACAGTAAGAAAGTTTACTTATGATGATATTGTGTGCTATGATTGTGGAGTTCTAAATGTAAGATATAAAATATCTCGAGTCTCCTCCCAGTTTCTGAAAATATTTTGAAAGAGTTTCAATTCTTAAATATAATATTATTTTGCAATAAATCGATACCGAATAAACTGAATTCAAACTCCACAGTACTTACTTAAATACTCTTATTTCAAATTGGTTCCACCAGCTATTGCTTTATGCTAATTTGGCTTATAAATCAAGTCACATGTGAGTTCTATGTAGTTCAGCTGACTTCAATATTATACGTCTATATATGTCATTATAATTAATTATTATATAATTAATTCAAACAGTGATATATTCTATGGAAAGGTCCAGATCCTTTCGATGTTTTATCTACTTGAAGCAGCCCACAAATACGGGTTTGGCATCTACTTCATGGTTTACATTACAATTGCTCAGTTGTACTATGTTGCACCTTGCTATCATCAGCTCATTTCTTAAGTATCGTTGTCATGTGTGTCATTACATAAGCCTTCCTTCTATATCTAATCTTTTTTTCTATGATTTCTCATACGGTAAAGTTGTCTACTTTCCGTTTGTGTATTTGGCCTTAGCCGCTTGAAAGATAAAATTACAATCATGGTCTGTTCACCTGTGAGTGATGTTAAATTCCATGAAATACCAAACAGCTCAGCACTGTTTATACTCGGTTCTTGGTTTATTTGTAGAGATTAATTTGGAAACCCTGGAGTATATTTATTTTTTACCTGAGTTTTATTTGTCAAAGTGTTCTTCGAAAATGTTTTTCAGTCATATTGTGTTTAAAATTTAATTGAGTGAAACGGTCTATATTATATATATATATATATATATATATATATATATATATATATATATATATATATATATATGGATTTAAAGTGAGCACATCCCTACAAATAATAATAATCCTCACTTCATACCATAAATCTTAAGACAAACTTTCGGATTTAAGAACTTTTTTTTTCTTCTATTTGGTTTATGCATAAAATCAAAGGAGAGTCCCCTAGAGAGAAACAGGCCGTGCGGAACGAAATCTTATCAATTTTTCAGAAATAATCTCAGCATCCGATTGGAAAAGGTTTGCACGCTTAGTTTGATTGATTTGAATTTTCCGGGACAGTTTGTTTCTTTTCCCTTATTTTCCTATCGTACGAATTTCTTTAAGATAACATATAAAGTGCACGTCAATAACAATGTTTGTATACCTATTAGTCGTTACACGCAACGATGCTATCAATTGATAAAAGCTAGTTCACGCTTCTTTATCAATTGCTTCAACAATAACAACAAAAATTTATGATTATAAAGAAATAAATCTTTATTAAATTACATTATTAATTTTTTTTCAAATCTAAACATAGCTGTTTTATATTTAAAGTGAATAAATAAATTCTGGGGAGCGCATATGTCAGCATTGGTATATATATCATGCTGTATTCATTATTATTCCCATTTATCATGGCCAAGAAAATTGATACGTCGATTGTTATCTAGTTGTATGATAAATTTAATATGATTGTTGATATGTCTCAGATACTCATTGCACACCGAAAGTTTTACAAGGGCGGTGTTCCTTTAGGGCCTATTGCAACTTTTACATCTGCCCCCACTGAAAAATAAAGTCGTCAAGACAGTTTAAGTATTTAAGTATTGAACATATTAAGGACAAACCGTCTTCAGAGATTGTGTGTCTCATTCGACGTCATTAACTTGTTTTCTAGCATCCCCCTTAAGGGGGTGTATTATTTAATGCCTGGAGCTGGAGTTCTTGAGGTCACTCTCAAACTGTTGACATTAGTGCGTAAAATCGGGCCAGTGCCACTGGTTCCAAAAGAACAAAAGTCTATCCATCGGAATAACCTACTAAGTCCATTTGTCCAACATGTATATTGACCATTTAGAGCAAAGCTTTTATTTAGCTGGTTTCATCTTGATGAGAATTAGGGGTTAATAGGCGTGCCAATTGTTTTATAATATATCGGAATAATAATGAATATCAGTATGTCATAAACAGGAAATTTTCCAATTCTAACATATTCTCTCATCGCAGTTCATTTTCCCGCTCTAGCCATAGAAAAGCAAAAATGTTTTCATAGTCAACTGGATCCATATGTGACCTCTTCTTCTTGCTGAATCTGGATCTACCACACCTGGAAAGAAAAAAAATTATAGGGAGATTGTCCACGATTCGAGGACAACTAGAATGAATTGAGAACCTGTAAGCTGTGCTACCTTGTCATACATTCCTATCATGTCCTATCAACATAAAAATGTGCCGTATCCTCAATAGATCAAGAATAAGAATGTACACTTCCAGCAATGGTAGGCTGAATAATTCATAAAACACTCTGGGGGGGGGGGGGGTGATGCCGCGTTTGAGGGCAGAACATATAGAACACTAAAAATTAGAGGCCAGTAATTTATTAGAAAAAAAGGATAGCTAATTTATTTAACGATGCTATAAGCTTGTGGTCTCTTTTATTGATAAAAATATTATATACTTTATATACACTGACAGGCAAAAAATTCCAACCACTTGTAAAAAAATTGTATTTGTATATAATACATGGTAATTGTACATAATACTTATTATTTATTGAATTTATGAAATCTTTTTTACCTTTAATAAGGTTTTTAACGTTTATTAAATGAGTCTTTGTTTAAAATTTTAAAATCAAAATGTAAACTGCTAAGAAACATGAAAAAAAAATTGAAAAATAACCTTTTTATCCTAAATGAAGGTTCATTTAATAGCACGTATTTCCTCCTCTTGCCTTTATTACTTCTTGAAGACGCCTTGGCATACTTTCCACCAGTCGGGAAATGACCCTTTGCTGGTGGTTAGCCCATTCTTCCCGAAGGGCCCTTTCAAGGTCCTGCAAGTGATGAACGCGCTCTTATTCGTCTTCCGAGGTTATCCCATAAATGCTCGACAGGGTTCAAATCTGGAGAACGTGCTGGCCAGGCTAAGACCTCAATGTTGTGCTGATGAAGGAACGTCTGTACTATGCGAGCGACATGTGGACGTGGATTATCGTGCATTAGAAATGAATGATCGCTGATTTCGATGAGGATAGGCAACACATGAGGTTCCAAAATCTCATCTACATAGCGAGTGGCCGACAAAGACCCTCCACGAACAACAACCAATTTCGTGCGGCACTCCATTGAAATCCCAGCCCATACCATTAAGGAACCACGTTGAAAAGCTTGTCTCTGGGTGAAATTACAGGCTGCATTCCTTTCATTTCTTCTTCTCCACACCCTTTCATGCCCGTCTGGAGATCGTAGAGAAAATCTAGATTCATCTGTAAAGCACACCATTCGTCCATAGTCCAATGACTGTGTTCTCGAGCAAAAGCCAGCCATGTAACTCTGTGAGTACTGGTCAATTCTGGTCCTCTTACTGGACGAAAAGCCATTAGTCCATACTCATTTAATCTTCTCCGAGCAGTACGTTCAGAAATTTGCACACCTCGAACTTCTTGGAGCTGATGAATCACTTGAACAACGGTAAGGTGCCGGTTTCGTAAAATTCTTAAAGTAAGAAACCGGTCATCCTGTGGTTCTGTTGCCCTAGGCCGTCTATGGTAAGACCTCGTTTCTCGAAAACGTAGAGTTTCATAGGGAACTCCGATGGCATTAGCTGCATATCTAATGGAACGTCCATCATCAATAAGTGCCACACCACGTGCAACATCCTCAGCACGAAGAGGCATTTTTAAACTTAAAATTGAGAAAATTAAAATATCGAAGCTAAAAACTAAGAAATTTGCTGCACCAAAACGCATATGACACTAAATAAACATTTTTAATTCCATGGAAAGTAAACATTGAGAACGACAGTCCTTTAATTGAATTAAGGATTATGGGTTACTATCCTCTATATTGACATTTCTAATTGAAAAAAAATACATATTTATTCATAAAAAAAATTGACCAATCCAAAGCAAAAATATTTTAGTACAAAAATAGTTTGTAGATAATATATGAATGAGCAACGAAAGAAAATTGTGCAGTAAAGAATTTTCAAATAAAATATTTTTTTTACCAAAGAAGTTTTATTTAATTCTGATGAACTTTCCTTGTTGTTATGGCCCTTGAGAATAATAAATAAATATGATAATTTGTGAGAAGACAGTGTCATTGATGACTACACAGGTGGTCTTTAAAGTTTCCGACCTCAACAAGAAGATGATAATAAAATAAATAAAAGCTTTGTTAGGTCGGAAACTTTTCGTATAAGCTTGGAGCACACCATGCCTGATATGCAATGTTCTTTTAGCCAATGCATTAGACTGTATGTTTCCTGTTTAACATAGAGAGAGGAAGGTTAGATTGAGGTAATACTAGTAATTTTATAAATATAAAAATACTCTTAACATGATGAGTTGTTCAACAATTGAGTAATATAAAAACAATACCCTGTAATAGTTAAAATACAATGACGAGAAGTTTAAGAAAGTAAATTAAAGGTGAAAAAGTTCGGTCAGTTTTCTAATTGTTAAGCTTTCTATATTCACAGCTCAAAAGCAATTTTCGATTGAAAGTTCTGAATGTTTTCCTTTGTTAAAAACTAATTAAAAGCGGGAGCTTTAATAAGACGCTAATAGAACTTACAGAATTCTAAAAACTTCAGCTACAAATATAAATAATAAATGGAGTATTTAATGTCGTAGAAGACAGCTAAAATATATTTTTTGTCAATATGTTTATTAATTTTCAAAAAATTGTCAGTAACAAATAAAATTGAGTATTTTTAGCCTACAATTCACGTATTTATATAACTCACGTGAAGTCTTTGGTCTCTATCTCTATTATGTCCGTTCTTTATTTTGTTAATGCATATTTCAAAATATACAATTCAGTTCATATAATATTAGTCGGTATGATAATAGTGATATTCGATGTAAAGAAAAAAATAGCAAATTGCGAGACTCCTATCCTTAGCTCAGCTAGCCTTAAATGTTAAAAGATAATTAGTCATTATTAGATCAAACAAATAATTTTAATTAACGTCGAGTAAGATTTCATACGATAATTTGCTTTCGAAAGGCTTTGCGAGTGATGAAAATTCAATAGCTTACCAGTGCCAGGCCAAATCTTTTAAGCTTTCCAATTTATTAATTTGTCAACGACCACACTCAATAAACCAGTACGACAAGCAGCTGATCCTTCTATTATGGCCCCTCCTATCAGCCACTGTATATTACGCTAATTAGTTTTTATAGATTTTTTAATGGTTCATTCACGAATATATAGTAAACTTCAAACCCTGCCAAAAAACCTACAGCAGTGAACAAATAATGGTTTTGTCTAGATAAAAAAGGATTTATACTTTTATCAGCTGTGAGTATTTATGATAAAGTATAGGAAGGTAAAGAAAGTCAGTATTTATCTGACGAAAATAATTATTTTGCACCAAATAATGCTTTGAGAAATTCAATCGCTGTACTCAGTGGCTAAAAAAAAAAGTATTTATTAAATAGATATAATTAAGGCTAATATTTCGTTTACATATCTTAACATTTCCGGATTTTTCGAGAGACTTTTGTTTCCTTATTTTCGAGCCTGTTTTATAGATGTTTTACAGGCAAAAACTGGCATTTATAAACCACTATTGCAGAGGCAACTCCCCAAGCAGCATTTAAACATTTTATAAAATAACCCATAGTTGGAAAAAGGGCTTCTCAAGAACAGTAGATTAGAAATGGAAACTATGTAAGAATAGACTTTTTCAGTATAGAACTGACATATTCAAGATATTCTGTTCAGCTTGTTGCCCAATATTAATTCAGCATAGGTTTAAGCGTATTTTAGCGTTATTTCACTCAACGAAATTTTGTTGGACATTTCGAAACACACATTGGACAACACGAAACTGTGAAATCACTAATAAGAATTAAATTTCCTATTTCAATCTCAAGCTATCTCAATTCATATCTACTTGAGATTAAAATTTTCTAATTGAATTTCCGTGTGTCGGGTCGTCACGAGGGGGTGCCTAGTTACCCCAGCCCTGGTGACGAAGTGAGGGTTGATTAGGCTATGACCTGGACAATTGCTTCATGACGGGTCTTACTACTGTAATATCTGACTTCATATTTGATAGGTATGTGCCCCGACAGTGCACTATGTCCAGGAGAAGAGGAACAGGGTAGGTTTATAGGTAGTTTATGTGGTTTTGGAATGACCACGAATTCACACACAATATCTAAGGGTAAGTGAAAACCGTCCGGATCCCAAAGGCGAGTGTGAACCGGAGAGAAGCAGACTGGATTCTCGTGGGAGACGCTACTAGGTAAAGATTGTAGGGCCACGGCAACCGTTGTCCGCGAGGGAGATGTCTCTCCCAAGGAGGTGCTAGTTTTAGCGAGACGAAGGCAGAGAATCCCACTAGGAAGGTGTGGGGTTTGACAACGCCGGACTAAAGCATAGCAAGGCTAGGAGAGAGAGATGCAGAGGTAGTTGAATAAGAAGGCCATGGTTTGAGCAGCAAGCGCCAGTGCGCACAATTCAGTGCTAGAGAGAGAGAGCAGTGTTCCAAGTCCCGGTTCTGTACGTTCTGGCGACTGCCCCAAGACGGCCCGGTTATATATAGCCATGGTGGAGGGGGGTTCCCTCCTTCCAGCTATTTCCCCCAATAGCTTCTCCCCCTCTTACTGACATCTTAAATTTTATTATTAAAATATGGAAACATAAGTAGATATTTCCTGGACCGAGAATAGAGGAACTTCTAATTATTCGTAATTCAGAGGTTGACACAACACCATGCTTTATAAATTAAAGGCTTAAGAGAAGTTGGAAACTACACCACCCACTTAACTGGTGGATTAAAGCAGGAATAGCTTGTGGGATGCCATGCTCCCACTTTAGACTGAGAACTAAGAGATGGTATGCACTCCACTGGAACCGCGCATTCATCCATACTCGGCACATATCTTACACCGTTGTAAAATATCTGGCATACCCCAACCGGCTAACTTATACAGGAAATAAAGTAACGCCGCCGAGAGGCAACCTTCTATCCAACGACTATCAGTATGCTACGATAGCAGCCTTAAAAATGACCATCAATCGGGAATTTTAAAAGTATTTTTTAAAGATACAAGGGTAGGATTGGAGCAAAAAAAAAGATAACTAAATTAATAAATGGATGACTGTAATTGTTGGGAAATCGCCTTAGACTGATGAAAGAAATATTTTTATTAATGGGTAAAGTTCTCACGTCTTTCATCAGCTTAACCCGACTTTCCAGCAAACGCATCCACTCATGTATGATTTCCAGGCTAACAATAAACTCCCATCGAAATAAATATAGTTTTGAAATTCAACAAAAGAAATGGTTGAAAAAAAAAGAAAAACTTTCAGTTAAAGCTAAAGGTTTTACTTAGCAGCCCACGCAGCCGATCCCACGTATTTATGATGTTATTCAACAAGACGGTATCAGAGCTCTTTTCCTTGGTAACCAGGTCACTTTAACTCGTATATTCTAGAGAGTCATAATTGTCATGACAGTTTCATGCTCCAAAAATGCTGAATTCAAAGTAAACCCTTAAAGAATAAGGAGTATAATTACAAAGTCGTTGTTACCATAGACCTAACTGTGCCCTTAATTGCTTCCATCACACTGAACTTGAATTGTATTTGTTAAGAATAAATTAAAATACTGAAATATGCCGTTTTTCTCTTAATGTGCAGGGGCATCCTTTCAGACCGAAGGACTAGTTTTTAGCTTATAGTAGTTTTTGCTTACATAGCTTTGTTTACAGCTCGATAAAAACACCCACTCGATTACGTACTGACTGATTACAGCAGGGATATTATTAGATTCACTTCGTCATGGAAATTAAATTAAAAAGGTATTTCGGTCTACTACACACAAGATCTGTTCTCGTGATAGCGTTATTTATTTATTTAATAAATAAATATTATAATAATATAATAACAAAAATAAAATTTAATTTGAATGAGCGAACCACCAAAATTTGACAATATATTTTAAAGCCAGTAGATACAGCCCTGGAAGCAGTAAGAACCTTAGTAACAATAAGCTTAAGATGAAAGCACAACTTTTTTTTATCATAAAAAACGGCTAGCGAAACAGGATTCAGGAATTTTCGAAAACTTCTAACCTCCCCTCACCCAGTTTCATATAATCCGAATTTGCTAAATGAATTATTCAATGAGGGGCCCTACTTTGAAGAAGGTACTGGATAATCAAAATTGATCAAATTTATTTGATTTTTGAGATGTATACCTTCAAATGGCCTAATTTATGCTGTATATGTTTAGAATCTAACCTAAGCTTTTAGCTCATTTGTTTTCCTATAGTTAAGGACACACTAAACGTGGTAAAGGAAAAAAAAATTCAAAGATATTTTCAAAGCTAATGCTAGACATCGGATACTTAATGTAGTTTTTTGTTATTTTTTGTTAGTTTTTTTTGGTAAATATTTCAGCCATTAACGAGATGGTTTAACTGATAAAATAATGTATTTTTTACTCAAACATTAAAGGAAAAAACGTAGACCTTCTTTATTTCGTTTTTTCTTGTTTTAAAAACACAATTTAATCCATAACTGACGTAGCTATATATGTGGGGGGGGGAAGGACCCTTCATATATTGTGGAAATAAATCTGTGTAGCTTTCTATCTAGTTGTGTCGTCAAACATTTAAGGAAGTAATTCAAAGTAATAACCTTAGATAGAGTTAACCAACAGCAGTTGCATACATGTTGGATTATCCGTTCCCCAGGTTATTTCGTGCTCTTTTTAACGGCGAATAACACCAATGTGTAGCTATGTTAGTTTCAAGTTCAATCGAGACTTATTGAAAGACTGCTTTTCGAGAAAAAAAATAAGAACTATTATAATAAATTGTATTTTGAGACCGTATAATTTTTGTTTCGCTCAACCATTGTTTTAACGTTTGGGCCTTTCTCATCAACCTCTCGTTCATTTCGATACGTTAAAGATTGAGAATAACAGGACATATCATACTCATGTATGGAAGAGTGATCTGTTCATTAGAAAAAAAATTCACAATGCTACCGTTCCTTGAGTTGAGTATGTTTTTTGTCCATAGCGTGATTTTCCTCGGTATAGAAAGAGTGAAGTATCCGATTGTACAAAACATTATACAGTTCTACAGTTAACGATCAATTTATCTTCTGCTTCAAGATTCGAACCAGTGTGTCTCGTATATAAATCACTTAGGTGCGTGAGCCTTGGCTGCAAGATCATACAGGCTTAAGACAAGCAGGAAACTCCCCTTCTCACTTAACTGGTGGATTAAAGCAGGAATAGCTTGTGGGATGCCATGCTCCCACTTTAGACTGAGGACTAAGAGATGGTATGCACTCCACTGGAACCGCGCATTCATCCATACTCGGCACATATCTTACACCGTTGTAAAATATCTGGCATACCCCAACCGGTTAGCTTATACAGGAAATAAAGTAACGCCACCAAGAGGCATTCAGTATGCTACGATAGCAGCCTTAAAAATGATACCATTAATCTTGAATTTTAAAAGTATTTTTAAAGATACAACACATACATGATACCATGTATCATTCATACATGATACCCGGGGATACGCTGGGGGAAAAAAACAAATAGGAATCAAGTCGATATCGTTTTTTTTTTTAATTTAAATTAGCTAATTAATTTAAGTTACGGCTCATAAGTTACTAATGGTTTTTTAAATACTGTTAAAGACATATTTTAGACGGAGTTTCAGTATAATGGGATTACAACTTAGCACATCGGAGCACTAATGGACAAAACCTTAACATATGCCCTCCACTCCTCGTGGATCCTAACCCTGGAATTTTCGCGGAGGGATATCTATCGTAGATTTATATAGAAATTATTTATATAAAAAAATAAATATTACTACTTTGACTACCCAGATGTAACAACTTCTAACTGACCAATAGTTAAATAAGTCGCTTATTCAACTTGTTGCAACAAGGATTAGTGGCATCGCCATAACTAATTTTATTAATTTGTATCCAGTCAAATTTTTATTAATTACAAGCTAGAAATTTTTCAAAAAGTTCTTATAGATTTGGACGTTTCAATGATGTTTCAAGTACATCTAGTAGTACTGAATTGTAATTAGATTGCGTTTTTTATAGTCCAATACATAGAGTATAAGAACCCTCGGTGAACTTTATACTAAAATCCCTTAAAAAACTATGACTTCCTTGATTATTTAAGGAAGAATGACGATATTCAACAAAGGTACATTACACTAAAGTTTTAATATGATTTTATTTTTTATATTATATATATTATTTTAATATTAAATTTAAAAAAAAAGTTTCAAACTAACATAGATTTGAGTGAATGTATATGTTGTGATATAGGTTTCAGTTGATGTATGTTCATGAGGGTATTCATCAATTGTCACAGGTTTGGGCTGATTAGAAGATGCAAGAGACCTGTGCATTACTGAACGCATACTGAAAAACTGAAATCTAACTATCTAGGGCCCGACGCATGAACATCTGTCATCAACCTAAGTCGATATTTCAAGAAATACATAAATTCACACTAAAAGTTTTACAAAGATACATTTTTGATTAGGATTCATTTTTTCGTGGATCTTGAAGTACACTGTTTATTCACAACGAAATTTATTATTTACTAGACTACATGAAAACAATATTTTAAGGATATGGACCCTGGACTGGATCAAAAATCAATTTTGAAAGCGCCTAGTAGAAAACGATTACATAATGCATAAGTATGACCTGTTTAATTAACATAAATATTTCGAAAACAAAGGCCATCTTCTTGATTAGACAGCTTTTGAAAACTGATTTCCGGAGAGGGAGAAAGGGTTACGCCTGACATTTAAAATAATCAACCCAGTTCAGAAACCCTTTGACGAATTAAAGAGCACAAGCACTTCATTATCTGTCTGTATAATTGTAAACTTTTCTTTACGGAACCTAGCACAATGCGTTGAAAGAATAAAAAAAAATATTTTTTTATAAAAGCGATATCGAAATTACTGTCTGACTTAGGAATGGAACCCATGATCTTTGAACCGTTAAACAGTTATCTTAACAAATACATCATACGCACAAGACACATCTTCAATTAATCATGAAAATTTCGTGTAAATGGAGATCACATTTAATATTGAGACTACATGAAAATATTTTCTACCCTATAAAACGTGAATGAGTATAATTGATTAATTACTAGGTATTGGCAAAAAAGTATTTGCCCATGATTTTCAATAAGGTATCCTATTAAAGGTCTCAACTTCATAATTAACAATTTGTTTTTTTCAGGCATTAAGTCATTAGCATGGAGTTGGGAACTTTAAATCCCCCACTATTTATATTTTTATAGACATGATATTTTGCAAAGAAGTTTCAGTTTATGCCTCAATTATCCTAAAAATAAAAGCAGCCATTCGTAAAATAATAAACAGTAATTAATCGATTACTTAGTAATTAAAAAATAATGTTCCTATCGTACTAAGTAGGGTATCGAATTAATGATCTAGTCGTCATGATTAACAATATGAAGATAAGTAATGGAGCTTATGAAAAAAAATGAATTAATGTGCTGCTTCATCCTTGACTTGATATTTTGTTGTACAACTTCTTCCAATGACCCTGTGGGGAATTCGCTTTTTAGGGCATGGCAACCTACAAGGATGGGTCACTGATGCCCCCATATATACGATCATTCTTTACGACTTATATTTTATTGTAAATATAATTGTATGTCGCTTACAATTCTTCTTATATAAGGCTGAAATGGTAAGGTCAACTGCCCGAAACTTGTTTTCACCCGTCTAAAACTTAAGCGAAGATAAGTTATAATGACGAAAATTCAAGCAGCAACTCAAAGAATACTTCGAGGCACCGAAATTCAATTATCTAAATAAAAAAAAGGGCAGTGTAGAATTTCATCCTAACTATTGCGGCTAAGTGAACTTTTCTCTGAACGTCAAACTCTTTAGCTGGAAACAAGGGCTCTCCTTTCTAATGCCACCGCGGACTGATATTAGACTCTCTTCCCGAACTAACTTTTCTTAAGGCTTCTCCAGACAAAATTTTAAGGAACTTCTCGAGAAGCGATATAGCCACATTCCGGTTCGATTTTTAATACATTTTTTTTTGTTTATAATAGTTTGTAAAAATAGATTCAGCTAATCAAGCGCATTGGTTAAGTGAGCCTAACTAGCTGGAAAGAATTATGAAGGGACTAAAACAGCCCATGGTCGATTCTTACCTGAAAAAGCTAAATACCTAAGAAGTAATCTTACCATTATCACTCCGACTAGAGTATTTCGTTGCGAGCAGCTCCGATATGATGGGGCTTAAAACCATCAACATAACAATGGAGGGAGGATTTGGGGGAAAACCAAGTAACCTATGTGGGTATACACGCGATGATTTTTTTCTTTCACTTGCATTTGAGTAAATTAGAGTTTTTTTACCTAAACTAGCACGTATTTTGATATTGAATAAATTATCGATTGATGATGCTTTTCTCCTTTAATAAAAAACAAAGCAAAATTCATGAAAGCGGAATTCGTCTTACAAAATACGCATCGAAAAAAAATCCTACGAAGCTTTCAATACATTCCGCGAACAATTTTTTTTTGTCATGTTCGAAATGAGAAGCTACAGGTAAGAAAAATAAGTGAATCACTTCTTCCAACTCTGTGTGTATGTCTGGTTTCTTTATGAAATAAAAATCCCTGTCCCTTAGCTGTTTTAACTCAACCGCTTCTCCTTGACATCTTTGACATAATAAGAAAACATAAATAAAAATGTTGACAATATTTCACCTATTTATAATTTTTTCAAGAATAATAGTCTCTCATCTACCTGCTTGACTGTATTCATGTAGGTATGGCCTACGGTAGCCATTCCAAGCATTTGAAAATGGCAGTATAGGCTGCTAAAATCGCTTGTGAATAAGGAATAAATAACTTCAAGAAAGACAAAAATAGGACGTTATTTATTTTACCTTAACCCACAACCAGAAATTAAAAAATAAAATTTATCCCATCAATCTGAAATATTAATGTTTGAAGGTACATTCCACAACACGCCAAAATATGCTGTTTAGTTTCCGGTTCAAGTTAAAGAACGGGAAGTAAGGAAACTTTTAAAACTTCTACTAAGTAACTGTTTAACATTTAAAGTTTGAATTTTCCCCTACCGTTATGGGACCTTTCAAGAACGTAACACAAAAGGAATAAAAAGAAATTCCTTAAATGATAGAGAAGGGGTCAATGCGGAAACCAATCCATGGAGACAATTATAAAATAAAATGTTGATGTTACATGATGCCAATATTTTAACTATTTACATTCTTTTTTTTTTATTTTTGGAAATTCAATTTAACATAACGGAAGATGAAAAATTGTCATTGATTTTCCACTCTAATATTAGACAAAGTGGTCATCAGTTTTCCTTATGGTTACATTAGAGGCGGGGCGCCTCCTTGCCGTTTAGCACCCTTGTCCATGGATCCACTCCAGCGAATCCATAGACCGGCTAGCTGCCCAGGGCCGTGCTACTTACTTGCTGTGTCGTGTTCCCCTGGAGCCTCCAGGCGGGGTGTCCTCTGGCTCGTGTCGGAGTCGACTGAGGCCCTCTGGATGTTAGTTCTGCCGTCCGCCCCCAGTCACCGCCACCCCTCCGCGCACCTCTGACAAGTCTGTATCAAGTGGCCGATAATTCCACCTTCGTCAGAGCCAATGTCATTTAATCTTTATGTAGTAATCTCTTATTTCCAACAAACAAAAATTTAATTGAAAAAATAAAATTATAAAAACAATATGCTAAATCGGCAATTAGCTGAGGAATTTAGTTAGTTTATAGTTAAGCCGTTTTATTCAGTATTTATTCATCACATGTTACCGACATCAAGTGACTGTTAATTATTAATTGTTGTACCCACAATTCTCCACTCCTCTCGGCAGTCAACCATCCTGCTCATATTACTACCTCCTCGTGTGGCTCTCATCCCCCTACCCGATTGGTGGCTAGCCTCCCTCTTGCTCTAGTGTGCTATCTCAGTGTCCACTCCATCATTCTCATAGTCCAACTGTCTTCTTTCCTCCTGATGAAGTGGGTAACCCATTTTCACTCCCTTTTCAAGACCACCTCCACTATGCCTATCAGCCGGGTCTCGTTTCTCATCCAGAATTTAGTTTTAACGTCTTTACTGGTTATCCCGAGTATATAACCAATCATACTACCTTTAGTTACAAGTAGTCTCAGTAAAACTTTTTTTTATACCCAGCTCGAAAATTCTGATATAAGTTACCTAGAGAGTTTAGTGCCAGACAGTAAGTGTTGAAGTTCTGTAGTTCATGTATGTATTATAATTATCACAAATTTTATCTCAAAATGGACGATAAAAATAACTAGTTAGTCAAAGGCTCAGTTGTGAACTAAATCGTATTTATGAAAAATGTTTAAACAAAATAATGAAGGGAGAATGTGGTAACAATGTTCTTTTCTCCTCGTTGTATAAATATTTGATTTTTTCAACATTTATTCCTTTGTCGTCAGGAGCTATAAAATCTGTTCGTTAGTACAGTCTTGAGAGTGCTGTGTAGCTACTACACTAACTTCATCTTCTATGGCTTCTGGGTTAAGTACTTGTAAAATTTGGTTGTATACTTTTGAGTCATTAGGTGTTGCTTCTACTAATCTGTCTTTGTCTTCTTCTGTTTCCATATCGTCAAGTTATAAAAAGGTTAAGTCATGTGATGATTTTATTTTATTATCTTTAGTTATATGTTCTCTATTACAAGAGTTTCTAGTTCTTTTTCATTTTATATTAAATGAAAATTCATTATATATTATCTGGCCATTATTAATTATTACGTTTATTTTATTAATTTTAATTTCATTATTCGCTTCCAATTTAATCTCTGTTTCTAATGGTTGGCATTGTTTCCATCCCTAATAATATTTCGTGTTTGCCACAAAGTTGTAGATTTTAAACTTAACTAATAGATCACGAGTCAAACCCAGTCTTGGTGCCAAATTTAGAATGACTGAGCCATTGCCATTGTCGCTACCAGCTGGTGTTACCACTATGAAATCTTCCGACTTAATTTCAGAATCTTCGAAAATCCTTGCGACTTACGGGTACGGAACATGGGTGTATTTAGTTAATTGCTGGCCCAGTGTCTACTAACGAATTGTCTCCGAGTACGTCAGTAAATGATGGATTTTCTTTTACTAGTTTTAGTTGATGTTGGAGGCAGGTTGTGGTTCGCCTAGCCAAAAAAAAAAATGTTCAAGTTTGTCCTCCAAGTCTTTAACTATCTGTTTCGTTGTTTCGTTCTCTTGTTCTAGTGGGCGAGGTTCATCTTCTAAGCGATGCACTTCGTTATTTCGAACACTTCGCATTGACACGGTGTTTTGTGAATGTGGATTGAAGGGTTGTGATGAGAATGATGTTTGTTGAGGTATTTGAATGTTAAGTCGTTATTGATTATTTCTAAAGTTCTGTCGGGGTTCATAACGTTGCTGATTGTTATTGCTATGTTGAAAGTCATTATTTTGTTTAAAATTATGTCTATAGTTGTTTTGGTACTGTCGGGGTTGAAATTGTTGCACATTATAGTCATTTCTCCTATAATTGTTTTGTCTAGGTTGTTATTCTCATTATAATCCTAAAGTTATTACACAAAACGTTTTTCATTTGTACCAGGTCGTTAATAATAAGATGGTTGAGTACGTCCTTAAGTCTTAATGGTAAATTCCAGAGAACGTTGTCTACAATTAGTGCCTTTTGTGGTAAGATTTCTTGTTCTTTATTACAGATAGAACTGTCAATCATTATACGGTTCTATATTAGCATTTGATGTGGGATGATTCTATCAATGAAGTCAATTGGGTGTTCGTTTCTGTACATATGAATCTGAGAGATTTCATATTGTAGGTGTGATGCTGTCCGACTGTCCTTAAAGTGATTTACGAAATGTAATTTTAAGTCGTTTATTGATAAGAAATCTTCATGCATGTATAATTGTTGTGCGTCGCCAGTGAGTCCAGAAAGAGCTATTTGTATGAGTCTTTGTTCATTATGTATTCTGTTAGTGATTGTTTCGTTACATACTGTCAAACATCATGTTTTTAGTGGTTTAATGAATGTTATTAAATTAGTCGGATCACCATTATAGTGTGGAAGGTGTCCATAGTCTTCTTTAGCCATATAATAGTCGTTAAGAGCCCTTTCTGATTCGTTAATGTGTCTGTTTCTATCTAAAATATCTCTTATGCCTGTTCTTGTCATAAAAATAAAAATATAAAATTACATTGTATGCAAAAATAATACCTTAAAGTCTTCATTGCTGTTGACGAAGTCTTCCGTGTGGTCTATATTAAATTTATTGTTTCTTTATAACCTACGTAAAGCGTTGGAATGCACCATCAAGTGAACAGTCCCAGCTCTGTTAATATTGCCTCGAGCCTTCTTAGCCTGTCCGTGAGAATGGTAGCCAAACAATCCCAGATCCTTATAATTCTCTTATAATTACTCACAGATGTAGAGAATATTTCTTCGGGTCTTCTTGGCTTGACAACGAACCGTCTTCTTTTCTGACTTGAAGTTCGCAGGTCCCGAATGAATGATGTCTTCATTGAAGTCCAGCTTTCTTTCTTCCTTATACTTCCTCAGATATATAACGAATTTCTTTCCCTGGTAAAAATCTATTGAAATAGATCAGTACCCAATATCGGTGAACTCCTGTCCTGTGGGGAATCTTTGCAGAGGTATTTGCATCAGCCTTCTCACCTTATTGGGGTGGTCTCGATGTCCGTTGCCAAATGAGGGATCTCTATATGGTCAACTGCCTTGAATTTACTGAGTATACTGTCAGGTGTCTGTTCGTTAATTAATATTTGTAGAGGAAAGTCTTTTAAAAGAAAAGCTTTATTACAAAGTAAAAGAAAAACACTGGTATATACAAATATTAAGAGTTACAGAGTTACAACATACTAGTTTGAATGTCTATGAGCAAGTGGGGTCTGGGGCTAAAGCTGAGACATACATGTATAAGAAAAGGATAAGACTTTGGGAAGCAGGGAGGACTGGGAAGGATGCTGTTGCTTACGTAAAAATAACAGGGGACCATCAGTGACTTCCATGAAGTCACAAGGCAGCTATACAGCTCTGCTCAAGACCCCCTCCACTTGTTCACACCATCACAAAACTCACGACACCTCAGGAATCGAAATATCACTCATATGATCTTGAAACACTGGCAGTAGTCAATGCCATTAAATATTTTAACAATTTTCGTAACGGATATCGCTGAGGTAATTACGGATTGTTTATCATTAATAGCTTCACAGAGTAAAAAATATTTTATTCCTATGTAGATTTTATTAGTCGAAATGCCCTCGAGAATACAACAGTAGAACCGGATAATACTACAGGAATTGGGAATGAGGTTACAGACGGTATGTGCAGACCCCTGGACAGCCCTAGTAATGTACTACACGGAGAGTACAGACATCCCCACGGCTGTTCATACAGATAGGCCATGCAGACGGAAATAGGTAGGAATAAGGAAAGTATTAGAATCTTCTATCCATACTAACCAGTCGCATTACCTTAAGGTTCATCTCGTTGGATTCTTGCTGAACAACATAAAGACCCTTTAATTTCTGAGATTGTGTTAAAATTAAATTCTGAAGAGGTAGACGATGAAATCTAGAATATTTATGAAATACGATCTGGTGTACGTTGTAGGGAAATTCAGCGTAACTCAAGTACTGAGTGCTTCCCTATTATACCACACTCCCTTTGACGGTCCATTGTCAATAACATCCATTTATGATGGGAGAAAACTTTAGAGGCTGTATATAATCATTACTGGTTGTCTCAATGTGTGAGGAAATTTGTTGCGAACTGTGTGACATGTAACATGGCTAAACGAGATTCGGGGTCACACAAGGATTACACCCGATGTCTACCGTTCCTGAACCTCGGTACACCGTTCATTTAGATATCGGAGGAAATTAAGTGGAAAAAGCGATTTTGATGACTATATTTTTGTCTTTATCGACTCATTCACGAAATATTCTTCTTTTTCATACTCATAAACTCGAAGCTGATAATCCGATCAAGGTTTTTGCCTACCCTCAGAAACCGAGGGTGAACTCGTGGTCATTCCAAGACCACGTAATCTGCCTAGGAATCTAGGCCTTGTCCTGGACATAGTGCACTGCCGGAGAGCACCGATATAGAGACATAGCTCAGTATTCAACTCGCTTTCCTTCACCAGGGCTCAACTAGACCTCCCCGTGATGACCCGGCAGTCAAATTTAAATGTTTTAGTTCTGTTGCCTGGCTTAAAATGGTATTGAATGAAGTGTTTATTTATTTTCAATGTTAGGGAATGACAATTGATTGATGGTGTGTTTGTTGGTATTTGTAGGCAGTTGCTTTTCGGAATCAAATAAGACTTGCCGAGGTACGACAATAATATTTTCGCTGTCCCTTTTCGGGCTAACCGATAGGATGTGTTAAAATAGTGAACTGCTTCTTTTCGGATTCCGATGTGGCAGTGCAGGACGAGGAAGACCTAGGTAACGGAAACACATTGATCAATAACTTGGCCTTACATTTGAAATTTTCCTGGTATAAAGGTGCCTAATGTAATGGCGTGCAGCATGAGTGCGTCGCCTGAATTCTGCCTGGTATAATACATTTGTCAATTGTGATCTTGCCAGTGTTTACTTTATTTATGATATCAAATAACTACCACTATTGTTATTGGTCAAGGAGAACTTGATTTTTAAAATATTCTGACAGTCTTGAACCTTTCGCAGACACCTTTTGTCTCTTAAATTATTTCTATATTTTACTCCTTCGTGTTATAAGTTTCTATTATTATGTGTTTTTTATGTTCATGCCATGATTGTCATTATCGTTCATTTACTTGAACATTTTGTTGTAAATAAATGATATAATGTAAATAATTATTATGTTAATATAAATGCTTATTTTATTTTTTTAATTGGATTACTGAAATGAATTATGAAGTGCATTTCATATAGCAACGTATAACATAAAATCCTAAACAGGGATAATATTTTTTATACATTATGAGCTGAAGCCGCACAGTTACTTGTACAGAGTCGCAGGGACGCGGCAAATTACCAGGAAAGCCGAGTAGGCGTGGCAGATCCGGAAATGCAATAATACGCCACAAGCGTTTAATCTCGCGGCAGCACCCTGAATTAGACGGTCCGTTTGAAGGTCCTGTGCATTCGTTCTGTTGTGTTCCCTGGTAGTACATAGATTGTCTGAAAGGAGCCCGCCTTCTTGCTAACTTACTCTACTGTTTATAGTGCATTAAATAGTTATTTCACTTATTTAAAACATTGTGTTTCTATTATGGACCCCCCCCCCCATCTATTTCTGATGCCCCATTACCCAGATAGATTTACAACTCTTATGTTTTAGCTAGCGAGTCTGGATGGCCTAGACTTAGTAAGGCCCATCCAATAAACATAATATGAGTCATCAAAGTGCTAATTATTAATTAATTTGTAATCAATATTTTAAAATAATTTTGCGTAATTAAAGTTCTCAATGCCCTAGTTAACAAAACGTTTTTGTTTTTTTCATCTATAATAATCTTGAGGAATAATCCATTAGAAGAGTTTTCCCAGCGGTGACGAAATGTTTAGTTGTGTGTTGACCAGGTTTTTTTGTTTTTCGGACTATCTAACATACCTTCAGCAAAAAAAAAGTATCACAACGGAAGATAAATACTTAAGTTAAAAAAATGTTTGAATAGGTGCATAAATGCATTTTTATTGGACTATAAATGGGTGTCAGCCATCACTTTGAGTCAGTTCATGTTGGACGGCTGCATATGAGGACCATCCAGGATAGACCATCCAGACCAACAGGATCCATTGTAGGGAATACAGCATCCGGGAAAGCCAACTACTATAACGATAATTGTTTTTTTTTTATTATTATTATATTCCTTTATTGCGCTATAATTACAATCTGCCTTTTATTAGGCAATAAGTAATTAAGATAAATGCTCTCATTCATACCATATTTACAGTTCATCATTCACTCGCTCATTCATACAATTTTACAGACAGCCAAGAGACCTCCCGAATCCACATGCGAAGAGAAAGCGGAGTCTTGGGAAGTCCCCCACGCTCCTCCGTCAGCCGCGTCACCAGATACTAGCCAGTGGAGGCTGACCAAGAGCACGAGAGCCACAGACGCTCAGGACATGACTGTAGAAACTGGCCATTGCCAGGACTCCCACTGTCACGTATTTATAGCAGTTCACGAGGCCACTGCCGTTTCAGTCTCCGAGGAGGATTATAGGGATGAGTGGCGCAGTGCAAAGACTGTGCTACGGGATTAGGATGGTTGGAAAGGCTACTGTGGAATTTCATAAACTTGGAAGGGATGAGTTCTAGAATGTAGGGTATATTAAGGTTCTTTATGAAGGGCTTTGTTGCTGACATAATAAAGGGCATTTACTATTGTTCTCAGGACTTTGAATTGAAAGGATTGGATACGCTTGATGTTCGACTTTTTTGCTGTCCCCCATAGCTCTATTCCGTATGTCCAGATTGGTTTAAGTATAACTTTGTAGATTAGTAGTTTATTTTCTATTGAGAGATGGGATGTCCTTTGAAGTAGTCTGTACAGTTGTCCAAAGCGTCTGTTTAGTTCTTGTCTTTTTAGCCTCGTGTGTGGGTTCCAGGTCAGTCGTTTGTCGAGATGGAAGCCTAAGTACCGTACTGTCTCAGTCACAGGGAGAGGAATAGAATTAAAATAAACTAGTGGACAAGACTTGCGACAAAGGGTGAAGGTAATGAGGGAGCATTTTGCTTCATTAACTTTGATCCGCCATTAATTGCACCAATACTCGATCTCGTCAAGGTATTTTTGAAGGTTTTGGGATGCTATGTCGGGGTCTGGGTGGGATGACAAGACTGCAGTGTCATCTGCAAATGTGGCCAAGAAGGTATTGGGAGTAGAGGGGACATCAGCGGTGTATAGGTTATATAGGATGGGGCCCAGGACACTGCCCTGTGGAACTCCTGCATTTATGGGATAGTAGTTAGAGTATTCTAAACCACAGCAGACTTGGAAGAAGCGGTTTGAAAGGTAGGACTGTAGGATTAGGAAAAGGGTCTGTGGTAAATATCTTTTGAGCTTGTAGAGCAAACCTGCGTGCCAAACCCTGTCAAAAGCTTGAGCTATATCGAGAAAGGCAGTAGTGCAATACTGTTTAGTTTCAAGGGCTGAGGAGATGTGATCAACTACGTGAAGGCCTTGTAGAGCAGTGGAATGTCGTTGGCAGAAACCAAACTGGTGTGTGGGAAAAAGGTTTTTTGATTCAACAATTGGAAGTAGACGTTTTAGTAGGAGTTTCTCAAATATTTTTGAGAGGATAGGGAGTAGGCTAATTGGACGGTAAGATGAGGCGTCATTGGGTGGTTTACCGGGTTTGGCGAATTGGACAATAATGGAATGTTTCCAGAGGAGAGGAAAGTGCGTCGTTCGGATAATGCAATTATATATACATAGGTTAAAAAGATTATGGCTTTAGGAGGAAGTTGTTTGAGAATTTGAGGAGTAAGGAGATCATATCCAGGGGATTTTCGGTAAGGTAAGTTTTTCAGAAGATATTTGACCTCAGAGGGATTAACGGCTTTTGGTGGAAGAGAGAGAGGAATAGGTGAAGTGAGGAAATCTTCCACCGTTGTGGTGAGTATGGCTTTGATGAGAAAGGTGAGGTGTGAAAGTATGGGTAAAATGCAGAGCAAATTCCTCCGACCTATCCCCATCCGAAGCCGCCCAGGACCCATCATCACGACGGAGTGGATGTGAAACAGGTTGATACTTTAGGATTTTTTCGGTTACATTCCACAAGGAGTTATCCCTGGTAGACAGAGAGGAGAGGTAGGAATTGAAAGAATCGGAACGGAAGGATGCCAATCGCCGCTTTACCAATCGGCAGTACTGATTGTACGAGCGGCGATCAGCAGGATTCCGGGATCTTTGCCACACTGTTCTGGAGCGGCGTTTGGATTGGATTAGATCTATGAGATGCTGAGGTAAACGATTATGATTGTGGATTTTTGGGTGACGATGGGGTGGCGATGCCTCCCAAGCCGACCTCTGGACCAGAGTAGTCAAAGAATGCACTGCATCGTCTAGGTCTTGGGATGTTTTCAGGGACAATTTGAGGTTTACGGACTCTGTAAGAAGCTGGCGGAAGTGGTCCCAGTCAACTGGGCCCCTAATAAATGAAGGAGGAGACAGTTTGTGAATTGGTCTTAGGGAAATGGTTAATAATAAAGGACTATGATCAGAGGAGAGGTCATCGAGGCGCGTGAGTGAATAGTTTAGGGTTCCTAAACTATTGTAAAAAAATAAGTCAAGGAGATCAGGATTTCGGTTGGGATCAGATGGCCAATAGGTGGCTGTGTCAGGAGTGATAGTGGAGCAATGTTTCCGTGTGAGTGCAGACAGCAAAGCACGTCCTCGATAATTGTTAATATGATTGAGGTAATGGAGGCAGTAAAGGCTACGGGGATGGTGACAGGTTCAGTAAGGAAAATGGGTACAAAGGTGGTCAAGGCTATGGAAGCGGTCAAGGTTATGGAGGAGGGAACAGTTCTGGTTATTTTAATAAAAATGATGGTAGAAGAGCCTTCGAAGGTGGTGAAGACTTTGGAGGTGAAACGGTAGAGGGTCTAGAGCTGAGAACTATCAGGCACAAATGAGAATCTCCTTGCTCTCTGTGTAGTTACAAGAAGCAGTATAACATCCAATTGCAAATAAAGTTCCTGTATAAATATATTGCCAACATATACAATTGAAGTATATACACTTGAATATAATAAAACTGTTATATCATCATATATATCACCATATATTGTTGTGATATTTGACTTGTGAAATTTGAATTTTAATTTGAAAAATTAGCGGGCATAAAAGAGCGGCAGATGACCAGTGAAAAGAATGGGGGAGTTGAAAAAAAGGAGGCAGAGTGAATTGTTGTCCTGTTCCATTGGTGAAAGCATGAGGCAAAGATAGTGAAATTTGAAGAAAAATGAACAATTTTTATTTAATAGTGATTTGGAATGTGAAAAAACATTAGTAGGAAGAAGAATTTTATCCAGAAAAGAAGGATTGAAGAGATACAAGTGGATATTACTGACAGCATGGCAAACAAAGTTAAAGTGAAGAAACAAGAAGAAGAATATGTACAAACTAGTAAATCTGGCCATTTGAGAGTTAATAATGTTAAGGTAAATTATAAATTTTTTTAATAATTTGTAGTTTTGTATCACAGACATGATTGTGTATTTAAATAAAATGAGGGTGAATTTTGTAAAATCTGATTTTCCTTTAGCCAGAGTTTTCTTTTTATATTAACAAGAACCTATAAACCTCAGATTAAATTTAAATTAATCAAATTAAATAAAAACATAACAATATATCACATATATATTATGTCACTGTTATTTTTGCCTCCCTTGTTATTTTTTTGAGAGCTATATAATAATAAAACAAGTAATAAATCAAGACTATTTTAAATAATAAAATTAAAACATGAACTTGTAATTTTTATTATAAGTTAATTGGTGAAAATGCCTCAGATTTTTTTTCTCGTTTATTCATGCTATGGTATAAAATAGTAATATTAAATAATATCAGCATACAAATATAAAAGTTTATATAAATCATAGAAAAAGACACAAATCACCAAGGGGAGACAGCATTGAATTTGAACCATTAGAGCCGGGTTTTTATTAAAAAATGAAAACCAGTGCAAACTGCTTGAAGATGGTATAGAAAAAAGAAATCGCAAAACACTGCATTCATCAATGAAAACATGATGTATTTTTTTTTATATTGCTATTATTTTAAAATGTCCAAAATGGAGAAAACAATTTAAATATTCACGTAACTACCTGTATAATCCAAACTGTTTGTTTATTAATAATTATTAGTTAATTAATAATTATTTATTATATATATTAATAATTAATTATTAATGGGAATGAGTTAATAATGTCCTTTAATTAGGTTTTTTGGTAAAAATGTTGTCGTGTAATCAAATTAAATTTTGAAGTAAAATTTCTTATTTATAAGTAAAATAGTACAACAGACAGAAACATATATAAAAACATAAGGCTTCAAATTAAAAAAACAAAAAACAGTTAAGTCTACAGTACCCCAGAAAATAATGGTTTCTCTGATCTTATTATTTACTTTCTCTTGATTAATTTCCTGAGTTTTATTGAATTATTTTTATATATTTAATGTCCTGATGGTACTTAAAATAAAACCAGTCCTGTGGCATATTATGTATTATTATTTTATTAATTACTTGGTAATTAAAAACAATTTTCCTATCAAATTGAGGATCCCTTTGCCTTCATTAATACCGTTTCATTTTTATTTTTGAACTGTAATTACACAAAGCCATTAAAGCTGTCATTAAAATCATGTTTTTGTCTTTAACTCAACCAGTCATTTTTTTAATAGACATGCTATTTTGCATAGAGGCTTCACTTGATGCCTCAATGATGCTAAAAATAAAAGTATTCATTAATATAAGTTAATTACTGAGTAATGAAAAAGTAATTGTAGCCTAACCATATTGTGTCATAGTATGAAGGGGATCGAATTATGGATCTCAGCGTGCTTATTAAGAATACTTATAATATGTTAGGTGTTTTGGGGACGATAATTTTAAGTAAACATCTTTATTTGAAAAATTAAAATTTGCGTTTACAGCATTATTAATTGGGATGTAAGCTTTTATTCACTCGTGTTGTCACCGGATGTAGACACCCTTCCACCCTATTCCCAGGGCAAAAATCTTGATCTTATAAGCTTAAGAACCTTTGACACATGAAAATCATTATGAAAGGATAAGTTTGTAATGTAGAAAGGAGCGTTGATTGTTCTGAGGACTTAGAATTGAAATACCGCGATTCGTTTGATATTCCCCATAGTTCTAGTCCTTGTGTCCAAATTGGGTTTAGTAACTGTTTGTATGTAAGCAGTTTGTATTTATGTGTGAGGTTATTTTAGCTTATCGACCATTTTCAAAGTCCTGGCCCATTGGCACTTAGAGGTCTGCATATTCCCTGTTTAACTATCTGCCAAAACTCTGATTTAACTTTGCGGTACTTCTCCAGGGGAAATCTTCTTCCTTGGCAAAAAACAGGACGTCCAGTTGTCTCGATGACAAGTTCTGTTTTGAAGGCTCCTTCGTTGTTATCGGACTTGTTATCCCTGGAAACCAACAAAGGAGGTCAGCAAACGGATGTCCACAGGGAATAGAAGTCTCCTTGAAAACTCTTCCTCTCAAAGGAGTGCCAGTTGTCTTGTTGATAAGTTGAATAATAGGCTTCGGGACATCAGCCGGAATAAATGTCCATGAAAGGTCTCTTCTTAAGCCCAGATTGAGCCTTAAGTGTTTCTCTCCATAGATTTTGATCCAAGGGTTATACCAAAGTATATACCAACTACCTCCTCCTCCCCCCCTCTACCCCAGTAAATAATCATGAGTTGTTAATATTATGCTATTTTAACAATTTATTATATATATATTTTTAACTTTATTTTTTAATTCATTTATAATGGTGAGTTACCATGAGATTGGCAAATGTTGATATTCATTAATTCGATAATATTAATATTTTGTATTGTTGTGTATTATATTTTTCATCTGCTCATTTTAGTATGCTAAGTATGTCTTTTTACTTTCATAACTAATGCTGTTATTTTAAACAGTTATATTTTTGAATGTTGATTACAAAAACTGGCGCAAAACATGAGTTTAATCTCAGTAATATACAGTATATCACATGGCCAGATCAAGCTTTGCATCTATCAATACAATTTCATTATTTTAATTAGATACAACTCTCTAGCCAATTATATTAAAATGATACATTTGAAATACTCAAAATTATGCTCTAGAACTTTTGTAGAACCAAAAGATTGAGAAACATTATAAAATAAACTATTATTCTTTACAATTTTTTTTTGAATCTCATTTTCCTCGTTATAAATAAGAAAGTAAAAATATTTTAGCAAACATGGAATCGGTCCAATATAAAGTGTAATATTATGGTTTATATCTGTGATTCTGGGGAACAACTAAGAAACTCCGGAAACACATATTTTCAGGGATACGTTTTTTAACAATGTATTATACTATTACTGCAAATTATATGTTTTCTATACCATCATTAAGGACCACATGCTGTAAAAATATAATATTACCTGTGTTTTTTTCTGTGGCAAAGAGTGCTTACTAAACCATGTATGTACACTCTTCTCGGTTTGTGTTAATTCTACTTATAATTGATATCTTGTATAAATTCTTATAAATTGGTATCTCATGATCATCATTAATTAATGTTATCAAATGAGGTATATTAAAGTTATGCAATAGTGGTTTTAGCCTCATGTAACAAATTTAATACTCAATTGTTCTTCAAATTCATTTATATATTATTTATAATTGTTTTTTTAAATGGGCTCTTAAGTCAAAATAAAAATATTGGTTACATTGATTAATTTATTATCATTATTATGGCACAGACATTTCAGCTGCAATTTGTAAAATGTTGACTAGAAATTGATAAAAGAGTTTTTAAAAAAACCATGCAATAAAAAGAAATTTCAGAAAGATTCAATTTCGACAAAAATAACGCTTAGACTGTTATTATTATGTACTATAGTAGCATAATTTGGTCAAATTATTATTCAGCTAGTATGGAATTGACCGTAATGTGACCGGAACAAAAAAAATCCTTTTTAATTACAATATTTAAAATCATAAATTACAAATATGAAAATAGTTTATACTGATTCTATATTTTTGATAATAAAAGCTCATACAAATTGATTTTAACTCATTCTCATGGTTTTATACTTTTATATTAAACTCTTCATTAGTGGAACTATTATAAGAGTAGTTTTGCAAATGATAATAATGTTATCCTGCAAGATAATGATAAAATAAAAGGAAAGTAACTATGGTCCAGGCATAATTGATTCTTGATTGTTATAGACAGCTTTATTTGCTTATTATTGAGAATGATTTATCTAAATTTTGTAACTCATAAACTTTCTATGTTTTTATCATTAAGGCATCCTCAGGGCTTAAAATTAGTCTCTATTTTTTAGTGAATATCATTTTTGAAGTTTTGAAGAGGTCTAAAAAATAAAGAAATCAATTTTTTATTATAATTTATATCTGAGATCTATTCATTTATTTTAATTTTACTATTATATTACTGAATAACATAATTATCATGCAAAAAAACCAAACATGAATTTTCTAATGGAGATTTTTGGAAACCTTAAATAACTTTCTTAAATAATAAAGTGCAAACAAAAATTATATCTAATGTAATAATCTATTTGAACTAGTAAAGTAGTCTTTGAAAGACCAATGGTTTTATTATTGATACAAATATTTTATTATTAATACAAGGAATTAATATATATACGAGTTTTACTCCCTTGGAACCATTTTTCCCCTTAATACCACAAAAGAAAGTTTTTTTTTAGACAATGGGATCTACTGTATATTTAGTGATGATATAAAATTAAATACCCATTGCCCGCAGAAAGTCTGAAATTGAAACTGATTTTAAATGCCCAATTTTGAATAATATACCTGCATAACAATTTAAAAATGGTAATAATAACAATAATGGTAATAAGGTCGATAACCTGATGATTATTGACACCTCAGACAGTTATACTATGCAGATATAACTTGGATGTTATATATGTAATTAATTATCATTTTATTTAATTACAATTTCAGTACATTGAAACACTACCATTTGAAGTACTGAGGTTGTTTCCAAGCAGTGATTATCATTCTCAATATACATCTCACCAACTTAGAAATTGTAGCAATTCCTAGTAGTCTGTTTCAGCTCCAACTTCAAACTGACTGTTCCCACCTACTTCAAATGGGGTAGGTCGTAGACCCCCCCCCCATGTTTTTCTGTGCTGAAACAGATTTCAGAAATTTCAGTGATTGAGTGGATGTTTTTAAATTCTTACAATCAATTAAAAAAGTAGACTACGGGATTTGCATTAATCGTGCTGGTATCTATTTGTGAGTGTGAAAGTGTGGCACAAAGTTACATAAAAAAATCGGTACATAGCATTAATTTATGCAGATTCATTACAACAGCACACCAATCTCTGTTACTTTTTCCTTTAACAATAATTTGTAATAAGAATATTTTATCATCATCAACCAATGATTTATAATCAACTTTTGTTATCTGAGATCAACAAAGTCTTTATTTTGCAAGTAACTACCAGATCGGCAGGAAGAGAGGATGCAGTTGGAAGAAAAAACTAAAATAAAATTTACATTTTGTCAAGTGTATGACAAAATTCTTACATTCTGAAGAAATCTTTAAATTAGTTTAATGGGTATAAGCATGTGTATTAATCATTAAAATATAAACAATCTGGCTAACAGACTTTATAAACTGTTTTTATTCATGGCAACAATTTTTATTGTTTATTTGAGTGTTGTGCTTACATTGGAAAAAAATTCATGTACCCTCCGAAGTTCTATTGCTGTGGAAGAACATTTTAATTCATAATATTCAATACCAACATTAATATCAATCTAAGATTCATTCAACTGGATGTAAAAGACAAGAAAAAAGGTAGGGGTTATTACATAAGTACCACAAGTTTTATTTAAAAATTAAAACATTTAGCATACAACAAGAGTACCTGAAATGTAAGGTTAAAAATCTCAACAGAAAAAGCATCAATAAGCATATTTTATTTCTATTATCTTTCAAATATGTACACTGATTGTATTAAAATGTAGATGAGACATCTTTTATTTTGTTGAAATGTACCTGATTTTAATGGCATCACTTTTTGAATTTCTGTTCTTGTATTAACAAAAGGAAAGTAGTCTTTTTTTTTTCACGAGAACATTATCAACACCTACCCCGACCTCCTGATCTCCCTCGACCACCACCTCTGCCACCCCCTCTGCCACCCCCTCCACATCCTTTAGAACTTTTGCTGGTTTCAACCGGTCTATCCACGTATACTATTTTAGTTTTCTCCTTTGACGCCTTCTTCTCTTCCTTCTTCTCTTTGAGCCCTAGAAAACAAATTTTTTTTTTTTTAAACAACCTAAAATAAAATGTCCTTTAAATTAATGATAAACGACTTACAGCTCAAAAATCCTGTACACATCTGGACACAGATGATCAAGAGAAAAAACACGGCTATCTTTTTCATTGTGGTGTAATTTTCTGAAAACAAGAATGGGCACTCTTGTCGTTCAGATATTCCCCCAGCTATATATACAATTGACACTTGTACAAATATTAACCCTACTTACGTACTAATGGACAACAATTTTTTTTTTCTTTAAAGAGCACATTGAACTGCATTACAAATTCAAATTATAATATGAACCTCTATTTAAGATGCAAATGAGTTTCTGAAAAAAAATCATCATGCCATATATACATAAAATTCTTTTTGGATCTTTACAGACACTGTAGCAAAGAATTTTCAATATAGAATTAGTATTATTTTTCTTTGGGGAAAAAATGTAAAAAAAAAGAAATAATAGTAAACATTAGTTGTGGCATGTGATCTGATTGGTGTGAATTTTTATAATTATTGGTTAATGGGAAAAAATGAGCTTGGATTTGAGCCCAAAACCTAATTTCAATTCAGAAGTATTTTAAAAAAATCATAACGCCCTGTACCCACTGACATCCATGGAACTAGCTATACTCTTAGAAATTCTAGTTAATCTAAAACTATTAAGTCTTGTTAATCCTCTGAAAACAACAGTAATATCAATATTTTTTTTAAAACTGATGGAAGTCATTTAAAAATAAAAATTTGAACCCTATGACTATTGCTTCTATTTAACCAATAATTACTATAATTAAACATGTTTAAAGAGGGTGGATATATACCCCCTAATCTCCCCCTTGCTATAGCAATGATCTTTTTGTAAACAAGTATTTATCTGAAAGTCTATTATTTTTTCTAGAGGCCTCATTTTGAACTTTTTATCCTTTCTATTTGCCTTTCTGAAGGTTTATTCCAGTAGATTTTAAGTACCTTGTTTGATCTAGAGATATGAACTTTTTCTTGAAGGTTACACGCGATGAAAAACTCCACCATAAAAATAAACTTAAATAATTTGATTTTTTTTATGATGTAGCAAATTATAATCATGAAAAAATCATTAAAATAGTTAATATTGTGTTTACAGTTTTTACAGCATTGTGAGGCATATTTTTATTTATTATCATTGTCGCATTTTAACTAATTTATTACTTTAGCCTGCACCTCATGAAAAGATGAAAAAATAAGGCCTAGGTTGGCGCTATACTATTACCTCTCAAACTTTATTTTGGCTTTCTAAACCAGGTTTGGCTTCATTATTCAAGTAGCTACTCATCTACCCTCACGAGACTGAGATAACCCCTACTAGACCCACCCCCTTTAGAGAAAATGCTTGTGAAACAGGGAGAACCAATTCAATACAATGTTCTACACCTCAGCCCAAAAGATGTCTTCTCCTCTAGCTCCAACCAGCATGTCCTCCATAGAAGTCAGTCAGGGTATTGAGGGCAAGTGTCCTATTGCCTTCCTATTTAACGAGTCATCCTGGACCCGACCCCTGGCTTTTCCCTGCATTAACTCTTATTCTGTCTCTCCGACATCGAGAGTTATATGGCTTGTCCTTGAAGCCTGAGCCACCTGCGTCCTATTTTCAAGCTGTATTAAGGCCAAGACCATGGTTAATTGCTTGTCTGTCTTTATTATTATACATAAAAGTTAATTACTATCCAAAATAAAATATCACTATGGTATAATAAATTAAAATACAATATTGATTGAGAAATTAAACAAAAATGACTTCATTATTTACGTTTTGAGCCTTTGTAAACGAAATCGCATAGCTTTCCTCTTCATATAAAGTGAAGAAATGCTAAAGCTAGCTGGACAAAGATGTTATTGTCAACAAACTCAATCAATTACATCACACTCATTTGTTTGCTGGAAATAAATACATTATCACTACATTTGAATTCATGGCATTATCAGAAAATATTTATATGCAAACTTCACTTGTGCAAATACTGTCAACCTTATATTCTACAAATAATTCAAATAAAAACATACTATTTTGAATGTTTGCTTATATATTTGTAAAGAAGAGAGTTATGAGAAGACAGTTTATGATTAATTAAATATCTGTTTTACTGAGTTGTAGATTAGCTGTGTTTAAACATAATATTTATTGAAGTATAATATGTCGCCAATCTTGCTATTAAACTACTGATCTCTAAGACCCAATTAAGTCTATTGCTTGATTATAATATTTATTATTTCCTTCAACATCTTAACCAACGACTAATATGGAGAGAAAAAAGATTTTCAACCCTTTGAAATCGCATCTGATTGGCCTAATGACAAACTTGTCTTCCGTCTTTCATGAACGAAATCATAATAAATTACATATTAATAAAATAGTAGGTTTGATGCAATGAAATATGAATAAATCCTACACATCCTCCAAAGTGAAAAGTCTTGAGCCAACGGCCATACTATATTATGCTTATAGCTTAAAGCTGTGTAAAAATTATTGATGTCTCAAAAAAGGATTGTGTTCTTTTGAATAAACATCACTATAATTCTGAAACTACTAGTGTCTCAAATTTTAAAACAGTAAGTAGTATACTCCTTCCCAACTAGGTAATATTTGTATTTTGTACAACCTACTCTTCTTAAATATAAAATATTATTTCCTTAGTTTGCCTCTACTTATGAAAATTAGAAATCCTTTCGCAACTGAGGTGAGATATCTAATGTTGTTTCAGCAATATTTTCAATCATGCATGTTATTTATTCTAATAAACAGTACAATAAAATATTTATGATTGTTACTGATATTCATATGTTATATTTTATACTGCAGTGAAACTGTTTCGATACCTGTTTGTTACTAATTATTAGTATTTGCTACATAACCTTTCAACCCAACTAATATAAATTAATCACATAAGTATAATAAATAAATCACAAGTATTTTCCAACGGAATAGGCAGTTCTTAAACTTTCCAAGTAAGAACCATGAATTGCCGAATTATTTTGGTTTGGATTAAAATTTGGGGCAGGTAACAAATACAAAATCCCATGGCTTAACACTCTTTAGAAAATCACCTGTCACGTGCACGAAGATTGAGGTTTAGAACTTTCATTTTGGTTTTCTCGAGATCAGGAAAAAATGTTATTTTATGATTCTTCCACAGTACTGCCCAGTCTCTTCATTTACTGACAGTCTTTAGGAATCTACCTATTTGTATAACAATTGTCTCTGGGTAAATGTTATATTATATTAGTGTAAAAGTGCAAAGTTATTGGTTAATAATAATTTGTCTAAGGATGACAAATAAATTGCTAAATGTCGTAGCTGAAAAAAAACAAAAATTCCAGGATTTCACAGGAGAATTAAGGCAAATCTATAGATTGGAGAGTTGTTGGATTTTTCCATCATCATTTCCTGAAATGGATTGATCCCAAAGGACAATCTGGAATCCATCTGGATGCTGGAACTGACGAAGATAATACTTCACAGGGTTCAGGAAGCAGTACTCTTGGGAACTGCCAGCATCGCTTGAAAATTTAGCAATTCAGTTATCTGATCTTAACCCTTGACTAATATAGTCCAGGTAGGTGAACATTCCCAGAGAATTCTGAGGAAGTCTGAAATTTGTAATAATAATAGTCACTAATTATTGATCAATACATCACATTTACCTGTAAAATTTCTAAAATGAATAAATTCCGAGTTAGGGTGAGTTTGTATTAGCATGGATCTAATTTACATATTTTTCTTTCGGGAAGTTTTGGTTTTTTTTTTATCAAAGTTTTATCATCAAATAAAGAAATTAGAGTAATCAATTAGATTTTATTTATTTTGGTGTTTTTACTTCATAGATTGTCTCCTACACAGTTATTCCTTCAAACCACTAAATCTCATCTTAGCTCCTTCAAATTTATTCTTGAATTTTTTTAAAGATCAGTTGATTTATTTATTAAACTATGTACAATATTTTTAATTTCATTTATGATAGTACAGTATTATCAGCAGTATTATGATGTTATTTTCTTGTTAATTTTTTATGGAGGGGGCATAATAATTACAATATATAATATAGCTCATTAACCAAACCAATTCACTTGTAGCTATATGAGCTTACTTGTAAACACAATGATTATAGGTTAAGAAGCAATCTCATCCAACACTCTTGATTACCAAGGATGAGATCAGAGCATCGTATTCGTATAGGGATCAGGTTATCAGGCCCCCTGACGGAATATAAATTCTGGTAACAGAAGGTGACTAGATTTTGGATAAAAAGGATGTTTAGGTCACAGAGGAGTTTTGGTTGTACTTTAGAAGAGAGCATTGGTTATCTTGTGGAGGAATGCTGATTGTAGAGACTGACTTTGAATGATATAGGCAAGCCCTCCTATAAGCACTCAACATCACTTGATTAATAATTAAAGATATGTATTAAATGTATCAATTTAAATTTAAAACTTGTAATCTAGTGGTATGTGGTGAAAATATTTCAATCAGTTGTAATATTATTTTTATGTTGATTTAATGGGTGAAGTCTAATAATTGTATACATTTTTCAGTTATTATAGAACTATATTTTAGGTTTATGAAGGATGGATTTTTTTTATTCCAGAGTTGAAAAAGGTATATTTCCCATAAGCTAATTTTCATAAATCAAGTGAGTACTTGATGATTAATATATTTTGTTTTGGGATTGTTAATTTTAAGAGTTATTTATTTAGAATATTTTAGTAAGAATAATCAATATATTCTTATTAAGGTCTAGGGTTCTAGGGAATTGGGCAGTATAGGGCTTCTACTATTACTGTTTGAAATAGTAATAGTATTTAGGGATCCAATAAATATTTGAATTACAAAAATGCAATAATTACAACCATCATTCTTTTACTAGCACTTTATTAATATTGTTGCAAATTTTCCTTTTTAATGTATGGAGATGTATTATTGAATGTATTGATAAATTTTCATTTCTTATCTGAAAGCCAATATAAATTTTAAATGTTTTTATTATTTCTTTTGCAATTGATGTGACAAAGATCTAGCAGCCTTTTGATCCGTAACTTCCCTTGCCAGATCCGCTACTACTGCCACTGCCAAAACCACTACCACTGCCTCCACCATAGCCGCTGCCTCCACCATATCCACTTCCACCACCATATCCTTTGCCTGCACCGCTTCCTCCACTTCCGGTGTTACAATCTTGACTACTTGAAGATCCACTGCTTTTCCCACTACTGCTGGCACCAGCATATCCACTTCCAGCACCGGATCCACTACCACCACCATATCCACTTCCACCGCCGTATCCACTTCCACCACCAGATCCACTTCCGCTACCGTATCCACTTCCGCCCCCGTATCCACTTCCACCACCAGATCCACTTCCGCTACCAGATCCACTTCCGCCACCAGATCCACTTCCGCCACCATAACCACTGCCTCCTCCGTTTCCAGTGTTACAATTGCTTACTGATCCACTGCTTTTTCCACTACCAGTACCGCCACCATAACCACTGCCACCACCAGATCCACTTCCGCTACCGTATCCACTTCCGCTACCGTATCCACTTCCACCACCAGATCCACTTCCGCTACCAGATCCACTTCCGCCACCAGATCCACTTCCGCCACCATAACCACTGCCTCCTCCGTTTCCAGTGTTACAATTGCTTACTGATCCACTGCTTTTTCCACTACCAGTACCGCCACCATAACCACTGCCACCACCATAACCGCTGCCACCACCATAACCACTGCCGCTACCAGATCCACTGCCACTTCCTTTACCGGATCCACTTCCACCACCATATCCACTTCCTCCACTCACAGCTTTGCCATTGCTTCCAGAACCACAGTTTTGGCTGCCACTGCTTCCACTGCTGGAAGCGCATCCGCTACCTTGGTTTTTGGCTACCTTTTCATACCCTATAATAGAAGTATTCATTAGAGCAGAGCTTCTGAAAATAAATATGACCATAGAACCTTATTTAAAAAATAAAATTTGCCAAGAACACTTAATTATTAAAAAAAATATCATCGTATGGAAAAGAGGTGGAAGAAATTTGTGTTTAACTTACTATTAATTTTATTGGACTAAACCATGCAAGTAATTTTGTTGTCTTTGAAACAAAAAGATTTGCAATGGTATAATGTATCTTTGTTTGTGTTTTCTATGGGAAATAGCAAACAGTGAGTTGATGTTAATTGCTGGTAACTGGGAAAAAATGAATGCGATTTTACAGTATTATTATTAACCCATTATTTAGCACTCCCCATCTAAGACTCACTTCATAGAATTCAAAAACATCATGCATTTCCAATGATCCAATAACCTACTTATCTACCATAGTTTCTACTAATTATGTTGTATATTTTCATCTCCTACCAAAGATAAAAACACTTCTTCCTCATTTCCATATAATTACAAGGATTAAATAATGATGGCTTTGAATTTTAATTGAACATATGATTCACAAATGTTTACTACCTGATTACAGTTATTTGTATTATTTAATAACAAGGGTTTACAAGGTGGGATGATTAGTAAAATTTTAATACCAAGACTCCATAATTTTTTAATAATTTATAATTGTTATAAGGACCTATAACAATTCAGCAATTTTATTATACTCACATTTATCCTAATTTTTGTCCGTAAATAAAAGTGTGTAAATAGATCATAATAATGCAAGAGTATTTTTTGTTTTATACTTTAGATTCAATTTTATAAAAAGTCAAAAATATTTCTAATTTTTACTAAAATTTAATCTATTGCCATACAGGACCAATAATAAAAAAAAAAAAAAAGGAAATAAACTGAACGAAAAGAAAATGGTTTATTTTACAAGTACTGAATTAAATCCAAAATTTGCTTTTAAATAGAATATTTGTACCCTACAATGTATTATGGTGATATATCATATTATAATTTTCCCTATATAGATTTAATTATAAATAATAAATTGAAATCATTTATGCTCTAATTACAAGAGTAAATTCAGAATTAATAGGTCAGGAAAGAGAAAGTTTGGCTATTCTTCTGCCTCCTTCATGAATCTATACTATACTACCATGAATCATGGTAAGTATTCAGGCTAGTGCTTAGTGAGCTATTATATTAAACTTCAAATAAACAAACTGCAACAAAGAATATGGTAGATTATTGAAATTTAAACTGTTCCGAATAGATTAAGTTTTGATTAAGAAATGATTTTTTAAAAAAACAGAGAAAACCCCCCAAAAAACTGAGAAATAAGTCACCTGATCTATTCAGTTTTATTGTGCTTAATAGTTTTTACAAATATAACTTAATATTTATTTAAAATCTTTATCCCTAAATATTATTTATAATAAATTATTAAATTCCAGTAAATTTTGAATTTTGGTATGATATAGACATGGCATTCATACTCACCGTAAGTGGCTAGGGTAGCTTGGAAGCAAGCTGCGCACAGCAAGAGTACAAGTGTGTTCCTCTGCATCTCTGGTTGAGGTACTTCTTGACCTATTCTCTATAGTATTTATACAAAACTATTGCATTGGACAGTTTGACTGACACCTGTGTACACTTATACATCATGCATATCCTAGTGTAGGTTCCTTATGCTTCATGCATTATTAGCTATGTGCATTTATTTGGGTAGGTCTACAAATAGATATCTGTATTCACTTTTAAAAAGTGTTGACATAAGCCATGTTGAATGAGGTTAACTAGATACAGATTGACCTGTTATCTGTTCTATCACAATCCAAAGAGGCCCAATGGTTAAATTTAAAAGGATCTACTCCTTCCAATAATAACTCTAAGGAGATGTCTAACTACATAGATCAAAGTTCCCTTAACCTATTTGAACATCAGGTATCTTGTTTACTCTTTGAGGTTGGGTGGTCGCCAGAAAGATCTTCAAATGATTGCATTTTCTCAATTTTAGAATTTTTCCTTAATTCTAGACTGGGGACTGTTGGTCTAAGGCTGGCTGTAAACAGGAATAATTATCTATCAACAACAAAAACCCTACTGCACTTCAAAAACTCTGAGTAATAGCCATTTTCCCCAAGGTTTTATGGAGTCATGAATTTTTACCATGCAACATGGTAAAACATCATGTTCCTACTATTGTGTTCTTAACTCACTCAAGGTAATATTGACACTAATTTTAAAAGGTATTATTTTATGAATTTTAGAGTATGCCTCGATTCAACTTAACCCATTATACCTTTTATTGAATTAGTTGGATAACTCTGAATAATCCCTTGAGCAGAATAATTGCCTTTGAAGTGTACTACGTCCGGATAGTAGAAGGAAAAAGTATAAGAGACATTTCCACATCAGACATAAATGAGATAAACTGGAAATCACAGCCCTGAGGAATAACTTAGAGAAGAAATAGCTGAAGGATCTTTGGAGAACAGATTGTCCAGAAAGTTCATGATAGGCACACCAATAGGAAAGTAGATGAGTGTGCCTTAGGGCAATGACACACATTCAATTTTGACCAAGGCTATCTGAGAGGAAAAATCAAGTCGAGGGGTCATTAAACTTTAGTGAACGAATGATAACGGACCGAAGGATCTGAACCACCTGGCAGGAAAACCGATTCGGTTAGGGGTTCAAAGCACCTCTACCGAATACCGATACGTTTGTCATGATACCGTCTCAATAACACTTCAATCAAAACCAACACATGTGTCATTACCCTTAGATGGTCCACATGACTAGAATCGGTGAGCAAAAAGATAAGCATTGAAGTGCCATGATGGCGCCGGCAACATATAGCAAAAAAGCTCGCCTAGATCAACGATTCAAACTAAAAAGCCCTAAGGAGGATCATAAAGAAGAAGAGAAGAATATTTTAATTAAATTTCTATTGGGTTTTATTCAGCAAAATCAATTTTTTGAACAACTGTAACTGCAGGGTAATCTTAGTATTTTTTTGATAAATCTGTTTATTTCGTCAACTATCTACAACAGCAGCTAGTAGGCAATTTTAATCTAAGCTGAAATAGCCCCCTTTACTGTCGTCTCCAAGCTTATAGAAATCAGCAGTAATCATCAATGTACTGAATAAGATAAAATTGTTAAATGTGTATGCACCACATATTTTTTTACAATTGTTAAAATTATTCACTTTGAATGTGTGTTAACCTTATTTTAAATGTGTTACCTTTCATGTTGTGATGTTGAAACACTACAGTGATTACTTGTTGTTGGGAAAATTCATTGATTCAATATAACAAGTTTTATTGTTTGAAGTTTTTTTATTGCTTGAATCCAACTTGTTTGCAGTCCTTTACTAGCTGACCCAATGACCGGTAAACTCGGCACTTTTTTTCATTATTTAAAAAATGTTTGTCTACCTCAATTGTACTTAATAAATTATACTTTTAAAAAATACATATGTAAACAATGAATAAAGGTGTTAAAAGTGAAGAAACTATATTGAGAGGCATAAGTGTGGGACTCACAAGAGGTACTTGAATAATTGTTGTTAAGAACCTACTCTAAAACTAAATATAAAAACTTTATTTTATTTTTTAAACCATCCTTGCTACTGAAAATCATCTTTACAAGTCATAAAAATTGTAAATAGCTTGTACAAAAATAATACCTGATTTCTGTTGTTGATATCAATAAATGTCAGGACTCAAGAAGGGAGGGGGATTGCACAAATTGAAGACATTTGAAGTTACATGCTAACGGGATATGTATAACATGTAATTAAATATTGCATAATAGATTATTTTTTTGAGAGGTATATTCAGAGAATAAAAAACATTTGTCTTTTATTGTAGAAACCCCTCTATTTATGTATTATATTTGCCATTTGGTTTACTTTCCAGAATAATTATGTATTTATTTATAATTTTTTTAAAAATTTTGTTGATATGAATGTCATTCAAAATGTACATTAACTGACATCTGTGTTGAATAAAAATTAATAAACAAATATTGGCAGGTGTATTTGCACAAGTGCTGACCACCTAAAATATTCAAGGACAATGAATGCTATCAGCAAACCACAGAAACACAAGTTAATTTCGCAACTGCCCTAAAGGAATAGGTAACATGTGGTTATTTTCAAATATTCTATGTGGCATTTAAATTAAACGCGGGGCACATTATGAGCTATAAATTTTTTCTCTCCCTTGGAAAATTTTGCCTGATTTGTTTAAGTGTGCTAGATTTGAACCCAAAGTTAAACAAATTCCATTAGCCACCGTTTTTGAGAAAAATTTGTTGGGGAAAAAAACAACAAAAAAATATGAAATCATTTGTTTAGTTATTTTATTGGGTGAAATATACTAGTTGTGACTTTTTTTATGTTTAATTAAATTTGATAAAAAAATAAGCCTCATCAGTGAATAGTTTTTATCCTTGTATACTCTTCTTCAGCGTTCTCCCGCTGAACTGTCCATTTTCCAGTTAATTTTGTTTTCATTTTAGCTATTTCCTGATGGAAGTAGGTGATGTAAACCTGAAACTGCTGGGGGAAAAATACAAATGGTTGTGCTTAAAGTAAAGTTTTTGTGAATATCACTACCTAATGCCTTATATGAAGAAAGCAATCCTTCAACAATTGCTTATAAACTCATGATCTATTGTGGCACTCAAGTTTTGACACACAATTTTAAAAGCATTCTAAGCTATTTTTTTTTTTTCATTTATTTCAAGCACCCTTTGAAAGTATAGTGCTTGTGATAAATTCCCTCTTTAATCTTAGCATCACTCAATTTATTATACTTTTGTTTCAATTTTAGAAAAGCTTCCTCTTCTATAGCGCATTCCTATAGAAGTTTATATGGAGACCTAGGTATCCAGCTGGTCCATACAAGCATTTGACTTCCTAAAAAAGCAACCATACTTTTAGTATAATTTCTTGACAAAATGACTCATGCTCTCACAGTCACTGCCACTTCCTCTACTAGATCCAATTCCACCACCACATCCACTTCCTCCACCATTACCACTGCTTCCTCCCTGCCACTGCCTCTCCTGCTGGATCCACATCTGCTACTCACAATTTTACTTCATTTGAGCCTAGTGGCTTATATGAAGAAATACAAGCATTTGACTTCCTAGAGAAGCAACAAATTTATAAGTATAATTCCTTGAAAAAATTACTGCTCTCACAGTTGTTTTTAATGCATGGTCATTCCTTCGCAATTATGCAGCGTTTTATTTTTTTTAATAAATTTTTCAACAAAAAAAAATTCTACCAAAGTACAAATAACATGAGAATGTTTTACCTAATAATTAACTTTTACAAAAAAAATAATGTGCCTGATGAAATCTTTCTAACTTGGTATTCATTTAGCATACCTCAAAACTTGATGAAACAACAGTTTTCTTATCATAAAAGGGTGATTTAATTGACGAGGGGGGTGCCTAAGTCACCAGCCCTGGTGACGAAGTGAGGGTTGATTAAGTTTATAACCTGGACAATCGTTTCATGACGGTCTTACTATCTGACTCCATTTTTGATAGGTATGTGCCCCGACAATGCACTATGTTCAGGAGAAGAGGTATAGGGTAGGTGGTGTAGGTAGTTTGTGTGGTCTTGGAATGACCACGAATTACACTCGGTATCTGAGGGTAGGCGAAATCCGTCTGGATCCCAAAGGCGAGTGTGGACCGGAGAGAGGCAGACTGAATCGCCGTGAGGAACACTGCTTGGTAAGCTTGCAGCGCCACGACAACCGTTGTCCACTAGGGAGAGGTCTCTCCCAAGGAGGTGCTAGATTTAGCAAGACAAAGGCATAGATTCCCACTAGGAAGGTGTGGGGTCTGACAACGCCGGACTAAAACGTAGCGAGGTGAGGAGAGAGAAAGATGCTGAGGTTTTCATAATGAAGAAGCCAAGTTTCAGAGTTTACATCAGAGCAGCCACGAGCCAGTTAGTTGCCAGGAGAATGATATACAGGCACAAAATCGCCGGTCTTAAATACCCAGCTGGCTTCGTCAGTAGCCAATCAGCACTGGTTTTGTAGTACCCAATGCCAGTTGAGTATGTGGTTTTCTTTGTTCTCTGACAAAGAGATGTGTCACCGATACGTGACCCGGGTAAGGGCCTCTCGGCGGGTTGGGTCGCTTAGTACCTGCTACTGGCAGCTGGTGCCCCAGCTCATATAACTAATTGGCTCACAGCTGCATGCTCATTGTTTACCACATTTACAATGATTTATATTTTGATAATGTTATTTACATTTGTTTACAATATATATACAAGAGAATATAGGGTGATTTATCTTATGTAGTTAGCGGTCGCTACATTGACAAAACAGTGTTTTGAGATAATGTGGCATAAAGTATTCATAATGGTGTGTTTTTTTTCATGAAAGCTTTACACTTTAATTAAAAAGAAAAACTAGCTCAAATATATATAGATATATTCTTTAAGTGTTATTTAGGGCTATCATCCTACACAAAAGGGTCTGGCTGACATAAGTCAATTACTTGACGTATAGTACTCAACATAAGATATTCATCATATTATGTGATTAATTTACCACTAAAACAAAACAGACATAATCACGTTTTCTTGTTTTTTCCCCCATTGAAACTTACACTCTTTACAAAATTATAATAATACACCTATTAAATATTTAGAAATATCAGTAAATAAGATAGCACCCATGATACTACAAAAAATCACCCAAATAGCACCTAATAACACTTGAAACAATAGTATGTTGGAATAAATATACATTTTTTTTTTCTCCCCCTCTTTCTGAGGTCTGAACCTCAAATGGGGTTTTCCCACAAGCAACTCAAGCGTGATCATGGGGGTACGTCGCCTATGGTGCGCGTATTCCGGTGCAATGGGCTTGTTGCACCTTCAACGCACCTTATGTTATTCTGTCATACTTCATTTATTTAAAATAAATCACAGAACAAGAAAAAAAATACTCATCTCATCTGTTTTTTGTTTTTTTTCCTTAATACTAGTAAAGGAATTGTAGAACTAACCTAACCTATATACAATTTACCTTATCTACTATTTACAAAATCCTAAACTAAACTAAAACTAAAAACTAAACTTACATCTACACTTATATCGTAACTAAATACTTCTAAGTCCTATATTATTCTATATGTCAATCCGACCGGCGATACAACGTTGTCATCGGGTGAGCCTTCCCGAAGGCACGGCTGCTCACCCCCTTGGAAATTGAGAAGTGCCCGATGCCTTAGAGCTCCCTCCACTCCCCCAATGAATCCTCGGAACGCCTAGAATCTCTTCTCCTCGTTGACCAGTGACGGCAGGTCGGACACGTCCAGGCTATATGCTCATATCGAGCGGAGGGATAACGTTAAAATCTGTAACGTGCTCTCGCAGGTTACGGAGCACCTAGGGTAACCAACTTGGTCACCATACCCCAACAGCCTACCTAATCTCAATCCCTCTTCCTCCTGACTCATTCTACAGCTTCACAGCTATTATCTGATCCAAATTGTAGCACACATACAACCCAAGACTATCCCCCTTACAGAAATGCTACAGAAGTTCACGATTCTCCCTTCCTATAAACCTCTGCACATTCTACTATGGAGCTCCAGCATAGACGAATGAACTTACAATATTACTGCAAAGTAAAAACATTAGCATCACCCTAGTAACAGAGGCCCATCTAACCATATATTACACTGTAAATTAATGCCTAGCTTGTCATTCAGAAGGCAGTGCCCTTATTGGTTCAGCAATACTCATCCCCTCTGGAATTTCACACTTTCTCGATCCCTCTCTACCTCCCTCGAATATAGATATTTTTATAAGAGAGTAAAAACTTCTTTCTGAAATATAATACAAACATTTTGTTCATGCGGACAGTGCAGGCTTAAATGAAGTTCACTCCCATAAGATAAATTTAATGTTTGAACATTGGGGAAGAATGGGTAAAAAGTAATATTTAAAAAATAGTGATGTACAATTTATTTTAATTAGTGAAAAATCATTGTTAAATTGTGATAGGTAAATAGTAATAATATAAAATAAAATGGAAAACATATTTTTAAGTTTTATTCATGATTTCCAATTTTAATCAAACTTTAATTATGCATACTGCTTATCTAAAATAAACAGGGATGGTAACTTGGCAGTGACCTGAGGACTGATGATGAAAGAAGTCTGGAGCAAAGTGAAGAATAAGCTAATGGAGAGCCAAGAGTTGTTCTTACACTAAGAGGAGAAGGTACAGAAACAGCTGAAGGAACTGAAGAAGTTGTATAACTGACTGATGGTGCAACGCCAAGGGGGCTGATGGCATAACTAATTTGGGAAGGTCCTGGGGCGGTTGCTACTCTGACACTGGCGAGTGGGCTGGATGCGACAGTTTGTGGAACAGCGGTTTGAGGGACAAAGGTTTGTGGAACAACAGTTTGTGGAACAGCGGTTTGAGGGACGAAGGTTTGTGGAACAACAGTTTGTGGAACAATGGTTTGAGGATAACTTACAGAAACAGCAGCGGGCGAGCCGATGTTGACTGGGAGTTGAGGATATCCGAGTGGTCCTGGAGATACAAAAGAGGAACTGTAGCTGTAAGGAAGGGACCTAATTGGCAATGATGGGTAAGAAGCAGCTGGTTGGTAGGCATAAGAAGGGCGATAGAGAGGAGGAAGAAGCCCTGCTTGTCCGAGCTCGAAGGGAGATTGCCTGTAAGAGAGTTGACTCCGTAAGTATGAAGGTCCGTATACTTGGCGATAGGCTGGTAACCCTTGGTAGGGCGATCTGGAAATAGTTGGGTATCCTGGGTAAGGGAAGTCATCCTCTGTGACGTATTCGATCACTCTTGGTCTACGGACGACCACCTCGGGAGTAGACTCTTCAACGACGGTTGTTCGGCTTGGCCTTTCAACCACTACAGTTTTTGGCCTTTTCTCTATAACAACTTCGGGTTCCTTCACAACAGCTGTCACAGTTTCTTTTTTGACCTTCTGGGACTGGCTAGATTTTTCACTCTTTTTTGCCTCAGCTTCCACAACTTTACCACCTGCAAGTAAATAACGTTTTTTTTTAGAAATGGAATCTCATATATAATTCACATCATACAATATATATAAATACACTATTTGTCCAAAACCAATTTTTGGAGGGTTTTACCACCGTTTTTGGGACTCATTACCTGAAGAAGAGCCTGATGATCCTTTTTTCTTGCTGCCACTCTCCTCAGACGAAGAAGAGGACGAAGAGGAAGAGGAGCCGGCAAAAGCGCACTGCACTATGAGGATGCCGACAAATAATGTTAAGACCTTCATGTTTCTCTCTTGAGTCCCTGAATGAGCATGGGCAAACTCCACCTGTAATATATCTGCCTATTATTTGCTTTGGTCGGTGGATCACCTGAGCTAACAGTTGCTCTAATAATGATGCACATGTCCATACAATATTTGTCGTAACAGCTAAGCCTACCTGTGGGGAACAAACAATGAAAATTAAAATATATAAAATCAATATGATCAGAGCTGATACATTTACAAGAGACCAAACAGTAAATGATCTCAATATACAAATAAAACATTATCAGCTAACTGTCGAGTAAATTTATTGCTCAATGTCTTAAGTAATCTCATGTAATTTTTTTTTTTTTTTTCTGGGTGCCGGTTGTGAGTTTTTCCTAACTGTCCGAATATTTCAAGGGCTGGATAGTTTTGAAATGGAATAAAATATGAAAGGTTCTTGAGCAGAACCCTTGTTTTTGTTGGTAAGCAACCCCTTCCTGTTTCCTAAAATCCTACCCTTTTTTTTTCCTGCTTAGACCCAGACACCCACTTGTGCCTAGACACTCCACACAGTATGTTCTAATGTTGTAACTGATTAATATTTTTATATATACCAGTGTTTTGGTTGTTATTCATAATAAAGTTGTTTAAAAGACTCTCCTCTACAAGATTATTTAACTGGATCAGACTGATCACCCATTGACAGGAAAATTTCACTTATTCGCGATCCCGTCATATATCGATATATTTGACTGTGATCATTCCTAGTCAGTATGACTTTAAACGTAATATATTTGTGATGGAAATTCTACCTTATTTTGCGTTATAGTTTCCTAGTGATGCTTTGATATCTTGGGCACGTCCTTTCAATCATAATGTAGGTAGTATTCAGTCACTGTTTGATTTGCATTTTGACTGATATGAAAGAATTTCATTATATCCTAACGTGATGCCTTTTGTAGCATACTATGCTGCACATATTATATGCGCTTCCGCACCAGTCCAAAATGTCGTGGTATTCATTGATAAGATTTTTACAGTGCCTTAGCTGTTTATAAACATACCTATCTGTTAGTAATAGTTAATCTAAGGAACATTTGGCTCACTATTTTTCCTTTCTATATACAAACAATTACTGACTACATTCGGTTTTCATAAAGTATAAACTTAATTTAGATTTCGACAATTATGTACTTCTTATCGTAATTTAGCTTATGTTATTGTTATTAAAAAAAATTTTCATCCATTTGAGTAATATGTTAATTAAATGTGAAGGGAATAGTGAGGTTAAGGGGACCACTGAAGAAACGGACTAGTGAGTATTGGAATATGAGTGTGTTGCCCTGGTCGCCTGAGCATCTCAGCACATCTTTCTCTGCCAACGCCGACTGAGTGACATCCTCACGGTGCCCTTTGGAATACTTGGTGGCAGCCCCACCACCATGTTTTTGGTACCGTGGGCCAATTACTCACCAACTCGAGATACACCATATTACATGTCTAGAAAAGTAACAGAGCTGGACGGATACTTTGGAATTAGACCTGACAAGGAAAAAGATTAATTCAATATGGAATGTGGAACATGAGATGATTGAACGGGAAAGAGCCTCTTCACATTAGCTGTTGGGCGATCTGAGAAAGGGTGAAGTCCTTGGAATCATTGAGAGTCAAAGAAAGAGGATACCTTATAGAAGATTGTGCGATCCTATACTAAGGAGGGTAGGTTGGTGAGAGCACCTGGAAGTGTAAGCAGCAAGTTAGGGGATAATTCATGAACTGGAAACAAATTCCCCAATCAAAAAGTAGACTAATGAAAGTGAACCTTGATGAAGGTACAAAAGATCTAAAGCTTATCCTGGATACAGGCCCAATGAAGACGCAAATCAGAATCAGACAGATATTATTGGGCTAGATCCAGCGCTGGAGTGTGTGCAGTTGACAAGTACCCGAAAAAAAAAATCTGTTTCAATTTCTGGGAATGTAATGTATTACATATTCGTTACTGAGTCAATTAAAAAGTTTAAAGTTTGTATGGGCAGGTTGGAACTGCATACCACTTGGGAAAGCACAGAGCTTCGTTCTTACGAAGGCACACACATTCGCGGAAACTCCTTTTGTTCGAACAGAAACGTTTACTGCGTTATACTTTGCAGTTTTTTAATGTCAGTTTGTTTTTAATAACCCTTTCGTGTTTTTTCGGTTTGGCTGCCAGTAATGTTTCTAATTTATTAATACAAAATTATATTTTTGCATTCGAAATACGCTCCATAATGTAAGAAAAACAATAAAAAAATTATTTTCAAAAATAAATAATATATAGAGAATAATGTTGTCCTCTGTGGCCGAAGCCACAAATGTTGTGATCAATAACGAAATGTGGTAAAACCATTTTTATTTTTTCAATGATTTTAGAACTATTTGAACTCAATAAGGTGAAACCTTCTTTGCAGTATTTTAGTTTTTTTAATTCCAACCTCTTCCTAATACCAAGAGGTATTTAGGCTTCCACCTCGACAAAAGGCTGACATGGAACCCACACACGAGGCTAAAAAGGCAAGAATAAACAGACGCTTTGGACAACTGTACAGACTACTTCGAAGGACATCCCATCTCTCGATAGAAAATAAATTACTTAAGCCAATTCGGATATACGAAATAGAACTATGGGGGACTGCAAAAGTCGAACATCCAATCCTTTCAATCAAAAGTCCTAAGAACAGGTGTAAATACCCTTACTACATCAGCAACAAAACCCTCCATAACGATCTTAATATACCCTACATTCTTGACCTCATCCCCTCCACGCTCATGAAATTCTACAGTAAACTATGCAACCACCATAATCCCCTAGCTCAGACATACACTGCGCCAGGCATACCTCTAATCCTAAGCGGCAGTGGCCTCGTGACCTGTTATAAATACGTGACAGTGGGAGTCCTGGCTGGCAATGGCCAGTTTCTCCAGACAACTCCTGAGCGTCTGTGGCTCTCGTGCTCTTGGTCAGCCTCCACTGGCTCGAATCCAGTGACGCGGCTGATGGAGGAGTGTTGGGGACTTCCCAAGACTCCGCTTTCTCTTTCGTATGCGAAGGAGGTGAAAGCCATGTGGATTTAGGAGTACTCTGGGCGGTTTGTAAATACTATATAAATGAGCGAGGAATGAAAATTGTAAATATGGTATGAAAGAGACCATTTCTCACAATTACTTATTGCCGTCTAATAAGGCAGATTTTAATTTTACCACAGTAAAGAAGTATTAATTTAATTGAATTATTTTAGTTAAGTTTGAAAAAATTTAAATATTATCTGTTATAGCTGTATTAATTAAATTGAATTATTTTAGTTAAGTTTGAAAAAATGTAAATATTATCTATTCTAGCTGTATTAATTAAATTGAATTATTTTAGTTAAGTTTGAAAAAATGTAAATAGTATCTATTCTAGCTGTATTAGGTTACAAAGGGAACCTTTCCTTTCAAAGAATTATTTATATTACATTTTTGAAAGCAATAATCCAAACAGTCTGAATAATTCCTCTTCAAATAGCCTTTAGATAAACGATCCTGCAGGAGCTATTGAGATCTTTCGATTGAAGTTTTTTCATTATATCTCAATGGTTACCCTCAATGGTGCTATCTATTCAAAGGCAGCTTGGATGCGAGCTCCTTTACGTCGGTTTTTGCGGAGCCTTTTTTTTCTTCCTCTTCTTTTTCCTGCTCTCACCGAGTTTGTAGCCATCCTCGTTCATAAGAGTAACGTATGCCTCTGGTAGTGTTAGTGCGGGTATATGAGTCACCCTGGATAGTCCTTCTACTGGGCTTCCAGGCTGATTTGTCTCCGTATTCGGGGGTGGGCCTGACTTCCCACATTCCCCACCTCTCTGCCTTTCCATGGACTCCCATGGAGATGCTAAATGTCGGACTTCGTCCACGGATGTTGAAAGCTGGTCCATAACCACTGTGGTCACCACCTCTCTCACCCTAACACGCTCAAAACCTAGTTTCAAAACAGTTTGTCAATACGATTTGAGGATTGGAGTAAGGACTTATTAGAGACTAATTAGAGACATGCGCAAATATTCTCCTCTCTTTTCATTCTCTTAAGAAGGTTATAAATGTCGTTAGAATTAATTTAAGTAATGTAACTCTTTACTACCTCAATTAAAATTATAATTAAAAAGAAAAATTAAAAATCGTCAAGTGAATAGACGTTTTATTCTGTCTATTAATATTTGAGCATTCAGTTTAACACTATTAATCGTTGAAAAAGTTTATTATTAGAGGTTAATTGTAACGTTTTTAATTTATAAATAAATTTAGCCTTAATTATAAATTAAAAGTGATTAAAAAGCGGCATGTATACTAATTTTTCTACGAAGAAAATATTAATTCAACTGCATTTTACGTTGTACAATTTACATATTTGATATATTTTACACATTTTATTAAAAATTAAAGGGTAGGCGAAAACCGTCCGTATCCCAAAGGCGAGTGTGAACCGCAGAGAAGCATACTGGATTGCCGTAGGAGACGCTACTAGGTAAAGTTTTTAGGACCACGGCAACCGTCGTCCGCGAGGGAGAGGTGCTAGTTTTAGCGAGACGAAGGCAGAGATTCCCACTAGGAAGGTGTTGGGGTCTGACAACACCGGACTAAAACATAGCGAGGTTAGGAAAGAAAGATGCAGAGGTAGTTGAATGAGAAGGTCATGGTTTGAGTAGAGGCGCAAGCGCCAGTGCAGAGAGAGCAGTGTTCTAAGTGCCGGTTCGGTTCGTTCTATCGTTTGCCCTAAAGCAGGGCGTTTATATAGGCAGGCCAGCCGTGGTGGGGATGGTTCCCCCACTAGCTCCCCCCCCCTCTCTGACTGACGTCATAAGCTTTATTATTAAAATTAGGAAACATGGATCGATATTTTCTGGGCCGAGAAGAGGGGAACTTCTAATTATTCGTAATTAAGAGGTGGCCACAACAATATATTTTACACATTAAATTAAAAATTAAAACCAAAAGCTCTCTACTAAAAAAAATAATAAGCGTTTTTACAGTCCAACAAAACAACTCCAGTTCGTGTCATAAACAAGTAAGTTGTTTTCTTGAGTAATAGTAAAGTAACCTTCTAAAAGAGTCAACTGTCATTGGAAAATGCGTTCCAGCATGTTCTAAATCCATGAGCAGGTAACGTTCGTGCATGCTCAGTTTTAAACTGGTCCCTGATTCTATGTTGTAACAAACCACACTCGAAATAAAATGTTACCAAAAATCGTTATGCTTGGGCTATATACAAATATTATATTTTTTGGGGTATACTTATATGTTTATTGGTGGTTAGTAGATCGTGTGTAAGTATATTATAAGGTGGTATTTTTTACTCAAAATCTCTACATGTATTTGAGTGTCAATGAGATTCATATCGAGCAAAATCCTCAACTTGATGACTATGTTCTACACCACAATGGAAAAGATGTTTTCCTCTGGCATTGAAGGAATCCACAATTTGTCATCCACAAGGAAGTTTGAAAAAAACATTTTATTAAGATTCGTCTCTTCCAGTGTGCGCATTTTTTTTATGAGAAAATTTCTTGTTATCTACTAATTGTTGTTATAATTCATTTGGGTATTCTCATGAAATTTATATTTCACTTTCTCTTGATAGTTGTAAATGCAACATATGAAAAGGGTAAAATAAAAAACAACATATTTTACAGACAAAGTTTATTCTTAACTTTTGACATGTAGTTCATTTAATAAGACCACAAAGGCCTAACAGATGATGGTCGGATAAAAGGTCTTCTTAGGTACTGACTTACAGCAGTTCCGAAGAACGGATTACCTGATGAAGTTAATCTGGATGGGTATGATACAGTTGGATGTGATGAAACAAAAGGAGTAGATACTGAGTGATAAATCCTGCTAGGTTTAGTACGTACTACAGAGGTAGGTAATGGATGATAAAATCTTCTAGGTACTGACCGTACTAGTGTGTCACTGAAAATTGAGGTAGGTACTGCCTGAACAACGGTACTAACAGCTGTGGCTTGATTTGCAGCATTGATTGCTGCTGCTTGATTTGCAGCATTGATTGCTGCTGCTTGATTTGCAGCATTGATGGCTGCTGCTTGATTTGCGGCATCGATTGCTGCTGCTTGATTTGCTGCATTGGTTGCTGCTGCTTGATATGCGGCATTGACTGCTGCTGCTTGATTTGCGGCATTGACTGCTGCTGCGTGATTTGCAGCATTGATGGATGCGGCACGATTAGCAGCAGCTTGATTGGCTGCATTGATTGCTGCAGCTTGATTGGCTGCATTAATTGCTGCTGCTTGATTGGCTGCCTTGATTGCTGCTGCTTGACTATCAGCGGCATTGATTGCTGCTGCTTGATTTGCGGCATCGATTGCTGCTGCTTGATTTGCAGCATTGATGGCTGCTGCTTGATTTGCGGCATCGATTGCTGCTGCTTGATTTGCATCTTGGTTGGCTGCATTGATTGCTGCTGCTTGATTTGCTGCATTGACTGCTGCTGCTTGATTTGCGGCATTGATTGCTGCTGCGCGATTTGCGGCAGCGATTGTTGATGCTTGATTTGCAGCATTGATGGCTGCGGCACGATTAGCAACAGCTTGATTGGCTGCATTGATTGCTGCTGCTTGATTAGCAGCGGCATTGATTTCTGCGGCTTCATTTGCAGCATTGATGGCTTCGGCTTGATTTGCGGCATTGATTGTTGCGACATGATTTGCAGCATTTATGGCTGCAGCACAATTAGCAGCTTCAACAGCAATGGCTTTATTTGCGGCATTGATGGCTGCGGCACGATTAGCAGCAACTTGATTGGCGGCATTGATTGCTGCTACTTGATTTGCGGCATTGATTGCTGCTGCTTGATTTGCAGCATTGATGGCTGCGGCACGATTAGCAATAGCAAATGAAGTGGCTTGATTGGCAACATTGATAGTTTTGGCATGATTAGCAGCGGCATTGATTGCTGCGGCTTCATTTGCAGCATTGATGGCTGTGACACGATTAGCAGCATCAATAGCAGTGGCACGATTAGCAGCGGCTTGATTCGCAGCAAAGATGGCTTCGGCTTGATTTGCGGCATTGATTGTTGCGACATGATTTGCAGCATTTATGGCTGCAGCACGATTAGCAGCTTCAACAGCAATGGCTTTATTTGCGGCATTGATTGCTGCGGCTTGATTTGCAGCATTTAAGACTGCGGCATGATTCACAACATCAACTGTTGCGGCTTGGCTAATTTCATTAATAGCAGCAGCTGCATTGGCGGCATTGATGGCGGCATGTTTAGCTGTTCCACTGGAAATGGCACCCTTTGCTAGTGCATAATAGTTAGTTAGCACAGATGGAGTAAGATGTGATCTAAGAAGTAAAGATGGTGCGGAAGACCAAGCCCTAACTGTAGGTGCAGAAACTGCGGCTAAATCAGCAGTGTTAATGGCAGCAATATTAGTAGCCGAATGTGCCGCAATTTCATTGGCGGCACTAACAACCGCGGCTTTATTAGCTTCATCGATGGCTGCGGCATGTTTGGCGGCACTGACTGCTGCAATTTCAGCTACTCTATTGCAAGCGGCAGTATTTCCTACTTCATATTGATTAGTTAGCCATGAGTTACATTGGTCAGCTACTGGAGTGTGTACAACTGGTACGGTAGCATGCACAGATGGAGTAAGATGTGATCTCAGAAGTAAAGATGGCGTGGACGACCAAGTCTTAACTGCAGGAGCAGAAATTGCAGCTAAATTAGCAGTGTTAATGGCAGCAATATTTGCAGCAGTATTAGTTGCTACTTCATTGGCGGCATTAAGAGTTGCAGCGTGATTAATTGCATTGGTGGCTGCGATTTCAGCGGCAACATTTTCAGATAGCCACGAGTCATCGGTTGTAACAGGTACTGTAGTATGGACAGATGGGGTAAGATGGGAACTCAGAATTAGAGATGGTTCGGAAGAGTATGTTCTAATGGCGGCTTTAACAGGTGCATTAAGCTCTGAAATGTGTAGGTATGGAGTAAGTTGTGATCTAAGAAATGTTGATGGTGAAGAAGACCACTTCCTAATTGCAGGAGCAGAAACTGCTGCTATGTTAGCAGCGTTTAAAGCAGCCATCTTTGCAGCAGACTGAGCAGCGGCATTCGCTGATGAAATTTGGCTCAGGTACCATGGGTTAAGTCCGGTAACAGCTGGAGTGTGGATTCCTGGATCCTGTATTCCCAACCAGGATGCCAGGGTCGGTTTGAGAGTGCTATATATTCCACTCAGACGTGGAGTATGGACTTCGTAATCTGTTAAAATATAAATGATTAGTTAAAATTGCTACCATTTTGATTTTAATGAAATTATCTCATTAATTATCAATAATAATTCTTCAGAATGTTTTTGTAAATTAGGGATAATATGTATTAGTTTTAGTGTATCAGCCTACTGTTATGGCGTCTTATGAATTAATTCACATACCAAGCTCAGTAGAAGCGCCGATGGCTGATGCTGATGGCCCCTGTAGCAGGGCTACGCACAAAACTGCAGCTAGTAACATGTTGGACCTTCTTTTTGACCATAACCAAGATTGAACTGTTCCCTTTTTATATACTGTATGGTAATTACAAGGATTCTGACACCTGTTGACTACTTATAACTTGCTTTATTTGTTCAGCTGGATTTCTGCTCTGGTCGCTGTCAGTTTCGACTTAATTGATTTCTTCGATAAATCAATTCAAATTTTAGTTAATACCGCTATTGTTTCTCCCTACCCAATGGATATGTTGATTTTTAGATTAAATTCCGAGTAACATAGTAGAAATGTTCAGAAAACAAAAGATGGAAGGTTTTTTATTTGCTAGATTTTATTTGTTTTAAAGAAGGTTCAATTCCCAGCATATGTAGACTTTTTCAAATGTAGATCCGAGAAATGGAATCATCCCTTTAAATCTGAGGTGTATTGTAAAAAAATTTTTTATACTGATGATACTTAGAAGCCTTGAGTGATTCAACATTTTTCTGGTGTTAACCATTATTTATATTAGCTATTACATAGTGCATAGTCTATGTAGTGCAAAGCAATATGTACCAGTGCACCATTTCAGTTCCACCACACATCAAAGACTGACCTCTAGATATACTTCTACAGCAAGTATGTTTTATGTTTACAGACCTAAGGCGCTATCGATAGCTAATAATTTGGCAGTACAAAATTAACTTGTCAATGATAATTAACAGTTATGTGTAATCCCTGTACTACTGATGATACTAGTTCATCGTAACGTTGTTTAACAAGTTCTAAAAAAAAAATAACATAAAAACGGTATTATGGGAGGCATGTTAGCTTTTCTCCCTTAAATAGAGGAGAGTCTTTTTACACTTCACATTCCGAATCTTCGGACTCAAGGGATAATTGATTTTAACGAAGACATGATGAATTGTGGCACACCCCAGCATGTATTCAATATTCTTTACATATTTTCAAAACTTAGATGATTTCATGTTTTTACTGCGTATTTCCATTTTAATATAAGTAATTGTAAAACCGTTCCAACAAAACTTAATATTTATAATGCATTGTAAGTTCCCCAGGAATTTCTTCCAATAGACAACATCAGATATTGTCACATTTTGATAGTGTTTAAATAGTGAATCACACTCTATAATTACATATGCCATAGGCAAACTTCCTGCCTCATTAATTATGTACAGTAGGTGAGGTATTAGACTGTAGACTAGTCGTTAGTTTATTATTCATATTGTCTTTACTTTATGTTTACTGTTAATATTCTAATTTGTGTCCAGTTAACACATGTTGACTGCTATCGACATTGGTCTTGGTGTAGATTTTATCACAATTATATTAATAAATCTCACAAATATTTATTTATTGCTCAATTTGTTATCGCCTATTATATAGCTAAGAAGAGGTTGATTCTTTGTATGGTTATATTAATGTAAACAAATTAAGTAATATATATTATAAGATAGATAGTATTTGAATTATAAAACTAACTGTAATAGCTATGTGATCTTGTCTCATTTTATTGTTTGATTCAAAAAGATATTATTTAATTGATCGATGCCAAAGTGCCTCTAATTAAAACATTTTTGTTTTGCTTGAAAAAACATTAAAATCTGCCCTGATACGGCAATGAATAATTGTGATAAATGACCTCATTGATGTCATATTTGAAATATTGCATTTACTAATTCATTCATGATGTATTTACAATGTGCATACATTCAATAATTCCCCTGAAAGATTCAGCAAAGGAAGATTAAGCAAGAATTTGGGAGAAACACCACAATAACCTTCCTGCCACATCCTGGTACATTGTATTAGTGGTGACAGAGAAAACACCAGAACTGTAAACCCTCCAAACTAAAAAAAAAATGCCCCCAGAATCCCAGTTGGTTAAAGTAAATATAAGGACTAGATAGCTACCTAGCTATGGGATTTGGATGTTTGGGTTCTTTTTCAAGGGCCTTTAAAATTTAGAGGGAATGTCAGAAACTAGCACTAGATAGCAAATACACGATGGTATAGAGGTTATTATTAGTGACATAGAAGAAAGCATTGACTATGGTTCTAAGGAATTTTAATGAGAAACACAGAATTCACATGTATGTAGTGATTTTAGGGTGGCTTATGCCTCAATATTTTTATTTCCATTGAAAAGTGAGATTTTCTGTTAAGAAGTCTATATAGTAGTCCAAAACAGCAATTTAGCTCTCGTCATTTGGGTCTCATGTGTGGGTTCCAAGTTAGTCGATGTGGTAGATGAGGTACCTTACAATGTCAGATGCTGGGAGAGGTGGGATGTAAAAGACGGCTATGTAACGTGAAAGTAACAAATACTCTCATTAACCCTTAACTGGGCGTGCGGGGTCATTTTTGTCCAAGCATGCTTCAACGTTTCTTTATTTACATTTGCAGTACCTTCCGATCCTTTCTTCAACTCTACCTCAGTGTGTTTTAAACTTTGTTCCTGCCACCATTTGGTCGCTGTGAGATTAAAGGACAATATTGGACCGTCACACCTTTGAGTTTATCTTTTTTTTTCTGAGGTAAGCGTTTATTTCTATTATAATTCTTAATAAATATTAGCATAAATAATGTGATTACTAAAATTTTACACTATGTAAAGATAAAATATTTTAAAATGATATTTAATTGTAAATTATTCATTTATTTAAACTATTTCAATACATTATGATATATGAGTGCTTTATTGTAGTAACAATTACATCTTACTACTTAACATTTTCATTCATAATGTTTTCAGATGGCTTTATTCTGCTCACCTGAAAAAATATGGGGAGAATTTCACAGGTAGGAGAGGGAAGAAGAGGTAGAAGGGACCGATACAAAAGAGGAGGTCCAAGAGGAGGAGAGTGAACTAGAATATGGTTACAGGCTATATTTTTATATATTAATTCGTAAGAAGAAAATTTTTAAAGAATTGGGGGAATATTATGAAATAATTAAGTTTATTTACAAAACTCAAGTTAAGTTTCAAAGGATAGCAGGAAACTAGGTCTATATAACAAATAATTTAAGAGTTATATATCATAGCGAAGATGTGGTAATCCATACAAGAAACACAAACTTAGACTTGGATTTTCTGTCACATTTGTCAATTCACGGTCACTGGTGTAAATTTAGGTCACTGTGTTTGTCCTCTGACTAACTAACAACAGTGTTTGATTACACAGCTGGTCATATTCGCAACAAAAAAAAAAGATGCAGCTGTGTGTGTGAATTGTACTTCGGATAGCTTAAATATTACATCTGAGCCGATTGTTCTTTCTGTTGGGGATACAGGTGATATAAATCCAATAGTTTTGTTAGGTATTTTATTAATTATATTTAAATTTGAATATTAAAATTAGTATACAGGTACATCTATAAATAAATAAACGTATATATATAATATTACCTTCCCAAGTAATTTAATAAAGTCACTGGCACTACATTGATATTTTCACTTGTGGTAATAAATTGGGTGGTTATTGATTCTTGGATTCCGTTGATAGTTGGAAAATGAAGAGGGTAGATTATTGGTAAAAGTTGCACGTGACCCATGATACGTCATGGAAAAAGGATTGTAAGGATTGGAAATTATGGGAAACCCAAATGAAGGTATGGTAGGAGCGTTAGGTTGCATAGAAAATGAAGCAAACGATCTAGCAGCTGTAGAGTCATCGGGAGACTGGGGATGGAAATAATTAACAGGCGATGAACCATCAACCACCGGTAACAATGAAGGTGGAACCAGAGGAACTAGGGGCAGATCATACGTGCGGATAAAGGAGGCTACAATTTGACCTGGAGGTGAGTAGGATACAGACGAAGTTACTGGCTGTGAATAAACATACGGATCGTTACTTCTTAATGAAAATGAGGCAACCGGATTTAAAGCTCCATAGTCGTTTGGCGGTGTTAAATGGTTCGCTTCCATTGAATCAAGTGGTTGTAGTCCTTGCACTGGAAGGACAGATTGTGGAACATTGGAAATGAATGGATTCGACGGATTATAAGAATTACTCTGGTACGATGGAAGAGGAGATAATGAAACAGGCGGTAAAAGGGAATAAAATGAAGCCGGCTGACCGTTCGCTGCTGGAAATTGGTTTGCTCTTTGACCTTGTTGGGGGGAGTGAGAGACAAGCGCTGGTGCAGGCCAATCTGGAGAGGAACTGAGATAGCTGTGACTAAAGAAAGGAGCCGAGGGAGCAGATAAACCTTGGTTTGATGGCATCAGTGGATAGGAAGGCAGATGACCGAGCCCATGAGGTAGTGGTAGAGAGGATGGGTACGAAGAGGTATCGCTTCTACGAAAAGGTGATAATGATCGAGAGTACTCTGCGAAAGGAGTCGTTTCATGTTGGGCAACTGGACGAAGAGATGGCGAATTCAAGGCCGGTTGCTTGGTGCTTGGAAGCCACTCATCAAATATGGAGAGGTCTAGAAATGACAAAAAACAATGGATTGCATTATTTGAAACTATTTCAGATTTAACTTAGCTAAACAACATTGGTTATTTCTTGAATATTTGGTATATCTACCGTTAAACAAAATCTGATTATAATTACCCAGCTTCTCTGTAGTGCTAGAATAACAAAAAATAGATGGAGCACTTCCCAGCAATATTACCAAGCTTAAAGTTGGAGGTAACATTTCCATAATGATCATGACGAATTGTCCACACCTATCCTTTCTTCTTCCTGAAAAATACAATTGTAGCGACCGCTAACTACATAAGATAAATCACCCTATACTCTATTTTATATATATTGTGAATTAATTTAAAACAAATGTAAATAACATTACCAAACCATAAATCATTGTAAATGTTGTAAACAATAAAGACGCAGCTGCAAGTCAATTAGTTATAGGAGCTGGGTCACCCGCTACCCGCAGCAGGTAGTAAAGCAACCCAGGCCTAGGGCTGCCAAGAACAAAGAGGCACCGCATACTGAGCTGGCATTGGGTACAATAAAACCGGAGATGATTGGCTACTTACGAAGCCAGCTGGGTATATAAGACCCGCAGTTTGGGCCTGTAAATCATTCTCCCGACGACTAGCTAACTGATGACTTGCGGCTGCACTGATGTTCAAGAACTTGGCCTAGAACAAAGCGTCATCGCAACCCTGGTATGGTTGGTCAGAATAATACCCCAGATAATTGGCTACTGACAGCCACTACTGACTATAAATAGAGCCGGGTTTTGTCCTGTAAATCATTCTAACAACGGCTCTTGGACGGGTGGACCTGCAGCTGCACTGATGTTTCAAGATTTGGCCTTCTCATTTATGAAAACCTCTGGATCTCTCTCTCCTAGCCTCTGTATGTTTTAGTCTGGCCTCGTCAGACCCCACACTCTCCTAGTGGTATTCTCTGCCTCAACCTCGCTAAAACTAGCAGCTCCTTGGGGGAGACCTCTCCCTCGCGGACAACGGTTTCCGTGGCCCTGCAAACTTACCTAGTAGCGTCTCCCGCGACAATCCAGTCTGCTTCTCTCCGGTTCACACTCGCCTTTGGAATCTGGACGTTTTTCGCCTACCCTTAGACATCTAGTGTGAATTCGTGGTCATTCCAAGACAACATAATCTACCTATAAACCTACCCTGTGCCTCTTCTCCTGAACATAGTGCTTTGTCGGGGCACATGCCCATCAAATATGGAGTCAGATAGTAAGACCGTCATGAAACGATTGTCCAGGTCATAGCCTAATCAACCCTCACTTCGTCACCAGGGCTAGGGTAACTAGGCACCCCCCACGACCCGACAACCATCTACTTCAAATCTGAATATAGAACATCTGTCTAATCATTTATTTCCATATTTAAATATGATATTTGAACAAATGTGTCAACCTTTAGAAATGTCCTGCGATAAATATTTCACAAAACCAGTTCAAGTAAGCTCACATAGTGAATTTATTATTAGTGATTTATAAATCTGTACCTTTTTTACTTTTGTCCAATTCTAAGAACTACCAATCAATCACAATAACTTAATTGCCAAGCTTGCAGGGAGAGGCTATACACTCTCAGTACAAAGCAATTGTCTTTCGTATGTATTTATGTTCTACGTTTGTGTTAATGAAAATAGTTCAATCGATCTAAAATTTAAAAGGCATATTTTACTGAGAAATGAACAAGAATATAATTAATATATCATCGTCGACAGCCAGAAGAGAAAAAACTTGCAGCAAGAAGCGGCCCAGCCAGAAATTTGAGGCCTTTTGTCTCTTTTGCCGATGCCGTTTGTAACAGAGAGCAGTCACAAGCACCGCCCACTCCCTGTCCACAAGATCACCTTTCCCAGCATTCCATTCATCCCGTTAACCCTCAAGCTCAATCCCATCCTCAACCACACATCTCGCATATTCCTCCACCTTCAAGTTCTTCGGATCTTACTAGCCTATTAACCTCATTCCTTACAGAGTTCAGAACCCTAATTACCCCTCTCATTTCCCTTCTTACAAATCTTGTCTCCTACCTTATCCCCGTTAAACAAAATCCATAAGTGGATCCTTCCGACTCCTTATCCATTCTCCTTTGGAATGCGAATGGTGTTCGCACCCACACTAACGAACTGACAGCACTACTCCACGACAAAAACATCGACGTAGCTCTCATTACTGAAACAAGACTAACGAGTAAACGACCATTTACTGTTCGACAGTACAAGACTTATCGAACTGATCACCCAGATGGAACAGCTCATGCAGGTACCGCTGTCATTGTCCATAACTCCATATCCCACCACATAGTTCCTCTGGTGGCACATGATTTCCTTCAATCCACTGCAGTGTCAATCACCACCTTCACTTTTCCCCTTACACTAGCATCAGTGTACTGCCCTCCCAATAAATCCATTTCCGACTCCCAATTCATCTCCTTTCTAGACTCCATAGGACATCGTTTCCTTGTGGGTGGGGACTTTAATGCGAAGCACCAACACTGGGGGTCAAGATCCACTAATACACGAGGACGTGCTTTGCTGTCTGCACTCACACGGAAACATTGCTCCACTATCACTCCTGACACAGCCACCTATTGGCCATCTGATCTCAACCGAAATCCTGATCTCCTTGACTTCTTTTTTTACAATAATTTAGGAACACTTAACTATTCACTCACGCGCCTCGATGACCTCTCCTCTGATCATAGTCCTTTATTATTAACCATTTCCCTAAGACAATTCACAAACTGCCTCCTCCTTCATTTATTAGGGGCCCAGTTGACTGGGACCACTTCCGCCAGCTTCTTACGGAGTCCGTAAACCTCAAATTGTCCCTGAAAACATTCCAAGACCTAGACGATGCAGTGCATTCTTTCACTACTCTGGTCCAGAGGTCGGCTTGGGAGGCATCGTCACCCCATCGTCACCCAAAAATCCATAATCATAATCGTTTACCTCAGCATCTCAAAGACCTAATCCAATCCAAACGCCGCTCCAGAACAGTGTGGCAAAGATCCCGACATCCTGCTGATCGCCGCTCGTACAATCAGTACTGCCGATTGGTAAAGCGGCGATTGGCATCCTTCCGTTCCGATTCTTTCAATTCCTACCTCTCCTCTCTGTCTACCAGGGATAACTCGTTGTGGAATGTAACCAAAAAAATCCTAAAGTATCAACCTGTTTCACGTCCACTCCGTCGTGATGATGGGTCCTGGGCGGCTTCGGATGGGGATAGGTCGGAGGAATTTGCTCTGCATCTTACCCATACTTTCACACCTCACCTTTCTCATCAAAGCCATACTCACAGCACAACTGTGGAAGATTTCCTCACTTCACCTATTCCTCTCTCTCTTCCACCAAAAGCCGTTAATCCCTCTGAGGTCAAATACCTTCTGAAAAACTTACCTTACCGAAAATCCCCTGGATATGATCTCCTTACTCCTCAAATTCTCAAACAGCTTCCTCCTAAAGCCATAATCTTTTTAACCTATATATACAATTGCATTATCCGAACGACGCACTTTCCTCTACTCTGGAAACATTCCATTATTGTCCTATTCGCCAAACCCGGTAAACCACCCAATGAAGCCTCATCTTACCGTCCAATTAGCCTACTCCCTATCCTCTCAAAAATATTTGAGAAACTCCTACTAAAACGTCTACTTCCAATTGTTGAATCCAAAAACCTTTTTCCCACACACCAGTTTGGTTTCCGCCAACGACATTCCACTGCTCAACAAGGCCTTCGCGTTGTTGATCACATCTCCTCAGCCCTTGAAACCAAACAGTATTGCACTGCTGCCTTTCTCGATATAGCTCAAGCTTTTGACAGGGTTTGGCACGCAGGTTTGCTCTACAAGCTCAAAAGATATTTACCACAGACCCTTTTCCTAATCCTACAGTCCTACCTTTCAAACCGCTTCTTCCAAGTCCGCTGTGGTTTAGAATACTCTAACTACTATCCCATAAGTGCAGGAGTTCCACAGGGCAGTGTCCTGGGCCCCATCCTCTATAACCTATACACCTCTGATGTCCCCTCTACTCCCAATACCTTCTTGGCCACATTTGCAGATGACACTGCAGTCTTGTCATCCCACCCAGACCCCGACATAGCATCCCATAACCTTCAAAAACACCTTGACGAGATCGAGTATTGGTGCAATCAATGGCGGATCAAAGTTAATGAAGCAAAATGCTCCCACATTACCTTCACCCTTTGTCGCAAGTCTTGTCCACTAGTTTATTTTAATTCTATTCCTCTCCCTGTATCCGAGACAGTACGGTACTTAGGCTTCCATCTTGACAAACGACTGACCTGGAACCCACATACGAGACTAAAAAGACAAGAACTAAACAGACGCTTTGGACAACTGTACAGACTACTTCAAAGGACATCCCATCTCTCAATAGAAAATAAACTACTAATCTACAAAGTTATACTTAAACCAATCTGGACATACGGAATAGAGCTATGGGGGACAGCAAAAAAGTCGAACATCAAGCGTATCCAATCCTTTCAATCAAAAGTCCTGAGAACAATAGTAAATGCCCCTTATTATGTCAGCAACAAAACCCTTCATTACGACCTTAACATACCCTACATTCTAGAACTCATCCCTTCCAAGTTTATGAAATTCCACAGTAGCCTTTCCAACCACCCTAATCCTGTAGCACAGTCATTGCACTGCGCCACTCATCCCTATAATCCTCCTCGGAGACTGAAACGGCAGTGGCCTCGTGACCTGCTATAAACGCGTGACAGTGGGAGTCCTGGCAATGGCCAGTTTCTCCAATCATGTCCTGAGCGTCTGTGACTCTCGCGCTCTTGGTCAGCCTCCACTGGCTAGTATCCGGTGACGCGGCTGACGGAGGAGCGTGGGGGACTTCCCAAGACTCCGCTTTCTCTTCGCGGTGGATTTGGGGGGTCTCTGGGCTGTCTGTAAATATTGTATGAATGAGCGAGTGAATGATGAACTGTAAATATGGTATGAATGAGAGCATTTATCTTAATTACTTATTGCCTTATAAAAGGCAGATTGTAATTTTAGCACAATAAAGGATTAATATATCATCTCTTAAACAATCTAATCTATTAAATATATAACAAAGATATGCAAGGCCGGGGATTCTAATCCGTAGTTTGCTCAGTTGGCAAAGTACTTGATTTAGTATTTAGTCTAATCGTATGTGTAATTATGAACCATAATGTAATTGTACTAACAATGCAAAAGAATTTACATTTTATTTAACTTGTTTAAAGGTCAATCCTATATCTATAATAAGCAGCTATGTTCTTTCAATAAAATACTTATTACACTAAGACCTAGCTTGAGCACACGCAGTATATGGCTTCTTCCACCGACCTGCATAACAATGTCTGTGAAGTTATACCCTGCCAGAGTGCATCATAAAAAAAGAGGCCTGGTGTTGATGTGAATATGTTTTACTAACGTCCATTTTTGATAAAATTTGAGACTGCGTGAGTCCTTTCATGGTACTAATGAAATGATAACGAAGCTGATATCTTATAAATATCATGAGGTCATCAATGTAAAATGTAATATCATTATTTCTATTGGCCCGGAAAGTAGAAGGGTAAAGATATTTATTGCAAAGTCCGAAGGGGGGGGGGGTTAGTTAGAGTTCCTAACTCAAATTCCATTCAGCTACATGACGTCTGTCTATAAAAGTAATAACCGTTATTAAAGTCATTCAATGAATCTGAAATTTGAAAGGCACATTCTACAACGGATGGAGGATGATTCGCGTTTGGTTAAAAAAAATAATTGGAAGCATAAAAAAAAATTAGAAACAATATAACTGAAGTCCCGGGTCAGAATCGATTTAAAATTTAAATTCCTGATTGTTGTCCTACGGCTAAGGACCTATTAAGTCTGGTAATGCAAAAACTATTTTTAAAATATTCTATTAGTATTAATACTAAAGTTATTTACAATAATTTTTATGTGTTGCAAATGTGCTTTTTAGTGGTCATGATGTTTTAAACAATAAAATTGTATATCCTTGATAATTAAATACTGAGAGGTTTTAACGAAAACTCCCGCTGAACCACTAAATTGTCTCTTTCTTTACTGTCTACATCCTGTATTGCGTTTATATAAAACGATACCAACAAACAAGAACAACAATGAACAATTAAGTTTCTAATACATCTGACAAAAATTGCAGTTGGTATTTTATTTTTAAATTGGTAGGGATTATGAACCATGGATCAACTGGTTTTCATTACTTTTGATCTATTCCTACAGTGCCAAGAAGGAAGCAAACTGGCATTTTTGGTTGGTTCGCAGAAAACTTCCAATTGAAATTGAAACTGAACAAACTGAAGTAATATTCATATTAAAATGTAAAAAAAATTAATCAATAATCATCACGCTTATCACCCATAATCAAAGAAAGAAATCGTGTAGGTTAAAAGGGAAAATAAAAATGTTATCATCAACAGCTCGAAAACTTACGTATGAAAAATAATTTCTAAAGAAACATTGTAAAATAGTAAATTTTGTACGGAATGGGGCTCCCCCGATTTTGATGTCTCTTTTTTTATTGCCAAGCCCCTCGGGAGATGCTCAACTTTCAAACAGGTTAAATTTCATTATACCACCGATAAAAATAAAATTAATCAGCTTTATCCTCTCAATCACTAAGAACTCAGCAAAGATTTAGCGGCAATATTCCATTTTTGTATTGTTTTAAGTTGTGTGAATCTAAAGTGGGGATCTAAAGTGGACATCAAATAAAATAACACAACTACGATGGTAACTAAAATTAAATTTAAGGATATCCCAACAAAAATAAGGATTTGGTTATAATTTTTTTTTTGTTTAATGTATTAGCTATTTCCAAGTGTTTATTATTTCTTGAAAGACGATTTTAAGTAAGGAACAATATTGATTGGTTGTCTGTGAGAAGGCCATTTAATGTATTTTAATACTTCAAATCGCCTCATCAACAAATAATAAGAGTTGTAAATTACTAAAATATAAACCTTCTAATGTTAATATTTTTTGGAATATCCTTGAATTTTTTTTTGCGTTACCATTGTTATGGTGTTCTCAACTAAGATAAAAAAGTAAACATGACTGTAAATCTAAAAATTCTTCTGGGAAGTGACTTGTGAACACTTAATGACTACTTCAGGCAATTGTATCTTAACTAAAAGAGATATACATTCCAGATCTCAACTTTCAGATATATCGCATCCTTTCATGGTAGGTTTCGTAACAAACACTTAAAGTTCTTTGTGAGCCATCGGTTGCCAACCCTTGTTCTAAATTTCGTTTCTAGCATAGATTGTATTATTGACGATTTAAAATAAAAATTGTTATCTTTGAGGTATGTATCTGACATGCAAAATAGTTATTTTCAGCACATTGTGGGTATACCTATGACGCAATTGCTTTCCAAATATTGACCAGTGGTGAACAGTGGTGGACACACCATAGAAGGCTTTAAATTCGCATGTATATGTAGGGAGGGTGTGCCATGAGGTAACTGTAGCTTATTTTTGATCGGGGATTTCAAAATTTACATTGAAAACTCACAGAACCGGGGTATTGGTTATTTTCAAGGTCAATAGTTATTAATAGTCAAGAATTAACTTCATCTACACAGGTGGTCGTAAAAGTTTCCGACCTCACCATGAAGATGATAATAAAATAAGTAAAAGCTAAAATAAAAGCTTTGTTAGGTCGGAAACTTTTCAGACCGCCTCGTAGAGTTGCAAAACAGATTGTTATTGGAGTTCTACTATCTTCCCCTCAATCTTCTATGTCCCCTTATTTCCCTAACCCATTAAATATAAAATTTATTTTTTGTTCAACTTTATATTTCGTTTATAATTTCTTATTTGGATAACCCCAATAAAATGCAGTATACCTCCCACTGTAACCAGCGTAGTTATAAACATTTTCCATGTAGGTTTATTCAAGATATTTTTAGCTATATATTGTTTATATTCCAATAGGTTAATAGTTCTTAATTTTAGGCAATGAAATATATATATATATATAATAATGGGGATACATAATACAAACAAGGGGATAGTCAATAGACTCATTTAAATGACTCACCAATGTAAAAATTTATAGTTGAAAAATTAACAATTAACTCAACTCTAATGTACATAATTATTTATTCATAATAAATGGCTTACGTGTTGGCAAAAAGAACTATTAGACCACTTGTGGTTGCTCCGCAGACCACATACAACTGAGCTTTAAATATCACAGTTTAGATGTTTGGACCAATTCCAACATCTTGGTGGGTTCCAGATGTTAAACGTTTGGCAGACCTATTCCAGTGCATCGGCGGCTGTGAGTCGAGGATTGAGATTCTGTGCATTTAAAAGATATTTCATTATACATTAGTGTAAAACAATAATAAGGAGTTTTTTTTATATTACTAGTGGTAGTATCTTTGTAATAGAGTTTTTCTATTTATTTGTCATTGCTCTAGAAAACCCTCCTATACTTTTTTTTTAATTAGATCTGTATTTGAAGAAAATTACAATTACTTATTCTGAATGTTAGAACTTTATTGTGCAATAATTACAATCTGCCTTTTATAAGGCAATAATAATACAGATAAATGATCTCATTCATACCATATTTACATCATTCACTCGCTCATTCATACAATAGGACATGATTGGAGAAACTGGCCATTTCCAGGACTCCCACTATCACGCGATTATAGCAGGTCACGAGGCCACTGCCGGTTCAGTCTCCGAGGAGGATTATAGGGATGAGTGGCGCTGTGCAAAGTCTGTGCTACGGGATTAGGGTGGTTGGAAAGGCTACTGTGGAATTTCATAAACTTGGAAGGGATAAGTTCTAGAATGTAGGGTATATTAAGGTCGTTATGAAGTGTTCTGTTGCTGACATAATAAGGGGCATTTACTATTGTTCTCAGGACTTTGGATTGAAAGAATTGGATACGCTTGATGTTCGACTTTTTTGCTGTCCCCCATAGCTCTATTCCGTATGTCCAGATTGGTTTAAGTATAACTTTGTAGATTAGTAGTTTATTTTCTATTGAGAGATGGGATGTCCTTTGAAGTAGTCTGTACAGTTGTCCAAAGCGTCTGTTTAGTTCTTGTCTTTTTTATCTTTTTGTCTCGTATGTGGGTTCCAGGTCAGTCGTTTGTCGAGATGGAAGCCTAAGTACCGTACTGTCTCGGTTACAGGTAGAGGAATAGAATTTTATTATTCTATTATTATTAGAATTATTACTTATTCTAAAGCTGATTTTCGGTGAGAGGGTGGATTGAAGAATTTGCTGGACCAATTTCAACACTCGAGGGCTCATAGTTTAATTTTGCAAAACTCACCACCTAGAAAATCCTTGGATTTTTTAATTTGGCTTATTAATTTGTTTCCTGCCGTGATATAGGCGTAGAGAATATAGAGAAGAAAAAAAAGCCAGCCCACTAATTGAGGGGAGGAAATCGTACAGTTTTTTTGTTGTTGGGTGGGGGGACTTCCCAAGACTCCGCTTCCTCTTTCGCATGCGAGTGAGGTGACAACCATGTGGACTTGGGAGGTCTCTGGGCTGTTTGTAAATACTGTATGAATGAGCGAGTTAATGAAAATTGTAAATAGGGTATGAATGAGATCATTTATCGCAATTACTCATTGTCCAATGAGGCAGATCGTAATCTTATCATAATAAAGTTTTTTTAAAAATGACACATATTTTCGAATTAATATCCATTTGGGATTTCTTCTAGTTCAAAATACCACCTACATTTACGAAAACAGCCTAAAAAAATGGTCTCACGTAACTAAAAAATGGTAGGGAGTTTTAGGAATCTGCCAGTTGGAAAGTAACTGTTGCTCATATGAAATGTTTTATTTTTTAACTATCGTTTTTTGTTGTTGTTTTTTTTTATAAAAATTTTATTTTTACTCCCTTTTCATGATTCTGTCATCGGATTTTCTGAATTCAATTTCCCTGCAACCCAGAGCCCTCCGCAAGATAGCCGCCAATGCTTCCTTCTATGTCAACAACCGTACACTCCACCCTGATCTCAACATCCCATTTATTCAAGGCATAGCCACCTCACTTCATTCCCATCAGAACTTCCATTCCCGCCTCCTTGGTAATCCAGAGATGCTAACGCTCAATTCTCCCATTTCATTCCCGGCAACCCAGAGTGACGTCTAAGGCGGAAGTGGCCTCCTCTAAACCAACTATCATTTTGGCCGTGTAAGATGTGTGTAATACTGTGTCAGGTGAAGAGGTTTTGGCTAAAGGGCCTTTCCCTCCCCCCAAAGTAAACTAGTTACTAATAAACTGAAGTCATAAGCACAGCTTAAAATATTTGTGTATTGATTGGTGCAAGGGGGGTGTATTGGGCTGAGCCACCTACCTGGTTGGAGAGGCATATTCAACCAAAAAAAATTAATTGATAATTGCGATAAATTATCTTATCCAAACCATATTTACAATATTGCATCCTGTCTCTCATTTACATTATTTGTAATTTACATTCATATAATATAGACATAGCCCAGAGATCCTCCCACATACACCTGGAGAATTATCAACTTCCCCGCTTTAGAGGCAAGGATTAGAGAAATCCCGTACTACTTCTGCATCCGCAACACCACTATATAGTGGCAGTGAAGGCCGAAGGAGAGCACGAGTGCAGTGGACGAATAGAACGTGAGGGCAGAAAACTTACAATAGCCAGATACTAAGTGCTTACAAAAGATCAAGGACACACTTCTATTTCGAGGAGGATTGTTGGGATGGGTGATGCTCGAAAGTGATCTTGGTACTGGATTTGGATGGTCGAATAATCTTTGGAATTTTGAGGACATTTATAGGAACAATATGACAAGAGTGGGGTCCAAATATTGTGGAAATTGTAGTTATGGGTGGTTATATCTGTAACATAAAAAGTTGCATTTAATGATTTCCTTGGGATATTAGATTGAAAGGGCCCCATTGTTCAAGTCAGTTAGACCAGAATAGTTTATGTACGGCTTTGTATTCATTCGTTTCTAATGTAAGGTTGGGTTTCTTGTTGCCCAGTCTCGAATGTGGGTTCAATGAAGTCCAGGTGGAATCCAACTGTGTCTGATATCAGAATAGGGCAGGTGAACATGATCTGCGTCGTATGTTGACAGTAATGTTTGTTAGTTCTTATGCGCCGACTTTTATTGTCCATTGAAGGACCAGTGCTCAATCTGGAGAAGTAAATTGGGAGGTTATGGGATGCTATATCGAGATCTTGACAGAAAGAAACGACAGCTGTGTAATCAGCAAAGGTAGCAAGAAAGAAGTCAGCAGTGGTAGAAATGTTAGTGGTATAGCTGGTATAGAGAAGAGGGTCAAGAACACTGCCTTGAGAAGCTCCGGCTTTGACTGGAAAGTGGTTTGAGTACTCTCGGCCAGAGCAGACTTTCAGTTAGATAGGTAGAAGCGAAAGATAAGGATATATGTTTGGGGTAAATTGGACTTGAGTTAGAAGAGCGAACCTGAGCCACATCAAGAAATGAGCCAGTGCAAAAGTGCTTCCTCTTCAGGGTTGAGAAAACGCAAAACCCCTAATGCATTGTGGAATGTAAGAGGCTCAAGCTCAACTGGTGTGTCGGTAGGTTTTTGTTGTTCAAAAGAGTAAAGAGACGTTAACAAATATTTTCTCGAAAATCTTGGGGAGGATAAGGAGACGTCTTATAAGAGAATAAAATGAAGGGCTGCTACTAGGCGCTTGTTCCTCCAGCTACTCTTTATTTTCAGTAGTTTTCTTCTAGTTTTTTTATGTTACTAGGTGAAGTTGAGGACAATTCAATTGTGATAAATATCTTCTATTGTTTCAGAAAAAAATTTGGTTGGCATAAAGGATAGTTAAAAAACTTCTATGTTTGAATATTTATTTATATATTTTTTAACATTTTTTAAAATAAATAATAGTAACTTCTACCAATTAGTTTTAAACTGTAAAGTTTGTAGCATCGATTGTTCCATATTTCATAAGGGTCTGTTTATTTAAATAATAAATAATATACTAATATTATAAATTAAAGAAATACTATATAGCCTGGACAGGGGATTAGGCAAACCTCATAATTTATTCAACTGCAAAATTCGAAATAAGAAGCAATGTGGATGAAGAAGAACTATGAGATTATCCCCAGAATGGATAGTAGGCCATGCTATTGGGCCTGAAGGTGTTGGGTCTAAAGTTGTTGGGCCTGCTCCTCTGCGGGAAGTTGACGTCGATGCCTCCGGTACCGAAGCCGGCGTTGAACCCTGTATTGAGGCCCGGTATCAGAGGGTTGAAGCCGTTGTTGGTGGGTACAGGAATGATGATAGGCCTCTGAAACCCACCACCAAAACCACCTCCGAATCCTCCTCCGCACCTTCCCTGTCCGTCGGTGCTGTCCGTGCCGTTGGTGCTTTTGCCCTCTATCGTCGGTGGTGCCAGGTCGTCTTCGCTCCCAGCTTCTGTGACATAAATGAACATATAACATTAAAAGAAAATATAAAACCAAAAGAGAGAATATATCATAAACAATAATATATTAGTGAGGTTAGGAGAAGGGATTTATAAGTAGTGTTCAACTAAATTTTTACCAGGCCTGTCGAAATATACGGGAGTGTGACGTGGGTCCTTTTGGAATAAAATGAATCACTCCTTCTCAAATGGGCTCAAAGAGTCACAGAAAATAAATGGGCCCGTGCACGAATCAGATAATTGGTGAATCAGAAAGAACGATAAACTCAAGGCGATTTAAGTCATAATTTTTAGATAGTTTAAATAATGCCACATAACACCTACAATAATTACGTATGGTAATAATTATGCTGTGAAGGTAGTATAAAGTGAGGAAGGACCAAAAAGCGATAGCTAGCAGTTTAAGGGTCCTTTGTAGAACCTAATCCAAAGCCCACTGCCAGTAGCCTCTCCATTTTCCCCTGCAAATACCTGCCGTACTCACTTTTGTCTACATCGAGCTGTTTTTTACCTACGTGTATTATATCCGATTGGTCAGGTTTGTCATGAAAATATGAAGTAACAAACACTTTTCTAGATACAATGTCTGAAGGTCAACAAAGATTTTGATGCTAACGTCCGAATTCCATGTGCATTGTTGAAAGTTTCCGTACAAAAATTACAATCATTCTAGATTGAGAGGCTCCCGAAAATCTGTACAAATAGTGGTCAGGGATTATGAGTGTGGAAAGTTTATAGAGACTAACTAGCCAAAGGCCAACTAGGATGATAATAAATGGAGGAATCTAAGTTGATCAGACACATTTCTCCTGTCGGCTCTTTGAGTGTAGCTTGGAATAGCTGTGAACTGGGAGAAGCACTGCAGCGTTAAGCCTAGACCATAGTTAATGCGATGGGATTGGAAATTGACTGATGGCAAGTCTTTATCTTAGGCACGACTAGTGATTATGGCAACTGAAACTACCTCACAACTGAAACCATCTCACAAATTACTAAACTATCTTAACATAAAATAAACTAATGTTTCCTCAATTGTTGAGGCCAACCATAGTTTATGCTTTCTATGCTACGGACGTTCAACGTGTGGTGTTTTTAAACATCAAATGTTTCATAAAACGCTTGTTGGAGGACAAATAGTCTTCGAGCGCTCCAATTCGCTCCAGCTTTACATTATCATTGTATTATTCATTGAAAAAAGAGTATAGTTAAATAGAGACACTCTGTTTTTGTTTTTTAACACCTAGGGTTGTCTGAAACATAAATACCCAGCCTCTTGGATTATTTATAATTTAAATGATTCAGGAAAGTAATTGCATTTGTCAAAAATCAGTTCTATGGCAGATATTTATTTAACTAACTACAATGAGTAGGTAGAGACTAATCCACGACTAATTACAATAATAAATATTATACATATAAATTTACTAATTTAGAAAGAATTAGGCCTTATACTACTTATTTTGAAAACATTGACGTTACTTTATGAAGACTTAAGGTATGTAACAATTCATTTCACCGTTTTTGTAATTTGTTCATCAACCTTTATGAAAAGCTTCACGTATGACTAAAACCAGTATGGGTAGTATGCCGGAGGAAAGTACCCTGGCAAAGGACCTAGTCTAAATTGTCCATATTCATGTCCTAAATATTCACTGTCATATCCATTGCCTCCTTCACTGCCAAACCCACCATGACGGGCTCCAAGACCACCCTCTCCTAAATAATCACTGCTGTGTCCACAATGACTTCCTCTGCCCAAAAATGCACCATAATCTTCTCCATGCCCACTATCATATCCCACACCCACTCCATCTCTATATCCACTATAGATTCCTGCGTCGACGTTGACTATAAATGGATATATGATAACTGATGTTATGCCTTTTGGTCCATGGTCCTCGCACTGTACCGAGTGTGTTTTATTCTCGATGTTGCTCTCATTAATTGTAGGTTCTATGTTAACTGGCTTTAGTGCCTGTGTTGTAAATGTCTTGAATACCTCTGTGGTAAGGGTATTGGGATCGTCTGCCGTTAATACCGGTTCCTGAGCCGTTAATATATTCGTTCCCTCTGTCGTTATTCCGTTCTGTGCCTTTGCCGTTGCTGTAGTCTGTTTCTCTTTAGTCCGTGTAGTCGGTTCCACTGTCGTTATTTCCTTAGGTTCCTCAGTTGTTATTCCATTCTGATCCTTTGCCGTGTCTTTAATTGGTTCCTCTTTCGTTACTGTTGTCGGACCCTCGGTCATTATTTCATTCTGTTCCTTTGCCGTTAATGTAATTGGTTCCTCCGTCGTTATTGCATACGGTTTATCTGCCGTTACTATAATCGCTTCCTTAGTCATTATTGCATTTGGTTCATCAGCCGTTACTGTAATCGGTTCCTCTGTCGTTATTTGATTCGGTTCATCTGCTGTTACCATAATCGGTTCCTCTACAGATATAATTGGCTCCTCGGTTGAAGCTTCCTTGCTTTCTTCCAAAAATCTTTTATTCCTTCCATTCGATCTGAACCCGGATGCCAGTCCTGGAAATTAAAAGAAAAAGAATTATTTTTATATGAAAACAGTGCTCTAAATTTAATTTATATAGCTCATTATATTGTTATATCCCATTAATAAGTAAAAGTTCAACAATTATGAGCATAGGTTTTATTACAAGCTGTATTTATTTGTTTTAGGCTCTTAATCTGCTCCAGGTTAAGATAGGTTAAAAAGTAGGGTAATATAAGTAAAACTGTATTACCTAACGGTCTTGGTATTTATTTCATATCCTCAAGTATTTTTCATTATTAAGCCATGTTTCCTGTCAAGTAGAAATGATTTAAATACTTTAATAATCCAATTTAGTTTAATGAAAAGTACTGGACGGCTACAGTATGTTGTAGAATCAGTATGGTCAGCGAACTAACGAGGGACTACTCCGGTGAAAACACGTTCCGATTAATGCCCGTCATTGCATTTTTCCCAGATGAATGGTTTTCCTCTGTAGTAGCAGAGTATGGGTTGACTGTTAGCATTCCAATGAGGCAGATTGGAATAAACAAATCAACAGAATCCAAAAAATAAACAGAATCGTATTTGCTAACCGATCCATAATGTCTCTATCTATGTAGAGTTTCTTGAAATGTTCTTTTTTCGATAATTCGGCTATGGGCATTTCAAGGGTTTAAATATGACCAAGAGCTACGTTGATCTCCCAAGTCAGTAGACATTCATTTAAGTCACCTATCCAAGTATCCAGTTGATAATATCTTTTAGCAGGGATGATTTCTTTCTCGATATCATCTTGCTGGTATCGCTCCCAGCGAGCGTTTCTCAATCTGTCACATATAGTATATATAAGTACAAAACTATAAATAGGAATCCATTTTATAAATTGCAGAAAAAATTAGCATTTATTTGTAATTTTATTTCTCTTGTGTAAGGTACTACTCTAATTCGGCTATTTAAAACAAAGGAGCGTGATGCCATTTAATGCCCGACATTCCATTTTAGCCAGATGAATTGTTATCCCCTGTAATAGACAAGTATGGGTCTCAGGCTGCTCTGCCTCATTGGAATAGTGATGGCCGCATTGGGGTTGCTGTTGATGGGTACAGCATAAACGGGTCTCTGGCTCCCAGTCAGCCCAGGTATCCACCAACACCTGCCCTTGCCGTCGACCTCTCCTTCAGAGACACCTGCTGTTTCCACGGCACCTTCTCTTGTCGGCGGCTTCAAGTCATCCTCGTCTGTGGCTCTCTTCGGCCTCTTTTCGCCGGCTCTGTTGCCTGAAAATTATGTTCTAATTAGGATGATAATGGCTTCGGACAGAGTGAGCGCACTGGATTTACACCTTATTGCCTGAATCCAATATTAGAGACACTTGTGGAAAGAATTGCACCACGCCATATTAGACCAACCACATTCCATTTATTCAGGTCTCTTGTCTGTAATTTTATGTTTCTATGTATTCTATGTTTTGTAACAATGACTACTAGCAAACCAGATACCTACTAAAAATGTGGTTTGGATAAGCAGGAACCTTTTAGTAAAACATCTATAAATTATGATTAAAAATAAAACAACAAAACAGGTTCGTTAACAGACATCACATTCGCACATCGCATTGGCATCACCAAATAGACCGTGGAATATTATTCCATAAAGTACTTAATTGTCACATATATACGTATATACTATTTCTAAGTACTTAACTTATTCTTTCCAATCAAATCCTCATGAACCTAAATACTAATGTTAAGTTTGGCCAATTTAAAAATTTTCTATACTTTTCTTATAAATAAGAATAATTTCAGTTACTTGACATTATTATAAGTCTAATTGTACCCAATTCGGGTTAGAAGAAATGCTTCTTCAACGATTACCTGAAATATTACAATATAATTTCAACCCCCCCCCCCCCCATTGTCCGATACATTTCAGAAGTGCTACTCGCACTTTTCTCTAAAAATTAGTGACTGATTGCATAATTATTACAAATGGCTTCTAAGATATTATTTCTTCCAATAAGAAAACCTAATTTTGTTTATATACGAAGTAATATAGTGAGGTAGAGTAGCACTCCTGTATCTAGAGGAAAGGATTTCAACATTAAATATAATACAGTTTATTTACATACGTATTACTGTTACAATATTATAACCATTGTAAAAATAATGATCCGTCTAATGTTTATCCGGCAAAGAGTGCTGCCAGCTGTAGTAAAGATGGCCTCCTAGTGGGTCTTCGGTATCCGAAACCCCGTCGGACTTCAACATTTTGAACTGGGACAGGGACGATAACAGGGCTGCCTCCGTATCCACCGTAGCCACCATAGCCTCCACGTCCTCCACACCGGGATTTTGTTCCATCTTTCTTCTCTGCTCCAGTATTGGCTCCGTTGTCACCTTCCACGGTGGGAGGAGTAAGGTCTTCGGTCGTCTGTCTCTTACATCGTGGAGCTTTTGAATGTTGGCATGGTCTCGACTTGGCTATGGCTGTTGGGTTAATATTTGGTATCTCGCAAGGTTTTGGGAACGAACGTGGGACTTGACAAGGTCCTGACTTAGCTCCTGAACACGGGTTTGATTTAGCCTGGGGCTTGGGAAACGATCCAGCGTCTTGGCAAGGTCCTGCCTTTGATGCAGAGTTTGTATGTGTTTTTTGAGCCAGGTAAGGACATTTTTTGGATGTTTTTGAAGTTATTGGTACTTCATAAGGATTCCATTTTGGGAATGGATTTTGGTTTTTATTTGGAGGAGGAAACTCCCCTCCATTTGATGGAGAAAATTGTTTAGGTTTTGATGGAGGGCATGACCATGCTTTTTGTTTTGGTTTTGGTGGTATCTGTGGTTTTAGATCCGGGGTCTGCCAAACCTTAGGTTTTTGCGCTTGAGGATTTGGTTGGGATGGGCCTTTTGATTGAGGGTATGGCTGATGTGGTTTTGGTGCAGGAAACGGCCAAACTTTAGGTTTTTGCAGTTGGGCTGTTTGAGGCTTCTGTATCTGGCATGGACTCTTTGTTTGAGGTTTCGATGTCGGACATTGCCCTTTTGGATGAGTTTGTTGATGCTTTGGTTGCGGGTATGGTTGTATTGTTGATTCAGGTTGCGTTTTGCTTGTTATGATTGGGCCAACATTAGGTGGTGGTATTTGAGAAGGTACTGGAATTGTAGTCACATAAGGCTTAACACTACTTATTTGACTTCCTTCTGCTTGTATATCATTTTCTTTTTTCGATTCACTGCTTTCTCTTGTTATACTCTTGGAGATTTCATCTAAAGATAAAATAAATGATTCAATATATAAAAACCAAATAAGTTAAATATTTATTTCAATATTATTATTATAATAAGTATTTTTGTGTTTATTAACGTAGAGGTCATAAATACTTAAAAATGTTTTCGTTATTGATAATTTATTCATTCATGATATGAATGTAACATGTTGAATACATTTGTGTTATAATTCTTATGTTACCTTCTTCCATGAATAAAAGTTGGTAAATCACCATCACCTACATTTTGTACACATCCGTTTTTGGTGGTCTGAAAAGTTTCCGACCTAACAAAGCTTTTATTTCACTAGCTTTTATTTATTTTATTATCATCTTCACGTTGAGATCGGAAACTTTTCAGACCACCTGTGTATTACAATAAATTTTGAGATTTTTGCAAGACTAACACAGACAATATGGAAGTTACTTACTGTTACCGAAAAAATACTGTTGTTGAGGTGAACCTAATCCACATTCTTTTCCAATTTTCGAAGGTTGTTGGGCGGACTGGGAAACCGTTCCTGTAACTGTTAAATAGACTTGATTTCTGGAGCAGAGAGATATATCATTAAATAATTTATAGTATTAAAAAATTGACTTACTTTGGTCCAAGTTTGAAACTGAACTCTCTTTTTGAGACGCACTTTCTGATTGAGATGACTTTTGATCCTTTTCAGCTTGTTCGTAAGTTACTCTTGTTGAAGTGGGTAGAGATACGCTACCTAGATATAGTAATAATCTTGCTTCATCGATATTTTGTACCTTTCGCCTGCCTAACTAATCTCTGGACTATTTACCTTGACTGAAGCTGGGCTTATTTTCGTCTTTCACGCAAGCTGAAGACTTTTGTTCCTTTTGCGATGACTGTTGTGACTCTGAGTGTGGCAATTCAGCGATAAGAAATGGCGATCATAATTGAATTTGATTAAGGTAATCGATAATAGCATGTGATATAAGGCGGTATATGTACTTACCTGTTAATTGGTTATTTGCGTTTGCTTCGGCCGTTGCTTGAGCGTTGGCCCCTCCCCGCATTTGAGACTGCGCTTTTGCCTGAGCCGAAGCTCCGGCTTCCGCTATTATTGGAATTCCAAGGTTTCCTGTAAATTTTCCGTTTAAAAATGGCCCTAACCCACCCGCTCCATTATTAGAAATGATAAGATACGCACCTATATTGGAAGCGCTGTAGGAGATTGCAGAATTCGAAGATGATTTTGCTGAGCTTTTCGATTCTGCTTGGGAGGATTCTCGGGTATTTATATTGACTAGCGTCGTAAGTCTATCAGGGCCTAGAAACTATCCATGAAAAAAGCATATTCCATCACCGCCCTGTTTTATCGATGTAAAAGATACTTGCCTAAGTTGGAAGCGCTGGCTGTCTTAGATGCTTCGGACTTAGTCCTAGCTGAGCTTTCTGCTTCGGCTTGGGCTGTCGCTTGTGCCGTGATGTCTACTTGTGTTGGAAGTCCATCAGGTCCTGGAATACAATCGTATTAGAAAAAATAAATACTTGGGTATTATTCTAATAAAAAAAAATAAAGGTACCTGTGCTAGATGCTGCGTAGGACTGAGAAGCCTCAGATTTAGCAGCCACCTTGGCTGAGCTCTCGGCCTCTGATGTTGATCCAGTCGAGAACGACACGCTGGTCGGAAGTGCATTGCTACAGGCTACCAATATGGCGACTGCCCATAGGACATTCGTGAACCGGCCCATGTCGTTTGCAGAGAGTATGCTCAGTGGAACGACAACTACGATTTATAAAAGTCCATTAGAACACTTGTATCAATAGATCATTGTAGTAATGGTGTATTTATATAAATATGCGAAGTAAACACTAGAGTAAATTAACGCGAGCAGCAGGTATCCTTGAGAACATTTGGCGAAAACATCATAACTAATGCTTATAGTTCACAATACACAAATCAAAATAATAGCCCAAATACTTGTAATCAGCGCAAGTCAAATATTTATGAGTACGTTCTGCTTTCTTCAAGTAGCACAAAAAATATAATTATCCATATTAGAACAAATTAATTGGAGTTTATCGCACAAATAAAAAACATTAATGAATACTCTATGGTATTCCATGTTTACTATTATATACTATCTATGTCTACTTTACATCAATAAAATTATCGTAAAAAGCAAAAAACATAATATTTTGATTGAAGCCCATGGTTTATTTGGCTCTCAAATTGCCTTTGAATGATTTTCCTTTCCGATCAATTTACTCCAACTTTAGCTGTCTATATTGCTATTTACTATTACATATAGTTAGTACTTTTTTCACTATTAGATTTTGTATATGTTGCTAGTATAATCTAATTATTTGTAAATTTCTAATATTGGGAAATACACATTTCAGATTTTGGGTCTGAATCATGCAGTGATGTTAAACCTATTGGTGATGTAAATTTTAAGTCAATTTATTATATTTACATGACTTTAGTATTCTATACTGCTATTTACTATTACATATAGTTAGTACTTTTTTCACTATTAGATTTTGTATATGTTGCTAGTATAATCTAATTATTTGTAAATTTCTAACATTGGATTTCGGGTTTGATTCATGCTGTGATGTTGAACCTATTGGTGATGTAAATTTTAAGTCAATTTATTATATTTACAATTTCCTTAGCAGTCTATATTGCTATTTACTTAGTACTTTGTTCACCATTTTGTATATGTTGCTAGTCTAATCTACTTATTTGTAAATTGTTTACATCGGATTTCGGGTTTGATGTTTAACCTATTGGTGATGTAAATTTTAAGTCAATTCTCTGGTGTGTAGCCAAGGTTTTCAAAAAATTTAAACAAATTTTGAGCTACTTAATGGATAATAAGTATATTCGCAAAAATCATATTAAAATCGACTCTGACTAGTCGACAGAGCGATTATGGTCTATCAAACATTTGTTTAAATATTTGAGGTTATTTTTATGTTTCCATCCCAGATGTGAAGAAATTAGAATATTTAATCCTAAACCTTCTTTCAGTGCAGTAACTTAAAAGAAAAACCGTCAAGTTGGAGAAACAGGACTCACATTTAATAATATTTTTCATACTTCCCAAAATTTTATTTTAACCTACTCCAATCATCATGATCCGAGGAATCAAAGTATTCCTTTAAAATTGAGATCGATCAGACCATTTTCATGACCGCTGAAGTATGCAGATACAATATGACATCTACAAAAAACTAACTAAAAGTTTCCGACCTCAACATGAAGATGATAATAAAATAAATAAAAGCTAGTGAAATAAAAGCTTTGTTAGGTTGGAAACTTTTCAGACCACCCTAGTATTCCCTGTCAATATTGAATGTCATTGTACAGAATATGTTACTTTTTTATTGATAGTTGTTAATTTTAAACATTTTGGTCTCCTTAAATGAATATTGTCCTTACCAATTCAAATCCATAGTTGTTAGATTCACATTAAGTATATACCATTTAAATTAATAAGTTCCAAAGTTCCCATTTTTACTTTGTGAAGAATGATACAGTCATGATATGAATCATTCTTACACAAAGAATGGTGATAAGAAAGCCATCAAAGCATTAAGTCCATAACCACATTGAAGAGAATGGGGCTCAAGCTTTTAAAGGTGCCAACTTTGAACCATTAAGCGTGTGATTTCATTTGGGTCTTGGAAAGCCATTCTGGTAGCCCTTGAGAATGGTTTCATCCTGAAGGGATCTCTATGTCTCCTGACAAGATAATCGTCGATCGCAGTTTTAAAATCCAGGATGGCAAATACAATATAGTGTTTGACGAGCTGGCCTTAAATTTAACCTCTTCCTCCCAGTTGACTGCGCTCATGTCAATAGGCTGGTTGTCCAGTGTCATTTAGGCTGTATCTTCTGTCAATTTGACCTCCCAACCTGACCCCCTTGCAGAACTTGCTGCGGACCTATTTATCCTTTCTTCCCCAAAATATATCTGTATACAAAATAATCGATGATACTTCTTCCTGCTCTTCCCTTACATTCAAAAGTTCTCTTAAGGATCATTTTCTGGTTAAAGAAGAAGTTGCCTATACTTTCTCGATGCAAGACTCAATTAGTGTCTGACCAATGTCATTCTTGACTGTTTCTCCACCCCTGCCTGGTCTTGGATAGTTTCAAAAATACAGATCGTCTTCCCGCAAATATTTAGATTACAGTTCCTAAAACATAGGGAGTCCTTCTACCCCAGCAGTAATTAGCACAATCCTGTTATAAAACTTGATTAATTTTAATAACTTAATCGATATTGACAGTTTTATCCTAATCCTCTAGTGCCCTAATCGTGCTTGGTTGAATTTTGGGCAAGCTTGGGTGATTCGCTCTCCTGATCTATAAGCGTTGCATTCTTCACTTGTGGAAGGGAACCAGTCCTGGAAGTAGTTAACTATATAAGAATCCTCCGTACCCTATTCTCTGTCTGCACAAAATGGTTTCTTCGGATCTTGGGGGTCTTTCTAAAGTCCCTTTTTTTATTTATTTTAGACAAAAAATTTCCAATTCGAAATTTTATGCGTCTCAACAAATAATTTGATTTAACTATATTCCTTTATAATAAAAAACAAATATTTAATATAGAAAACATAGACAGACTTTCTGAATTGGTTCAATTGCAAGAAGTCCTTCTTTTGGAGAAGTAATAGAAATAAACCATAAGCTGCTCGTTAATATTTTATCAGAGCAAACGCTTATTGGATCCAGTTATAATAATATAATCTCGAGAATCGAGGATTGCTCCAATTGTAGATTATCCTAACAAAACACTAAGGATTTAATACAAAACCTTGTATGTGTTGTATGGTAGTTTCATTTAATGCCCTGAGGATGCTAAAGATAAAATCATACCCATAAAAATAATGTTGGATTACTTTGTAATACAAAATAAATATTTTCCTGTCGTATTGAGCGGGGTGTCAAAATAAATATCTTGTTGTTCTCGTCAATAATTTATATTACATATGGGACTTCTTTGTACTATAATTATGAAAACTCATAAAAACTTTTAAAAATCGTCATCCCAACTCCATCCCTATTTGACTTAGAGGTTTGATATTTTATTGGATAATTTCATTTTATGTCCCGATGGTACTTGTAATGTGCGTTAGGACTTTGTGGAATTGTCATTCAAAGAAGTAATTAAAAGTGTATTATGGTAAATTTCTATTTTTGATCCGAAAAGGACGCTAAAAATAACATCACTATCATAAAATATAATTGTCGTATTAAATAAATAATGTCTTTATAATTAATTTTAAAAAAGTAACCATTAATTTATAATAATTATAATTAACATTGTTTTATTTATGATGGCCACTTTTTTGCCTTTTAGCTATTATATTTGTTCAATTAACTAATTAAACAAAATAAATTGATTAATTTTTTCTTTAGATCAATTTTATCGTTGTTTCATTTTATTTCTTTTAATCATAGTTTTATTTATTAAATTTTTAATTAATTTCTGTATTTAGAAGAGTTCTAATATAGGGTGTCCCAGAATTAACGCAAGATTTTAATTAAATAGAAAACACGGTTTTTAATATTTTTGTTATTTTTTTATTGAATTATTAAGTAAATAGGATAGGGTTATTTATGGAATAACACATGGGGCAAATGGCCTCCACGACTTAACTGGCACATACGCACTCTTTTTTCTAAATTTTCCATGACCATTTGGCATAAATGTGGTTGAATTTTGTTGATGCAGCGTTGAATGTCCTCATGGGTGGATGTGGGCTTGTTGACATACACCTTTGACTTCAAATAACCCCATAAAAAGAAATCTAAAGGTGTCAAATCACACGATCTAGGGGGCCAATTCTGATCACCGAAACGAGAGAGTACACGACCTGGAAATGTCTCATGCAATATTTGAATTGTTTCATGGTATGTATGGCATGTGGCACAATCTTGTTGAAACCACATATTGGCCACATCAATATCATCCAATTTCGGCACAAAGAACTATGTTTACGACGCCGAATTGATGTTCCTGGATTTTCAACAATACTCTCACGCACTGCTTTGATATTGACATTTGAACGGCTTGTTTTTAAACGACCAGTGTGTTTATTGTCTTCAACTGATCCAGTCTCCCTAAATTTTTCAATTAATCTCTTCACAGTTGATGAAGTCAAAACACTATTCCGACCATATTTTTTATGAAATTTTCGAACTACGGCCGACAAATTTTCATTATTTTTGAGATAATGTTCAACAATAAAGACACGTTGTTCTATCGTTTAACACTCCATTTTTACTAACCCTAAACTGTCAGCTGTCAATTTTTTTTTTTAGGGTTGCCAGCACTTTACTGCACAAATGGTGGCAAATTCAAATCTTGCGTTAATTCTGGGACGTGTAACACATTTACATTTAGACCGATTTCTGGAATTAAAATTTTCTTTTCAATTTTTTTTTATTTAATCCAATATGTTTTCCAATTTTTTTCTAATTTCATTGGCGTTCTGTCTCTAACCTGTTTATGTTTATAATCCCCGCGTATACCGTATAAATGTACTCAATTAAAAAAAAGAGAGTTGTTTGAACTAACTCACTTTCTCTAGAACTCACTTTCAATCCCTAAAATAAAATTCTAATGCTACACCTACATGTTCTGTTACAATGATATTAATGTTGAAATGTAGTATTTAAAAAATTGGCGATCTTAAAGTAATAATGACGTCTCTGCACAGAGCATTAAATTTGATTAAGAAATTATTAGAGCTTTTCATTTATAATTTACATTGTTATCTTGGTCAATGGTTAGTTTATAATTTCAACAGAATAATCATTTTATTATTAACTACATACAACAAAATGTCGGTTGCAACGTTAAAGTTACTAGGCCAAATTGAATTTTAAAAGTTACAAGAAAATTTCACATTCTCCAAATCACTTCAATAATACTGAAATAAAAATTAGAAGTCATGCTTTTGTACTTCAGGGCAAGATGCGAATTTATTTATCGACACAATTGGTAAATTGCAACGTACGATGGACAGAATCTTTATATATATATATATAACTTCTTTATTGTGCTAAAATTACAATCTGCCTGATTGCCTGAGGCAATAAGTAATTGAGATAAATTCATACTAAATTTACAATAATCATTTACTCGCTCATTCATACAGTATTTACAAACAGCCCAGAGACCTCCCAAGTCCACATGGTTGTCACCTCCCTCGCATGCGAAAGAGGAAGCGGAGTCTTGGGAAGTCCCCTACGCTCCTTCGTCAGCCGCGTCACCGGATACGAGCCAGTGGAGGCTGACCAAGAGCGCGAGAACCAGAGAGACGTCAAAACTAAAGTGCCAAGTCTGCTTAGCATTGCACTTCACAGAAACATTCTTAGTTAACATCTCTTAACATCCTTTCTTATGATTTTTCCACTAACCTGGAAGATATTTTGATCGCTCCCTAAAGTTTTCTCCGGACGATCCTCTGCACAGCTTCCTTGAAGATGGTGATGACACAGAACAGTTGCAGCATCACTTCCTTCTTTATATATTTGTATGCAGTAAGGAAACAGTTTCTGTGAACGGTCACGCATAAATATCTGCTGATTACATTCTATATTAAGGTGGCAACAAATACTGAAAACAACTAGGCTGTCAAAAAATTATTCCACGTCTCGCCAATTCAAGAATACGTTACGAACATTAAACGACCCTGCCCGAGTAATGCAGATCGCCTGAATATAACGTGCAAAGACAATATTTCCTTTACTAAACAAAACGTAAAAAAATTCAAGTAAAGAATCATTATCATCCCACGCTTATCTGATACACCTTGAAGTGATTGAATTAGAAGAGAAATGAATGAGGGAAATCGAAATGTTTGGCGGCATGTAATTATATTATTTTTGTAATTTCGCCTTCTACAACGAAGTTAGAATTTGATTATAATATTGGATGTAATGTTATCTCTTATAATTATGTGGTTTGATCTACCTTGGCGGTCTTATATATCGCAGTTTTAGGTTTTCTTCATTTAGATATTGTTAAAAGATACATTTTTCCATGGTGCAAATAAAAACCAGTTATCATCTATTTCATATTTATCTGCAAATATTTTGCGCAACAGACTTGGATGATTGAGTTATGCAAGGTAAATACAGCTATGAGCCAATCAAGGAACTAGTAGATTTAAGGAGGGATTTCATTAAAACTATAAAGAAACTAGGGTGAAATTGTTCAAGGTCATCCCAAAACAACATCTTAAGTATGATGGAAATGGAATGGAAAACAAAAATGGGATGAAAAAACTGCACTTTATGCACATAGTTCTTTTTTATTATGTATTACAATTTACTCAGCCAAAATATGGTGTCAGAGTACCCCATGGCATTCCCCAGGGCATCTTTGCAGATGGAGGAGAAGATGGAGACAGTGGTGATGGAGGATTAACGCCAGACCTTCCAGTTCCGATGGGTAGTGTCTCGACAAGATCGTATAGTTCGTCAAAGTTTCTGGTGGGTGAGGAAATGGCCAAAGGGTCGAAGCTATGGCTATTCTGGTAAGAATCGTAGGCTGTAACATATAACTTATGCTGTACCATAAAGAATCGTTACAAAGTCTAAGACAAATGAACAATAGACTTATATTTCATACAAATACTCCTACTAACATTCACTACAGGCAAACTCTTCTACTTAATTAGTATAAGTACCATTCACCAATGCTCTCTAAAACACTACTTGGTCTAAGCACTCTCCAGTGGATAAGGCACGTGGCTTTGGGTATACCACGAATATTTCCTTTCAGCTCTTCATTGCTAGGTTTTGAAGCCGAAAGGTCATTCTTGAGATTCACCCAGAACCTTAAAGACCACAATCTAACGTCTTTTCTTGCATAGTCAGGCAACTGCAGCCTATCTCTTTTCAGAACAACTACCCTTGAAGATGCCGTTCAATGATAGCTACGTGTCATAGTTGGAATAATATTTGTGTTCCTTCTCTGTAAGTAAAGACAGTTGGGCACAGAGTTTTTGCCACCTGGGGTGGCACCCACTTTCGCCGCCTTTTCTAATTCAATTAAAATCACGGGTGGGTATATAAAATTACTGAACATAAATAATAATAATTATATTTTCTTTGGTTTAAATAGAGTCTACACATAATGAAAAAATGTGTTTATAAATTTATTTTTCTTGTGTTTTTGATTAGAAAAGTGTTGCTTTATTAGAAATGACACTGTCACAAGTCCCAACATTATATTTTTATTTCTTGTAGAATTTAGACAAAAATAAAAAAAAAAATTTCTTGTAATCTAAGCCATGCAATCCGAAAAGGAGGAATCATACTAGCTAGCTATAACTGGTTGTAGCAACCGCTAACTACATAAGACAAATCACCCTATACTCTATTGTATATATATTGTAAATTGGTTATAATATGTTGTAAATTAATTTAAACAAATGTAAAAAACATTACCAAATTATAAGTCATACCAGTGTAAATGTTGTAAACAATAAACGACGCAGCTGCAAAAAACTAGTCAGAGGCCCTGGAAGGGAAAAGCAGGTGGCAAGTGACCCAGGCCCCGGTGGGTCACTGCCTAGAACAAAGCGTCATCGCAACCCTGCGGTATGGTTGGTCAGAATAACGCCTCAGATCATTGGCTACTGAGAAGCCACCACTTACTATAAATAGGGCCGGGTTTTGGCCTGTAAATCATTCTAACTACAGCTCTCTGACTGGTGGACTTGCAGCTGGACTGATGTTTCAAGATTTGGCCTTCTCATTTATGAAAACCTCGGGATCTCTCTTCCTAAGCTCGCTATGTTTTAGTCCGGCCTTGTCAGACCCCACACTCTCCTAGTGGAATTCTCTACCTTCATCTCGCTAAAACTAGGGTCCCTCCTTGGGAGAGACCTCTCCCTCGCGGACAACGGTTGTCGTGGCTCTACAAACTTTACCTAGTAGTGTCTCCCACGGCAATTCAGTCTGCCTCTCTGCGGTTCACACTCGCCTTTGGGATCGCCTACCCTCAGATACCTAGTGTGAATTCGTGGTCATTCCAAGACCACATAAACTACCTACAATACCTACCCTATACCTCTTCACCTGAACATAGTGCATTGTTGGGGCACATACCTATCAAATATGGAATCAGATAGTACATTAGTAAGACCCGTTATGAAGCAATGTCGAGGCCATAACCTAATCAACCCTCACTTCGTCACTAGGGCTAGGGTAACTAGGCCCCCCCCCCGTGACGACCTGACACTCGTCATTAAAACTTACTTCAGTAATATTCAAGGCAAGTAATATATATTATATGAGCAGTCAAAAACACTTATGATTTTTTTAGAAGAATTTTTTTTAATGAGTTCAATATACATTATTGGCTACCTGAATAGGAAAGACTGGTTGAACTAATTAATTACACTAAGAAAATCCAGATTTTTTTTTAATTGATATAGTAGTCGATTTGATGATCGAGGGTGCTAAAGCAATAATTTGTTGTTTAATCAAATGTATTTGAGTTGTAATGTTCGTGAACTGATATATGTATATTTAGCGTTATGGGTTGTTAATTAACATTGGCGATTGATTTTTGATGATGCCCTTTTATTGTTCATTGTATTTATAAAGTATCCCTGTAGAAGCTTTGCCAAAGTAAATTACCTAACTGTAAGATAAACTATCAACACTTTTATTTTGATTATGATATGACCTTAATGATGGTCTTCCATCAGTGGCTATTAGATATACCTTCCAGAAGCAAATCGATGATGCTCTGCATACTCTGTCCTCGAACCACAGAACCCTGGAGGAACGTCAGGCACAAAAGTATCCTGCACACCTTCATCTTGTGCAGACGAAATAAGATCTTTTCTATCCTTATGTTGTTATATATATTTTTTTTCATGTGACTGTACCAATCAGCTGTTCCAAGAGGAGCCTGAGCAAATACACAGGAATCAGCATTCTCATGTTTATTTATATAGTAAAGAGTATGCGAGATCGTTTGTCGAACGTTCATTTACTATTTTAGCGGATAACTAAAGAAGTTGAAACCTTAATAATTTAATTTGCATGAATCAATTTAGATTACTCGCTATCTCTTCACTAAATACATACGAGTTCAAAAGGTGGGCATTACATAAACAGACATAATTCGTCTAATCGTTTTTTCTTTGAAGTAAATCGTAAAATCATTTGGTTAGATTATTAAGTTTTATATAAGCCATTTACGTACCACCTCCTGTCGTTTTCCCTAAATTCGCGCCTTTGATGTTTAAGACAAAGGAGAAACCAAGGAACTTCTTCACATTATCTTTCATTCATATCTTAGTATGCCAAAAGTCAATAGTATGATGATTTGTACAGCGTATACGTAATATGGTTGGTGGGATAAAGACTGGATCTAAGAAACGTGGTGTCATGTGCAAAACAAAAGTTTGGGTTATATGGCCTATTTTTCTATCTAATTGTATATAAAATAAAATAAAAATAAATTTGTTTTAGGATGAGGAATGGGATTGGAGAATAAATAATGTATACTGCTGTGAATCGAATTCAAAATCTTGCATATTGCACTTGCGCGGTGTTTACAAATAGCACCGGTTGGTTTTAAAAACTGTCGGGCATTGTAGATTCGTTCCGTTTCGAAAATCGTTTTCAGCTGCACGTTCTGTCTTAAGTCAGTTTTGTTGCTGAAATAAACATAACTAATTGAAGAAATAGATTTAGTTGTGTTCAACGCAACAGATCTTCATTGTTTTCTTAGCTAAATATTTAATTCATCTGAAAGAATAATACATTACTATATCAAGAGTAGGTAGATGCAATATATTATCAGTGAATAGTGGTGAAGTCTAGTTGGTAGAGCACTAGACAGTGCTACTGGCCTAGGGTTCGAATCCCGTTGTGGTATCCACATCCTACTGCTTTAGAGAAGAGATCCAAATGCATGTGCCCATTCTGTGCTTGTGGAAGGACCTTGTTGAAAGCGACACGGAAAAGAGATTTTATCGACGATGATCACCCGTGGGAACGAGTGGCGGCTGGTAGCTAAAATTAGTGAGCAAGCTGCCCATAAAATGTTTAGCATTTGTTTTAAAATGTTGTGAAAAGAAACAAACTTGTCTAAAAAGATAATGTATTCAAAAACATGATAAAATAGCATAATCAAACATTTTTCACTCACTTGAAACTAAATTGATCGTTGATCATTTCATTTAAAAATTAAATCTATTCTTATTGTTTTAATTTGCTCCTTTCCTCCTTGCTCTCAGAATGACAACTGAGAAAATTTATCTTCATTGAAGGACTGGCAGCGCATTTAGTCTTTCCAAATTCATAGCGCTTCTTAAAAAAGTTGTTATTCTTTCAATGTTGAAAAGCAGCATTCTGCCTTTGATATAGTCATGGGAACTGTCAAGACGATTTTTATCAGTTTTGTAATTTCACTAAGAACATCATCTAGATTATTTTCCAAGATAAATTTGCCATATTTATGAATATCAGACCTACAATAGAATACTTTTAGTGCAGTTTCGAGGATTTCTTTGGAAATCATGGGATATAATTCAGTTGTCGGTTGTTGCTTCAGTTCACTCTAATTTCTTGAGATTGCATTTGGTTGTAAATTATTTCAACCTAAGGCATAACCCAATGGAAAAGCTTTAACCAAAACTTAAAATTATCATCATTCAGGTATTTTAAAATTCACTTTGCTTCTGCAATGTTTGGATCTGCACTGGATGTTGACTGTATTTTAGTAATGGAGTATTTGGAAGGTATGGAAAGGTATTTCATGAGCTCTGTTTTTGGTCTGTATATCGAAGTTATACCTTGTAGAGGATGGACGTGGTATGCTGACTTCAATATGCTTCTTGAGAAATGGCGAGACGTTGTGGTTATCTTGCGAAGAATCTTGGAATGCCCAGAATGTTAGAGACAAATATTCTTGTGATTCGTGTAATACTGGCTGCATTTCTCATTAGTATTTAAGTTGATGTGCATAACAGTAAATACAATGTGCATTACTATAAACTGTTTTTATTTTTGCTGGAATTCCTGCTCCATTTCCTTGAAAGATTATGTTCAATTGTTCTACTCTTTGATATGCCATCTTCAGTTTGGTTTTCTGGAATAAAGAACCCCCAAACACTCAAATATTTCTCCATTAAATAAGTGCCATAGAACAAGGACCATTCGAGTGTGTTCCGTAACATCTCAACTACCATCTGCCATGATAGCTACAAAGGAAGCTTTTTTACATTCCGTTCTTATCTCCTCATGACATATTTGTAGAAGGCAGTCAAGTATCTCATCGTGAATGGTTTTAAAAGCACCTTTGAAGACCGCACTGGCTTCTACGTGAGTCTTCAAATCTGAATCTAATTTAGATTCTAAATTTACTAATCCTCTAAATACCCCTGGATTACTGAATTGTCGTTTTCATCATGTCCACGTAAGGTCAAATTTTCCACAAAAGAAAGTACAGTCTAATATTTAGGACAAAATTTCACGGTTATTTTTAACATTTATATTATGCTCATTGATTGAAAGCGTTTCAATAAGTCACTCCCCCCGGTGACAGTGAAACAACTTTATGAATGTGCTCTTTTGTCTTCTCATGCTTTTCAGTTTTTTCGTTTATTTTGTTTATATTTATAAAACCATCTTTTGTCCAAGTTACATCACCACCAAACAGCAAAAACAGGGTGTAAAGCAGTGCATTTTTTAATCCACTATCTTTTCCATTGGTACCATTCAGAATTAAAGCTACGAATATATTTCTTGTTGTAGCTTATGCCTGCCTGAGATATTAGAATATCAGGTGTTGAGCGACCTCTTTTCTTAACCGTGACTTTCTCATGAAGAGACAACTGTGAAAACTTAAGATGCTGAAGTTTACTTAGTGTCTCAGAACTTATTTTATGGGGATGCAAGACCATGGCAAAAGGTTTCTGTAAAATAAAAGAACCGAAAAATAACATTGATCAAACAGAATAGCTTGAAGCAGTACAATAATCTAATTCTACACTTTATCACATTCAAGAATATGGTACACGGTTTTAATCTGAACACAAAACAATTACCTTCCACCAGCACGCCACCATTGCAGTCTCACGTGGTGCACGCGCTAGCTACACTACTGGAACTGTGAAGCGCCCAGTTCCATGCAAATATTTTTGTTTTTGTTTAATAAACTGGGATACTGACATTAAGCTTAAGGTTTATATATTGTACAAGTATAAAGGAAGAATCGAAGAACAAAGGACTCGTTATATTAAATTATATGATAATATCAAGGGGAAATATGGGGTGATGCAGTTCCAGGAGTGCTTATACGGGAGCCACCACTGGTATGCATCTTCTTAAAGCAGATCGGGCCGAATCTGCGCACTTGTGACAACCGTTTGTGTTTGATCAGGTGTCATCAACAAATACTAGTTACTATTCATACGAATACGTTCGTCGCTCTTAATAAACATGAATATTTCATGTCCTTTTCAATATTAAAACTTGTATTGTTTCCTTTTTACAGAAATCCTATAAACAGGAATTGAACAAAGTTAGTTGATGTAACTTAATACCATTCTGACCTAGAAGTTACCTATTTATGTACATAAACTATTAGCCGGCACAACGATCCAAAAAAATTGTTGATACATGGCATATTATGGCATTAAAAGTTACTTTGATGAATGTCACACTTTTAGTCAGAGGATTGTAATAATTCTGACCCCAGCCGCTGGAAACTGTCTTTTACCGACGGAATCTTTCTCATACTTACATTTTCACTCCTCTCTCTTAGCTATAATATTTACTATAGTGCTCTCTCATACGTGATCTTTTAGTTAATGATCGGGAAAAAAACGAAATGAACATGCCCAAGGCAAACAGATTTTAAATATTGGCATTGGAGGTGAAATTTATTTTCAAAACCAAATCGAGTATTAAGGCTTTGGCCCTCCTTGGGCTGTGAAGGTTTTGTCCAAACGATAATGTGGGGAAAGACCAGTATTCTGGGAAATCGCAGTATAGGTTATCGAAAGAATAAATGTTTTACGTTAAACTGAGGCAGGCCAATCATTACATACTAAAATATGCAACCATAAATACAAACCCATGTTGGAAGAAGGGATTGGACATTGAAAATTAAGAGATGCTACCTCGCTTTAATCTGAGTGAACTATACATCGGTGTGACATTAATTTTTAGGATAAGAAAAACTTCTAAGTTATTTATTTTTTTAATTTTTATTTTGCTTTGCTGTCCATCATGCCTTCATCACTTATGGACGACTCCTCCACTGGTTCCAACTACCGGACCTTCCCTGTCCTTGAGAAGGGGCCTGAGGGACTTGAGGGACCTGTGGGATCTGAGGAAGTTGTGGCACTTGGAGCTGGCTGAGGAAGTTCTGCACTTTGCTCAGGGATTCCAAAGCTGACCTGATGTACTCCCTGGCTTTCTCTAGGGCCTTGCTCAGGAGTGATCCGCTTCTGTATTGTTGGTAGGCTGAAACAGTTAACAATTTCTGTTAATGATTATTCAGAATATCTCAGAAATTTGTAAACGAGGAAAAATAAAGTTTAAATCATTATAGAGGTATCTTTTACCTATATAATCTTTCGGAAGTTCATGGAATCCCTTAGAAACCTATCCAACCACCCTAATCCCCTAGCACAGTCATTACTGCACCACACATCTATATAATCCTCCTCGGATACTAAAACGGCGGTGGCCTCGTGACCTGCTATAAATGCGTAACAGTGGGAGTCCTGGCAATGGCCAGATTCCCCAATCATGTCCTGAGCGTAAGTGGCTCTCGCGCTCTTCGTCAGCCTTCACTGGCTCGTTTCCGGTGACCCGGCTGACGGAGGAGCGTGGGGGACTTCCCAAGACTCCGCTTCCTCTTTCGCATGGGAGGGAGGTGGCAACCATGTGGATTTGGGAGTTCTCTGGGCTGTTTGTAAATACTGTATGAATGTGCTCTTTTGTCTTCTCATGCTTTTCAGTTTTTTCGTTTATTTTGTTTATATTTATAAAACCATCTTTTGTCCAAGTTACATCACCACCAAACAGCAAAAACAGGGTGTAAAGCAGTGCATTTTTTAATCCACTATCTTTTCCATTGGTACCATTCAGAATTAAAGCTACGAATATATTTCTTGTTGTAGCTTATGCCTGCCTGAGATATTAGAATATCAGGTGTTGAGCGACCTCTTTTCTTAACCGTGACTTTCTCATGAAGAGACAACTGTGAAAACTTAAGATGCTGAAGTTTACTTAGTGTCTCAGAACTTATTTTATGGGGATGCAAGACCATGGCAAAAGGTTTCTGTAAAATAAAAGAACCGAAAAATAACATTGATCAAACAGAATAGCTTGAAGCAGTACAATAATCTAATTCTACACTTTATCACATTCAAGAATATGGTACACGGTTTTAATCTGAACACAAAACAATTACCTTCCACCAGCACGCCACCATTGCAGTCTCACGTGGTGCACGCGCTAGCTACACTACTGGAACTGTGAAGCGCCCAGTTCCATGCAAATATTTTTGTTTTTGTTTAATAAACTGGGATACTGACATTAAGCTTAAGGTTTATATATTGTACAAGTATAAAGGAAGAATCGAAGAACAAAGGACTCGTTATATTAAATTATATGATAATATCAAGGGGAAATATGGGGTGATGCAGTTCCAGGAGTGCTTATACGGGAGCCACCACTGGTATGCATCTTCTTAAAGCAGATCGGGCCGAATCTGCGCACTTGTGACAACCGTTTGTGTTTGATCAGGTGTCATCAACAAATACTAGTTACTATTCATACGAATACGTTCGTCGCTCTTAATAAACATGAATATTTCATGTCCTTTTCAATATTAAAACTTGTATTGTTTCCTTTTTACAGAAATCCTATAAACAGGAATTGAACAAAGTTAGTTGATGTAACTTAATACCATTCTGACCTAGAAGTTACCTATTTATGTACATAAACTATTAGCCGGCACAACGATCCAAAAAAATTGTTGATACATGGCATATTATGGCATTAAAAGTTACTTTGATGAATGTCACACTTTTAGTCAGAGGATTGTAATAATTCTGACCCCAGCCGCTGGAAACTGTCTTTTACCGACGGAATCTTTCTCATACTTACATTTTCACTCCTCTCTCTTAGCTATAATATTTACTATAGTGCTCTCTCATACGTGATCTTTTAGTTAATGATCGGGAAAAAAACGAAATGAACATGCCCAAGGCAAACAGATTTTAAATATTGGCATTGGAGGTGAAATTTATTTTCAAAACCAAATCGAGTATTAAGGCTTTGGCCCTCCTTGGGCTGTGAAGGTTTTGTCCAAACGATAATGTGGGGAAAGACCAGTATTCTGGGAAATCGCAGTATAGGTTATCGAAAGAATAAATGTTTTACGTTAAACTGAGGCAGGCCAATCATTACATACTAAAATATGCAACCATAAATACAAACCCATGTTGGAAGAAGGGATTGGACATTGAAAATTAAGAGATGCTACCTCGCTTTAATCTGAGTGAACTATACATCGGTGTGACATTAATTTTTAGGATAAGAAAAACTTCTAAGTTATTTATTTTTTTAATTTTTATTTTGCTTTGCTGTCCATCATGCCTTCATCACTTATGGACGACTCCTCCACTGGTTCCAACTACCGGACCTTCCCTGTCCTTGAGAAGGGGCCTGAGGGACTTGAGGGACCTGTGGGATCTGAGGAAGTTGTGGCACTTGGAGCTGGCTGAGGAAGTTCTGCACTTTGCTCAGGGATTCCAAAGCTGACCTGATGTACTCCCTGGCTTTCTCTAGGGCCTTGCTCAGGAGTGATCCGCTTCTGTATTGTTGGTAGGCTGAAACAGTTAACAATTTCTGTTAATGATTATTCAGAATATCTCAGAAATTTGTAAACGAGGAAAAATAAAGTTTAAATCATTATAGAGGTATCTTTTACCTATATAATCTTTCGGAAGTTCATGGAATCCCTTAGAAACCTATCCAACCACCCTAATCCCCTAGCACAGTCATTACTGCACCACACATCTATATAATCCTCCTCGGATACTAAAACGGCGGTGGCCTCGTGACCTGCTATAAATGCGTAACAGTGGGAGTCCTGGCAATGGCCAGATTCCCCAATCATGTCCTGAGCGTAAGTGGCTCTCGCGCTCTTCGTCAGCCTTCACTGGCTCGTTTCCGGTGACCCGGCTGACGGAGGAGCGTGGGGGACTTCCCAAGACTCCGCTTCCTCTTTCGCATGGGAGGGAGGTGGCAACCATGTGGATTTGGGAGTTCTCTGGGCTGTTTGTAAATACTGTATGAATGAGCGAGTGAATGAAAATTGTAAATATGATATGAATGAAAACATTTATCACAATTACTTTTTGCCCAAGGAGGCAGATTGTAATTTTATCCTAATAAAGTTGTTTTTATCTTATCTCAATAATAAACCATAATAGATCAAAATGAAATTAATTAGTTTTTTAATGAAATCTTGTCGGTCGTAAATTAGAGAGGAAAGATAAGCCTAAGGCAATGCACATCAAGCGTTTCGTCACAATTTCAATGGTTTCGGTAGGGCTGAGACAAGTCGTTCAAATCCTCCATTTCCCCCACGGTTAAAGGAAAAATAATCATCTTTAAACTTTTGTTTTATGGGCAATAGAAATTAATCTTTAATGTAATTAAAAAATAGATTCGTTGCCGTTGATTCCCGGGTTTACATCACCGAGCCAGAAGGAAAGGGTTATAGTTTCAAACAGGTCCTGGCCATAATCAAAAAATTATTCAATCTATCTGAATTTTAGTATATTACACAATACTCAAAGTTTTATGATTATAGGTTAGTTAAAATAAACTAAATAATAATAAATAAAAGTATGAACAAAAAAAAATCGGGCCGTTTGCGCACTTTTCAGCCGATTCATATTGCTAAATTTTCTTTAAATTTTAATGTCCTAATTCCCCTGCTATTCAGTACACATTAAGACAGCAAAAGAAAAAGAAATTTAAACATATTACTAAAAATAAAGCAAACAATAAAAGTCAAGCATTAAATTGGACTCTCCATGATAAAATTCTAGCCATTCACATTTGTTTTACCCCGAACTGATTTTATAAGTGAAGTGATTACTAAGTAGAATTTTTTTAAATTATATTTTAATTCAAAGTATTTAAGGAACCCATGAGGAGTCTGATAAGTAACTCACTTTATTGTTTCTTCCCGTGGTCGAAACAGTTATTTTTATTTACTAATGAGGTCAATTTTAACTGATTGTAATAAAAACTTTTTTTATTTAACTCGGAAAATAAATGTTTTGAAATGGTTTCGCTCAATGAGCGACTAAAAGTTCTAAAAAAAAATACAGAAAAAACTGTGGTTTATGTATCTAAAAAAGTTCAACTTTTTTTAGCTTAATTATAAGGTTTAACTGCTTCATGGACCCCTGTGTATTTTTTTTCATTTTCTAACTGCTTTATTTTGCTTTAGCTATATATATACAATTTTATTAGCATAGTTTATAATCTAAGTTAAAAAAAATAATAATTAAAATATCGTAGCTAATGTAAATATCATATAATATAGTGTTAAAATCCAAAATTTTAAATAATTCTTTTGGCTGGCTGAATAGTGGTGGGATCTCCACAAACCTTGCCTCGATCTCCATAATAGGTAAGGTAACAATTCCGGAAGTGAATACGTGGGATCACTGAGTTATATATATACGTCCGTATTATATGAATTCATTTGTAAATATTGAATTAATAAGAGAATAGAAATTTATTAAATTATTCATTTCACAGGCCCTAGGGCAGATTGTAATTATTTTTTTCAAATAAAGACTAAGTAATTCTCAACGGTTTTTTTTAATTACTGTAATGAGATGCTTACCACTGCTGACACTGCTTGCGATAGAGCTCAAGGTACTACTCTGGCAGTGGACCAGGACTCCCTGAAGGAGGACGATGGAGAGAACAGCAAAACAGATCTTCATCTTGGTTTGTGTCTTCGTGAGTGACTGATCTAATCCTGGAAACTGTATCATTTTATATCCACGGCCCAGTAGCTCGTCACTACTTACGCACTTGTGTAAATGCTGATTTAATTTGTTTGATGAGGCGTCAATGGCATTAGCGATGGATCCGAACAAAAGAGAAGGTTACCCCTACTCAATGTTGACGTTTCCAGGAACGTATTATCTCGGCACCAATCACAAGAGTCTGCAATCCAATCAGGAAGATTCCACTGTTGTTCACATTTTTTTCAAATATTTGACATCTTCCCATTGTGATCGTGGCTTCCAGTGATCATAGCTTTGTCCTAAATCAACGTGTATCTAAAAATCCTACCTTTCATTTTTTTTCTGTGAACGCTCCATGATTTTCCATGGTTCGTGCCTATTGAATCACAGATTCTTATGCTTCGCTAGAATAAGGTGAGGAATGAAAACAACTTACCTATATAATATGTATCCTTTAGTTAATTAATGTCATTTGAAAGATACATATTTTAATTTGATAAGTTTCCTTCCTCGTACATATTAGGCGGTTCAGGATTCCTCAAGTTGGCGGGTTTAAACCATAACTCTCCACCTTGTAAAATATATTTAGGTGATACCAAATGATTTTGAATTAAAATGAATTGAGCCGAAAAGTAGAGCCATGCTTATAAGTACTCAATGAGATACTCATCGAGCCTATGCCAAAATCGTTTGGAATTCTTCCACTCAGTTATGAATTCAGCATTTATTTTAATATTCATGACGGATATGATATCATAGTTCTTTAATTCAGTTATTACTGTTTTTATTATGGTCCTATGTTTAAAGATTAAGAGTAGAAAAGGTGCGTTGTGTGAGGGTTTTCACATTTTTCAAGCCATATAAGAATCTGGACTCTAAGGATCCAGTTCGAGTGTTATTATATAATTATCCTTATCGAATTTTAAATCCTTATTTATAATATTTGGAGCTTCGGCTAGTATCCTTCAATAATTGCTCAAAATACCTTTGGAGTCAATTTTCCTCAGGAAGTAACAGAAATCTTAGCTGCTTTGTATTCGGATAGTAAGGGAAGTCCATAGTTAGATCTTACTACTACCAATATCTACAGTAAAAAAAAACCTTCTACCTGACCTTTTGCAATGTAAAAGTACCCAGTGACTGGACCACAATTGCCGCAACACATGACGATTTGGTACACCGCATTGCTTGCGGAGCGCTAATTCTCTTAAGTCTACTCCTTTGCTTTATGCCAAGCCAACCATTGTTGGGATAGAGCGGTTGGGCCATTAACTGGGGAATCAGCCATTTTTTCGAGTATTGAAACTTTTTGGGTAAATCCTGGCGGATGAAAAATAAAGTTCCTGGAAAAAACTTATAAAAAGTTTACATATATAAGTATATATATATATAAGTTTGGGTACATATATTGTACATATATACATAATAGTATATATATATATATGTAATGAAAGTGTTCTCTCTTTAATTTGAATACATCCATATCTTTGTGTTCTGTACATATTTTTCTGAAGTTTTTACTTTTGAAATGGTTAGGTTATTTTCCAGAGTGGTCTTAAACTAACATTGGTACTTGACATGTTTTGAGTGAATATTGGGTTAGGAATGGAAGGTGTATAACATCTGTGTCAACCTTTTAGTGGACAAGATTAAGTTTTCCTATACTCTAATATATCAAGGCAAATATTATAATGCAATATAACAACGTAAACTATACTCTGCCTAGCACATCAAATGCAAATATTATAATGTAAATAATAATACTCTGCCTTAAATCAAATATTCAACATAATAATATGTTTAATTTAAATATTTTACTACAGTAATGTTAATATTTGTAGGTAAATCCAACTCTGTAAATAAAGAACGAACTGTGGCTAGTTCCCAGGCCGCCGCTACGAGCACCTGAGCAGACTATAGTCAGAAGTGAAGCCAGTTTTCATTGGCCGAAACAAACGGCCTCCTGGCTATATATAGCCCTGATTCCGAGCTGAATGGCATACAGTGAGCTGCATGAGATATTTGAGCTCCCTACGGTGGATGAATTCATCCAGCGTAGACATATCAAATTTATCGACTCACTACAATATCTAACAAACCCGGTGTTTAGCACTATAACCCCCGCTCCGTTCCCCCATCGATAGCAGGACGCTGTCGCGGCTGGAACACTCTAGTCCTAGGTTCTAGGTAGAGATTTAGTTTGTTTTGTTTTGTTTAGTTTTGTTTTGTTTAGTTTGTTTTGTTTTGTTCTCAGTGTTTAGTGTTTGGTGTCGGTGACAAATAGAAAGTGAGCCTCATCACCTAGTGTTGTATAAGAACGATGAACTTTTAACGACAATAAAAATTTTATTATATTTATACACTCCGCCTAATGCATGTAAATGCAGAAAGAGGATAAATATGTAATCCAATTATTTTGTTATTTTTCTTTTTGTACATTGTATTTTTGTTTGAGGTTTTGAAATAAATAAAAAAAAAAATAAAAAAAAAAAAAAAAGCTTAATGGCATTTAGGTTATGTCGAGAATCGCAACTGGCTCTCACAGTTGTCCTAATGTAGTCTTCTTATTTAACCCCTGCACCTCTCCTTTCTTAACTTGCTATGTTTTAGTCCGGTGTTTTCAGACTCTACACCTTCCTAGAGGAATTTTCTAGATTCTAAAACTAGCATATCCCGCGGCCCAGTCTGTGTCTTTCCGGTTGAAATTTACCCTTGAGGGGACGGCTTATGCCTAACTTAAGATTCCTAGTGTAACACCACGTAAAATGCCCAAATCCTAACCGATACCTACCACTTCTCCTGAGTACGTTGTCCTGTCGGGGCACGCGCAACTATCAAAAGAAAATGGAGTCAGATAGATCGAAGATATTACCCGTCACTAAGCTCATAGGTCATACACCATCTTACACTTTCTCCGCCACCAGGTAACTTCCCTTATGACACCTCAACAACGACAACACCATTAAAGATAATTGGCAAATTGATATAATTCACAATCCTTTTCTTTTTGGTTAATTAACGATATAAAATTTTTCCATGTTAACCAATTCAATTCTGTTTCTCGAGTTAATCTTTTACTATATGGTGATGTGACATTCCTATCGTCTAAAAACGAGTAATATTTATGTATATGCAATGTACGTCATATTTACAGGTAATGTCATAATTGGGGTTAGAGGATATATTTTTAATTTTCAAATTCATTGCAGGTTCTGAAACATCAGTAGCAGCAAGATCTTCAATATATGGCGGGTTTGCATAATCATCTGGAACAATAGAAACAGCTTTCACAAGCTATTTTTGAATTCTATATTGTCATAAACCATTTCGCCAGGCTTCATTAGCAGTTTCTTTGGAATATCAGCATATTGTAGAGTCGAAAGTCGGGTATTTCTTTGGGCAGTTCATCGTGAGCAACCAGACGCTTTTAAGCTTTTGTATTGTCCGATTTTTTTTCCAAATCAGAAGCCTTGGTTCTGAGTTAAGAACTCGGACAGTCTTTGTTCTTAACTATTAGTCCATGAAAGCTTCCCTAATTCCCTTTCACTTTATGCTGACATATCCCACAGTTCGTCATTCTAGTTTCTCACAATTTCTATTTCATCTATTTAATACTCAGGATGCTAAAGTCAGGTAATCTAACTCAACAAGTTTTGATAGAAGTTCAGAAACAGCATTAGACAACCTCTTCGCATCCTCTCTTGATGAACTGAGCTTTTTTCAAATCCTAATCTCTGTTTCCAAATGAAGATGAAAGGAGAGGCTGCTACTTTTATCAAGGAATGATATTTTGTGTTAGCAAATTAGACATTGTCTCGATTTCAGCATGCTCATATTTTTTCGTAATATGTTTTGCTCCATCCTGTTTTAACTGACTTTCCAATCATTTGTTATGTTCACATTCGTCCAATTGTTTCCTAAAACTTTGAGAGTTTAATTTTGCAGAGTAGAAATCTTCTTCAAGACCTTGAACATTAGTCATAAATATTGTTACCCCAATTACTCCTGTAATGAGGACAGTTAATGCCAGCCTCTCAGCTAATGAAGAAGGGGGTGGGTAATTTAATCCGGAAAAAGAAAAAGAAAAAAATCATAACATATCCCCAACAAAACTACTATTGAGCGCCAAGTCGTTTATCAAAGGTAAAACGACGAAAACCAAAAAAACTATAACTGCATGACTCGCGTGTTATCTCCGCGAACGCGAAGCACGAGGGTTGTCCAGGGAGTGAAGGGATATAGTTTTACATAGGGCTGAATTTATTTTAGCATCGACAGGGCATCAACTGGAACTGCTATGCAAAATATGATGCCGATTCAGTTAAAGTTTCAAACACCATTTTAAGATAGCTTTAATGGTTATCCATGATTATAGTTTTTAAAAAACAATCAGGACATCTACAGTTTAATACCGACTCAAAAATATCCAAAAATAATATTATATATACAAAATAAATTGACATAAAACTTTATTTTTTTAATAGCAAGTACAGGGGACTCTCGTTATAACGCGGATTCGGATATAACGAGGGTCTAGCCCTGGTCTAAAAGTAAGATGACAACACATAATAATTTTTTTTATAACAGAATCAGGATTTTTGACAATTATGAATACCGTACCTACTTCTAATTTCGTACTTCTTTGGCACGTCTTTATTATTCATCCCACTTTCTCATATTTTTTCAAGTTGGACTTCTCTTTCATAGTTCATGATTTTTGTTTCGGGGGCATGTTCACAGCCAGCAAGATAATGCTAAGTTGAAGTTAAAGTAAAAACCTCACTCTAATTATCAAAGGTTTCTATGAAAAGGATTAAGAGAATGGAAGTTAAGAATCCCTTTGGTAAATGTTATTAAACTGTAATTACCTTTTCGTAAACAAGGATTTCCCGAATATTTCTATTCCATTATGAAACGGTTAACATTTTTTTTTCTTATTTAATTTACGTTTGGTCTTACGAACGCACTTTTTAATCCAAAGTTATGTAATGCTAAGAATATTGTTATGGTGATATTATATATAATGCTAAGCATATTAGAAGCAAGCCCCTTTTAGTGTATACCTGTCTCGTGACTTCATGGAAGTCACTGGTGTTTCTTGTTATTTTTTAAGTAAGAGACCACATCCTTCCTAGACCTAGTTCCCTTTTCTCGGAACTACCCTTCTCTTATACACTTATGTCTCAGCTTTAGCCCCAGTCCCCACTTGTTCACCGACACTCGTTCCCCAACACCCGACCCAGTATGTAGTAACATAACTCTTTATATTTGTATATACTAGTGTTTTGCTTATACTTCATAATAAAGCTTTTCTTTCTTTTTTTTGAAAATACTCTCCGCTACAAAGATTATTTAACACACTATTCATTTTTTTTTTTTTTATGCAAACATTTTTTATTTGATATGTAGAAATATTATTCGATATTTTGAATGCTTTTTTCCAATGAAACTTCCAGATTTTTGAAATAAGTACCTTTATATTATAAGTAAATAGATATTTTCGATATTCATGTTTGGGCCGGATGGGAAGGAGCCGACGCTTTGTATCAATTCTCAATATTCTAGCTCAATTCTAGTTGTCAGGAAAACCTATCCATAATACCCTCCCACTGTGGTACCTGTCGAACAGCCAATTGACTAGGAATACAGTGAAGAGAATACTATACATAAAACCACGCCTACCCCCCAACGTAGAGCGAGCTTCCTTCAATCGACGTCTTATTGGCTTGGATGGAGGGTTATAAATCAAGCCCGTAAAATTGATGCAAGTTACTTCCCTTGAACCAATAATTATCAAGGCGAAGCTAAAAGGCTTAAAGAAACTTAAAATAACCAATCATTTTAAGAAACATTAATACAAATTAACAAATACATACATGTTCGTATCGATAATAAATATAAAATTTCTTTTTTTTTCACGATATTTTTTATTATGTATTATTGTTTTATAACATATTATTTTTAATAAGGCTTCTTTAATTACAAATATATATACTCGTATGTGTGTGTATAGTTGTTCAAACGGTCTTTACATATTTTACTGCCCTTGCTATGACGAAGGTACCACGTTATAGGGGTTGATTTTATTTCCCCTTGACCCGATGGTTCACTGTAATAAACCTTTTTTTTTTTTTTTTTTTTTTTTCATAGCTCTCAAACTTATAAAAATAGGATGTGGGAAAAATAAAGGAAATTTATTTTGGATTGATGGGTGCCTTTCACTAAGGGGAGTCCCATTTGAAGCATGTATGAGAAGGATATGGGGTGTGGGATACCTAAAGGAGGTGGGTGGGTTCGGGAAGGTAGTGAGAGTCTGCCTATAATAATACTGTGCAGTGCTGTAATAAACGGAACTTTATCATCTTTAAGGGAGGTTGCAGTATATCTTCCATATCGGGATGGGGGCTCCACGTCTCTTAAAGCTTAAAGCTTAAACACTGAACACACAAATACTATAACACACACACGATTACAAACATAGTTCTTTTCCAATTTAAAAAGGAAAGAAAACAATCGAACCCCTGCCAAAAAGGCGGCACTACTGATACGTGTAAAAACTAGTTTGATTAATTTTTTTTCTTGAAAATATGAGGACAGTAACCGAATGATAGGTTTTACTTAACTTCACTTTACTATGAAGATAAACAGAAAAATGGATATAATCATTTAGATGAAGAGAAACAAACTAGCGCATGTATTTCCTATTTACATCATTGATCTAGTTAAATATAGGTTCTTAACGTCCTTGCCATTGAGACCAGGGTGCTCCGGACCTGCCTTGTGGTACCTGTGGGGGAATGGTTGGCAACTGCGGGAGTTGGATAGTGTTGAGGAAGGCTTCAATACTCTTAATGGCGCTGGAAGCAGAACTGACGTATTCTCTGGCCTGGGAGAGGAGGGACCTCTGGAAGGATCCACTAGAGTACTGTTGGTAAGCTGAAAAAATTATCAAATTTACATACATAGCTGGTAAAAATTTTCAGAACATTTAGCTAATACGGTGGAATACTTTAAGGTCAAAATAACGTGTAGCTTCTTCACAATCATTTATCAATATTTAAACTAAGTAAATATTTTATAAACTCTTATCGCTTCCCCTAAATATGGCTGCATATTTTTTCTAAATCGACTAAAGATTACATTTTATTTATATACTTTTTTTAAAAATCTATTTAGTCTTCTGATCATTTATTCGACTATTTTATATTAGGTAAGATAAATGTAATGATAATATAATATCACTCAAATAATCTTCTACTATGTGGAAATATTTTGATTCAAATGAGGTACATGACAAACTGAAACATTCTTTTCCAGGAGTGGGGTACCTGAACCATTTTGGATAAGTCGAAATTTGACAAAATCTAAAAATATGAACAACTATTTACAACAGTCAAAATTCTTTTAAACACAGCTGCACATAAACATAATTAAGAACGTAGTATGCACCATGTTGTATGTAATCTGTAAGGTTTTGATTAGAAGGCTAAAATATGTTTTAGCTTATTTCCAACCTTATTTCCAATAAGGATATCATTCTTATCCAATAAAAATAAAACTAATTGAAAAATCTAAACATTTACCACTGGAGAGACTGCTGATGGCGGACTGGATGGAACTGCCTTGACAGTTAACGACCGCTCCTTGGAGGAGGACGATACAGAGTACGGCGAGGGTAAGTTTCATCTTGAAGGCAGGTGGGAGTCAACTAGCAATGTTGAAGGATGAAACCTTTTTATAACTAAATGCCACTAGCATCATCACGCACCTGTCATAACATTTGGTTAAAATAAGCGGCAGCCTGTGACGTCGCAGACTCGAACAAACAAACCTTTCCTGCGAGAACAAAGGTTGCATCTCTTTAATTAAAGATAATCCATCGTAATGAGTTCATAAAATGTGCAAGCAAATCCCGGATACAGTAGCGTTTTGATATTGACCCACTAGTTAGAGTTTGACAAGCTGATGGGGGACAGCTGCCTTATTGTGTGAAGAATCACTGAAGATTTTCTCTGGTGAATAGCAAGTAAATAACGCTTTGAGTGTGACTAACTTAAGACAAGTAAGTGATCTTACAATGGACATGATTATATAAATCGAGTCTACGATTGTGATTAAGAAGATAAACATGGAGAAAAAACTGGGTGAACAATGACCTACCCAACTAGGTACTCCAGCCAAAACCCTTTGAGTAGGGTTGAGACAGTTTTCGAAGAAAACATTTTCAAATATATACTGGAAACATCTGGAAACTCAAACAAGTCGTTAAAGTATGGATCATTCTTGAGGGAACTTTATCAAATAAATATAAAACAATTATCAGCGGAAATTTTGAGCGTCAAATGAAAAAAAAAAATACCCCGTTTTAGTTTTTACATTCACTGGTGAACGAAAACAATTGTGCCACAGAGGGAATTTCAAATCGGTTCTTCTGGTTGATGAATGGATCTTATTGGCAGATTAACTCAGGCAATTGAACCCAACTTGGTAAAATAGTACTGTCTTCAAAACGTTTATGGGCCAGAGGTCTATCCCGGACCACAACTTTTACAAAACCATCATTAGACAGACTCCAAAACTACTTTACTACTAACTTGCTTTACCGAGAGCCCAGGAATAATACTGAGCGCCGATTATACAAACACAGAGATGATAGACTTGTAGAAGGACATTGACATTGTAAGGTTTGTGAAAGTTGGTCAATTCCTTTAAGTTGGTCCTTTTCTGAGGATGGTGGACAGTATTCCCAAGGAAGATTCTATCCTACCAGCTGTTAGAAAGAATAAAATGTCATAGACCCAAGCTCCGATGGGCAGATGAAGTCAATATGCAAGGAGGTATGGTCAATTGTACTAATTATTGGTGAAAGATTTTCCCGGCCTTGTTACTATTTTCGTCTTGTACTTTTCACAACATAGGTCATATTCCGAATTTCGAATAACCACTTCTTCTGGTTCAGCCAGTGTTTATCTCTTAGCCCTCCAGCTGCCATTTCTAATGCTTCGCCTTCTATCTAACATTTTCCTTACCTTTAACGCTTCCTTATTTCTATTAGAGTATTGGTGAACATTTTCTTGGGCCACTATTCGTCACCCATTCTTCTTATTTTGTGTTTATATCATTTCAACCTTTATCGACCATAAACTACTGTTTCAAAAAATTCAAATAAATATTTAGTTCTCTAAACAAAAATATTTTTTGGTTGTTCTGTGCAAGGGCTGCGAGGCTTACAGAACGCTGAAGTCGAGGACCGAACAAAGCCGTCAGCCAGAAGTGGAAAAACTTGCAGCAAGAAGCGGCCCAGCCAGAAATTTGAGGCCTACTGTCTCTTTCACCGATGCCGTTCGCAACAGAGAGCAGTCACAGGCACCGCTCACTCCCTGTCCACAAGATCACCTTTCCCAGCATTCCGTTCATCCCGTCAACCCACAAACTCTATCCCATCCTCAGCCGCACATCTCGTACAGTCCTCCACCTTCAAGTTCTTCGGATCTCACCAGCCTTTTAACCTCATTTCTTACAGAGTTCAGAACCCTAATTACTCCTCTCATTTCCCTACTTACAAATCTTGTCTCCTACCTTATCCCCGTTAAACAAAATCCATAAGTGGATCCTTCCGACTCCTTATCCATTCTCCTTTGGAATGCGAATGGTGTCCGCACCCACACTAACGAACTGACAGCACTACTCCACGACAAGAACATCGACGTAGCTCTCATTACTGAAACAAGACTTACTAGTAAACGACCATTTACGGTTCGACAGTACCATACTTACCGAACTGATCACCCAGATGGAAGAGCTCATGCAGGCACCGCTGTCATTGTTCATAAATTCCATTTCTCATCACATAGTTCCTTTGGTAGCACATGATTTCCTTCAGTCCACTACAGTGTCAATCAGCACCTTCCCTTTCCCCCTTACTCTAGCATCAGTGTACTGCCCTCCCAATAAATCCATTTCCGATTCCCAATTCATCTCCTTTCTAGACTCCATAGGACATTGTTTCCTTGTGGGTGGGGACTTTAATGCGAAGCACCAACACTGAGGGTCAAGATCCATGAATACACGCGGACGTGCTTTGCTGTCTGCACTCACACGGAAACATTGCTCCACGATCTCTCCTGACACAGCCACCTATTGGCCATCAGATCCCAACCGAAATCCTGATCTCCTTGACTTCTTCTTCTACAATGGTTTAGGAACACTAAACTATTCACTCAAGCACCTCGATGACCTCTCCTCCGACCATAGCCCTTTATTACTAACCATTTCCCTAAGACCAATTCACAAACTACCTCCTCCTTCATTTATTAGGGGCCCAATCGATTGGGACCGCTTCCGCCAGCTTCTTACAGGTTCCATTAACCTCAAAGTGTCCCTGAAAACATCCCAAGACCTAGACGATGCAGTCCATTCTTTCACTACTATGGTCCAGGGGTCGGCTTGGGGGGCATCGTCACCCAAAAATCCACAATCATAATCGTTTACCTCAGCATCTCAAAGACCTAATCCAATCCAAACGCCGTTCCAGAACAGTGTGGCAAAGATCCCGACATCCTGCTGATCGCCGCTCATACAATCAGTACTGCAGATTGGTAAAGCGGCAATTGGCGTCCTTCCGTTCCGATTCCTTCAATTCCCACCTCTCCTCTCTTTCTACCAGGGATAACTCTCTGTGGAATGTAACTAAAAAAATTCTAAAGTATCATCCTGTTTCACACCCACTCCGTCGTGATGATGGGTACTGGGCGGCTTCGGATGGGGATAGGTCGGAGGAATTCGCTCTGCATCTTACCCATACTTTCACACCTCACCTTTCTCATCAAAGCCATACTCACAGCACAACTGTGGAAGATTTCCTCACTTCACCTATTCCTCTCTCTCTTCCACCAAAAGCCGTTAATCCCTCTGAGGTCAAATATCTTCTGAAAAACTTACCTTACCGAAAATCACCTGGATATGATCTCCTTACTCCTCAAATTCTCAAACAACTTCCTCCTAAAGCCATAATCTTTTTAACCTATATATATAATTGCATTATCCGAACGACGCACTTTCCTCTCCTCTGGAAACATTCCATTATTGTCCTATTCGCCAAACCCGGTAAACCGCCCAATGACGCCTCATCTTACCGTCCAATTAGCCTACTCCCTATCCTCTCAAAAATATTTGAGAAACTCCTCTTAAAACGTCTACTTACAATTGTCGAATCCAAAAACCTTTTTCCTATACATCAGTTTGGCTTCCGTCAACAACATTCCACAACTAAACAAGGCCTTCGCGTTGTTGATCACATTTCCTCAGCCCTTGCATCCAAACAGTATTGCACTGCTTCATTTCTGGACATAGCTCAAGCTTTTGACAGAGTTTGGCACGCAGGTTTGCTTTACAAGCTCAAAACATATTTACCACAGACCCTTTTCCTAATCCTGAAGTCCTTTCAAACCTTTCAAACCGCTTCTTCCAAGTTCGCTGTGGTTTAGAATATTCTAACTACTATCCCATAAAAGCAGGAGTTCCACAGGGCAGCGTCCTGGGTCCCATCCTCTATAACCTATACACCGCTGATGTCCCCTCTACCCCCAATACCTTCTTGGCAACATTTGCAGATAACACTGCAGTCTTGTCATCCCACTCAGACCCTGATATAGCATCCAAAACCTTCAAAAACACCTTTGATGAGATCGAGTATTGGTACAACCAATGGCGAATCAAGGTCAATGAAACAAAATGTTCCCACATAACCTTTACCCTCTGCCGCAAGTCCTGTCCACTAGTCTTTTTCAATTCGATTCCTCTCCCCGTGTCTGAGACAGTACGGTACTTAGGCTTCCATCTCTGAACCCTGGAACCCACATACGAGACTAAAAAGACAAGAACTAAACAGACGCTTTGGACTACTGTACAGACTACTTCGAAGGACATCCCATCTCTCAATAGAAAATAAACTACTTATTTACAAAGTTATACTTAAGCCAATATATACGGAATTAAGCCGTATACATACGGAATAGAACTATGGGGGTCAGCAAAAATGTCGAACATCAAGCGCATCCAATCCTTCCAATCAAAAGTCCTGAGAACAATAGTAAATGCCCCCTATTACGTCACCAACAAAACCCTTCATAATGATCTTAATATACCCTACATTCTTGAACTCATCCCTTCCAAATTCATGAATTTGCAAGGAATTCTTAGTTTGGATCTACCAGGCAACTAATACAGATAAGCACTTCATCAAGGTATGTCCAACATTTAAACAAGCGCCCAAACTAGTTGTGCTTGGCTCATTATGACCATGAAGCATTAGTAGATGCTACAAAAAAGATATGATCGTTCTTGAGTTTTTCAAAAAGATGAAATTCTACAATATGTTTTAGAAGCGAGCTCATCAGAGAACGAGCCAGTCCTTCTATAGCTGCCATAGAAAAAGGTTCTTAGTACACACTAATACGTTCTCCCGTAAAGGTTGTATATTTATTCTTTCCTTTGCCTAAGAGATTAGCTATTTTTCAGAATATTGCCTGTAAGAAGCATACAGCAGCATCGTCACCCCTGGCAAACTAATATAAACTGACCCAAATTTGAATGAAAGGTTGAGACAGCTTACAAAGAAAACTTATAAAATATATACAGAAAATCGCTGGAACCTCGAATAAGACGTTTAAGTATGGATTATTTTCCCAGGAACTTTATCAAATAAATATAAAACACTTATTGTGGAAGAAGGGGCTAGTAAAATTACGTCGCCGAACTTCTGTCCCTTGCAAATTACCGGCTGTGAAAAAAATAATAAAAAAAATAGTTGGGACCCAATATACCGCCCACCAAATTCGCGTAGAAAATTTCCAGGTAGATCAACCCACTATGGAGGTAACAATGGAGCTAGGCGTGAAACGGAACGGGTATACTCGTTTGTAGAGGTTTTCACCTTTACTACCCTTACAATCCCGTCTTGTCCAGAAAAAACTTCTTTAATGCGCCCTACAGGCCAACTGAGGGGAGGTACATTAGGGTCAATAAGAAGCACAAGTGTGCCGATATTTACATTTGCCGATTCAGAAGTCCATTTACTACGTTTTGTAGGCAATATAAGTAGTCCCGTCACCATTGTATCCAAATATTGCCTATGCAGCGATGAATGAGATTCCATCTCGAGATTGGATGGCGCGATGGCTCGATTGACTCTGGTTCTGGCAGAGCAACTAGAGGGGCACCAATCAGGAAGTGACTCAGCGTCAAGACATCCAAGTCTTCTGGTGATGATGACATAGGATGCATGGGTTGAGAATTCAAAATCGCTTCTATGCGATTTGCGATGGTGGAGAGTTCTTCAAATGTAAGGGGTTGGCAATCCATTACTCTCCTAAGGTGGTACTTAAACGACTTCACCCACGAACCACCGAAATGAGGTGCGAATGGAGGGATAAAACTCCATTTCATTTCTCGATTGACGAAGTAGTTTTCGATGTACTTTTTCAGGGAGTAGGTATTGCGGAAGCCAAGCGTCAACGAGTAGAGGTCACGAGAGACTGACTTACAGGGCTAGGAGCCCGCCTTAAGTACTCTACCCAGCCTTGTCTACTGGGAGAGGCTGCAAAAGGGTTCCTTAGGACCTGCGGGTTCCCACATATGGTGAGGTACCCGCGACCGACGCCTAATTACCCTACCCAGCCTTGTCTACTGGGAGAGCTGCAAAGGGTTGCTTAGGACCTGCAGTTGGTTTCCACATATGGTGAGGTACCTGCGACTGACAGCTGGTGACCCCTCTCGTGTGACTATTTGGCCCCCACCTTTTTTATTGCTTACCACATTTACAATGATTTATATTTGTTCATGTTATTTACATATGTCTATAATACATTTAGTTCATGTTATTTACGTTTGCTTACAATATATACACAATAGAGTATAGGGTGATTTATCTTATGTAGTTAGCGGTCGCTACACCATAAACCCTCAACAACATTGACTAAGGATATTAACAACAGTTTATACCCCTTAAATTTTGCTTACATTATTTACGTACAACTCTGTCTTATCATTTTATATCACAGCAGTAAACTACTACCTTAATATTCTTTTTTTCAATATGTGACAGCATGATCTAAAAAATTGTAATGTATGATGTTGAACGCTATGTCTTTGAGGAGAAATGACATGGAGTTTAAATTATTTTCAATTCAAAAACAGTCCCATTTTATGGGGAGTGAAACTAAATAGGTTTTTTGTCTTAGGTTACGAAGTTCATTGGGTAGATCTTAATAAGTTATGGGGTGATGTTGAAAGTGTGTTCAGACATCGAACGCTTTAATGGTCCAGTAATACACTTCAGAAGCATCGAAGCTGTAAACAACATTTACATTGAGAATAAAATTGTTACAATAGCATCAGTCTGTATTCCTCCCAATAAATTAACCTAAAACGAGTTTATAAAATTATCTAACCTTAGTGAAAACATTATTAACCTTGGTGACATGAATGCCAAAAATGGAAGAGCTATAACGCCAACAATAACGGGAAACGTTTGTTCATCGAATTTTCGTATTTCTTGAGAAACATGTTTTTTTTTTTAATTTAAAAACTTTATTAGTATAAAATTACAATCTTCCTCATTGGGCAATAAGTAATTGTAATAAATGTTTTCATTCATACCATATTTACAATTTTCATTCACTCGCTTATTCATACAGTATTTACAAACAGCCCAGCGACCTTCCAAATCCACATGATTGTCACCTTCCTCGCGTGTGAAAGAAGAAGCGGAGTCTTGAGAAGTCCCCCCCCCGCTCCTCCGCCAGACGCGTCACCGGAAACGAGCCAGCGGAGGATGACCAAGAGCGCGAGAGCCACATATGCTCAGGACATGATTGGAGAAGCTGGCTATTGCCATGACTCCCTATGTTACGCGTCTTTATCAGGTGACAAGGACACTGCCATTTTAGTCTCCGATGAGGATTATAGGGATGAGTAGTGCAGTGCAATGACTGTGCTAGGGGAACAAGTTAGGAGAAACAAGTTACACGAATTCAAAAATCACAACTACTCACAAAAACTGAATGAATTGCCCCTGGGTTACAATACGAAAGTTCAACTTTACCCGCTGGAGAGGCTGGAAGAGTGCGTGCGCTGAAATGGGTATTATTTGGGGGATATTATTTTTCAAACCTGAATTTCGATTCTTGATTCCTTAATGGCAAGTCCTAATAAAAATTGTTCTATGAATAAAATTTTGAAAAATATTCTTCTGTGTGTTTTTTTTTAAACTGTAAATATATCACCGAAACACCCTATACCCAATGATGACCAAAGACTGGATATTGAAGAGCCGTACTAGAAAGTTATTCATCTCATACAAATACTAGTCAAATACTGAATAGTAATCTAAATTCATTTTCTATTATTATTCTTTATCAAATATCAACTACATATTTAGAAATGCTGTATGACATTAAATTTCAATATTCATTCATTTATTATTTGTTTTTTATTCAAGAAAATTATACAGAATACATCGGGCTGTTAGAATATATTCCTGAACAGTAGCATAAGGTGGTCGTGCTTCTAGATAAGTGAATAAATATATGTTTTCAGAGGCCACTATGGATATTTACATTTAGTTCAATTTCAAAATCATCTTTATTATTAATTATTGTAATTACATAGCAAACTGGTCCATCCAACCCACGGAACATTAATGACATCGCCACGCAACAACAAGACATCTTTCGACCACCTTTCCAAGTTCAGGAACAACCTTTAGGATACAACTTCATGTCTATTGAGCGGTCTATTCCAATAAACAGCCGGTGTAGTATACGAGGTAATTCGTGCAATAGTATATACACAGTTGTATTTACAGAATGTAAGTCCTCTTGTAGAGTTGTATTATATTATTATATCGGAGGGTGGCAGATTGACATCCCTACTTACTCGTAAATTAGTTGAAAAAAAATCTTCAAGGAAACCGTTAGGTTTAATACACTTATTTGAGCCGTCAACAATTCTTTTCCCGAAATGAACACGCTACTTTATTACAGGTTACAATTTTTATTGTTGTACCTGTACCTGGATTTATTTTGTACCATTGATATCAGAAATAAATTAACCATCTTACCACTCTTTTATTTTGAAATGGCAATGCTGTCACTTAGAATCACATTTTCTACTTTTTAGAGTTTCGTTGATTTTTCCCAAAAACCAGAAACTTCAAATTCTTATGTGTAAAAGATTTTTCGATCTTGAATGGGGCGAAATAAAAGGTGATAATTTCCTGATTAATGATATGTAATATTAGTTGAGACTTTAGTGGGCTTCAATTACAATAGTCATTAAACTGTCATTAATACCGTGTTACAACCTTAGTTTGACGTATTGGCACTTGATGCGATATACTTAAAAACAAAAGAACCCTACAAAAAAGCAAGTAAGCCTTTAAGTAGTTAGTTGACGATTATAAGTAAATATTCTCAATATCATTTTGACAATATTATCTAATTATATGCCCCGAGTCTCCGATTACGAATAAGTAATGAGAGGCATACGATTTGTAAAGGAGTTTGAAATGATTCCTCAATGATTTAAAATGTCTTGCAGATCCATAAAATATGACTAAGTGTCATATAATAATCAATTACTCAGTAATAAAAAAATAGAATTTTTCTAGTATATATTGAAAGTCTCGGAGTGTTGATTATTAATATGTAAAATATGGGTAAGCGTAAAACTGTAGTATAATAAGGAAATCTCATTTAAGCTTTCATTAAAATCGCGTTTACAAATGATCGTATCACCTGTTTTGCTTAGAGGCATTACATTTCACAATGCAGTTCCGATTGATGCCCCAATGATACTATAAATTATAATGAACACATAAAAAATACTTTTTAGTCGTTAATTTGTTAATCAATCAAGCCTAATGAAAGGTGTCGAGGAATTCAATTATGATATTGTAAGATAATTTAATGGCAAATATGATTGGTGAATCCTTTTTTTTTAATAAGGAATAATTTTAAAATAAGAATGTTTTTATGAAATTAAAATGTTGGTGATTATATAGCATGTTATATACACAGTAAAATATCTTTACTAAAATTATTAGGTGTTATAAATTTGATGCTAGAGATAAGGTTGTAAGAGATAATGCTATTAATCATTTTTCAGTTGACAAAGATTAAAAGGTATATTTCATAAATATTTTAAATAAATAAATCCAAAGCAAAACAACGGATGAAGAATGGTCATTACTTGGGGGGAGGTTGTCCCTTAGTTGGTAGGTGGGACTAGGTTTCCCCAGAAAGCAGTTAGTAGTTATAGTTAGGCTTAGTGAACCTAAACCAAACCCTTATTAGGGGAGCCAAGTATTAAATTCGGGTATCCACCTTAGAAGGCAACATCCTAGCCTAAAGGGTGGACTTATAGAAGATTTTATTAATTCTTCTTAATGATTTAAAGAGAATTAATGGTGTGTTCTACCGAAGCTTTGTATGATATTACTTACTCAACTAACGTTGTAATCCAGAAGGTATCCTTAAATGCGATGCATATGTCCTCAAAGGCGACACTTTGCATGCTGAGATAACTACATCAGCTAACAGATCTCCGGTGCAACAACTTCTTGGTAGCCTAAACAGGCAACAAAACGAATTTCGGTAAGCACTAGTAAATCGCAGGTGTCATTTTAGGATTTAGGTCCATAAGGAAAGAACAATCTAGTCTGTCGTGCTCTTTAATGTTTGTTTGTTGTTGTTTTTTAATGGCAATTTCTTTTTTTTGGCGGAGGGTATACAAATCCTGTTCGAACATGTTCAGTCCCTCTGTTTGGGCCAGCTCTGTTCTGCATTTTGGGTCTGCAATCATGATTGACCTGCCAGTGAATATGAAGAATATGATTCTAAATAAAATGTATCTTTTTCAAAAAAGGCAGTGATGCCGTTTTGAATGCCATTGGCCCGTATTCCAATACACTGTGTGCATCGGTCTTGAGAGGGAGCCACTTCTTAGCGGATGCGCTAATCACGAAAGCATGTCGATGAAAGCTCTTTTGAAATTGTGACAGGCAGTGGGGTATTAGGAAAGGCAATAAATTATTAGTTTCTTATTTGCTTCCCTGCATTCAACAAGATTACTTATTCTCTTGTTTATCTTTCTCAGAAGATTTTTTTCACTCAAGAATCATATATTGAAGGAGAACAGTATTTTTAAAAAATGGGAAGAACGGTAGTGTAAAAAATAATAAAGTATTTTTAATTTATTTAGTTATATTTGCTATTACGAGCCTTCTAGATCAGTACTGATGTGCCGATACCTAACTTCTGGATCTGGAAGCCCAGGGCCATTGTGGTGGGATCTGAGGTAGCGAGGATGGTGGGGTAGGTGGTGTAGGAGGTGTAGGTGCCTTAGGAGGTAACAGTGCGCTCCTTACAGCACCGAGAGACGGGAGGGATGGCAGTGATGAAGACAGTGAAGGCAATGAGGGTAGTGAAGGCCTTGAGGGTAGTGAAGGCAATGAGGGTAGTGAAGGCAATGAGGGTAGTGAAGGCCTTGAGGGTAGTGAAGGCAATGAGGGTAGTGAAGGCAATGAGGGTAGTGAAGGCCTTGAGGGTAGTGAAGGCAATGAGGGTAGTGAAGGCAATGAGGGTAGTGAAGGCAATGAGGGTAGTGAAGGCAATTGTGGGTTGAGTGCGTTCTGGATCTGTTCAAGGGCGTTCCTAGTGGTGCTGACGTAGCTCCGGGCTGTGCTCAACAGCTGTCCAGACCTGTATCTGGCGTAAGCTGAAACAGATCAATAAAAAGATAATAAAAAATAAGATCAATAAAAAAAAAAGTAATGGTACAACATCCCTGATAGAGACTAAGCCTGTTGAGGAAACTGTAATTATATAAGATAATCTGCATCCTTTATTTGGTAATGTATTCACCACTGTACTAATCAGATATCCAAAAATAAAAACTCACGGAGTTTTGCCGACAGATAACAATATATCATTTGTTAGGAGGGTGAGTTGCCCTAATTGTTCCCTTACTGATCAACGAGGACTTAGAGCTGCCTTCGGTGGCTGAGTTCATACGTCGTAGACATATCCAATTCTTCGAATAGCTGCAATAACTCACCAACCCCTAGTTCAACATGATATCCTCACCTCCTTTTCCTGATCGCTCGCAGCAGGGAATCGAAGCGGGAACACTTTCAGGTTTAAGTGAGTTTGTAATTTAGTCGCAAGATATATCCCCGATATCCTTCTAGACCCCTCATGTAATCCGAAGGTGAGCCCCATCAACTGGCCCCTTTACATTGTTTAATTTTTTTTTTTTTAACCATAATCGGTGTGTTAGTTTTACAAAAAAACTGCTTCAAATCCGTAGAATGCAGTAAAAGGAGGCCTTTACAACTCAATTTACATTATTTGTAGAAATATTTTAACTTAAATTTTACAAATTTATTGTTAAGAAAAAATATTAAATAAAAAAGCGTTTCTAATGTAAACGACTATTACTCCATAATACCATACTATCCATGTACTAATATTAATATTAAATATATCCATCATTTTAATTTTAGTAAATTACAAACCTATCATACTTTTAGTTATGTTTTATTTTCTTATCAATTATTATCCTACAATACCTTCCATTGATCAAACAATTACATGTTGCCTTTGGAAGAAATAATCCAAATGGGGACTGATCAGGTTGGAACAATGATAAACTATTTTATTTTATTTTTAACTTTAACGCCAATCCATTATTCTGAGTAATCAAACCAGTTAGCAAACAAATTGTCATTCCACTCTTTTGATATGTTTTTTTAATCCAGTACTATATATTATTTTTTTTCTTCTTTGAACTGTAGCATAAAAATATGGTAAGCTAGATGAATACATATAATTAACGATGATTGATATAATTTATTTTTTATGTATTAGAATTATATTCACCCCGGCGACCGAACGTAACACAAGAAACAGTAGCTTCCCCTTGTTTATTTAAAAAATCCTGAATATTGAAAAATTATGATTGTGGAACGAACGATAATACAGTAGAAACATGCAGTCAGCATAACTTCATACATACCTGTTTCAAGGTAAAGCCTATCACTAAGACAGCAAGGGAGATTGTAGTTGATAATTTCGTTTAAATGTAAGTGCATATTATACTACAGTAAATATTTATGAATTCCTGCTTACTAAAATTAAACCACGATCTGTATGGAAATAATTACTAAGCACGATCGTATTGTACCTGAGTATATGTTCTACATCAGTGGTCGTAAAAACTAGTTAATTATGCTGACTTCTTAAAGGAATATTCCACAGCCTGAAATTATAATATGCTGATTTGTTTTTGGTTAAAATATAATAACTGGAAGTATGAAAAAAAAATCACCACAACTAGGATTTCGCAAGACCCGACCCAGAATCATTTTAAGATTTAAAGTTTTTCCTTTCAACGTATTTGATTCATGCATTTATTCAAGTGATTTTTATATGTATTTAAAAATTTAGTTTATAATCTTAGTAAAAAAAAAAAAAATTAGGCGGTAAATTTTAAAGAAATCATACATCAAATAAAAATAAAATGATGTCGATGGTGGCGATGATTGGATCAACTAATAATAAACCACGATGTAAATTAAGTATTAATCTTTACTTGGAACCTATTTGAAACGCACGTACCCCCAATTATTGCCGAGCCCGAAGGAAAAAGCTTTTCCTTGCTTACATTTTTCGTTAAGAGAAGACCTTGCAGGGTCATTGACCTGGGATTTCTGCTAAACACTTATGCTTTTGTTTATATTGCATTTTGTATATTGCTTGAGTAGGACTCTGGATACTGATTGAAGATACTCACCGCTGTTAAGATCGTTCATGAAACTGTCCAGGGCGCTCTGAGAGTTTACAGCAACTCCTTGGAGGAGGACAACGCAAAGCACTGCGACGTAGACCTTCATCGTCGGTTCTGGCGGTGAAGTGGCAGAGATCAGCAGTGTCCAGTCACATTTATATACCTGAGGTCACCCTGAGGGGCACCTGTGTCAACTATCTTATTTAGCACACCCCAGTGTTTGATTGCGAATGGAAGCAAACAAAAAGTGTGTGCAATTAATGACGCAGATCCTTGGACATAGCCACCTGTATAATAAGTGATGAGGGAAATCATTGATAGATTTTACACTCAAAACTACTAAAGAATATTTTTTTTTCAGCTATTAATGTTTCAATGCAATAAATTCAGGGACAGGGAGGCAAGGTGTGGTCCACCCATTCCTAATAATGAATAAGCAATTGAGAATAATTTTTTCGTCGTCGTAAAGATTCGGAATCTAAGCTCTTAATCCACTTTTTTTCAGGCCACAAAATAATTTATTGAACACCACATGCATGAAAGAATACGTACTCATTATACTACAACCAAGATCCATTTGAAGGAGAGGGTGATTGAAATTAATATAGTTAATACTCAAAATTGGGCTCAGTGATGTGGCTCACCTTCGGTTTACATTGTGGGTTACCTTAAAACTACAACTTACCTAGGTACCCTCGACGACTGCTTGTTGCCAGCTATGAATGGAGAATGGGGGAGGTGGTGTGCCATTTAACACTGGGTTTGTCAGGTAGCTCAGTGAATCGAAGGACTTGACGTAGCGAATGAAGTCGTGAACCTTAGGCAGCTCACTACTCATCCACTTCTGGCGAGAATATCATCTAAATATTTTTTCTCCGAATGCTCTTAAACCGGGCATATTGGAGATGTCGGGTCGTCACGAGGGGGGTGCCTAGTTACTATCGTTTCATGACGGTCTTACTATCTGACTCCATTTTTGATAGGTATGTGACCCGACAATGCTTGTGTGGTCTTGGAATGACCACGAATTCACACTCGGTATCTGAGAGTAGGCGAAATCCATCCGGATCCCAAAGGCGAGTGTGAACCGGAGAGAGGCAGACTGAATCGCCGTCGAGACGAAGGCAGAGATTCCCACTAGGAAGGTGTGGGGTCTGACAACGCCGGACTAAAACATAGCGAGGTGAGGAGAGAGAGATGCAGAGGTTTTCATAATGAGAAGACCAAATTCTTGAATATCGCCGCAGCTGCAAGTCATCAGTAGCTTCGTCAGGAGAATGAATTACAGCCCGAGATCTGCCCCTATTTATAGTTAGTGGTGGCTCGTTAGGCCTAATCATCTGGCTCGTTATTGTATCAAATGAGACCCCAGTATGCGGTAGGGCTTTGTGCGAGTTCCCAGCTCTTAACTTAATTGACTCGGAGCTGCGACTTCTTTATTGTTTACAACATTTACAATGACTTATTTATGTTATTTACATTTGTTTAAATTAATTTACAATATATATACAATAGAGTATAGGGTGATTTATCTTATGTAGTTAGCGGTCGCTACAGAGATATACAACGCATTCGCTACATAACTCACTAAAAGCCAATAGAGAACCAGCTAAAGGAAAGGAAATGAGTTGGCTCATGGAGGAAGCGCTATACTCCATGAATGGAATCCTCAAGGTGTCAGATTAAGAAGAATCCCAAAATATTACAGGAAGTGTACACCTCCACACCATCGAGAAAGCTACTTAGGTAGGAAGGACATGATCTGATGAGGATTGGCCCAATTTAGGATGATTGAATAGTTCTCATTGGAGCCCTCAAATAAGATCAAAAGAAAATACGTCAAATCATGATGTTTGAAAAGATGGGCCCGATTTTGGATCGCTTCAGGGTTACTCATTTTTACAGAAACGGAAATTGCTTTCATAGTGTCGGGAATGTCATTTGCTAATTAGCTGTGTATTTAGACGGAGATTTTCACAAGAGCTTGATTCCCTTCATTGCAGATGGATAGCGCACATTGCAAATGATTTGCATTCCACACACGACAAATTTTTGTATCAATGTATACTGGGTTTTTGGTATTAACATATAAATAGATACTATCAATAGATACAAATCAAAGCAGTATCATACGAATAATGTAGATTATAAGATAATAACTTCAAGAGATTAAGGGCCTAGATTTCGAATCTTTACGATGGTGAAAAAATTATTCTCTATTGCTTATTCATTATTAGGGATGGGTGGACCACACCTTGCCCACCCTGTCCCTGATTTTGAAATAAGAATAAAACAAAATGTTGTATATTTTCCAAAGCTGACATTAACACGCTTATAACTAACGTATTAATGCGAACAATTCTAGAATTGGCCAATTATGTTGTCGGGTTGCCACTAGGGGAGTGCCTAATCACTCTAGCCCTAGTGACAAGTGCGGTTTGTTGTAGTTTATAACATGGACCATGTTCCATGTCGGCATTAATATCTGACTCCATTTTTATGATAGGGATGTGTCCCAACAATACACTGTGTTCAGGAGAAGAGGTACAGGGGTTTCATAAAGAATAAGACCAGTTTTCAGAGTTCGGGCGGGAGGCCGGCAACGTAATAGGTACAAGTCGTCAGAGGGTCTGCTAGGAGGCTCAGTGACAGGGTGACAGGCTCATAGGTCCTGCAGAGAGAGTAGACTAGTAGAAGACTGAGTGGACTTACTCCCAGGGCCCCGGGGCCCTGGCGTAAAGCGACCGAGTGATAGTGGCTGTGGAGACGAGGAGACTGAGAAAGAGTAGTCCTACAGGGCGAAACCCCCTGGTTTAAATATTATTTCCCCTTCCTACCGGAAGGCGGAGCCTGGCTTTTATGATCGCCGGAAGGTGACCCTAGGTCTACCAGGTCTGTTTTATGACGGGCAGGTGGCTTACCCTCTCAGGTTTATTGCTGACGACCTTCGACCCTCTTGTGACTTGTTTTACGACTGCCGGCCCCTCTATGATTTATTGCTTAAAACTTTAAACATGATTTACATTAATTACAATATATTATATATGCACCAGAGTATAGGGTGATTTAACTCTTATGTAGTTAGGATCGCTACATATGTGTTTCTTTCAAGTTATAAGTTACAAGATCATTAATTTCTCCTATCTGGTAGCGACTCCCCCAGCGGTCAAGTATGCTTCTTTCCGGTTCAAGCTCGCCTTTGGGATCCGGACAACTCTGAAATACCGAGTGGGAACTCGTGGTCATTTCAATACCACGTAAAAGTACCTGTACCTCTTCTCCTGAAAATAGTACACTGTCGGGGTACCTAGACCTTCTACGATCTTATGGGGTCAGATCAATAATGAAATACGAATTAGGTTACGCGCCGATTAGGCCACCAGCAAAGGTCAAAGATCATAGGTTTATTCATATCTCTTTCTGACCTCCCCCGGTGGGTCCCCCCGACAACTGGAGTTAAGCAATGATACTGCTGCCCCTTCTCGGTTACTCAATCCGAGCCCTGTTCTAATTAACAGGCCAGTAATAAATTCAAAACGCTGGTTAAGAATTTCCTCTTTCTTCTGGAAAGGAATACTGAATGTTCTAACGTTACGACTAGCTGACCACTTAATCCCGCAGGAGCTACTTTAGAATAAAGAGCAGAAGAAACTAACTGTAGCACCCGGCTCTGGGACGTTCATCCCACAGATAGTATTCCCAATACCATGTCCCAGCAAAATCAAAACAATTTGAGAAGAAACTCAAAAGTTACCTCCCTCATACTTGAATGAATTTCAAACCTCGGATGGGAGTGGTACACAGCCTAATTGTAACCTTGTACTAGCTTAATAATAAAATGAGATTCTGTGTTAATGTCTACCTTTAAAGTATTCTGCTCTGTTGTGGAAGCATGCTCGTTGACAATAATTTTTCAGCTGGATTTTTTCGATTCCGATCTAGCACTTTACCATGTCCCATAACTCAGGTCTTATATCTATTGAATTAATGAATTTTAATGTTTTTCATTACTCCATCACATTAGGATATAATATAAAAAATTACTCAAAACAACAACTGGTAATTAATGAGCAACTACTAATTAATTACCTATTGTACCACATTTTCTAGATTAACCGGCTCCCTTCTGAGAAGTGGTGGATGGTGATTTCCCCTCCCATACACAAGCATATCCAAACATGATAGAATGCGTGAATGCTCAGGAACGGATATTATAACTCTCAGGTAAGAAAATTGTGTGGTTTACTTTAAGGAAAAATTACAATTTTTAGTAAAAGTTATCTTGTAATCTTTTTTTATCTGTCAATTTTATTTTTTAACTTGTTTATATATATATATATATATATATATATATATATATATATATATATATATCCCTTTCATAGCCCCTTTAAATTTACAGATAATTATATATAATCATAGATCCTCAGTTGAATCTATTTACAAAGTTTTTAATATTAAAAATGATTTTTTTTTTTATTATTATTTATGAACTCTTTTTTAATTTTATGAAATGATTAAGTGTTTAAGAAATTATTACACAGGTCAACGGGCGTTTTGGTACCCGAGAATTTCATATGAATTTGACGTCCTGAATTCAAATATGGCATTAGTTTTTGCCTAGAATCTTAAATTTCTAAGATATAACATTTAGTGAAATATGCGTAACACTATTTTAAGTTAAATCCAGGGATCAAATAAAAAACTAAACACAGAATGTTTTTTATTATATTATACAAACATTATTATATAAAAAGATAGAGGAAAAAGTCATCTATGAAACCAGCAAGTCACTGAACAGTTCAGAAGCTTCTTTTCTGTGACATTTTTAAATGCATTTTGGAACAGTCCCTTTTTAAACTTCAGCAGTAATCTACCACCATGTGCGTATCCTATCTTCCTTGGTAGCTGGCCTCTATAGTTTTAATATCCCGGTGAAATCTTCCATCTTGTTCATCAATGGTATCTTCAAAATTTTCAGGAAAACGGTATACGTGGCTGTGTAAATAGTGCACCTTAATACTCATGTTACACCCAAGGGATTTGAAACTGTTAATCATCTCGTTTGCCGGTTCAACATAGTTTTCACCTTTGCGTTTGCCCAGAACATTTCCGACAACTGCAACAAATGAAGTTCAGGCTTTTCGCTTAGCCTCATTCAATGAATTTACGAAGTCAGGATCCATAATGAGTTGTCTTATCTGTGAGCCGTTAAATATTCCTGCTTTATTTTTTCCGTACTGAACTGAGGCATTTTTCCCCTTATATACATATAAGATGCACTTTGTAAAGGCTCTTGATAAGAACGGATCATTATATATATACATAGCAAAGCATGATCAGTTCTTATCAAGAGCCTTTACAAAGTGCTTCGTAAGGCCCAGCGTTATATGCAGTGGAGGAAAAATGATTTTGGTCGTTGATGGCATTCTTTTCCCCAACGTCCATGTTTGTCTCTTATACCACTCTTTTCTAACCCAGTGGTGTGTTTTATCTTTGCTATCCCAGAAGTACAAGAAGCAAGTATATTTCTTTTGGCCACTTTGTTGTCCAAAGAGAAAGTTTACCATTTTTTAGTGCACAAAATCCCATTGATGTTCATGATACGTTATCTTCACCAAGATCATAGCTATGGTGTCATATTCTTCTTTAATTTTCCTCGAGTGAGCAATTGGTACTGAACCATATTTATTCTTATTGTGTAGAAGGACATATTTAAAATTCCCTTTGAGTAGTCAATAAATAGGCGCCAATCATCTGGAAAATAGTCAGGAAGAGTCATTTTTTCCAGGAGTCCTCTAATTTCGTGAAAAAATACAGGATTGTCTTCTTGAGAGAAGAAAGATTGCAGGCCCTTTTCTCTGACTGATAATAAGGAAACTATACAGGAACCAATCCTCGTATATGTGATTTAGAACTGCACACAATGGAGTACGTGGAGTAGAACTGCACGTTAAAAAAAAACTCTGCTCTAAAAAAGTAGAGCAGATAAAGAAAAACTGATTTCATATTTCGATTCAGTGCCCCAAATATAGCTAAAATTCAAATGGCAAAGATAGTTCTGAGTAGTGTTCAGTGTTGTTAAAATAGTGGTGTTAATTTCTGTAGATTTCTCGCCATCTTCCTGCTCTGGAGGGTTGGGAAGATTTCCTGAAGGCGTACCTAATGTTTTAACATGTGAAACTGTAAATTGCGTAGGTTCCAATATGTAATATGCCTTCTCTGTTTTCGTCCCAGCCCTACTTTTGGCATAAATTGGTATAAATCTCCTATGAACATTTAAAAATAGGCGGATAAGATGATTTATATGTGTTTTATATTGTATATTGTGTTCATTTTATCTTACAAATACTTGGGGGAAGGGGTATTAGTGTAACATTTGCATCGCTTGCTGTGCATTTTTTTTTCTAGAGAAGAGTCCACAGTTGGTGAGATTGTAACAGAGGTAGCACAGCTGATCTGGAAAGCGTTAAACGATACATATATGAAGTATCGAATGGAGGCCTGTGGAAAACCATAGCAGAACATGTTGAAACACTTTGGAATCTTCCAAACTGCATATTATACTGTACATTATTACAGTACAATATTATACTGTATCATTCAGGAGTGTTAACGGTTTGTTGCGATGCCAACGGTTTTTATTCGCCATAATTGAAACTGGTTATGCCGGATGGAGGCACATTCCATTCCTCCGCGTTGAAATATAGGATCCAACATGCTGGAGGAGGATACCCCTCCTCCCTCACCAGTGTCATACGATGAAAGTGGTAGCCCGTTTTTAAAGTAGTTTGTTGCGGATGAAGGATTTCCGTTATCAACATGTATAATGAGACCTATAATTGAGTACGTGTCCCACAGATTGTGAGTCCCTATAACAGCATGGAGGTAGGATATTTAGCTCATAACATGCCAATCAACGTAACCTCTCCTATAGCTGCTCTTAAGAATTACTTACCCAAATATTTTCTATATCCGCGAGCGTCTCCTCCTTGGCAAATATGATATTGATTAATTGTTTCTAATAATTTCGTAATAGTATTCATAATAATAATATTGTATCACTTTCTTTTATTCATAGGTCAGTTAGAATTTCAACGTTTATCGTATTTTTAGCAATACAGAGTAGTGCAGTAGAGTCTCACCAAACTAATGATTGCAAGTTATAATTCGGATAAGCGGGAATATTTATTTATATAACTTTTTCGAATGTTTTCGTTTTAACAAACCTCTGAAATGCTACCATGCATCAGAGTCTAAAAATGTCTATGAAACCACACCTCTCGGAACAACAAATGAAATAAACACAAATAACTTTTATGAAGTAATTAATGAAGCCTTGAATGAAATGAGCAAACAGAAAAACACACATAATAATTTCGTAAACAATATGCTTAATCATTTTACACAATTAAAAAAAATGTTTATTTATGAAGCAAACAAATTAATTAACATTACACCGTGTTTTTTAAAATAAACTAAACCAATTCAATAGCAAATAAATGAACGTTAAAATATGATTTTTTTTTTAAATTATCTTATCAACATAAATATCCTTATTATTATTAATATGACTTAATTTCATGCCGTTTTCGTTTCCTTGGCTTCCTGGAATAGCCTGTGTAGCGACCGCTAACTACATAAGATAAATCACCCTCTACTCTATTGTATATATTGTAAATTAGTTATAATATGTTGTAAATTAATTTAAACAAATGTAAATAATATTACCAAACCACAAGTCATATAAGTGTAAATATTGTAAACAATAAAAGACGTAGCTGCAGACGAGCTCAGAGGCAGGCCCAGCTGGGATCAGGTAGCCAGCCTGGGCCCCTTGCGAGCTTGCCAGTACATGGAGGGGTTGCGTCCGGGTCTAGAACAATCGAGCTCCATCCAGGCATGCAATGCAGTTGGCCAGAATAAAACCTCACCTTATTGGGTGGAATGCGATTGACCAGAATAAAACCCCAGCTCATTGGCTACTTGGGACTATATATACCCCCTAGTTTTAGCCAATTATTTAATATTACATCTTTCAAATGCATCTGCGCAAGCAGCACGAGGAGAAAATTGTAAATATTGTTCACTGAATTTTAATCATAACTTGTAAAATGTTGTAGCACTCTACCAACCAGATATTGTAGTATTGACAGACACGGGAGTGTATACACAATCGATCCACATAAAAGGTTATTCTACTGCCATTGAAAGGGTCACCAGTTACGGTGGTGTTCTCGTTCCTGTACGCCATGGTATCAATTGGAAGTAAGTGGCTTCACCACTGACTATAAGTGATCCCAGGCTTCACCACCTGACAGTAAAGATAAATTTGGGGAAACCCATTTACCTTACCAATCTATATAGGAGAACGTACGCGTCTCTCCAGGAGTACTCAGCCCTGCTACGCGCATGTGCGCAGAGGTCTAATCACTGGGTGAGGAGATCTCAATGCGAGACACACGCTGTGGCACAATACCGCAACAAACAGCGCTGGGAGACTCCTGGTGAGAACGCCGTTTACGGTCGTTCATCCCCAGACTTTTACTTTTTGACTGAGAGGTAACCCGCAAGCCATTTTGTTTCCATTACTCAAGCCAGTGAAGAGCGGAGATCACCCAGCCCACTACCACCCGATCAGCCACTAACCCCGCAAATGGGGAAAATTTTAGAGAAAATTCTATTGAGTTATCTCAAAAATTACTGCGCGGAAAATTTCATTATTCCAGCAGAACAGACTGTATTTCAATCCAGTATGAGCACAGAGAATCCCCTTCTAAAGGTGCAGTCAGAAGCTAGCCATAATATGAATAGAAACATAGCCACGGCTATGATTTCGATTGACGGCACTCACGCATTCGACTCGGTGTCCCAAGGGACGCTGTGTCAAATGCTCTGCGACCGGGAATACCTGGAGCAACTCCATTCAATTCTGGCTAGCTTCCTGAACAATAGATCGATGCGGGTGCGGGTGGGTGATAGCTTCTCCGAAGCTGTGCCACTGACCTGTAGAGTACCCCAAGGAGCCGCTTTATCCCCAGTACTTTTCAACGTGTACACGTCTGAAATTGTAGGAAATTGTAGCTCGGTGACTCCAACAATTCCAAAACGGTATACTGATGAAAGTGGTCAGACATACTTCATTCGAGCAACGGAGCAACAGTGAGCTTCGTGAGATCTTTGATCTACCTACGGTGGGTGAATTCATTCAACGTAGACATATCAAATTGTTCGAATCCCTACAACACTTGACAAACCCGGTGTTTAACATGATAACCACCGCTCCGTTCCTCTATCGATGGCAGGACGCTGTCAAGGCAGGAACGCTTTAGTCTTTAGGTTTTAGTTTGTAAGTATCCCTTTATATTCAATCCGAAGGTGAGTCCAATCACCTAGTCCTGTTCATATTGTATTGTTATTTTAACTTCAAAAAGAAAAATTGTATTTGTAAACCTTACCTCCTTCAAATGCCTCTGCGTATGCATTACGAGGAGTATTACATTGTAAATATAGTTTCATTGTATTTTGAGCATAAGTTGTAAACAATTTTTGAATTAAAGAGGTTATGAAAGAAAAAAAACTAATTATTCATTCAAACTACGGCTCGTCTCTGGACCGGTACTTGCAGCTGCACTGATGATTCAAGATTTGGCCTTCTCATTTATGAAAACCTCTGCATCTCTCTTTCCTAACCTCGGTATGTTTTAGTCTGGCCTCGTCAGACCCCACACCTTCCTAGTGGGATTATCTGCCTTCGTCTCTATCTTACTACTTATCTGCGTTACTACCTGGTTAGATACTAGTAGCGCCGTCTGTGGCGTAACTAGGACACACTGCTTATCTTTATCATGGATAACAATCATGTTACCTTTCTATCTCAGTTTTGAGCTTTCCCGCTAGAAAATTTTTGTAATTTTGAATTTATTAATTGTGTTTTAGGATTATTTACTGACATGGATGATGTCATGAAGTTTCTCGATGAGAGCAGCGCTAGATTGGTCCATATTTCAGATCTCATAAAGGAAAATTATTACGGTTTGTTGCATCAAATAATCAACTTTAAATCGGATCTTCATTCACTATAATTTACTTTTTATCAATTTCATCCAGGTGATTCAGGGCACATTGAAATATCGAAGCTATATGATATAGCTAAGGAGATGGATGATGTTAAACATCAATGTAAAATTCAGCAATCTGCCATTACTACCTGCAAGACCAGTTTTTCTCAAGCTGATGAGCCATGGAATTGTCACATTCAACAGGTGAATTACTGTTATTGTAGAATGTTGATAGGGGGTTGTATTCCAAGGAAATAAGAATTCTCATCTTCGCTGAAGGTTTTAGACCACTAGTGGTATAAGTTTTATGACAACTTTCATCTGTAGGTGCTTATTAGAAATGATAATTGAGTTGATGCAAAATTTTATTTGAAATTTTTGGGAGTTGCCCATGGCCTCTTACTTTATTTATTTCTGGGCCCATGAAGTTTTGTTGTATCAGTGCTGTGATTGAGGATTGGACTTGTGCGGGTAAATTGTAGCCGATTAAAATAATTATTTACAGGATTTATGTATGGAAATCCTGAGAAGAGGAAGGAAAACAAATCGGAATACGATCAAAATTTATATTTCCTAATAAACCAGAATGTTTTCCTTTTAAAACATAACGGTAAGCAGCATTCACCAACACATGTAATTTCACTTCTAGTTTTGTTATTTAACTTTTTCATGCTTTATTTTGAGGCTGCTATTTCCAATGGTCAAGTTATGATATAGCTGAGTTACAAGCTTATATGTAATGAGGTGAAAAATCTTAACTGGTTATATTAGTTGATGATATAAAATAATTTGTTTCCAGTGAGTATAGGCTATGGCATAAGGAATTGAATGGGCTTTATAGATCTAGCTCTGTGATTTCCGTGATGTACTGTAGGGCTGCAGGGTTGTCAATTAGCTTAGATTTTCCTTGTCAGGAGAGTGTCTGCCATATTGAAAAAAAAAACAAAAACAGAACAAGACAGATAGTTCAGTTGTTTGTTAGTGACCTCACAAATGTATAAATACCATGGTGGTCCTATGTCGACCAGAGGGGAGTCCATAAATGACTGTTGTATAAAAAGCCTACGATTTTTCCATTAATCTAGTCGTATTGGACTATCTTGACTAGATGACTCGTTGCTAGTAGCAATAAAATGTTATTTGTTTGATGAACATCATCCAAGATGAAAAATGTTTATTGGCCAGTAAGAAAAGTTCTAAGAAAGGCCCCACTCATAGTATAATTGTGGTAGAAGGGACCATATTCTGGGTTCAAAATATTTAGAGACTTAATAGAATCGTCAAGAAAAATAATGTCAATTGATGTATGTTTTATGCCTTTCAACCCTCAAAAGCATTTCCATGTAATTTATTAATGGTAAAAAATAAATAATTTATTGATTTTTTTATCAGAATTAAATAAACAGTAGAAAAATTGCATATTTCATCATGTCCTCCCAAGAAGGTAGATGAAACATTCTTGTTTCAACAAATGTACAAATGCGCCATAAGTTAGTGGTGAATTAAATCTTTAAAAGAAAATTTCTTAGACTTTATTGTTCTTATTCTAGATATTTGACAAACACATTGAAAAAGAAAATCAGAAAAGCAGTCAAATTAAAGAAGATTTTCAAAAGAGCTTGAAAAATCATGTGAATAAGAAAGAAGGACAAGGTATTATCCTTAATCATTTTATTAATATGCCTTTTTTTTTTCAATGTGAAATTCCTTAGCTTAGTTCAATCTCTAGATAATTCGAGTTTTATTTTCTGGCTAGTGTTCGATGTAACAATGTCTTGTAAAAGTAAAGCTTGTCTATTTATTACTTTACCGCATTTATTTTAAACACCTCATTCGGGATCAATACTAGGTTTTTAAGCCCTTGTCCATAAAAAAAAATTTTACTTTTAAATAACCTATTAAATACTTATTTGACTCTGTTGTTATTCCTTTATTCTATGATGCACCACAACCCTCTTTACATTTCATTTATTATTATATAGAGAATGTCAGCAGAAACAATTGTTATTCGCAGTATTTTAAGACAATACTAGAAACAATGATTGTGAGCAAACATTAATTTTTATCATAATTATTGTTTATGGTATGTAATCTCACTGGTGTAAATTTTAATAATTATAGGTTGTTAAAGAGTGATTTAAATCTAGGATCTTTTGATGCCTGTACAAAGACTACACCGACTAGGTTTTCCCTCGGCCATGTGACTATCTATTCTCTTTGGGGAGATTTGTTAATTCTCTGAAAAAAATCGTAAATTATGATATTTTTTAATACTCACCTTATGGTAGCCATTACTTTAATTTATTTTTTAGAGTCCTAATTTGGTTATAACAGCATTATATCTATTAAATATTTGACTTATATTAATAACTATTAGTTTTGATATCTAAACCCACTGATTTAAATTTTAATAATTTTCAGAAGCCCTATTGAGCTATGTCATCCCACTAATCAGAAGGTCCCTTGTTTTAATATCGGCTTTGTAACTATTTTTTTATTTGAATGATTTTTGTAACATTGCTTGGTCGGCCCTTTTGAGGTATGGGTATGAGCCAACAAATAAAGTAAAAAAAAATTGATTTGATTTTAGCCATAACAATTTTTTTATTTTTTCACCCTGAAAATTATCTAAACCGTTTATTTTTTTTAATTTATGTGAACGAAATGAAGGTGAAAGTGGGAGAGTGCCTTGAAATTTATAAATGATGAAGAAACTCGCTGTAAAAACTTAAAATTGCCTTTTCCATTACACGTAAACAACATTTTAACTATCCCATCAGGCAGATGAGAGACAATTGAAAGGGATACATAAATGAAAGTAGACCCTGTCCCTTTTGGTTGAGCTAACATTTTTATCATAATTAAAACAATAATTAAAGTTTGTTTAATGTGTGTCTTTTTAATCTTTAAAATTGTTTGATTGAAAAGTAAAATATTGTTTCTTGAAACACCAGATATTGAAGATGTACAAGAAGTCGAGGAGTCAGAATCACAAGCGATCGACCCGTGGACCAAGCAGCCGATTAAACACCCAATGAAGTCGAAAACTTGTAATCACTTGTACGACAAAAGAAGCATCACTTGTATTATCAGGAATCGTAAACAGTTCAAGTGAGTCATTGCTGTTTATTATAATATGCATGGAATTCAAATATATTACAATATTATTTTTAATAGATGGCCCCTTTTTTTTTTTTTTAATTTAATCAAAGATTATTTTTATTTTACTATGCTATTTCGTTGCACCAAGTATAACTATATTATATTTAAAAAATACATATGTAAAATGAAGACACTTTATTGAAAGGTTGAGGGCCACATTAGTTTCTTATTAATTGATTTGAAAAAACTACTCCGCAATTTTGGTCAAAAAATCTGCCGATAATAATTCTAATTAACATAAAATATATTTTATGGGAGGAGGATTGGAAGAAAAATTGTGACCCAGATGGTTTTGTCACTTAGTGAGCTACTTTAGTGGGTTTCAGTTGTCAGTGGGTTCCCTTCAGAATGATTGTTTAAGAAAAGCGTTCGGAGAATCAAATGATATAATAACGATTATTTTATTTCATAATATTCCTCAAATTATGAAGTATGTAAAAGTTTAAAAATAAAACATATTTTGTTATATATTATGGATATTATAAGATATTAGAGAAAAAATTTTAAATTTTATTGTTGATTCCTAAACTTTATTGTTTGGAATATCTATGGAGTTTTTTTTTTTTTTATTGAATTGCTGTTTTACCTTTCTAATATATCCTAAACTATGAGTGGGGATTAGAAAATCAAATCTTAAATAGCTTCTAAGCAGTGACTTTTAAGAAAACTTAAATAACTAAGAGAATCGGTTATCATTAAACAAACAAATAAGTGATTATCCGTCCACTTGCAGAGCCTCTCTGCACCTTTTTTTGTTACATTTATTATAAAATATAACATATATTATTAAGTTCTTCATAATATATTATATTTTATTATACTAATTTATTTTATTAACTATTTATTATTAGGTTCTATCAACAAAACAATTCTGGCAAAAAGATGAATTTAATTTTACAAACATAAAAAATATACTTATATTAATTTTATAATTACTTGTCCATTAATTTGATTCCTTTTCTTTTTCAATGGTCTTCTTTTTACATATATCAGGCTGATTCCAAACTAGAGTGAATATAATGCTCTAATAATCTAGGATAATAATGTATGTTTTCTCAGAACCACAACAACTCCTTATAACTGCTAAAACTAGAGAGTAATTTTATGTGCTCATCTATCATCACAACAACCAGTATCTCTGTGTGTTTTTTATTATCACAGCCACAACAATACTAATTTATTATCACTGGCTAAAAACTAGAGAGTAATACTGTGTGTTTTTCTCATCACAACTAACAGTAGTCTGTCTTTTGTTTTTTCTTCCACTCTCAATTGTTTGTTTGCCTTCTTGATTCAAAGTTGGATTAAATATTTATATATACACTCCAATATCTAATATCACAACAATATATTATATAATTATTATTATATTATATATTATTTTTTTTAATATGATTACTATGTTGTATGAGGTAATGAAAAATCATTCTGGGACGAAGTCCCCAAAGAATTTCTATTCAATTGTATTCATTTAACATCTTTTTTTCTTTTTCAGGTGCCCTTATGTCGGTTGTCAGCAAGTGGTACAACAAGAAGATTTGATAGATGTAGAGTGATTCTCCAAAAAAGTATTTTTTTCAAAATTTGCAGCAAATGGCCAGAAAATGGTGAAAATCTTTTCTTTTCTAATCCAGGATGTGTAGCTAAAAGAAACTAATACTAATTTGTGAACAGGCATTGTTGTTCATGAATGTTGATAACAATTGTATGAATGTAAATTATTATTGTATGCTTAATATTTGTAAATATTATTATTAAAAAGGTTCTACCAATATTTTTTTAATATTTATTTGTCTTATATACTGATTTTTACTATAAGTAAATATATGTCATTATTTATTGTAAAACTAATGTTTGTTTTATATAAATATATTGCCAAAAACTTGTATTTTGAATATTTTTTTAATGAATTGAAATGTTTCTAATAAGGGAGTTCCGAAAAAGGGGAAATGAAAGTTAAATTACCAAAACTTATTAAAGTTGAACTTTTTCTTTGTGCATTCCCCATCAAAGACACAAAATTGTTATGAAATAAGGTTCTGCAATAGCAGTAAATATACCTTGGTTTATCCAGAACTCTTGAATACACAGAGATATTAATAAATAAATTTAAAAAACTCCTTTTTAATACTCTCAAATTAATTATTATTGGAAATTCGTTATATAATTTTTTATTTATTCATCATTTTTGTTGTTGCGTTTCAGACTCTATTAGTCCTTTATCAGGCAACATCTGCACAAATGGCGTGTTGTTCCAAATTAAAACATTAATAAATTTTAAAAAGATAAGTAAATTAACATCATCACTAATATTTCCTGTCAAGATGTTTGGAATAGTACATATCACCTAATCTTTTAATGTATTCTCATAAAATATTGATTCATGAAGATGATATTTTATATGTCATCACTGAAAATCGTATTTCAAATATTTTTTTAAACACCAAATGAAAAGAAAGGAATTCTGAACATATATAAAACAAAATTAGGAAAAAAAATTGTTAAGAGGGGTGTTTTAAAGTCATTTTTAATTAAAAATAGTTCAAATTTTATTTTAGTTTTAATTTATGGTTAAATACTTTTTTTGTGTTTTTAAAGTACTGCTGAAAACCACTACAATCCAAAGAAAATCCCAAATCAGCTAGGTATCAAACAAAGAGAGGGAAGAAAGATAATTCCACATCTGTCTTTTATTCAGCTTTTGTAGACTAGCCCAGAGAGCTCTTTTAAAATAGCCTGGAACCAATATTAGAGGAAATTATTAAACTTAATTTGCTTTTAAATAAAGGACGTAAGAAAAAATTCTTAAATAAAAGTAAAACATTTTCTATTAATTGTGTTAATAATTTGTAATATAGAAGCTCTTCTCATTATGTAAATATTTTTGATACAGTCATTGTAAATATATATGTATTTACATATTCCTTCATGAAAATGTTATTTTTATATAATACCTGAAAATTGTGTCTCAAAAATTTTTTTAACTTATGGAAAACAAAACTACTTTGATATTTGACAGATTTAGTAAAGAGTAAGGAAGAGGGGTGGTGGCGTGGGAGTAGGTAAGTGTGTCACAATAATTCTATATATATCTTAGCAGAGCCGCAGTCACTATGAAACAGCCCAGTGGCCAGAAGGAAGAGGAGATCCCATGGGATCTAGTCGACAGGTGCCTCCTCCCACTAGTGTTCTCGCACGCTTTCTCTGTCATCCTCAGCACCGTCCTCGGGTTCTTGGGCCTAGCTCGCCTCACACTTGTCTCGGTCTTCATACCGAGCATAGCCCTCACCCTTGCTCTCACTCTTTTCTACCACACACTTAAGGTTAATACATTTTCTCTTTATAAAACCTCATATAAATTAATTCTGTTCACATCATTTCAAAGACAGATGTAATTTGAGAAATATAAAGCATTTTAAATTTATTCAGCTTTAACCATTTATAATGGATTAATACTTACTTTGAATTTTCTTTTATTTAAATATATATTAATTATTATCTAACATTACACATCAAAGTATTTTTAGCATATATTTTTTTCATAGAATCAAGTTCGGTAGATAAGGAACATTTTGAAGCTTTAATGAATTTGATAATTTCTACCTAATTAAAAGTAAAATAATGTATTAGTCACCGTTCTATTCATTACTTTATATAGGCAGAAAAATCCTGTTCTTTGATCTTGGCATGTGTCCAGTTTTATATGTTCTCCTAAAACCATTCCCATTTATATTATTTTTTTTAAATTCTGCTTTAAAAATTGCTTGTATAATACTTTTGTTGACATTATTTTGGAAATGCTATAGAATTATTAATTTTTTATAATATTTCTTTGCTCACTCACTCAAATATATAAAACTTTAATGAATCAGTTTATTTAAAAATTGTAATTATCCTTAGGTTTAAATAATATTTTGTTATCTATGTTTGCATTATAATATATATTATTATTAATTATTTTGAGGATAATAGTACTAATAGCTAGATCACAAGGTAATTGAATAATAATCTTTAATTCTATTCTTAATCTTTAATAATAATCTTTAATTCATAATTAGTTGCCAAAATTCTTAAATTCAAGCTAAATTTATTTAATGATGTCTGCATTTTTATTATTTAATTATTATAAGTCTGGAAAATACCTGAAAAGGCAGCATGACAGCTTGTTTTGAAACACCAAACAAAATCATTAACAAATAAATAAGACAGATTTATTTGCACATTTGATAGGGTTAGAAGTAATGGAATGTATTTGACGATGTTTTGAGAAAGGTAAGCACAGATGAGAGATTTGCTTTAAAATACCAAAGCTTAACAACTAAGATATTTAGTACCTTAGAACTTAATATTAATGTAACCTGTAATTTTCAAGAGATCTGAGGTACATTTCACAATGATACATAATATTAGAGTTCTGTGACACAAACTTTTGACATGCATTTTCTTGTGACATTAATATTTTAGAATTCATTACTTGGATCTAAAATTCTTTACTACATTAGCTTTACATCATTTATTTAGCACTGGAAGGTGTTCCCAAGTAATTTGATGATGGTACAAAACAAGTTAATTTTTATTAAACACTTTTCGGGAATATATATAAATATATATATTGGTTTAAAACTTGCAACATTCCCAAAAATTAAGTGTTGTATATATTTTAATTATCCATTTAAGAAAGTGTAGATGAACACCAAAATAATCAATTAGTTACCAGACTAATGTCAATTTTTTTTTTTTTTTTTTTTAAATGAGCTAAAACAAATTTACTAGAAGCCTCATTGGTATATTTTCATTATGGGCCACAGGCGAGGATCTTTGAATTATTTACACCTTTAAACACTCCCATCTAGGGATGAAAGACGGGTTATCTCATTAAAAGCTAACCACTTCTATAATAAAATAAATTCACTTTCCTCGACATCTAGATTTCAACCCAGAACTGTTAGACTACCGCTACACCTGATTAAAGGATAAGAATTAGAAGGGGTGTAAGTAACAAGGATATAAAAGATTATAGTTCAGTATTCTTCAAAAGTGAATGTTTTCATTCATTCATTGCATGGTTGTGCCATTCACCTTGATAAGCCCTAACAAGTACGGAAATATAAGATATGATAATTATGATTAACAATGATGATTGTAGTATGTAACCACTGTAGAAAATTAATTATATGTTTAGTGATCTGTACTTCATTCCTAAATATTTTTGTACAATTTTTTTTCCAGGTTTCTTGTGCAGGAAAGACTGTGGTCGTTTCAGGATGTGAATCACGGATTGGATACACAATTGCAAAACATCTAGATGATTTGGTACAATTAAAAGCTTTTATTTAATATTCTTAGATGCTTACACTAGTGAACTTTAATAAATATACAATAATGCAGTTATAGATATTTTGTTATTTAAATTATCAAAAAAACTGTAATAATAAGAAAACTTGAGTATTTATTGTTTTGTTACATTTTCACTCTGATATGAATAAACACAGAAACAATTAACTAATGAATGCAAAAAAAGTCAAATTTACATAGATTTGGTTCAAGCAGAATCAGAAGGCAGATACAAGATTACTTTAAAATTCTGGCTAAATCATAGGATTTTTTTAAATGACTACAGGACATTGTTTAACAAGATAAATGGAACTCTATTTAAGTAGACTTTGGGTATATGCGAATAATGCTCAATAATATTTGGTAATAGTAAGTTATTTATTTATTTCTTTTTGTCGTTTCATTTTTTTTTTTTTTTTTTTTTTTTTTTAATGACCTATCTTTATTTAAGTTTAATTATGAATTATATTGCATAAAAATAAGAAATAGTTTATTATTTAAGGGTCTGACAGTGTTGGCTGGTTTCTCTAGCAATGACGAATCCAAATCGAAACTAAAGAAGGAATGCTCTGGAAGAGTGCAAGTTCTAGATTTAGACATAAGCAGTCAAGAAAGCATTTCTTCAGCTGTCAAAATCATCAATGAAAATGCACCAAGTAAGAAAATATATTTGAAAATAGTTTATGAGTTAATATTTCACTAAATATTTAGAAACTGAGGATAAACAAAATACACAAATGACATAGATAGACATTGAACGCAATAGTTTACTATTGGAATGGTTTTGAATTAGCACTGCCTTTTCTCAAATCTTTGACACTTCTTTCCTTTTGCTTGTAACCACATAAAATGAATCTGCATCACCCATTCATTAATTTATTTATTTAAAGAAATCATCTATCCTTAAGGGATTATTGGCAATCCATTTACTAATTAGTTAATAGATTATTAAATGTATATTCAGTTGCACAAATATTTACTGTTCATATTATAAGATATATTTCCCATAGTTTGTATGCAGTATTTTAATTGTGAAACTATCATATTCAGTAAATATGATGAGGATTTTTTAAATTGAGTAAATACGATGGGGTATGACGCAGTGCCGGTAGCTTGAGAGAGAAAGAGCAAAGTTTAACATTGATAAATAAAAGAAGAGAATAGCCTGAGCATCCATCAGCAATATATTCAATTTTGATTTTAAAAGATGAAGAGGGAAAAAATAACTATTGCATTATGGACTGACTCAATTTTTGTTTGTTGACCTTTTCATTTATATTAATGAAAATCTATACTAAGAAAAAAGACTAATTGTCTTTGTATGATTGTAAAAAAAGTCTGTATTTTTAAATATTTCAGCAATTTGAAAAAAAAAAAAGCACAAAAAAATGGAATGCAGTGCTGTCTCTAAAGTAATAGTCGGACTTACTTTAGTTTTTACCACTATAAATTTTTGCATTCCACTAGACAAACTGGAATTCAAAGCCAATTTTGTCATTTATTAAAGCAAAGCTTAATGTAAGAAACATTTACATTAATTAATTGGGAAATTTAATTCAATTTCACTTTCAATGTATCCAAGTATCAGTAATATTTACAGGTTTGTTTATATTCGTTTTTAACACATTTTTGCAATATTCTAGGACTGTTGAAAAATAAAACTGGCATATACATTATAAAAATAAAATTTATTTAAGTAACTGTAGAAATACAAATAAATTATTCTTATAAATCCAGATACAATCTTGATTGGGGTCACAAGGCAACATTTTATTTTGACATGAGCTCTGTAAATTAGAATCGTGCATGTCCTGGTATGATAGCATGTACAATAATATTCCATTGCTTATTAAAATACTAGCTATATCATCTTTAATAATACATTTGCTTGAAGTTCATTAGATTGTACCAATTACTTATAAAAAGATTAAAAATAAAAAAGATATTTGAAGAAAAAAAATATATTAGATATTGTAATACTGCATATTAATTTCATTCTAGGACCAAATTTACTAAAGCAAGATTTATTTTATTAATATTAAACAAATGAAATCAATACTTAAACTTTAAATTTATAATTTGTTTTTAAATAGTAATGATATTGGCCAATTATTGGCTCATTGGGTCATTCCATGTCGAATCAACCATTGGTCTGGATCTTCTAAGAAATCAATGATTTTTTGTAGTACTATCAGTTTCAGACTTTTCTCATTTTTAGTTTTTGAGTAATAAATTTTTATGAAACAAAATATTGACTGGTTTTTGACCTCCTTCATTTTAAAATGATTTAATGATTTTAATAGATCACAAAATAATAAACACTGATTATGTTATAATGTAACATCACACATTTTGTTAAATACTTTGATTCTTCTCCCACATATAATTTGAAACACACTGTATTTCTTATTGTGGATCAGACTAAATTAATGTACAAACATTGGGTGTTAGACCCACAGAAACAAATCATCTTGGTGTTAATATTGCTTTAGATGGAGTCTGGGCTGTGGTTAATGCTGCATCTTGGACAGCTTTTGGAGAGGCTGAATGGGTCCCGATGAGTGCTTTCAAGAGGATGATTGACGTCAATCTCACCGGGACTATCACTTTCACCTCAGCAATTCTACCACTTATCAGGAAAACTAAAGGTAATTTTATTTTCTTGCAAAATAATCTAGTTAACTTAAGAATTTATCTCATTTGTTGGTAGTCGTTTTTAGTGTCTTCCTTGACTCCACCTTGTCCTGCTTGACCTCTTAGCCCCAGGCTCCTAATTTAAAACTCCTATCACCATCTTTCTGCTGAAATTCCTTTGTCATCATGGAGCTATTTATTTCCTCCTGGATAACCTATTAAGGAAATCATTTTTGATTCTATAAATTCATAAAAATTAATGCAAAGTTGCCAAAAGTAAACAAACAAGCTAATGAGTGTGCGGAGTTTGCTTCCTACCTTCTTCCGAGCTCTAAGACCATTGCATCAATGATCAAAATATTTCATTTATAGGCATATTTCCTAAAAATTTGCCTTCTTTTGAAAATTAAGTTTCTTCTTTTTTTTCATTACATACAATTATTATTACAATCCCAGCTGAGTTTGTTGAAATCTAATCACTCTCGTCCACGAAAGACTATCTCTGTAGGATCAGAAAATAAGCACTGCCACAAAGAAATTTCACCAGGGTGTGGAAGAAAGTGGTGGAAAAACTGGACACAACAGGTAAATGTATTTTTTCCAGTGTAGAAATACTTATCTGGAAGTTTAAATGTTTTGAAGTTTTGTCTCCATACCCATCAAAATGTGGTCAAAAGTGAATCTTGTCATTCGAGTGTATTCAAAGAACTTTCTCTCATCGCTGCGATGGTTTATATGCGATCTTACAAACTTGCCATTCTCACTTCACGATTGAAAATATAATTGAACCACTCACGTCATCTAAACTTTTCTAATAAAATAAAATTTTGTTGTCTGGATTTTCCTGTAGAGGAACATGTTCTGTTCGCTAACTTTATAATCGAACCGGGTGCAATTTGTTTGTTCATTTTCATATGTGTCCAGTAGAAGTCGATCGAACTTTATTTCATTTTTTCTGTTGAAGTAATGTCTTGGTTAGTCTAACTTCTTTAAATTTGCTTCATAGTTCTTTTTTTTTTGTTAATTTTTTTATCTTTTTATTTCAATTTCTCCCTGTTTTTTTTTTTATTCTTATTCTTTTGTGTGTTAAAATGTATGGAAAAAGTTTCTTGAGCTACAATGGAATTGCTTAATTTATTGAATTTTATCAAAAGGAAAATTATTGATAATGTGAGGGGCGTTAATTATTAAAAATAAATAAATAAACATCAAACAATTATTTGAAACACTTTTTAATTTTTCCTTGTACTTTTTTCCCGATTACATATTTTTTTACCGTTTGATACTACATTAAAAAAAACGTTAAAGTGATGACCATTTTAATTAATTTAAAACTTTAATATGTATAATGTTGTGATATTTTAATGTTATGATTTTTGATAGTGTTTTTAATAATAAACTCAAAATTAGCGGGCATAAATGAACAGTGGATCACGATTCATGAATGTTTAAACACTATTCGTTGCATTGAATCTACCATTAATATGTATAATATAAATAATGTCAATAATTTAATATAAATATTTTATTTTATAAACTACGTAAATTAAGCAAAGTATAAATATCCGAACAACCAAAGAGGTCAAGAGTCAAGAAGGCAGCGGTAGGTAGGAGAGAGAACAAGGCTAAGAGCAGGTCACTCATTCATCTTGGAACCGGCAGAGGACGAGGAAGCACCAGGAGGTACGCCAGCCCAGGTAGCAACCCACGCTAAGGCACGAACGCGTTCCTTGAGCGCTAAGGCGCTAAATGTCTAGTTGGAAGAACTCACACTTAGGCATTTAGACTTTGCCGTGATAATACTATCACTAAGTATATCCAAAGGCGCTAATATAAGCCACGCTAGTCCCAAATCTAAATCCTTAATAAGCAACTAGATACTATGTAGAATATTCATCTTTTATACCTATCATTTATGCACATTGCATTTGTAATTATGTGAACGAGAAGGATGGTCCAAACTTTGCCCAATTCTCACAAGTCTTGTCTGCTATGATTTTATAAAAATGTTCGTGTTTGGCCAGAATAAACCAGCAAATATGTTTACACGCGCCTGTTTGTTATTTCTTTGACCCCATAACACGTCAGGAAACAAAATCAAGCCCGGCTGATTCCATCTTTCATCTTCCTCCCAGACCTCTGAAAGGTAAAACTAGAAAAAAGACTCATACGACTTCATAGAAAGTTGAATATATGCATTACACACAAGTGCGATTCGTATCTTACATGTTCGTACGAACTAATTTCCTGTTGTCGTTAAACCAGAATAAACAATTCCGTCATTGTTTTGTATACTACAAGAGGGAATAATCAAATCTTTTTACTCTTCTGCGTCTTTAGACCATGGAGATCTAGCGTGGTCATGGCCACTCCTCTCCACCTGCCTCTGCCTTGGGCGATATCCTGGCAGTTGAGGGTACTTGGCTCTAGTCTCTCTCCTTAAAGTCTATGTCCAGTTCGTCCCCTGCTTCTACTACCTGTGTGGGACCCTCATGCAAAGTGCTATCACATCTATCCTCATCATGTGACCAACGCATATCAATCTTCTTGGCCGACGTTCCACCATCTGTGAGAAGTTTAATGAGCTATTTTAGTTCATTATTGAAACGGATTCTCCCCCCCCCCACACACTTATCATCTCGCACAGGAAATAATCAAAACACGTATAGTTAGTTGTTAATTCTTAGTGTTAACTAGTTCTTAGTGAACTATTTCCTAGTACAACAATTAAAAGTTTACCTGTTAATCATTCTTTTCTAATTTAGGAAGGGTAGTGAATCTGACGAGTATCCACGGGCGTATCCCTACCGGAACTAGAGCTCCACTCTCGACTGCCACAGCAGCGATAGCAGCTTTCTCGGACGCTCTTCGTTTGTCGATGGCTAGGTGGGGAGTGGACGTAGTTGTCATCGAAGCCGGAACTGCGACCACTGGTAATGAATCTTTTATAGATTTTTCGTTTTATCTACAGAGTATTTCAGTATACTCATGACCATTAATATATTTTGTAGGCTCTTGGTACGACCGAAAAGACATGTTAGATGAAGCGAGACACCTCTGGCACAACTTGAAGGAAGAACAGAGGGCTGTTTATGGTGAAAATTATTTCGAACACCAGATAACTTCTTTGAGAGAATACACCTCACAGCAGGTAGATTAATTTCTCTCAAGCCTAGATATTGTCTTTTATACTAATTGATCTGAGGATCAGTTGTTTCGCCATTTAGATCAAAGATTTTGTTATGCCAGGCTCTTAAAAATTTATGAAATGATTGTGAAAACCTACTCATAAAAGAACACCTCTCTTTTTTCTTCCCACAATTTAATTTAGAATTAAATTGATAGAATAGGGAATAAAAATGAAAAGTTTATATAATCTTTGCCATTCTTACGCATTCAGGACTATTACTGTGGTTTTGAACAAATATTAAATATTATTAATTTTGAGTGCATTAGATCTTTTTGTTGCGAAAACAGTTCACTTTTATCAAATACCTAATTCGTAACAAGGTCCTAAAGTCAAAAAACGCCCCAAAAAATTTTTCAGATCAATTGGATCGTTTTTATGGCCACTGTCGAAGATCATACGGACAGACTAAATATAATTAACCCTTACATGTATGAAAATAGAACTTAAAATAATTTGAATCATCCCCCAAAGAACCTCTAGATTTTGTTCTTCACTTTCTTCGTCCTTTGTTTAAATACAACGCATAAACCACGAAGAATTGATATTGACGCATTACCTATTATTTTGAACACTGAGGATCAGAGTGTTTGTTACCTTAGAGTATATTTAGGCAATTAAAAACTAACTACAGCATGATAATAGAAGTCTACGGCTATACCCATTCACAGACAAGCATATATCACTCAAACACGCTTGTACGACATTACTTTATAAGACGCCCACCCATATTACCGATTCTTTAATACGCATGTATTGGACTACTAATTCCATCAAGACCATACTACAAGCAACACAAACCAAAAACTTTGACTAGCTCTAGGAGCTTCTTGGCTCGTCAGTAATTCCCAAATTCATTTAGAATTGACTATTTCACCGGTATCACAATGTATAAAAGAGCTTACAAACATATACTATGATCGTCTGCACTTTTCTTAGAGGGAAATTGGCCACTTCTTCCAACTGGGCCACTTTATCAAGCAGAGATTTAAACCAAGAATGTACTAAGACTTTTTTTTATTATCTTGTCTTTTATTTTTATTTAGTTAAATTTATTTAATAAATTGTAGTTAAATACTTTTGTATTGGTCCAAATAGAAATATACATTGTTCTGAATGTTATTTCAGGAAGACCTTTCGGCATTAGTAAGAAGCTTAGAAGACAGTGTGACGAGAACTTTCCCGCTGCCTCGTTACACTCCAGTAACCAGAAAGGAGAAGATCCAAGTGTTCGTTGCCGAGCATTTACCTCACTCTGTATACAACATCATCTACAACTAATCTTATATACGAACGGATGTAGATCCATTTCATTCTACGATTTTACGAACGAACAACATAAAACTGTTTCGAATATCAAATACAAAACACCTTTCAATAATAAATATGGTATGCAACACCACGTAAAAGACAATTCCCTAAGTCTGATAATTATTACAAACTGGTTAAAAAAATATTTATATGTTCATTTTTCAATGTGATTTTATTTCATTCAATCGCCTTGTCTAGTTTGTAAAACTAATATTTTATCTTTAAACAAAGAGATAATCACTAACGACCGTCCATTAATTTTAAATTGAGCGTATTTCAACAACTTATGTTCTCGGATAGACGATTAACCTGCAGATTGCACTTGAGCCACAAATTACAATTGGTTATGCACGACCAATTTTAATCAGAAAACCTCTGAAACCTTTTCTATTCCATATACAAATCTTTACTTTGAACTTGGCGGATATAGACCACTGCTTTAAATAAACAACTTTGCAGAATACAAACTTTTTAAAATGAAGTGCTACGAGTTATTGTATCCTCAATCGTCTGTAGTCCAGTCAAATTATACATGATAGAGGAGTCGTGCGTGCATAAGGTCTTGTTGTTATAATTTTTTAATATGTTGTGAGGACCTAAATCAATAGTAAGAAACTTAATTTGTAGCTTTGAAAGACTTGTGTGACCGGCGTAATAACTTGAAAACAGGGAGATGTTCGCACTTTTTTCAGTTGTTTCTTAGAAACTCCAAAATTATGCGTCTGGCAGAAAAGCTTGTTTTATTCTTTTTTAAAGTAAATAAAATTTTCTATAATTTGAAATTAAAATGTGCTGAGTACAACTATTACTTTTTAAGATACAGCTCTTCAAAAATCGACCATTTTCTCCTAAAAGTGAATAATTTTCGTTGTTTTATTTATTGAAAATGAATAATAACCCATTGAATCTAAATATTCACTTTTTTGTAACGCGGTTAGTTTCGCGATGAATCTCTCGCAGGACTGGAACGGTGCTCTTTGAAGGGATGTAGACCCGAAACTAAAAGAAAAACTGCCCTCAACACCTCAATCGAACACCCCAATATCCCGGTATGGAATGATTTTATGAAAGTGACTGATTTTGAACGGTCAAAAATAATTTTCCTCGCCCCTCCTACAGATTACGATGCAGAGTTCACGTCAGTCGTTGAAGCCAGTAAGCAAAGCAAAGCTCATTCTCAGAAATTCCCATTTGTTACTTTTGATCGGCCTCTATTCATAAAAGCACGATACATTGTAGAGAGTGACCAATACCCAGAGCCCAGCGATGGTTAGGCTATGCAGGTCCTACCTCATCTTGTCATAGATGGGTTGTATCGGCATGATAATGGCAGGGAGTGGTTTGAAGGAAAACTGTTTAAGGTAAATTGCAAGCAAATGGTCTAACATCCCAATTATGGGTCCTAAATTTTCGGATGACAACTCTTGTTAAACTATTTATGGAGGCAGAGCGTGCCAGTAATTGGAAACTCCCATTGTGTAGTGTCCACAAAATGCTACTTTTTTCCATTCTGCATGCCACTATTTCTACGCAAAGGGCGCCCATCTATATTTAGAAGACATGATGGATCTTACAACAATGAATGTATCCATATGAGTGCAATATTCTCACAAAAGATGGTTTTACAATCCGCCGATCTGACATGTTTTGGTCCGCTAAAACTAATGAGGTCTATGAAGAGCAGTGATGGGTTGGCCCAAGGATATAGAATCTCCATCAGTGTGCAGGCAAGCTGGACCTTCCTCAAACATTCAAACTGAAACCTTGGATCACCTCCGCTACAAGAAGTACCTCCTACTGAGGACACTGTAGGCCAACACAGGTAATACCATCAAGTGCAGAAGTGGTTGGGGGCAGAGAAGAATCCGACAGATTGAGGATGGAAGGTCGAACTTCAAGGGCTCACTCCCATCAACCAGCCCATGGATTCCGTTCCCCAATTGGTTCTGCGCAAAACCTCCTGCAAGTACAAGAAGGGTTACAGGTGTTTTAAAACTGGACTGAAGTGCTCTGCCTTTTACCAACAAATTTTTGGGGGGCAAATCATGCATGAAGGATCCTCCTCGAGCTTGAGCATTCAGACGATGAAGAAAATTACCCTTCCCCCCTCTGAGTACTGGTCCAATGAAAGCTAATTAAATTTAGTTCAAATTCATTTTTCATGAATGAGCTCGTAGAACAAATTTTTGACGATATTTCACAAAATAAATAACACAACAAAAATTTTTTCCCTTTTTGGAGAAAATGGTCAACTTTTGCAGAGCTGTAACAAAGAAAATAATAGTTGTTTAGCTTTCATTTCAGGCCATATGAGAATGTTCAATGGTTCTCTTGAAAATGGCAAGTAACCAAAAACATTGAAAAGTGCATTTTGAGAGAAATACAAAGTATTTCTATATTTTAAGTATTTAAATAAGTTGTAATTGTTAAATTGTAATAAAAAGAATAAATATGGAATGCAGACAAGCAGTGGCGTAACTATATCATCTGGGGCCCGTGGCAAATTCCTTTAATGTGGGCCCTATCATTAAGCTTTATTATACTTACGAGTAGTTTAGTTACCAATTTTCAATTGAAAAGAACATGGGTTTATACATTTACAATAAAATAACAATTTAATTTCAACAAGATATTTATTAAGAAAAATCCACTTGGTCCGGGGGCCCGTGGCATTTTGCCAGCCCTGCCACCCTGTAGTTACGCCTCTGCAGACAAGGTGTACAGAACCTGAAGAAATCATTTTATTCAAAACTTAAAAATCTGTTCACATAGTAATTATTAAATTGTAACAAAATGAATTTGGAATAATTAATAGTTGAACAGAACCCTATAAATTATCACACTTACAATTTCATCATTTTGGACCCCCCCCCCCCCCCGGCTGGTGAAAAGTTTCAAACGAGGTGCCATTTTACTGTCAATACTCCTAGGGTTGACTAGTGTTCAGAGGGGGGGATAATTTTCTTCATCTGAACCCTCAAGCTTGAGGAGGATCCTTCATGCACGATTTGCCACCACAAATTTGCTTGTCAAAGGGCAGAGCACTTCAGTCCAGTTTTACAACAGCTGCAACCCTTCTTGCACTTGCAGTAGGTTTTGCGCAAAAGCAGCTAGGGAAATGGGATCCATGGTGGTGGTGACAGGAATAAGCCCTCCAAGTACGACCTTCCATCCCCAATCTAGAATGTAATTTTACAAACAAATCTTTTTCAGCCCTTCAAAATGTTGGCCCATATGACAGTATACAATATAAGTTTATTGTGGAGAGTTAGTATTGGCCAAAAAAAATTTTCCTTTTCCCCAAAAATGGTACTTTTAAGCCGGTTCCCTGCCTTTGTATCAGGAGAGCAGAAGGCAAAAGGACCTCACTTATCCTATTTCATAAAAAGTCAACTTTATTATATTTTATCTGTCCTGGTATAAGTAGAGAAGAATGCAGTTGGTGCTCACTATGCCCGCTATTGCATAGAAAATCTACTTTTAAACTACACTTTTAATGTCTTGGAATCAGGAAAACACTTATCTGCCTTTAAAAAAATAAAGTCGATAGCTGTTTAGGTATGAGAGCTAAATGAAATAGGAGCTCACTATTCCCACGTTTGCAGAATGCGTAGAAGTAAAAATTTAACTATTCTTCGGTTGCCTTGGTAAGCGAGGAGCTCACTATCCATAGAGCAGATGCCCATAGCTCCCTTTTCTGCTATTTTGAGAAAAATCCATTTTTGTTTTTTAAAGCATATTTTTTGTCTTGAAATAAAGAGATCATAGGCAGATAGTTTCTTACTATTCCCGCAATTGTATAAAAAGTATACTTTGACTGCCTTGGTATCAGGTGAGCAGGTGACAGGGGCTCACCATTTCATATTAGTTTTCTATTAGGGATGTCTCATAGTTCAAAACTGCTTCCAAGTAGTCATTCACTAGATTAATCCCCTTCTGCCTTGGTCCTGAGGAGTGGTGACAAAACACATCTCTATACAGCAGATATCTAGGGGCAAGGTTTTGTGATGTCTTCAGAGAGGTTTCGTTGGAGGAGTGAACTGATGCGTTGAGTTGTGTTCTATAAACATATAATAAATAATATTTGTTTGCGCTAGGGCTCTTAAAAATTAAGAAGTCCCCAAACGCCAGAACATTGCGCCGGTTACGTCTTGAGAAGCTAGAGGTTTGATTGTTTCGGCTAGCTCACAAACTTGCCAAAAATAAGGCATATACAATAAACAAAGTCAAAAATATTAAAGAAATAACAATTCATTTTATTAAGAAACAAAACAAAAAAAAATTACTGATCAGCAACTTAACCAGGCCTGAATATTAGTATAAATAATTGTTAGTATAATTAACGTATAAAAATTACGAAAAAGTTTATAGTCACGATACGCTGGATGTTCTGATAGCAGCCGCAGGACGGTGATCTTCGGATAGCAACCGCAGGGCGGCAATGTGCATGGAGAGATAAAGGCAGATAGGCCGAGAAGTTCAGTGGTAGAAACAGCGACTCGCAGGGGAACCGTCCGGTATGGAGTTATCTTCATCACTGACTTAAAACAGGCTCAGGCCTCCTAAAGCCTTGTCCTCTAATACGCAAAGACGTCTTTATTTACATCTTCGAGCTGTATAATCCTTCGAACTATTTCCTCTGTCTGTTGATGTACACAATATTTACATACTAATTGCCTCCAGCCGAAACAGTCAGAAAAGGAAAGAAAATAAATTTATAATTTAAAAATAATTACGATCATAAAAAAAATCTTCTCAAATAAAAAAATTAAGTTTAATGAAAACCTATTTACTGCCTAAGGGCCCGAACAATATTACGAAGGATATACCTGATACTGGAAGGATTTGGTTAAGGGCTTTAAGAATAAAAACTAGTAAAAACAGTTTTGCATAAAATTTTATTAATTTTAACAGTCTTGCTTTTATGATAAATATTAAAGTCAAACTAAGTCTGAAATCAGAAACAAAAATAATACTAAAACACATCCTTACGATTTCCTTTCATTGAAAAAAAGTATTAAAATATAAAGTAGACTCACAAAAGTCTTAAATAAGAAAAAGTAAGACAGTATCTTAAGATCACAGATCTGTTTCAAGTAATATTAGTCTTTTTTGTTCTTTAGAAATTTTAATTTTTTTCCACTTTTAATTTTTAAAAGATTATAAACATATTTATAGTGAAAATACCAATTATACTGCTTTAGGGCACAGGAGCTGGGATCAACATGAATTTCTTAAATGATTTGTGGTCGATTGAACGTCATAATTATTTTTAATAACTTAAGCTGAAACAAATCGTTCACAGAATACAAAATTTATTTGTCCAATTAACAGCTAGACAGTACAGTAATAGAATAATAATTAAAATACAGACAAAAAAAAGAAGACATGAACTACTTATGTATATATTATACAATATTTTATTTTATTTTATTTATCTTATGCCTCTTTTGAAAATGCTGTCAGCGGCTACTTTGGCTTCAACTCCTTCTTTCTTCTTGTTCGGGTTTGGTGCAAAACACTTCCAAAGTCTCAGAGTTTCGTCCGCACCCGCCGAGAGTACTGTACTGCCATCAGGAGACATAGCCAGTTGAAGAACCCTAGCTGTGTGACCAGTCAATTCCGCAACCTATAGACATTGATAGTATTTATCAACATTCTTGTTATTTTTAGTTTCATACAATCAATATAAAAACAATGAAAACATCAATTTAATTCTAAAAAATTCAAGCAAGTTGCGAAAACTATTTTAATGACAGTTTTTGGTAATTATGGTCTATAAAAATCCCAGGATATAACTGATCAGAACGTCAAGATTTAGATTTTGATTTGAAGTAATTGATAAGTTAATAACCACTGACTATTTAAGATGGGGTTGGTTTTATTTATGGCATTTCTGGGGCATTGAGTAAAACATTGTCCCCCCTTTACAAAACTGAGATCGCAAAAAAATGTGAACAAACTTTTCAAGTCCTTTGAAAAAAGTACCTGTTGTAACTACTGCCCATTAAAACTACAACGCATGAAACAAATTATTCACTGGGACTTCAAGATCTTTAATTTGATACACCAATGAGAGAAGGAAATATTTGTAGTTTTATTACTTGAGTAATTTATTAAATGAGTCAACACCCCCATTCAATAAATATTGAATTTGACAGTAAAATATGATTATTATATATAATAATTATAATATTATATATGATATGATTATTAGAAAAATTAAAATTCATGTTAAGCAATGTTGAAGAGAAAACAATGGGAGTGCCAAGTATTGGCAAGGATTAATTTCCAAAGCACAATTATAACTCTTATTACGTAAACAATAAGATAAAAAAAAATGAATTACCATTTAAAATTGTAATTGCTAATCTCCCTTCATTAATAGATAAATATATATAACGAATAATTTGTTGATACTCATAATATTCTGATTATTTTGTAACACGATCATTATTTATTAATAATATTAAATAAGAAACTAAAGCATCTTATTTCTTCCAATGGAGTAATAATTTAGATAAAGAAATCTCAACATTTGTTTTAAATTAAAAAATTTAATTTTTTAGGACTACGATAGAATTTGCATAAAAATTAGCTAGAATCGTAAAAGTTATAGATATGATCAAGGAAAAATAAATATGAAAAGATAAAGAGACATATTTTCTAATATTTCAAGAGAAAATTTAAATAATAATGATATTTAATACAACAGAAAAATTATAAAATAAAAACATCTGTGACATGTTTATGCCATTGTATGGAAAACAAAGAGAGTTTGGAGGCCATTGAGAATGTTGTGGGTGTGGGTGGGGAAATTTTATTAGAAAAAACAGTATAGAGCATTTATAACTGAGATGGTAAACAGTACAGACTATTTGAGCTACATAACCTTCCTGCATTCCATAGGGTAGGTAACAATAACAGCTCATTTTGACAGCTTATGTCAACTGGCAAATATTAACTGCTTTTTTGTAATTTTACTCATTTTAATGTTTAGTTAGTGGACAAATGAAGGGTGAGGGATAGTGAGAAATGTGGATGCTTCAAAAGAATCTATTGTTAGTTGCAAGATGCTCAAAAGCTAACATCTTTGAATAAATGAAAATTATTTTCTGTCAAATTTCTACAGTAACTTACTGGCTATCATTTTTTAACAAATAATGCTTCAGCTGTTCAAGTGGCTTTCATATTATCAATTCACAATAATGAATGATCAGTGAATAAAGACAAATCAGATCCTAGAGCATACATATGAACCAGGATAGAATATCAATATTTAATTGCTAAGTGGGGATGATTACTTTCTTTTTAAATATATATAAATTTATTTAGGACTAAAATATAAATCATATTTAACATTGCCCAAAATTGCTTAATTTATATATAATTTTCAAAATATATAGCTTGGATGTAAAAAGTTTTAAGTGATTATGGGTATAATGTGAGATCTGATATTTTTCAATAAGTATTAATAACAGAATCTGAATGCGAGGATGATTTGGGCTCAGTGTTGGAATTGAAAAGTTGTATTATTTTTACATAAATATTTATGTTACAGGTATCTTTTAAGGATATTTTTATTTAAAGGAACAAATACTTCAAACATCATTGAATTGTAGTTTTAAAAAAATATTTCTTAATTATTTAAAAAAGCTACAAAATAAATAAAATCAATCTATTATTAAAAATGATTGTTACAAGATGACAGTAGCCTACAACTAATTCAAACAGGTGAAAATTATAAATGTTATTAATATATGAATCTAATTATTGATATTAATAAGGAAACAATGATGAAATGGATTAACTCCAAGGGGAGAGGGGAAGATAAGTTTTCATTTATTGATTGGCTTTCCACAGAGGGATCATACCCCTCTCCAACTTTTCCACAGTTAAAAGGTCAGAACTGGCCCTAATCACAGCCCTCAGGCCAAATCTGTTAAAAATAAATGTCAAAAGAAAATTGCTTTTTTATTTATTTTCAGACATACAATTATAAATACTGAGTTATTCCAGGCCAATTGGAAAACTGCCAGGTAATGGGATGCTCAAAAATTGCTTTGTGAACAGAAAATTCTATAACATCACATCACCATAATATTATTAGCAAATGCTTGTAATTATTTACCTGGGTCTTCAATTGAATAGAATTCTCAATAATCCAGTCGGAAGTATTCAATTTGAAATATAAAGTATATGTGCTGCATTTTCAAGTTCTTTGAAAAAATTACCTTATTTCAATGTTTTATCTATTTTAAAGGTGCCACAGTACTATGAGAAAAGTTGGAAAAAGCATATTTTATGAAGATAACGAAGAAGTTAAACAAGGTATTTTTTTTATAACATTTCAAAGAGAAAATATAAGCTTTGTTGCTGTAACTGTCCAAACCAAAACAAATTAGTTTTACTATTACTTAATTAAATAATTGGAAAAAGTTATCCCAATATTTTCAGAAAAAAGAACTATCTGTTGACATTCATTGATATCTGTTTTACTTGTCCAGGATTTCCCCACCTTCTAACATAAAATTAAAAATGCTTTTAAATAATAGCTCCATGTTCATATGATAGAAAACTATGTGTCATGCAATCATAAAACTCCCTTTTTCTTTTTAAAAAATAAGATACTTCAAAAGTGAGTATATAACTTGATTTAAAGCTCTACAACATCAAAAATTTACTACAATATTAATGCTTCACCATGACAATGACATTTAAAAATGTATTAGAGCCTTTAATGAAGCATTTTCAAAATAAATCAATGAGCAGCAACTCCAGATCAAAAAAAGTCAATTTTTTAGAGATTTAGAAGTACATTGGATGGTTTGTCATTCAGTGCATTAAAATCAATGGTTGTTGTAATTTAAGTTTTAAGGGAACACACTTTAGTAGAGAAAATTTCAACTGCATTAAATATATTCAATTTTTAATATGTTTTATCCACAGAACCAGAAAATGGCGTGGTAGAGGCACGGAATGCAATATTAGTGACAGAAGCTGAATATCTTGGCCACCTTAAGGTATTGACAGAAGCATATATAAAACCTCTGTCTCCCATGCTATCAGAAACCGAATCTCAACAACTCTTCGGAAACATTGAGACAGGTAAATAATAAAATTTTTTTAGACTTACATAGAAAGACGAATCATTATATTTTGTATTAAATCTAAACGTAATAGTTAGAAAGATCTAGTCCAAAGCCATTGATATCAATACAACTTTTAAGATGTTAAAAAGAGGACTGGATCTTTTAAAAAAGAAAAGTTAAACTAATGTATCACATGTTCTCATAGATTTATCTGTTCAAATTAATAAATAATATATATCTAATAGTCTATCTATCTAAAGAATAGTGATTTCACTATTCATCATAAGTATGCCTGTTTATTCTGGTCCTGAAGAGTCCCCTGTTCAACTTATGAGCATGAAACCTTAAATGAAAGTCCTATTTGATGTAAGGAAGCATCATTAATTAATTACTTGATATTAAAAAAATACATATTTTTCTATAATTTTGATTATGGTAGTATCAAAGTGACATCCTCATAACAATATGTAATTAATGATTTCCTATTTTGTCACAATTAAAAAAAACGTGTTCCCATGACGTCAAGGGGAAAATAAGAACTCCTAATCTACAACACTACTTTGTATCAAATTAACATGGCTTTGCCTTGCCTCTTTTCATGAAGCGCCAACTACTGTTAATATAGCCAAAACAATCCTAAGAACTATATCTTGTTACTCAACAGTAACAGGACAATACATCCTTTACATATTTAAGCTTAAAAGTGCTCAAGTAATGAAATTATTTAATAATCAAACCTATTGCTTTCAGTAATCAAATGCTCTGAAAAGCTTGTGGAAGAGTTGTCAAGAACATGGATGTCAAATGATATGTACAATATATTAGTCGAAGCGGCTACAACTTATCTTCATGAGTATGTCCAGTATTGTGCTGGTCTCCCTACAGCACTTTCTATTTTAACAAGACTCCTGTATGTTGTAATTTGTACTAATGTATAATTTCAAGTATTTGTAACCAACATTCTTAATTTATAATTACAATCTGAAAACATTCAGTTTATTACTGTTTTTTTTTTAAAAAGAAATGAAAGAGAAGAATTTCGTGACAAAGTCTGCGAAAGCGAAGGGAATGTCAGAGGAATTGGTCTTCAGTCATGCCTACTGAAACCCTTTCAACGACTAACAAGACTGCCACTCCTCCTTGAGCCACTCAAAAATGCAGGGGAGCCTGCAATGCCAGCAATTTCAGCTATCACCAAAGTAAGCTATAATTGTATAATAAAGTATCTTGAATATTAAATGTGATTGTATGATGGTTGTATGGATGTAAGGCTGTGTAAAAGTTGTAAATACAACTTTAAAGAAAGTTATAATGTATGAGCTTTTGTAATTATAGTTACCACTGGTTTGGATGATAGTTATAAACTCAACGGGTGCATGGCAAAGATTATATTTGAAATAATATTTCCATTAAAAAATTGCAGACAAACAATATTATTGAGCTTTTCTTAAGAATATTATTAGCTTTAAACATATTAAAATTAAGATGTTTATCAATTATAAATTTTTAGTTAGTCGAAGAATGTAACAACAGTGTCGGAGAGGTATCCTGTAGCCCTGGAAACTCGAACAATGTGAGCATGCCATAATTAAATATAAATATCGATAATTTTAAAATGTAATATTTTCTATGCCTATTTTTATTTCAGGATAAAACAGGCTGCCGAAGGTCTTCCAGTTTTTATGTAGAATTATAGATTGTATATATTCCAGCACTCATATATTACAGTAAGACTAGTGCAATATTAAAGAGTACAAAAATATTTTAAGGAAAAAAAATGGGTGGCAAAATAAGACACAGAAATTTTTAAACTCTGTAGACTGTTACTTATAACTGATTTTCACATAATGTTATTGATAGTATAGTTTAAGCAAGATAACAGGCAGGTTTAGGTGTTAAAAGGCTTAGTGATTAGATTCAGAAAGAATTGTTACAATTCGGCTAAGATTACCTTACATTTGAATTAAGTTTATAATAATATGGTTTGAATTAGAAAGTTGAATTCAATTAAATTATGCAATATTAAGGTGTAATATGTACATGCCTAACAGCACTTTTTATCAATGTTCACCTGGCAAACTATCAATATTTTGCCTGGATTATAAATGCTCCCGATATTATGAATCACAAATATCGGCCTAATGGATTAAAACATAAATTTACCAAAGAGTTGTAGATAAGAATTAGTCTGTGATAGATACTAACTATAAGTATTGTGAAAAAAAAAAAAAACACTTACCTTTACTAGAGAAGGATACTTCCAAATAATAAGCTGATTATTAGCGTAACCATGCCCTGATATAAGTTCCTTATAAGTTGGTGACCATAATAAACCGCATACCTGTTCAAATTAAATGTTATGATTAAATAACATCACATTATAACAGAAAAACTTCTGTAAAACACCTATGTAATAGGCCATGTGTAAACTAGCTAAGCCACATCTTTGAACAGCAATAATATTGCATCACTATTAATTACCTTCAAATTTTGGTATTTAATATCAGTTTAGATGATGGTATACGCTGTGGAGATAGAAACTATTTAGTTTTTAATTATAATTTTAGGGCATTATTCAGTTTAAGAAGTGAGCACTCTGCTATCACGACAATTATGTTATAACGTGCCTTCCTTGATGATCTGTATAGTAAACTTTAGAATTGTACAATTGATAGTTAATGGTAAAAATTTACCTGAGATTTAGTGTCAATTGAATTTGGTGATAGACCAGTGTTGCAGTTCCAGAACCGTATGTGCCTATCAGCTGTTCCACCTCCACTGGCAAGAAGGGATGGTTGCCATGGACACCATGCTAAAGCTTTTACTGCAGCCTGATGTTCACTATAAATAATTAAAAACTTGTTTAGCTGGCAATAAATAAATTCTAATCATTAATCGTTATTTAAGGAATTTACACTTATAATTAGGTAATTGTTGATCAGTACAACAGGCCAATAGTTCAGAATTGGCTTGTGTAAGAGAGAAAATATTTTGCAAGATAAAAAAAGTGCAATTATTATAAAACATAAGAAAATGACCTTCTTAACCTTTTCTCCAACATATCCCAATTCAAGGGAAAATATCTGTAGAGTTATAGGCTACAAGTTTAGGATGTAACTGTCTCAGTTTAAGTTATATTTGAAAAGGTTTAAAATATAAAATAGTTTGTTGATGTTTGATAGAAATTACAATTTATTTTATTGCACAATGATTATATTAGTCAATCAGTTCTAACATGAGTCATCTTTACATAAATCAGATTATAGAAGGGATCACAAGACACTTTTTTTTTTTTAAATATTAGTAAAACCTAATATCTAACAATTTTTTTGACATGTTTCTGGAATAATGAAAAGAAGAGAAGAATGCAATCTTCCTTTCTAGAATCAGAACATTAACTGTAGGCAATACCTCAAGTGACCCAACCGCCCTTATTTGAGAATCTACCCTTCACATAAACCTTTGATATTTATAGAAAATTTGAATACATATGTTTTTATGAAACCAGGTCTAACTTCATAGAATATCTTATTACAGAAATTGTAATTATTAATGTTTAACACACAATCAGATTAGTTTTCAAGTTGATCAGATAAACAAACAATTATTATTTAACAGTATTGTTTACCAATTACTATAAAATGTACAAAATGAATTGTGAACTGACTGACTTAATAACAAAATGTTAAGATTGAAATTGTATGGAACTGAAATGCATGTAAATGTGATATTTCTAAAGTGTTGAAAAAAAACAATGTTTATAAAACAAGTATTAAATGGCATTATTATACGTATCAATTTATTTTATTTTCTACCAAAACATAATATTTTATGTTAACATCATCAAGTTGGTGATTATGAGAAATTTAGCACAGAAACTGTTATGTAATGATAATATATTCCATACAAACTCATTTTCTGACAATTGATGTTTATTTTTATCATACTTGATTATTGATAATTAACTTAACGATCATTGTTCTAAAAATTGATATTCACAGTTGATATCGTTCTAATCCACTTTATATAGACAGGACAATACAAAAACAATTTATTCCTGTATTTTATATGAGTTGAGCTTAAGACTAATAATAATGTCACAGTAATCTTATAGGCTGTTTTATAAATATCAGTGTTAAATAAACATGTATTGCACAAGTTTTGTTATGTTCCTATAAAATAATTTTTTTAATATATATTCTGCGACAAAGACTAAGTTGTATGTATATATATATAATTGAAAATAAATAAAATTTAGATTAATTGTTCTATTTTTTAATCGATGCATTAGTCAATCAGCACTCTGCGAAATAGTGTTTGCCTTGGACTTAGTATTAAGTGGCCTCTCTCTGGCCAGTTCTTTTACTGTCAGTCATAGTTATAGGTACAAATAAGCGAAGAGATATATTTAAGACATAAAATGAAATTAGTAGCATACCTGAACCTGTACAGCGGCTGAGACTGAGTGTATAAGTCACCCGTAACACAAGGCCAAATATTGAGGATATTGTCATTGCCACCACTTGCCAAATACCTCCCGTCAGGTGACCATTTCAAACCACAAATCTAAAAAAAAAATAGTTCAATAGAACATAATTATATCCTAAATCATTATTCACAGGAATGATAAATCTTGAAGTCTATAGAAAGCACTCAACTTAGTTAAGGCCAATAAAGAAACAAATAACACTTTGTTACTCACTCAAACATGAGTCAGTTTTGAATGGATTATTTGTTAGGATATCTGTTGAGGTTTATGAAAGGAAGATTGTTCATTTCCATGAAATTTATTAACAATGTCATTTTGACATACTATCCCTGTCTGAATCAGGCCTTAGTGTGAGGCTTATAAATACTTCTATTCCTTTCTTATTAAACTTTTGCTATTTGTTTTTTTTATTAAAAATAGTAGTCTCTTAATGAGCATACCTCTTGTGAATGGGCTTCAATAGTGGTGACAGCATGGTCCCTTTGTCTTACGTCATGATTGACAAGAAGTCCACCTCGACATCCACTGCTCAGTATATGTTGGTTCCAGGACAACGATCCAACTCGTGAGCTGTGACCATCCATCACTCGCATTTTCTTTGACTGGCATGTGTCCCAAATCTGAAATGAAAATATATTTATGTACATGCCCTCAAAAAATAGATTGGGTCTTACCTAACCTGTACAATTCTAGATTATTTTTGTAATAACCCAGCCCAGCGGATAAAAAAACAAAAAACAGCGCTGGTCATTTAGAACTGTTACAAGTCTACAGTGTATTAAAATAATTATTGACAAAAGAAAAAATTATTGATTCAAACACAGGATCTGTTTCCGACCAGCTAATCTTCCAATTAACATAGTCATACATATAATACACTAAAAAAACAGTTAAAGGTGTATTGAAAATAAATGAACTCTTTGGAGGGTGTAATGTAATAATACCTGAGTATTTCCTAAACTGGTACCAATTGCCAATGTGTCACCATCCGTGATCCAAGAAAGCGAAGAGACATAGTCGTTGCCCTCGACTTCTGTAAGTTGTGAAATTGAACCACTGCTTGCATTCCACAGATATACCGCACTTCCCAGTGCCACAGCTAGCATATTGTTTTTGCTCCAGTCAACAAGGTTTAAATCTTCAACAAATCATATACAAATAAATATCAAATTAATAGCAATTGTTTAAATAATTAAATTTGTTAATATTTATCAGAACCGTATAGATGTAGAACCAGTATTAAACATTATAAATGATGGTATCATCAATGAATTAAAAAACTAATTTATAATCACAGTAAAATTGACACCTGAGTCAATTCTATCTCCATCTATCCATAAGATGTACTTTCTACTGATCCCATAAGATTTTGATAAAGTTAGACTGTAAATAACATTAATAACTTTTTTTTAAATTAATTAAAGACAAGTTTTTATTATTAGATTAATAATACTTACAGTAGTCATCGAGAATATCAGGAGCATCTAATATCCTGTCAGGTGCTTGCGGAATATACCTAGTGAGTGCAGTTTTCGGAGTTTTTGACTGAGAGTAGACTATTTTCAAAGGGTTCTGATGGCCATTGGGAGGTTCAGGGGCTTTCTTTTGAAATGCTAGAATCCTAGCACCTGCTAAGTCTCGCCCTGCCAAATTTTCAGACATTGCCCGCTCCATCTCGACCTGAGATGGCGATTTCGCTTCATCATCTCTGTTGCCATCATCGTTCAACTAAAATATGATAAATTATTACAAATCAAGAGCAAAATACCACAGAAAAAGCTGGAATGGAAATAAATGCTCTTGATATTGACGACTCCCAGAATTCTGGAGAAAAAAAAAAAATCAGTACTTTTCGAAAACAAAATGCAATTGCCACTTCACAAGTGTGAAGATCACTGGAATAGTCAAGTACTTTCGCATTAAGTTCAGGTGTCTTTTCTCATAAAATTAAAAAATGCTTGCAATTCACAGTTAGACAAACATTAGGGTACCTGACGTTACAACTATGGAAGGTAACCTAACTAAAAAACTAGATCAATAATTAAGGTAGATATTAAAATAGTAAAAAATTTAGTTGATGATAGTATTAAATTTACTTCTTGAGGCCAAAATTATTTTATTTCTTCAAATAATTTCATACAAAGGGTTATTTAACTACATTTGTGACCGAATCGCAAGCATTTTCAATTTCTATAATAAAAACAAGTTTGTTACCAATCAGGAGCATGAGGAAGTAGAGCGAGCCTAACCACTGAATTTTACAAAAAAATTTATTTAAAGATGCACATTCAGCTTAGTACTAGTGCAGTGAAACCTTCCTTGTTTGGTACTTTGGTTGCTCAACATTGGTACTGTCATTTTTAACTCGATTCTAATATTGTAGTTAAAGGAATAAGTCATCTTGTGGGGTGTTTAGAATATGAAAAATTAGGAATGCAACTTGTATTTTCCCAAATTTATTTATTTTCGATACAAGCACTTCATTATCTTCTATTGAAATGATGGATATGTATTAAAGCAGATTAAAGTAATGATGTTGCCTCCACAGTTTTCAGATGACTCAAACAATAACAACCTGAACCACAAAACCGTGTGTCCCTATAATAATTACCAATAATCATTATTCGTAAGATACTAATAATACAGTTTTAACAAGAAATATTAGACATATTTTCCATTCTTACTGTTTTATTTATAGTTATTCCACTTCTGATATTATTTTATTAATAAAAGCATTTAATCATCTACTGGTAATAAATTATCACTCCCAGACAAACCAACTTTCTATCTATATCTATAAGTGTAGACCTGACATACTAAACAAACCATTAATTAATTTTAGCTAACTATTTATAAGATACATTTCCCCCTTATAATACAGATCTGCTGGAGCTTGTTTTTCACAACCCGCGAAAACCAAAAGACAATCCTTCAAGCTACTAACTGATCAGCCAGCTCAACATAACCTCCTCAAAATTATTAGTGCAATCAATCAAAACTCACTTGGAGGGACACCTCAATAGCAGTAATATTGTTCCAACATACCAATGCCCCTTTGTCCCCGGAGTGTGATATGGGTCTACGTGTTACAAGATTTTGTGTCCCATTGAAAAGGGGTTCTCTGAAATAATGTTGCACTACATTGCAAGTCTGGGCGTGTTCAGGAGAAGTTTCGCTTAGCCTGGCACATTGTTGTCACAGTAGTATTGTCGTTTGATGTTGTATTTTATTTTATTCAATAAGTGGATGAGTGAAGTCACTTTAAACTAATTGAAGATCTTCAAATTAATGACTGTTTGCGGAAAATCACATATCCACTATAGAAACTGCGACAAACAAGACATTAACTATTTTGTCGGAAAAGATTAGCGTTTCAATAGTAGAACTGGAAAAAAAAAATTAACAATGAAAAGCCAGTTGGCACAGCTCATTAGCATTGAATAGTTTCCGTATCCACCGTCTTGTCTGTTTTTGTTTATTTTGATTATTAATTAGAATTAAAAGTGATAAAAAGTGACCTGCTAACTCCCGAGACATTTTGAGAACTACCCCTTGTAGCATGGATGACTCATTGTTGTGGTGTGGACTTACCTTAAAACATCGACCCTATTGATGTTTGTCAATGACATCCTAATTCTACGCTATAGAGAAACTATTGAAGCTTGTGTTACAAAATTCCGGGAGTCAGTTAACCAAGTATCCTCCTCCTGGTTTAAAAAATGGAAGTTACAACTTAATCCTTCAAAGTGTGAAACTTTACACTGTGCAGGTATCACACATACTATCAAGATAGATTAAGAAGGTTCAAAATTGATGATATACCAATCAATCGGAACAGTAAAGATCAGTGTTCTCTTCCTTGGTGTAGTATATCTGGAAATACCACTAACCTGGAAACTTAACAAAATGTACAACTACTAGCTAACATACGACTGCAACAACTGTAATCGCTGATCAACAGACACACATCATTAAAACATACTTGTACGACATTACTTTAAAAGTCACGCATATAACCAATACTCATTTACGCATGTCCTGTATGGTACTGCACTAGCAAGCCTTTTAAGTCTAGCGAAGCAGGAAAAGCCTTTCAACACATCAAAATAAAATACAATGGCTAGTGCTTGGAGCACCATGGTTCAGGTTCAAGATCAGGAATACCCAAATTTATTTGGGGATACCTTCAATCTCTCCACCCATAGAACAATTGCAAATAGATAATATGACTACAACTATCTTCAGGGGCAGTCAGTCTCTTTCTATCTAGGCCAACCTATCCAGCATTGACCTAAGCCAAGGTAAGAACTTCAAGTTATTATTATTTTATTTGAATACTTTTCTTAAATTATTATTTTAATTTATACTTGTTTAAAAATGTGTGCAAAATAATAATGTATTGGTCCAAAACACTTATTATATTTAAATAATAATAGTCCTGTTAGAAGACAACATTATCAGTCCATATCATTACTAACTGCAGCCCAAGACCCTGTACAATGCAAGTATAAAAATATAAACAAACCTTGAAGTGCCCAAGTTCAAAGTCCGTAGCTGATCTAGTAGGAATAAACCTATCTCCACCAGGAGTCTTTCCTTTACCTGGAGTTTTAGAATCTGTAATTAAAAAAAATTAATTGAGTGAATACATATTTAAATTAATAATAAATGACTAATGTTTAAGACCAAACCTGGTGAATTCTTTGGAGTTTTAGAAGGGGTCTTTGAAGGTGTTTTTCTGTTGTCAAGTTTCTTAGGTGTTTTGTTGCCTCTGATTTTCGACGTGTCAAGGCTTGAATTGATTATGCTGCTGTTGCTAGTGAAATGTAGTCAGTTAAATTTGAAGGAGACTAAATAATTTTTAAAAATTTATAATTTATTACCTAGAGTCAGGTTTTTTCTGCCACCGTGGTACAGGTCCTCTAATGGGATCGTCCATTCTAAGAACATTGTTTAGATCGTTCACAAATGTAAATTGTGCCATGCTCTGGTTGAAAACAGGTTCAACTTAGAAATCTGAAAATGAATAAGAAAGAACTGTTTATAGGCGGACTTTGTATTCAATGAAGGCAGTAAAGTGTCCCACTATCGGATACCTATGAACTAAAAAAGCTGTCAAGATAGAATTTTAATTTTACAAAATGCGAAATTACCCTGTGTCTCAGGTCTCGGCCTACACCAACGGTTTCTTAGAGACAAACACATTTAAAAGTTTAACGCTGCTTGAGTGATATCACAGCTGTGAGTTCTAACTGTATACCAAAAAAAAAAAAAACTTCTTGAAATATTATCAATTATAACAATAACTGAAATAGTATTTATAACTTATTTTTTTTGTAGTTTCCGTTGGTAATTTTTATAAAACGGCCGGATTGTTTTTGATTTGACGTATGATTGACTTCAGACAGCTGTGGTACATCTTGGTTCTATTTTCTCAAGGCCAAACCCGACGTTAGCGAATTTTGTGCTCGAATTTAGTTAATCTTCTAATTTGTAAAAGATAATGTTTCCAGCACGCAGTTTGGTCTCGAGAGTTTCCCCTCTTCTGAAGAGCAATTTGGCTTTTAATCAACGTAGGACCCTTATCTCCGGTCCTCCTGCAGTGAGAATTTCTTTAGCCGTGAGTACAAATATATATCGAAATTGATACTTAATCTTTTCAATATATAGCAGAAATTCAATTAAAACTCTTGAATTTATGTGTTTTTTTTATTTTCCCTATCTTATTTCTGTAATGTGATATCACTAATCAATACATCCATAGCTAACCTCCTGCAATTTGTCATATAAAATTCGCTAATACTGTCATATACTGATAAATATATTATAATTTAATGGTTTGTAAAACTAAGCCAGGGTATATCCTGTGTGTTAAACCCTTCACATTGAAGGGAATTGTTAAACAAATTATATTTGCACTTCATTAAAAACCGAAATTACTATCTTAAACATTAAGCAAATGATAGTGATAGCCAACATCACCCTTTAACCAGGTTGGCAGCCCAGTCTATAGGCCTCTTATGATCATTAACATGTTAAAAGATAAAAATTTATATTTTAAATTCTTTAAAATATTTTTAAAAACTAGCGGTTAAATTTTATTAAGTACATGAGGCGTTAAGTTTCAAAACCAGCACGGTCTATTTTTCAGTAATATTAGAGGAGAGACAAAAAAACCTTGTTTTCTGAGTTTGATAGGAGAAAGCACTTTTGAAGTTGTTATTCAATGGGATGGATCTGGTTTTCATCAGAATCGCTCAAGAAGGTTATAGAATAGGCTTAGTACTTGAAAAGAAAACTTAAATAAGTTACGCCTCACATAATAAGTAATATATAAATTATGAACTTCTAAAATTTTAGCTGGAAAGCAATTTTTAGTTTATTTTTACTGAAAGTAAATTAATGTTAGTTCAATCAAGTTTTTGCCATCACTGGTAGGTCTGATTTATGACCTAACCTTCCCTTGCCGAAGTCCCAAAAATGGTTAAAATAATATTTTAACAGTTCCACAGGAATGGAACTGAACTGCAAACCAAATGAATTGTTTAGATGGAAAGTGGGAGAGATGTTAAATTTCCACAAGGAAAATTATATCAAGTAATAATATTTGTCCACGCCTATTTGTTATCAAGCAGGGCCTGATGAAGGCATTGTATTTAGAAATGTTGTGTTTGCTTGAAAGGATAAGGCCCACTTCAATTGAAAAAAAATTCCTGTACTGATTCTCGATTTATACTTACATTTCTTCCATTGTCAATTCTACAATGAAATATGAGTGATGTGGTACAGTTTTTAAGTAATCTAAATGGTATACACCACATAGCATCTCATTACTTCTGTCCAAAATTGGTCTGTAATTTCATGACATAATAATTAACCCTTAAATATAAAATGTTCAGTATTATATGCCCTAAGTGTAGTGAACATTTTATTAAAATACTTCTACTATTTACCAGTTGTTTCGATGAATAAAAAATTAAAGTTTAAAAAGACAATTTATACAAGTTACAATCCTACTTCATCAATGTAGACAAAGTGGGCTTGAATCATCACATTTTCTGTTAATTTATTGAGAAATACCCAGAATTTAATATTTATCTGTTTGGTCTTAGAACGCTATGAATGTTTTAATATTTGTTTCTTTCAACTAGCATTTATCCATCCCTAGATATGTCACAGATTTATTAAATTGTGATATTTTATATTAGTATAATGATTTTGTTTTATATTATTTTTTTTTTTCAAAGAAACATGGTTACTTAGAATTAGAAGGATGATATTTATTTTTTTGTTGCAGGAAAAATTTGTGCATATGTCTTTGATTGGTATCGGTATGTTCGTTGTTCCACTCTACGTGCTGATGAATGTCAGAAAGTACAGGGAAAGATCATAAACTTCAGTTAATATTAGTCATTTTTTTTATTGTATTATCATAGTGTTCAAAGAATCAATGAATTGTTATAGGAAAAGTTTAACGACTTTTTAATAAATACTATTTAACACTCCTGAGTAATGTTTTTCATTGATCCTGTTTTATCCTAGCAATATAATATAATAATATATAAACAAGCCACGGTGTTAGTGCTCTGTATTGGATGGTGACATAAGTGCTACTTATTAAGATGTTTTACTTTTAACTGGTGGAGGGTCTTTCATCTGTCTGTTACGCAATAGTGGCTGTAAAAATTATACAAACAACCTAAAATTTTATTGTACATTCAACACTCATCTGTGATATCCTATTCTGTTTATGTTTAGTTAAGGTAGAATGATGGGAATAAAAAATCAATTGTGACAAAATTTGGTTCCAAATCTACTAACTACATATCTTTCTCAAGCTATTTCAGATTTAAAGCTCTGTATTTTTCCCATGGTTAATTATACATTAATTACTAATGGAAAAAAAAGTTGTTTGTTTAAAGTCGTTCCAGGTGATTTCAATGGGTCATTTTAGTTATGTATAGGTGATTTTTTAAAAATATTTTATCCAGTGCTCTTAATAAACCCCATTGGACAGAAATAAATGTGTTCGAAATCTATTCTTCTAATTTGAATTAATACATTTCACAATCCATTATTTTGGTTTCATGAAGAACATACAAATCAATTATATTTTATAAGCATAATTAACAACTTAATTTTTTCTGATATTTTAGAATATGTATAGATATTTTAGATTAATAATAAAATCAATTACTATCACCATCATAATTTAATTACACAGACTATAAATTATATAAATTAAATAACTAAACTATTAACATGACATCTTAGTTTTACGGACACAATTTCTCACAGGTGTTCTAACAATGAAATATTATCATTTTACATTAAACCACTGTACCAGTAAATTGTTGCTATTTCATTAGAATTATAAAAGAAAAACTTAAAACAAGCCATTTAATAATATATTATATTTTAGTAAATAAGGCCAAGAATTTATTGTGTACAGCACAAGTTAAATAAAATTGCATCAATTATTGATCTTAGACTGAAGTCTTGAAATAATCTCTAGATATATTTATTCACAGTTTCTTGGGAACTTATTGTCTATCCAATAGTGAAGCATTCCAAGTAGAAGACAAACACATATTTGTACTAATCGACTATTTTAAAAGATAATGGCTCCAAGTGCCTCTCTTGAGCAACATAAATATCCAAGGCCTATAAATATGATCCTTATCTCAATCCATTGAAAGATTGGAGAGGATACTATATTATCAAGATAGCTTTTGTAAAAATAAATTTAAAAAAACAATGCTGCTAATAAATTGATCAATTAAAACAAAATTTTGTTGATAAAATCTTTACCTTACTATGATGTGAAGTGTGAACTTCTAAGTAACAACACTACTAAATTATAATAATAATATATATATATATATAAAGGGTTAAATCGCATAATTTATAATATTGATAGTATCTTATTTAATGTCATTAAAATTATGAGAATATTATATATTTAAAAAAATGTGCTCACTTGGGCGAGCATATATAACACATAGAAATTTAAGTAGTTCAAAGTTGTCCTTCAATGTCTAATTGAGAATCCCAAGACGTTTGTTTTAGCGCACATCATGTTCCTTATGCCAAAGTGACATGTTGGTTATTTATCTCTGGTATTAATTATCCACCATGAATATGTTGTAAAAGCCAATCTGTAATTCCCCAAAATGCATGATAGGGAAGATACCTATCAAAAAGCAGTATGTGGGGAAACAATTGGTTAATATAAATAGCTTTTTTTTTATTATTATTTCATAGATAATTGGTTACAATTCAAATTTTATTCCATAAAAAAAAAAAAAATTTAGTACATTTCTGTTATTAACGTGATTAAAGCCTCAGGCAAGGGCTGATAAAAAAAAAAATGTTAGCCTGTATCTAAATCTGTCCTGTTGGCTCCCCTCATCTCAGCTCCAAGTTTAGCAACAGACACCATGAGGGAGATCGTTCATCTACAGGCAGGGCAATGTGGAAATCAAATAGGATCAAAGGTAAATACATAATTTATGTACTTACAAATATCAAAAATAAACTTAAAATAATGCTTAAGTACTAATTTTACAAACATTCATAAGACAAATCAATCAACTTTTTATTTTTAGTTAATGAAAGAACAATAATATAGGAAAACAATTAATACCTTAACAAAAATTGTAATTATTTTTTTAATACATGAATTATCAAGTATTAAGTCATTCAAAAAATATTTTCCATAAATAAACATGATCTCGACTAAGTGTTATTGAACTTTGAAAAAAAGCATCCTAAAAAGGTCTATCAATAACTTCATGTTCAACTACTATTTATGATACTACTTTAGGAATTTATCAAGCGTTGAATGACAAGATTATTTAGTAATAACTGGTTGTCTTAAAAAACAAAACTGTATTTAACTATATGTTGCATTGTACTTTTCCAACTAATACCTTGGAACAATTTAACAGCTTTCAAAACATGACATTTAAGACAGAGAAATTATATTTTAAAAAATTAATTTCATATACAAACAAGAATTGTTTGCCTAGTGAAGGCTGTTGGCTTTTATGTTGTAATTACTTTCATTTCCTTTTTGGGTTCGAAACTTTAGCAATTGTTGAAAAAAATATAGAAAGAGTATAATAAATATGTAACATGCTATTTTGGTTATTAGGAACAATTGGTTAGTTGAATTTTTAAAAAGTCTAATAACATTAATAGTTGTTTAAATTTAATTGCTATTTCCCATCACTAGTTTCAATTCAAAACTCTTAAAATGTGTCTGACATTGCAGTGCTGTGTGTCCTGACTTGAATGGATTTAATTAGTTTGCATTTTTAATTGCCACCTAATTGAATTGTTGACATTGAAAAATAACATTGATTTTTTCTTGTTTAAAGGTTCATATTGTTTTTTTAAATAATAATAGAAAAATTAAGTTGAACTGAAAGGAAATGAATTGCAATTTTTTAAATTAGGTAATGATATTTTTATACAGTGAAGATCAAGCCAAATATTTTTTTTCTCCCAGATTTTTACTCTATCTCACTTTTTTGATTAGATATTAACTATTAGATATTGATTAGGTATTATAGACCACTCTTATTTTATCTCAGGTTCATTTAGTAAAATCACTCTTGGTTTGTTCTATAATATACCACAAAATAAGTTGCTAAACAGAAAAAGGCTAATTTCAGTTTATAGGAGTTATTTTAAATGTCTGATCTGTTTTAGTAGTAATTAAGTTTTTATTTACTTATTTTGTAGTTTTGGGAAATAATATCAGACGAACATGGAATCGACCCAACAGGAGTATACCGTGGGGATAACCCTCTACAGCTGGAAAGGATAAATGTTTATTATAATGAAGCGTCAAGTAAGTTATCTGCGTAAATATTGAGATCTAATAAAATTTAATGATCATTCACAGCACTGATGTAAAATTATTTAATACGGTAAGACTATTCAATAAATTATTGCCATTTGAAGTTAAAATTCACAGATGAAGTTGGAGAAAAATGATTCATGATTGCTTGACATTCAAAATGTATACAATTTAATTTATTTAAGTAATAAAAATAATCTTCTGCTTACATGCAATGAATATAATCTAAAAGTGTTTTTAATCACTCATCTATGTTAGTCATATTTGTTATTAAAATCAAAATTTTAATCTGCCCTATTGAGATAGGATATTATGGGAATAAACCACATACCTTATTTATAGTTTCACATTCTCTTGAGCAACCAATATATTCATTACAAGATTCTACTGATAAGAAGTTTTAATAACTGTCTTCAGGAATTTAATGACCCCAAATATTGGATGTGATTGACATTAGGCTATTTTGCTGTGTCCTGTAATTCTAGTTAGTATGCTCATTTTGGTTTTAACATAACTTTATGAATGAGGCGTGTATTTCTATTGAAAGATGGGGAAGAACTAGATTTTCTTTGAAGTAGTCTTTAGAGTTTTTCAAAACTTCTGTTTAATCCTTGTCTTGAATATGGTTTCCTAGTGTGAAAATGTACAATGAATGGCAGAAGGGATCTACAATGGAGGGTATGTGCAGGCACAAAATTAAAGAAGTCTGGGACATTTTCACCTCAGAATAGTAAAAAAAAGGCAAAAATTACAATTGAACCAACAGATTGCATAACTGAATAGAATTGAAAAATGTTTGTTAACAATAGTAGTGAAGGGACATAAGATAAAATATAAGAATTACTTACTTGGTGAGAATTGGAATAAATTATAGAATGAGTAATAATGATGATTTTTTTTTTTTTCTAAACCCCTTCAATTTATACAATATGTGAAAATGAACAAGAATTGACAGTTTTCTCCTCTTATGCGCAGATGCATTTGAAGGAGGTTTGGTTGCATAATAATCAGATTGAAGTTAAGAGTCTATAACATGAATACATCACAAGGTGATGCACCTTCAGTTTAAAAAAGTGGGAGAAAAACTTACAAATTAAAACCTAAACCTAGAACCTAAGACTAAAGCGTTCCAGCCGCGACAGCGTCCTGCCATTGATGGGGGAACAGAGTGGGGGTTATAGTGTTAAACACTGGGTTTGTCAGGTATTGCAGGGAGTCAAAAAATTTGATATGTCTACGTTGGATAAATTCATCCACCATAGGCAGCTCAAAGATCTCGTGAAGCTCATTGTTGCTCCACTGCTCGAATGAAGTATTTCTGACCACTTAATAATGATGAAGAAATACAATGCGTAAATAAGAAGATTATGGACTATTATATTGCAGAGAGATAAAGAACTGGTAACTTTGGTTTCAAAGATTTGGAATGATGGGGAGGATCAAATATTGATTGTTTTGCTTCATTGCATCTTGGTAAGGTGTCTGAAGGTTATAAGATGGTGTTTCAGATCTGGGTGTGATGGACTGCTGTGCCGTCAGCAAAAGTTGCCAGAAAGGTATCGGGAGTAGAGGGGATTTCAGCAATACAGAAGTTATAGAGGCTAGGACCCAAGAAAAAGCCTTTTGGAACTCCTGTCCTGCTTTTAAGAGGTAGTAATTGGAGAATTTTGAACAGATAAGAAGCTGTTGTTGTTAGATACAAGTGACTAAGAAGAGGGTCTGTGGTAAAATAGGAAAAGTGAGTTTGTATGCCACACCTGGTTGAAGCTTGTGCTATATCAAGAAAAGCACACCTGAAATGAATATTTGGTTACAAGAACACAGAGAGATTGTTGAACAGTGTAAAGCCTTAATAAATCAAATGAAACTTTTATAGATGAGTCTTTTTGTATTAGCAGAATCTAGTTTTAATTGAATATTTAAATTAATTAAAGAAATATAAACATTCTTAATAATTTTAACCAAACATAGCAAGATTTTATTAATCAAAGGTTAATGGTTTCCACAGATAGAAAGTATGTACCTCGTGCTGTACTTGTTGATCTGGAACCAGGTACAATGGACTCTGTAAGGTCTGGACCATTTGGACTCCTTTTCCGACCTGATAACTATGTTTTTGGCCAATCTGGTGCAGGTAAGTTTAGTTTCTTAAGCCCATAAAAAAATATTCTTATTTTAAAAATATAATTCTGCTCCCTAGGTAATAACTGGGCCAAAGGTCATTACACTGAAGGTGCAGAGCTGGTCGACGCGGTCATGGATGTCGTGAGAAGGGAATCAGAAACGTGTGATTGTCTTCAAGGGTTTCAATTGACTCATTCATTAGGAGGTGGTACCGGTTCAGGGATGGGAACCCTCCTCGTTTCGAAAATAAGAGAGGAATATCCTGATAGGATCATGAATTCTTTTAGTGTGATTCCATCACCGAAGGTAAAACATAAAACTTACCAATACATAATTATATAGAAAGTTTCTGAAGTAAATTATTTCATTTTAAAGAATGAATAATTTATAATAATTTTTTTTAATGTACAATTCCTATCCATAATGAACATAATCAAATCTTCAAACTCATCTTTCAAAAAAAAGCTTTTATCCAAAAAAAAAAAACTTCAAAAAATATGTTAAATTGCACTTATGTTGTTGAGGCCCCATTACATGATTTTGATTCACATAAACATTTTTGGTTGGCTAACACGTTTTACCGAGTTTGTGCAGTTGATTCAGGGTCTAGCCAGCTTATTTAGTGGATGCTCACACTCTAGCAGCCCCCAACAAATAGTGAAGCAGATGGGAAAAATGAGTAGCTACTTGAATAAAGAAGTAGCGATTCTGGTTAAGAAAACTGCCTAGCAACAACCAAAATTGGAAGCAAAAAGATGCAAGTGACACAGGTTTGAGAAAAGTGGAGGTGTTTTGAAAGTTTCATGGGTTGAACAAAGCTAAGCTACTGAGAATTGAACATTTATGTATGTATTTTTTAATGTGCCGTGAAGGTATTTACAGTTTGGGGTACTTTGAATAGCCCATTAGGATATGTGGTATTCTACTGTTGTAAGCTTCAAATCCAATTTTCACTAGTTCTTCATTGGTTCTTTCTAACCCCAAATAATAAACATGGTAACAAAGGGCTGCAAAGCCTGCAGTTTTTTTCTTGGTAGTCAGGTGTATATTAGGCCATAAAATATAGTCATGGAGTCACTGTAGTTAGAATCATAGACATAATTTTTCAGTTGAATAGAAACAAAATAAAGTAACAATTTATGTTGGACTGTATTAGGAAATTATAATCTACTAAGTAAAGAGATTGTCTCTGCCCTGTTTTAACACTTGTAAATCACTTCAAACTCAACAGAAATCCTACAAATTTTGCAGAAAGAACCCATAGGTTAGGGTCAAATACAGGTCAAGTTCGTATTTCATCTAGATCACTTAATCACGAACTATGCCCCTAAAACTCATTTTTTGTCACTTTTAGATGCTAGGCAATGCATTTTTTTATTTAAATTCATATTAAGAGATTCAACAATGATCAAATACAAGAAACATATCTGATCAGGTCATGCCATGCAGACCGGATGTTGAATAATCACAACTGTTGGAAATATCTTAATTAAATTAATTTTTAGTCTTCTAGTAACTAATAAAATTGTCCCCACTCTTAATAAAATTCATTTTTGTTACAGTTAGTGCAAGGGATTTTGGTGTTGTATGTTTTTACATATTAAAAGCTACTGGGTGGAGATTTCTTTTCCTTTTCATAAATTTTCCTTCCATTATTATTTATTCTTATGTAAATTTATTAGTACTATCTTAGTTATTTAACAGTAATGTTAGCTATTTTAGTTTCTATTAGATTACTGTTATTATATGTAGTTTTATTTCATTAATAAAAAAACTGTGTTGGCGAAACACAAATTAATATGTACTTAATGAATAATATAAACCTGCAATCGTTCCCCCAAAATAAAGGGCTAGTGGTAAAGTTATTTTAAAAAATATATATATAATGAAAACAATAAAGGGGTCGTTATACAGTGTTAATTATTTGTACAAAAAACCTATACCTTAACAAAATATGTACAGAATTATTGCCAAAGAAACGTAAATATGTTTGTCTCAAAATGAGAGTAAGTTATTAATTAGCCTGGGAGATTTAAAAGGTAATTTTCTTTTGTAATAAAAAAAATGAAATGGATTTGAAAAAAAATATTACCGCTAATACTGAATACTTAAAAATTTAAATAAATACAGACAGCCTTATTAGGTGGTGGATCAAAGGCAGTTACAAAAATATTATACTGGTCCGTTTTGTGCAATTATTAAATTTTTGAAAATCTGGTAACTAAAAGAAAAATGCAGAGTTGACGATAGAAGAAGATAAATGATGAATAATTTCTTGCAAAACAGAAATGGAATTATAAAAAAAGTCCGCTCTTTAATGACCAAATGTTCCAATAGATATATGATACAACTTGGGTGGTCTATCAAGGCTTATCAAGTTGAAAGATCAATAGGAGGTTGGATCGATTGGTGAATGCTTCGGATAAGCCAAAATTGTTGTTAAGCCCCAAATCCAAACTTGAAATTTCAGCCACTCAAAAATTCATCATAAAGGTTGTTTATGTCATGGGTCAAAATGAAACAAAAACTATTCAATACTACTTTGTATAATCTGTGACCTGGAAACTATTTTAGACCTGTGACCATACCTAAAGTGTGTCCACAAGCTTACACATCGTAAAATATATTTGTTTGTTGTTACAGGCTCTTTTAATTTATTGATAAACATTTGAAAATTTATTTACATTAATTTGCACAACCATGACACTGTTCAAAGCCTCACATTGATTTTCCTTAGGCATGTTCTGCTTGCATGAATTGAAGTCTCACTCAGAAGATGTATTAAAACTGTTATTTTTCCTTTCCAACAACCACATTAGACAATAACAAATAACAGAGCATTTGGTTCTACATGCAGAAAATTTAGCTCTATATAAAATCTGATCACAAATATGTAACTTAAAGTTTTAAAAGGAAATTTTATTGTTTTAAAATCTTATAAATCTTCCTGGTAATTCCTATATTTTTTGTTATGTTCTAGTTACAACTGCTAGCGAATTTCCTTTACCATGTTTTTTGTTTCAATATTATACTGTTAGTCCATTGAAGTCTCCACATATGTACATAGATCCATTATTATTTATAAGCTTATCACATCGGTGTAATTCATGTAATATACATGTTTTTTTTAATCAACTAAACATACTTATTTGTTTCTTTTTGTTATTCTTAGGGAAAAATGTCCCAGAATAAAGTTTTTTTTTTTAAATTTCATTACTGTTTTTTTATAATACAAGAATGTTTTTTTTTGGTTTTCCTATTATCCTTCATTGTGAATCTATTGGAAATTTTATTTTGAGTATAAATTTTAAAAAAATAATAAAAATTCTACAGAAATAAATTAACATTAGTCTATAAAAATAATACCGACAATATTAATATATTTCTTTCTCTTTTATCTATATTATAAAACACTAAGCACTCAGTCATCTTTCTGGTGTTCACACATTTGTTCAGTTTGCCCAATTTGTCACTAATTTTGTTGGAAACTGATTCGGCTTGTGAAAGGGCTCTTGTTGGATTGAGGATGTTGCTATAGACCACTATGTCATCAGCGAATGTGATAAAAATGGCTTTCATGTAATTTGTCCCAACAATTTTAGACATTTATTATCAGACTTTTTTCTAGCATCCTGCTATTTATAAGCCACCATATAACGATCCCCACCCTATCCATTTGGTTTTCCTTCTCAATATCTTACATGGTTTGTTATCGAGGTCAAAACCACTCACTTCCCTAAAATTAACTTCATTTTTTAATAAATAAACTTAGCTGATAATAATAATATCGTAACAATATTTTGTCAAAATAACTATTTTTTTCATTTTAGGTGTCTGATACAGTTGTTGAACCATACAATGCTACTCTTTCTGTACACCAGCTTGTTGAGAATACAGATGAAACATTTTGTATAGACAATGAAGCCCTATATGACATCTGCTTCAGAACACTTAAACTGGTCTCGCCAACTTATGGAGATTTGAATCACTTAGTGTCGGTTAGAAAATTTAATTTAAATATTGTACTTGTCCACTAAAAAAAAATCATTAATTCATTTTTATTATTCTAGATAACAATGTCAGGAGTAACGACTTGCTTGAGGTTTCCTGGACAATTGAATGCGGATCTTCGAAAGTTAGCTGTAAACATGGTACCCTTTCCTCGTCTGCACTTTTTCATGCCAGGATTCGCACCACTGACCGCGCGTGGTGTACAGCAATACCGTGCTTTGACTGTCCCTGAACTCACCCAACAGGTAAAGTATTGATTAATTACTTTACAGAACTTGAATAATTTAAAATATTTTTAGTTATTATTGCAGTACTCCTTGGAGTGACCAGGACACAGCAATGACTTTTTTGAGTTAAAAAAATATTTAAATGTGCATTATCATATAATTAAAGGTATCAACTCTCTCTTGATTGATTTCCTAAGTTTTATTGAATTTTGGCAATGAGATATTTTATTTTATCTACTCAATATGATAAAAAATTTGTTTTAATTACCAATTAATTAATTATGACATGTAATTTACCATGGGGCTGTTTTTATTCTTAGCATCATTGGGGTGGGCGTAAAGGAAACTAACATGCAAAATATCATCTCTTTTTAAAAAGCACAGGTTGAGTTAAAAGTTCCGAATATGATTTAAATAACTTTTTGTAATTACATTACAAAAAGTACATATTATTAAACAAGGCAATGAGATCTTTTATTTGATCAAGATCTCAACACTACAAGATAACCACTCAATATAACAGAAATATATTTACTTTTTTATTACTGAGTAATCAATTAATTAGTCTTAATTATATTTTATGGTATTAAAAAATATTTATCATATTGTAGGGTATTCAAATGTAATCTCGATATAAAATATCATGGTTCTTGCTTGTCGTATGGATAAATGGGCTAAGGGTGGTAGAAGGTTATTAGCTAACTCCACTAATTTACTAATAGACTAATTGATCCCCAAAAAAAAGTTGTAATGTCCTATCTCCAAAAGACACTAAAACATTGCCACTTACTTTTGAACCCTTGACTTCCTTGGAGAATTATTCAAATTATATTTAATTACAAAACCAATGGAATTGAGATTCCGCTCCGAGGAGTCTCAGATGATCATTTAACAGACCATCACTCTATAAAACACTTAGACCAACATATAACAAATAATTGATTCCGATGTAACTATTCTGCCACTTTTTCTTTTCCAAAGGAACTCATATTAATAAATGGAAGCATAAAATATTAATCTAGTTATCTATATAACTAGATTATTTTTTTATAAGGTATGAACAATATGTGTGTGTGTGTACATATGAAATAAAAAACCCACATGATTTTGTCACGAACCATGAATAATCTGTATTTATTTTATAAAGAAAATAATTCACTACAATATTAAAAAAATTGAAGAATAACTGAATAAATGTTATGGCTATGTGCCTGAAATATAAAACAATGACTGAACACTCTTCAACAGCACTTAGATTATCAAAAACATTAACTTTTATTTGAATATCTGAATAATAAAAAAAAAAAAACTTATAACCCATAACTGATTTGATAAATTACACAAACTATCGTTATCTAAAAATTAAAACCTATTGCTATTCCATGAATAGAAATCTCTTTTCATTACAGACTCTATCTTTACTTTAGCAATGGCATGATTTCTATACATAATAGCTACTAGATAGTGGTGCATTGAAGATATTTACTCGCTGTGGAAACACAACTAGCTCCAGGGTCTGCTTGCATCTGCCTACCACAAAGTCTCAACCAGGAGTGCCCCTCTCACAATTGAGAATTACCTGTACCAATGGATAAAAAATGTAGCTTCTCTTTTAGCAATCTTAGCTTTCAAAAGGAAGTATTGTATCTATCAATTTATTTTCATGGGTAGATTTAAATTTTTACATGACATCCTTTTAATTATTTATAGTTTTAAAATAACATATATTCTCACTATACCAGATATCTTTGGTGGGAAAATGACAAGTGAGTCATTTATCCTTAATTCAATTCACCAGTACAGAGTAGTTCTTAATCCTTAAAAGGATCTTTGTATAATTACAGTACTCCCTGCTACTAGGTGCTCAGGGCAGAAATTAAAATCCCTTATAATTAAGATTGTTTGATAAATAGTAATACTATTGTCAATAACTTTTTGAGCTGATTCTAAATATAAATAGGTTGCATACCTACAGTCAACAATAAGAGTCGCTAGTTCTAACGAAAAATTTAAACCATTTGCTATTCAATAAATGGTAACTAAAGTCTCACCATATAACCAAGAAAAAAAGGAGACTCAAAATCTTCAGAACTGACAGACACCCAAGTGAATACATAATGAAGGAGTTTTGTTTTTTTAAATCAATAAAACCCTAAAAAAACTTAAAAGCAGATTAATGACAATTTGTTTTTAAATATTTATATAAAACAGCTGTTACAAATTCCCATCTGTGAAAACTGCTCCTATTAATTTTTTAACATATGAAAAAACATATTTTGGAAGCAAAAACAACGTAATGCTTTATGGTCTTGTTTCTTATCGGATGTTTGTGGGTGGCCATGTTGACTTCTTGCCCACTAGCCTTTTGAAAGCATTAAATGCGGCAGTAGGCCTATGACTTTTTCATTAAACTAACGTTTGTGGGTCTATCCATTTGTGGTCAGTTATTAATGGTTAGATAAAATTATTAATAGTTTTTTGTTTGTGCAAGTCGCCAATGACTATCATTAATCGTGTAGTACGATTGACTTTCCGATCAAGCAGCCTTATCATGTTCATATATATATATATATATATATATATACCCATCTTATCCTGAAATGGACTTAAACTTTTTCAAAAATACTCATGGGCGTGGACTTCATACAATGGTTTCGGCTTATTCACACATACCCGTGTCAAAGACACTGAAACCGCTCACTGATGTTGACGTGATGGGTCTCTCCCTCCATCGCTCATTACCTCAATGGTAGGCCCCGGGCATTTACCTACTCATTTCTGTTTTAATGGGGCAATTATTTTATGAGTTTAATTAAATAGACATTATTTTTTTTATCTTTTGTTAGTTTCAGGATATAGGCAAAATTATTTTTATTTTACTTCACAAGATTTTAGTTTTTTTATATTTTCCAATAAAATATTATTACAATTTTTTTTTAAATGATATCGTTATTTTATTTTTAACTTTAAATTTATTTTATTTACTATTTATTATTAGGTTCTATTAACAAAAATAATTCTGGCAAAAAGATGAATTTAATTACAAATTAAATTAATTATATATAAATACTTGTCTATAATTTTGCTTCTTCTTCTTCTTTTATCCTCATCAATTATTTTCAAAACAAATCAATTCTTTTCGTGCAGTGTCTCTTCTTGGTTCTGATAAGTTCAATACCGCTAACCAAAAGAAATTTTAAAGTTTTTCTGACACACAATTTACAACTAACATGTATCACGGGCTGATTCAAAAACTAGATTGAATAATGTTGTGTTCTCATCATAACAACAACTATACTATAAACGTTTTTCCATGATCACTAGATTTAGGTACTTATATACCAGGCTGATCCCAAAACTAGAGTGAATAATGCTGTGTGTGTTTTCATCATCACCACAACCAGTACTCTTGCCCTTTTGTTTTTTCCTCCACTCTCAATTGTTTTTATTTTCGCCTTCTTGATAAGTTGAATTAAATCTTTATATTTAAATTTCTTATATACAAACTCCACAATATCTAATATTCCAAAGAAAGACAATAGTAATTTTTTTTCTCATTATATTAAATAGTAAGTTATTTTTTTTTGTAATATATGTTGCACCATAAAGTATCAATAAATTATTTAAAGAAGCATCAGGAATTGCACTATAAGATATTCTCTTTTTTTTTTTTTTATTCTATTCTTTCACGGAAGATATTTTGAATATCACCAGCAATTAATTCCCCTTAATGAAAAATTAATTGTGTTCTAATCATTCAATTATTAAAAGGTGAGATTGTGATTGAGTGCAAATTTGCTACCCTAAGACCCCCACCCCATCTATAGTACCGATCAATAAGGAGTGTTAGAGAAACTGATTAAAATGTGTAAGTTAGTAAAAATTATTGAATTAAACTTTGAAAATCAATCAAGACGGAGTAATAAGTAATATAGAATCCCCTAATTGTGTGATACTACAACAGGGATATGTAATAATTATTAACTGTTACTTCAAACAATATTTGAACTTTAGAGAATACCAGTCACCAAGGAGAATGTATATTATTTTAATAAATGAATGTTGTAAAAATTTAAATAAATTTTAGATGTTCGATGCAAGAAATATGATGACAGCTTGTGATCCCCGTCATGGGCGTTACTTAACTGTAGCTGCTATATTTCGAGGTCAAATGTCAATGAAAGAAGTTGATGAACAAATGCTTAGCATACAAAATAAAAACTCAGGGTGAGTGTAAAATTATCCTAACCATGATTGTTCTTACTTTTAGTTAGGGGTGGAGTTGGTTGGAAATCAGTTCTGTTTTGTTAAAAAAAGAAAATATCTCATATTCCCATCTTGTAGCATACTCTTCAGGTCAAAGGCGAATATGTTTTTGCCAAAAAGTGTTAGTAAAAAATTGGTCCATAAATTATAAACATAAATATGGAAATATTCTCTTCTATTCTTCATACAACAGAATTTAATTCCATATAATTCATCTCTGCTTTAGGTCAAAATATTGGCGGAACAGAATTTCAATCATTCAAAATTTCTGACAAATGAAAACATTAAATCAAATATGAGCATACTACTTTAATTAATATTTTTGTAAGATAGCAAGTTGTAGATTCATGGTTTAACTTGGATTACACCCCGTATAATATAATTTAACATACAACTGGCCCCCAAAATAAAATTGGATATTATATGAAAATATTTAATTTTTACAGATACTTTGTTGAATGGATTCCTAATAATGTTAAAGTAGCAGTATGCGATATAGCGCCAAGAGGGCTCAAAATGTCGTCGACATTCATAGGGAACACAACTGCAATACAAGAAATATTTAAAAGGATTTCAGAACAATTCACGGCTATGTTCAGAAGGAAAGCATTTTTACATTGGTATATTGGCGAAGGTATGGATGAAATGGAATTCACAGAAGCTGAATCAAATATGAACGATTTAGTTTCCGAATATCAACAGTATCAGGTATTTTATTTTAATATTTTTCAAAGCATGTGTATTTAGATAAAAAAGTAATTTAATTATTAATGGAGAATCAGAGCAATAGGTCTTCCTATTCTTGGTTGGTTCTTTACTTGGTATAAGTATGTTTTCTATTATTTATTTCAAATTACTTTTTGTTTCCTCAAAAATGGAGCAGTTGTATCACTTGGATGCTACATTACAAAGGCATATTGTTCTGTAAGTAAGTATTCAGATCGAGTTTCTTTCTTCAGGAAGGGCAGATCACATTATATTGCCATGGATTACTCACTTTCTCATCTCATGTTTTGTAATATAGACTGCACACTACAAATCAGACTTAATCAATTCATTAGATAGTATATTGAGTAAGGTATCAAATGAAGGATCTTGCTGCCCTGTTTAATGTTGTGTAATTTTTACTTTGAATTTTGATCTGTTCCTACACAGGCATTAAAACTGTGACTAAAATTGTGTCCACAATTTCATCTCGACCCGTTTTACAAAGGGAGATGACATACTGCTTGTCAGTTTGAGTTAATAGTATGATGGTAGTAAAAATAAAACCAACCTCATGGTAAATGATTGTTTCATAATAAATTTCTCTATAATTAAAAAAAAATTCCTATCATATTCAATAAGGTATCAAATTAAATATCTCCTAGCCCTGATTAATAATTTTGTTTTTTAACTTTAACCACGCAATCATACAAATCATGTTTGTAACTTTAAGTGAACCTGCTGGGCTGGGGGCTTTAGTGGTTTATTGTTTTGAAAAACCATAAAACCAAATTAATGACAATTTTGTTGCATTTGTATAAAACATCTATTTGTGGCCATGGTGACAAGTTTCTATATACAGTGCCAATTAATAGTGTTAGAGAAACTGCTTTTGATTGTATATGCTAATTAAAATAATTCAATATAACTCTGGAAATAAATTTAGTGAGGGAAATTAGTAAGATCATCAAAACCCTTAATTTTGTGATTCTTAACACTTGACTATATATTTTTTATTCAACACGTAGTGAACAGTAGTTTTAAGAGATTTTGATTATAATTTTAACTTATAGGAAGCTGCTGCTGAAGATGAAGAATTTGGAGAAGATGAAGAAATGATTCCGGATGAACAGGAAGAAGATCACCAAGATGAAGGGAACTAAACATTTTTTGGAATCAGCATGTCATTCCATTACAAATAATAAATTTGACTGCATAAATAACTAAATATTATAAAGTACATAACTTTTATGATGTTAAAGAAGTGAGCGTGAGTGAAATACATAAAAACAAATTATTTTAGAAACTAGATTAATCTATTTAATGGTTGTTTTTTTGTTTTGTTAATTTTACAAATTAATATAGGACAATGATTATTTAAAGTTTTCAAACAAGTTTTATTTATATACTTTTACATTGCTAATATATTAATTCATCTAACAATAAAGACAGATCATCCTTTCTATGTAGTTCCTTGATTCCTTATTTTATAAAGTGAACAATAATTGTAGAACATTATGATGTCTGAAATCAATCAAACTTTTTCTAATACCACAAGCACTTTCAAAAGTTGTTTTCATTCTCAAGTGGTCTAAAAAATAACTTTTAAAAAATTGGTTTAGATGGTTCTGATATGATATGAATAATTCTGTTGATATTAATTTTACATTAAATAAATACAATTTTAAAAAATGGGGAGTGTTTTCCAAAAAAAAACCTCTGAAATTTCATAAAATAAAATTCAATAAGTCATAAATCTAAAAAATTTATTAAAAAATTCTAAATTAAAAAATTTGTGATAATAAAATTGCAAAACAATAAATATTAGATTCCTTCAAACTAAGGTTACAATGATATGTAATTACCAACTATAAAATTAATATAATCAAGACTATTCAATATAATTAATTGCCATTACTTGTGTCGCTTCTAAATTCAATTTTTGGGCAATGTAAAAATAAAAGTATAAATTACAACAAAAAACTATCATCAGTTCATAAAAAAAATTATTCTGAAGTCAGTAGCAGTATGAAAACTTAGGTGAAATAAAAAGCCTATTCTGAGATACTTACGAGTAAGTATATCATCTCATGCAATATTTTTTTTTAAAATGTCATCACGCATTTGTGTTCATTTTAATTGATATTAATTTATATGTAATTGGCGAACATATAATGACACATGAAATTATTGTGAATGACTGGAATACATTTAATTAAGCCACTATTAAGATGAAGGGAAAACTATAGGGTATTATAGGCTAACACTGTTTCATGGATTTCACCCATTTAGGGTACATCTGCATCAGGTCCTAAACAAAAATTACAATATGCTATGAGTTCCAAAATATTAATAGGTTGTCTACCATGATGAAAATGAGTACTTATAACCCTAAAAAAAGCTTTATTTTAAATTAAGATAAAATATTCTATAAAGTGACAAAAGGATCAATAGATTATATCTTTAAATAAACATATATTTTATTACAACAAATAGAAATAACTATTTAGTGTTTAATAATTTAGAGATAGAGTCACAAAGACTTGGCACGTAACTTCTTTCAAACAGGTAACCACATATTGACAAATGGATAGCTTAATTTTGTAAAATATGACAGTATTAAAATTTCTTGAATTGTGTGTAGAATAAATTAAATAGGAATAATGTTTTTCTTTTTTTCAAATTAAAAAAACAAAAAGGCAGGATAATTATCAAATTAAACATTTGTTGATATGTAGCTACTTAGAAAATAATTAATATTTAAGTGGTTATTTATACTAAAAGAAATAATGAATGCAATGGTTCTCTTATTTCTACTAAAACATAGAAAAACAGTTAATGCCCCAAGGGGCATCTAACCAGTTCATTAATAATAATAATAAAACTAGTAATATAAGTAATGAATTAGATAACAGTAACATAACTATCTAATAATAACAATAATCTAACTACAAAATTAGCCATCAGATAAAGAAACAACATTAAAAAAGAAAGAAATATATCCAGAAAAAAAACGAGTAATAGTTTATGACAACAGAAACAATTTCACCAAATGAAAAATACAATAAACAACATCAACTATAACAAAACAATTTTTTGTTAATTAATATAACTGATTTTTTTTTTAATAGCCTAATCTTCAAAATAAACTACGAATAACATACATTTTAACTAAAAAAAAGTATATATATTAATTTTTTTATTTACAGAACAAAAGTTTTCCATTGCTGTTGAACTGAACATTTTTTTCCTCTTTAAAATATATTAAATTAAAATATATCATCTTCCCAACTAAAATTTCTTCTAAACATAAATACTGATATAAGTTTCCTTATTATAAGCCTTGTTCTCTGCTTTCTTTTTATTTCATCTTCTAATTTAAGTTGAAGTGGGTCTCCTGTTTTATTCATATTCACTAAAAAACTAACAATAGAGACATTTCAGAACAATTGTTTTCTAGTGCTTAAAAGATGAAAAAAAATAAATTAATGTTAAAATAAAAAATATTCATAGGGCAAAAGTTAAATAACTTGTAGTAGCAATAGTAATAATTTCAATATTTAATATTAATTACATTTTCTTGGAGAGTGTATTCAGTCTTGGACTCTAAAAGTCAGGAAACTCTCAAACAGTTTTGGGGAAAGCAACATGTCAGAAAAACTGACTATATGGCCATGTTCATGAGATAGCATCTTCTGATAAGAGGGAGGTGTATTGAAGATAAATAAAAATTATTGATGTAGAATCTAAATCCTCAGGGTGAGCCCTGTCTTCTTTAACTTCCAAAAAAGCTTGCATTGTATAGATGGATTAAGTTCTTGTGCATTTTCAGAAATTGTATACAATGTAGCATAGCTAAAGTAAATATAATGAAAAAAGGTCAACTTTTAGTTTATGTAGATTAATTAAATAAATTCTATTATTAGTTTAAAAAAAAATATTACAAGGGGTTTTGAGAAAAACCAAAAGATCTAAATAGTATTGGAGATCTGTCGTGGAAGCTTTACTAATCACAAAAATCAATATATCTCAGATCATCATCATATTTTGTATATCTTCTTGAAGAAACAAGCATAGAAAAAAGGAAAAGGCAGAAAAACCGCCATTATGTCGCCCACATTAGCTAGATATATGTACAATCTCCACTTGCATTACAAAGCAAATGTCTAACCACTTGCATTACAAAGCAAATGTCTAACCACTTGCATTACAAAGCAAATGTCTAACCACTTGCATTACAAAGCAAATGTCTAACCACTTGCATTACAAAGCAAATGTCTAACCACTTGCATTACAAAGCAAATGTCTAACCACTTGCATTACAAAGCAAATGTCTAACCACTTGCATTACAAAGCAAATGTCTAACCACTTGCATTACAAAGCAAATGTCTAACCACTTGCATTACAAAGCAAATGTCTAACTCAAGTGTGTTAAGCAATATTGAAAAGGGTTGTTCTTGGTTGGTTGAACTGATGTTACCCTGAGTATAAAAAACAGTTTATATACATACACACACTCATGCACTGTAGATCTTAAGTTACGATATATATATTGATATAATTTCCTGGGGCAATATACATCGTAAGTTATGATGATATATATATTTCAAGACATCTCAAAATGTCACCTGAAAATCTAAAAAACAAGCCCAAGGCCAATAAAATTATTCAAACGATATATAAGTCGCAAGATCGTAGCATGGCCAATACATAATTTACTATCCCTGCTTCTTGCTAGGTTAGTGCAGTCAAAGGTTATTTTCCAAGACTAGAAACAAAAGTCTAAACAGAAATAAGTTAAACATGTTTGGAGTTGTTTTTCTTTGGGTAAGGGGGGGATTCTTAACCAGAATACAATTAAAAGCAAGCTAAATTAACAATGTATCATTCAACTATTCTAATGAACTAAACGAGAATTAAGAATGAATTAATTATGTATTTAAGAAATAAACATGTCACTGATCATAAAAGCTGCCCATTTATCGAAGGGATCGATAAGCAGTATCTACATTTCCATCAAGTAGCGTAACCTGCATAAGTCGGCTTTTAGTCATTTCGGTTACATATTTCGTTAATTTAATGATCCGTTTAATTGCTTAAAGGAACCCAAACAAACAAGTCCATATGGATGATAGAATTGTTCTTTTACGATTGACCCGTTCATTTGTGGTCAGTTTGGTTCACTCCCTCACGTTCCAACGATGTTTTAAATGGTGAAAAACCATATCATATAGCACAGATAGCAATAACCAATAAATAATTAACTATCAACATTTTTAATATGCCAATTCCAGAATACTAACATGCTGATAATAAATAATCAATTTATTTATAAAATTCTCAGTCTTATCTCAACAGATACATGAATCATGGACTATTAATATTACATACTAACAATTATCCTTAGGGGATGATGGAGTCATAAACCGAGGTTTTCATAAATTTTTAAATGTTCATCTTCTTTCTTGTAAGGGTTTTCTTTTAAAATCTTGATATGATTTCGATCTTCTAAAAAAATTTTTTCCAGAGCATATTTATTTAATTTCATGGATTTAATCAGAAATGTTTTTTCTAGATGACTTTTATTTTGAATGAGTATATTATTAATTTTTAATATTGATTAATTGGTAGTGGTGTTTGATTTGATGGACAAATCTTAACATTTATTAATAATAACGCCATTTAAATAAATACCTTACTAAACTTTTAGAATCAGAATGGTTAATGGTGGTTCAAACAATCTGTTTAAAAGGTTATGACTAAAATTATTTAAGTTACAATTACAAGGTCATCACTGTGAATTTACTTGCCTAGAATCTTGTATGACAAATTATACTTCTTGAGAGTATCAGCCCGCATTTCAATAATTTATCTCCTTAGTGATTATTAAATCTTGCGGTGAGGTAATCAATAAAAAGTTTAATATTAAAGAAGAAAGGTCATTTCAATTGTTACACGCATAATAACTAAAATTACATTCTGATTAACAACTGTTATAATGTCCTTATAACACACATAACAGATTGCTTAATACACTTTTATTTTTTGACAAAGGCTACATGGAAAGTGGATAAGGCTATAAATTTGTAACTGCTACGGTCATCAAATGATTTATTTTTAGTCACATATAACGATATTCATTTCTTTTTCCTTTAAATTTTATTAGTAGAAAAGAAAATTAGAAAGCAGAAGCGTTAGAACATAAGTATTATTTAGAAAGGATAATTCCATTTTAAATATGGATTAATTAACTAATTCAATTTATAAGATGACAAAATGAAAATTTAACCACCACCACTTGCCAGTTTCAAAATTAATGGTATACTATAATCTTAGGTCATCTTCTATTACTTTTTATTTCTTAATATCTTGTAATAAATGGATAGAAAGGTATAACATTTCAACAGCTACAATATTTTCTTTTAACAAAGTATATTTACAGAATAAGTGAAATAAAACTTAAAGCTTGTTACATGCCAGGATGGTAATAAAACATTTAATCAAAAGAACATCTATTAACTAACAAAAAGTTATTTCGCAATAAGTTTGAATCATTTCATTTTTTTTTTTAAATGAAAATAGTATATATTAAAAATACATGGATACTATAAACTTACATAAAGAATACTTTACAATAGCATTAAATTTATCACCTACATAACAATCAAGTCCATTAACAAGAGATATAATGCCATAGAACAACACAAAATTCATAATCTAAATACATGTGTAAAATATATATTATTTACATAAATCTTAAAGAATTATTAAATATTATCTAAATTATTTATAATTTTTTAAAAAATTATAAAATTAGAGATCAAATTTATTTTGAGTTATATACACATTTACAAGAGTTGTATACACAATTCTATTTTAAGATTTTAAAAACACTACTTACACTACATAGTTGTCAAGAATAATGACATATTATTAAAGAAAAATATTCTGACATAACAATTTGGTATCAAGAAATTAAAATTACCTTTTTAGACTGTCTCTTAGATTATCTATTTCATCAATAGAAACATCCATACAAGGTTGTTTGAGATTACTGAATCAACTTCCGATCAAACCAAAATTCTTGTTTTCCTAAATTGAAGTAACAACCATTTTTTTTTTAAATATTAATTTTTGAACATGACTGAAAATAATGAAATATGACTGTTACAGGGATATAAGAATTAAATCGGTTCCACCTCGGGTCTAGAAATATTTACAGCTTTGCAAAATATACATTTTTTCTCCTTAAATGCCTGCTTATTATGGAGAAATGCCCATTTCATTATGAAAAACCATTGCCAACAAGTTAACAGAGGTCATATTTTTAACAATAATTGGTACAAGTTTTATAAGATACTTTTTATAAAATAGTTAATTTTTTTTTGTTCTCTCCTCTAATGTTTTCCTGAATATGAGTTATTAAAGAAAGATATTTGGTTTCACTATCATTTATTTTACAGTTTATATTTATGCAACCAGTTTCATACAGATCACAACTAGTTAAATTTACGTACAACAATCAGTGCCAATCATATTACCCATAACGCTGTCCAAACCAACTGGATCATCAAAATATTTTAAATCAGAATCATCCATTGACATATTCTCTTCCATTATTAACATCACAGAATTTCTACACGATGAGCAATCAGTTTTGCAAGCATTATACCATCCCAGTTTGCTTATTGAGCTATTACAAGGCACATAAGAAGTGGTTTCCCCTTCCTTTTTATCTTTAATGTCAGAGTTTCTCTTGGTAGTCATTAATAAGACGTTAGAGTCATCAATTTCTTTATAATCACTTTGCTGAACTTCAGAAGACAAGATTTTTTCATTATTTTCCAACAAAACATCACATTCTTCATCAAGTTTCCTATATAAAGCCAAAGAGGACTCAAATGATATCCTTTGTTGTATAGCTTCATCAACCTTAGCACTATTAGGGTGTATTTGATGCACATGATTTGAAGGGATTGGATCAGAATAAGAAAGTTGCAACTCAATTTGTGTTTCTGGAAGGTTAAGTTCGGACAGCTCTGGGGTTACCTTGCTATCACTTGACCTTACAGAAGGAAGCAAGCCTATCTGTTCTTTCAATGGGTTTTGATTTAACTTTAATGGATTTTTAGGATCATTACATTCAGCAGATCCTTGATTCACTTTTTCATTGATAGGATTTTCTTTGGATGGCCAAGGCTCTGACTGTACTTCAGATGGTATTTCTATATTTACTTCACAAGTTAACTTTAAATCAACATGATTTTCACAACTATGTTTAGACAATTTACTTTTCACCCTATTTCTTTTCCTATTCAAAACTTTAACTTTAGATTTATACGATTCTTCATGTATTTTAATATTTTCCTCAGGATTTGATTCAGTTGATTTTAAATAAGCATGGTTTTTAGAACTACATTTAGATGCATTTGACTTTGGCAAATCAAACTCTGATTTGTCTCGTAGGCATAATTTAGAAGACTTTGCTTGATAGGATTTATTTTTTACCTTACAATTACTTTTTTTATAAGAATTTTCTTTAGATGGCTGTGAATCCTCCAGCACTTCAGGGTGAGATTGCATGTTCTTACCACTTGATTCAATTAACTTTAAATCAGCATGACTTCTAGAACTAAGTCTAGACGAACATGACTTGGAAGAATCATGGTCTAGCTTGTCTCGAGAAAATAATTTAGGAAGCTTAAGCAATCTTTTACCTTTTTTTGAAGGATTTTTATTTAAAGGCAGTGAATCCTCCTGCACTTGATGGGGGAAATGTATGTCCTCCTTAGCAGTTGATTCAGTTTGTTTTAACTCAGAATGACTTCTAGAATTAGGACTAGATGAACATGACTTGGAAGAATTATAATCCATCCTGTCTTTAGAAAATAATTTAGAAGGTTTAAGCTTACCTTCACTTTTCTTTGAAGGAGTTTTTTTAGATGTCTGTGAATCTTTCTGCACTTCAGGGAGAATATTTATGTTCTCTTCAGCAGTTGATCCAATTTTCTTCAAGTCAGAATGACTTATCGAACTAGTTCTAGATGAACTTGACTTGAACAAATGATAACCCAGCTTATCTTGCGTACAATTGTGAGAAAACTCTTGTGTCACTTCCTCATTGGAAGGATCTACTTTGGTTTCCAACTTTTCCTGTATTTCAGAGAATAGTACTATGCCTTCCTCAGGAGTTGGTTCAGTTAAATTTGAATCAGCTTGACTGCCTAGATTAGCTTGATATGAACTTGACTTGGACAAATGAAACTCAAGCTTCCCTTGAGGACAAGAATTGGAATATTCTAGCATTAATTCCTCACGGGGAAGATTTTCTTTAGGTTTCCACAACTTTTCCTGTATTTGAGAGGATACCATTGTGCCTTCATCAGGGGTTATTTCGGTTGAATTAGAATCTGTTAGATTTTCAAGACTAGGTTTACATGAACTGGACTTGGTCAAATGAAATTCCAGCATGTTGTGAGGACTAGAATTGTGTGTTTCGTTCTCATTGAAAATATTCGCTTGTAACTTTGTCTGCACTTCATAATAAAACTCTGCATCTTTTTCAGGAGTTGGTTCAGTTAACACTAAGTCTGGTTGATTTTCAGCACAGTACTCAGAAGACTTCTCAACATCTTTCAATGGAATTACAACAGACAAAGTTTGAGCTTGAGAAGGGCTGTGATTAGATGACTGATGCTCTACTTGAGCTTCAGCAGACTCTGAATCCTGACAACTTGGATTTGATTCTGAATTGTTAGCAGAAAAACATGGGATAACCACTTCAGAGTTATTTTTTCCTGATTTCATACATTTTTGAGCTTGCCTAGAATATTTCAATGAATTAATAATTTCATCAACTGGTTTTTCCAATGAGAGTGAACAAACAATTTTTAGATTCTCATCCTTTGATTTATCAATTGGTTTGTTATTAATGAATATTTCTTTAGCAGATAGATTACTTTTCCTGGAATCCTTAATTCTTCTTTTTGAGCTCTTTTTCCATTTATTCTCACTAACTTCTCCATTATCTTCAACATTATTGCTGATATTTGTGGTATCACAGGTCTGCTCATTGTTAATTTCCCCATTAGTACTTATTGGTTCTTTAATATTTTCAGGTGATTCCGCAGAACTAATACAATCAAAATTCTTAGATTGGCAAGCTATAGGGGGGATTATATTAGGATCTATGACATCATCTATACAGCTACTTCCATATTTAGAACTTTTTTCTTTTTGACATACAAACGGTACAGATGCAACCAAGAACTCATCACTAGTAAAGACATCTATCTTTTTGCTGGCTTGATCATTTCCAATGCAGGGACTGATTTTGTTATTGTAAGTATTTTCTGAACTGTTTAATAAATCAACGTTTTCTGCAACATTATCAATATTATTCAGTAAACAATTTATTGCATTTGGGAGAGAACAAATAGCGTTTTTGATCGGACTGTTACTACTACTACTACTTGACTGCAACGGTTCATCATTCTTGAATCCTACTATTGACTTATTATTAATAATTTCTGAAGAGTCAGTTTCTTCAGGGTCACTTAGTGGAATTAAGATATTTTCAGAAGTATTATCATGACTACTAGAAATATGATTTAAATTAACACAATTTGTGTTTGATATATGTGAAAAATTGACCGAAGTACAACTTGTACTTTCCTTCATCGGACTTAATGATTTATTAACAAATTTGTCATTTAAGCTTTCAATAGATCTTTTATTAGACTTACCTTTATCTGAACTGACTGATTTCTTTTTTTTGGTGTAGGTCACAGGGGATTTCTTCTTTTTCCTTTTTGGCTTGCTGGTTGTTCTTGAGGGCTCTTTAACATAATTGTTGGTAGGATGGCTTGAAAAATGATCAAGAAGCTTTGACCTCTCCAATTCGGGAATTTCACTTAAATCAAGAATACTTCCATCACTGTCCAATAAGCTTGAAGCATCATCAGCGTCAGAGATGACAAATACTTCATCACATTCATTATCTGAAATTAAATCTATAAATCTGATTTGATCTTGGGCGCCCTCTTTGTTTGCTTTAAGACTCTTCTCTTTTTCAGCTTCATCATAGTCCAGAATTACAGGCTGTCCATCTGCTGTAATGGAGCAAACCAATGCAATTTTTAGATTTCTTTCGTTCTGGTTGTCAGCTTCCAATGAACTCAGGTGCCCATCATTGTTTTCACTTTGAGGCTCGATTTCACTTATTCTTTGACTAATTTGCACATTATTGGCGACAGAAGAAGAACTATCTGTTGCATGAGGCAATTGTCTATAGTTTTCTTCTTCAACTGCGAAGGGCATCATCTCTGATGAAGTTTCCGCACCACGTTCAGCAAACTGGAACAATTACAGTTACAGTTAACCCTGCAAAAACCTCTCCAAAAGCATTCTACATTTAAAAAGATGTTAAAAGGACTTTAATACTTTGGTTTAGGAAGGGAAAAGATTTTTTTAAATCATAAAAATTGAAAATTCTTCAATAATAGCATGCAAATAATTTGAATAACAGAAAATGATCTTTCCAATGAAAAGTTGGATTCAGCCTAAGGATTAATTAAAGTCACCAAACAAAGTATCAACCTAATAACCAAAATTCTTCAGTTGAAAAATATACCAAGGTTAATTTGAGGCAAGACAAACAAAGCAAGTTTCAAGAACTTTATTATAATTATTAAAGAAAGAATTTTCATGAAATATTTGACTCTTGGTGCTTACCAACAACTTTCTGATGGAGAAGTGTTATGTGATATTTCCACATTTACCTAAATAATCCTCATAGTATGTTTTATCAAAACGTTAAAACTATTTAATCATTATAGGTTACTATTTTGATCATTGAAATATTTTGCCTGAAATAGAACCTGGGTATTCCAAGAAATAAGGTCATTCTAAAAAAAATTAAATAACTTTTTTGATAAACCTTATAAACCCAAATCTAATTATTAACCCTTAAAAATTGTTGATAAAGGTGTCAAATTATGGTGTGAAAAATTTAATAATTTCTTACAGTAAACAATTGTAAATATTTTTCTTTGAAATGAAAACAAAAACAAATACAAAGCCAGGTTTTACAGGCAATGGTGGCATTCTTCCCTATTTGTGACTTATGAAGATATTCAATCCTACCCGAAACCTAAATTGCAATAATAACTGAGGTAGGTAGGACGGTGGAAGTTATTGTAATAAAGAGAGTTGTTTACTTATTTGACAGGAAGACAAAGTAGAGAGAGACAAATCACAAGATTTAACATGTAGAAACCTCCAAAGTGGAAAAACATCCCCCACTCCAGAATTAGTTAAATACCTTGATTTTTGAGACCGCAAAAATTCAAAGTTCTTTTGAGTGTTATATGGAAAAGAAGAGGCTTCAAAAACTGGGATCATAACCTCATCAACCCCATGAAATGGAGTCAAAATTATTACTCGAATTACTGACCTATATACCTTTCTCCAGCTGTTTATTACTAACAAAATTGTTTTTTTGGGTTTTTTTTTAAAGAAAAATTGACTAAGAACATTTGTCAAAAATCCCATTTGAAATAATCAGACAACCAAAGTAACGGAACAAACCTAAGAACATAAATATTACCCAAAATGTGTGGAGACGAGAACTGAAAGCAGGTTTTGCTTTTATTGATCTTAAGTATGGTCCTAGAAAAGAGATTTGGGAAGATCTGAAAGGAAGGAGATACCAATCAAACCTGAAATGAAATTGATGAGATCCATGTAACAAGAACTAAAAGGAATAACAAAACTGACTGGAAGCCTTCAGCATATCAAAGAAACTCAAGCAGGGAGATAACTTAAGCCCACTGCTATTCATCATGTATATTGTTGAAATAAGTATAAGGCAGACAGAAAGGACATGCCTGGCCTTATTACAGGCTGTCCTTCTAAGCTACCAGTCAGCCTAGCGGCAGGTGTAGGACGATTTGTGTGAAATAGTCAGAAGACCTAAATCCTTGATTTCTCTCTTTCTTCCATCTACCCAGAAGCCGAATTTATTATCTTTGAGATTCCCCTCCCCTGTATACTGTAGTGTATCATCCTCCCCAGGCATCATTGGATTCAACTTTAGAATCAATCCACTACAACTTCATTTCTCTATACTCCGATACAATCATCAGTAACCTAAATATTATTATCATAACCTAAAAATAATTATCTCAAAAACTCTTCTTCTCTTTATTGTATCCTTTTCTATCACTGGCTACACTCTTACATCTGATACTTGGTTTGACCTCCACATTATCACCCCCTCCCCAGGTAAATCGTTCTTCTTTCCTCTTCACAACTTTATCAAAGTTCCTTATATGACCTAATATAAATATCTTATAATATTCATACTTCACATTTTTTCCACAGAACCATAACTTCCTCTAACCTAGATGCCTTTACCCAATACTACTACCAAATCTTGAAGCCTTGAATTAGAATTAATTCTACTCATGCTCCACAATCGATTACAGGGTACATGGCAACCTTCTTGGAATCTTCGATGATCCTCTACCTTTTGTCGCCAGTCTGCTCCATGGATATGCAAGGAGATTTAAGATTTGCAGAAAAGTAGAAATCCCCCGAAAATTCTTAAGACCCACCAGGCTTACAGACAACTCAAGCATTCTGGGTATTCCACAACTTGAGGGAGACTACTATTTCCATCAAACCCTTTCCTATGCTCCTGATTCCAAATCAAAATAGCAACTCTTTTATAAACTTTCTCTTATTACCCTTTATTGGTAGGTGATACCACAAATTAAACTTGTATTTAACTATACTAAACTAATTTACTACATGCCCACTTACTTCTTCCTATTTTTCCTGTGAACCTTCTGTGACTATTTATATTTTTCCTAGCCTCTCCTACTAATTTGATATCCTCTGCAATGAAATGACACACTAATGTTTCTAGCCATTATGGTATTCTCATTAAATCAATTAAGTTTTGCCCCCCCCCCAGATATCCTGCTTGTCCTTCTTTTTATATACAATTCCCCTCCCCCAGAATTTAGTCTTCCAGGCCTCTTGAAAAAAAGTCATACTCCAACCCTACTACTTCATAAGACTACACCCAAGTTCAATCCTTTCTAACCTCTCCAAACTATTTCAAGATTGGTGCAAACTGAAATCTCTAATTTTCTCAAAGAACACCACCTTTTTGATTCATGACATTATTGATCAACAAAACCTAACCGTCCAATTTCCCTTCATTTCTCCAAAGCTTTTGACACAACAGACCACTCAAGTATTCTTTCCAAATTAAAATCATTTACTTTTTCTGATAGCTCTGTTCGTTTTGATCATTTCTCTCTAAATATTCACAATTCGTTACTACCCTTAATCAACCCTATCTGCTTATCTCACCCCCCCCCCCCCCCGTGATTTATTACCATTATTTGTCAAAAGTTTAAGAAGACCTAGATTGGATCATTGTGTTGACAAACAGGAATGAAAGCATGGACACAGCAATAATTTCCACCCAGACAACTTCTTTTCTTCTAACATCTTTCTTTAATTATGAAATCAAGAACTAATGTGGTAGGTTCAGATGGCATTCCCATAAAATTGCTAAAGCTCTTCCTCCCTTCGATTCTTCTCCTACTGCTTCAAATTTATAATTTTTCAATTAAAAATTCCACATTTCCCTCTTCTTCTGAATGAAATTGTTCTTTCATTAAATAAAGTTCCTAACCCCACCTCCCTTAAAGACTATTTTCTTGTACTATATTCATGAGAATATCAATTCACTCTAACCTTCCCCAACCCCTCGAAAGACAAGTTTATCTTCTGTTGTCAAACCTTTAAATGATATTTCCCCCTTCATCATCGATGCTCGATTTATCTGATTCTCTACTTCAGTCAAACATCTAGGTTTGGTTAATGACCAAACTCTATCCTGAAAAGACCAAATTTCTCAAATTACCCGCTAATCCATTTCCACCCTTCAACTGCTTAATCGATCCCGACATCTGTCATTACATATACGCCTACTCCTGGTTTCCTCTCTTGTCTTCCCCCCATTTCGACTACGGTTGGGTATGTTGGTCTCTATGGGGATCTCAAGGCTCGGTTAAAGCAGTTGATGGATTGTTTTCATAGAATTAAAAAACTTTGTATTCACAGTAATAAGTAGAAATGGTAAAATGGATAAGCAAATATCAAATAGAATAAATAAATTAACCAGCTCTACTATCAAATTTGCAACACCATCAGGTGAAAGAGAGATTAACAGACAAGTAAAATTCTGCATATTTGAAGCAGCTTATCTTCCTATACGGACTGTATCTGGGTTGTTATTGACAGAACAGGGAAAATAAATTAAGACATACAAATGATAGTAGAATAGTGATGTTGAAAATTATCAATTTAATGAACTTTTTTTTTCACTAAAAAATTTTTAAGATATATGATTGCTTGGGTTAACATCTCAGTATTTTAGTCAAATATTTCAATAATAGGACAAGACACTATTAGAACTAGGGATTATAGTTGGATGAGCCCTTGTTCCAAGCACTTTCAATGTATAAATAAATACTAACCTTTAAATTCAAATAATTTTTGTTTATACAAAATTAAATCCACACTAATAAATAACATCACCCCACACAAAATTAATGGATTATATATACCAAACCCTGACCCAGTGGAGAGCAGAGAAGCTAGAAAATCAAAAATTTAAAAACATTGCATGAGCATAAGAATTCTAGGTATACTGAAACAAATCAGAAAGCTGAGGGAGAATGGAAAAAAAATTACACAAAAATTGTGTAAAACTAATACCAGAGAGGATAGCAGCATATTAAGCAATGATTAAACTAACTAATGTTTTTATTATAATCCACTTCAATTGAATTAATTACAGTGATTCAGGAAAATTTGGATGAAAGTTGTTGTATTGTTAAGAAAGTAATTAAAGGGGTTACTGTGTCCAGGTTTAACTGAAAATTGTCACCATACCAAGCTAATATCCAGTTTATTCGTAGCACAGGTGAAAATTCAAAAATAAATAAGATTAAACAAGTTATTGACCACATTCTCAGGAAAAAACAGGAGTTTCATCGGACTGGTAAAAATTTTTAAATGAGGTGCTGAATGGGACATTTTTACATTAGTACTCAAGGATCGATTCATACCAAGAAACCAATCATTCATTAAATGAACTTATATATCTCCAAGCCTTCTTTGTAAGTAGATTTAAATTATTTTTCCATCAATCTAATAAGTTACAAGAAACTTAATGAGAAAGTTTAACCCGAAACTGGAAAGGTAAGACTTCTTCCAGCAAAATATTTACGCATTTTTCACTGACTGAGCAATTAGTAATGTTTTCCCCATTATTTAATTACATTCAAGTGTCAATTTATCAAAATAATCTAGTGCATACCATTTATAGCACAGTAAATAGATTTTTAATTATGTTTGAGACAAAAGTCTGAAAAAAATGTTTGCAAAATCTGTGGGGGATTTTTTTTTTTTTTTTTTCCACCCCTTTACATGTAAAAAAATAGAGAAAATCAATTTGGAAAAGTAAAATAGACCGTTTACGACACAGATCACTTTAAAAAGTACAAAAAAATCCTAGTATATATAAGATCCTTCATGTATAAGGAAGAAAAAAATAAGCACTGAACCTATTGGTGAAAGTAATCTAGACCATATGTTATGCCTGAAAAAAACAACTGCTACCTAAATAAAATATCCTTTAAAAATCCTTTAAAACATTTATTATAAAATCACATAATCAACTGTTTCTAATCTTATTAATTACTCCCTTTTGATTGATTTCCAAAGTTTTATTGAATTATTTTTAATTACATACACATATAAAAGCAGTTTCTATAGAACTTAATTTATTGCCACTGTAGATGGGAATTTGTCATCTCAGCTGTAAAACAGCTGTTATATATTAATATTCATTAAAAATTGTCATTAATCTGATTGTTTATTTTTGTTATTATAGACCACTAAACTCTTTGAATACTATTAATCAATCAGCGTGTTGAGGTTGTTAATTTGATACCCTAAACGATATACTAGGAAAAAATAATTTTTTTTTCATTACAGAATTATTAATCTATTTATGACTCTTATTATTTGTATCAGGTTACTTTTATTTTTAGTATCACCAAATCAAACTACCATTCAACATATCAAACCATGAAAAACGAACAGGACTTTTAATGACTTTGTGTAACTAAAAGTTCAAAAACAAAAATTACATATTATTAATCAGGACAAAGAAATTTTTAGTTTGATACTTTATTCAATAGGGTAGGAAAACATTTTTATTAATTAATTATGACATGCCATAATTCCCCATGAAGCTGGTTTTATTAGTTATAGCACTATTGGGGGGGGGGGGGGCATTAAATGAAACTAACATACAAAATATCATATTTTTGTGTATAATTTGTATGGAATCAAAATTGGGAACACAATTACTAAGACAGTTTTATTGACTTAGTGTAATTACAGTTTAAACTCAGGTAACCAAGTACAACCTTGATATGATATTTCATGTTTATAGGTCAAACAGGGGACAGACTTGGTATCACCAAGACAGACATGCAGACACAGGTGAAAAAATAGAAGTTGATGATTTTGGGGGAAACAAATAAATTAAAGAAAAACATCATTTACTACTTATAGCCAAATTATTTTACACCAGTTCTAATTTGAGTCAACCTAACTTTTCTTTGATCAATGAATAATTGGTAATATATAATATGATTATATATGATGCTCTGGAATGGAACATTCAAGAACAGAAATTGAAAAGTAACCTTCATGAATGTTGAGGATTTACTGATTATGCAATTTTTGGAAATCCAACTGTTAACCATCCTAGAACCATAGAAACATTCTAGTTTAGAACGACCCCACAATATTAAATTTACCTCTTTAGACATTTTGAGCAAACGCAAAAAGTATGGCTTTCCTAAACAATTTTTTTGTCTAGCCTTTATAATTTGATTTTTACTTCTGTTTGAATACCTTAAAAAATAAATATATAACCTAATAAATAAAGATTTTTAATTATTATTATAAAATAAAAATAATGATGAAGAATGTCATAAATTGTGAAATGAGTCTTCAATATCTGCATGTATTTCAAGTTGTGCAGGCTCAGAAGTTCTGAGACCTCATAATCAGATCTAATTAATCTCTAATCTCCCACCTTATGTCATAAGGGAATGACTTACATTTTTTTTAAAGACTAAGATTTATTTATTATAACTAAGATTAAGCTATTTATCAGAATGATTGATTGGCCCTTCATATGGGTTTCATGTATCAGTAGGTTTTTCAGTCCTACAAAGAAATTTTCTAAAAATCTGTCACATGGCCTAAGTACTGAAAAACAATTTCAACTGAATTTCTAGAAGCGCTAATTCCTGAAAGACCACTTTATTTAAAAGATGGTATAATTATGGAATAAAAAGGGTAGTTTACATTGACAAAAAATAATAATAGTGTAATGAAGATTATAGATAATTCCTTCCAAAATACAATGGTTTTATGGTGATTAAAATTAGTATATTATTCAAACTTAACTTACCTTAAAGGAAGGATAACAAACAGTTAATATACATAAAAGGAACACTTGATTTTCCTAACTGCCAATCAATGAGTCAAATAGTGAAGCAAATGTATTACAATAATTATGCTAGTTAAAAATCTTAGAATTAGCTGCTAGAAACAGAAAAGAATGAGAATTTTTTGATTTAACAAATACACAGTTTAACCGACCAATCATCACATTCTAAAGTTTAAAAGTATAATAACACAAAAATAATAAATGCAGTCCACATTATACAGAAAGCTGTTAAATAAAACAAAATATAGCTAAATGTCTCAAATGAAGAACTCACTCTTTGCCGCTTGGATCCTGGTCGTTTCTCCTGCATTACACTTTGCCTCCTCTTTCGTGCACTTCTAATGATTGTAGGAGTTTCTTCGTCTATATCCTAAAATAAGAAAATGTATTGGTATGGCAAAGAGCATTTGTGTATAAATTTCTTACTTGATATTAATAAAACAGTAACCACTAAAAATAAAAAAGACAGACAAATTTTTTGTTCATAATAATCTTAAAAGATTTAATACCTCAACAATTATTGCTTCATCTTCAGAATCTGATAACACAATAACATCCCCGCAAGGAGCAGTTGTATTTTTGGAACTATTTTCCTGAACAGTTTGTGCAATTTCGCTAAGCCTATCTTGGTCACTATAACAAAAATTAATTATATCAGAGAATTAATAAATCATGTAATATATTTGTGTAAATATACTGTAATACATTGTAATATATTTATGTAAATATATTCAGACTAGATGAAACATTATAAAACTTACATTACTGAAGAAGGTTCAGGTAACATTCTGGGCAAGTTCCTCGACTCATTAACTCCTAAAAGATATAAAAATGAACTACTACAGATTACATAATAAACATACATAGCTTACATATATATAAGCGTACATAGCTTATATATATTATGTACATTTAATAACACACTGAAATTAATAACCCTTATATATAAGGGTTGGGGAAATAACAGAACAAAATAAACAATACTGAGCTTCTCTATAACAAGTTGATAACCCTTATAAAACGACATTGATGTTTATCCTTTAATTAATGTTATCCCCTTTTAAGGTTCCAACCGCTTTAAGTAAACAATTTAATAATCAATGTACTATTTTCACAATGTTGCACTTATCTTTCCACACCTTACTTAATTCACATCCTTACACAGCACCATGTAAAATTGTGATAGTGCCCCCATTCTATCCTCATTGGAAACCCATTAATGAGTCTTTATTAATTATTGAATTGAATCCATATCTCTTAAGTTAATGGTCAGGAGCAGAGACAACTAGACTATGGACTATGGAGATGATCAAACAAACCCCCAAAAAAGTACTAATAATAAAAAACATAGCTTGAAATTTTTAATGTACAGTGGTCTGAAAAGTTTCCGACCTAACAAAGCTTTTATTTCACTAGCTATTATTTATTTTATTATCATCTTCATGTTGAGGTCGGAAACTTTTCAGACCACCTGTGTATAGACAATTAGAAATATAGTATATAACAATAAATATTTAAGAAGCAACAAAGAAGTTACTTACTACGAGAGATCACCAAACAACTTGAACATTCATAGGTACCAGGTTTTATAACTGATATCATGCAGCCTCTATGCTTACCAACTGCTCCACAATCTATGCATGCTTCCAAAAACCATTTACTGGAAACAAAATTGATATTAAATAAACGTGTAGTAGTAAACATAGTAATGAATACCAAGCTAAAAATATATATACTTCAAATACACATAACACTTATCTGCTACCATTATGTTTGTGATACAAAAATATATGTTACAATGGATAAAACAGGCTTTATTATCTTAGAGGTCATCATCATCATGATTATTAATAGAACAATTTATATTTGTTTATGACATAGATAATGCATACAAATGTAAACAAATTCATGGAGGAAGATCGCAAAGAAAAAAATACTATTATTAAAACCGGAAAGTAATGTTGTTTTCTCATTAAATATAAATAGATAAATTTTTAACAAGTTTTTGTTTTTAATCATTTGAATTGAATAGTGACTGGAGAATGACAACAGAAAAAGCATTATTCTGCAACACGATAATGCAAGACAGCACTGCGCAAGAACCCTGGAAAAAATTATTTATTGTCACACTCACCATACTTGCCCGATATTGTGCCATCAGATTTCCATTCATTTTGATTGCTACAACATTTTCTCAGCGGTAAGAAATTTGGATGATGTCCAAAATGCCACCTCCAGATATATCATGAGTTAGGAGGAGGTAGGTTTCAGGTCTATGGAAAGGAAGATGCAGAATAGATGGCTGGGATTTAGAATTTGAATTGGAGAAGGTTGTAAAAGCCAGGGGCTTTTCAGTTATGATGTTTCAATAGAGGAAGAGGGATCCAAGGAAGTATTACCAATGGATGAAGGGTCCAATCATCTCAATCCAGTTTGGCACAGTAAAATGTGACATTTCTGGAGTATAAATCTTAGAAACAATTCAAATAACGAATATTTAAGAAATCACTAAATTTCTGTTAAATGTAAGTGCACCTTAAGTAAGGTAAGAAAGGTGAAGCTGAATGGACTGTATTATTAGTGAAAAGAGGAAAAAGGGAGGTCTGTTATATTTTGAAAATTGCAACCTCCATAAGTAAGTGATAAATATTGTAACTGACTGGAAAAAGTTATGAGGGTAATTAGGAATTAAAAAGGAATCATTATTTAATGTTCTTCATGACGAAAAGTTCTTAATTTGGTCAGATGATATATTCTTAAGACACCTTGACCACAAAATGCGCACAAATACCAACCAAGGTAAACAGTAGACTGCCCTTGACCATAAAGCCAACACTAAATATATAAGTTGACCACAATTTATAAAGGGATGAGTTGTGCTGTACTATCCTGGAAGGCTCGCAACAGACTAGCAAAAATATAGGAAAACATTCAAGTGCCCTAGGCAGAGCACTTATCAAACCCCATAGGGGTGGCTGGAAATTCAATTAAAAATTTCTAAATAATTGTTCCGTTAACACTTATAAAATAACAAATCTGTTCCATTCTGATATATGCTTCCCCAATACAGAGTTCCACCTCCCAATAAAACTACAAAAACAATTAAAATAATTCAAAATCTGCACATGTGCCTAAATAAATGGATATCCTTGTTACAGAAGATTCTCTGAAATGATATCTGACCTTCAATTGCTAACATTACCTTGTACATATGCCCAACTAGAAAAATTATATAGCAACATAATTTATTCAAACAATATCTTAATTCAAGAAATATGTAATTATGACAAACTCTCACTAAGGGGATACAACCACTAGAGAACTAAACATGTAATTCTTCACTGAGCTTTACACAAGTCTTTCTCACTCTCTTATCGAGTCTGTCTAAGTTACCGATAGGGTAAGGGACCTCCCACTCAAGTACCCCCGCCACAAATCTAGCGTAGTGGGAGAGAAATAGAGAAGTTCTACCAGGAACTAAAAATCTCTCGTACTGGAACAAACGTTATTCCTGTCTTTTTATTATTATTATCCTTACTCTTAGTGTGGGGTAGATATATGTTCTAACTGAACTGGAATAATGGAAAGGGGGAATATGAGTGAAGGGGATTACCGGGAAGTGCTGAGCTAGTGTGCATCTCTCTTCCCGCAACATTACCGGCGAACTCAAGGTAGACAGACCCTACCTACCATTACTATTATCATTATTTGTAGGCTAAAGCTATACAAAAGATAGCATGAAAAGGATAACCAAAACATGTAAATGAAATATACAACATAAGAAGTGTATTTTACTAGCACTTATCTTCCTTAAATCTGATAATTCATTAGTGTTGCCATTATTTATTATTGTTATCATTTTTAATGTTGTTCATTCCCTCCTATTCACTCTCACTTCCCCCAAATAATAATTCTTTTATTTTACTTCTGTAAGTTACTGGTTACAATTGTTGTGCAATAACACTCACCGTTAGTCATTTATGTATTCAGTTTTTTTAAATATTTTTCTGTTGGTTCTTTTTAATTATCTCCACATTTACATAGGCCCGATATTATTTATAGTATAACTTCAGCAGAGAAAAATATTTTATAATTTTTGTCGGCTTGACACATTTATTAATTAGGTTATTTTCAAAGGGAAATGTCCCAGAATAAAGATTTTTCTCATTTTAATTGTAGTTCTCTACATCCAGGTTGTAACACAAACCTCCGCTACTGTACAGATCATGAGATGAATATCTCCTCCCCCACTATTAAGCCCCTTAATACAAGAAAAATATAAAAATTACCTTTTTTCATTGTTAAAACGTGTTCCTCGGGGACATAGACAGGGTTCATGTTCGCAATAAGCGTTACGTTCACTTAGTTCACTATATGCATTTGGTTCCGTTTCCCAGGATGCTTCTCTTAAAATAAAATAAATAAATAAAATTAAAAAAATATTTATGACCATAAATAGTTAACAACAATTGAGCATACTGTTTACAGAGCATAGGCTGTGGTATGCAATCAATGGTTTTGAAATTCTTGTGATGACATTTGAAAATTAAATCTAAATTACCATATTTGAAACATTATTCTTGGAATTGCTCACCGTGCAATTCGATTGTAAAGAACATTGCTCATTTTTTGGCAGTTTGTCCTGGGTCTGTCATTTGGGAGGATCTTTCTTGGATGTCTCCTCCCTGGTCTCTGTTTTAGATTCTCATGCAGGAATTTGATTTTTAATTTTATAACATTTTTACAAATATAGTTGATTGATTTTATTTTGAATACATTTGTGATTACAATCGTGAGTGTCATACTATCTTTTGTATAATCATGTTATTGCTGATTTTAGTGTTCTATGCTTATCTGGATTGTTTAAGAGAGGATTTTTTTTTTAAATAACAGAGATGAATAAATATTACTCTAAGTATTTATTATGAATAATGGGCTTTTTTCTTTAGCTCTTTTCAACATTTTAACAAAATTGAGCACTTTTATTTTTCAAAACTTTTTGTAACTATGTTAAATATTGAATGTGTAAAAACAATATTTTATGTTACATTAATTCGTAGTAAAGTATGCCAACTCTGAATGAGACCGATAAGATTAAAACTAAGTGTCAGGAATGTATACATACTGTTCTGGCACATAGATCCCATACTTCTTCATTCCTCTAAAAAATTCATCTTGGTTGTTGCAGAAAGGGCATTTATAGTAATACCCAGCACATGAAGCAAATTTCTGTGAAGACAAAAGCAATTTGAAATGTAATGATCAATCAGGTTTATAAATAACAATTTAACCTTCCTTAAAAAAAAAATATGAAGTGATATCACTTACCAGTATCCTATTATGGATAATTAAATATTTGTATTATACAACTTAAAGAAAATATTATATATTAAATAGTGTTATAAAACATGCAGAAAATGCTTAAAGTCAGTGGTTTCTAAACAAGAGAAGGGAAGAAACAAGAAACAGAGAAGGGGTTACCTTCCACAAAGCATAAAGAAGATTTGGACAATTTGTGACCACTAAGGATGCTAATAGATTTTAAAAGTTGAGACAATAGTCTTAAAATCTGATTTCTACCAAAAAGTTTACTTAAATGTAGTTAACTCCAAAAGCAATTTTATTATTAATCTTCACAAATAGTTTCTGTCAAGTCATTTATCATCAATCTCATAAATATAGTAGAAAAAAATGAAAACACAATTAATGTATATCTTACTTGTAAACACATCCTGTGGACAAGAGCTTTCGGCTTACAACAGGTAGGCCAAAGAGGGTCATCTTTGTAAGATTTGCCATTAACTTCAATAGACCCACAGCAAAGTGTACATTCCAAAACCCTGCATTTCTTAAGTTCACTTGGTATCCTCTGACGTGGTTTATGTTTATCGCAGAATGAGCTAGAAAAAAAAAATATATATATATATATATAAATATGAAGTAATGCCAACTTTAACAGTTTTAAGACAAGATACGCCATGGTTAGAAAATATTTTCAGAAGATTGATATAAAAAAATCCAGCACAATTGCTTTCTATAGGTTTATGTATAATTCACCCAGAATCTGTAACTAATTTGATGAATATAATACAAACGTCATGGGAACAGACAGTACAAGGTTGACCTGTAATGTGTGGAGCTCGCCTACATTATTGTAATATTAAGCTTAGTTATTTAGTGTTAATTAGTTACTTTTATTATTGTTTATCAGAACCCTGAATAATTACACATGGTTATAATCAGCATTAAAAACTTTGTAAGATGACTTCATTCATTACTTAGGAAATTAAATTTTAATCAATGTCAAATTGGCATCCGAGTCAATTTATAATCTTGCTTTTGTACAATATAGTCAATCCCACAAAGCCGATTACAGCTTGCCCTAACTTAGAAATTCAACACATCAGTAGAGTCATCTAGCTCTACCATTTCTAGATTTATAATAATGGCTAAATATTAGTAATTAGTAGTTTATTATGCAGATCAAGAAGAAAAATTTGATCATGACACATGTTCATCAATTTTACGATACTCTTCCATTGTGTTAAGAAGGTCCTACCTTAATCTCTAGCTCTTGTTGAGAAAACATTTCTATGAACAAGTGAGACCTATGACAGTAATATAAGAAGTAGTAAGAGAATAGATATTGGTTATGATTGTGTCATAGCACAGTATCTCTAAGAAGCAAGTCAACATTTTTAAAAAACATTTTATGTCGATGAAATTAAATAATGTAAAAAAGAATTTTTTACAAATAATTTTGTAGAGCCATAAATTCATTTGTTCAATGGGTAACTTAAATAGAATTATAAAAGATAATTAATTTTTGTTTGCTTTATGGTTTCTTGATTGAGATAATGATCTCAGATATTTTTGATGTCATACCAGTGTAATTATAAACTGTAACTAAGAACTATTCATTGTAAGCTTATTGTAAACTAAGGAGTACATAGAGTTTTTTTAAGTATTATTTTCTTTTCAATTGTTTAAATGAAATATTTTCTGTCCTTAAAATTATTTATAATTCATTAAACATTTATATCAATCATCCTCAAGCAAGTTTTAAGCGAAATATATAGTTTATTTTCCATTGGTCAACACGATACACTTTGGACAGGTAAAGTCAATGGAAAGAAGGTTGTGTATTGATAATCCAGTATATAGTTCTTATGTAGTATTTTAGGGTGGCATCTTGTTCTTTTAATTAAATTAACACATAGTTAATATTTTCTCCAATTTGTGTTTATTATATACCAATTTGGTGTTGATTGTCAAGGCAAGTGAAGACTATTATCACTAATGCAATATAAGACAACACAACCGGGTCTGATACAACATGACACATCTCAACTGGGATGTTCTTATGATGACCAACGTAGGATTTATTGCCAAGTTTCAGCGATGGATTAGTTACTTTGAACAAAGGGACCAATCTTGAACAAAACACACTACACTATCACCCACTCCAGCGAGACAACTTAAATGACATGACTGTTAGAATACCAAGTATCCTAGGTCTAGATACCTTCCAGCAACTCACCCTGTATAATAATAAGAAATTATAAATTGATTACTTACCTGAATTCACAAAAAAATTGATGAAGTGATCCTCTCTCTTGACCACAAGGGACATGAAAAGTCATATGACAACCTGGTGCACTGCATGAAACAGTAGCTCCTTTTTTCTTGCAATAACTGCATATCTGAAATATATTATAAATGGCGATGTTTATAAGTAAAATAAATAAATATTTTATAAGCAGGTAATTAAATATGCTTACTATTTTAGATCCTCTTTTAATCTCCTTTTTGATGTCTCGAGCAAAGAAGCCTAAAATCCCTTGGGTATCTGTTCCTCTCTGTTCTATTTTTGAAGCCAAAAGCTATAACCGACATCATAAAAATTAATATTACTGTGTTAAGAGCGGTACTGATAAAATCTTCATAAAGAGACTCATGACAGTAATTCAAGTGATTTTAAACTTCCTATTAGTCCTGTACTCATTAGTAAAAAAATTATTAGGACAAGTTAGGTAATCAAAACCTACAACAGGATTGAGAGAAAAGACATTTAGTAGTTCAGGGCATGCCAACCACAAGGGTCATAGATGCCTGCACATACACGATAATTTTTGAATAACAATGTTTTAAATTATTATTAGACAGCACTCAAACAGAGATTTGTTAAGGTAAGAGCACCAACGCCCCAGTTTTACCTGTCTAAGTAGGCAGAACATGTATTTAGATTTCAATGACAGGATTAAAACCATGTTGCCTACCAATATTTCAAACATCCCCTCAGTGCATTGATGTTTGCACAATTGTGTATGTTTATGGAAAAACCCACATCCCCTTACTCCCCCTGATCCACTAACCCAACTTGAATATTATATTTCAACTAACTATAAGAACTTCAATCATCAACATGCTGATAAATCCAAAATCATTAAAATAGGAAAAACAGGGGTTTGGAAGGTAAACCTTCGCAGTAAGTCAAGGACTTCAAGTATTCGGTACTATATTTCAGTGTGTGGAACTGCCAACGGAAAGGATTGCAGCAGCTGGAAGATTTTTTAGGATGTAACATCAGGACCAAAAAAAAAAAAAAGAAATGTCAGATGCCTTAACACATTAGGCACTATGAAAAAAGGAAATTGTATAAAAGTAACTAGAAAAATTGAACAGGTAAGACACACTGAGAGCCAACATTATTTCTTCAAGAAATATCAGGGGAAAAAACATTTTTACAACAATAATTTTAAAAAAAGTAATAGATAAAATCCTGATGAATTTTCTTAAGCAATATAGTTTTCTGAATCACAAAGATCTGTTCAAGTTATCGACCCTTGGCTTTGTTAAAAAAAGTTGATATACTAGAAACTGCATGGGTTAACCCAACTGAGTTCAATAGCTGTATCTTTTCAAATTAATAAATATATTATTCAACAGTGGATCACATGCATTTGAATTCGTGATCTATAGAGCGAAGTTACAGTTACTGATCGATGGTAACTGGGTGATAACCAACAGAAGAATAAAATATCTTTGAAAGAAAATTTAAATAAAATACTCCAATGGCTTCAATTTATCCACCAATAAAAGTCTATTAATGTGACACTTACCAAACAAAAATAATGAACAATGACGTCTGAAGTTTTAAAAATCTCTCCCAAAGTATAAGGGTCCTTTTTTGATGTAAGGCAGAGCTGGCAGTGACTGCCTTTAGGAAAAGCAGCTAAAGCTTTGTAAACCATTCTTCAACATTAAAAAGTTAGCACCTTCTAATGACACCTCCAGTGAATTTCACTAAATTATATTGAAAACAGACGGAAAAGATCTAATTAAATCTATAAACGAACAATTAAAAAAATAATGAAGGGTAGTTATTACCTGGTGAAGAAAGTCAGCAATGACAGAAATGTATGATTGAATTAAAATCACTTACTAAAACACCCTAACCTATAAACGTAGACTAAACTATTCAACTGCAAAACATATTTACTAAAACTTTGCGTATTTCTACGGTGTAAATTACAAGGAAACGATTGAGAAACACCAAAATTTCACTCATGAAAAAAAATTCAGTTAACTAACGCCAACAGTTTTGAACTCTCAGCACTTATCGTTTAGCAACAGTGCTTTGGCGCCAAATATCATTTGAAAAAACAACAACTGTTTAATCTTCAATTTTAAAAGAAGTTTTTAAATGAAAAGAAGTACCCTAATTCACTAGATTTGTTTTAAAATTTCAAACCATTAATCTAACTGGTTAAGGTTTCCTTAAGGTAAAATCACAATAGAAAAAGATAGGAAAGTTATAATTTGTACGACTGCAAAGCCATAGTAATAGGGAACTTTTTTTTCAACCACAATCCTTACCACAAAATAACTAGCCGTTCAATTACAAAAGCCCTATTTCAGAAATTTTTTTAATTTTATTTGAGGATTATTAATCACTTTAAAATACCACGAACTAAATAAATTCTATGTTATGTAACTCATTTAGCAATACTTCAAAAAATTTGACGAATCCTTGAATAATTAAATATGGAGAGAAGTTAATGTATAGTTTTTATTTTAATATATAATTTAAATTTCTTTTTGAATTTAGTCCTTATTTTAATGGTATTTTTAATAACCTTACTGTCTTTCAAAGGTTATAGCTAACATTGAACACTCCGATATTTAAAAAAAACCTATAACGCACACTCGTTTTTCAGAAAATAACGTTTATAACAAAACTTTCTGAACCAGAAGGATCTGTCTTTAATTTAATTTTTTAAGGTATATTCAACAATGTACTGGATTAGGCCATGAAAGTATATTCGTTAAGATATAATGACGTAAAGCATGTGGAAATATATGTCAAAAATACAGCATAGAATTTTCACAAGGAAGTACTTGAGAAACATAACTCCCTCCTTTGGATCCAGAACATCTCATGATATTGTTCTTCACTTTCCACATCCTTATTTCAGTTAGTACAAAATATATATTTTCCTTCCACGTTATGTGGGATACCAAATTGAAGATCTCGATGTCATCAGTGATGTAGTGATCATTAATCATGAGCTTTATGTGCAGCAGCTTTTCACAAGATCAAGAATTCGATGGTTCTCCTGAAGTCCTCCAGGCTACATTACAGCTTGACTACAAGATCGGTATGCTGGGCCAGACAAAGATTTGTCCCTTAAAGTTGAAGAGGAGACCCTCTTCTTCACCAGCACAAAGGTCTGAAGATTTGATTATAGGAAGGAGGAGGTCTGATCTGCTTGTAATAGCTATCAAGAAATTCAGGTGTTAACAGCTCTACCTGCGAACAGTGAGAAACCTGTTAAGGGACCCTCGCCTATTCCTAAGTAATTTCGGAGACTGTCTGATGCACCCTGTTTCTGTTTGGCAAGCTGATCTGCTCTCTCATTGTTGGCTATTCCTAGAGGCCCAGCAACCACTGTCTGAAGCCTGAAACCAAAATTTAAGACCTTCTAGCTCCCCTGACAATTGTTTACCTCCCACTTTCCATTACACCCAAGAGACAGAAGAACAGAGAGTGCATCCGTTAGAATTGCTATTTTAGAATTGGGACTCCTATTTAAGGATCTCAGAATCCTCAATGTCTCCAATATTGCCCCTTGTTCAACCTGTAGGGTGTTGGGAATTAATTGGACTATTATTTAAAAAAGTGAATTAAATCATTTTCAGAATCATGATGATACCTTTAATTTTGTGATGCATCAAAGGACTTGAACTTATGTAATTATAATTTTAAAGGTGAAAAATATTACATACTGTTAATTGAGACTTAAAGAGTTCTTTAATTTTATGTGCTCAAAATCATACTATTTTTTTAATATTGAGCCATTTTTTTCTATGCCTTCTTATATAAAGTAGGAAAAGTTAACATCTCCATGTTTAAGTTCATGTCTCCAACTTCACTAAGCTAGATCTGTGTTTAGGACTCGCAAACACAAAATCAGACTGGCAGGAGTTTCAGATTTTGAAATAACCAATAAGATGTAAATTAATAAGTTACATTTCGAAATTTCAGTCTGTAAAAATAAAAGCAATCTTTAATATTTGAGCACTTTTGATGAAATTTTTATTCATTAGTCTTAGTAAATAACCGCTTCTTAATTTTTATTTCTAACGATTTTATTTAACAGTTAAGCTGTTGTTTTTGCCTGTCACTGGTTACAGCCTTATCAGGCTTTGTGATGATTTAGCCTTCGATTTACAATTAATAAAATACTAAATTTGATTTGATGTTGGTCACTGCTCTGAAGTTTTTGTGATATTTCCTTTCTTGTTTCATTAAATATGTAAATTCTTGCTTGAATTAAATTTCCTAACGTTCTTTTTTCCTTTGTAGTTTTATTTTATATAAAAAGTAGCGCTTTGAATTTGACTTATAGTATAAATTGAGATATCACTTCAGTATTATGAATATTGATTATGTTTCTTATCTATGAAATGAGTGATGGATATTGTGCAGAATCTCGTTGGGATTCATGAGTATGTAAAGGACAAAATTTTTGAATGGTCCCCTGTGTTTGGGTGGGAGCTAAAAGATAACTGGCAGGTAATGGTTTTATTGCATATGAATTTTGTGCATTACTGATTAAAAGTTTGTAGGGGCAGATACAAGTCTAGGGTTCTCTCTTCTGAATTTTCAAAAAAAATTCCAGAAATTGTCTTCCGATGAGGGAAATTCATTAATATTTTTGAGATGTTAATAAATATTTTAATGATTACTCTTAATCAAAAGTTGATGGCTTAATTTAATATTAATCAAACTTTAAGAGCTCAAGCTCCTCTTTCAGATAATATAAATCTGTTCCTGAATATGAATAGCATTGACGGTTATATATACTGTGCACAGATCTTATTCAAAAAGCAGTTAACATTAGTTGTTCAAATTGACCCTTTATAACTTGTGGTATGCTACTGATAAAATTGTGACATTGGTTGTCACAATCAATTATCATTGGTGAGCAACCTGTAGTGGAGTGTTGAGCAATATATTCTTTGTTAGAATCTGCAACCAGATTCATTGTATTTAGATTATTTTGATAGTATGGTCAGTTTCAGACCAATACATATTTCTTTCCTTTGAGTTTTAGTTATTAAATATTTTTTATTACAAAGTTTTTGTTTTTCAGACAATTTCGTTGGTCTCACTCTTTTCAATTTCTCTGATTACAATTGTATTCCTGTTTTTGATTAAAAAATGGAGATCCAAAGGTAAGTTATTTTGATTTATAATCATTAGAAATTATTATGTGTGGCTAATATAATTTTGTTGTAGTAGTCAACATATTATAAAACTGCAACATTAAAAATGTAATACTTTGAATAATAACAAAATATGATGCAATATTGTATATTTAATTTGTTTCAGTATTGCCAGAAGTCAAAAAATTTGTTGGGGTAGGCCAAAACCGTCCAAGATTCAGAAAAAGGGACAAAGTGCTCTTTTATGGTCGAAAAATGTTACGAAAGGTATCAATGAGCTAAAAAATAAATAATAATTTATATTATGATTTCAGAGCTTTGTGAAAGAAAATATCAAACTATATTTAAGTTATCTTAATATATATTGATGAAATTTTTATTTTATATAGATGAAATCAATTTCTGGACAAGTAAAGCAAGGGAAAAAGAGGAAGTTAGTTTTAAAATTTGCAAACAGAATCCTGCGTTTGAAAAAGGATTCAGATCGCCCGCTTACCATAAATGTTAGTTAAAGCATTATTTTTCTTGGGTCTTTATGATATGAATAAATAGATTTTTCTTCTTATCAAGTTGTTCATGTTATAAAATGATTTGAAACTTAAGATAGAAACTACTTTTTGTAGACATTAGAACCACCTGCAGAATACCTCCAGGAAGAACAGAAAGATGATCAAAGGGTACCTCCTGATGCCTTTTATATGTTACAAAGTATCAGGTATCATTTAACAAAATAATAATACTATATCTTTTTTTTTCTTGAGTAACTGTAAGATTTTAATTTGATTTATTTTTAGGGTTTTTGGACATTTTGAAAAACCAATATTTTTGAAGCTGTGTAAACATACTGAAATACTCAATTTAGCTGCTGGAGCATATTTATTTAAAGTTGGTAAGTTTTAATTTGATTTATCATTTACCTATAAAATTCAGCACATGATTTTTAAATGAAATCAAATTGTTTATACTTCCAGAACTAAATTTTGATAATTCCAACCTTTTTGTTGCTATTAACTTCATTTATTTATTTTTGAAAATTTCTCAAAACGTAATCCAGTTTGCTACTAGAAAAAACCATAAAGCTTTTTTTTTTCCTGAAAGTCTAGGTCCGTCACTTGATGAACATGAGTTCAGGTCAGCCCTCCACCAAAGCTTGTATTCATAGTCGTGTAAGTGAGGAGATTGTAGCTGTGGAAGGAGTAAATTAGGGTTAGGATGGCAATCAAGTTAGTAATAGAGTACGTTTTGTAATTGCTCCCTTAATGTTTGGTATCTGTTGAAGCACATGGTTCTAAATAAAGATAGAATGCCGCATTTGTCAGCTGTCTTGGGATAATAAACTGCGAGGGTTGAATTGAATTACAGTTTGATTTATCGAAATTTTTCTATCTTGTAAGCCTATGTCAATTTTTAAATATTGTTTAAATTGTTAGTTTGTTCATGTTTCATTTATATCAATGAATAAATATTATTATAATTAGACTGATTTAAATGTAAAATTTCTGTACATAAATTAGATTAACATTAAATATGATTGGTGAAAAATATGAGAGGTAAAACAACTCTTCAGGCATTGTAAAACTATTTTTACTTTCCAAAAAGTTTTATAATGATTAAATGCCTTCAATAAAACAAAAAATATGTTCTCATTTATAGCATTAGTGAGCATTACTTCTGAAAGTTTCATTGAAACCTGAAATGGTCAAATTGAATCTTGTAATTTTTTAGTTTGTTTCTATTGTTCTATAAGAATATGAGGTGCCCATAAGTTGTTTTCTATCTTTTCTGCACAAAGCTTAGAATGGGAATTTACTTATTCATTTATTTTTTAGGTGATCCTGATGAAAATGTTTATGTCGTCCAGAGCGGTAAAGTAAGTGTGTTCGTTACTTGTTCGGATGGCTCAACAATATCTTTGAAGGTTGTTAAAACTGGAGACTCTGTCACTTCACTTCTCAGCTTTACCGACGTATTAACAGTATGTTTATTTGAAGACAAAAGGATAACCTATTTCTTTACAAGATATGCAATTTTCTAGAGTTTCAAATCATTTCTATTCTGCTTTCCAGGGTCATCCTCACCCTTATAAAACCGTCTCTGCAAAGGCCTTAGAAGATTCTACAGTTGTCAGACTTCCGATGGCAGCTTTTCAAGAAGTTTTCACCGAGTATCCAGATTCTTTCATAAGAATAATGCAAGTGATTATGGTCCGACTTCAACGAGTTACATTTACTGCGCTGCATCAGTACCTTGGACTAACAGCTGAACTTATCAAACCGGTATTCATTCATTTTTCTGTGTCTAAACAAGCCTATTCTCATAATTATCTCTTAAGGGTTTGGAATTCTTTATATTTAAATTGTGCTGTTGTAGCAGTCAAAAGAGAAAAAGAAAATTGGTTCACCCGTCAAAGGTGCATTTCGATGGGAGGCCATGCTGCCGAGTAATATTGAGTCATTTGTCGTGCAAAGCCAAGGTGAACATTTATTTTAAGGAGTCCTTTTGTGGACTGTATGAAACAAATCTGAACTCTGTACATGAAGTGTTTTTACCTTTTAGTAGAGGATGATATTGATACACCTTTACCTAAAACTAAGAAATCACAGTCCGCTTATGATATCAAAGTTAGCCATGACCTTAAGTTACAGCTGCTTCAACAGTACGAACTTAAAATACTTGAGGATCATCTGGACCTGTCGTCTCAGAGGCTGTTGCAGGATCCGGAACTGCAGCAGGTACATGTGTGTTGCACCCAACTTCTAAAGCACTACAACTAGTTTTTTCATTTTTTGGGGGGGGTTATATAGGGATAATTTTTTTTTTAATTCCTAATTACTAATCTGAATTGAAGTGGATGTATTATTTGAAAATTCGCAATCGACTACACGCAATCTGACAATTTTGAAATTTGTAAAAAAAAAAAAAAAAAAAAAAAAAAAAAAAAAAAAAAAAAAAAAAAAAGGAGTCAAGTTAATAGATAGTAGTAGAAAGCATTAACAATTAGGGGACAGTGTATTGCCAGAATAACAGAATGTCTGACAAATATTTTTAAAAAAAGTTACTTTATATTTAACTTTTTCGTTATCTCAAGGTTCTGTTAATAAAATTATAGGAAACTTCTGGCAAAAGGAATAATGGTTTTATTTACACACATTGATTTTAAAAATTGATATACAAATAAACTACGTACGTAATAAAAGAATACTATTAAATCTAATTAAAATGGTACCTTATAATTATTCGTTACGTGATACTAATACTGGCCAGTGCTTCTTTGTGGATAATCTTTGTGTGGTTCGGATTAGCATACTTGTTCTAAACTGCAGCGCGTGGTTCCATACGTCTTCCTTTGTTGTCGCACCAGGTGAAAGTGAAAAGGTCTGACCTCGTGCACTACGAGGCCGCAGCCGTGGGTCCCGTCTCTTCGGTCCCAGATGAAAGAGTGAGTGTTTTCGTCCTCTGGCGGATCATATATCTGCATCTCTCCACTGCCTTACGGATCTTTTAACTGGTTATTTAATGCCAGTTGTTTCGGATATTTATACTTTGCTTAATTTACGTAGTTTATAAAATAAATGTTTATATTAATTATGATATTATTGTTATTATAACTATTAATAGTTAATATAACGATAGTAAAAACGTTCATACTTTCATAGGCATGAACCACGGATCGTTATTACGTTCTTCAACGCTTGCTTTTTCCGAGTTTATTTAAACAAACACCATTAAAAATCATCATATTAAAATATCACAACAATATATATATATATATTCTTTACCTGATGGTTCCAGTGCTGCATCCTCAATTGAGTAAAAAAACAGCTAGTTAAATTATCACACAATTAAGGGTTTTGATTATCATAATTACTTCTGTTTGATTGATATCCTAAGTTTAATTGAATTATTTTCCACCCATAAACATTCAAAAGCTGTTTATCTAACCCTCTCCATTATTAAATGATACTATATATGGGAGTTCATGACCATGATCGTGTCCACTAAAACCTCAACATATTATAAATATTCTTTATCAGCACGATGAGATTTTTAATTTGATATCCAAGCAATATATTAAGAATTTTTTTTATCGTGCAGTAGTTAACTTATTAATGTCACTTGTTATTGTTTTATGGGATCACTTTTATTTTTAGCATCATCAGGGCATCCAATTGATCTAGCATGCAACATATCCTGCAACATAAAAAAAAACACTGGTAGAGTTAAAGTTACAAACATTTTATGTCTGTTATTGTAGTTAAAAGATAAAAAAAATGAAATGTATGCATCATTATTCAGAACAACGAGATATGATAAGAAATTATTTAATTGATCAAAGGGCTGGTTTTATTTTTAGCACTGCATGGTCATTACAGGGAACTAACACGGAAAATATTGTTGAGATGTACAAAAGATCTTGGGCTCTCAACTAATAAGAACAGTCACTGGTAGGAAAAACAAACAAATGTATTACTCATAATAGCCAAAAATAAATAAATTCTTCATTAACAGTAAATAAAATAAAATGTCTATCTTCAGTTGAGGAATTATCTATATAGTGAATTGCTGATGAAAATTCCTTGTTTAAATTATGATGACAGCCAATATCGATAAACAGAAAGTTACAAGTGGTTATTCACCGGCTTGTTGGTTCTCACAAATAAATTCCAAAAAGGCACCTGTGTGATACCATGATGACTCCATCTCCTCCTGGGAAGAGTTATAATTGCATTTTAGTGATTCTAATTGAAAACCCCCTAATTATGTTTGAGGTGGAAATATTTTTCATGTTGTCAGGAAATCAAATAGAGTTTCAGTGAAAAATTTCATGTCTATAGATCAAAAATGGGACTCACAATCACAAGGATAGACAGACAGAACCACAGGTGAAAACACAAGGATTTGGTGACGTAGAAAGACGTACAAAAATCTGTATGTTGAATATCTCGATGTTTCTTGCTTGTATCGTTTGGTTTTCCACGAAGTGAATATGATGTACTGGTGAACAGCCACATTTTTAGATTATACGGGGTTTGTGTTAATTAAAGCTTTTTAATTAGCACCTGTTTTTGCAAACTTACATTAACTGGAAACTTGTGAATTGTAATTTGTACTGAACCTCCTCTTTTCCAAATTTTTAGATAAGATTTCATTCACTTCCAGCTTTTTAGGATATTTGGTGTACCAAAAGAGCTGAGGAAAAAATATTTAATGATGACTTCTTACAAATTTCATGTTGAATTTGAAATAGGTGTATTGACACCTTAATTTGACAGATAATCATAATTATAATTATTTTTGGTTTAAACTCATAATTTTACTTCAGTAATTATTTATCCTAAGTTTCTTGTTTCATATAAAAATTCTGTTGTTTAATTAAAGCAGTATAATAATTGTTTTATGCAAAAAGTAATAATTTGTATTTATTTGCTAGGTTTTTTTTTATCGGAAGTCGGTTACACTTGTCTTCTTTTTTTTTATTGTTGCTTTTTTTTTATTAATTTTTTAAATATATATCTTTGTGTTTTATATTATGTTTCATTTGTATTATCTTATCTGGATAAATAATAAGAGAAATAAACATATATTTATTGTACTACCTAAGTTGCATATTATATTATTTTCTTTGTTAGCCACTTCAGTTTTTGAATAGTGAAAACTCTTTAACAAAGGTGTTTAATAATTTATGGGGCTGGTAAATGGTCCTTGAATCTTTTTTGTTTATGCTTGAGTTATCAATAAACTTTTGGTTACATTTTTAACCCCGAACGATTTTGCTTTTACTCATTGCATGATTAGTTTATTTACTGGATCGTTGTAATCTTGTCTTGATGATAATCATTACAGCATGCTGATCAGTATGTAGGCTTAGTTTTTAGATTATCATATTCTATTTTTATTTTTCTTGTAATACTTTTGTTCTAGTAGCTCAGTTTTAGTCAGCAGTTCCTAGGAATGAAGAAGGAATGCTCTAGCTAATGAAAGATCTTTGGTACCTAAATTATAGCGATTAGAATTATTTTTTATGTCCTAATGAGTCTGTAATTATGATAGTGATACAAGAATCACCTTGTTTGTGCTAAAAATCACCATTTAAAACAGCAAATTTTAATATTCTTAGGTATGGATGAGGATACAATTTGTTTTAGAAATCTACTAAACTGATATGGACAGGGCTGGTCATTTCTCAGAGAAAAACATTTTTTGATCTTTTCAGATTTTGGCATAATTTAACACAAATCACTGGAAAAAATGTTAACATAAAAATTCAAAATGGATGAAATGTTGAAAGGTCAACACCAAAATTTTTGAATAATAAATAATTTTATTCTCAATAGCTGTTGGGGGAGGGGTGAGTTATAATTAATCCACAAACCTCCAATACCTTAGCGAAATTGCTGGCCTATGATCGTTCTATAAAAAAAACAAAAAAAACAGAAATTCTTCACAGTAAGTGAAGTACAAGAAATGATGAGAAAAAAAAAATGTTACTAGTGGTAAAAAAAATAATGAAAAGTGCTGAAAAAACAAACAATGGTAAATAGTACAAATATAGGTATATTTACCAAGAACCTTCTAAAATTAAAAAAAAAAGTTGATTTTTCAGTCTTTAAAATAAGGTAAAAAAAGTAAAATTAATGATTAATTAATAAGTTTAAAATTAATTTTAAAGTTAAAATATTTTAAGAATAACTGTTCATAAATTATGAAAAAGATTGTCTTTATTGAAGATTTGAAGAAAGGCAAGTGATTAAAGCTGCTCTGGATAAGACCTGTTCGATGCGGCTCATAGAGTGGTGAATAAACGAAATAAAGCTATGAAGAGCATTGGCACCTAAAGTGAAGTCAGAAGGGCTTCCCCAACAAGAGATGGCTTATTGGAAATCAATTTCAATTGCTCTGTACTTAACTTTATTTGGAAAAATTAATAGCTAATGCTAGTTATGCAAAATATTAACTATGAAAAGATAGCATTCCTCCCATTGATCCTACTAGCCCAGTACCAACTGTGGCACTAACCTCTGCTGGTTTTAATCTTAATCCTCATGTGTAATTCATCTTTAACTTATTACTACTTTCACTTGGAATTTCTTTATAAATTTTAGTTACTGTTTCAGCCCCCAGATCAAACAGTTAAAGGTGTATCAATGAAGAAAGGTTTTGAAAGTTTAGATATGGATGCGCTAATGAAAACTGCTACCGAAGCTTTCATCCGTGAGCTCGGCCTGGACGACAGTCAGATGTTAGATGGAACAATTGAAATTCGAACTGTTCCACCTAACACTTATCTTTTGAAGGATGACATAGACAAGGTAAGTTTTCTTAACATAGTATCACTTTCCAGTAATAAATTTTTAGTTACTCATTACTAAGTGCTGCACCGTACTCATTCATCAAATAATTAATATGCCTCTTAAAGAGTCTCGGAGTGCTTAGTTTATATTAGGGACCCCTCCATATTAATATTTCATATCATGGACACAATATCAAAGACCATAATTGCCTCAGTTTTTTTTAATTTTAATACAACCCGTCATATATTTTAAAATAATTCAATTTAATTAAGAAAAATAATCTATTTAATTTGTGGGGATGGGGACTTTTGCATCTATAGATTATGACAAACTCTAAGGATCAGTTTGACCACATAAAATTTTGTAACATTAATTATGAACAATATCGTAATTATGACATTGATCCATACAAACAATATAAATATAAAACTTGAAAAGTGAAGAGAATCTAGAGGTGCCTAGGTATAGTATTGTATTCTACAATAATACCTCCTTAAAAACTATTGAATTGATTTTTTTGTTTTTTAAGAATTAAGGTATTTTCCCTTAAAGACTTGATTCAGACCATACATCATCTATAAATGATAAATTAATATTGTTTACTTACATCAATTCAAAATGATTCCTTGAAAAATTTCTCATCAAAATAAGAAAAAATTGTTTTCTTCTTTCATAGTACTGTACCTTGCACTATTAGCAAAGATTTCACAACTCAAGGAGTAAAAGAAAGAAGTTAAGTATGTATTATCACACAACTAGGGATTTTTGATGATCTTATTAATTACTCCTTCTTGATTGATTTCCTAATTTTGATTGAATTATTTTTATTTGCATACATATTCAAAAGTAGATTCTTTACCTGTTTATTGATTGGGACTGTAGATGGGACTTTGTCATCCCAACCACTAACAGCTGTTTTATATAAATATTAGGTTGGTGCGTATGAAATGTCGGATTTTCTTTAAATGTGAACGTTTGTCTCCCTGTTTGTGTTATGCTTTTGTTTTTGACATAACCTGGTCAAAAAAGTCATATCAAAATAGTCATACTGTCCATTGCCAGAGTCACATTTTAGCAAAGAAGATTTTCTCAAAAGTGTTCCCTTTTGTTATTTGCTTTGAATTTTGCACCGATATGAATTCAACCGATATTCGTGTAATTTTCTTATATGAGTATAAACTTGGTAATAATGCTGCAAAAGCTGCACGCAATATAAACCAGGCGTTTGGGGAGAATACTGTGAACGATTGAAAAGTGCAGCGTGTTGGTTTGAAAAATTTCGGTCTGGTGATTTTTCCCTGCAAATTGAACCGTGTGGAAGACCCGAAACATCTGTGAAAAATGATGCTCTGAAAGCATTGGTGGAAACGAATCCAACTGTTTCTTCAAGGGAACTTGCTGCCAGAATGGAAGTAGACCATACAACAATATTGCGACATCTTTCTGAAATCGGCAAGGTGAAAAAAATGGATAAGTGGATACCGCACGAACTAACCGAGCGAAATAAGCTGGATTGCTTGAACGTATGCTCATCATTGCTAACGCTTTTTTTTTTCTTTTTTTTTATTGTTTTTACGGGCTAAACAGTACGAAAATGAAGACAGTCTGAAAAATGCCATATCAGAGTTCATTGATTCTAAAGATCAGAATTTCTTCAAGACAGGCATCTATGCATTAAAATCTCGTTGGGAAAAGTGTATTGAAGTAAATGGAGCATATTTTGATTAAATAAACAGCTTTTGGAAAAAGATATGCAGTTTAATATATTCACTTATCAGAATCCGACATTTCATTCGCACCAACCTAATATTTAAAAAAATTAATATGATTTTATGTTTTCTTTTATAATTATATACCACTAAAACCCCAACATATTATACATATTCTTAATCAGCATGTCGAATTTTTTAATTTGTTACTCTACACAATATATTATGAAAATAATATTTTTTTCATTACACAGTAATTAACTGATTAATGGAACTTATTATTTTTCAAAGGATTATTTTTATTTTATTAATTAATCCAATTGAACTACTGTGGAAAATATCATTTCCTCAAAAAAAAAAATAACACCGATTGAGTGACTATGTGATCGTAGTTAAAAAAAAATATTATGTATTATTATTTTATAGCCTATTCAATATGATAGGAAAATATTTATTTTTTTATTACCAACTATTTAAATAATTGTATCACACTTAATGTTAACTCACAGCTGATGTGTTGTAATTTACCATGGTTCTGGTTTTACTTTTAGCATTATCGTCCATCGTCCCGAATCTCCCATTAGCTGAAACTAAAATGTATAAAATCAAACCTGGGTTGAATTTTTTTTTTCATTTATGTTTTATCATCTGTCCAGTTTCTATTCATAAAACCTCAGCAACAAAAAAGCATTTATTGTAGGAAATCGTATTTGTTAATATAATAATTTTCTTTTAGGACATTGCTTTAATGTACCTTCTGGGGGGACTTCTTAATGTATCTCAGAACAATACCGAAGAAGAAGATGAAGTACACATGTTCACTGCACATCCCGGAGAAGTCATAGGCGGTTTAGCAGTCCTTACTGGTGAACCATCTTTTTTTCGTATTAAAACCAAAACTTCAGTCTGCATCGCATATATTTCTAAAACTACTATTTACAAGTAAGTAAAAGTTACTATGACATTGGTGACTTATTATCTTACTATTAATATGTTTTTGTGTCATTGGTTTTTAGTATTTTGAGAGAAAAACCACAAGTCGTTCTACACATCGCGCACACGGTCGTGAGGAGACTCTCACCATTCGTCAGACAAGTTGATTTCGCTCTCGACTGGGTATTTCTTGAGAGTGGACGAGCAGTTTATAGGTATTTTGAATAATAAACTGAAATTTAAAAGTTCCACAACATAATTAATTGTAATTTTTTTATAAATATTTTTCTATTTTTTTTTTTTAGGCAAGGTGATGAATCGGATTGCACATACATTGTACTTAGTGGCCGCCTGAGATCTGTTATAACGCATTCCAATGGGAAAAAAGAGTTAGTCGGTGAATATGGTAAAGGAGATTTGATTGGAATAGTAAGTTGCACAATAAATCATTTAGAGAAACGCATTTATAGTATTATATAAAACCTAATGAATGATGAATGTGCTCAACGTTATGAACTGCTGGACCAATTATGGTTAAACAAGTACCAAAACATTTATTAAACTAATTATTAGGCAAAGAAAAACAGAATGATCATTGAAATAGTGGAACTAGTAATTATTAATAGCTTGTTAAGACAAATACTAATCATTTACTTATTATTTTCATATACCATTAGCTTATTTTTATTATTTCAGTACATATGTTAGTTACAAAATTTGGCACTGGTTGGAAGAAACATTTTTTATTTGTTAAAATAATATTTTCCAGCCTCTACATAATATTTTTTCTTGGTCCTGCATGTTTGAAAACTCTTAGGATGTCATCTTAGAGTTGTTGAAAGCTCTCATCCAATAAAAAATAATTTTTGAAGGCTGGAAAATATTATTCTGAACCTATATATTAAGGGAATTGTATTATTATAATATTTAAGCTTATATGCCTGTATATTTGGAATTTGGTATATTATTTAAATAATTTATTTTTCAGGTAGAGATGGTTACTCAGAGTGCTAGAAGTACGACTGTAATAGCGATCAGAGATTCTGAACTCGCTAAACTCCCAGAAGGTTTATTCAATGCTATTAAGTTACGTTTCCCAGTAGTTGTAACTAGACTGATCAATCTTCTCGGTCATCGAATTATTGGTAAGAAGCATTTCAAAATATAGATAATACTTTATATAATTTAAAAGTATAGGGAAGTATAAGTGCATAAGTTTAGTTCTTAATTGATGATATGAAAACACAGTGATTAAATACACTTTATACAAATTTCTATGTAAATGAGATACCCTGAAAAGCAATTTTTGTGTTAGGTTAATGGTAGTCAACTTGTATTGCGCATTAACCTAAACAACTTGCCTTAGATACTTACAACCAAGATGAAATAAAAATTACCAGCTTGCCAAATATGTGGAATCATGCTTTAGTTAATGGGTGCTGTTCATCATATTATGACCAAAGAAAGAAACCGCCTGAATATTTCAGAAAAGAGGAGACCTTCATCTGTTCCTTACAAAAATTGAGCCAGATATCCAGTATTTAGTTTTACAGCATCATCCTCAGGGATCTCATTAATAATTTAATTGATTAAATGTAGTTTCACCAGACTTCACGCCATCAATCCATTTATGTATGCAAAGAATAAAAAAAAAAAAAATAGATTTAACCTATAGTAAGTTGTTTAATAAAGATTTAGCTTAAACTTAGCAAAAGTCTGACATAAATTATTTGATAAGTCATTATTATTATATGCTTTAACTTGCTGTAACTCTGCTTTATAAATCACCGTTACTGTGGAACCGATGGGCAGTTAGAAAGTTTTACTACTAACAGAGACACAAAAGTGGGCGGTAGGTATAAAAAAGTTTACTACCCCTGTATTAGGTGAATTGTGTTATGTGGGTTATTATGTTACTGCATCTATAGTAATTAATATGCAAAATTGTAAAAGGTTTATTTTCTTTAATCAGGATCATGGCAGAATCCAAGCTCTGGAATCGGCAAAGTGGACAACAGACCGACGCACAATAATTTCAGTACTGTAGCAATAGTCCCTGTGTCTGATGATGTACCATTGTCGGCTTTTACCTATGAATTGTACCATTCCCTTACTGGCATTGGTAAGTACGTGCTTCTTTCAAAATAATCTATTTTAAAGACAATATTTTTGTTTCTTACCCTTTTATTTTACAAGAAATACATTAGAAATAAATGGATAAAAATTCTGTTGTACAACTCAACTCAGTTGATCTTGCTCTGAATAAAGGCTTTGTCTATAGTCTAATAAAAGAGAACATTTGAAAAAAAAATATTGAATCATTTGAGGCTAATTATTAATTGATTAGTGTTTTAAGTGAATTTGCTTAAATTCAGTAAAATAGAGTTTGTAAAAAAGACTAATTCAAGCGCTCATCCAGGTAAGCTGCTCGGTTTTCAGGAGGCAACCATTAGGAAGACATTACCCAATCAAAAGTGATTTGATTAAGATTAACAATAAATTATTCATGTTTATTGATTTATTGTTGTTTGAAGATTGATTATTTCAGGTTTGACTAAACGGTTAACATCCGATATTATCCGTAAAGAAGTAGGCGTAAGCGCGATGGAGTCCAGTCAAGAGTATCGCCTCACTTCTTGGCTCGCTCAGCAGGAAGATGCTCACAGGATATGTCTTTACCAGTGCGATCATGGGATAACACCTTGGACGCAGCGATGCTTAAGGCAGGCAGATTGCGTTGTTATTGTCGGTCTTGGGTTCAAAGAACCAACTATTGGAAAAGTATGTACTATAAGTTTCAAAGATCATTGGCCTTAGCATTTATTTTTGATACATCTAAGATACTGTTTTTATCATGTCTAAAATTTTGTAGTTTCCATTGTAAACTAGATTTTATTTTTTCAAACATAAATAAAGATCCAAACCAATAATGGGACATTGATCATGAAGAAACACAAGAAATTTAGTAAAAATCCATTAATTATTTAATAAGTGTATTATTTTTATATTGTAGATTGAACTAGAAATTGAGAGGTTGGCTATCAGGACACAAAAGGAACTTGTTTTGCTCCATCGGGAAGGTGGTGATCGCCCGAACAATACTATTGAGTGGTTGAATATGCGCCAGTGGATTACCTCTCATCATCATATCTTATGTTCAAAGAGGATGTTCTCTCGACGGTCACAATATAGAGTGGTAAGTAGAGGTAATCAATTTATGACTATTAAATTGTGATTATGAATTGTCTCGAACAACTGTGAATTATGATTATAACAACATTTTGTAAGACTTATAATTATTACTGAAGATTGAGAAAGGAATATAAAAATCTTAATTATACATTTTTATTCCTAAATTGTGGGCAGCCTATTACAAAAAAAAGGAACAAAAGATAGTAATATAGAATATAGAAATTGAACACAAGATATTTAGATTTTTAGTGAGGTCCTTTACTAGATCTGTCTGGAAAATGATTCTATTTTCTCTGCAGCATTACAATTTTGGTCTAGAATGGCGTAATGTTTATTGTAATTGATAGTTATTAAAAATTTAATATTTTAAACTTACCAAACCTTATTCCTTTGTGTATTATCCCATTAATTTTATGTTTGTAAACCTTAAACTTTTTCGTCAATTTTGGTTATAAATTAAATAAATCATCAATTTTACATGCAGTTATGTAAATTAACATATCCATCTATCTACTTATTAGTTTAATTAATAACTGCTATGATTTTGGTTTTATTTTTCAGAATGAACTCTATGCAAAGGTTCTTATGTCTGATCCAAATATACACTCTGATTTCTCGAGGCTCGCACGATGGCTGACTGGAACTTCAATCGGGCTTGTTCTTGGAGGTGGTGGAGCAAAAGGCGCTTCCCATGTTGGGTTGCTTAAAGCTTTGGAGGTAAAGGGGTTTTATGAATTTGTTCTTAATTTGCTGCTATTATGTTTCCTTTATGGTTGTTATTAATTTTGTTTCTTAATTTCCTGCTATTATGTTTGCTTTATGATTGTTATTAATAAGTTTGAAATGTTTTTTATGATGTATGCACAACATTTTCATTTTTTTTTTGTTACATATAAATTCCGAATTAAAGTCAAAATGTGATCTGATATACATTTTTATAATTAAAAACTTTTGACACCAAAGTTGCTTTTTATTAGTTTTTATTCTAATGTTAAATATAATGTTGTAATGTTGTTTATAAGTATTTTTATTATTTGGTTTTAAAAAGAATTTTCAATTGGGTCATAGGAAGAGGGAATACCCATAGACATGGTCGGAGGAGTTAGCATAGGTGCCTTCATCGGTGCCTTGTGGTGCATGCATCGAGATACAGCAACAGTTACCCAGAAAGCTCGTGAATGGTCTAAGGTAATTGTTGGTTTTTTTAAGCATGTAACTTAAGTTCAGCCCACTTCTATTTCTAGCTGACGATATATGATACAATTTATTCATAAATATTTAAATATAATACAACTTTTTAAATAAATATTGACCTTGGCTAAGTTGAAAGGAGAACAAATACCATTGTGTAATATTGAACAAGGAATATTTGTTTTCTTTCCTGCTCCCTTGATTACCGATATTATTTAAAACTTTTTTTCATTTTAGAAAATGAACCAGTGGTGGACTTTACTTTTCGATCTGACATACCCAGTCACATCGATGTTCACAGGGCGAGCATTCAATCGAACTATACAGAGCACATTTGGGGAGACTCGGATAGAAGATCTTTGGGTTCCTTATTTCACTCTGAGTACAGACATCACTACAAGCGCTATGCGAGTTCACAGGCACGGTGAGTAAAACTATTCTATATGTTTATGAAATTTACTTTAATATTCATCTAAAATTTGTGATTAAATTCAGTTATGTAATACAATTTCTATAACGGCTATTAAAACTTCTTGTTGTATTATAAGTAAGGCATCATTTCTATGAAATCAGAGACCATCTGCATTTACATATCTGCAAATATCATCATATATTAATCACAAAATAAATCCCTTTAATATATTTAGTTGTAAAATGTATTTTCAGGGGAACAGAGTAAATTTAAAATCAAATATGAACCATGTAACCAAATATTATTGTTGTTCTTTGTACTGCCTCCCATGTAAACTGTGGCACAGACTAGTTTTTGGTCCTGATTACCTCTTAATTATATCTTAAGTCCTGGTTTTAGATATTATTTGACTAATTTTATGGGACTAATCTTTTTTGCTGGTTATTTTCAGTTTCTGTGTTAATATGATTCCTCTCAATCATCAGAATCTTATTTATTTTTTTGGAAACAGCTGTAGTTTCTATAGCTTCCGGCATTTTATTATATGATAAAATATCATTTTTATTTTTATTTAAATTATTGTTAATGATAAAATATCTATATTTTAACAAATTTTGTAAATAAACAAATTTTATAGGCAATGTTAAGAGGATATAAAAGAAATTTTTTTGAAAATGTCTTTCTAATATTCTGTCTTTCTGGTTTGTCTTAACACTATCATTCTTCTTGTATTTGGTGGTTAGCCAATCCTCAATTAAGTAGTGAACAAGAGAGATGACCGACCACTCATCACATGGCCAATTGCATGACAATAATTAATAAAACATTTGTGTGAAAAATATTATATCCTTGACAAGTGTGAAGCCCTTCCACAACAGCTTCATGAGTTAAACCAACTGTGAAAGCATGCCAACTACACGTAGCTGGGTTTTCCCAATTTAAATGATCACTTTCCATCATCCAATCCTGCAATACTTGTATAATAAGGAACCCAATAAACCCTTAGTAATGTAAGTATAATGTTTGATGCCTTGAAAGGGCAGAATTCAAGCAATTTTTTTTACTCATGAATTTTTGTGTTTTAATAACAAAAAGTGTTATTATTAAAAAGTGTTAGCAGAGGTTTCAAATAAAAGGTTTTAAATTGGTATTCAACTGTCAAGAAAAAATTTATACAGTAAAAAGTTACAGGGATTCATTTACTTATCCCCTGGAATCTTTCAATGTATTTTGATATTTAGTTGTTGAATTTTTATTATAAAAATGTTGAAGAAAAAAATAATATTTAGCCCACCTTCTTTTAAGTTTATTTTAAGCCAGTTTATATTTTATATTGCTGCGTATTCAAAATTTTAATAGATGGTGCTTTTTTTTTTTAATATCCCATTAGAGATGTTGCAGCTCAGAATATTTTTGCAAATTTTCAGTGCTCTTCAATGTTAAGGAATTTTTTTCTTTCAACTTCTAACACCTCACATGTGTAAGGTTTTTCATTCATCATATCTTAAAGTAAACTCGTCGAATCTTATTTCAAAACGTACAATTTTTAAATAAAACAGTCGCATCCTATTGTTCATAATGATAAGTAGCCTGCATGCTAGTGTTATGAAACTTATTAACCTGCAATGCATTATATTCATTACATGGTATATCGCAATTATAAAAATATGCTTTACTTCTTCACTTTTATTTTATGTAGATGGTTTTAGAGGAAAGAGAGTTTACTTGTCAATCATAATTGGTTCAGTAAGTTGTTCATAGCTCTTTCCTTTTATCCATTTTCATATTTTGTGTTTTAATTTCAATTTGCTGTGATAGTACAATGTAGGCACTTTGTGATATATCGTCCATGGTATATCTGTATGTTGTGTGTTACATGTAAGTGTCTATATACGTTTTAAGTATCTCTGTAGTTATTTTATTTTTGTACGTAACTGTTTCCACCCCATTATTCAATTCAAATTCTTATTAATATTATCTACAGCCAACAAAGTATTCATTATATTTTTCCGTCATAAGTTTTAAGTAGGAGTGATCTTGTTATGAGAAAAATTAAAATAAAGTAATCATTTAGATTATTATATATTATTATTTTTTTTAAATTGTTAATAATAAACACTACTTTTGTTTTGAATATTTATTTAATTGACTTAACTTTGACTTAGACCAATGATTCATTGTATATGTACGTTAAATATGACTTGAACGACTTTTCCTTCTTCAATAGAAGCTAAACATATGTAGAGCTGTAGATAGCTTTAGTTTTTACATATTTTGGAACAAAATAATTTTTCTAAATCAAAACATTATGCTACTTTTAGGTTGTTATTTAATGAAGTCAAAATTTCCTGTAGAATATTAATTTCAATGAATTCTTGACAGTTAAGTAAAAAATAGATTGTAATTCATCGAAAACTCTTGGGATATCGTAACCTGTTTCACTAAACTGGCCTGAAAGACTTATTTGATATTTCATAGAAAATTCAAGACTATGAAAAAAAATACTTGTTAATTTTGTCCTTAATATTAAACTAATTGTAATGTTACTAACTGTTTAAGCACATTTAATTTTAATCAGGTAGTAAATTGCAAGCATGAAATTTGCCCACAGGAATGAATGTTACATTACAACAATTCAGTTATTGGTTTTTATTTTAATGTTTCACTTTAAATGCAATAGATACCATAATGAATAATATGTAATCTATTATTAGCTAAAGACATAAGATAGTCTGTACCAGAGTCTGAACCTGCGACCTGAGATAGTCTGAACCTGCGACCTCTCACGAACTGTGAAAATCAATGTGGCCTGGTCGATATTCCATAGAGGGCTACAATTTAGCCTTAGGTTTAAAATTCTTAGAGTTAGTTAGCCTATTTCTCTGTTATTAAATATCAAACATACACATCTTGAGGTTGTGGGTTCAAGCTCCGGCTATATCATAATCTTTTTACTTTTGCTAATAACTATTACAAATAATGGGATCAATATCACAACTAATTATTATTATTTATTATAATCTAACTAACCTTAAAACTTTTAAGCATTTTCAATCTATTTACTAATTTCACTTTACTCTACATATACTTGAAATACAACTAAACTAGTTGATCCAAGAATCAGTGGCTTCACGATTTTTTTAGTTTCTTAATTATTATGTGAATGTGTTTGACCCAACATAGTTCATTATATTAAACCAACTGGGTCTCTGAAAATCGCTTAAAAAGAAATTAAGATAGAAAAAGTGTTAATTAAAAAATCCCATTGAAATTGGCTACAATCAGGCGTTAGTTTGGAAGAGATGGTCTAATTTAGGTTTTAAATAACTCCTAATGTTCGTTTCTCTTTAAATCCAGTTTTTAAGTGTCATAATCTGAGGATGATAAAGGTGGACTGTCGATTGCTTTCGCCAATAAACTTTTGTAGAGAAACGAACATTTGGTTTTTTGTCTTGCTATTTCTAACCTCCCTCCAACCATGGGGGGGAAAAACCAGAATATAAAATCTTAAGTAGCTTCTGAACTGTGACTTAAGAAAGCTTTAGCAAAATGGGACTGATTTTTTGTTCACTTTTATTAAATATTTCCATAATTCCTGTCATTGTACTTTAACCAACATATAACTTATAACTGTATATAGTGTGATGTGGAGTTTAATTTTAACATTTCAGATTGACTGAATACCTGTTTGAAAGTAGAGCCTATCCCTTTAGATTAGGCAATGAATTTATAAAATTTGTTATTTAAATTTAATTAGGAAAGTAAGACCCCTCCCCAACATATTTTCATAGCAGTTCCCAATATACATTTATATGTATATAGGTATTAATATGATTTAACCGTATACTTTAGCATATTTGCTATTTCATTTCTGCAAGTGAATTTCACTCCCTAAGTATCTAACAAAAATGTGACTAGTTCATTAAGTCATTATTCTATAAGCTTTATTGAATTTTCTTCTATTCAGTCGGAATCAGACACTTGAAGTGAAGAGAGTGTGTTTGTCTCTCTGGCGTTTGCAGCTTTACTCACACCAGGGTTTCCTTATTTCCTAACCTGCTAGATTTAGTCTTGGCGCTGTCAGCCTCCACACCCTTGTCAGTGAACCCTTTCCTGGCTTCTGCCCTCTAAACTAGCATATCCTAGGAAGGGTTCCCTTCCATGCAGACGATGGCTTCTGGGGGAATTTACCTACTAGTGTCTCCACCAGCAGTTAAGTCTCTTTCCGGTTTATACTCGCCATTGGAATCTGGGGATATTTGCTTGCCCTCAGAGTGTGAACTTGTGGTCATTCCAAGACCGCATAAACTACCTACAATACCTAGCTGGTACATCTTATTCTCCTGAACACACACCTTCTAAGATCTTATGGAGTCTAATCAATAAACATAGACGAATTAAGCTGCCTGTCACCAAGCCATTGTAAAGATCATAGACAACTTAACTCTTTCTCTGCGACCATTAGACCTGGGTTAGATCAGTAAGACCCTCTCATGACAGATAACAGAACGGAAAGTTAATTTTTTTGTTATATTAAAGTAACAACACAAGTATATCATTATAATTATCTTATTTCATGCTATTGAGCTTTGAGAACAATAAATAGATATAAATTTCATTTTTTAATAGGTAACTACAAGAAAAAAGGATCAAATATTTATTTATTTAAATGTACCTACAAAATTTATTTTATTTATTATTAATAAAATATCATAGTTTGAAACATTTACTAAAATTGGTGTGGTACAAACATATGCCTATGCACTTTGAAATTTTAGCAAACTAATAACAGGTGGATAAGCTTACCATGCATAATTGGTGCTCCATATTCCTTTCAGAAATCATTTAATAAAAACATTGAAATATATATTACATACATGAAAATAAATACACATTGGAAAGTCTAACAAACCTAAAGATATAAGGTATACAAACATTAGTATTTTTTTGTTATTGCCATAACTTTGTTATCTAAGCATAATAAATAACTAACAGATAGGTAAATATTACACAAGTTAGTATTATTAAACCTAAGACATTTAGGTTAACATCAACATTAGTGATTTATCAAATGCTCAAGATAAGAAAACAACCTATTTTTATTTTTTACAAACCATCTTTAAATTCTGATCATTATTAATTTTGGTATACAATCCAGCTGATGTAAAATTTTTTGGGGAAGTCTATATTCATAATATACCACTAAAAGCTAGGGAAGTCCTATAAAAAACTAATATTGATAGATAAAATGACTGAACTGTTATTAGCAAGATCCTCTAAGAAATTAAGTGGCGTCACAACCTGGAGACGACAGATAGCTTAGTTGGAAAGGCACCTAGACAGAAATCACTATTTCCGGGATTCAAATCCCAGCTGTGTTGTGATGTTTTCTCTTTCACAAATAATCATTAATCTTTGGTTATATTTCATGTATATTTATTAACATCTCTTGCATGACTATCCTAAAATTAGCTTAATTTTTTTGTAATTATTTTGATGGCTTAGCTTTTGCTGTTATGACTTAGTTTCCATTATCTGAAGAGATTTATTTTAATATGTTATTATAATATACTTATATTTCTTATTATTTTATTGTAATGGTGATGGAGGTAGCTTTGGTGTAATTTTCTTCTGTCCTTAACAGCATTATTTTTATCAAATGCATTGCCGGTTAATAGTTTGGATCAACACGTTATATTTTTATTACTAAAAATATAATTAGATGTAAAAATACTGTTTGCTGAATACTGCAATTATTATATATATATATATATATATTTTATTATCAACAGCACTCTTTCTAAAGTTGAAATATTTTGCACTTATATAGATTTAGTTGTGTGTATGTAGATTAATTTATACAAATTTTGTATTTATTGCTTCTTAATTAGACAGGTAATAATGAGAGTATTTCCATTAAATTTCATCTTACTTCCTGTTGAATTGTTGTCACTGGTTATAATTTTACAATGTATATTGTGTGGTTAAAATAATCTAGGTTACATTAATTACCTATATTCTGATTAATTAATTATTCATAAACTGCATGTAAGCTTTTTAAATCAGTTGCTAGATTTATATTTTCTTGTTTTCTTTAACTTTCTTGGTTATTCTATGTGTGTTTTTTTATGGTGAATTTCTCTTAATATCTAATGAAAGCTTTAACAGTTATAAGTAACAAAACTTGTAGAATTAATTATTTGTTTGAGTAAAAAAAAATAAGAAAAGTTCAAGTCAAATGTCACAGGTTTTGCTACAGTTGCAAATTTGATTTTATTGATCTATTTTTCAATCACAAGTAATTACATAATAGTTGACCCTTCATTATTTTCTCATCAGATTGCTTTTATTTTAGTATCCATGGGGCATCAATTAAAATTTGCATGCAAAATATTATCCCTCTAAATAATAATAATAAAACTGGGATTATTTTTTAAAAATCCAAAATGCAAATTTTTGATGATTTGATATAATTATAGTTCATGTTAGGCCTAACAAATTTTGTTAATCAGGCTGCCGATACCTTATTGTATACCCCACTTAATATAAAACTAATACTTAATAGAAAAATGCCTATTTTTTTATTACTAATTAATTTCATGGGAATGATTTGAAGTTACATAAGAGAAAATTGTTGGTGTTAAAAATATTTTAAAATATGAACAGACATAATTTGAAGAGTGACAATTTGTTTTCTATTAACCATAAGTCGATCTCCCAACAAACTCTTCTACTCATTTATATGCTCATGACTAACAATGATCTCACAGTATAGTAAGGGTTTTTGGATTTAAAAATAAGTGACAACTATACAACACAACTCAATAGTTTTCATTAGTTCTTTATTTCCAAATGCTGTGTTAAAAAACTAATTTTTATTTATTAAAACTAAAATGTCTCGTCTCTCCACAAAGATATATATTTGTTGGTAAAGCACTTTTGACTGTGAAACAGCCATCACCGGTGCTACAATTAATAATACTGTGATAACCATCAATATTGACAAGATATTAATAGGTTAATATAAATAGATAAAACAACAAATATTAAAATAGTTTTAAAAGTTTTACCCTAATAATAATAAGTGGATAATAGACTAATCATAAAATTAATAAAACATATGAATAAATTGAAATTGTATTTATATAATTAAAAATAAAAATTCATATATTCTTTACATATATAAACACCCTATCAAAAACACTGCAACACAAAGAAATTATAAAATTTCATGAGAAGAGCAGGTTTTACATTTACAAAAAGGCTCATAAATTCAAGATAAATAATTTTATTTTAAAAAATATTAAAATTGAACAGATGTTAAATTAAAATAAAAAACAACAAAAAATCAATTTTTTCTTTTTTACAAAGTTAAAATTTAGGTTAATAATGGACTTTAATAAGAAGTATTGCCTTCTCTTGCTTTAATAACGGCTTCCATTCTTTCAGGCCTACTCATAAAAAGTGTTTTAGTAAAATCTTGGGGGATGTTGTCCCAGTCCTCCTATACAGCCATCTTTAACATTTCAAGAGTAGTAGGAGGAGGATCCTGTGACCGAACCTTCCTTTTAAGTTTGTTCCACACATTTTCGATTGGGTTAAGGTCTGGACTTCTTGCTGCCCACTCTAGATTATGGATACATGTTGTGTTCAGGTTCTCAGAAACACATGTTCATGCATAAGCAATGATTCAATGCTAATGAAAGGCATGTAAAGCACTACGTAATCTTGTAAAATCATTTCCACAAACCTTAAAGTATTCAAGGCCCCTCCTTCTATTTGTACCAACTCGGTACATGCCTCCCAAGAAATGCCTCCCCATAATATGATAGAGCCCTCTCCAAATGCCAGTTCCCGATGCACAACACTGACTGTATCATTCTCCAGTTCTTCTCCAGACTCTTTCATGGCAATCTTGATTGTTAAGGACCACTCTCATCTCATCAGTGAATAGGATATTTTTCCATTCCTCTACCGTCCAAGATTAGTGTTCTCTTGCAAATCTTAGTTTCTGTTTACAGTGTTGTACTGTATGAAGGGGCCCTTTCACAAGCCTTCTTCAGCTAAGGCTTGAGTCTCTAAATCTTCTTCTAATGGACTCTTTGGAGGTTTTTATCCCTCGAATACAAGCAACCAAGTTTCTAATGCCAGCAGCTGTTGAATTGCATTTCTTAAGCGCTTGCATTTTAATAAAGTGGTCGTCAATGGGGTCGGTGATTTTGAGACATCCTGAGATTGGTCACCACGAGTGACTCCCTGTCTCTCTGTACTTTTTTATGGCCCTTGAAACTGTAGAGTAATGAAAACCAAGGCAATTGACGATGTTGTGCAAAAATGTTTCATGAAGAATAATTATTCTTACTGAATCATCACTGCTGAAACTACTCATTATCACTCAAATAAAACACATAATGAAGATGTATTTTAGTTTATTAATTTAAGAAAATATTTCCTATAAATATTTTTTTACATCTTTATAAAATCAATTTTAGTAAACCAAATTATTCAAAAATAAAAAAGTCATACTTTTAGAAAGTTTATTATAAAAATTGATGTAAGGAGCAAACCAAAAGTAAAAAAAGACTGAAGGGTAATTGAAATCAATCAAGAAAAACATTTAATCCTTTGTTTGTTGATAAATAGTAAGCAAGAATGATATGAACAATCCCTAATGTCTCTCATGCAACTGATCCTATTACTTAATACTTAATCCTATTACTAGAAATAAAATAAAACATGGGTTATGTTCCAAAATTAAAAAATATTGAAATTTATAGCTGTTGTGATTGTTTTGATTGGGAATGTATGAATAAGCTGTATAAATATTTACTGCTTATTAATCAATCTAATGCATTTACCTTTAATACTCAATTTTAATAAAACACAGGAATTACTAAAAAGTGAATTCCAAATCAGAGAAGGGTTGCTAGTTCTATTCCAAGATGATCGTCACCTTTTATTATCTATTTAATCACATTACAGTTTAAATTTAAAAAATACTTGTATTCTAATAGTTTATAATTTGGTTTAGTAAATAGATTATCACTAAACAAATTTCACTTTTACACAACTTTTTATTTAGATTATTATTTTTTTTTTCTCATAAGATCCATTCTAATCAAAAGTTTTGGTACTGGTCTAACGCAATCCCACTACTCCCATTCCTATAATGTATATAAGCCTGAGAAATTCATGGGGGGGGGAGGTATTGCTGTCAGGCCAGTCCCAAAATCATTTATTTATTAATTTTAAAAAATATTTCCTATAAATATTTTCTTACATCTTTATAAAATCAATTTTTATTATAATTTCAGTAAAACAAATTATTCCAAAATAAAAGTCATACTTTTAGAAAGTTTATTATAAAAATTGTTGGCTGTAGTTCCATTTATTTTTACTTAAAATACTTTTTTTTTTAAATGAACATCATAAGCTAGGTCCAGACATTTATCATATCTCTGTATCTTTAAGCAACTTTGTGTCAAATGTTAAGATGAGAGCATGTTAGCCTTTACCCATCTTAACTTAGCAATGATTCAAGATATAGATACTGAGGTGTAGGCAGTCCTAAATCATTGCTGTGTCCATATCGATCTCTATCATTCAAACTCTGATCCTTTCCTCTGCTAACTAACGACTATGGCCCTATCCCAACACTTTCCAATCTGTCAAAACCCTTTTACCTTCTTGTCCAATCTTTAATATCTAAATTCCTTCAAAACTGTCTCAATCCCTTTCAATCAGGTCTTCATCCAGGGTTTTCCACCCAATCACTAATGATAAAACTAAAGTCAGTAAACAATTAAGGGTTCATTCGGGCTGTGAAAAAGTTGAGAACCCAATTTCCTCGAGAGCCTTATTGACTTTTAATTTTAGTCTACCAAGGTCTCAACAGATATTAAATATTAGTAACCAGTATGCCAGGATCTCTTATTGGATACCTTTCTCTATTATTTGTCATGTCTTATGGAGTTTAAAATAGTTTTTATGTCATCCTAAAATGAAGCCTCAGGGTAAATTTTTATGTTGTATCTATCAATAGGTATCTGTCAATTACCAGGGCAGATACAGGTGTGAAAACATAAGGGCTCAATTGAAAAAAAAAACAAAAACAGACAACAAAACCCTGAAAAATAACAATTTTAATACTTCTAGATTTCTGTAATGCATTTGATACTCTCGACCATTCCCTTCTTTTTTGTAAAATATAATCTAAATCCTTCTTGGTTCCAGTCCTTCATCCCTCACTGCTCCCTACTAGCCATTTAGTAGTATTTGTCCTTAGCCTCTTCAATACACTCCTTTTCCTTCAATGCCAATGTAGATGAGTCCCTAATGTATGATGTATGATGAGTCCCTAATACTTATCATTTCACTTTACTCATAGAATTCAAGAGGACCTGGACAGAGTATGTCTTTAAGTCAAACAGAATTAGCTGACAATAAATGCAGAAAAGTATCTTTTTGGGAATTTCACCATTAGGCTTTTCAGAGTACGAAGTGTAACCCATTTCTAATTTTTAGAACAGGATATATAGACAGGCCAACCAAGCTATCTTGATGTTTGAGTTACCGCCTCTAAGCTGATGGGACCCATCTTATCCTGGATAGCGCTTGAGCAGCCAGTACATAGAGGATGGTCTGGTGGTGGTTTGCATTGCCAATCCTGAGAAACTTTTGCGTGTTGGATTTTCTCTTTATGTGTTGGCCTCTACTTTTTACAGGATCCTGTTTTCTGTTCATTGTAGTTCTCTATTGCTATTTGTTTTAGTTAGTCTTAAAGGTCTATTGTCTTAGTATAAAGTTAATTTTTCATTGTACTCTCCCTGTTAATTATTATGTGAAGTATTTACCCACTTCAACTATTGCTCTCCTGTCCACAGTACTATTTCTGGAGATCACAGATTCTACTTATTACAATTAATCCTCAGGCCTCCAAAGTTGCTTTAATTTCTCAGTTTTACACTATTTGATACAGCAATGATCCAAGTGTCTTGTCCCTTCCAGAATGATAAAGAGAAACGATATCATGTGTGGACCCAGCTTTAGATTGACAATTTATCCGATGAACTGTAGGGTATTATCTATTATGTTATATTTTGCACGTGATGAATGATGAGTGATGAGTGAGTGTGCCCGTGATGCAGGGGCGTTGTGGCGCTACGTGAGGGCGTCGATGTCACTGTCTGGCTACATGCCGCCGTTGTGCGACCCAGTAGACGGCCACCTCCTCCTCGACGGAGGATATGTCAACAACCTGCCAGGTACTATGTCACATCTACATTATACTATCACAGCTCCAACGGCCCCCGACCTACGGGTATTGGCCCCTTTATCTCTAGATATGTCTAACAGGTAAGATTTGGACTTATGTTCGAGCAAGCATGTCCGTTGCTGGGGTATTGCCTCCCTTGTGCGACCCAGTAGACGGGCACTTGCTTACAGATGGCTGCTATATCAACAATGTTCCAGGTAAATTGTTAAAATTAAAATAAAACCCATAAATATAACATAGAGTAGGGCAAAAAATTGTCTTGCATTTTTTAATTTTTCCTATTCTATGAAAAATTAGCTAATTAATGCTATCTAATATTTTGTTAAATATGTCATGAGCTGAATTGTTTTATTTTTTAAATAAAAAAACACAAATAAAGCATATAAAAAAAGAAGGAACAAAATCAATTAAGGGAATCTGCATGAATTTCTTGAATACTTATTAAATGATTGTGATTGTGAATAAACTACTTGGTATTTTTGACCCAAAAAAAACCTTGGTGTTGATTGCTAAACCATTTCAGTCACTGAAAATTGCCTTTTTAACTTATACAAAAGTTCTAAGTAGGACCTAGGTTTGAATCCCACCTTTAGCTAGCTCTTTTTCTCTTTAATGACAAGTAAATTTAAATTCTTTCAACCCTTTACTTCAGCTAAAAGTTTTTCACAAACTTTTTACTTTTTTTTGTTAGGAGGCACTGTTATGATTAACAGTATTTAAGCAAACACTTACATTATATGTTCAGCCTACAAATATTTCATAACTTGCTTAGGTAGTTTTAGTTTTTGTTTATTATGTATTTAAAGTTTTCATTATTGGGTTGTTTGGAAATAATTGCAGGTTTAGGACCTTAAACTAAAAAACAAAAAACTTCTTTTTTAATCAAGATTTAATCAATCAAAATAGACTCCATTATAATGCACTTTTGCTAACAAGTTAGAGCTTTTATAAACCCCCTGAATGTCCTCAGAGTTTATAAATTCTAAAAAGGCTTTTTCAAAGGTTTTTGGTTATAAATTTTTTTTCCTAGTGAGAAATAATCTGTCTGGGTGTCTAAAAAAGTAATAGCGACTAGGCGATTAGTCTGGAAAGTAGAGTCTCATATCCAAGCTCATTTTTTGGGGCATTGGCTCGCTCAATGAACGAGGAACCCATTTTTCTAGTTTATTCACCTTGCCAATCCCTGCAAGATGGTCAGCAATGGTTGAATGGCCAACTGAAAAATTTTTGAACAGTGTACTCACATTGCCATCAGCCCCAGCCTTTATTAATGTTGCTGGCCTTTTGGGTGCTGTTTTAACCGAGTTTGAACTAGTAAAAATAAACCACAATGGACTTTTTTTTTTAATGCAAGTACGAAAAAGTTACCAGGATAAACAAACATTATTGTTTGAAAGGCGATCAATTAGTGTTGTCACTCATATATAAGAATAATTCATCTAATAGACCTCATAATGTAGAGGATTGAACTAAAGAAAATCGAAATCTTGCATTGTTTTCTGGATAACCCAATATTAATATTGAAAATTCTTTATTTTATGGTTTTTAAGCAGGTATTAAAGGATTTAATTTTTACTGGATATATGTATGCCTTAGCGGATGTAATGCGAAGTGAAGGAGCCAGTCATGTAATAGCAATAGACGTGGGATCATTGGATGATACAGATCTAACTAACTATGGCGACTACTTGTCTGGCTGGTGGGTATTATGGAAACGGTTCTATCCTTTCACCTCTCCTGTGAAAGTTCCAAACCTTCCCGAGATACAGTCACGGCTGGCCTATGTATCCTGTGTGAGGCAGCTGGAGGTAGGTTTATAATAAATACAGATATCGTTTTAATTAAATTACATATTTTGAAGTTAAATGTATAGACATGATTCAGTTTACTGTATTCATTTGCGAGACTCTTGAAACTGTATATAACTTTTATAATTTTATTTTATCATAGGAAGTGAAGAACAGCGATTACTGTGAATATATTCGTCCGCCCATAGACAAATACAAAACATTACAGTTTGGAAGTTTTGATGAAATCAAGGTGAGATTTTATGATTTAGTTTCTACATTTTAAAATAAATTTTTGCCATGCCCAAAAGGGAAAGCTTAACTTTTTAACAGATAAAGGGAATTAGTCTAAACTTTGTATAATCTACCAAAATTTTTATTACATCAATGAAGTATTCAGTATTTATACATAAGGGATATAAAAAATGAAGGAGGTTTCTTTAAAAAAAATCAGAACTTAACTCTTTAGTTCTGAGCCAAATCTTGATTTTTTATGTTTAATTTTGTTTCCATGCTTAGTGCAATTGTATTTTCACTACAAACTAATCAGCATATTTTGAGGTGGTATGGAATATACCTTTAAAATTTCAGATCAACTGAATCATTTTATGACCGTTATTATAGAACATACATATAGGCAAAAGATATTTGCCTGTACTGGAATGAAAGTAACGCTTCTCTCTTTGGTCTCAATAATTAATTATAAATATTGTCATTTTTTATTTTATCTATCAGGAAGTGGGTTATTCCTACGGGAAATCATATTTCACTGGAAAATTTACTGCTCGCCCTTCTGCAAGGAAGCATAGCATAAGTCAGGCGGATACTGTCAAAGAATCCCCTGTGCAAAAGTCTACCTTCAAGTTTACCGATCTTGCCCAGATGGTTTGCAAGCTTCCAGCTAAGAATATTCATGATGGTATGTTTAATTAACTAATTTTATATTAACTACTTACCACAAAATGGTTTACTGCGCAATTTAATTTCCAATTCAGTGTATCTATTAGTACATAGTATTCTATGTTCCACTAAATCTACACTTAATGAGATAACAAACTTTACTCTGAAAAATAAGTCCCTAAGAATAACAAGAATGTTAATTAATAACAGTCTGTAACAGATAATTATATTTTAAATGAGTAACATAAATAAATAACTAAATAATACACTAATTTTTTTTTCTCTTACTATAAACAAGTGCTTTCGATAGCAAACTGTCATTTTCAAGTGCTGATTATATTTCTAAATATACAATATACCTATTGTGATAAGGTTATTTGTGTCTCATTTCACCAATTGAAACCTACAACTAGCAAAAATACATTAAAATAAAGAAAAAATACAGTTTTTCATGTAGAACAGATTTTCCTCTTCTTGTTAATAAAAAATAATTACGTTTAAGTTGATTAATTTATTTGTTTTTAGCCTAACTTGTAACAAATTTAAATGCTTAAATAAATAATACTATTTGATAATGTTTCTGATAATCGGTATTATAGTCATCTTTTGCCATTTGTATGAACCTCTCTTCCGAGTTTAAATATAGGCAAACATTTTTTTAATCTTGGATTAAAATTACTGTGTTTTCAATTAAAATCACGCTTACCTTAGTTGAAAATGATCACCTATGAAATATTGTTACATTATATTTTGTATTTTATATTTCAGGTGATTCTTCCTCCGATGATTATGAGGCAGATGAGGAGTTTGGTCAAGAAGGAGAAGGGTATGCTTCAGAAATGGGATATGCATCAGAACCCTCTGCCCATCTTCTACATGTAACTATTTCTAGAAATTTGCTTCCTCTAATTTCTCTTTTGATACAATTTGATTATATTGATTACCCTTTTTAATTTTTACAGAGAGGTTCATCACTGCTTTTGAGACGGAGCGGTGTGTCATTATCATTTTCTGAGCCTGAACCAGATTCAGAATCTGAGCAAGAACATGACAAACACACAGATCACAGATAAAATCGCCCTTGAAACTTTTAGATTTCATGTCAATTTTTCATTTTGACAAATTTAGTCATTATTAATTGTGAGTACCTCAATAGTGTTCACTATCAAGTGTGAAAAAGAGATAATATTGAGAAGGACAAAGCAGACTGAAAACTATAAAAATCTTTACATGATAATGAGTGTGCTGTTTACTGTAGTGAATTATTTACATTACCATTAGTTAAGCATAGTATTTGGAATGTTTCAAAAGTTTCTTTTTTTAGCACACACTTTTTTTGTTATATATACATATGACTAGTAACTTATAGGAATAGAATTCAGTGATTTACTATAAAATGTTGAAAAAATGAAATAAACATAAAAAAATCTGTGATGTATAATAATATTTTAGCCTGGTGCTATGTTGATCATAATATGCTTAAACAAAAGGGTTAGGTTTGTCTGAATAGAAATGCCAGTGCCTAATAAGTATTTAATTAACATATTCTGTAATATAGTCCATATGGAATTTTACTAAAATATCAAAAGGTTATTAATCCTCATTATTTAATAAGATGGCTTTGAAAAACTTGATTTGTGTATCTTCTTTCTGCATATCTAAGGTGTGTTTTTTTAATGTTCCTTTTTATCTCAACAAACGGTTCAGAGCCTTTGCTGGTCTGGAAGCTGATTCCATTTCTGATCTGAGATGTTGCCCAAAAATGAAAACTTTCCACTCAAGAATATGATGAGTGATTAATGCTTGAAAATTGCCTGGAAAGTCTACAATACATTTTATTGTTTTGGATATAATGAATAAATTACAATTGTTATCGCTGGATTTATCATTTGACAAAAATGAAAAGTATAAATGGGTTGTCACGGTCAAATTAATATGTATTTAAGGTTCACTGTACTATGTATGCAAGTCAATTAGTGGGCGGGTTTATTTTAAAAAAACTTTAATTCACCATTTTTTTCATGGTTCGTCACATCTTTGAGGCAGCTTTAAGATCCCATCTCCATAATGCATGGATCTTCTATATTATATGGCTCACGATGCTTTGTATTATTTTGTTCCTTGACCATGAATGATTTTCTCGCATTTTCACACTTCGACAGATAACCCATTTAGTATGCAAGTTAATAATCTGAATAGATTCAAGTGTACAAAGGTATGTTGGTAAACTATTTGTGTTCACGTGTTATTATGATGTACTGTCTGTTACTTATCAACAATGAAAGGTCCCAAGTGGTCTGTTGAGGATTTCAATGAAATTTTTTTGGTGAAACTGTGTATACTTAACATATTCCAGTGTTCCTTACAAGTGCAGAAAATCGTCAATTTACTTATTTTGAATTGGTCTTTTTTAAATATATGAATAAAAATTACATTTAGGTTTTTTATTAATCTGAGCCACAAATGTATAGGAATATTATGCTCTAAAAGTTATTTTTATCCATAGAATGAGCAAATAAAAAGGGTCCGCAAAGGAATTTTTTAAAAATAAAGATAAGATAAAGCCATGGATGTAGTAAATGTGAAGTGCAAAACTTTGTGTTCATGCGACCTTTTTTGTGATCAAATTAGTTTTAGGTTAAAGTTTTGTTATTTATGTACGATCAGTTGATATATTTTATCCAAAAACAGGTTGGATATTTAGTGAATGTATAAAATAAAGAAGTGATGTTATGTACTACCACTCAAGTCGGATACATAAGATATGAAAAAGATGTACTAATGTAAATAGAAAGGCTCAATAATCTGCTGTCCTAGTCATTATTTACTTGCATCAGGTAATATAAAGTTGTTTATTGCATTTATTTTATCATTTTTTTTTTTTACGGTCATTACTTGATTGATAGGTATGAAATGTAATTGAGGTTTTAGCCATTTGTTTTAATTTTATTTTCATATTCAAACTAAAACTATTATAATATAAATATGTGTACACAAAAAATTATCAGACTGATGTTTACTATCAATAATTGTTCAAAATAAAGTTATTGCAAACGTAGTTTATTGTTAATTAATCAATGTTTCCTATTCGTCATATACAGCAGCATTCTATTTAACCAGTTTTCCTGTACCTACAATATTTTTGGAGGAATGGTTTTTTCATGCGTTTTCAATTAAGCTTAAAATAATCATATTTCCTAAAGTGATTTGAGATAAAAAACTAGCTACTCAGTTTAGAATGAAATTAAGTGTTTGTTATATATGCAAGGTTCAAATCTTATGAAAAATTTAACCACAAGGGAAGACCTTTGTTCTTTATTTTACAGGCATTTATGAAGTATAAATATCGTTAGTTTTAGAGGGTATCTAGTGTGTGTGTGTTTTTTTTTAAACCCGAAACTCTTGATTGAGCTCATCCCTGTGATTGTCCAGATTAAAGGAGCGCAATTCCGGCAAAACCCCAGAATGCATTCCACCAATTACATTCCATCTTGAGAACTACTTCCAAAAACAGTACCACTAAAGCACTAATATTTGTCATTTTCAATTATTTTTACATCCGCTCTCTAGGGTGCTATGGTTATCTTATCCGCACAGTATTTATTTACTGATTGTAAGTCATATATGTGCAATTACCAAGTTTGACATAAATTGCTCAAGACATTCTAGAATTATGATGAAATACATTCATACACACACATCCATTTATATCAATTTTCATTCATTAATATTAATCATCATAAAAACAGAAACAGCTGTTTCAAATCAATGGATCATTTCTAAAATATTATTGTAATATTTTCTTAATTACTCTATTAATTATCATTATTTTAATTATTTATATAAAAAAAAAACTTTATATTCAAAATTTTTACTTTAATCCAGGGTTCTGTTAAATTTTTAGGAATCTTTTGGCAAAAAGACTATTGATTTTATTATTACTAACATTTACAAACAAATTTTACATACAAATATTATCACGTACTTTTAATTTCTTCTTTTGCTGGCCAGCGCTTCTTCGCGTTTGTATCCTCATTGTTCATATCACTCTTTGCTCGATCTGCTTATCTTCATGTTGGTTGATTTTAAAGTTGTCCTGATGTTGATAAATGAAAACGGACCATCAGGGGCAGCTTGGGTACGCCACCTTCTCTCACTGTGTCTGCCCAACGACTCCACGAACGACCACTCAGGAGGTTCATCTCCCTACTCCTCCCTACTTACTCTATACGACCAGTCAGGAGGTTCATTTCCTGTCCGATGCCTTCTTGACTTATAATTTCGTATTTTTCCGATATTTTTTACATAAGCACCATTTAAAAAATATCATAACATTCGGGTCCGCTCCGATTTAAAAAATTTTTTGAGCTTGTCGATAAAAAATTTTTCATTCCACTTTACTTTTGATTTCACTTATTCACTTTTTTAGCACTTTGACAGTTTGCATTTTCTTATTACTAAATGACAAAATCAGATTATGTGTCACCAAAATTTTACATATTTCATTTCAACCATTTACATCACAAATGTAATTGTACCTTACAGACATATTAGCTTTTTAACTATAGTGCCATCAATTTATAATTTCCCAGTTTTTACATTGCTGGTTTGACAATATCTTTATAATAAAATATTAATTACTTTTAAATTTCAAACTTTTATATACCTTTCAACATTTACCAATGTGATTGTACAAATTAAACATACTAACATTTTAGTACATTAAAATAAAATTCAATTTTTTAAGTTTTTGCATGTGTCCATTTGACACTATTTCCATATAAGGTTTTAATGAAAGTTAAAATTTCAATTTTTTCTATAGATGTTAACATATTTGATTGTCCAGATAAACACCATACCATTTTAATACAATACAATAACTTCAATTCAAGTTTTTAGATAGATTTTAACATATTGACAAACTTGATTGTACAAATAAACACACCATTTGAACATTAGAATAAACTTCAATTTTTAAGTTTTTACATGTGTCCGATTGACACTATTTTCATATAAGGTTTTAATGAATTTAAAATTTCAATTTTTTCTAGATATGTTAACATATTTGATTGTCCAGATAAACATTATACTATTTTAATACAATACTGTAAACTTTAAATTTCCAAATTCTTACACGATCCTGATTGATGTTCTTTTAATAATAAATTATTTCAATTGATTTTACTTTCAAGCTTTTCCATGTCTTTTACCATAATTTCAACTTTGATTTTACACTATAATAAACATTAATTTTCAAACTTTACATATGCCTATTTGCCAGTTTTAATAATAGATTTTTCTATTAATTTTAAATTTTTTATTTTATTTTTAATTACTTTTTTATATTTATCCGATTACCATTATTTCGTAATAATAAGGTATAGCTATAAATTTTTTTCTTTTCTTTTTATAATTATATTCGATTGTATTAAAAACATCTCTGGAGCTATTTTTGCATTCTTTCCATTTGTTTATTTTTATGTTGTTCCTATTGAACTCGCCAAAAGAAATTTCACTAGCATGATATAAAATGTTAAATTGAAACCTTTTCCAATTCAAACTTTTACCTATTATACTTTTTACTTTACTTATAATTTTAACTGAATCACAATTTTTAAATTGCTGAATCTCTAAATTATCATTATCGTTAATTATTTGCCTTACATCAGGATTAATTACCGGTTCATTATTTATGCCCGTTTGTTGTTTCTCAAATTTAATTTCCCTTTTTAAAGGATGTATTTTTTCATCCAGTTGTACATCAGACTGTTTGAAAGAATTTTGTAATTTTTGTTCACTGATTTCTTTTTTACTGTCATTATTATCATTAATATGTGTATCTAAATTATTTTTAATTAGTTCCCGTTCATAATCTACGAGTTTACTTTCGGTTTCTAATCTATCTTCTTTGAAATCATTTGTCTGATTTCCCAGTTCCGGTTTTAAATCCGTTTCTTTATCAACATTAAATTCTTTGAAAGGGTTTCGTAATCTTTGCTCAATGCTCTCGAATCTGTTATCAATTTTATCGAGTTTTTCGTTCAAATCACGTTTATTTTCTTCTAATTTACGATTATTTTCGTCAAATTTTTTGTTCAAATCACGTTTATTTTCTTCTAATTTACGATTATTTTCGTCAAATTTTTTGTTCAAATCACGTTTTTTTTCTTCTAATTTACGATTATTTTCGTCAAATTTTTTGTTCAAATCACGTTTATTTTCGGCCATATCACTTTTAATTTCTTCTAATTTACGATTATTTTCGTCTAATTTTTCATTAAATTCTATCATTAACCTAAGCATCGTTTGCATCTCACTTTCCTTCAGACTTGATTCATTTAAACTAAAATTTTGATCATTGTTTGATACGCTCGTACTAGCACGTGGTTGCCTATTGTAAAACTCATTCTCTTTATTATCTACGTATCTATCTATTATAGTTTGCTCATTTGGATTAATATTTACACTATGCTTATCTTTTTCCATGACTGAATTCTATTAATATGAATCTTAATCACCAATACAATTTTTAACCTAACCTTTATCAAATTTAACACAATTTTCGTGACACTCTTTATAATCCTTTAGCCAGATTTCCTATATTAACATTTGCCTGTTCTCGGGCGCCAAATATTGTAATATTTTCTTAATTACTCTATTAATTATCATTATTTTAATTATTTATATAAAAAAAAAACTTTATATTCAAAATTTTTACTTTAATCCAGGGTTCTGTTAAATTTTTAGGAATCTTTTGGCAAAAAGACTATTGATTTTATTATTACTAACATTTACAAACAAATTTTACATACAAATATTATCACGTACTTTTAATTTCTTCTTTTGCTGGCCAGCGCTTCTTCGCGTTTGTATCCTCATTGTTCATATCACTCTTTGCTCGATCTGCTTATCTTCATGTTGGTTGATTTTAAAGTTGTCCTGATGTTGATAAATGAAAACGGACCATCAGGGGCAGCTTGGGTACGCCACCTTCTCTCACTGTGTCTGCCCAACGACTCCACGAACGACCACTCAGGAGGTTCATCTCCCTACTCCTCCCTACTTACTCTATACGACCAGTCAGGAGGTTCATTTCCTGTCCGATGCCTTCTTGACTTATAATTTCGTATTTTTCCGATATTTTTTACATAAGCACCATTTAAAAAATATCATAACAATATATTAATGAAATCAGGCATTTCTCCTAAAAAAATTTCCATAAAATATTGAAGATTATATCTTGTGAACTGTAAAGTAAACTTAATGTAAAGTTAATCTATTGTATCCAGGACAGATTTCTCTTAACGCCAGCATGAGGGTATTGTCTAAGATAAGTGAGCCAATGTTCAGAAGATCACGAAAAGCAGTTTCTTTTATATTGAGAAGGGCATCAAATTAAAGATTCAAGGTCTTTATTAACAATATGTAAATTGTGTTTTTATAAACTAAAATTACACAAAGTCAATATACTGATTTAGATTTATCTGAGTTCATACATTTGGTACCTTACTATAGACAAAAAACTGAAAAGAACTTTAAAACAATTTATTTGTGGACAGATTCGTCTCCTAATAAGTTCCTACAGGGTGCTGGGTAGAGAATATACTTGTCTTAGCCAGTAATTTGCAAAGCAATCAGTGAGAAAGTGTTGATTTACTAATAACTTATAATTTTAGGGTTGTTTCAGTTTCTTGAAGTTAGGGTTTCATTGATTTTTTTCAAAATCAGAAACCCTTATGTTTCATCTGTGTGTCAGCATGTATTATTCTATCTAATAAAAAACTAAAATGTTTTTCTAAAATATTGAATAAGATTATCAAATTAAAGACCTCAACTTGTTAATTTACAATATGTAATTTTTGAGCTGAATTTACACAAAGCCATTAAAGTTGTATTCGTAACGTTAACTCATTCCATGTTTTACATAAAAAGATATTTTGCATGTTAGGTTTGTATAATACTCCTATAATGATAAAAATATAATCTTCCCCATGGTAAATTACAACATCTCATGATTAATTACTTAGTAATAAAACAGTAAATATTTTTCTATTATATTGAGTAGGGTTTCAAATGAAGAATCTCATCACCCTGATTAATAATATGTAACTTATTTGTGAATTTTAACCATACAAACTAATTAAAACAATCATATCTTATGAGAGATGTGTATTCATTATATATATTGTTGTGATATTTTAAAATGATGATTTTTAATAGTGTTTGTTTAAATAAACTCGAAATTAGCGAGCATTGAATAACGTAATAACGATCCGTGATTCATTTTTGAAAGTATGAACGTTTTTATTGTCGTCATATTAATTATTAATAATTGAAATAAAAATAATATCATATTTAATATAAACATTTATTATCTAAACTTCTAAATTAAGCAAAGTAATAAATATCCGAAGCAACTGGCATTAAATAACCAGTTGAAAGTCAAGAAGGCAGTGGGATATAATATAAAAAGGTCAACAAATAGCCCAAGCAGATTCGGCCATTTCGAGACGAGGTTCAGTTCAGCAGTCGTAGTGTACACATCTCTGCTGCCAGTGTTTCCCGCCATCATCTGCCACCACGTGGCCCAAGGTACTTTTTATTATTTTGTGACAGTGTAGTTGTGACAGTGTAGTTGTGTCAGTGTAGTTGTGTCAGTGTTTTTCGTAGGGGGACGGCACCCCAGTAAAATATTTTGCTGTTTTTTGGACTTGTAATATGTTCGGAAGTATGGAAATGGAGACCGATAGTTCGCGGAAGCGGTCGGCTTCACCGACACAGGAATCGGATAGTGAAGAAGATTTTACCTTTCCAAAAATCACTGTAAAGGTACGAAGGCCTACAAAGGCGAAAAACCCGACGAAGGTCGGAAATAAATTTCAGGCTTTGGCCACTGAGTCACCGGAAAGCCCTAATCCTTTGACTCAGGCACCAAAGAAGCCGCCGCCTGTTGTCGTTTCCGGTGAAACAACAACAATTTTAACTCAGATGCTCAAAGGAGCAAACATAAACAAATTCGCCCTCAGGAAGACGAAGGAGGGCGTAACTATTTATCCCGAGCTCGAGGAGGAAAGAGCAAAAATTTTAAAACTGCTCCAGACAGGTGGAAAAGAATTCCACACTTTCGCCCCGAGAGGCGGCACCAAGAATAAGAAGTATCTTATTCTTGGCTTGGATGTCCAGGAGGACATTGAAGAAATCAAATCCACGATAGTGGATGCCGTACCAGGAGTAGTTGATGTGAGAAGACTCCGAAAAAGTGACCCAACAGGACGAAAAGAAGATATTTCGCCAGTCCTAGTAACAGCAAATGCGAGCGTCACCCTGAACGCCATGAAAAAGGTACGTGCCATCAACCACGTCATAGTTCGTGTAGTGACGTTCAAGGAACAGAGAGGCGCCCCTCAATGCTTTAGATGTCAAGAGTTCGGCCACACAAAGAACCACTGTGGCAAGAAACTTAAATGTGTTAGATGTGCAGGACCTCACGAGGTGGCGCTGTGCCCCAGGAATGAGACGGCCCCGCTAAAGTGTTCGAACTGCGGCGAGGCACATCCCGCCTCGTACAGAGGCTGTGAGGAAAGGAAGAAGCTCCTAGCCAGAGTGAGACCGGCCCCAGCAGAAGAGGAGCCGCCAAGACGTGCCACTAACGAGACCTGCTCCACCGCCATCTGTACCTGCCTGGCAGAACCCGCTCTTCAAGCTCTTTCAAGCCAGAGATGAAGAAACGGCTCATCCTTCGAAGACGAGAGCAGCCGCCTCCACGTCGAGAGCTGCCCCCTCCACGTCGAGAACTGCCCCCAGAACTTCGCAGGACACTCCGGAAAATAACAATTGTGAGTACTTAGATCCTAGGCTTAAGTTTCTTACAAACGACCAGCGTAAAGACCTTGAATGCGCACCGAAATGGGTAACTGCCCTAGTAGACTTCTGTAGCCAAATGCTCATGGCTATGATATCTGGTAAACATCAACAATGGTAGATTACCAAGTATTAAATTTTAACGTTGATGGTCTCCTGACCAAAATAGATGAGGTAGAAGTGCTGCTAGCTCTCTACCGACCAGATATTGTAGTTTTGACAGACACTAGGGTATCTACACAATCGTTTCACATTAAAGGTTATTCAACTGCCATTGAAAGAGTTAACGGTTACGGAGGCGTTTTAATTGCTATACGCCTTGGCATCAATTGGAAGACAGTGGCTTCACCACTGACTACAACTGATCCCAAGCTTCACCACTTGACAGTTAAGGTAAATTTGGGGAGACCCATTTACCTTACCGCCCTGTACAGAAGACCGTACGCGTCTCTACAGCAGTACTCAGCCTTGCTACACGCATGTGCGCAAAGATCTAACCACTGGGTGGTGGGAGATCTCAATGCGAGACACACAATGTGGTACAACACCGTAACGAACAAGGCTGGGAGACTCCTGTTGAGAACGCCATTCACGGTCGTTCACCCCCAGACTTTTACTTTTCGACAAAGAGGTAACCCGCAGGCTACATCGACGATTGACTTACTACTGACAAAACAACCCCACCGTATCACAAGTTGCACCGCCCTTGACTTCATCACCTCTGACCACAGGCCAGTACTGTATGCAGTGGATGGTAAAGTGGCGACCCCTCGCCCCACGAGATACGACTACCGTCGTGCCGACTGGGATCTGTACCGGTCGCAGATTTACCATAACCTGCATACAGTGCCAGTTCTCCGCACGAAAGAGGAAGTAGATCTTCAACTAGCTTTCATAACTGATGTGATCATAGACGCAGCAAACACCGCGATTCCGAAGTACACTCCCATGCCACCGTCTCTGCGACCACCTCCAGACCACATTCTTAAAATTATTGCCTTGCGCCATACTTGGAAGAATAGATGGTACAGGACGAGAGATCAGCAAGCCAAGGTCGTTGTGAATTCTCTCACAACGCAAATCCGGGGCTTGATGAAACTCTGGAAAACAGCCCAGTGGCATGAGAAACTTCGTAGCACTCACGGAGATCACAGAAAGTTTTGGAAGTTGTTGAAGACTACAAAAGGCAAGACAGCCACTGTCCGTCTTCACGAAGGCGACAATGTTCTGACTGCTGAGCAACAGGCAACAAAACTGGCCGACCATTACGCTAGGGATATTACGGCTAGGACGGGATACTACCACATCCCTCCTCCGGTAGATGCTGAACAGAACAACATGTTTGTATCACCGAAGCAGCTCAAGGCGATTCTTCGCCGGTGTCAGGGAAACCGAGCACCAGGGCACGACGGGATACAAACAGTGCTGCTCAAACAAATGCCGAGGAGAGGGATAGTACAACTAGCAAACTTATACAACTCTTGTATAAGATTGCGGTACTTTCCTGACACATGGAAACAAGCCATCTTGTTTCCATTACTGAAGCCAGCCAAAAGTGGAGATCACCCAGCCGACTACCGCCCGATCAGTCTGCTACCACAGATGGGGAAAATCTTTGAGAAAATTCTTTTGAATTATCTCAAAGATTACTGCTCGGAAAATGATATCATTCCGCCAGAGCAGACTGGATTCCAATCCAGTATGAGCGCAGAGCACCCCCTTCTGAAGGTGCAGTCAGAAGTTAGCCATAACATGAATAGAAACATAGCCACGGCTATGATTTCCATTGATTGCACCCAAGCATTCGACTCGGTGTCTCACGGGACACTGTGTCAAATGCTCTGCGACCGGGAATGCCCGGAACAACTATATTCAATTCTGGCTAGCTTCCTGAAAAACAGATCGCTGCGGGTGCGGGTGGGTGATAGCTTCTCCGAAGCTGTGCCACAGACCTGTGGAGTACCCCAAGGCGCCGTCTTATCCCCTGTACTATTCAACGTATACACGTCCGAGATTGTCGGAGCCCGCTACAAAAATACCACAGTTACTGCTTTCGCAGATGACATAGCGGTGTACAGCAGCAGCATGAGTGCCAAGGTAGCTCTAAGACAGGCTGAAGCAGCCTGTAACCAGATCAGTGAGAGATTGGGGAGACTCAATATCTCTGTAAACGCGGGTAAGACCGACTGTGCAATTTTCTCTTTTCAAAAGGGAAAAAGCCCGCTCCCTACTAGTTACATAGTAGGAACGAAGCAAAATTCACCAGCCAACGACCTAGTATATCTGGGAATTAAAATGGACAGACACCTCCATTTTAGTAACCATTTTGCAAAGAAGTTGAAGCATACACGCATGAAGTCTTACCGGCTTACGCACTTATTGACTTCCCCCAATCTATCACTGCGACTCAAGCTACTGATCTACAAGAGCATACTCAGGCCTACTCTGCTGTATGGTGCACCGCTATTTCGTTATCTGACGTATACGACAGCTAAGAAACTCCAACAATTCCAAAACGGTATACTGATGAAAGTGGTCAGAGGTACTTCATTCGAGCAGCGACGGAACAGTGAGCTGCATGAGATATTTGAGCTGCCTACGGTGGATGAATTCATCCAGCGTAGACATATCAAATTTTTCGACTCATTACAATATTTGACAAACCCGGTGTTTAACACTATAACCCCCGCTCCGTTCCCCCATCGATGGCAGGACGCTGTCGTGGCTGGAACACTCTAGTCCTAGGTTCTAGGTAGAGATTTAGTTTGTTTTGTTTAGTTTTGTTTTGTTTAGTTTGTTTTGTTTTTGTTCCTAGTGTTTAGTGTTGGTGTCGGTGACAAATAGAAGGTGAGCCTCATCACCTAGTGTTGTATAAGAACAATGAACTATTAACGACAATAAAAATTTATTATATTTAGGCACTCCGCCAAATGCATGTAAATGCAGTAAGAGGAGAAATATGTAATCCAAATATTTTGTTATTTTTCTTTTGTACATTGTATTGTTTTGTTGAGGTTTTGAAATAAAAAAAAAAAAAAAAAAAAAAAAAAAAAAAAAAAAAAAAAAAAAAAAAAAAAAAAAAAAAAAAAAAACAAGCAGATTCTTTTCGTTCATCAGAGGACAGAGCAGGTAGAGACCAGGTCCAGGTAGCGACCCACGCTAAGGCTGTTGGGCATCAGAGAGAAGCGTCCCCAGACTTGCATCCGGCCATGAGACGTAATAGAACCACGCGCGGCAGAGTAGAACAAGCATGCTGATCCGCGAACCACACGAAGATTATCCACAAGAAGCACTGGCCAGTATTAGTATAGAGTTACGAATAATTTACAAGGTACCATATTTAATGTTAGTCTTAATAGTATTCTTTATTACGTACGTATTTTATTTTTGTATATCAATTTTAGTTATTCAATGTGTTTAAATAAAACCAATATTCCTTTTGCCAGAAGTTTCCTATATAATTATTAACAGAACCCTGATATAACGTATAAGTTATAAATATAAAGTTTTTTAAATTATAATAAAGAATATATAATTAAAATATTATTAATAAATGCAAATATTAGAATAATATGTTTCTGCAAGGAAAAATGAAACGTGATTTCGATGTAAGGGCTGGTTTAAAAAAAAGAAGTTTAATTTGTAGTGATTAGGCTTATTATTATTTACAATTAACAGCCAAAAAAAACATGCTGTCTCAGGATCGGGACAATTGAAATTTCTCATTTAGGTTTATTTTTTTCCTGGTAGATGCCACTCTGCTTACTCTTCTTGCATCCAGTAGAGGCTGTTTTGGCAACTATGCCACTAACTGTTAAACGGCATTGTTGACAGTGGAAGCTGGCAATAATTATTTTCATTATGTTCTGTTTCGTTCTGAGCCTGAAACCGGCTTTGATCAATGCAGCAATGCTACCTACCCAACAGTTCAGGCTTCAATAAAAGCTGATGCATAAATCATACATATTATTCTGATATTTGCTTATTTATTAATTATATTATTTTAATTATTTATTTTTTCATATAATTTTAAAAAACTTTATATTTATCACTTATACGTTATATCAGGGTTCTGTTAATAATTATAGGAAACTTCTGGCAAAAGGAATATTGGTTTTATTTAGACACATTGAATAACTAAAATTGATATACAAAAATAAAATACGTACGTAATAAAGAATACTATTAAGACTAACATTAAATATGGTACCTTGTAATTATTCGTAACTCTATACTAATACTGGCCAGTGCTTCTTGTGGATAATCTTCGTGTGGTTCGCGGATCAGCATGCTTGTTCTTATCTGCCGCGTGTGGTTCCAGACGTCTTTGTTGTCGCATCTGGTGAAAAGTGAAAGTCAGCTCACCACGAGGCCGCTCGCTAGCGTGGGTTGGTGGCTACAGGTAGCCAGGGGCTTCCTTCTCTGCCTGCCTTCTGAAGAACGAATGAATCTTTTGGTCTTTTTTTTTTTTTTTTTTTTTTTTTTTTTTTTTTTTTTTTTTTTTTTTCAGAGCTCTCAAACTTAAAAATAGGAATGTGGAAAAATTATTTTTGGCTGGGAGTGCCTTTCTCTAAGGGGAGACCCCTACTTAAAGGATGTATGAGAAGGATATAGGGTGTGGAATGCCTAGAAAGGCGGAAGGAGTCAGGAAGGTAGTGAGAGTCTACCAAGGATGGAGCCTAGGCGATGGATTGTTACGGGCCAGGGCGAAGCCTGGCCCGTTGGCCAGGCGAAGCCTGGCCGGCCGCCCCGCCAGGGGCCTTAAAATGAGTCGGCCTGATCGGCCGGAAGGTCAACCCTGCTTACACAGGTAGACGGGGTAGTGTTGAGTCGGTTGAGTCGGCCGGGAGATGGGCCTCCATCTCTCGGCAAGGTGTAGGTCAGTCAGTCGATGATGTCCTTCATTCTCCAGGCTTCGGCGGTCCAACAGTGCTTCCATCTGACGGGCATTGGTGGTGGCTGAAGGTCGGAGAACAGTGGGTTGTGGCTGTGACGGAGTGAGTCAAAAAATTTGATGTGCCTTCTCTTGATGAAGTCTTGAATCGTGAGCACTTCAAATTTCTTGTGGATGTCGGCAGCTTTCATACGGTCGAACGGTGTGTGTTTGAGGGAGGTGCGGAGAACTCTGTTCTGGAACTGCTGGAGCGTAAGTAGAGTGTTAGGGGTCAGATATTTGTAGAGAGGGGTACCATACAACAGTGCAGGTCTTAGGACGCTCTGGTATATCAGCAGCTTGAGGCGAACTGATAAAGCCGGGCTATGAAGTAGGTGACCGAGGCTGAAGAATTTCTTCCTAACACTCTTTAACTTTCTGCCGAGGTGCGTTGTAAACGACAAGTGCCTACCGAGGGTAATCCCGAGGTAGCACAGCTTGTTGCTTATGGGGCACTCTTTGCCGTCTAAGACGAAGGATTTCGGGAGTTTCTTTTTCCCTGATTGGAAACTAAAGATGATTCCTTGCGTCTTGGCCGGGTTGACTTTGATGTAGACGGCATCGAGTTTCTCGGCGATCTGTTGGCTGGCGCTCTCAGCGAATTTCAGGGCTCTTGAAGGGTTGATACTGGTGCTGAAAACACCTATGTCGTCTGCATACGCGGATACCTCGCAGTTGGAGTACGAGGCTCCTACGATGTGGGCGGTATAGATGTTGAACAGCAGGGGTCCTAGCACCGACCCTTGGGGTACACCGGCAGAGTAGTTCCTTCGTGTCGTGGTCGTGGAGCCAATACGAACAGAAAAAGTTCTGCCTGTAAGGTAGGATCTCATCAGGTTCTGCATCTGTTCCGAGAATTCATATTCCCTCAGACGTTGGAGTAGGATGTAGTGATCGACGGAGTCAAAGGCCTTCGAACAGTCCAGAGAAATCATAGCGGTCGCTCTGTTGCTTCGGATGTTCGATGCGACGTGATGTTGCAACCTCACCAGGTTGTTATTCGCACTTAGGCCTGTGCTGAAACCAGTCTGCTCTGGAGGGATAATTTCCTGCGACTATCTTTTGGTCCTTGGTCGGCTCGTATTATATATCTGCATCTCTCCGCTGCCTTCTTGACTTTCAACTGGTTATTTAATGCCAGTTGTTTTGAATATTTATTACTTTGCTTAAATTAGAAGTTTAGATAATAAATGCTTATATTAAATATGATATTATTTTTATTTCAATTATTAATAATTAATATGACGACAATAAAAACGTTCATACTTTCAAAAATGAATCACGGATCGTTATTACGTTATTCAATGCTCGCTAATTTCGAGTTTATTTAAACAAACACTATTAAAAATCATCATTTTAAAATATCACAACAATATATACGTATTATTACGTTTTTTAAAGAATATCGTAATTTTATTTTTATTTCTTATATAAGGTTTTTTAGGTTCTGATAATAAAAAAATAATTCTGGCAAAAGGTGAATTTAATAACAAATAAAACAAAAACTTATTACTATTTATACAAATATATTTGTCTATTTTTTCTTTTCCTTGGCTTCTTCAATTCTCTTATTTTTTTAAACAAAATTAACACTTCTGCCTGGTGCAACTTCTCTTCCATTTCGCTTCAAGTCCTCAACAAATAACTTAAAGAAAATTTTACTACAATAACTATATTCAGATACTTGTTTCACGGACTGATCCCAAAACTAGAGTCTAACTGTGTGTGTTCTCTCAGAACCACAACAACTAATTAGCCATTTTGTTTTTCCATCCTCTCTCAATTGTTTTAATTTTCGCCTTCTTGATATATGATTTGAATAACGCCCTTTTAATTTAAAATTCTTGATATATAAAGTTTATAATATCTAATATCACAACAGTGTATATATATATATAAGTTAATGTTTATTGAATTACAAGCTACGAAAGGTTGGTAATAAGAACACGTAGAACGTTATAACAAGACTGCTTTATTTAGACCAAGATACCTCTATCTATAGGTATTACCTGTAAACATATACAGATAACATATGTTTGGGGATTAAGGCTGGGCACTAGCGGCGCCTGGACTTAACTTATATATACAATAAAAGTAGGCTGTAGCCTTCTCTATTTTTCATTTCATGTCAATTTTCTAGTACACTTATATATTCTGAAAATAATATTCATGATGCTAAATTTTCATATTAAACATTCTCTATAAGCAATTGCCCAATATGATCAGTGATGGCTATACAATTTGTTTTATATGAGCTTTCAAAGTTGCTTTAAAAAATTATATTTCCAAAAGCGATTTTTAGCTATTAAGTTTTGAAAAATATATTGTAACGTAATTTTTAAGGTCAAAATATATTATTTTTTTTATTTAGTTTATTAAACTGGAATTTTTAAGTTTGGTTAATTGGATGAAGTTGGATCAGACATAAAAGTTGCTGTGAGGGTTAGTGCCATATGTGTTGCTGGGAAAACTGTGATGTAGAGGGGAAGGCCGCCTAGATGGGCTAGGACAAAGGTTGTGGCACCACAAGAGGGGGAGACAGCTATAAAGTGAAGAGGTCAAGGAAACTCAAGGTCACTTTATCTTGTACTGGAGCCGAGCGAAGACAGAAGACATCAAGGAGGCAAGTGTGAGGTAGAGGTACACTTGCAGGACATGGCTGAAGGATAAAGGCGCCAATGTTAAAAGTTTCTGTCTACTTTCCTAAAGAGTGTTGAGCAGTGTATGTTGAAGAGGATCGTGGAGCAGAACACAGGAACTGATGGAAGAATTCTATCTCTTTAAGCTAATCCAGGGAATTTATGTAATTTAAGATGATAACTGTGAGTATCAGAATTAATTACATTTCTTCAAAGATAGGAACACTTGTGACCACAATTCCCTGGTAGTTTTGAGGTATTAAGGGTTTTAAATGTGTAATAATAGAAAAGTAAAATTAGGTTAAATGTATGAGTATGTATTAAAAGAATAATTAATCTAAAGTCGGTTCATAAATAAACTTAAATGTTGCACATTTATAGAAGTTATTGGGTGCAACAAGGAGTTACAAATTGTCAACCCCTTGTAGACACTATTTGAGAAGTTATAAATATGTGCAGTATACCTGGTCACGTGTTAATTGAATTTGTATAAACATTACAATATATATGAGAGTAAATTTTTAGATATTTCTATATTTGCAGTTGTGTAATACATTTATTATTTTTATTGAAATGACCTATGGTCCTCCTTTAGCGATGACTGTCTATCTTTTGGAAGTTGTGTCCTCCCTCAAAAAGTGTTGAAGGATTTTTTCAATTTTTAATGATTTTTAGACAAGTGAGAAATCGAGCTTAAATGTTGAGCTCTAGCTGCAGCACTTGTTATAAAATTCAATATGAAGGATATTTATTGTTCATATATTTCTATTATATTGTTAGAAGATGATACATTCACAAAGAATATTCATTCAATGGAAAAGTACTCATTTAAATAATAATTAATATGGACATAAGCATAATTACAATATAAAATGTTACAAATATTTTTATTATGCATTTATCATATTATTGTTGCAATGAATAAAATGTTTTTTTAATGAATTTATTTGCGTCATCCTTTTCATCGTAAAAAAGTTGGTCGCCATACTTTTAGTAGTATGATTTTATTTGATGGCCCTTTTACATGAATAAGAATTTTCATCATTAACGTTCAACAAACTCACTTGATCAAAAAACTTCATGTAAAAGGGCGGATCAGCAGCGCTCCTCTTGTTGACCAAATATAAACTAGAAGGTTTCAAAAGTAAGGTGTTTACTGATACACTTAATTCAAACTAATCATCAATTTGTACAAAACTTTGATAAAAAAATATTACCTTGTAAAATAGGGAGCCAGTTTCTGTATGATCTCCCCCTGGTGGCTGACTGTAGTGAAGCCGCTATAAATAACTATAAGTTTGGTTAGCTGTTATAAATAACAGTGTGTTACGACACTTGGCATGTGTTCAGAAGGTGTCAGTTATGAGTGTATACACTATAACTGTTTGCAATATCTATGTCTCATGTATTGTGTAAATAAATTGTGTCGCGTTATTCAATTACATATGAAAACGTGTCTCATTATTCGGCCCCTTGTCACAACAAGTTGGCGACGAGGATAAAAGTACAAAACATTGGGAAAATTGAGTGCCGCTAACAATACTATAACCGCTAAAAGGTATTTTATTTTTTTACCAATAGTTATATGCCTGATTTAAACAAGCAAATCAAGTCACAATGAATTCGAGAAGTTGATGTTAGTTTTGTCATCTGCTCTGGGAAGTCAAAAAACCACACCAGCATTACCACTAATACCATTTGAAAACTATGACCCCAAAACTGAACAGTTTTCGTCATGTATGGAGCGTTTTGACAACTATTGTGATCTCAAAAACGTCACTGATGATACAAAAAAGGTTCAACTTTTGCGTTCATCAATTGGAAAAGAACATTATAACAACTTGGCCGCTTTTCTGGGACCAGATGATCCTATCAAGGAAATCGACTTCATAACCTTGAAGTGCCATTTTGAAAAAATGCTGGCTCCATCAGTCTCTACGGTCGTCTCACAGCACTACTTCCTCAGCATCACTCAGCAGCCACATCAATCAATTTCGGATTTCGTCGCATCCCTGAAGGGAAAATTGAAGGACTGTGGTTTTTACACAACCTGTCCCAGTGCAACCTGTAAAAAGAGGTTCTCAATAGCTCAAATATTCCTCCGTGCTCAGTTCATCAGAGGCCTGAAGGACAATTGGATACGCGAACAGATCCTTCAAGACACAACCCTTAAGGATTTCGATGGATTCGTAACGAAGGCCACAGCACTGGAAGCATCTTGATTTGAGTCGGGTCAATTGAATAAGCTACCTGAGAAGCCCCCGGATCAAGTTACAGACGCTAACAAGATTGATCGTCGTCAAGAAAGAAATTGTCCCGGCCGCCAGCGTTCTGGGTCTCAAGACAATCGTCGTCAGTCCAGCTCTCATCCGCGTCATTGTTCTCAGTCCCGCAGCACCAGAAGCCGTGTGGATTATCGAGCATTAGGTCTCGATGGCCTTTGTCTCAACTGTGGTCGCTCAAACCATAAATCGGGTGATTGCAGAACAGAGCGTAAATCCATGAAGTGCCACTCTTGTGGAAAAATTGGTCATGTCACGAAAGTTTGTATCACCACCCTGCTCCGGAAATCGAAGACCAAGAAGCTGTCAACTGAATACCTCCAAGAGGAAGAGGATCATCACCCCAACAACGAATATGGTATCGTTCGGATTGACACCGTCGAGAATCTGTATGAGGTTGGACCAGACACCGATAAATACATCATTACAGTCACTCTCAACAACAATCCGCAATCGTTTGAAGTGGATTCAGGTGCACGTTTCTCCTTGATCTCAGAAACTGCTTTCAAGAAACTTGAACTCATTTACCGCTGCAACCGACTCCAGTCTCTTTCCGCTCCTCTTACTCAGATCACCTCATCAAGCCTAAAGGTAAAGTTACCGTCTCAGTCGCATACAAAGGGAATTCAATAGAAGCCGATTTATTCATAGTGCCAGCAGGACATGACGCTTTACTTGAACGCATGTGGATTCGTAGTCTCGGGATCAGCCTCAATGAGATTGATAGCCACAAAAACTCAGCTCTCCGTCCGGTTGATGTCAACACAGTCACTCCGATCGAAGACATCTTCAGGAAATACGAAGACATTTTCGAAGAAAGGATCGGGTGTGTTCCAAACGTTGAAGTTAAGCTTCAACTTAGAGAAGGGGTGAAACCAGTTTTCGTCCGTGAACGGGATGTTCCGTTTGCAATGCGAGAGAGAGTTAGCCACGCTAGAGTCTCAAGGAGTCATTAGTCCCGTTGCATCAAGCGATTGGGGAGCGCCACTCGTTGTTATAGCTAAGCCTGAAGTTGGTGTAAGGCTATGTGTGGATTATAAGTGTGGGGTGAACTCCAGACTCGTTGCCTCAAATCACCCTATCCGCAGAATAGATGAGGTTCTACATAGTCTCAGAGATTCTAAGTATTTTTGTAAATTGGACTTACACAAGGCATATTTGCATTTGCGGGTCGATGAAGAAGGGAGCAAGATACAAACGATTTCAACACATAAGGGTACGTTCAAAATGAATCACCTCAGTTTCGGAATCAAGACCGCTCCAGCAGAATTCAACCGGATCCTAGGTCAATTGCTGAACGGCCTACCAAAGGTCGAGGCATACTTTGATGACATCATCTGTCATGGCTCAGATCTCGAAGAATGCTCCAGAACTCTCATCGCATGTTTGGAAACACTCAAAGAATATGATCTCCATCTCAATCGTGCTAAATGCTCATTCTTCAAGGAAAGCATAAATTACCTCGGTCATGTAGTGTCACACAATCAAATTCAGAAGTGCCCAGCTAAGGTTCAAGCAGTTTCTCGGATGCCGCAACCAAAGAATGTGGATGAATTGAGGAGATTCCTTGGTTTAATCACTTATTATTCCAAATTCATTTCAGATTTCTCTTCGAAGTCCTACCCGCTACACTGCTTACTCAGGAAGGGTGAACGATTCTTTTGGTCTGCAGCTGCTGAGGCCTCCTTCCGGAATCTCAAGACAGAGTTGTGCTCAGACAAAGTGCTCTTTCCGTTTGACCCTTCAAAACAGGTTATTCTCACAACTGATGCCTCGCCAACCGGGATAGCCGCAGTACTTAGTCATGAAATTGATGGTCACGAGCGTCCAATCGCCTAAGCCTCACGAGCTCTGACGCAGGCTGAGTCAAACTACAGCCAGCTCGACAGAGAAGCCCTGGCTATCGTATATGCCGCAACACACTTCTTTAACTACTTACTCGGCAAACGTTTCGTTCTCGTCACAGACAATGAGCCGCTTTCGAGGATTTTTCATCCAGACCGGACACTGCCGCCGATGACCTCTTCGCGTTTACTGAGGTATGCCTCTTCTCTCAGTGGACTCGGCTACACCGTTGATACAAGAAAGGGAAAGAGAAAGAGAATGTCGATTGTCTGTCCCGGGCACCAGTCTCTACAGCTAGTGAGTCACAAGCAATGTCGATTGATCAGGAAGTCAACGTTCTGTATGCTGAAACACTGCTCCAGATCTCCAGTATGGCTATCACTGCAGATACAGTAGCCAAGGAAACTGGGAAAGACCCAAAGTTGCAAGCATTACTGCAGGAGCTCAAGACCAGCCGCAAGGATAGCTCGTACACTGTCTCTGGGAACATGTTATTCCGTTCCGATCGAGCAGTAATCCCAAAGTCTCTCCAAGTGCCAATTCTCCAAGAGCTTCATGCATCGCATTTGGGAATAACTAAGATGAAGCAACTCGCCAGGAGATACGTTTACTGGGAAGGATTGGATAAGGACATAGAACGTCTTGTAAAGAGCTGTGAATCCTGTGCCAAAGTCCGTCACAGTCTGCAGAAAGCGCCAATTCATCACTGGGATCAGCCTGATGAGAATTGGGAGAAAGTGGACATTGACTATGTGGGGCCTTGTGATGGCCATTTCTTTTTGATGTGTGTGGACGCAAAGTCGAAGTGGGCAGAAGTTCGCATGATCCGCGATGCTCCGTCCTCGTTTTCAACAACAACTCTGCTTGAAGGCATATTTTCGGTACATGGTTACCCCTCGGTGATGGTTTCAGACAACGCCGCCATCTTCAAAAGTGAAGAGTTCAAGCTGTATTGCAAAGAGCATGGGATATTTCAAAAGTTTAGCGCGCCAAATCATCCAGCCACGAATGGTCTAGCAGAACGCAGCATCCAGACATTGAAAAGAAGGCTCAAGGCTGCTGCTGATGATCCTGCTCCGCTGTGTTCTAAGCTGTGGAACATAATGTTCCGCTACAGGGCCACACCCATAGCCTCAGGTCTATCTCCTTCGGAACTGTACCTAAAGAGAAGGATCCGTACTCGTCTCGATGCTCTGATACCAAACAGCAAACCTCTTGCTCCAACTGTGCCTACTGCATTGCGGGTTTGTAGTCTTCAAGTGGGGGAGAGAGTGCAGGCGAAGATTCACATAGAAAACCAAGACGTTTGGCACCATCAGGAGGAAACTCGGCCAGTACCATTATATTGTCAAGTTGGACACAGGTCTCACCCTGAAACGCCATATTAATCAACTGGTCGTCACCTTGGTTCCGAAGAAAGAAGTCTCCTTAACTCCTTTGGTTCCACAGCACAGAATGGGGGTGCCATCCAAAACTGAAACTACAAGCTTGCCACTAGACCACCAATCGCCAACAACACCTCCTTCACCACATGTAAGTAGTCCAGGTACACAGCGCGACTTGCCTAATCCATGCCATCCAAGGCCACCTGTTCAGCCTGGTCCGTCTGGTCTTCCATCGCCTAGCCCTACCAGGAGCCGGAAAAAGCCTAAGTATCTCGAGGACTATGTCTCCAATGTGTGTTTGTGGACCTGTCCATAAATAAGTGGGGGAGATTGTAGTGAAGCCGCTATAAATAACTATAAGTTTGGTTAGCTGTTATAAATATCAGCGTGTTATAACACCTGGCATGTGTTCAGAAGGTTTCAGTTTTGAGTGTATACACTATAACTGTTTGCAATATCTATGTCTCATGTATTGTGTAAATAAATTGTGTCGCGTTATTCAATTACATATGAAAACGTGTCTCATTATTCGGCCCCTTGTCACAACACTGACAATCAAAGTACTAACTATAATTTTTTGATCAAAATTCTTACTTGTGTAAAAGGCCCTGGAGATTCAAATGGAGCTTAAAATAATTATTAGGAAAATTGTAAATAATATCCACTGAAGTAAATATTATTCCTTTGAATAACTTATGAATAATGTACAAAATAAATATATTATGTCAAAATGAAAAAAAGATCTATTAATTTCTGAGAACAATACAAATTAATTTTCTAATTTATCTTTATTTAAAAAGTAATAAAATAATCTTTGATGAATTATATGATTTATAAATACTAATATGCATTTTCAACTTCTACACTAACTAAGAAATTTTATACATTCATTATAAATGAAAATAATTACACTTGAGTCACATACTAATTGGACAATCACATACAATGATCTCGAAATCAACATTATATCTTTACTAATCAGTTCAACGTTTCATAATTTATACAGACTTAGACCTGAAATTTGATTTTTCTGTACAATTATCCATTAACTGAAACTTCATCAAGCAATTATTTAAATATCACAGGTTCAAATAACATTCTCTAATCCTGCAAATATCTGATGTGTTAACTCTAACATTGAGAAATACAAAGAACAATGGTATACAGTCTTATTGTAGCCACATTTGTCCTAAATGAAAATTACTTATTTACACTGGCCTGCATGAGTATACGAGGGCAGGCTGAAAAGTTTCCGACCTAACAAAGCTTTTATTTTAGCTTTTATTTATTTTATTATCATCATCATGTTGAGGTCGGAAACTTTTCAGACCACCTGTGTACATACATAGTACTTCTCACCTATACATAAAAATCACTCTACAAAACTCATTAATATTTTTTTAAATCCTTACAATAATTATGTTAGATAAATCTTAATTTCATGAATTTGTTTTAATTAATAATGGATATTATTAAATAAATTATACATTTTAAGCCAGATCTTACAACATTAACTTAAAATTGTACTGCACATCACAAATAGTTTACAATAAAAATAACAGTTTTTATATTTAAATTGGTATGTACATATAAGGAAACAACATGGACCCAAATCATTGATTATATTTGGTTTCTCATGAAACTTGAAATTATAAAACAGTTAGATTACATAGTTAAGCTATCTCATGAAAGATGGTTACTTTGATTTTCTTTTCGTAGGTGAAACTATCCTTAATAGAGACACCATAGGAGCCTCAAAAAGGAGGGAGATTATAAATGAAATGATGTATGAAAGAATGAGATGTCCTGTGTACATAACAATCTGAAACAAAATCACACAACTCAGTTATTTAGATGTTAGATCATTAATCAGGAAATGTTGTATTATATGAACCAATCAAAAACTGAACTGATTTAAATTAGCTTTAAGTTTATCTAAACTTCAGTGATGAAAAACTTTATTGATATATTTCCTTAAATATATATATTTAGGTAAATTTAAAAAACAATGTGTACATTTTCATAATTTTTTAATAGTTCTGTTCTGTATGGAGTTAATTAAGCAATTTAGGCATCCTACTACATACTGCCTATATTCAGTGTAAATTAATAGTAAAATAAGCATTAGAAGTTTATAATGTGTAGAATCCATCTAAAAAAAAAGCAGAATCAATGGACAAGCGATCCTATGGTTCAAGATTTATATACCATCGACAGATCCACCTTGACTGTTGGCTTTCATCTCACATAGAACGACATGGCAACAAGCTAGTAAGCTAGTTTATGAAGGAATAACTAAGAAGCTGCTTCTCCTAGAGGAGAAAATAGCCAGCTATTTGAGCTACAAACGTCAGTGAGTGGGTACAGCACTATGATGGAAGAATAAATTGAAGCAGCAAGCACATCTACAGCAGAAAGTGAGCAAGGAGAAATCACACCACAACATCTGACGACACATGCAGATGCTGCAGCTGACAAGCAACAATCCAGCTGATCAACTAATGGTAAAGCGTTTGCGTCATCGTCATCGTGCTTCATACAAATGCCACTCATGTTTGAAACAGAAGACAGTGGAATAATTCTTTTCTAAGAAATGATGTGAACAGCTTTTTCATATTTTTTTTTTTTATCATAATAAATGGTAAGTCTGCTCATTTAAGGATTTTGTATAACTTATTACCCGGATTGCCTTTAGTCCCAGTTAGTCTGAATAAATGAGGTCCTTGTGTAATCCCATTCAACTAGTCAACATATCCCCTCTTCTGGATTTTGAATGATGTCGTTTTTATTTAAAAATGTATTTTTCCAGTAGGTGAAACGATAATTTATTCTTGTGTATTTTTAAAGTTGCCAATTTGATGATTAAAAATTTATTTATTATTGAATTGAATTAATAAAAATATCACTCAAAGTAAAGAAGCTCTTCTTGAATATCATTATAATTAATTGATAATCATTAAGAAGAGACTATTAGGCTATTTTAGAAAATTATTTCTTTAGATCCTAAGAACAGAAAGTGTCTTTTGGTGTATTAATCTCAAGATTTGAAAAAAATATAATTTAAAAGGTAGAGCATATCAATATATAAAATATAAGAGTCAACTTACAACCATCTCAGGGCTAAGATGCAATGGGGTGTCCATGCGCATTGTCATTGTCCTTATTACGACTGGGTGAACAAGGTAAGCGCAATAGGTTACCCTGCTGAATGGGTAGAGAAGACTTGAAGACAAAATATCGGAGACATATCCTGCAAATTTAAGTATTTTCTCATTTATAAGGTTAAGATTCACCATAAATAACTAATACATTTTATTTAAATATAATATTACATTAAACTTTTATGGGTGATGCATTTGAGTTTGAACATCAATAACTTAAAAATTAAATAAAAACAATTTCATCAAAAGCCAGAATATCATAGAGTATTTCAAAAACATGTGTCTGTTAAACAATTGTGTAACATCCTAAAATCCACACAAGCACAGTTTCAGTCAAATACTAGTTTATAATATAACAATAATAATTCTATAGAAGTAAATTGTAGAAGATTATTGATTTGTAATAATAATTTCCTTATCCATTAGGATAAGTAAACTGAGTTGTTTAAAGTACAACACATAATTATTATCAGAACCTCTAAATTAGTAAATTTATTACTCAGTAGGATTTTAGTTTACAAGACTTACCACCATATCCAGTAGAACAAGCCACGACTATCCATGAGAGTCCTAAGGCCCAAGCTGTGTGGGAAAGGGAAGAAAATGCGGCTGCAGTGAGAGGATTAAGTTTGGTCCCAAAAAGACCATATATCAGAAAGAGGAGCAGGCTCACCGTCAGTGTCCATCCTAAAGCGACTGTACTCTGTTGCACAGCGCATTCACATTGAATTAATATTGTGAAATTTAACCTATTTAAACATTTGCATATATCTAATAACTAAAAAAATGCAATAATATACATATATATTTACTATTATATATATATAATTGTTCCTAATGACTTTTTAAAACAATTTGGAATATAGTAAGTTGGATATCTGAAAGGGAATGATAGGTCCCATATTTTAAGGGTTTTATAATTAGAGCTAGAAAATTTTCAATTGAACAGTATTTGGCATTTATTAAAATATTTAGTTATTGATGAATGACAATGCTGAATCATGGATTGATAGTCCATTTAAGAAGTAATAATAGGATAATAATGGTTGTGAACAGATATCCTATTATAGTATATTGAATTATTAATTGATATTTGTAATAATTGTTGAAGATAACAATAAACTTTTAAACTTATCATTATTAAAAATAATGACGCTAAATTTTTATGTCCATTATATTTGAGTTGTCTTTTATAAAGATATTATATTGGAAGTGAATTTTTTTAATAACGTTGATATTAGATCGCATGTTTTAAATTTGTTTTTGCATTACCATATTTGTTTTTGACTATAAGGGAACATCAAAATTTTAAATCTTTAATAGTTTCTCTTGAGAAAGCTTATAAATTAGAGAAATTTATGTCTCGAGAAACTTATTTTATTTTAACCAAAAATTAATCAGCACAATCCAGGGTCTTAGAAATACAAGTTGCAATTTTTCAGAATGAATGGATTATTTTTAATGACCACTATGGAAAAACACAAACAAATGATCATAATACTAATCATTTGTTAAGTATAATATTTCTATTTATTAACTTAGCTGTTACCTTATTCATTTTTATTTTACAGTTGGTTTTGAAGAGCAGCCAGCCAACAGACATCCCAACCATGTATGGTCCAAGTCTTGTCCAAGGTTTGTCGTATATTTTGTCAAAAAGTGCTAACGGATCGTCCTCACTGAAAATTTACAAATAAAATTTTTATTATTTTTGAAATTTCTATTTTGTGTTAAATTTACATTAGTAGACATAAGATTTTTAGCTCACTTTGGTATATGATTGTTCGAATAAGCGATAAAACCAGTAGTAAACCATGAGCTCACCAAGAAGACCATCATAATTGAAGCAGCTGCTCGGAAATACCTGTAATAAATAAAAACATAAATGTCGGAATAAATAGATGATTCAAGTTAATTTAAAAAAAAAAAAATTAATCTTGACTCACTTGACAGCTAAGATGAGAAGTATCACTCCTATAACATAAAACTGGGTATCGTCGGAGAGATACCAACTCCACAGCATACACTGAAAATAAATAAGTTTTTAATTGAATAACCATATTTTTTCATTAATCCCGGATATTTAACTTTAAGAAATTAGCAAATTTATAAGTATAAACATGACACATATATAATAGAAATTTTTTTTTTTCTGGGACCATATTTTCTATGAATAATAATAAGGGGATATAGATAGAAGTTATAGCTGTATATTGTATATAAAACAGTGAAATTTAAACATAAAAGAAAAATATCATTTGAAAAAAAAAAAATGTACACTATAAATAAAGTGGTGGGTTGTATCAGGTCGAGTCATAAGTAACTTCCGATCTACCTGCTATGAGTTGAGCCTTTTTTATACAGGATTGTAACAGACAATGAAAAATGGGTTACCTATGAAAATATAGTCCGCAAAAGACAGTGGCTTGATAAGGATCAACCACCCCTACCAGATCTGAAAGCAAACAACCATGGCAAAAAGATTTAATTGTGTGTATGGTGGGATTGTCAAAGAATAATTTACCATGAGTTGTTGAAGTCAAATTTAACGATTACTGTGGATAGATACGTTCAGCAGTTGCAAAAAGTGCAAGAGAAACTCCATGAAAAGCACCCTGGACCCTTCAAAATTAATATAATTTTGTTATTTAATGAGAGAAAAATAAATGTCTGATAAAAAAACAGAAGTTACTTATGACTCACTTGACCTAAATATTTACATTAATGCTATCAACAAATCTACAAAATTTGTTTGTCAGCTTAATCAAGTTCAGTTCCAGTTAACAAGTGAAATATTTATAATTTATTAAAAATAAAGAGTCTTGATTAATAAACTTACCATTTCCTGAACTGGATACAGAGTATTAATATAGAGAAGATTTCTCCACCAGTAATTTGGGCAATTGATGTGGTCAAGAGTTGGTGGTTCAAAAACAGAATTGTGATTGAACCATTTCATTGATATTTGTACGCAACCAAGAACAAAGAAATATGGCGTGGTCAGCCTGAAATAATAAATAATGATTAATTGATATACCGATTGCTTGATGATCATAACACTTGATTGTAAAAATGACATTTTATTAATTGTGATTGTATACCAAACATTTAAATGTTTGGAGATATAAAAGTTTCCTGGGTTATAGCTATATTAATGTTTTTTGATAAGTCTTAAGGTAATGCCTGTTTGAATGTATGTTCCACAATAGCATAAAAATGATTTATGGGGGCTGAAAAATAAAAACTAACTCTCCAAAGCAATAATTTAACTCGCTCCATTCCAATTTGATACTAATATTTCAGCTTAAGTTCAAGTTACTAGACAACAATTACAACATGTAAATTTTAATCCAAGTATATTTAAATATGCTTGGCTATATTTTTCTTAACAAAAGAAAAGATTTACCTTGCAAACCTGTAGGCTATGAGGCTTATAAATTCTAGAACACCAGAACTGAAGCCAGTAGTTTTTGTGTACTTGGTAATATCATGCTTTGATGTAGTTCTAAAATATAAATATGATACCAGCAAACCACTGAAAAAAAAGATAAATAATAATAGGAAGAATTTAAAATAATAATAATAAATTTTAAATAAATATGAAACCACTGATTAATATTTAATACAATAATTACAATAGTTTATTAAATAATATAACTTTAAAATTAAATCATAATAAAGCCCTTATACATTGAAACTGAGGATTGAACCTGTCTTGAAAACCTAAAGAGATGGTTTTATTCTGTGCAAGAGTAATTTTCTACTCAAAATTAATTATAAAAACATTAAACTATTTAAAAATTGGGAAGACAAGTACCTGATAAAGAAGAATGTATCTACTGAATATGCTCCTTTATTGATAGTTTGAAATATTAATTCTTTTTCGACGATTAATCTGTAAGATGGATTATCTGTGACAAAAAAAATTTGGTTATCTTATAATTAATACATATATTAATTTATTTTTAGTGGATATTTTTGTAATTTACCAGAATATTTAAAGACAATGATACAGGTGTGACCGAGTATTACCCAGGCCATGCTTATCGATCGTAAACCATGAATTGTAGGAATTGTATCCTCGCCAACTGATTTCTCACATACTGTAGCAAAATTCCTTTTCAACGAAAATGATAGTAGAACTTCTTTCCAATATTTTGCTATTAAAATAAAAACATTATTTTAATGAACAATAAGTGAGCTTTGTACATTAGTAATAGAAGACAAACATAATAAGTCTTTCTGAATTGAGGAATGTAACCAATAAAAGAAATTAACCAACTTTATAAAGTCTGTAGATGTTTCTATATTATACAAGAATAATTCAGAGTCGATTCAATTTAAATCTGTTTGATAATAACCTGGGGCTCTTTGCATTGTATAATTTACAGGAATTTAGGTTTGTACTTTGTGAAAACATCTATCAAAGACATAGCATGATGTAATAATTAACCTTAGTTAGTATATTTATATTGATCTAAGCTTTATTATTACATATGCAACGTTTTTAACACCTATTTTTACAAACTTAGCATAAGTACATGCCTGTAAATTGTTACTGTCACTTTTATGCATTTGCCCATACAAAAGAACAAACACATGTAAATTTTAGCTGATACTTTTAAGTAATGTCCCCATAGAATACATAAAAATGTGTATGTTTTATATTATATTGGGCTCCTGTAATCCATGAAAGGAACAAGTTTAAATAAATTCCTTCACTGCAGTGAAAATAACAATAAAATAAATCCTCAGTTATAACATAATAGCTTATCAACTCACTGAATTTTCCTGTTACTTCTTCACTGTTGACAGAATTCCTTTCTGAAGATTCACCTTCGCTATCTACGTAATCAAACAAATTGATATTAATGTAAAAGTGTCTGTACGGTGGAAAATAAATTTATTAAAGAGAAGAATTTTAATCTTAATTACTGTCATTATTATTGGCTCCAACTGGTATTTTCAACTGATTAACTGAAGACGGTGATTCCGGTAACTTGGCTATTTCATATGTGTAGTTATCATAAACGTATTTTGTTATTTTACGTTTCAGTGTTGTGTGATTATCATAAAGTTCAAATCCTGTTCCAAGACATGTTAGTGCTAACATGATGAGAGTAAAACATCTGAAAATTAAAAATTCATTTTTTGTTTAGAAAAGAAAAGGTATATATTCAACACAAATTCATGCACTGCTCAAAAATATTTATGATTTTGCAAGCTTTCAATAAAAATCCACCAAAACTATTATCAAGGTTAAGTTAAAATTAGATGTGCCACTTTTGTGGGTTAAGATTGATCAAATAATTTTGTCTCCCGATCAACAAGGAAATTACTTTATTTGTCAATTGATTGTAAATTCAATGGGTGAATAGGCGAGCATAAAATTTACTAAGAAGGATATTTAACTAAAAATCTTTAAGGTCTGCCATGAAAAATTATAATTGGAATATCAAAAGATAAAAGGATGTGAAACCATGAACATGGTGATGAATAATATGCAATACAATAATTACCAACTAATTTACATCTTTTAACAATTTATGAGGCATTGGTTTGTCAATATAACTAAACATTCTTACATTAATGACCAGAAAACTGGATCTTCTGTGATTTCATAGACTGAGTTAGGGTTTTTCACTGCAGTCAACTCCACAGTTCTGTATGCTCCTTGGCCAGCTGATTCTATACTGAAGTTTAACACTTCCATCACTTCATCAGTAGAACAGGATAGAGGTAAGCAAACTCCGACTAAAATGCCTTGAGCCTAGACAAGCGTATTTAAAAATAGTTTAGGCATATTCAAGGGAGTTAACATATGGTAAGTATTAAGAAACTTAAACTCTATGGTGGGTAAAAACTTTGTTCTTACAAAACAGACTTGAAATAACACATATGTCTGTTTATGAATCAGTCATAAAACTGGCAGCCTTAGATGTTACACCACAACCAGAATTTTTTAGTAAGTAAGAGAACCCCTACTAGCCAGATCTGTACCAATTAATCTACTAATCAGAACCCCAAAGGGGTAGTGCTATTGAATACAATACTCTAAATGCTTCTAGACCCTTGGAGTAAAGTATAATGATCCATAATAGAAGGTATACCAAACCCATACCTATTACTTACAATGATGATGTTCTGGATACAGCAGATTCATCTGAATACTATTTTCAGGAGCTCCAACTAGATGGTTTGGTCATATATGCTGCATATGAGCTATTAATAAAGCCAAGTGGATATTTGAAGCCTATTTAATGTTTATACAGAAAGACTCCGATCAGCAGGGAAATGGGACAGGATAAACTGAATGTACCCCTTTGCTCATAGCAGCACACAGGAGGTGGTTAGAAAAGAGGAAGAAGATAAAATTGCAACTCTGACAATAAAGTTTCTGAGTACTTTTGTGTTATATTACTCCACAGCTTATCTCAAAACTTCTGGTTTGAGAATTCTAAGATACCCGCTCAGCATGGGTATATATCCACTAGAATATCCTGTATCATGATACAAGTGGCACTGATACTCATTTGTATCTGATACAGAATTGAACAGCTGTTCGATACTCAGACTTCTGTTGTAACCAAACAACCCTTGAGTCCTTTATAATCAATAATATAAAATCTGTATCAAAACATTGTGATAGCAAAAACATCCTATGAAACATTGATATTGGAAGAACGATGGAATGTATTAATATTTTTACCACGTTCTCTAGACCATAAATATAACTTAGAGATCATAATTCTAAAATCTTTTTAATACAGAGCCATACAACAAAATTTGTAATTAATTACATTGATTTATTCATTTGTAAAACAAAATCTCATTTATGTACATTTAATATTTAGTAAAATGCAGCTATAGTCAAAAATGATCAAATAAATAATTAAAAACATGCCAAAATTAATATTTAGTTGTGATTTTATTAAGTAATAAAAATGTATCAGAACTTTCCACATTATTGTAAGCTTCATTTCAATTTCAAATCACACTTTGTTTGAAAAAGGGAGATGACAAAAATATATATATATTTTTTTTTTCATAGCCCCTTTAAATTTACAGATAATTATAGATCCTCAGGCGAATCTATTTACAAATTATTTTTGTATTTCCTGTATCATCGCTACATAAAAATATATTCAAATAAATATGTACCTATTTAAACAGTTATAGACATTCAGATTTTATTGAAATTGTTGTTTAAAAATTGTGTTCTGGTGTAAATATATTTTAAACCAAGTTAGTACATTTTTTTTTTTATCTACTCCTTTGTCCTATATTTGTTATCTGTTAAAAAAATTGATTACAGTTCTGAAATATTAAGTTTTTAAGACATAGTGAGAAATTGAAGAATTGAGGTCTCCTATAATAAGTCAAATCAAAAGGGACATGTGGTTGAATAAGTAAGGAGTGGATCCTGATTCTCCCTGGGTATCTGCATCTTTCTGTATCAATGGCAGTTGGAGCTGATTCATAGAGCAGCCCCCCCCCCCTATCAAGGTTATTAATAGTATCCATGTTACTATGTATATCTACTTCATTTTTACTGGATCCACTCCTTGTACCAACTATGTTTTAGTATCTGATACAAAGTATCTGATTGATACAACCTTACCCATCCCAAATAGCCATTCTATATTCTACTTCAAATATTTTACAGGCATTATTTGCCTGGTTTTACCCTATTCTCCAATAATATTACAAAGTCATCATAATATTGGTATGGAACTCTCACATTAAATTGACTTTGGCCATGCAAATTTATTCCAAAACTGAACACTGACAGAGATAAATTGAGCCTTGATGTTTTTCAAGGATAGAAAAAGGAAACTTATGTACATTATCATCTAATGCAACATAACTATTGAATGACTATGAACAAAAATTATTTTTTATGTTATAGTGGTACTTACAGACGTTTTGTTGGCTTTTATAGTGCCCATAGTTTCATTTAGTAATATTCTAGCCCTGAAGACATAGAAGCCAAGTTTGAAAGGAGGTTCGGGTTCTATGTTCTTGCAGTGAACTGCCGAGCCGAGCCAATAATTGTTCCCCCACAGGAATCCTCCTCCATACCTTCCGCTTGCATCTGCAACTGTATTAGAATATTTTTAATTTTTGTACCTATAAGCATAGATTTAGTTAATGATTAATTCGATTAAATTATTTGTCCCAGAAATTAATTCTACCAGCCGATACTCTCCTCTCCTGTACTCTTGACATACCCATGCCAAAACAGTATTTTTGAATGATCAGCAAGATAATTTCTTCTGAACAACTTCATAGCATGAAGGTTCTGGGGGTCGAATCCCTTGAAAGAACAGGAAGTGAATAGGAGTGGGTCGCTCTTGATAGGATAGGCGAGTTATCCTTCCAGTCCTAAGTGGGAGAACATAATGGCCTAAATAATTAAACAAAGTTGATTGATAAAAAGAAAAAAATGCAAGAATCGGTTAGAAGATGGTCGCTAGTGGTAAACTGTACTGCAAACAAATAAATAAATTAACTTCTACATGCAGTATAATAAAATAGTTTTGAATTAAAAAATAACATTGTAATTTAATAAAAACGATTTGAATAAATTGAGATCTAACAGTTCTTATTTAATTCATAATTTTACGGTGTCAAAATACCATTTTTGCCAACTGTCTATAACAGAAACAGTATAACAGGGTTAGTGGTACTAGCCAGGGGTAGAAGCCACAGACGCTCTCCATGACCTACTGCCAGACGCCCTTGGAAGGCCGCACAGACACTGTTATCTAAGAGGTGGGCTCACATTCAAGAGACCGGCTATTCTACCACCGCCACAACAAAGGAAACAAGGCTTCTCACTTCTTTCACCTGTTCCGAACTAGCAGCCTTCTGTGCCCATCTTTACGGTCACGAAGACACGAAGGCTCTCGCTTTCCACAACTTGTATCATTATTGTACAATACAACGTAACAAGTTACATGCTACTGTGAAACAGGTGATACGATTTTTTTTGGGGGGCGGTAGGGACACATAATGACTCACGAACAGCTTAAACGATTTCTCTGCAGTATCTGCCACAGGTTTGGGCGTAAAGCCTTTTTACTCAGTTCAGTTTCAGCATTAGCTTGAGGATTCCATGAAATGATAAACATAAACCAGGTCGGGTCAGCCGTCTGTCTGTCAAACTGTTTCAGTTTTTGGTTTTTACTCATAGATAAAACTGACTGTCCGACTAAACGGAAAACTTCGAGGACTGGGCAAAAGGCCCTTAGCCGTTTGACATCAATAGTATCTTGAAAAAAAAGTTTGCTAAAAAATGTGTTATTATGCTAGAAGTGATCGCACTGCTCATAAGCCCAATTAGTTTTTCATTTGACAAATTTTCGAATATGGTTACGTGAATCTTATTGATAGTTTCTTTAATGGTCTAGTTTCCCCTTTGTCATTCTCTTATCTGTTAGCACAATGGGGTGTCCATGCTCAGCTTTCTAAACTATTTAAAAATGTATTCAAATACAATTGTCGAGTGGATTAGACTGCATCTATACAACCATACAATACAAAATCAATTTTCGAAGCGGGAAGCAATAAATTATTAGCCAAAGAAAAAAGATACACAGTAGAATTCCAGCCTAGCAGTAGACTATTAAGCTAGTCGCCAGCAAAGGTCAAAGACTATAGATTTATACATAAACCTTTCTGACGCCCACCGGGCAGTGGCCAGGGTCGACGAGACCTCCCAGGCGGCCGCCCCCGACATCCTGGATTGCAAGTGAACGTTACCTGCCTGTCTTAATTGTTAAAAATTATTGAAGTCATCCACTCCCCAGCATAACGCTGTTACCACAACCACTACACTATACGAGAGGGACACTAATAAATCAAATATAATTTCTCAATATTTCAATAATTATTAGCCAATGAAAAACAAATAGTAATAGGAGGGTTACAACCCGGTACCTTGTGATCGTCAGCCAAGTGCCCATCCAACTGAGCTATATCTTCAATATTTAAATATTCATTAAAAATATAAAGTCGTCAATGACAAACTTACTTCGGAAAATAGGTATTAAATAATTTAAATAAAATAGGTATTGTCCTATATTTATTAGGTTGGTCATGTACCCTTGCCCTGAATCACATTCGCGCATAGATGTAAGTACTCGAATGTTCCCTTGCGGTCTCCGACCGTTACAGCAACTTATCAGTTATACTAAGAACTCATTCTAAACTACCTCACCCCAAAACTTATTTACTTACTTCCGTTGTGCAAAGGTCCTGAAAAGACCTCGGCCGCTTCACAAGTTGTCTCCAGCCGCGCTTGTCTGCAATCCTCTGTTCCCTAACGTTAAGCCACCTATGCCCTTTCTTAAATCCTCTGCTCTCACTCTTAACTAATATTTTTTAAAAATTCGATGACCAACTTTTGACCATGACACCAGTCATAGAAAATACGAAAGCTACTCAAGAATTCTTTAGGCGCGGTCCACTGTTGTGCTTAATCGATGTCACGTACCGACTTTCGCCACTTATCAATGAGACTGGTTACAAAACACTTTCGGTTTCATAGTTCCATCACCAGGTAGTCCCTCCTGCTACATAATAAAACTCCTTCATAACTGCACCGAACATTTTTTTTATTGAAAATCAACTTCTCGGTCAAAGGGACAGTGGCCACTCTTTATAACTGTTTATAGCATTTGTTATTTCGACAGTTATCATTTAATGGCCGAAGCTGTACTTTTATTTAGATGCAAGGTTGTCTGCCTTTCTGTTTTGGGTATCCTCAACGGTAGCGGTTGTAAAAATGACATCATACTGATTAGTTTTGGACGCACAATAATGGCAAATCCCAGGCTAAAACTCGGTTAATTGTCGTTACGAAATTATTTAAAAAAAAAAAAACTTCTAAAAAATAATAAGATCGATATTTTTCGGAAAAAAGATTAGGATTTATATGTTATATAGACGAAATATAAATAGGTCATGGCAACGTTGGCGAGCGTTATACGAAAAGAGGTAAAGTTCGTTTTATTAGTTTACTATCATTGTACCATATAAAACACAGTCAAATAAACATTAAAACAACAGTAAATGAAATAATAATCAGTTAATGAAACAAGAGTACGTAAGTTTTATCTCAGGTGGAAGTTTTGTGGAAGCCGAGGATTTAGATGTTGATGGAGTATTTGTTGGGATATAGGGTTGGGCAAAAGAAAGAAACTTTTTAGATTTTCATAAAATTTATTTATGGCTGATGTTTCAGTGCACTATGTATGTATGTCTTAGTCGAGTCCTGGATAATAAGAAAAGGTAGTATGATCGACAGTTGTTTTACACAAGAGTACAAATAGGATATTGATAAACATATTTTATAAAATGATACATAAGCGAAGCTGTTGAATTGAAAATAAGTTTGAATTTAAGGAATAAGAAAAATCACTCAAACAGTTATTATAAAAAATATAAGTTGGGATAATAATAAGAGCCTGGTGGTTTGCGAAAGAATTCATGTAAAAAATTAATATAATTATAGTAATATTATTAATGTGAAATACATAAAAGAAATAGAGGTAGAGAACACAAATGTCTCAGATTAATGAGAAGAAAGAGGAACAAAAAATATTCGCAGAAGGTGCGATAATGGTAGATTATTCATTGATATGAGAAGAATACGAGCAAGTCTTGTTATTAGGACTTGATGCAGACTTGCATAGTATGCCGAAATGTCGCCCATAAATAAATTCGATGCTAATCTTGTTCCTTCAACCTAAGCCGATAATCCATCCTTGTTTGGTCTCAAGGCGTACAAAGTGCATTGTGTAGAAAAATAGACAGCACTTTGAAACTTGCTAATGAAAAGGCGAAGAGATCCGTATGGGAAAAGCGGAAAGAATGGTGTATTAAGAACACGGAGGAATGGAGGAAGCACAAGGAGACAATGGTGAGTTCTGGTTGCATTACCATAATTGAAAGACTCTTCCCAATTCGGCACGAGTGAATTCTTCACGGAGTCGGAGCTGGTCTAAAGACGACATGAAGCTGCTATGTGAATAGGTTCCTACACGTTTGTGAACTTTATGTCATTAGGGAGAGAAACACCTGGGGCCGATGTAAGTACTCTGTAGAGAGAGTACAAGGTCCATGTTTTCGTAGTTTATTTAAAAAAGAACAAAGTGACAAAGCAGTTTTGCTTTATAGTACAGGCGCTGAAGGTAGTTGAATAGCAAAAATATGATGAGCGAGCTATTGTCAGATAATTCGTGGACCTGAGACCCTAAGGAACCCAAAAATACATGTTACCAGCATCTTTATTGCCCCCCTCTCCTTTTCTCCTGTCCGATGTCTTCTTCATTCTCCCGGAACGTGAGAGGTAGAAAGGTCGTTCCAAAACATCAGATAAGTAGCTACTAAAACCTTTTACGCATCTATTGTACATGTACTATTTTTTACTGCAAAAAGTGACAAATGTCTTTACATATTACTAGTTTGAAATGGAGAAAACCGAATGAGTCACTGTGATTTTTCTGTAATCCATCAGGAGATTACAACAACAAACAATTATTACAATAAGAGATGTTTCACATAGACGAAAAGATGGACTTACTGAGAAGTTTGATAATCCGGATTCTATAACACAAATGTTTTTCATGGGATAGAACATGCATGACGAGTTATGTCAGTGAGCAAAAAATAGGGCGTCGAGATATAGCGTTAGTAAAAGAATCAGAACAACCTGCTCCTTCTACTTCAGGCATCATTAGTTAAATAATCTTTGTAGAGGAGAGTCTTTTAAAAGAAAGGAAAGAAAAGCTTTATTATGAAGTGCAAGCAAAACACTGGTATATACAAATATTATGAGTTACGTTACTACATACTGGGTGGAATGCCTAGGGAATGTCTGGGGCTAAAAGCTGAGACATATATGCACAAGAAAAGGATAGTTCTGGGAAGTAGGGAGTAAGGAGGGGTGTGGTTGCTTACTTAAAAATAACAGGAACCATCAGTGACTTTTAGCATTATATATAATATTAGTAATATAATATTCTTAGCATTATAAAACTATTGATTCAAGTAGAGTTAGTATTCGCCTTTCTGGGAGGGTTTCTGGAGCAAATGAATCAAAATTAAAATGTTATATATGTGGTAATGTAACTAAAAAGAATAAAAAACAAAGATGTTCTTATGCTCCGAACTGCCTGTGGCCAAAACATTTTTCGATACTGTACAGCAAAAAGAGGATGATGTTTTTACACGAATAAATAAGTATTTGTGAAAACCCGAGGGTCTGTTTGCTAGAGAATTTAGGTACCTTTTAGATTGTTACCGCATATACGTAGATATCATTACCAAGAATCTCTACTAAAGCCAGGCCAACCTTCCAGTAAAATTTCTGAAGAAACACTACAGAATAGTTTTGATAAGCTGACAGAAGAAATAAAAGATCAATTATCTCAATACTATTTGAAGTATCTTACTTGGCTAAACGGTTGGCTGAACTAACTCAAATCGAGGACGCAGTTATAGGAAATACTGTTGTTACTTTTATTTCGTTTCTCTTCTCATATGTCAAAATCTTGCATGATGTTTATCGGCAATATACCATTGCCTGCAGTGGTTAATCGTGTCCGTCAACTTGATTCAACAATTCAAATCGTCACATGTGCCAAACAAAAGAGGAAAGAATTATCAACTAGCGAGCTTATACCTCGGGTACCATCCTTGCAGCACCCGGTCTGTTAACTTATTTGACAAAGTCTTATACTCCTGAGTGAAGCATAGCAATCTATGTCATTTCCTGGATTTCGTAATTCCTTTTAATTTTCATTGATAGCATCTTTCGCTCACTTCGAATATCCAGGTTTCCTTCCATAAGGGGTATTTTACTGACAGCCCTACGCTCAAGCCATTTCTGTTTCTTTATCTTGACTTGTACCTATGTTTGACCAGTTGTTGTTTGAGCAGCACTGTGTTAGATACAACATTTGCCCAACGAACATCTAAAATACACCAGTTTTAGGCAAAATAACTCTTAAAACAATAAAAAACAATTACTATTATCAATATCTGTAATCAATCAGTGTTGTTTATCTTAATTTTATTTACATTTGCGTTGCTTCACATTACATTACATTCCTTTTGATGGTTTCATTAGTGTTTATACACACAGCCTGTTCTGGCCGTTGATAGTCCCTTCAAGCGAAATTGTATATTTCGACCTAGCGACATGAAATTATATATGTTTTATTTTATTTTACGACGACATGAAAAATATTATTCATTTGTGCTATTTATAACCCTAAAACATATGATTGTGTGATGAAGTAATAAATTACTTCGTATTACAAAAATTGTTTGTGAAGGGTATATAATTAAAGATCTAGTCGCGACTATCAACAATATGTAACAGATGTTGGGACTTCAGCGCACTATGATAACAAAAATTCATCCCTAGTTTCAAGAGGCATTATATTTTGTGAGTTAGTTTCATCATTGTTTTCCCAATGTAAAAGAAAAACAATTTAAGAGAATTATAAATATATTACTAAGTAATTAAATTTTTTTTTAAATCTCATCATATTGAGTAGGGTACCAAATTAAAGATCCTGAGTTTCTGTTTATTAATACGTAATATGTGTACAGGCTATTTTGGTATATAATCACAAACATCATAAAGTAATTGTTTGCAAAGCTGCTCTCAAATTTTGGGATTGAGAGAAGATTGGCGCTCAGAAGGAAGCCTAAGAAGATTTCTATACTTTCGTAGCAACTTGCAAATAATTGAAACTATATCCCCCCCCCCCAGTGAATTTCAAGAAGAGGAATTAACCTGGAAAATATCAAATATGAACTCTTCAAGACTGCCTATTATACTTGTTTGTCAGCGAAGCTGTTTAGAAATAATTTCCAAAGGAATGATATCGAAATATACAATGTTAGTCAATCTAGAACACAAGCTAATCAAGAGCGCATTCAAAGGTTAGGTCAGGTACTGTTGGGTACTCTATGGCAGATATCTGGCCTTGCCTGCGGTTGATGTTAAATTAACTAATTGTCTCCGGTTGGCTTATGGTCAAGTAGTATAAATCTGTTGCGCGACAACCCAACGATGGTCAGTGCTAACAGAATTAGTTGGCATGAATATGCGTCAGTACTCTATATTTTGGAATCCGTGTGTGTTTGATCATTACCTTGATTTGCGTGTATCTGTCCTTGAAGATTGAGACATACATAGGAAATACAGAAGAAAGTTTACCATAAGTACCAATTATGTGTTAATCATAATGGGCCCGAATCCTTTATTATTAAACAAAAATATACTGATTGGTTTTTATTGACACAAAAGCTGACTTCAATTCATAAAAACCTAAGTTAATACATTTTAAAATTAGGTAATATAACAGAAACCTAACTTATGCAGTATAGAGATCTTGTATGCTAGGGTACAAAGGATCTAATCTAGTAAGTCTGTTCAAAGGTCCATTACCGAGAGAAACTGTTTTTGTTAAAACACTGTTTAATACTTCTAATAAATACTACTAATAGTGGATACTAATTATGAACTAAACACGGTGGAGAGGTGTTGCATCACCACTTGATTAGGCTTATTTACCCACTGATGTTGCATTCAGCATGACGAATAGAGGTGATACCATCACTGACGATCTTGCTGGTATATTCACGCTTGACTCAAACGTATTTATAAACCAATGTAACACCACTTTTGGGGCAGTAGGGATAAGATATCTCCCTTCAAATTCGCAAAGTTTCATTCGGAGGGAAATGGTTTGTCTCTATTATGAACCAAGACTCTTCTAACCATTACAACTCATAAGAACTCCCTATTTTACAATTTTAGTAAAATATACTGTTTGGTTAAAATGTTCTGACGAAAGTCATAATTTATTAACGCTATGAATGTTCCAGCTTCGAATACCTACTCAGAAAGTTAAGTTATCTGTCAAACAAAGTTAGTTTCATCTGTTATAACAACATTACTCTCCATAAATTGAAGTACACTAGAAAATACGTTTTAGTACAAATAAGAAAATGGCCCATCGATGCTCCATGCGCATTATATTATCCCACTAATATGAATCAATTTTAAGATATTGTATACTTATTTATTATTATATTATTAGTTAGTATTAGTAGACTTAGATTGATGAAGATGAGCTAGATAAAGAGCAGAAAGCCGCGATGGACTGGTCAGTGTTGATAAACAGCGAGGAGCGATGACCATCCGACCTTACAAGGCCGACTGATCTCTCTTCCTATTCCGCTGCGGTTTTGTTTTATCTTGTCTCACCTCGACCTGTTATCCAAGCCAACTGTAAGCTGAGCTGTTATGCATTCACTATTAATTTGTTTATATTTCGACGCTTTCACATCTTTTGTTTATATTATGTTTCAGAATTCAAAATATTTATATAATTTACACAAAACAATATAGAAGGTGGAACAATTACTATTGAATAAGAACAGACCACTTTCTGAGGTCATTAATGACAAATAAATAAAACTGTTTTGAGCTATTTCCATTTGTAGCTCATTGCCTATTTCGTGCTATCCTCTCCTGGGACAGAGATGTGAGTTACGTATATGTTACATGGCCCGTCATGAAGGAGTTAAGGAGTGCTGACCTCACTTCAATAATGTGAGAGAGATAAAAAATGATGGATTTGCGATCCTTGTGTCATTAATATGAGTCTTTGGATAATTTTTCATTCACCAGCCATTTTTTTTTAAAAAGAGTTTATAAATGAGGGAATATAAAAACTCTAATATTTATTCTAAAAATTAAAAATAGACAGTACGCAAATGTTATATGTAACATGACTAAAAATGTAGTTAACATAGTACAGAACACTAATCCGTACTTATCCTTCACCGGATTGGAACCACATATGTTACATGAAATCAGAAGTCGTCCACAACTTAAGCGTGATAACGACTTAAGAAAATAAAAGGGGAAAAATAGACTAGAAACTAATAGAAAAAAAATCATAATAATAAATAAAGTATACAAATAATATTGAATTGGAAACACACAAATTTAAATAGACAATTTATCATTTACCCCCCCCCTTTATCAAAAAGAACGAAAGCCGGTCAATATTTAAATTGTTTACTTATTTAGAAAATAAAATTGTTATCTAAATTTTAATTCTTTAAACTGTACAGATATTCTTTCAAACTTTAGGGCCAAATATATATATTTTCCTTTACTGGGCTATAATTACAATCTGCCTTTTATAAGGCAATAATAATTAAGATAAATTATCTCATTCATACAATATTTACAGTTCATCATTCACTCGCTCATTCATACAATACTTACAGACAGCCCAGAGACCTCCCAAATCCACATGCGAAGATAAAGTGGAGTTTTAGGAAGTCCCCCACGCTCCTCCGTCAGCCGCGTCACCGGGTACTAGCCAGTGGAGGCTGACCAAGAGCGCGAGAGCCACAGACGCTCAGGACATGATTGGAGAAACTAGGGCCAAATACTACTCTAAAAACTCACTTTTGTCCCTAACAGCTTACGACAGCAAATTTTTTTTTTTTTTTTTTAAACTTCAAGACTTTGTGCAATGCATCATTGGTTTAAATCGATCTTAACAGGCCCAACGCCCAACAACAATGATCAATCTCAGGAAATCCAGGTCATGGAAGTTTTGACTGGATGATTATGAATCGCAACTGTTGGAACTGCAAGTATACAGACTGAATTCTTCATATGTCGTATTCTAGAGAGACTCAATCATAAAACCGTCTCCAGTCTATAAAGCTCTGTTTTCTTTGTTGGTTTTAGACTCTGCGTGATGTATTTTGTGTAATTTTAAAATCTACTGACAGGAGATTTCTTTCCGTAAATTTTCCTTTTATTACTATATTTTTCTACTTAAATTTAGTTAAATGTTACAAATCTTAGTGAAATATTTGTATTCTAGTTTCTATTTAATATGTACTTAAATATTTCTTTAATAAACCAATTTACACTAATAAATGTAATTTATTACTATAGTTACTTGGGAACTATTCTAGACCCGTCATCATACTCGAAACATAGTCATGCACCTTACATTTATAAATAAACGCTTTGAAGACCATTCATTTCCTCCCTTTGTAATCACTGTTACGATAAGCTTTACCCTTTCCCTCTCAAATAACGGGCACTTGTCTCTACAAGATAATTCGCATACAATTTTGCAATGTATAAGTTTATAAGTGGAAAGATCGCCTATGGATTTGATTGATCACATAGGTAAGATCTAGCTCAACGATATAAATGAGGTACTGCTGACATGGGACTGGCACTAACGCGACACCTGCTGACTTATTGCCATCCATATAATTATACAATGATGATTTATGATACTTATGTCGGAGATGTCAGACCACAACCACCCACTCGTCTGATCCTATCTGACCTCGTAGAGTGTGGACCTCAAGATGTTTCTTAACGGTTACAGCGTTGGGTTGTTCCGCATTGTTCTTCTGCTGTGCACCTAGCATGTCATCAGTATTGTACCCCTGGTGTCTGCACTTACTAAACATTAATTACTACTATACTATATAACGGCTTTTCTGACGTCGACTTCAATGAGGATTGATATGAAATAAAAACATTTTATTTAGTAGCGTCACGCCAACTCCTAACCGGCCAACCTTCAAACTTACAAGTGGAGACTAACAAACACAGGTTTCGAGGAATGTTACAAAGCGAAACGAATAATTGCTAAATCGCTTCAATCAATAATTTATCAAGTATCTCCCAGTTTACCACAGTAACACATGCCCTTTTAAGGTCAATAAACAGGTGATGTAAGTCAACGTTATTCCTTCAAGACTTACCAAGAATATGTCCAAGTAGGGGAGATCATATGGTCATATTGACCTGTCATCTATAGCCTAGAACATATAGGCTTACTCTCCTACTTCAGCCGGTTTCTTAAAAACTCATCGTTTGGTACAAAATTAATAAACCATTCTCCAAGGTTAACTATTGTAGTTACATTTGTGTCGTTTTTCAACGTCCTGCAATCCAGTTTAAGTTTATCATTCTAATGGTATTTAAAACTTACTTTTTCGAGATTTGTCAGTTTGCTTACTCCTCGATAAGATATACGTTACTATGATATCTACACATTAAGGAATACTTTTGTTAAAATCTCAACATCAAAATTAATAAATGTAATTTATGCATTGCTCTGTCTGTATGAATTTCGAGAAGAGTTTATTCTATTACGCCAATGACATGCGCATCCATTTGCCCTCTCATCCTAGCAGTCAGCCCAAAAACACCGTTTAACAATTTTAAGGAACAAAAGGAAAACTTGGGTTTTAAACTTTTGGCACTGTCTACCCACTCTAAACTGCCACACTTATTAGTAATCTCTAATCATTGATCAATATCCGCTAAAAAGAAAAATCACCGAGGAAGCACTCCATTAAACGCTGTTACTAAGAATAAAGTGTCTATTTTCCTATTTATGGGGCGATTCATTTCCCCCCCCCCCCGAAAATTGAATATAGTTCTACAGTAAGCGAGAAAATTGCTGAGTTCGCCGATGATAACATGATCATTTACAATTCGCTTCGACGGTAGTATTTTCACTACTTCGATCCAATCTCGTCGAGACAAACTTTTTCTAGTTTACAAACTTCGTTTTTCCGCCAGTCTATTCCTAAAATTACGACTTAGACTCGCTGCATTTAAGGTAACAATTTCATGATTCAAGTTACTGGACTTAACTCTAGTAGTAAACAGATCACATATTATATTTGGCCTAATAGCCTACTATTTCTTAATCAGATATTTATTCTGAACAACGAATAAATAATTAGATTAGCATTTTAATTTACAAATGACGAATACATTTTATTTGATTTTGAACTTTTTTTTTAATTTACTCAAAGGACTTTTTTGTCATTTAGCGGGTAGATACGTACGTTTTAGGGTTTGGTAACGTGTAGGTGAAAAACGCTAATAGGGTTTGGCTATCTAACAGTTGTCACCCTTTTCTGGTACCCGTGGCGCTCTGAGGTGAATTCATCGTTATGTTAATTATTATGTTTCATCGCGAAATTATGTTAATTCCCAGGCCTAGACTCAAAATCACAACGCCCAAGTGATTGTCAGGAAAGTTTTGTTTTGTTATTGCCTTGGCTAATGTAATATTCTGAAAAACAAAAGTATTAATAATAGATAAGTATTTCAGTTGTGCATATTATACGTGCATAATAATAGCATTCTATTTATTATTGGTATATGACATTTAGCCATGGACAAGGTTGTTTAAACAAAGACATAAGGTGACACGCATGGGACTTCAAAAGCTGAGTTAGATCGGCAAACCCACACATGTGCGTTCGAGAAGTATAGATTGTAATATTGTTGTTTCTTGTGAATAACAGTGGTTTAAAAATGAAAGAATACTTTTTAAACTTATAAAGCAATCCTAATAATGTTCCATTCAAACGGATTCTTCCCGAAACTTTGCCTCTATGTCTATCATCAACATGGTAAGACACCCCTCAACCATATTTTTGTTGTAACAGCTTGTAATGATGTCAGTCAAGATTTTACTTTTTCTGAGTACATATCTAATTATATATTTCTGCGTTACCGTTTTCCATGAATATCTTTTCCTCATATTGTATAATCTTCACGACGGATATCTTAGACGATTGCCCGTAAATCTTTCAAAGTAGATCCTCTCCCTAAAGGCTTGGAAAAATAATCGTGATAGACAAGTGGCTGGCTTTAAGCAATGATAACAAGGACTGGCTGTGCTCATGAAGGCCTATAATTTAGGGTTTTAACCTAACAAATATCCAGGTGAAGGTCTCCTTGTGGAGGATCCAGCTTAGGGATCATCGGATGTGTCAGCGAAGTTAATTGCCTATAACCGCAAGGATTTATTGCACCTTTGGCCCCCTCGAAGGGTATCTTGTTCCTGGCATTGGTGGTAGATAAGGAGCTATCTCAAGGGTAATGGTTGTTTGACCAAAGACCCACTCCTAGCCCGCAATCAAATGCTACTATTACGGACAAGTAGCAAACGTCTCACCATTTTCTTTTTGTTTTCATTATATCAGGTCCTACTTTGTTGTATTTAAATGACCCCTTGTACCATATCCAGTCCTATATGACATAGTCTTTCTATCTTTCCATTAACATTTCCAGTGATTTAACTATTAGAAACTAAATCTTGTTTGTTTATATACCATATTGATAACATGATATATATATTTGTTTTTTCTTTCCCCACATCCTTCGAAGTTTCGTTGTTAGTTAAAGAGTCTGTAATTATATTTGAACTAATTGCATATTAGGTTATATACATGGTACATTAGCACCACTGTCACCTAAATTTGGCTTACATTTCTAATTGGGAAAAAAAAAAATCAAGTCTAGCTTGATCTATTTCATAGTTAAGGGTTTCTTTACAGCTACATTTGCTAATGTTAATGACAGTTTTAATGACTTTTTGTAATAATGGCACATTAAAATCCCAACACACATCATTAATCAGAACATCAAGATTTTAAATTTGATATCCTACTATTTTTACACAAAAAAAATCACTGGTTGAATTGAAGCCAAGAAATCCGATTTCTCCTACATATGTATTAATATAGTAAAGTCAAGTATCACGCATCAGACGATTAAAGGTTTCGAAAAAAACATTAATGACTATTTTGAAAAAAACAAAACACAAATTAAGTTGCCATGTCCTTATATTGGTATGTCAATATATTTAATATGTTTCACTACTCAAAATTATGGAGAATGCATTTTATATAATAGCTAAATTTTAATGTCTTCTTAATATTAAATGTCGCCTCTTTATAAAATTTGATGAATGTAGGTACACTGTTAAAAACATAGGGTTTAAAAACACCTCCTGTTGTTTCGAGAAAAAAATGCTTCCTTTTCATCCAGTAGGAATGCCCGCCATTAAAATACTTGTCTGATCTGGAAGTGTCGCGTGCGTAGAATGTTACCTAAGGGGTAAGGTATCTGCCACTCTGTAAGGCAAGTTGATCACTTGTCTTGGCCCGGAGACCTCAACATAAAAAAAATGGTAAATGGCAACGAGGAACAGTGAATCTGAACAATCTATCGGGCAATTTGCTAATTATTCACCTTTATGTATACGTTGAATTCACAAACCTATTATAATTATATTGTATAATATTAATAATATTGCTACTGGTGTCTCAACTGACGTACTCAATCATGCTCAATGATTAGAAAGCGAAATTTACGACCCATCCTGTCTGCTTTTACTCATGTTTTCTCTTCAATATTATATCATATGGTAACTCTAACCCTCCCGCATTTATCATCCTTGGATGACTACTGATCAAGGATGGTGGAAGCTCAACGTTGTCAAGTACCTCGCACTGCGGCCGGAATCACAAAGCTAGGAGGACAAAAGGCGAATCTCGCTTGAAAACTGTCCGATTGGTTCCGGTATTGGGTAATTTCTATTTTACGGGGTGTAAATTACACGAATTTGAAGTTCAAGAAATATTAGCGCGTAGAATCAAGAATTGATTTTATTTAAGATGCAATGTTCGGTTTTTTCGTAATCTACAGCCAAAAAAGCAACTTATTTAGGAAAGGAAATAAAGACCTTGTGTTAAAATGCAATACATTTATTTGCTTATTCATGATATGTTATCATTTGATGAGAATTAATTAAAATTAATCACGGAGATTTTCCGTGAATGTTTTTAACAAAATATACAGTCTTATTTTTGGCTTTTTGGGTATCTTCTGACAAGGCGTAATTTATGATTGCAGAACCATGAAGGGTATATGCATACTGGCGGGCATATAATACAATTTATATAAATTAATGTACAATATTGTAGTGGTAAATGAGTATTCATCAAAATTGTCTGCTTCAATTGGTTAACCTGATGATATAGTTCGCAGTATTCCCGAGAAGCGATTAACCATATCTTTGCTAACAGCTATTTCACTTGGAAGATCTGTGTTGGGACACAGCCTCCTGTAAGAATTACCGTCGTTCGTTCATTCATTCAGGTTTATACAGCTAAATTTCTAAATTAAATGCTCGATTAAAACGCCAGAATCATAATATCACTCTCTACACAAGTCCGACTTGAAAACCTTTTGAAAAATTTTGTTCTCCTAGATTTGGAGTTCCGCCCACCGACCCTCGTCCCGAATTGTCTCTCGTAAGTGTAATTCCTCTTCACAATATTCTTATCAATATTTCAGATGTAATCCAACAGCAGGAAGTAAAGAAATACAAATCAAACGTGAAATAAGTCGTGGTAGACTAAGATTTAACAAATGTAAAAAGATTTAGAGCTATGATCTTTTCCCATGAATCATGACAAATTGAAGGAGCTATTAATGAAAAAGGAGTTTCAAAGATATTCCAAAAAGAAACTATTGAGAGCGGACATAATCCGAGTTGTAATGTCTCGATGATAGGACCGACCCAATATGCTATGCACCTAACCGAACTGTACGAAATATTAAATTACTTAACTGTACTAATACTAGACATAGAACATTCATTGGAAACATGTAGAATGAGAATCCCTCATGCTAACGTGATAAAACATACCGACTTTATTGATGACCAACCAAATCACAAGACTTGGAAATCATTTGGTTAACAAGTAAAATTTCATGTGCTATACAAAATGGACTCAGTCATTACATCATACAACTGCTAAAGAAAGGTCCAAAATTATGTTTAATCTATCCTCTGTTAATCTGACCTCTGCCTGTACGAAAGGACAATAATTTAATAACCACTATACTACCAAAGCAAGCGATTACAACACGTTTATTTTTATTAGTGTTTCCCCGTCAATTATTGTGTACTATTCAGTTAGTAGTTGATCTAAAATTATTTTAGTTGGTTAAACAAAAAAAAGTTTAAATAATGATAAAAAAATTACAGGAGCAGATGTGGCATAACATCCCGATAGACACTAGGGATATCAGCTAAGGCCTGGTTAAAGTACAATATTCCATCTAATAGCTTGCTTCTGTATTGGTTCCTCAGGGCACTTATAGTTTGGCTCTTGTCTGCATTAAGTCTTAAGATTATTTTTGAAAAAATAAACCATCATTTTTCATAATCTCTCATGATGGCAAATCCTTGATCTAGGAACTAGCACTTTCCTTAATAGTGGACTATCGACAAAATTAAGCCTGTGATTAAGTCGAATCATTTTCATCCGAGCACAAAAAAGGATGGTTCTACTTTCAAACATGTACGAAGCAACTGTATTTCGTCTGTCTGTATGTAATGCGATAACGGTCGTAAAAATGAATCAATTGAATCATTATCTTGAAAATTATAGCTTATAGCGAACCGATAAATCAAACCAGACAAACAGCCTTGAACGGGGCAAGTTTTGCCGAAACGGAACTTGTTTTCCGCAACGCTGACACTCAGAAGAGTACTTTCTTCATCAAGATTATACGCAATCGGCCAAGTGTTGTCGGACACGCTGGGACACCTATTAACAGTGCGTTGTTTTCTAGGCTTATCGCTTCACCAACTTTTTGCAAACGTTTAACTGCTTTCAATTAGATGTGCTAGTATTGCGGGAAAATTCTCAAGGCATTGCGGTCTAGCTGCTTAAGTACCGGACCATTTTTTTAAACCCGAAACACAAATTTTCTCTAATCGAATCTTGACCAGTCTATTACCTCATATGTCCAAATAGAGAATATTTCTTATAATTTAGGACTGTTGAAGTAAAGAGTGTAGAAGTACCAAAAACAAAAACTTTTAAGTCAAATCATAAGACTAAGAGTTTCGTTATGGTTGTGAAAACTAAATGATTTATTGAAACCATGATCCATCAATATTTTTAGAAGGTCCTTGTTTGTTCTGACCCACCACTTTTTCGATTTTCAAAAGTATGTTTAATGAACAAAAGTATGTTAAACTACAGGGCACTTTAAGTTACAAGGTATTGCAGCACATGAAAGTGACTAAGACTCTATGTACTGATCTTAAGGAATTAGTGTCTAAGAATGAAAATACAAGAAAGACCTTAAATCCAGCTTGAAATAACTCAGTTTTATAAGTACTAAAAGGAATTTGCTAAATTACAAATTAGTTCAATAAAGTCCTATTTTCTTTTTTGTGCATTGTGCTAAGATTTTGTTTCAGTAGTTTCCAGCTGTCAGGTAGTTTGTCAAGAAAGGCAAACACATTTAAGTCACATGAAAGAGTCATTACAATGTCTTGATGTCAGCCAGTATGTATGTAACTTCTCTTTCTCAGTTGCTAGGATGATTGGTAATTTTAAATGACTTTCAAGTAAGTTTCTATTTTTTATTTATTATTAAAAGTGTTAGCTAATGTCAGGGTGCTGATTATTCCTCTTTCTGTGTACCTTATTTAAAACTCCTGAAAGTGCCTTTCTAAGTTACTTCGCAATCTTCATGGTGATAGAGAAGAAGAGCAGGTTCAACAAATATGACGTATACTGGACATTGTAATTAATAATAAGTAATATTATATGTACAGGTCTTTAATCTGATACCCTACTCGATATGACAATGAAATATTTATATTTTAAACTAGGTATACGCCCACCTCTAAGGGGCTTTGGAGCTCACAATAGAGTGGGGTCAAACACGACTCGCATTCGTTAAGAAATGCGCTTAGCTCAAAGACATACCTGTCATACACCACAACCTCCACGGCTACTCGCGGCTTCGCCACTCACACAGGGATATTATGGAGCTGATAAATTTGCGTATTATATTTAAGACTCTTCTAAACAGCTATCAAGCGGAACAAATTGTATTTTATTAGCATTGACGACATGATCATAAAAGTTGTCTTTACGTGATAAAATTTTTTTTTTATATAACAGTAATTAAAAAGTTACTAGTAGATTTAAAGGATTAAAGATGTTTGTAATTACAGCTCATTAAAGTCCTAAAACATTATACATGATATTAATCAGGATGTCTATATCTTTTTTGATTTCATACTCAATATTATATAAAAAAAATTAAATTTTTCACTACCACTGCTTTTAGATAAGATATTATTAATACGTAAATACGATATAGGATATTGACGTGGTCACCATTCCGACTTAGTCGCTTATGCGACATGCTTTGACTGTTTGATATCCAATCGATTGTCATATATGTATATATTTCAACATGAGTCCAAAATGGTCTGAATAAGCGACCTAGTTGGCGTAGGAGACGCCTAAGCCCGCGGCGACGTTTGATGCGTCTTCGGTCAAATAATGAGCCCTCCGTGAAAGTGTGTAGACCAGGTATGGGCAACCTTTGACATGTTATGGGCCAAACTTTAGTGTGCAAATACGTTCGCGGGCCGCGTTTAAAAGTAGTGCATTTTAAAGTAGTGTTCATAATTTTTAGCGATAGATATCAGTCAGCCATGAAATAATACGACAATGTTATTACAACACAATTTATTAAAATAACAAAATGAAATGAAAAAATAGGTACCTACAGCATTAAATTAAATCGTTAAATTTAGAATTGTTACAAACTACGAAAGTTAAATAGCGACACCGAAATCAATGAGACACTTGAGCTTGAATTTGGGAAACTAATTCATCGATGTTTGGATTAATTCCACTGGTACAAAGACGTAAAGAATTTTCCAAATTATCGTCAGTCAGCCTTGTACGATGTTTTGATTTATTAACTTTCATCAATGAAAAGAACTGTTCGCATTTATAAGTACTGCCAAACGCACAAATCAATCTTCTTGCAAATTTTCTAAGCTGCGGAAAATGGTCTTCTTCGAGGTATTTTTTGTAGAAATCGCACAACTCCACGTCTTCAAATTTAGATTTTAGGAGTGAGTTTTCTTGAATCTCGATCAACTCCATTTGCAAGTGTATTGGAGCATTTTGTACATTACTTTTTGTTGGAGTAGCAAATAAATTGAAACAGTCTTCCATGTGTTTGAAATCGCTAAATCTGATCGAAAATTGCTCCGACAGTAACTTGAGTTCTTCAGCATATTGAGCGTAAGCAATATTTTCATACGCAGAGAGCGTGGTGAAATGGTAACTGTTACCAGACAGCATATGTGCCTCCCACAAGCGGATTTTGTTCTGAAACGCTTTCAAATGGCTGTACAAATCATTTACTAACTGTCCTTGTTTTTGAAGTTTCAAATTTAAATCATTCAAATGGCCTGTAAGGTCGACAAGAAATGCTAAGTCACATATCCATTTTGCGTCACTCAATTCAGATAGTGGTTTATCTTTTATTTGCATAAATTCTGCTATCTCATTTCTAAGCTCGTAAAACCGTTTCAGCATTTTCCCTTTGCTTAGCCATCTGACTTCACAATAATATGTTACGTCGTCATACTCGGCTGATATTTCATCCAAAAACGCCTTGAACTGACGATGGTTAAGCCCTCGGGATCGAATAAAATTGATGGTTTTTACTACCACATTCATAACATTCTGGAGTCGAATGGACTTAGAACACAAGTTCTGTTGGTGGATAATGCAATGAAGGACTATCAAACCATCTTTTTGCACATTTAATTCAGTTGCTTTTTCATTCAAAATTCCGATGAAACCTTTACGTAAGCCGACCATAGAAGGTGCACCATCTGTGCATACTCCAACTAATTTCGACCATGGCAAGCCAAAACTTGTGAATACCTTTTGAACTTCATTAAAAATGTCCTCTCCTGTAGTGGTTCCTTTTAGCGGCTGTAAAGCAAGCAATTCCTCAGTAATAGTGAATTCTTTATCAACACCTCGAATAAATATAGCCAGTTGAGCTATGTCAGACAAATCGGTGCTCTCGTCTAATGCTATGGAAAATGATTCAATACCAGTCATACGGCCAGTCAATGTTGTTTTTATATCATTAGCCATCATTTCTATACGTCGTACAACGGTTCGTCTTGACAAACTAATTTTTTCAAATTCATTTTTCTTTTCAGGACACAAAACACTGCAAACTTCTGACATACACTCCTTGATAAATTCTCCTTCGGCAAATGGTTTCAATGACTTTGCCAATTTTGAACTAACTATAAAACTAGCTTTCACAACATTATCAAGTTGTGTTCTTTGTCTATGAAATATTTGCTGCTGTTTTTCCAAATTTGCGGTAAGTTTCTGGATTTTGTCTTTTCTTATTTGTCCTGTCAGTGAGAGCAGCGTAGGATGCTTAGTTGAGTAATGCCTCTTTATATTGAATTCTTTCATCACCGAAATGGATTCATTACACATCAAACAAATAGGCTTACCATTGTGCAAGATAAAGAAGAATTCTTCAGTCCATTTTTCTTGAAACTGGCGACCCTCTGCATCTACTTTTCGTTTCCTTCCACCAGACATCATTTTCATTTACTTATCGTTCGATAAACTTAATAAGAAAATAGGTATAATTAGTAAGCACTCAAGATGCACACAAAGTCACAAAGCAAACTTATCACCACGGTAGCTCGAATAGGACTGAACTAAGTTCCGGCCATCCACCCGCTTATATAGGCAAAATGAAGGAATGATCTAGAATCGTCTAGTGTAGAACAATACAATTGCGAAGCAATAATCCTTTGTTGCGCCGCCAGTGTGGCGGCAAACATCAATGGCTTTGAACTTTGATGTTTGCCGCCTCACTCTTTGATGATCACCGCCACTCGGCTTGCTCGCTCACTTGATTCCATGAGTATGAGTAAGTAGTGTATTTTTTTTTTTTAAATTGGGTTTTTCAAAATGTCTCGCGGGCCGGATCAAATCTTACAGCGGGCCGGATCCGGCCCGCGGGCCGGCTGTTGCCCACATACGGTGTAGACGGTCAAACGAACCGTGGCATTGCAAAACCTCGGTGCGCAGACAACTAGGCATCGACATCAACGGCGCCAATGAATGTTTCCCATTTCTTTGGCTCACTATTATGAATAGAGAATTACTGTTTCTAGACAACCGCTGTCCTTTTTCTTGCCACAGCAGATATTATGTGAATAACTCTAAGGTAACCGAGCGTGGTAAGTCTGAAGGCAACAATATCCTCGATTATTTACACATTTTGTTTGGTGTCAGCAATCCAGTGCTGCCACAATCAAGATATAACAACCATTTAAATTTTACTTAAAACGAGATAATTTTAATGTCTGTATGTTTCCAGAAAAGATACGACACAAGTCTTACCGGCTTTAGCACTTGTTAACTTCACCCAACTTGTCGTTGCGTCTCAAATTGATGATATATAAATGTGTCCTCCGGTCAGCTCTGCTGTACGGTGTCCCACTATATACTCAATAGACTGGCAAAATAGCTAAAAGTCTCCAACATTTTGAGAACGGTATCATGAGAAAAGTGGCCAGACATACCGCTCTCGTTGCGTAGTGGGCCGTTGGTGGGCGAGTTCATCCACCGGAGGCTCATCAAGTATTTTGACTCATTGCAGCACCTAACAAACCCAGTGTTTAACACTGTGAGCCCACCTCAATTCTCGTATCGATGGCAACAGACTGTCCGTGAAAACTAGGTTAACTTAGTTAATTAGATTTAGGTTTCTACGCCAACGCCTACACCTACGTTTCTACGCCTGCTTATACGCCTTGTATTCTGTACATCAGCCTACCATAGAAAAATACTTTCAACCTCACAAATTATATAAAATGTAGCTACGCTAGAGTGCATTGATGTAAAGATTCCATATTGTGGAATAATACTCACTCTGTGTATACAAATAAAGGGTTTTGAAAAAAAAAACTGTATGCTTCCATGCATGTGAAAATGTAAGCATTGGTGGATTGTATTGATGTATTTAAGTTAGACGAATTAGATGAAAAACTGGTGAAATGAGAGGTTATAGATATCCACCACCAGACATGTGGGACTGGGGTGCCTACTGGGTCCCGGCCTGTTCCGAGTAGCCTGGGCTCTACTCTTACCCTAGTGCTATTTCGGACCCACATTGGTGGGCTACCCAGAATGAGTTTGAATACACAAACAACGGCGTTGATGACCTGAGGGTTTTACGCCAAAATAAATCCCAAACAAACAGACTTGGTCTTTTCAACCTTCAAATCTCAAGCTTTAAGGGGTTTCTAGACACTCACGTATTGGTTCATTGACTATAATAGATATGAATACTGAATATGTAAGACTCAAGGCAAGGGGTTTATAAAAATTTATATTTGTTATGACCGAGTTCCCATCATTTCCAAAATATTCTTAGCTCATCAAAGAAGTACGACTGACGTGTCCAACTTAAACGTTTTCCTCACGCCATAGGGAAATTCTTGAGTAAACAATATCCTCAACTTCTTCCGAATGCAGCGGCATTGCAGTGAGGTCAACAACGTCACATAGGAAACTGACCGAGTCTAGAAGGTTCCACTGGATTCAGATGCTTGGTGAGAAAAGTACGCAGGCTGGCAACCATTTTTGTTGATGTGATTATGAGTGTTTTTTATTTAATCTTGTAAAAACCGTGGGAACACGGCGTGGAATACCATCAACTGAGTACATTGCGCTTATACTAAATTTTATTTATTTAGGTTAAGCATAAAAGGGTTATGTATTTCTTAGATTAAGGTTGGTCAAATTGACCTAGGTAAATCAGTACGTGTCGAAAATGAAGTATTATAAAAACTTTTTCTGGTTGGCCACAAATACTATATATAAATATATGTAAAAGTGTAAATAAAAAACTAGTTAAGTGAATGTATTTCTTATAATCGACCATTATTCCAGGTATCGATTAACCCGGAGAGGTAATGCGTATATTACTTATTGGCACATCTCAATGTGTTGAGAAAGAATTGCTCTCATTACACCGAAACATAAATCATTATAGTAATATTTACTTAATCGGGGATTTATCCTATCTCAATATTCTTTCACCAAACTTTGTTTAAAATTTGTATTGTTTCCTGAACCATAATTTATATGTACTTCAATGAAAACTTTAATAATAAATAATGGACCCTAAAAAAACATACTCCCTCAATGATAATATCAAGAAAGCTGAAGACTTGTATTACATTCTATTTAATATTACCTCCTACAGAAGTGCAAGGAAAACATATATTTGTGGTTTGCAAGGACGGGATCTATTCACCATTCTCAACATAATTTTGTGGGCATTAAAATATATATATCTAGGAGAATGGGGTTTCAGAAATAGCTGAGTCGGGATTCATAACAGAAAAACTGGTTCGCATGATTGAGAAAGCTATTTAATGAACAATAAACAGTAGCGTAAGATAGCAAGAAGGGGCCTCGACAAAAGTCTGTAAACCATCAGTGTCCTCAGCAGACTCCACTGGCCCTTCCAACAGCTCATCTAAATTTATGGGTGCAGCCACAAGATGACGCCGGCCGCGTATTCTTCCATATTCGGCTCTGTTTATTTTTCCAGTCTACCACACCCACATATATATTTACTATGTTTTACATAAATAAACCATCTCCAAAAAATGATGCTAACCTTAAATAGGAAATTTCAGAAAATATCAGACCATTTACGACCGCTATCTTAGTATATTCAATAGTTGTCTGAAAGTAATGAAAGTAAAACCTCTCCATTCCTATTTCGCATCTAACTTAAACTTTTTTATTTATTTGTATTATTTGCACTTAGGGGTTAAGCAAACAAATTGTGACATTTCCCTCATTCTATTAAAAACCTGTATCAAAAATAAACTTCAGTTTTCAAACAATTTTATTAAGATAAAATTACAATCTGCCTTTTATTAGGCAATGAGTAATTGAGATAAATGTCATCATTCATACTATATTTACAATTCATCATTCACTCGCTCATTCATACAATATTTACAAACAGCCCAGAGGCCCCCCAAGTCCACAAGGGTCACCTCCCTCGCATGCGAAGGAGGAAGCGGAGTCTTGGGAAGTCCCCCACGCTCCTACGTCAGCCGCGTAACTGGATAAGCCAGCGGAGGCTGACCAAGAGCGCGAGAGCCACAGACGCTCAGGACATGATTAGAGGAACTGGCCATTGCCAGAACTCCCACTATCACTTAGTTATAGCAGGTCACGAGGCCACTGCCGTTTTAATCTCCGAAGAGGATTATAGGGGTGAGTGGTGCAGTGCAACGACTGTGCTAGGGAATTAGGGTGGTTGGATAGGTTACTATGGAATTTTATGAACTTGGAAGGGATGAGTTCAAGAATATAGGGTATATTCAGATCATTGTGAAGGGTTTTGTTGCTGACGTAATAAGGGGCATTTACTATTGTTCTTAGGACTTTTGATTGAAAGGATTGGATGCGCTTGATGTTCGACTTTTTTGCTGTCCCCCATAGCTCTATTCCGTATGTCCAGATTGGCTTAAGTATAACCTTGTAAATAAGTAGTTTGTTTTCTATTGAGAGGTGGGATGTCCTTCGAAGTAGTCTGTACAGTTGTCCAAAGCGTCTGTTTAGTTCTTGTCTTTTTAGCCTCGTGTGTGGGTTCCATGTCAGTCTTTTGTCGAGATGGAAGCCTAAATACCGTACTGTCTCAGACACAGGGAGAGGAATTGAATTTAAAAAGACTGGTGGACAGGAGTTGCGGCAGAGGGTAAAGATTATGTGGGAACATTTTCCTTCATTGACCTTGATTCGCCATTGGTTGCACCAATACTCGATCTCGTCGTGGTGTTTTTGAAGGTTTTGGGATGCTATATTAGGGTCTGGATGGGTTGACAGGACTGCAGTGTCGTCTGCGAATGTTGCCAAGAAGGTATTGAAAAATAAACTAAATAAATAAAGAGGCCCAAGTTATAAATTCTTCTAAAGGTGATAAGAAGAAAATTAACTGGGTCCTGAACAGCATAAATTCGCATAGCCCTGGTAAGACCATTAACCATAGAAAGGAGGTTGAAGACTTGCAAGGATGCCCTATGAGGGACCCATATAGGCCGGGTGAAGGCCAGCGGGAGAAACTGTTTTCAGTGAGATATTTACTCGTTCATACATGCATCTCTATAACTAGGGCATTACTAGTACACACATATATATATATGTCTTTTGCTAATGACAGAGTAGCTGATCAAACGAGTAACAGGCGAAGTGGAGCCTGCTTCTGACTAGAGGTGATCGATTGTGCACTGTCGCAATCGAGCTACGTGTAATATACGGGTGGTCTGAAAAGTTTCCGACCAAACAAAGCTTTTATTTTAGCTTTTATTTATTTTATTATCATCTTCATGTTGAGGTCGGAAACTTTTCAGACCACCTGTGTAGATTGGTTCTAGCGGGCACTCTATCTAGACCACATTTGCAAGTGATAGGCTCTACATTATTTCAGTTCGTCGGGCTGGTGATCTTCTTTAGTCTATCTCTTTTTAGCGATTCTAAAAATCCAATTAGAACATCTGAAATGATGAATGTATATCCAAAAACGCCTCAGCATATGCTGATTAGTTTTAGATTATAAACAAACCAGGACACATTGCACGCCAAAAAAAAAAAGATATTCTTAAAAATCCAGCAATAGAAATCCCGTATTTATTTTATGTTTCAATTTTTTATATATATGAAATTTTTACTTATTTACTTTTTATTTTATTTGATGAAAATATGATTCTTACTAACAGACATGGCTTTGGAAATAAAATGAAGAATCACAATCATTTAATAAGTTTTTAATAAACTCATGGAGAATTTCACTCGATTTCGTTTTTTCTGCCTTTCTACGACCTTTATTTCGGTTATGCTTAAACATTTTCTTAGTAGCGCCATAAATGCTGCACCTCTCATAAATAATGGGTTTGAAAGAAGGGTCTGTGGTGCTAGTACACAGATACGATCTATTAAACAAAAATAATATACATAAATTGCGTTTGGAAGAGCCAGAATATAATTTTAAAATGAAAACAAACGACCTCTTTGCTACGGCCGGCAGACCTGCGCTTTTTATTTTATTTAAGAGGAACCAAGGCTTAATATAGTCCTAGAACGAATCGACTTATAACTTTACACCATTTTGGGAATACATCAATTTGATCAGGCTCATTTGATTGCTTTGATGCTTTTGACAGAAGCTATTAATCTAGACTTGTCCTCGACCTCTGGAAATAACAAAAAAAACTCTCAATTCTAAAGTTGTTTACTGTACGGAGTAGTACTTTTTTTCGTTCTCTTATCAATCGGAAAATATCTATCAATTCTGAAGACTTAACTCGTGACGAAATATAGTGCAAGAGTACGTCAGCAAATAACATACTTTTTTTTTTCGCATGCCTACAAAATGACTAGGTAAATCTTGTTTGTAAAAAAACAGGGGTAAGATACTTAGACATTTCCTTCACGAGCAATGTAAAGTTTTTATCTAAAACTGGTTGAGATCCACTCGGTAACCGTAGAAGTCGAAATACCTATTATATATTTGACATGGTTCACAGTAGCAGAATAGCCGTTAAAGTAACAACTACTTTACTAGCCATGGATACACCTTAAACTCCTCAAGAAAAAAACGCTTTTGTTCTGGATACCTGCCTTAAAATGAGATATTTAAGCTGGCTTGAGTTTTAGATAAACAGGATGACACATCAGAGCAATTTGAAGCCCTTCGTTGTGATACTTCTGCGGTCTGTTCGGAAGGACAGATATAATGTCGGTTATTACTTGAAGTGGGAAGTGGGGTGCTGATGATCATTACTCATGAGCGTCTCCTTGATGAGACGAAGCGAAAGGTGCTTCGAAGATTGTTGTAATGGGCTACATTAACAAGAGTGAGGACGTTTCGGACTGACGTAGCTTGTGTTATAGCGTATTTTCATATGAGAGATATGAGCGTGAATCATGCATGGCCTCTAGCAGCCAAACCTGAAAGTAGCATACATGCCCACAAAACGAGAGACCGCACCAGCCAAGACAAAGATTTGGAAGAAGTTTGACAGTTTGCTCTTAGCGAAATTCTTAATGCAAGCGGTTTAGAGCTGACTACTGAGGTGTGGTTTTAACGTATATGCGCAAGTTAAGAGTTAATTTTGAAATTTAAAATAAAGTGATGCAACTATAAAACAGTTTGTAGAACTAAATCGTCTTGACGCTATGACGAAGATTTGATCAGCTGTGAGACAAAGGTTCCTACACTCGCCAAAGGGTCGGCAAGCACGTGGGTAGAAAAAAGTGCCCACGGGTAAAATGGGGTCTGGAGGCCCAGTTACCTGGAGATAAATTAAAAACGTTTTCATTAAATGGGCAGCTATCTTTACTCAGGCAGAATACTGGAGGCCTCAAGTACAAGCTGTAGAAGAAGAGCCACATGGTCTGAAACTATCTTAGCTTTAGTGAAGTATATGGCCCTCTATGGAGAAGGAAAAAAACCCATAGAAAAGCCAAGCGAGACTTTTGTCACTCTTTGACACCTACGATAGAAGAGGCGCAGTATTAAGAAGGTGATGTGATGGAAGTGTCATAATTTTATTTTCTTGCTTAGTACTACACTTTGTGTATTTTAAAACGTTCTAATAGTAAATTTGGTTTGGCAGTGTCGAAGCAGTCCCACCCAGTGGTAAACACCAAAGGAAAGGAAAAAATAAAAAGAAAGAATGTTTAGAAATTTAATGAAGAAGTTAGTAAACTAGTAAAAGAAAAGATCAGAAGTTAGAGGGAAGAAGATGGCTTGATGAATGCCGAAGGTTAATCAGAAGATGACAGTTCATCATGTGGGCAAGATACGGATAAGTGGTAATAAAGGCATTCGTAAGACCAAAAGATGAAGTGTGAAAATTGCTATATATTTTGTTAATTATAGACTTAAAAATGCAGAGTGGATAGGTTAAGCGTATAAGTGTCAATAATAAGGATGGCAGAAAAGGAGTTCATAGAGATAAGGGATCCCCATCTTTTGTTACTACGCCACTTCATGACAAGAAGAACGTTTTGGGCTCAACGCCTCAGACAGACAGCGGACATAGCATTCACCAGTAGTCTCTACTAAACTAAACTTGGGTGGCTCCTGCGGTTTCCCCACTTCTTAGCACTAAGTTGGAGTACATGGGGAGCGAATCCGAAATGAGAAAAGATATGAAATCAGTGTCCTAATAGCGCAGGAGCCAAAGTATTTAATGTTTGCTAACTTACGGCCCTTCCTTGCATTGATTAACCTTTCTTAATGCACCGTTTTGAGAGATAAGACTAAAGAGAGCGGTCGAGGAAATGGCGGATCATCACCACAGTCCTTTATAGCTCACGCCAACAATTATACAACCCAATCCCCGCGACAGAGCCGCCACCCTGACGAGAAAGTGTTACGGAAACTGAAGGCTGCGGTTGCACAACCTGCCATTTTCCTCTTCGCTCGGCGGCCAGTTTATTAATTGCGGCTCTCCGTCTGTTTACGTCCAGCGCACTTGGTTCCGTACACTTCCACTAGAGTTGCTTTTCTCCATCCGCAATTTTATTTCCTTTCTTTTTTTCTTTCAGAGGCTAACCACAATTATTTCATTCGTCGATGCAGCTTGCCACCGCTTATGCAGTAGCTATTAGTTAAGTCCAAATGGGCCTCACATTAATGCTTTCATATTTACAAAGCTGTATTTCAAATTTATATGTTGGCCATGAAATAATTAAAGCCATAACATTGGGCATTATTGCAAAAATGAAACCTGCTCAAAAGGTTCTCCTTTTACAAAATGTACTTATTTTTTTGCTTATTTTTTATGGTGGGCTCTGCTATGGTATGTATAGAGGGCCTTACTTTCGTGAAATGTTTTGTTGAATGCCTATTTGAATTTAATAGATCAACTCTGCCGAAAAATATTTCTTCTCGTATCTATTACAAAATAAAAGGAGAGTTTGATACAAGTAGTCCTGCCAAATGTTCATAATTGAATTCCTGTGATGTTAAAATTTATTTTAAATCTTCCTAGTTCCTAAACTCGTAGTCTCATTTTGAGGATGCATGAGGAAACAGGCTTCTCTTAGAGTGACGTACATACAAAAATATGGTTTCACTAAAACTAACATAGATGTAAGACATGGTTTGAAACCAGATAAAGGCAGTTCGTTTGTTTGAGAGAAAAAGGATGATTCATCGTGGTTTAAATATCTGCAGTTTTAGTGACTACACTAAATTGCTAGTGTCAAAATACCGCGAAAGATTTATGTTCCGGAAACGGCCCTCTACCCCATATATTTGAATATTTTATTTTGTTCATCAATTCTGAAAAAAACTCCTTGATGTATTGATCAGTCTTTCTTTTTACTGTCCATCTAGAAATTCTAAACTAAAAGGTTCGCGAAGCGTTTGTGTACATCATTGCACTACTATACGAACTCCAAGACCCTTCAAGAAATCCTCCCGCAGTCTGTAAAAATGAGACAACGAAGGCCTATCACGTTGTCCAACACAACATCCCGTAAGTAGGTGGCCGCCCGGTGTGTCACCGATGCAATAGAGTTACCACACCTGCTTGACAACGTGCCAACCTATACCATCTCGACCACATTGGCCTTGGGCTTCTACCAGGGGTGCCAACTGTGTTGTAACTTTATTTCATGTTGGTACCACTTCACTGACAATAGGACATTTAGTTTTCCGTGCTGTAGAGATTGAATTGCACTCTATCCATTCAAGTCGCGATTGGTAACCTTTAAATGATGAGCTCACTAATGAAATAGGTGGTCAGTCTTGAACTTGTACCCAATTTTCCCAAGTATCTTCGTGGTGCCTAGTGATATCCGCTGCAAAGGTTGCTATATATCAATTCATCGGTACTGGCATGTCATTCTTTGTGTTAGAAAGAGAAAAATCTTGGAGAAATCTGTTCTTGCTGATTCCTCTGCAAAGGAAAGAACCAATGGTTTGATAGGTGTACTCGTGCGTAGCAATAAGCTGGAGCTTATGTATCAAACCAAGTCCAATGTTACGGATGTACCCAAACAAGTGCTTGCTGAATTCTGCTCAAAAGGGGAGGGAGATCTCATGATCATCTCTCAGGGACTAAGAGATAGAGTTGTTGTGTTTAAAACCAAATTGATGACATGGAATTATTCCATTCACAGTAGAAGGCGTTTATGACCTGTTGAATAATATAATAATAATTGAGTAATTTTGAAAGGCTGATTAGGAAATATATAATTTGGTGAATTGTCTACAACATTTCCAGATTTGTGAATATCCAAAACTATGGCATTTTCCATTAATCTGGGAAATGTCCGTAGCGCTAAGTGCAATTTTTTTTCAGGGAAAAAACTTTATTAACAAAAAGTAATACCATATTCAATCAATTTCACATTGCAAACACACCACACGGTGTAGTAACATAAATAACTAACCATAGTAAATAAATGATAATGTTACTAGCGATAAGAACATTTATTTTCTTTTAGTTAATGTCACCATAATAATTACACATTGCACTGCAGATCGGTTTTGTACTTCATAATTTTTGTAGGGGATCTGTGTTATTTTTTCCAGATCGGTTTAGTGGGCAACTGGGCCAATGAAGTGTGGCTAAAGGATAATATAGCTAGCGTGACGTGGTATGGTGACACAGACCGGGTCCTAAGGCGGTTCAAATAGCCTTGCTCACTCACTAAGGAGCGCAGGTCCATTCGAAAAATACACATTGATTTCAGTGTCAAGCCCGAAGAGAGAGGCTATACTTTCAAACAGCGATTAGGCAATTGTAGCTCTACTTGTATGTATGAGGGAGCGCTCTATGATAGCGGTTTTAAAGAGTTAAATATGAGGCATCTCAAAAATAAGCGAGTCATCACGATTGAAAAAAAAAAAAATTTATCTACAGGTTTAATGTCTTTTTAGGGTAATGTCTATTAAGATCCCAACAATAGAGACTATTAATCAGGGCGCCAAGATCTATTTAGGTGATAATTATTTTTAATTACAAGTAATTGATTAATAGTCGAGTCTTTGTTATTTGTTTGGGTTTTTTTATGACATCTCTGCAGTATTAAGTACAAACGTCATGAAAAATATAATTTTCCGTCTATACAAAACTGTTGTTGCGAACACATTATTCAAGACTATTCTTGTAATGATATCGTATATTAATTAACTGTTTATTAATATTTTTTTTTGATTTAGAAAAACAAATGAAATTTACCCGGATTTTATGAAAATGCCTTTATTTTTCAGGTTTTACTTTTATCAATTGGGATGTCCGTGTAATTTTCATTTCTCTAGCCAGAAATGGGGACTCAATTTCCAGAACAGACAGCTATTCTGTTGAAAACATAAGGGCTGCTGGTTATGGAAAAAAACAAACACTTGAATAATCAGGGCAAATTGTACATTTGTTAAACGTTAGATGGATTGTTATTATAAGGAATCACTTAAAAAAAAAGTACCTATTTTATTGAAAACCTTGATAAAAACACGACATGTCGTGTAATAATAATAATGTAGAAATCACATGTCGTGACACCCGGGTGAGAACATAAGGGTTTTGGCTAACTTTGAAGATATTTCAAGTGCTTAGACAGATTTGAAGTTTTGATTTTTCCTCATGACGTGAGTGACAAGTGAGAGATGGTTAAAAAAAAAAATTTATTCGGAATAGCGTATATAATGTCACCTAAGCCGATTCTGATGTGTTTATTGTGGGTCAATACTATTGTGGGTTTGTAAGGCACTCACGCCTATTAATAGCCATTTATTTCTTTTAAATACCTTTCATAAATATTATTTTATTTTATTCTAAACGTAAACTTTTGGAATCAATTCACATAGCCATCAATATAAAAAATACTGTAAACTATAAAACAGATGCAAAAGGAATAGGTTTGCACCATGTTGACATAATTAACAAGTTAAATTTTGTACAGATCAGATTATACACATGAATTACAACATTGAAATGACAACACATAGCAACCTGTAGCTAAAAGTAAAACCACAGAGATTTATTCCGATGATGGTCTGAATGAGTCCGAAACCTCGCGTTGTTGTATGAATATGTAATAAAAATGGACGAAGAAGGATATTGTGCGCATTTGCAATATTTATTACAGAAGTAAAGAAAAGGTAAAAATTAAAATTAAAAATGTTAAATGAAGATGAAAAAAAATTACAAGTTTACCGATCCTCAGATCTATTGATTATATAAAAGGGGAGCAACCCCCCGTGAATTACCCGTCGTATCTGCCCTGAGCAATAATTGAGAGCCTCAGGGTAAATACAAATATGTCCTGCTGTCAAGGCTTCTTTCTACCCTTGAAGGCCTCTACGTGATTTTTCAATAGGTTTTTTTTTGTTTTTTTTCTCTTTAATAACTTAATAAGCTCTCAAACTTATAAAAATAGGAATGTGGGAAAAATAAGGAAAATTATTTTTGGCTGGAAAGTGCCTTTCACTAAGGGGAGACCCCAATTTGAAGGATGTATGAGAAGGATATGGGGTGTGGAATGCCTATAGGAAAATAATTATTGTATCTTATTTGTGTATGACATTATTTTAAAGCTAGACTATAATTACGAACAAAAAAAAAAAAACTACACCTGAATAATATATTATCAAGGCTATGAAAAATCATTTCAGAAAATTCCAGTAGATGCCTATGATTTTTTTTTATTCGTAATGCAGGTTACAATTTTCATGAAATATTAAAAATTATATTACATTATACATAATAACTACTGTTCATTTCAGAAATTTATAATTATTACTACATTTTAATTTTATATCTGCCCAAGTTGCAACGTATGTGCTATCAAACAGTGTTTACATTATCGTGAATTCAACCATCAAGTTTGCTATAGTGTATAATACACAAGACATCAAGAGGTGAGTTATATTATTAATTTTCTTGTAACCTCTATTGTTTTAGTATTATAAATTTATTATTATTTAATGCAATACTAGCTAATTTTGTCTTCGTTGCGTTGGATTATGCAATGGTGTTAGGTGGTCTCCTATAAAAGAGTCTGTCCTTCCTGCTAATGTGTTCCTGGCGTTTTACCTTTGGGTTTGATTTATTTGTGTTTGACTTACACATATCAAATGCTAGTCTTTTGATTATACTTTTAACTAACCTTTATGAAGTATCTAGATTTATCTCAAAGTGGAATAAGATGCTAACTATTGAAAATATGTTATTGCAAGCAATTGGCTTATGATAATTTAGCAAAATCGAAATTAGTTGATAATAAGGTTTTGTGTGGACATCATAACCTATTATAGAAGTAATGTGTATTTAAATAAAAACGTATATGTCTAAGAACTTGTAGAAACCGCACGATCAGAGAGCGATCGGGAGATTCATCTTAAGTGACCCTGACAGATGGTGCTCACACCATTTTATCACAGTTCTTTCAGGCTTTTACATTTTGAATTTGTTACACATTACTTATCTTATTTTATGTTTGCAATCTCATTATGGTCGCTTAAATGTGTGTTCAGGTAGTTTATTATCAACAGGGGCTACAAGTCGTCAAATGTAGGTGCTTTTTAATTGTATCAGCACTTACAACCATAAACACCCTCTTCAAACGAGAGATAATATGCATCGACTTTCTAAAAAATTGTCCACGACCTTTTTTCCTTCTTGATGACACAACTACTACTGTCTTTATTTCTTGACGTAAGTTTTTTTTTCCGTTGGTAATCATTCTAAACGCGATGACACAGGGTTTCATAAGGAGAAACTCGCTCTCATTACTGCAGCACGCTAAGTACAAAACACACATTCAGTTCAAGGGCATTTTAAAAACTTAAGTATAACATATAATACAGTCATTAGAAAAGAAATACAAATCTAAAAAAGTGAAGTAAATAATCAGGTAATACTGAGGTTTTTTTTTGTAGAGCATATTAACCACAAGGGTCATTGAAACACGCGAAGCAACCTTTGAAGTGTATGAACAACAAGGTGTCTCAAATTTATTTTTAGATGTATCTATACATAAGCAGCTAGATTCAAAATATCATAATTACATCCCATAATTATGGCATTTTACGTATCATTAGCGATTTCGTAATTAATAAATATAAAAATCTCCATTTACCGGTAGGTTGGCTTTGAGATGAATACTACAAGATCTGTTAATGTTCTGCTCCAAAATATGTATCATATGCAGTAGTAGGTGGAGTCAAAGAATTGTGAGTTATGACACAATTGAAGGTTTCGTAACGGTTGCGAAAAATATGTCAGTTTTAAAGACTTTTTTTAATTATAGTCCATTAAAGTCACAACATATAACGTATTATTAATCATGGCGTGGAGGTATTTAATTTACCCTAATCAAAGTTTTTACATTTGTGTGTTCTAAAGCTTTTTTTTTTTTTTAAATGCATTATAAATATGTTCTAATATTTTTCCTAAGGTACCTTTATATTCAACATCTCTGGATCATCAAGAAAAACTTGCATGCAAAATATCATTTACAAAATTGCAAACTCAATTTTGATGACTTTGCACTGTGTCGAGATATTTAATTAGAATCTCTACCAATAACCTTTTTCTCTAATAACAAGTAAATAATTAATAAGATTTAATAATTTATCATAGATTTAATTTTTTCTCAATATCGAATGGAACCTCAGAGTAAAATATCATGTCGAGGGAACCCCTCAATAATGGATGCATCAAATTCAAGTCACGTAAGATTTTTTTTTTGTTATAACATTCATCCTAAATGAACTTATTTTTAAGAAGAAACTAGGCCAGACTTGTTTACAGTGCTTAGCCCCTGTGCACAAATAATATAAATAGATGAAAGTCTAGTGAATAAATAGACTTGCGTACATTGATTAATAATTTTTTCATCCTTTATCACTAAAATTATTCAGCTGGAAGTTTACTGAACAGACGCTTGAAAGCAATCCTGTTTAAAGCGGCGCTTAGGCTATTATTGTTAGGTAACTAAATCGTCAAAAAATGGCATATTTCCTCTAGCTAGCTTGTAGTTCACTGTTTGATTACGCTTCAAGCTGTTTGCAATCCTCGTACGATGGCCACCATTATGTTGAATGATTCCAAGAGAAGGCGTAATACGTATCAGATAAAAAAAAAAAAATAAATGGCTCGGCGATTCCTGAGCCCGAGTCACCCAAATGATGAAAGCCGTTTTCTCGGTACACATTGCAAGGGACATGTTATTTAATCGGCTCTCGCTCACAACGAAAATGGTTATGAAAGTTACAGCTGTGGTATTTTTCTAAAAATCCTTTTGAAACCTCATATTAATTTATGGTTTAACCAACTTGTCTGTTCAGCTAGTTGGTCTATGGGCCAATTAAATTATATTTGTTTGTTTCCTTACAACTAAATGCTGTTTTTTTAAATACATAAAAACGAAATAAAGGGCGTGCATTGTAAAGAAACAATGTCTAAAAATACTCGAGGGACTATGAATCAGTTTTTTAAAGAATGTAATAATCATAAATGTTATTTTAGATCAAAAAGTGATATTATAAAATAATTGTAAACAGCTAAACTATTGACATAAAACGATATTAAAACCGGTTTGGATGACTTCTTAGCTTGGACTTGACAAATTTTAAAGTTAAGGCGGAAACAACCCGACTTCTATCCCATTCATTCTTTTTTTTTTAACCCAAATAATAAGGCTATTTTAAGGAATTGTAGAATGTTTCGTTCAATTCAGTTTGAACCAGACACAACTATCAATTAGAGGCAACTAGTTGAATAAAACTGTAAAAGTTTTTAATATCACGGACTCGTTTACAATAACGATTTCCTCAGCAATTTCAAATCTATTGATTCTATTTTTCATACTGACCGGCCGGCCAAAAGTCTATGGGACCAGATGAAAGCAGTTTAGAAACATATATCATTTTTACTAGTCTACTTAGCATTGCCATTTCACTAGTATTTTATAGTTCTGTTTGTCTCTGCAGTGGAAATTCATCGGAATCATATGACTCTATAAGGCTATCGGTTTCTTCTTCCTTTTCGATTCAAAAACCCTCAATGCGTCATAACTGAGTGCTGAGGTGAGTGAAATGTTTTTACTGGCGTCTGGGAAGAAAAGAACTTCAATAAAAAAATAATAAACGCAAATGTACGGCTGCAGACATCGGTCACACTTAAGGGCTTAATTATGAAGAAGACAAAAAACGTTTTAACCCTCATCGTTCCTCGAAGCTGCTGCCTCCAACTTTCACCTCCTAAGCTGGGACTAAAGAAATATATAAGTTATCAGATCGCATTTTTGTTACATACATCCTATTATTATATTGTGAGCTACACTTTCAAAATCCTACAATCGAAAGATGATCCCGAATGAAATAAGAGCTTCTCCCTTCGGGCTTAGCAATGATACAATTTATTATCACAAAAAATGTAATCATTCACTATGTTATCTTGATATTCATGCTGTCGGGTCGTCACGAGGGGGGTGCCTAGTTACCCTAGCCCTGGTGACGAAGTGAGGGTTGATTAAGTTTATAACCTGGACAATCGTTTCATGACGGTCTTACTACCTGACTCCATTTTTGATAGGTATGTGCCCCGACAAAGCACTATGTTCAGGAGAAGAGGTATAGGGTAGGTGGTGTAGGTAGTTTGTGTGGTCTTGGAATGACCACGAATTCACACTCGGTATCTGAGGGTAGGCGAAATCCGTCCGGATCCCAAAGAAGAGTGTGAACCGGAGAGAGGCAGACTTAATCGTCGTGGGGGAACTCTGCTTGGTACGCTTGCAGGGCCACGACTACCATTGTCCGCGAGGGAGATGTCTCTCCCAAGGAGGTGCTAGATTTAGCGAGACGAAGGCAGAGATTCCCACTAGGAAGGTGTGGGGTCTGACAACGCCGGACTAAAACGTAGCGAGGTGAGGAGAGAGAGATGCAGAGGTTTTCATAATGAAGAAGCCAAGTTTCAGAGTTTACATCAGAGCAGCCACGAGCCAGTTAGTTGCCAGGAGAATGATATACAGGCCCCAAACCACCGGTCTTAAATACCCAGCTGGCTTCGTCAGTAGCCAATCAGCTCTGGTTCTACAGTACCCAATGCCAGTTGAGTATGCGGTTTTCTTTGTCCTCTGACAAAGAGATGTGTCACCGATACGTGACCCGATTAAGGGCCTCTCGGCGGGTTGGGTCGCTTAGTACCTGCTACTGGCAGCTGGTGCCCCAGCTCATATAACTAATTGGCTCACAGCTGCCTGTTTATTGTTTACCACATTTACAATGATTTATATTTTGGTAATGTTATTTACATTTGTTTACAATATATATACAATAGAGTATAGGGTGATTTATCTTAGTATAGTTTAGTTAGCGGTTGCTACACATGCAATTAGGTTATTTAAATAGCTTTCATTTTTAATTCAGTTTGGACCAGACAGTGGCTATCAAGTTATCTAAATCTATACACTTTTTTAATATCACGGACTCATGAACACTCCACTTCTTCTGATTTGGAAGATTTGCGGAAACTTCATAATCTATCATAATAATCATCGGAAATTATATTTAACCGAAAACCTTTGAGAACATATCCCGTAATACACTAAAATGTATTTAAATAATAGCATATAAGTAGTGAAGAAAACAGTATGACGAATTTTGGTATACTAGATTTTATAGTAAAATTGATTGTATTTTATCAATAAAGATTCATTTTATCACAGATACACTAAACGTAAGGGGAGTAAGATGGCCATATAAAGATGGGCCTAGAGGACAACTTGTTTTTATGTAAATTATGTAATGACAAAAACAAAGCTTGCTTGTAATGTCTGCAAAAAGCAAATCCACACTACCTTCACCCAAAATTAGTTATTAAATATATTAGCTCTACATTATAGAGTCTTTGCACCTCATATGTACCAAAAAATAATTAAGGAATAAAGAAGAAGGTGGGTACCAATCTTTGATCATGTAATTCCAAGCTGTGAAGGACCTTCTAATGAAGAAACCTAAGCCTAAGTATGACTAGTTAAAAAAAAATATGCGAATGTCATTTATCATTTACGTACTTTAAATAAACGTACTGGAAATTTAAAGGGGCTATGAAAGAAGAAAAAAAAAAAATGTTTAGTGAATGTCAACACTGTTGAAAATTAAAAAGTTTGCACTTACACCATTTCTATTCTGAAAGCCTCATTTATAATATTTCATTTTCTATTAGATATAATAGAAGTCTTATTACGTGGTTTGTTCAGTTTTGGATTAAAGGAACACAAGGATTTTTTTTTTTTTAAAAGGAAATCAATAATAACCACTATACAAACGGGAATAAAACAATTATTATAATTGTTATCAATTACTTCTAAAGGATTGCGGCCAAGGATTGAAGCAACGGTAAATATAATTTTGGTGCTGAAACCAGTCATCGCAACTCTGCGGGTATGTCGCTAAAAGCATGGTGATGTCAGCGAGGCAAAACTGTGACGAACCCATGTTGCTTTTTTGTTTGTTCATATTCACAATTTAACGCACGCCATCTATGGTATTTACACCCATGAAACACTAAGCAACAATAAATCCTTTATGTTTTAGTTTTAAAATTGAAACGAGTAAAGTTTGTTTGTTTTTTAGATTATTCTAACCTTCATTATGTCTTTATATTTAGGGCTGAAAGGCATGAAGTAGTTAGGGCTCATATAATTACTGCTACTAATAAAGCGATAAATTATATTTAGAAATTTAAGTAAATTTTTTTAATTCAAACTATTCAAGAGTTACTTATTTTTTGAAAAGCTTATTACCATAATATCCAAAATTCACCGACAGAAATCGCTTTATGAATGGTTAAAGTACCTGAAAATTTTATTTAGTTTAGTAAATAATGCAGCAGTAAACAAGCTTTTTAAGGCTGACAGTGCTTTTGTAACAACAGAATACACTGCGATACAAAATTATTCAAAAGCCTACACAATGTAAAATATTTTTGTAAAATTGTTAACACGCTCCAATATTATCTGCTAATCGGTGGCTTAGCTTGTTGGTTGAAGCAATGATAGAGTACATGTCAATCGGTCAACATAATGCATATTTTATATTGCTGCTGGAACGATTGGATAACCGAAAGGCGCGAAGAAAATACAAGAAACTGTGGAAGTAGGCGCCAGTTATAGAATAGTTTATTAACCCAGATCGGCAAGGACTTCCACATTCTCCCTCAGGATGTCCAGGAAGTGCTCTGCTCTGCTGAAGTGGTCTGGTCCACTCTCCCTTTATTGGGGCCGGGCCACCGCGTATACCTATTGATGTAATTCCACTGTAATTTGTATCGCGTTCGAAATTGTTTACTGATAACTGGTGCATTTCATAACAGTGTAAGGAAGTATTGCCACGCCCAATCCTATATACGCATGCTGCATTGCCACTAGGGGCAGGAGAAAGAGATCTAGTCTGTCTGTTCCAGTTTGACCTAGAAACGTATGATTTTATTCATAGGTTTGATACCCCAACGCAGACTGGGTTATCTAGGCTTTTTAACTGGACAAAAATATTTTTTTATTGCATGAATCTGTAGTCTTTGTAGCTTAGATGACCTGTAAGATAGAGAAATAACCAACGAAACCATAAAAATGGGTAGTAGACTTTTCCAAATTCACATATCGATGCAACTGCTGACATAAATATTCCAGGACTTGACATATCGCCACATAAGCAGTGATACAACGTAAGTCGAAAAATTATTTAAATAGTGTTTGTTTAAAAGAAAACCTTACATTACCATCTGTTGCCCAATTTAAAGTGGCCCATAAATGGATAAACCAATAAAAATTTATTCGATGGACAAAGAATTTTTAAACAGTTTTTCTTGTTTCCAGTAAAGTTGTGGTTTCTGGACTTACGTGGCCTCGCAGCTAAAGGTACGAAATGCATTTATGTGGCTTTGAACAGATCAAAGGACAAACATCAATGGAAATGAAGGAAGTCTGTTCTAAATAAAATGATTCTAAAATAGCTGAGCCAGTGAAAGTAAAAACAAAAACTCTACTCACTCTCTTCGACGTGGATTGAGTCATTGCCTAAATGGGCTTTTGTCGTGGTAACATTGTCTACCGTTAGAGGAAGCGTTGGGTTTCGAGAACAATTTTACAATAAGATCCGGCAAGTCATCATGCTCTTCATGCATTTTTGAATTAGCATCATTCTAACTTATAAAAATCGGATGTAGAACGTTCATTATGAAATTCAAGCCAAGCTTGAGCACAATTAAGGGTTTTGTTATGGCAGCGATATCGATTTTGATTACACTCTCAATGAGTTTTAGTAAATCCCCAATAGTCCCAATAGATATTACACATTATTATCACGACCTTTTAAGTTTAAAATACAAAAAAAATACTTATTACTAAGTAGGGCGTTGAGTATAATTCATTCTATGCTCAAAACTAGATAATTTTTTTTTAATACCACCCAATTCATTAATTAATTATGTTAAATCATGTCTTTTGTGTTCGTACATCAAAATGTTTAGAATTTCATCCCTCTTGTCATAAACAGGCAGACCCACTAGCGAAAACATTTGAGGTATCTGGCTTTGAAAAAGTCTCACAAAGTAAACAGAGGAAATAATTTAATAACAGGTGAAATTAAATAGTTTACAAAGAAAATCTAAAAGAATAATCCCAGATGGTAAGAGAATACTGGAACTTGGAGCGTCTGACTTTCTTTGGGAACAGAGAAAGTCACATTTAAATCTCATTCTTTCTGCGTCAAAGAGCCGTATCTACTTATGTCAAGTGTCTAATTGTGTATTCACGACGTCCGGAAAAAAAACTGTTACGACAGACTACACTGCACCACAAAACAGTGGCGCACTAAGAAAATTTCAAATATTTGCTTCTTAATATAATTATTTCAGCTTTAAATTCTTTTTTAATTAATATTAATTGTTTTCAGTGATACGGGGCATTAGTGTGGAGAAAAAACCCAATAAATATTCAACAAAAAAATTATGCAGACATTTGTATTTTGATTTCTTGTGTAATTGATCTCTAAATATTTAGCAAAGTAGTCTGTGTTGTTGCTTTAGTGGAAGGCGGTCGATGCCAAAGATATGCCGTCCGTGAATTGGGTTTACCTATAACTACTGTTCGGACAGTTACACATTACCCAGAGACAGGTTTGTTCACACGCAGACCAGGATCAGGTCATCCGCGAGCGACAGAGCCGAGAAATGACCGGTTTATTGTACTACAAACGCTTCGCATTCGGTTGTTTTGAGGGTTCATCCCCTACATGCTCCGACTTAAGGCAGGAAGGGTCTAAATCGGTAATGGAAATCCTTCTTATTTATTCATCCCTCCGTAGTTACTACTACAGGACTAGTCCGCCGAAAACCGTTATAAATTAATACAGCTGTGGACAGGCAGGAGGTGTTTTATTTCATAATATACACACTCTACACCGCCAGCACACCATCAATAATTTACTTAACCACGAGTAAAAGTAAAATTAATTTTCACGAATGTTAAAAACCACGCCTAATAGTATGCAGGTACAACTGCGCACTTGCTAATCCATGCGTCACATGTTCCCGAGAAAGTCCATTTCAGGCAAGGTAAGATTTTAAAGGAAACGATCCAGTCAGTATTAATGTTCAAGAAATGATCATCGATTAGTACAATGGGCAATGCGAAGTCACGTTTAGATTTCTTTATAATGGTTAAAATTATATAATATTTGTACTTGTAATTTATTTTTCTATTGGAAATCGAATTTAGTAATGTTTACTGACAGGGCCAAGAAACCAGGGTCAAATACATCATCCTTCATAATGTACATGGACATTTTTGCTAAATGACGAGTGATCTTTCAAAAGTTTGAAGGGCGAGTAATGGCCGGAAGTGATAGTAACGGGCGTGTGTTGCAGGTAAGTTAATTGTAGAAAGTTGAAACGATTTTGTTTTCCGACCAACGGTAACACCAGTTATTCTAGTCGTATCCACTCTAGCTACAATGAAATCAATTTGTAAAATATTTCGACACTATGAGGCATTTGGATACGCTACGGTACCTCATTGTGTGTCCCAGAAAAAAATATCAAATCTAGAATCCGAATCAGTTCCGTAATTATGTAATAACCAGATTAACAGAGATACTTCCTACCTAACATTCTAAAGCTGCAGTAAACAAAATAATTAACTACAATACACATCTGTGTATTGTATGAAGGAAATATAAATATATTTTTAAATATTAAAGTTTATATTCCATGTTTGAGACAGAATGTCCATCTAATGCTGCTTGTATGATGAAAATTCTAGGTAGTCTAGTATTAAATGATAAATGAAAATTGATTTATATAAATATAATTTGATAAATTCATTTGATTCATTACATCCAGTGACCCTTGAGCAATCATTTCGCAAAAACATCGGCTAAAACGCATATCCGTTAATAAGTTATTTAACATTTCAGGGTACTAATAAGCGATAATACATACAATAAGGGGTAATGTGGGTCAAAAATTCAACATCGGCACCGTTTCCTTAAATTTTCTCCAGTATAGAACCTATTTATATTCAATGTTTTGAATTCCCCCCCCCCCATGATGAATTAGACAATAATGACGGAATATAAAAAATAATTTAAAAGATATTCTGAGAAATAAAGTTTTGAGAACCAGCTGCTCTTTCCGTTCGTCTAAGGTTGTTTTTTTTAAGCTTAATTACAATTTTCTTTAAAGTTGTTTGAGCTTCAATTTTAGGTCAACTTTTTTCTTAGTCATTTAAAAAATGTTTAAGAAACTCGTCTCACGACATCGTTTCACATTCTACGTTCTTCATTTCATTTTTATATAAATATATATCCCAGAATAAAATATTGAATTAGATAGAAATTGATTCTAATATTTAATTTTGTATCTATGATAAATTTTAAAACAAATACAAGTGAGACAAAAATAGTATACGACTATATTAAAATTGCTAATCGAGTGGGGAACCAGCGAGGGGCCGAAGTAAAAATTAAAAAATGAAGTCATTGATGCTTCATACAATTAAGGGCACCGTTAAAGATGCGAAAACGGTTTTAATGGCGTTTTGTATTTATAGTCAGCCCAACAAATAGTACATTTCATTAACCATAAGAACGCCAGGATCATTAATTAGGTATCCTACGCAATGCGATAAGAAAATAATTTATAGTCATTGCCGGGTCGCCACGAGGAGGTCTAGATGTCTTAGTCCTGGTGACCGAGAGAGAGTTGAGAAAATAGTTTTTGACCTGGACGATTTAACTTTGTGATTTGGTAACATTACTTACATTTGTGTATTTCAATAATTTACAATATATAGATGGCAAACTCGCTTCAATAGAGTTGAGAATAGTTTATGTTATGTAATTAGCGGTCCCTACAGTCATTAATAAATTTATTATTTTTCATGAGGTAGGTTTAATTTTTAGTATCACCGGGATCAAGCGGAACACCATGAAACATGATACCTTAAAAAAAAACACCGGTTCTCTACATCCGTAAAAGCTAGAATCAAAACGTTTCAGATAAAAGACCGTCCTATACCCAAAACAGAAGCGATTCACGTGTGCCTCCACAGCTGAGGCACGTAGCCTCCGACTTGGAACCGTTTTAGAATTTCTTCGTAGCTTTCTTCCACTTACCGAGTCCCCTCACAACTCCTTTCTCCGCCCTCGTAATCGTGCCATCATTGAATAGTTCACTACTGCTGCTATTACGCAAAGCAGTGAACCGTATGCAATGTTATGTTCGAGTCTTCGACAACACGTTCTGTTCGTTCGGCCTTTCTAGTAGCCACGTGCGCTTTTAATCAACACCGACGTTTATTGGATTTCAAGTACGATTGTGTAGATTGGTGGATAGTACTCTTCAATATTTGTAGACGTGAAATTTTAATAAATACAACCTTCAGGACGAGTCTAAAGGTACGTTTTTTGCACAAGGTTTGTTATCCTAAGCAGTGGTAACTCAAACATCTATGCCCATTTGGGATAAGTAATTCCCATATTTGTTATATATTTTAACGATTAGGTTGGCACTGGTTGTTTTTCACTCACCTTGGGACTGACCGTTTTGACACATTCTGTTACACATGAGCATGGCGGCCATATTGTTACATCATAATCTTAAATAAAACTTCCATTATAACCAAACTACAAAGATTTACTACTTTCAATGATCTCGGATAAAACAATTGGCGATGAGGATGAACTTTCTTCAGTTATATTAGTCAAAGGTTGAAATGGAACCCACACACGAGGCTAAAAAGACTAAACAAACGCTTTGGACAAGTGTACAGACTACTTCAAAGGACATCCCATCTCTCAAAAGAAAATAAGTTATACAAACTTAGACTTAAGTCAACCTGGACATAAGGAATAGAGCTACGAGGGACAGCAAAAAAGTATAACATCAAGCTTATACAATCCTTTCAATCGAAAGTCCTGAGAACAATAGTTAATGCCCCTTACTACGTCAGCAACAAAACCCTTCATAACGATCTTAATATACCCTATATTCTTGAACTAATCCCTTCCAAGCTTATAAAATTCGACACTAACCCATCCAACCACCCTAATACCTTATTATAGTCCTACACTGCGCCACTCATCCCTCTAATCCTAAGCGGCAGGTGGCCTGCTATAAATAAGTGACAGTGAGAGACAATGGCAAGTTTCTGTCATCATGTCCTGAGCGTCTGTGGCTCTCGCGCTCTTGGTCAGCCTCCACTGGCTCGTATCCAGTGACTCCGCTTCCTCTTTCGCATGCGCGGGAGGTGACAAGCATGTGGATTTGGGAGGTCTCTGGGCTGTTTGTAAATACTGTATTGAATGAGCGAGTGAATGAAAATTGTATATATGGTATGAATGAGATCATTTATCGCAATACCTTACTTCCCGATAAGGGAGACTGTAATTTTATCACAATAAAGAAAAAATCAAGTCTATTTTAAGGGAGGGCTAACCGTTCGGAATTCGCAGAATTAAATGCTCTAAAAATTGTATATAGGTGGTTCCTTTATTTTCTTCTACAAGTTGAGATTAGTGGAAGGAGCACTTGAGTGGGGAAAGGCTGCGCGAGCTCCCTTCCGTCAAACTCATGTTAGACAAGACTATACGTGCATCAATTATTTCTAATGTAGTGTCAATAAAGCTAGAAAACCTATCTCTGATAGGACGTTTGAACGATAACTAATTAAGGCATACTATACCCCCCCCCTCCCTCACCGCATCGTAATAATTAAGGAAATAAACGCATTTAAGAAAAAAACATGCACAACACAGAATATATTGGATGTATCGTTAATGTTTTAAGTCGATGTTGTCATTTTTACGGCTGTGATAAAAAGATAGACAGACCCAGTCCCCTGGGTATTTATTTGTTTATCCAACCGAAATTTATTCGAACCTACCTACCTGTTGTACCTGTACCTTCAATATATAAATATAATTCTCCCAAACTGCTTACTTGAAACTAGTAGAAAGAAAGTTTGGTTCAAATCATACATGAGCATGGTAACATAAACTTCGTATCTAAGGAAGAAAATTTCTCAAAAATTCTATAAGTTAAGTCAAGTCCTTGACTTGCAATAAATGTAACGATATTTTTTTCTCTTTTCTTCTTTACATAAAAAAGTTTTTAACTCGGAATTCGAACGTTCAAAAGACCTTGGGTCGAGTATAAAATGTTAACAATTCAAAGAGTAATGCTCTAGTAGACGTCCTTCTCAGAACTGTACTAAAATACAGCTCATCTTAAGGACAACGGCAGTAGATAAACATGTTTCTGGCACTAAAGAAACTCTATGCTTTTTCAAAGGTAGATAAAGGCTCTGGCCAGTAACACGCACTTACAACCAGATTTTCCACGAATCTGGGAGCAGAGCTGTTAATGTAACGTGTGACCCTCTAGAACGAAACGTGTGATTCGTTGGAACGTAATTTCATTACATTTTCCTAACTCAAAGTGTAAAAAATGAAAGATAATTTTCTCAAGTACGAAGGGAGATGCTTTATTTTGTGACAGGTACAATCGCCGTTGCTTTACTTATTATTTACTTGTTTAGCTAGCGTTTGAATTACACTTTATGTGTTGTGATTACGATATGAAAACGAGAAATATGTAAACAGTACAAACATGAAATAAATTGGACCTGTATCTATTTATTTACTGGCCCGATTCATTTTGGTGGTCTTATGTTATTATAATATTTTATATATTCAAATAATTTATATATTTAGGAGCACAATAAAAAAAAAAAAATGGCGAACGCCCGTTTTTTTATATCTCTTTATACACCAATATCAATAATTATATATGAAATAAAACATCATGATCCACAACATACGCTCAATCTTACCATACAACCAGACATCTAAATACCTTTGTCAAACACCCGTCAGAACTTCATACATACTTTATTGAGAAATTTCTTAAACTGAAATATTTCAAGCCGATCGGATTAAATTTGAGTGAAAATTATGATTCCTACAAAAAAACTCGTTATTTTCATTACTATACCTCATCAAACTATACTTATATAAATATTTTCATTTGTTTTATCTTTTCAGTTGCGTTCCAACCTTGAGGTAACTATACTTACTGTTCGCTTGTGTAAAGTAATTTAATATTATATTATGCGTGTCGGCTAGTCCATTTTAAATGTTAGTTTTTCTATTTTCTTACATTATCCATTGCAAGTCATTAATTGCTGCTACGAAGGACAATGCCCAGAAATATCCAAATTTTGTTCCACTTGTGTTTTACTCCCTGTTCGATACTTAAAAGTGCACTTAAATTTAATTATTAAATAATTACTAATTATACTAATACAAATAATTAACCACCAATTAACTTCGAGCCGGTCTAGCATGAGTAGTTTATCCCTGCACACTACTACTTAACAACGCCTTTCTCCTCCATTCACAGCGTTCAAGGTAATTAATGGTCGTTCGTTCACACGCATTCAATGTTAATAATTACGCATAAATAAATAGTTATTATTTATATTTATTATTATTACACGAAAAATATAGCCTCTCAATAAAACATGTTACAATAATTAATTTCTTGGTATTAACCAACAAAAAAAAAAAATCATTTTGAATAGGGTACCAAATTAATGATCATGACGTCCTGATTAATAATATGTTTGGACATTAGTTGACTATAACTACAAAAAGTCATTAAAAAAACTCCTTTTTGAAATCCTTAATTGATGCACTTGATCTTTATATGTATAAATTAACAAGGAGAAATCGAAGTCGTTGAATTATATTTCATGAATATCTTTATCGCGTGCGGTAGTATCAAACGCCCTGTTTAAATCATTGAAGCCTTTAATTGGACCTGGGGTGCGGGTTCGACTACTTCTGGAGAAAAAAAGAAAATTCCTGGGAGGTGAGGTAGCAGGAGCCCGCAGGGACGAGGAGCTAAGGTCCGCTACTTACTGCTCCTTCCAACTCTCCTGATACCAGCACTGTTGCTTTCCAACTTTTCCACAATTTTCTAAGCCCCCCTCCCTCCTTCCCCATTTTTTTCATTCATACACACACCTCAATCACAATCATTCATTGTCTAGGTTTGTTAAATATTTATTTGTTAACCCTTAAATTACAATAAATTTATTTTATAGTTATTATTACTATTAGTTATTATTGTAATTCATTTAGAACATTCTCTAATAATCTGTTTTATTATGCAAATTAAAATTATAAACTAAAAATCATTAGAAGTGGGTGGTCGGCTGTTTTCCATTGCATTTTCTTTGTTTGAGAAATTAACCCAGAATCTTCATACTACAATTATAATTATGCTGGCCAGAATTAGTCATATAGATGTTTTTTTATTCTCTGTAGACCCGTCGAGAAAGTTTTTATTTACAAAAATGGAAGGAATGGAAAGAAATTAAAATGGTCTAAAGATCGGGAGTTTTTTACTGGACAGAATAGATTTAAATAGAATTTAGTTAAATGTGCAGTCCTTCATTTAGGGTTCAATGATCTTGAGGGGTAGATGTTGATGAGGGGTATTGAAATAATTTTCATGGAATTATTTTAATGAATAATCACATCAAAAATCAGTTTCTCCAACAACACGATTATAATGACAGTTGCCATGATTATAGTCCACTGAAGACCCGTAACATAATTCATAGTAGTTATTTATTATTTAATCAGTTGTTGGTTCTTTGTTTTTTGTTGTTTTCCCACGTGTGAATAACGAGTCATAATTTTATTATTATTTAGGTTTTTATTTTAGATGCGCTGTGGCGTTTGGCAACTATATTTCATGTCATTTTTAATATAAATGTTACAAAAAAAAATTATGTCTTAAAAAAAATTATTAATCAAGCCAATAAAACCTTTAATTTGACACCGTATTTATATTATATATATATATATTTTTTCATATATTTATCTTTGTATAGCTAAATGATTAATTAATAACTCTTATTGATGCTTTATGGAATCAATAATATTTTTCGCGTCATTGCATAATCAAATGGAATAGGTATATAATATTTTATATTCATAGGCCAAACAGGGAGCTCATAATCTCCATGGCAGGCACATGGGTGAAACATATGAGTGTCTGGTTTTTAAAAAAAAAACTAACAACAAAATCTTGAAAATAAATTAAGCATTTCCACCATAAGGTCTCCTTCCCTGTCCTAAGTTGAAATGCGAGAGGTGCATTAGCCCCTGAGAATACATCTTTCCGGACTGTCTACTATGGGAGCACATTTCTAATAAAAAAGAATTATCTTATTTGTGCTAAAAGTAATGTTCTAGGCGATGGGTGCAATACGGAACACACTTCACTGGGAGAGAGGATTTACAAATGATATGGCCGTCTGAAAATAGTATTTCAGATTTCTCTTCCTAAAAGATAGTTCAGATGTTATGGTTTTTAGGGGTTAACAAAGCAGCAGTAAAAAATCTTTAGAAGATAAGTTCACAAGTACTTTTAGTAACTATAATTATATCATAATAAAACTATATGATAAAGTCATCACAGAAAAACATCTAACGACCCATTGTCAAATATTTTATAAACTTCATAATAAGGCGTTAGGACTTTTAGGCGTTGAGACTATTAATTCGTCAACTTTTCATTTGGATTGGAAACTTTGGAAAAGCATCCGCCTGCGGTTTAAGTTGCCATGCTAGGAATAAATGTATCATCGTGTTGGTTAATAATATGATTAATCGATAGTTCTATTGTTCGATAGGTATCGATTGGCAGATGAGATCTAACCTCATTTGGGTATCTGTTACATCGAGATAGACCCAGCTTTTATTACGTTGTAGACTTGAGATACAATAGATTACAGTCGGTTTAACTAGTCAAGTATCAAAGATCAGACTACTCAGCAATACTCATCACAGACAAAGGCTCAAATCAGGGTTCTATGACATTTAAAGATTATTTGACCAAAATCAATCTCTATTCATTAATCTATAACCAGCCACACATATCCTAAAATTTAACTTCTGTAGTACGACAGGGATAATTAAAATTAATATCATAAAATAACATTACAATTTCAGATCGAATTGATATTTTAACTATAAAGAGTTGCTAACGACAAAGCTAGTGATCATTCCCAAGGGCACTATAAATATTAATATACAAATATAATATGTAGATATACTAAGTATCGTCTGTAAATAAAATAAAAGTAAAATATAATATCTGTGTAAGTCAAGTAAGTGCAGGCAATCTTGGGCCGACGACTGCTTACCCCTCACGACTTCACCTTTCTCTTTCTTTCTATAAGGTCCTTTCTACTTAACCATGTTCCCTCTACCGCAGAACATTACTCTGCTTAGTTGTACCTCTCTCAGTACTTAATTAATTATATTAATTAATTTATAATTTAAAAAGACTGGGGAAAACCTTATATAGTGTAAATGAGAAATAGAACACAGTCGGTCAAGCGTGTTGTGTCACACAAGGTTTTCCTAGGTGACTCGACCACTCACTCAGACCAAGGCTTAGGGATTTCGATGTATTCCATTTGTAAGTGGGAAACTCATCACTTCACTTTTTTTCTTGTTGGGTTTTTATTATTTCTCATGATATTGAGACATCAAGAAAAGGTTAAATTTCTGATCCATCTTTTTTATGTGACTGGCAGTTGTTCTGTTTCTTCGGGCAAGCAAGCTGAAGCTCCATGGAAAATTTCAAGTTCTACATCAAACAGGAAACTTCCAATCTCCGAAGCGCTTGAGCGAAAAAATAAGGTTCACAAATACAGCAACCCTTAAAATAGGAAATTCTAAAATTAGCTATATCATCATCATTTATTATCCAGAAAGAGCGTCTGATGAAAAGGTCAGATGCTTTTCGACTCTACATGTTGCCTAATATAGACAGGTCACGATGGGTATAGGTGATCTCAGCGCTAACCTGCTTGATGTGTTGGGTCTTATAGTACTGCAAAATCAAGAGAATCGGACTCATTCGGTGTGAATATCGATTAGACTCAAATGTTGATTTATGTTTTCATAGTGGTTCGAAACGGTTCACTTAAAATGATCGCAACGTTTTTCCATCTAAAGTATTCATACGACTGTAACGTGATCCTTTAGACTACGGCGAAAATGGACAGATGTGCACTCTCAGTATAAATTGTCTTCAGTTCTTTCAGGTAGATAAGCTTTCTTGGCAATTGTTCAAAAAAACAACCACGCAAACTACCTTAATTGCCGTATCGTGTTGCTGGGGGAGAATTGCAGGTTACTTCATCGTATCAAATCATTATTTGGCATCCGAGAGTAGGAACTTGGGAAAAAGCATTCTTCTTCATCCAATTCAGTACTTTGAAAATATTCACCTCATATTTTTCTCTTAGTTCTACAAGTCTTGGTATGCCTACTGCTTGAGTCTTTGATTTTTCTGATACAAACGGTTAAGCGTTTTTCGTCACAGAACTTAAAGGCGGATTGTCTACAAATGAGATTGGTCTATTACGAAGAAGTATCACACAATCAATCAAATCTCGAATTATTTAAAAAAGAAGCCTACCTTTTTTTTAAGGGATTGTTATTACTTTTTAACGCTATTTGGACACAAAGTGGAAGTACTAAATAAAATTTTATTAATATGTAATGTATAATAGAATAACGCAAACAAATTATTCATGTCAGTTTTAACTACTTTTTGGAGTTAAAAAGTGCCAAGAAAAGCATTAAATATTTTAGAACGCCAGGACATTCAAATTCCATTACTATTCTAACTATTATGATATGAGACTATTTCAAATTTAAAACAACTGACGCACCGCGTTAATACGAACTGATGATATGACTTGTGAGCACCGATCCATATTCCTTAACCTTTAAATGTTAAATTCTCCATTACATTAACTGATTAAGAGTTATTTAGGTGGTGTTAATGTCAGCAACTTCACCAAGCTCAGACTTCTCATGGGTGTTATCAGCTGTGCAGTCGATCCTAAGGTTTTCGGGATTTCTCCTGCATCGTCGTAATCTGTAACCTTTAAGAAACTAGAGATCCTAGTTCATTTATAAATATAATAACAGTTGACAAAGGTTGAAATAAATTAATAGGATTTACGTCCTACTTTTAAATTTATGGATCCGAAGACAGAATCTTTATATAGTCATGAAACTTTAAGGTGATGGGGCTCACCCTCTTGAAGCATTATATACTAGTACTAAGTTAACATAAGTTTACCAGGTATGCTGTTGCCATCGAAGCGATGAGGGTCGTGAACATGGTGCTTAACACCCAGTTAGGTAGGTACTACAACGAGTCAAAAAAAGTTACGTGTCTCCGGTAAAGAGACATTATATATTTATATATCATCAGTTTAAGACGTAGTGATCTGTTTGGTAAAGTCAATAAGTGTAAAAGCCGGCGAGACTTGTTTCGTACTTTTTCTAATTTGTTCCTAAAATGGGTAGAGACACGGAGATGAGATGCTTGTCCATTTTTATGTGTAGATAGTACATTGAAAAAGCCGGGGAGTTCATTAGCCCTGCTATTGTATACGAAGGCCTTGCTAAACTCTTAAAGTATATATGATACAACCCAATCTATTTATACATTGTTTGGTTAATCATAAGTACTGTATCTTATAAGCTACCTGCTTCTCCCTTATTTTTAAGTTTTCTCAAGTCACTGCTCAGAAGCTGTTTACAATTTCTCCCAACCCCATAGTTGAGGACACACAAAATATAATATCATAAAATAAATTTTAGAGTATTCCCCTATTTTTACATTAATTGAAAAGGCAATTTACAGGGAACGAGATGGTTTAACAAATATAATGTAGTAGTGTTTTGACAATAATTTAAATATTATTTAAGAAAGAAGCTATCGCGGAGACCCATAATTATTTCTTTAGATCTATCTTCGCATTTAACGTTCTTTCATTAGTTTATATTTATTTCAAAAAATACAATGTATTTTATAATTCATATTTTTTTTTTTTTTTTTTACATAAAAAAAACGAAGATAAAGAAATGGATGATCTGATAAAATATTAAAATGAGTTATTTTAATTTCTGCAGTAAGTAAACCAAACGAGTTTTTTTTAATTGTCATGTCCAAAAATATTTTATAAAAAAGTGTTATATATGATACTTTCTTAAGCCCAATGGGCAATATGCATAAGAGTGTGATGCACTGGATTAGAGTATGAATTGCTCCAAGAAGCGTCCAACCTATGGAGATTTTACGGAATAATTCTTGTTTTAAGAGGTTTAGGGTGTTTTGTTTCGTTACGGTAGCTTGTTATGAAAGGAAGTACTTGTAATTTACCAATATGCCATATGGGTACACAGACCGTATATTGATAGTTATATGCATAAGTTTATTATGTACAAAATTAACGAATAAGTTATTACTAACGTAAGCAGTAAGCATTTCAAGCTTAATGGTGACTTCTAGCATGCCATTACCATATGCCGAAATCATTCCAAGCTATTAAAGAGTCTTGCCTATTGCCAATGAGCCGAAATAATTTTATATTATGCTATAAACTCTTGCGAAATACATCCGTAGTATGTTTCCCAGTCGATAGCTTACGATAAATCGGTGGTTAGATGCGGCTGGGTTACTCTTCTAGCGGTCAAGTGTCAAATGAAGTTTTGCAAAAGTGAAAGTTGCATGGAAAGTTCAAAATAATTGTATTATTTATTGCCATCCTTGCTCGAAGTGAGCGTATAATATGCAACACATATTTCAGTTCGGAATTCAAATCGGCGAGGTCAGTCGAAATCTTGGTAGCTGTAAACATTTTGGACGGCTAATCAAACTAATAAGGGATTGAACCAAACTAAATAGGAATAAAAAAGACAGCTTAAGTAAGATAGAGTCTGATCGAGTCTAAATGAATTGCAATACTAAGGACCAAAGTGTTCGCCCACCTTGGAGTATATTCAGACAGACGATTGACATGGAGGCTAAACACAGCCTAAAATTCAAAACACACGGTTAATAAAAAAAGCGTCAACTACAAAAGACTTAGGTCTGTACAATACTGCACTAGCAAGTCCAACAGGACATGACTGCACAACACCCCCGATATTACAACGAATTGAATGTCTTACGAAAAGATACCAAGAACGTCTGAATCTTGCTTCTTGGGCATTCTTCTATAAACTAGACAACCAGTCGAGAAACATAACCAGCAGAGATTCAAACCTAGCATATACCAAGAACTAACATTTTATTTTAGCGTTTCATTGTTGTTTTTTTTCAAAACTAGAAACCCTTATGATTTCATTGAGTGCCTTTGAGTCACCAGGCGTTTGCGCTTTTGTAATGGGAAGGCGACAGGAACGATTGAACAGTTTGAGGGTGTATGGGGTGAATTGGGAAATGTGGCCTTTTCAAAAAAGGGTTAGGTCGAGGTTTTTGACTTATATGAACAAGTGGACAAGACGAGCGTCGATGGTGAAGGTATTTTATTTAGGCCTTTGAGGAGGGGATGTGTGCAAATGTTTCGTCGACGTACGAGTGTTGATTGATTGTTTACTGAACAAGTGGACTCAAATTTATCCACCACACTGCGAATAGCCATCTCGGTAGGACGGTTATGGCAACTGCGGAACGTTGCCAGAACAGTACACCCATATTGATAAAACAATTTTATCATTTGCACGTGTTGTTGAACGCTATATCCGTCCATGGTGATTTGGCAAAACAGACTAAATAAATAACAGCCAATTTGACAGATGCAGCTTTAACCATATGGCCGCTATCTACTGTCAAAGTTCAAAAGTCCCTATTGGAAGACGCTATATATAGAGACGGATTGGAGCTCTTTGGGAGGAAGGAAAGGTAAATTAGGATGTCGTATGTTGTTGATTTCAAATCTTTTGCTGCTTTAGGCACAGGAAAGGATGGAGAACTAAATTTTCCATATTATTATTCATTTATCTCTTTCTTGACGCCCGCCGGGCACTGCCCGGGGTCGACGCGACCTTCCCCCGGTGGACGTCCCCGACAGGGAGAACAGCTCGAAAAGCGGAAACATAGTTAGGCTTGGCTGAGAGAACTGTTTGTTTACTTAAGTGAACGGAACAGTTTATCGTCAAGACATGACTTCAAACGTAACCATTATCTAGGAACCAGTCCCCTTATTTAAGGGCTCACCTTAAGATGTCTGAAAAAGCTCAAAATTTCTGCCTTATATAGGCCGGGCTATACCCGCGCCCCTAGTGAGCACCGGCTGTCTACTAACGAGTCCTCTCTCTTAGGCGCCGAAGATGTATTGATAAAAAATAGAAAGGTAGGCGGTTGTTTTCTGGTCCGAGAAGACGGCAACTTATATATTCGTGCTTAGCACATCACTCCCTATTTCCCCTAATTGAAGAAATGGCTATCAAATGAAGAAATGCTTTTCTGGAGAAACCATTTTTCGACTTAACTTGCACCCTTCATTTTCCTCCTCAATTATGCTGGTAAAAACAAAGCAGCGCTTTTCTTTTTCTGTCACACATTGGCGTGTAGATCTACTTCATAAGGAGAAGCTGATACACAATTCATAATTTCGACCTGAACCACACACTTTAATTGTTCAGTTCATTGTACAGTCGTTTACCCATTTTACAGTTTTGAGCAGTAAAACTGAAAGTGTATGTGTTGTGATTTAAATAGCTTCTGAGCAGCGACTTAAGATCAAGTAAAAGTCATGGAGTGTTCACTTATTAAATAACGAGCCGCCCTGTTCAAGTTTAATTTATTTTCACATACTTCTCGTCACTATATATGAACTAGTCAGGGGTGTCATTAAATATACATTTAAAATTTTAGATCGATTGGTTTGATTTTAAGCATTCTATCGTAGAAAATACAGATATCAGACAATCACAAATGGCATTACAAAAAAATTTATGAACTGTCCCAAAAATTATATATTGATTGAACTTGAGAAGGGCGAGTTTTCTACAGGCTAGAACTATTCCATATAAATAATGGAAGTACGAATCATACTCTCTATGGCGAGAAGTGTCCTCACCACAGGCAGCAAATAGATTATATTAAGCAAGGTAAAACCAAATATCAAGAATTCCGCGTGGCAGTGACAATGCCTGGTGGATCCGTATTCAGTGGGCAGGGACCAAAGAAGGCCTGTGTCAAAGTGTTGAGAAACGTCAGCACGCTTTAACAGGTTACAGGCATTTACGTAAGTCTGCGCTGGGCCCTATCGAATCAACACCTCTTCAGTTCGGCTTCTCAATATTCGAGATCTTTGTGTCCAGATATACTTCTAAGAGATCGAAGAAGTAAGATGAGGTCGCGGTGTGGGCGTGATTTCGATTGTCTCCTCGCAGAGCCATTTAAACAAAGCAGTCATATTTCAGTATGACAACAAATCAATTGACATTGCCGGATTCGTACCAGTATTTAATACATTTTTTTCTTTGGTTAATAATTAAAAAAGACACCATTGCAATTAATTATTGATAAAACAGTCAAATTGTATATTAAACATTTATAACAATTCAGGCCTCAGTACCACACTCGACATTATAAACCTGATTTGAAATATAATTCATTACATTGTCTAAAACTAGAAAACATGGAAAATTGAAAACATAAACTTACGTCAGTTATTGAGAATTTCTTCACTTACCTGTAAAAAAAAAAAAAGCATATCAAAATATTATTTAGGTAAAACATATGAATGACTAACTTGACTTAAAATTAAAAAAAAATTATTGATAAATGATAGTGGTCTATTATTAACGTGAAGAATATACTTGAGCCAACAATATAAATCCCATATTTAAGGCTAAGAAACGGTTATTATAAAGTTTTCTTATGTAAATATTTAACCATATAAAATTTCTTTTATTTCTTAAAAACGTCTACTTCCCATTGTTGAATCCAAAAACCTTTTTCCCACACACCAGTTTGGTTTCCGCCAACGACATTCCACTGCTCAACAAGGCCTTCGCGTTGTTGATCACATCTCCTCAGCCCTTGAAACCAAACAGTATTGCACTGCTGCCTTTCTTAACATAGCTCAAGCTTTTGACAGGGTTTGGCACGCAGGTTTGCTCTACAAGCTCAAAAGATATTTACCACAGACCCTTTCCCTAGTCTTACAGTCCTACCTTTCAAACCGCTTCTTCCAAGTCCGCTGCGGTTTAGAATACTCTAACTACTATCCCATAAATGCAGGAGTTCCACAGGGCAGTGTCCTGGGCCCCATCCTCTATAACCTATACACCACTGATGTCCCCTCTACTCCCAATACCTTCTTGGCCACATTTGCAGATGACACTGCAGTCTTGTCATTCCACCCAGACCCCGACATAGCATCCCATAACCTTCAAAAACACCTTGACGAGATCGAGTATTGGTGTAATCAATGGCGGATCAAAGTTAATGAAGCAAAATGTTCCCACATTACCTTCACCCTTTGTCGCACTAGTTTATTTTAATTCTATTCCTCTCCCTGAATTCGAGACAGTACGATACTTAGGCTTCCATCTCGACAAACGACTGACCTGGAACCCACATACGAGACTAAAAAGACAAGAACTAAACAGGCGCTACTTCAAAGGACATCCCATCTCTCAATAGAAAATAAACTACTAATCTACAAAGTTATACTTAAACCAATCTGGACGTACGGAATACAGCTATGGGGGACAGCAAAAAAGTCGAACATCAAGCGTATCCAATCCTTTCAATCAAAAGTCCTGAGAACAATAGTAAATGCCCCTTATTATGTCAGCAACAAAACCCTTCATAACGACCTTAATATACCCTGCATTCTAGAACTCATCCCTTCTAACTTTATGAAATTCCACAGTAGCCTTTCCAACCACCCTGTGGGGGACTTCCCAAGACTCCGCTTTCTTTTCGCATGTGGATTTGGGAGGTCTCTGGGCTGTCTGTAAATATTGTATGAATGAGTGAGTGAATGATGAATTGTAAATATGGTATGAATGAGAGCGTTTATCGCAATTACTGATTGCCTTATAAAAGGCAGATTGTAATCATAGCCCAAAAAAGAGTATTTGCCAGACCGATATTTCTTAAAAAGAAACAGTTTTAGCCAATTATTTTTACATTGTGATTTGTGATTTGTTGCAAATATAGTATGAACATTATACATTGTCTGTATATGATTAAAAAGTGATGGGGCTCACCTAATGAATTGCGATAATAAACATAAGACAATGATAGCAGTACCCGTGTGCTACTGACTGACTGGTGTTAGGTTATAATTAGTAATGAGAATATCCAAAGAGGCAAGAATCAGATACTAACAACTATTTAGTTTATAATTGATGTGAACAAATTTTGGTCACTATGATATAAAAATGGCAAAAACCAACTCCTTTCATCATATTAGTTAGAAGAATTTGGCGTTTTCGAAGAAATAGGATTCTATGGAAACAGTAAATTCCTTGTAAATTAGGAAAAAGTATCTGTGCTTCCTGTTATTCCCAAGTACCTTTTCAGTTTTCTACGTGTGAATAGAAACCTGCGTTTCAATAACTGTATGTTTACGTAGTTGGGGGCCTTAAGAACTTTATTCAGACTTAATTGCTCGGATCGGTATGTTCAAATACCAGAGCGTTTACGCTGGCTTTGATCAAACACAGGAAACGAACAGAAGAATATGTTTTTTTTCAGAACTATTAACAATTAACTCGATTGTTTGCACTAGCACAAAAGAAATGTGCGATTTCAAAGACAATTGATTACTGATCGAAAAGGCATTGTGTGAGAACCATATTAGCAGGCTGGTACGTCTAGTTTTGATTTCGGTCGTTAGTAATAATCGGGTATCTTAACCAACTCGCATCTTTTGTCTTGTCATAATTAGAGTTACGCTATTAGAAATCAGAAAATGCTCCATTGCAACACACGTTGCCAATCACTGTTGTGTATGTGCAAGAGCATTCGCTGTGGACGAGGTGAATATGGATTAAAACCGTCAAAATATGTAATGCAAGGCAAAGAATGTTCGTGCAGTCCAAGTAAAGAAGAATTTAGTGATAGATCTAGTTGTTAGGCTAGAAAAATAAATGGGATAAAAGAAGCTTTTAGAAATTGATGGCTGCTTTCACAATCCTAGACAATTAAAGAACATGTCTTTAATGTCAGAAATCGTCCAATAAGTCTTCTTTAATTAGTAGCCTGGTTGGGCCTAAGGAGTCATCGAAATATTTGAGCAGTATTTATATATAAACATATAAATAGAGATAGAAACGGATAAATCCATACATTTGCAGTCGCGACAAATGAAAAAGCTATCTGCAATGCACTATTACAATGATTGATTGTATGATCCATCCATTTCCACATAGATAGATTAAATCCCATTCCAATCGTTACTCAAATTATAATAAAAGTTCTACCTTACACAGTAGATATAGATAGCCAGCAGACATAAAACGAGATCGCACCAAGGGTTCAAAGAAAACAAGAAATATTGGAATCTAATGAAAAATAAAAACATTCAACGCTGGGCTACATCTGGCACATACGGGGATATTTGGGCCTTTTTTTTTTTTTTTTTTTTTTTAATAAAATAGGGAATCTAATGACGAAAGCTGATGTCACTGTGCCCTTTGATGTCACTTCACGTAGTTTCAACCCTCCATTTAGGTTAAAATGACCTCCCATTTACACAATAGTATAAAGTAACCTACTAGTTAGTTACAAAGGACATCCCAAAAGGTCTGTTCTGCCAGCATATGCCAGAAGGATAATCCAAATAGATTGGCAGCATTATGTTAACAATAAATATAATCCCTAGATTATAATGCGTAGAAATTAAATTGGTCTCGCTTGCGTACATTATCAATGCAAAGATACCAGCCAGTTTCTAGGGATAAGTGAACAGAAGCTTGCAGATAGAAACGGTACCGTAGCAATAGAAGATATTATGTAAAGTAATTGGACGTAAAAACAAGTATGTTCCACTTTATTATTTAGATTTAGATTTATTATTCTAGTAACTGAGAATGGTATATTAGAGTTGTATAAACGGTTTACAAAATAAGTAATATATTGTAAAGAATCTGAGTAGTAATTAACATTATTCAACCACAACCGCCATTGAAATAATAGGATCGTTTTACAGAAACATGTTATCAATGAAAACAAAGATCATCGGAAAAATCACAGCTCAGGGTAGTAATCCATAAGCCTGAACTAAAACTAGCGGTCACGACCAATTCAGTTCATTGTAAAGTCATTAGCTTACACCAACAGTCACTGTTCCCAGCTAGTAAATTACATACAATAAATACTCATACATCATATACGAGTAAAAATGATTTTTTCCGCTCGTAATTTGAAAACAAAATTCCTTTGGCTCTTGAAGATCGGACCGAGACTGACACAGTTTCTTACTAGGTGGATATGTTTTAGTCCGGTGTTGTCAGACCCCACATCTTCAAAATCCACTTGAGTGCCACAGTTTGGATCGGCCTTCACCTAGCTGTTCCACGATGATAAGATCTCTTAGTACAGATCCCTTTGATTGAATGCGTGATTTTGATTGGACCGAGAGCTGTCTTGATCTCGATCGCTAGCGTAAATCGAGCTTTAGTATCCCTCTGCTTTACCAATGAAGTAATGGAAATATTCAAATACTCCACTGCTCTCTGATCATCGGTGAAAATATTCAGATGGAGGTAGGCTGTATAGTTGGGCCGTGTAGAAAATGATTTGCTTTTAAATGTTAAGAAGTGATGTGATTTGTCATTTTGATGTAATTTTTGTTAATCTACATTTTTTAAATTATTTTATAATAGATCCGTTTATTTTTTATTAATGTACCACTTATTTAATTATAGTGGAAGTACTGTTGGTACCCACCTTCATGGGCCCACCCTGGGTGGCACATATTTTGGTGCGGCAATTTTGTCTAATTTCTATAAAAATAAACAATATAATAAAGTCATAATCAACAGAATCAATTATTATAATTCGTATGCGCTTTGTCAAAAATGCGTGCTGACCCCAGCGAAACAGAAATCACGTGCGAGGTGAATTTCGAATTCGCGAAGATGTACATACATTAAGATATACACATAAAGATACGTTACCTGGTTTTGAAATCGCGTTTTATTATTTTAAATTAACTTTTACATATTTATGTTTTGTAATTGTTAATAACCACTCTTGATTTTGATTGACTTTGAAAGGCGGCAATTTGGGGATCCAGGTGGCCAAGATACGCACGCCACTGTCTGCGCAAACATAGAGATGTATCAGGCAGGGATTTTTTTTCTTGTTTTTTCATTGCATTTTGAATTTATTTTAAATCAATTTTGTTCAAGATATTCTTATTGTTTGAATAATTGTTTTGTAACCACCAATAATAAACCACCAATAACCACCAACCAAGAAAACGAAAAAAAAAACTTCTGAATAGGATATACTTATGGTACAAAAGAAATCAACGGATCACATGATTACATAATATAATTTATATTATTGAAAGCAATGTAATATAATTTAAGTGCATATCGTTCCACGTAGTGATATACATATAATGAAAATTACACACAATATGTAAGCTTTGAGAAGATACAATTGTAAATAAAATTTATTAAATTTATATCCAGATTAACATATGACTTGAATTGAAGCAATTCAAAATGGTTTCTGTACTAAGTCTGCAGAAGAGCTTAAACAATAAAAATTCCATAGGAGTGGTTTGTTGTAATATAATATAATTTATTTATTCATGTTATAACCATGAAGGAGGTTATTTCATATGATGTAGTAGTTTTTGGGAACATTTTCGTCTTGTACCAAAACGAAGGCGATTAGTGTACATTGAAAATATAAAACGTAGACGTATTAGCTATGATGAAAACTGTTTGTGGACGAGCTCTATCCACGATTCCCAATATTAATTAAGATGATGATTTTTATAATCGTCTTCATAAACATTAAATTATAATTTATTCAACTAAAGAGAACTTTCTAAGACTTAATCGTAATAAATATTTATTAAATGAAATAATGGGTCAGTGAAATTATAATTTATTTAATGGTAATTTAACGGGTGTTATGACCGACATCAATGTGAGAATTACGTAAAGATTATGTTTCTGCATTTATGTAACCCTTGTAATACAAACGGCGCTTGGCGTTGTTCAACCTCTTCCAAGTAAAATCTTAAGTTTGGCTTCTTTAAGTGTTTATGTCCTGATTTTTTAATTGTATAAAAATTCTATACACATTAATGTTAACATAAAGTAGCTGATCCATGGCTAGACAAAATAAAGGACATAGAAAGTGTTAAAATAATAAATAGAAAAACGTGACAGGGTGTAATTTCTCAAATGAAAATTGAAAAAAATTTAGCAATTTTATTTCCCAAACCATCTCGGCCATGATGATTTTGTCCCAAACGTAAAAAAACGAGAATTTAAATTTTTACGCTACGCGTAACCGTCTCTGATGTATTACTAAATATAAGAAAAACAATAGAACGAAAGTAGAGCCTATCTATAGCGGCAATAAAAAACGTTCACACTTTATCTACAGGCTCGGATCAGAAAGAGGCGACTAGGGATGAAGATTAAACCAATGGAACAGAAGAAAAGTTCTTAAGAAAAAAAAAAATGGCAAACAGTAACTTTCTTCAAATGGCCTGCAATATTTGCAGCTAGTCTTTTGTTTGGTTTTGAATTAGAAAGTTAAAGAGAAATTCTCCCCTGTTCCATTGAGCACCACATGCACCATCATTGAGGAGAATGAGTCCATCTATGTGACAGTAACGCAGTAGTTATTTAGTGTAGTCCTGTATATATATATAAGTATGTACTTGTATATTTGTAATTGTATTCCACTCAACTCCCAACAGATATTACATGTTATTAATCAAGGCGCCGCGACCTTTAGTCTGATGGCCTACGCGACATGAAAGACAAATATTATATAAAATAATTTATTAACTAAACAACCTTTCATTATTTTTCATGAGACTTTAATTTTAGAATTTTCGGATGATCAAATGGAAATATCATCAGTTTTTTTTTTTTTTTTTGATAATATTAGCTTTGGAAGGATTTAAATCTTTGGAAGAATCGAAAGGTAACTCTATCTTATTCTATCATTCTTCAAAAACTGATGATGAGGAGTTCAAGGTCTGGGGACAGATTTATTTAGAACATATTAGACACTGTCTATGAATATTTATGGTGACAATTAATGAGTCGCACAATAGACGTTTCATGGATGTATATTTTCAACCTAGACTAGTAATTATATATGATTTAAGTGTTCCTCGGGTCTAGTTATGAATATCTATCGCTCGGGCATAAGTTCAATGCCGGCAGTACCGTAGGAGTGTGTCAGGTTCGCATTCAGCCTTGCCTTTAACTGACAGTTTGAAATACTAGGCTATCTCCTACCTAGACAGTATTCCAGGGCCAACACATGGATGATTTTAATCATTCTACAGATGATAATAAAATCCTATTCAAAAACTTTATTGTGATAAAATTACAATTTACCTTATTGGGCAATAAGTAATTGTGATAAATGTTCTCATTCATACCATATTTACAATATGTATTCACTTGCTCATTCATACACTATTTACATCAGCCTAGATACCTCCCAAATGCAAATTGTTGTCACCTCCCTCACATGCGAAAGAGGAAGTGGAGACTTCCCCCATGCTCCTCCTTCAGCCACGTCACCGGATACGAGCCAGTGGAGGCTGACCATACGCTCAGGACATGATTGCAGAAACTGGCCGTTGACAGGACTCTCCCTGTCACGTGATATTAAAATAATAACGCATCTTTGCTTCCACCAATAGAAGTGAAGGCATCAATGGAGATTTGCACACTAGCATTTAAATTCGAAGTTTTAAACGAATAAGGGTATGTAAAGGATTTAACAATTGATGACTCAATATTTTTGTAGTAAGGGTGATAGTTTTGTGCTAAATAACAAGCATTTCTTCTGAAAGAAATTAAATATTTAACTATGTTTATGTTCAAATACAAATTGCTATATCCTCATAACGATTAGTTAAATACGAAAATATCATCGAGTTAACTATAATATACAATATGTTGGGTTAAAGTTCAAGTTCATTAGACGACACCTGTAGCACCACGTCCAACCAAGAGTTAAATATAGGATAGTTGGACCTACCAAAGAAACTAACATTAGATACATTAACTACAAAAAAGTTCAAATAACTGTGACACACCTAGCAATTAAAGATTTCTTTACGAATTACGACTTTAATAACATAATAATAGTCCACTTAAGTCCAAACACATAGTACATACTATTAATCAGGCCGACGAGATCGTTAATTTGATACCTTCTCAATATAGTAGACAAATATTTATTTGTATTGCTAATTACTAGTAATCAATAACCGTTCATGCTTTTATCTTGAGTATTGTTTCAGTGACTTTTTGTAATTTGAGTTCGAAAAAAGAAACACAAACTTTATATCCCGGATCAGGACGTAGGAAGAAAACTATGATTTGATACCCTACTTTAATTTTTAGAAAATTAATGATTTTATTAAGTAATCAATTAGTTGATGACGTTTCATAGATATGGTTATATTTTTCATGACTTTTGTTTTTAAGGTTTTCATAATTTTTCTAGCTGGATAATAACAGACACAGGATTTTTCAGTGTTAAGATTTTGCTACTAATGCGCTAAATATAAAGCAACACAGGTTTTATTGCAAAACAAAATCCAGCAATGATCGATTGGTCGATAGTTTTTTTAATCTGACAGTGTTTGGTTATCTGATTCTAGTAATAATTATAAGAGTTTGTAATTGTAATTGGCATTTATTATTATTTTTCATCATATTTGTCAATACCCACTCAAAATTGACTTAAAAGGCAATTATTGACAGCTGTACCGAATTAGACTGCCAAAACGGATCAGTAATCCGGCCTGGACAGCCTTGACACCCATAGCGGTTCGACCATGTACGGTCAGCTGCATTGACCATTGACGGCTGGGATAACTTACAATAAAAAATGTTCTCCGATATGGTGAAGTTGTTAGAGAACAGAACCTCATATGAAGTAGGTTACACATACCATTCCTTCGCAAGGAACCATGGGTAGAATGGTTTATAATCCAACCGTGGAAAAATCATTAGTGAACAGTACAGTAAGTACCCTCGGTATTTTTTTAATAAAAAATTGACTAAAATATTTTTACACTAATCGTAACTAAATATCATTTGTTTTTTTTAATGGGCATAATCCTGATAAAAGACGCAGAACCTAACGAAACAATATCCAAAGATATCCTCGGGAGGTAGAGTGGGTTTCCTGGATTCTCATTAAACGAATGTGATAAAAAAAAAAGTCTAAGTTTTTGATTAAAAATACTTTTTAATTTATTTTATATTTTTACTATCTATCCTTCTAAAAACATAAACCCCCACACCGAAAAAATTCCTGGCTACGCCCCTGATATTGATAATATAAACTGTTTTTCAACTTTTTAAATTTCTGAAAGTGATAAATTTAAAAATTGATTTATGGACGATTTTACGAAAGTGATCATTTGCTTAAGCAAAGGGTGTTCTCATAACGTTTATTTGTATATGATTCTTGAGAAATACGAACAGTTTTTTTTTCTAGATTTTTGTCATTAGTTTCAAGCTTAAATTTCATAATTATCGGTTCAGAATTAAATTTTGAATTCTATAAAATATAATGAATTTCAGTTCGTTTCTACAATCGAATGTACGCTTACAAAATGTTCTTGCCTTTATTTCAGTATCCTCCATACTTAAGAACGTCATACGTACAGGTCACCTCGCCGCGGGTGAAGAAGAGGTGCAGTCGACGCGGAAGGCCGAGAGAGTGAAAGGCGCATCGTTTTGAACTCCAACAGGAAACGTCAGGTCTCTGTCATCACGGCGAGCGAAATAATAGCTCGTGGCATATGGTCGGAAGCGAATCATGCACCTTCTATCATAATGATCTCCCTTTGTTAATATCTTATGCCATAAAGGGACAAATCGCAACGCTAGCATGTGAGGGCAGAAGGAGGGAACGTTTTCAGCAAGAACTTAGCTTCAGAAGTGACCTTCATATCGGAAAACACTGAGGAGTTTGCACGTACAAGGAACATCATTCCAATTCATTACTAGAAATGATACCTCTGCTTGCTCAACGAAACTACTGCGTTGTTACTTATTTGCGTGTACGTGATCATTACATTGACGATGAAAGATGTGTAATCACGATGCGCTGACTGATGAGACTGCAATCATAAAATCTAGAAGGCCTTGAAAATATATTGTTTTTGTTATTTAAAAAGATCCTGGTACGAATCATTAATTCTTCAACGATGCCTAATCTACGCCAGGATTCAGGACGTACACTCATGGTGCGTGAAGGAGGAAGATATGGCAATAGTATCGCCCAATCCAAAATTACTAAGACGAAAGTTAGAATTCGTATCTTCTTCTTACTTTGGTGAACAACCCCAAGTCAAATAGCCATTAGAACTAGCTTTTAGACTTATAAGGTGGGGATGATGTGGTTGGCATATGGTCCTGTTAGAGAAAATCGTGAGGTGAAATTTATTACTTGGTCTAGGCACTAGGTCTATCCCCGCCTTTCACCACAGCCTTTATGTCTTTGGCATTATAATGATGGTCTTCAGCTACGCCAAATAATATCTGTATATGAGACCAACCTCTTGTCACCACCTTCGATGTCATAACAACTAGTAAGACTGGTATTATAGCGTAGGGTGATGTCAGGTTGTTTAAGAATACAGTAGGAGATAGAAAGTATAGAAAGGACATTAGGAAAGCTTAGCACATGATTCCTCCTGACCACAAGATTTTGAAAAAAAGATGAGCTCGCATGGGCAGGGATGCTGGGTAACCTAGCAAGGTAGAGTAGGTTATATTTAATATAGTGAAAGGTGTGGCTACACAGAGCAAATTGTACTTTATAAATGAATCATTCTTAGAATAGTTTTGACCAGCTAAGCAGAATTTTAATATGTAATTAAACCGATTCTCGAGGAATTCCAAATAAAATCAAATATTTATAAGCAGGTTGTAATCTAAATCCTAAAATTATGAGGCATGTGAACTTATAAGAAGCTAACCTGAGACAAGTATTACATAAAACGAACACTAGATCCACCAAGGTTACTATCAACATAGTAATCCTGTCCCAGTTTATGCCAGAACCTCTATCTCAAAGAAGAACCATCCAATTTTTTTATCATTACTAATAATTTTTTTTCTTCTACGATCTTTATTGTGCAATAATTACAATTTGCCTTTTATAAGGCAATAATAATACAGATAAATGATCTCATTTACAGTTCATCATTCACTCGCTCATTCATACTATAGGACATGATTGGAGAAACTGGCCATTGCCAGGACTCCCACTGTCACGCGATTATAGCAGGTCACGAGGCCACTGCCGTTTCAGTCTCCGAGGAGGATTATAGGGATGAGTGGCGCAGTGCAAAGACTGTGCTACAGGATTAGGGTGGTTGGAAAGGCTGCTGTGGAATTTCATAAACTTGGAAGGGATGAGTTCTAGAATGTAGGGTATATTAAGGTCGTTATGAACGGTTTTGTTGCTGACATAATAAGGGGCATTTACTATTGTTCTTAGGACTTTGGATTGAAAGGATTGGATACGCTTGATGTTCGACTTTTTTGCTGTCCCCCATAGCTCTATTCCGTATGTCCAGATTGGTTTAAGTATAACTTTGTAGATTAGTAGTTTATTTTCTATTGAGAGATGGGATGTCCTCTGAAGTAGTCTGTACAGTTGTCCAAAGCGTCTGTTTAGTTCTTGTCTTTTTAGTCTGGTATGTGGGTTCCAGGTCAGTCGTTTGTCGAGATGGAAGCCTAAGTACCGTTCTGTCTCGGTTACAGGGAGAGGAATAGAATTAAAATAAACTATAATGTATATATATAATAAAACAAGTCTTGCGACAAAGGGTGAAGGTAATGTGGGAGAATTTTGCTTCATTAACTTTAATCAACCATTGATTGCACCAATACTCGATCTCGTCAAGGTGTTTTTGAAGGTTATGGGATGCTATGTCGGGGTCTGGGTGGGATGACAAGACTGCAGTGTCATCTGCAAATGTGGCCAAGAAGGTATTGGAAGTAGAGGGGACATCAGCGGTGTATAGGTTATAGAGGATGGGGCCTAGGAAACTGCCCTGTGGAACTCCTGCATTTATGGGATAGTAGTTAGAGTATTCTAAACCACAGCGGACTTGGAAGAAGCGGTTTGAAAGGTAGGACTGTAGGATTAGGAAACGGGTCTGTGGTAAATGTCTTTTGAGCTTGTAGAGCAAACCTGTATGGTATTATTTACATTGTCGATACGATTCTGTTTAAATGCTTATATAGGGGTAGATTATTCTTTTACTGAATGTTGGAATGATGATGTCCTGTAGTATGGTAAATAACCTTTTATTATTTGTGCTCCTCTGTATTGCCTTTAAGTTTAGAGGATGTATATTAACTGGGATCATAAATGTTCTACCCCACGTAAAAAAACTCATAACTATAATTCAATTGAAATAATCTCTCATGTTTGTTCAAAAATTCACAAAATTTTTTTCCCAATTTTGGATCATTCCAAATTAAGCCAAGGTAAATATATTAGTAACAATCAGTAAAACATAAAATTGACATAGAAAAAAATATGTATATTTATTTCATATTTGTCTGACATTTCATTAATCCAGTGTTTTCAGTAACCCATAGCACGGTCCATTTTTAATTTGGGTACCATTTAAGTACTAATAATAGTAATAAATTCTGTAATGAGTTTTGTATGCATTAATCATATCATTACTAAGCATAACTTATTTGGTATCATAGCCTCGGTCCAACTTGCCTGACTTATAGGATGTTCATTTGATTTCAACATCATTATCAATTCCAGTTTAGTTTAGGAAGAGTGAAAATGACTTTTTGATACAACTCTTCTTAACCTACATAATAAATAAATCATTTACAAATGCGTTATGAATTAAACGATCTCTAGCGACTGTTGAGGCTTTACAACCCTAAAATAGTAAATGGATAACATTTTGGACCCTTCCAACAATTTTATTTTGTAAGAATATAATCCGGTGTAAGAGGCTCCCTAAAAGAGAAACGGCTTGCAGTGAAGGTAGGAGGACCTTGACCAAACTTGTTTGCCTGCCTTCGGAGGATCCGCATGTGCAACAGATGTAACTTGCACCCCTTGGATGAGGTCCTGCGCCATCCGAGATAACCCTTGCGACACGACAATCTTCTATGGAGCTATTATATTGGTCAAGGGTGACGAAACGGCCCCTTCGCCCACCGTCCACCCCCGTCGTCGTGTAACCGCGAGTAATCCAACAGATCTGTGCTGTATAAAACCTTTACAGATTTTATGTAATGAGTCCAGACATGTTGTGCAATGGAAACGGTCCAATTCTGCTATTGAATAAATCACTTGGTCACTTGGTATGTCCCACTGACTTGGCCATCTCTTGTCAAATCGAAATTTGTAAATGAATTTTCAGTAGTTCTCTTATGTCAGGCTGATCAGATATTCTACCTGGAGACGAATTGAATTGAATAGGATTTAAGCCGTTTTTATGACAGAATTTGGAACTTAGCTCCACAAAAACGAAGAGCAACAATTAGTTTAAGACACTGAGATAAAAGATTACTATCCACCTTCAAATGAGTTAAAAACTAACAATACGAGGGTGGTCTGAAAAGTTTCCGACCTCAACATGAAGATAGCAGCAGTCGTAAATAAAAGCTAGTGAATTTCGTTGTTCATCTGTTGACAGTTACAAACCAAAGTTTCGGCCATTTTGGACTCGCAGTTGTCTAACAGTCGTTTAAGTGAGTCGATGTGAGTGTTTTTATGAAAATGGACAAAATCGAGTATCGAGCTGTCATTAAATATTTGTTTTTGAAAGGCAATACGCCTACGCAAATCAAAGATGAGTTGGATTCTGTATATGGGGACTCTGCACCATCATTTACCACAGTGAAATTTCGGGCAGCTGAATTTAAACGTGGTCGTAAGAGCTTGGGAGACGATGAACGTTCGGGACGTCCAAAAACTGCAACTATCGACGAAAACATCGCCAACGTTCACCAAATGGTGCTGGACGACCAACGAATTAAAGTGAGAGAGATAGCAGAGAGTTACAAGGAGACTATGTTGAAAAATAAAAAAAAACTTCTGAAAAAACGTCTTGTATCTTTGTTAGGTCGGAAACTTTCTTAGAATTAGTTAGGAAGAAAATTTTTTACTATACCAATATAAGTATAGGGATTGCTTGATAATAGGTTGATTAAGTCCGAAACTTCGAAATATGAACTAAAAAACTGAATAAAGATATTTATATAGAAAGGTGATATGTACATTTGCGGAAATTTATTCTAGATATACACATCCTTCAAAATAGCAAATGTTACCAGCTCTTGGTCTATTCTTCTCTCACATCATAACTTTTCAAAAATCGTGAAACAACAGGTTTTTTAAAGTATATTTACGATCCCTTTTGGACCTATTCTGTTCTTATAACGCAGGCCCTAGAAAATCAAGGGACAAAAACAATTTTCATCTGGTCATCCACAAAATAACCCCTAAACAAATTCTGTATCCAACAGAGAAAAATGTTTGGTCAACTGGTCACCCATTTTATCTTATTTCAGTATTAACATGATGAACATGTACTTGCAAACCTTTATAAATTATAATTTAACTGTACTGTACGTTTAAACTTCACTGGAATCTCAGAAAATATATTTCTGAAGATTTGACTACAACATTGTAAGCAAGCAACCACTAATTTTTTCTTCTTCTTTTTTTGTTAAATTTAGTCGTGTTATTTTGTACTTTTCTTGTAACATAAGTGTTATTTAATTATTTTCTAATTGGAGGTATACCCTTTACTTTTTTTCTCCCTATGTAACTACGTATTACTTATTTTTGTAAGTCAGGGTTAAATTTATTTATTTGTACCCTATTATTAATCATAGGGGGTGTGATCCCGGGATAAAGTCCTTACCAATTCACCAGCACAGTCTGGTGATATTTGGCCTTTAGAAGCAAAGATTTTCTGATGACCAGAGTGTTCTCAGAGACAACAATCCAAAACCTTAATAACAATCGTAATACCTGTTAACTTGTAAACAGCAGTTTTATACAAATGAAAATCTTTATAATGCCAAAATTATTATTGCTACAAATATGAGTCTAGGGATCTTATCGTATTTTGTTTTGAGAGGGCTATAAAATATTGAGCACAACAAAGCCATCTATTTAACTAATGAAACATTTTTAAGATTTCTCAAAAGTTGATAAGTGATAACAACAACCTTTGTCAAATGACAACTAAAAAAGTGAAAGCATCGACAACATTATTAATAGCACAGCTATCTCGTGAAGGCATCACACTCCACTTCTAACAGTGAATAATTGATTAATTACCCTCGCCTTTGATCTAATGCACTTCCTAGATGACAATCTCCTATGTATATCTATCTAGCTGAGCTTGATGTTATAATTACATCTAAGGAAAACATCTCGTGGAAGGAATACAACGATTCTATCAAATCCTTCGATAATATAATTGTTTTGTATAGAAGGAAGTACTGGAGACTGTTACATCGCCTATTTGGCTTCGGCACTGGACTTTCTAACAACTGCATAGGATGGATTGGCAAACTGTATCGGCAGTGCAGTATAGTTCTAAGTATGAAATACAATACAGTGGTGTATGTGAAGGGTGACAAGTTACACAATCCAATACTGTTACTTCCGAATTACCATTACCATTAGCAAAACAAACTGCCACGTCGATTGGGAAACATTAGTTTCTAAATGAAACATGTACAAGTAAGATTCGTCGTAGGGACTGCACTTGGTTACAAGTATATTTATCTACTATAAGTTACAGTTTTATAACAGAAATATAACATTTTTTTGGAAAACATCTTGGAACTTCTTTCAATTCGTTTTGCGTACTCTTCTTCGGCTGTTTTATGTGGTTGGTTGGTCACTTTATCTATCCCTTTCAACAGGTGTAATATTATTTTGCTTTTGCCAGTCAAAAGTTTGCACTAAATAAAGTTAATGTTGTGGCCTTTTGTTGCGTTTTACATTACTTCTTCAACTCAGTACAAACCATGAAAAGACAATCCTATAATCTAGCTTCCTGTCTAACTAGTAGAATACCCCATAATCAGAAAAACTGTAATAATTATATAATGCAATATCAGATTTCTTTTCATTCACCGTTAAAATAACAAAGACAGTTGACTTTAGCGTATAATATTATTGAAGGTATGTTTGCAAAATGTTCTCAATGGCAAAGCCCCTTTCCCAACTTTTTGCAGGTTTAGTGTCAAGGTATCCAGGATCTTATGGTTCTGTCGCAAGAATTGGCTGGAAGACGGGATGAACGGTCTTACCAATCACTGCCTACTTTATTTCGGAGCCGTCTTGAGAGTTCAACATCCTTGCATAATGAGCGCATAATAATGCTTCCAAGGCCACAAGGTTTTCAAGCTACACGATAAGGGAGAATAAACCTCACAAAGCTACGCAAGACGAAAGATTAATGTCAAGTAAAACCCACTGTGCCATTTTATATACATATTCAAGATTTTATGTACTGATTTTCCCTCCACACTTTAAGAACACGTCAAAGACGGCAACACAAGAACATACAATCATTTAACTTAATCGTCAATTTAAATAATCATTGATATCACGAAAACAAAAATGGTTCTCTCTGGGATGTTTAGCCTCATTATTTTCTTATGAATATATCTGCATTCATTCAAGCAAATGATATACCAAAAGCAGTTACAAAATACATCTTTCTTCCTTAGGCTTAAACACTTTTTTTTCGCCGGAAACCGTTGGCTAATGTTCGCACTATTGTGAAAAGCCACGTATTAATATTATGTTAATTATAACATCATTAACATCTTCAATTGCCCAATCCAATTCATGGCCTCCTCCAGCATCCTTTGCCACCCTCCCCCTTTTTTGAGCAGCTGCAATCCAATTCCTTACCCTGAGTCGATTCCTGCCATCATTCACCACTACATCCTTCAACCTCAGTTTTGGATTTCCGGTATTCGAAGATCCGTTAGGTTGATCCAACAAGGGTGGATCGGGTTTTATATAACTTATCGTTTGCTGTCCATGTGAGAAGGCGACTTCTGAAGAAGTGTCCTAGTCCGAAGAAGCTCATATATCCTAGCTAGCATTATTCTTCGTCTTATAACCTGCTGATATATCGTTAGTTAAACTGTGAGCCAAGATGAATGACTTCTTGAGGATTTGTTATTTCTTGTGTTTTTCTCCTTGTCAAAAAGATAAACGTGTGTTTGTTGGTCCGAAAGAATACTCTGATAATACCGACACACGGGCTGAAGATATCATATGCCAGATTCCCTTACTACTATTTCCAGTGCAGGGTTAAGAAGAAGGCGACCCAAGGTATCACCATGCTTCACTCCTCTTCTGGAAACGAACGTCTCCGAGAATCCTCTCTGGATACAGACCGTACAGTCAACAGCTACCATCTTCAGTTATGATAAGTGAACAACTTTTCTTCAGGGATGTTGAGGTATTCTTTAGCTTCGGTCAATTGACACATTCATTAGCAGCTTAAAATTCTACAAACAGATTGTACGCTCCTATCTGATATTCTCTATCTTTCTCAAGCATTTGTTTTATAGAGAATATATGGTCTGAGTAGATTTTCCACCTCAAAAACCTGTTGAGGTCATCAAATATTTTTATTTATTTGATTTTTATCAAAGATTGTTTTTGTATTTTTATTGCTTGCTAAATGATCAAACATGACGTTCGAAGGTGCTTCGGAGGAAATATTGAAACTAGAACTATAGAAGAACTTATTTTCCTTTATCGATTGATAAGTGGTTATTCCAGAAATCACCAATCGTGGGCCAGCTTGGTTCTTAAGAAATAGTCTTTAGCGGACATCAAATAAAGAAGAGTAACTTCCAGTACAAAAAAAGAAAAGTTGCAGAACAAATGAAACATTAGGCACTATTGGCACTTGAAATACCGGAAAAAATATTTAGCTTGAAAAATGCAACCCTCTTAAAATTTAAATTAATTGTAAATACCAGTTTAAATGTACAGTTAAATGTGGAACTCCCATCGTAAATTTTATAACAGTAAGACTGCACCAACACTTTGTATGCAATATTGTTGACTTTTATCAGGACCTTATAGAATCCTAACCTTATCGGGTTCCCAACAAACATTATTAATCCGAGATTTGAAATCTTTTTAACAATCAATAAGTTTGAAAGAAGCATATGTTTTAAAAACCTAACTACAAAAATGATTTCCAAGTAATAATCTGGCTCCTCCCTCAATTATACTATTTTTAGTCTACAATTGTGTGTATTGTTTGATGAAAATGTATTATACTTTGATTAATTTGTACCGGTTTAATATAACTGTGCCCCTTGTGGTTTCTACTTAAGATTTCAGAACAAAACTGTTGCAAGACACACTGGAACCTTTACCCAATAAGATATAGCTTTTACGTGTATATACTCAATACTTGTGGAATTCAGTTTCCGAATATTAGGAAAAAAAATAGTAGGAACTGAGGAAACCACAAACATTCTGAATGGAGAAAGTACAGATTGAAAACTAGCTCTATTTGTTAAAAAACATTAACTTAAAAAGAAAGTATATTTTTCACTCGTACTTGTTTCAATAGTAACAACAACTATGTACACAATAATTTATATTTTATTATTTGCATTAATTTACCATTTGCTCTTGTTGGTCTCATTCTTAAATAGTAATACCTGTAGTGTTATTGATAATACTGGGTGTACTTTGTTAGGATAAAAAATGCATATAAATAATCTTAACATGAACAAGTATAACATAAACATTGAAAAAAAACCTACAGACTATTGTCTATTTGCATTCAAAAAAACAATTACATATACATATTATTGGTTATTTTTTCTCAAAATTCAAACCCAAAAAATCTCAACTGCACGTTTTCTGAAACACGACTATGCTAATTACTGCTGTTAAACACTGCCTCATCTTTAACCAGGCAGCATACTGAGCCTGACTTTCTGCTTTCACCTTACGAGCTGTGTTTGTTTGAGTTTAACATCCGCACCTCAAACAAAGGTTCTAAACTGTAAAGAGGACATATTCAACATATCTTAACCCAAAGTATAAAAGATTTCGGATCCGTCTAGAAATGTGTGTATAACTATCTCATACGCATGTAATATCGTACAGAAAGTAACACAATAGCTTAGATACTGTTACATAAACTATTCATGATATTTAAAATCAGTCAAAAGGCGTTTTCAGTAACCTAAATGGTTTAAAATACAAGTAGATTTTCCACAATCGTTTAATCAGTATTTAAAAAGATCACGCAGAGGCTATCATTTTTTTATATATATGTTTGAACTAATTCAATTTAAACTAAATTTAGCCCTTGGATCAAACAGCTAAGAGTTTCGTTACGGTTGCGAAAACGTTTTGATTGACCGTTATATGAGAACTAAACAGACGCTTTGGACGGATGTCAAAGGACATCAAATAGAAAATAAATTACTAATTTACAAAGTTATGCTTAAGCCAATCTTGGACACACAGAATAGACTATGGGGGACAGCATAAAAGATGAACATCAAGCGTATCTAATCCTTTCAATCAATCGTCCTGAGAACAATAGTAAATGCCCCTGATTACGTCAGCAACAAAACCCTTCACAACGATCTTAACAAACCCTACTTTCTTGTACTCATCCCTTCCAAGTTTATGAAATTCCATAGTAGCCTATCCAATCACCCTAATCTCGTAGCACAGTCATTCCACTGCACCATTCATCCCTATAATCCTCCTCGGAGACAGAAGCGACAGTGGCCTCGTGACCTGCTATATATGCCCAACAGTGGGAGTCCTGTGAATGGCCAGTTTCTCCAGATGTCCTGAGCGTCTTTGGCTCTCGCGCTCTTCGTCAGTCTCCACTGGTTAGTATCTGATGAAGCGGCTGATGGAGGAGCGTGGGGGACTCCCCAAGACTCCGCTTCCTCTTTCTCATGCGAGAGCGGTGACAAACATATGGACTTGGGAGGCCTCTGGGCCGCTTGTAAATATTGTATGAATGAGCGAGTGAATGATGAATTGTAAATATGGTATGAATCAGAACATTTACCTCAATTACTTATTACCTAACGAGGCAGATTGTAATTTTAGTACAATAAAGAATCATTATTATTATTATAGTAATTTTGTCATAAGCTTTCTTTTAGTTTAAGCATCTCTGGAGCATCAAGTGATACTCTATGCAACATCATCCATCTATGTAACTGGGTTTCCGTAGAAGTAGGTTAATACGCCGAAAAATATTGTACATAAATTATCAGGACACAAGATCTTTGATTTGTCACTCTATTCAATATGATAGAAAAAAATAATATTTCCATGGGGCTAGTTTTATTTTTAGCATCAAAAAGAAATCAATAGGATCTGCTGTTGTCACCTTTTCTTCATATCTCAAAATAGTATAATCCAAAATAATCACTTTGTTGGGCAAATGATGTCAAACTAACAAATTTTTTTTCAATCGAAAACCTCGAGATCAAAATAATTTGAATGACTTTTAAATACATTTCCAAATTTGTTTGTAACTTTATGTTTCTTACATACTTCATGTTTAATTAAATACAATCATGGTGTCCACATAGCATGTTGAACAACAGCCAAATTAGTTAAAGACTAAATCGAGCGTGATTACAAAGTTTATTACTCATTACAATAAATAAAGCTAATAGACTAGAATGGTATATGTTGCTTTATCCGTGACCCATAAATGGTAGGTGAAATAGTGAAAGGTTGCCCAGGGCCCGTTATATTGCTAAATCGCGATAAATGCATCCCCCCAAAAAAAAACTTTATCTCGGTATTGGAGGCCAATACGATAATCTTAGGTGGTATAAGATTGTTTCGGATAACTAGAGGTTTAAAGACTGAATTGCTTAATTGGATGCCCAGAAAGCATTTGACACAATCAAGTGTATCAAGGGGGTAGTAAAAAATAAAAACCCTTATATCTAGCTATCTCTATATTATTTTAAGTTCATTCTTGAGGAGTATTTTCATATGTTAATGGAAATTATATTTCAACTTGGAAATACAAGAGCGCAGGCGTACCGTAAATAATGTCTTGTTTTCTAGGAAGGCTACTATCTCCTATCTTTTCAACGACACAGCTTCTCTATGTCATACGAGAGGCTAACTATAATTAGGATGCTTATAACAAAGTGTGTACCTTAGGTTTGCGGAAGTTAGCAGTCGCATTGTTGTTCTACTAGATGAGCTATATCTGGTGACCAAATCTGGGGTCACCGACGTCAAATATAATATATTCAGAATTCAGGCTATGCAGCGACACATAACAAACACACCATATTACTTGTTTAACAAAACACTACACTACTTACAGGCAAAATATTAAAACCCATAATCTGACAACACTACAGGGCCACAAAGCTGCAAAATATCTGCTGAAGGTTTGACCTGACCCCCGACGCACCTAGAAGTGCAACCACTAAAACATACCTTTCTCTAATGTAACTGATGATCACTATCTTAGGTGAGTACGAGAGCTGGGATGGGCATTGGCCTAATTTGCTATAGTCTTGACATAAATCTATCAAAGGTATTAATAAACTTTTTGAAGTGGAGCTGTCCCCATATCCGCAGCTCTACAGCTCATTGTCACAGAGAGTACGCCAAGGCAGCCTGATATCTCTACGTGTCAAGGAAGCTGTGGCATTTGCTGAGTCCGAAGGGAGAGCCCCTACATTCGATCATAGACGATCGTTTTTCGTCCCTCTTTCTTTACGTATAATCTAAGACAGCGGTTGTACAATTTTTAAAGGTCTATAATAATGCTGTTCTAACTAATTTAATTTTTGATAATGTTTCAGTTATTCCCGTTTTGTTTACTTTTTTTTTTATTCGTTTTAGGTGATATTTAATGACCAGAATGATTTAAGAAATAGAATAAAGCGATTTACATTAAAACTGTCGAGTAGTTCTTCACAACCACTAAATTGTTTACTTCATTTATATATTTCTGAAAAAATACAATTTAGCTAATAATCAATTTAAAAAAAAAAATCTGATCATGGTTTTAATGACATGTTTTATTCCGTCCAAGTCACAGGGCGTCTTAATCTTAAATTTGATAGAAACATAGTAACCCAGTAAGGTAGGAAAATATTTAGTCGCTAAGATAGGGAAACAATTACTCGGTATAGTTCTGCATAGTATAGTTATCTGAACCGGAAGTTATTCATTGTGTGCATAGTGTGAAATAAATAAATAAATAAAAACACAGATTAAATGTTGTTAATCAGCACGATAACAACACCTGTGGTAAGTCCTGAAGATGACAGGCTATAACAGAAAGCGCTAAATTTAAAAAAAAAATTGTAATGCCTATGTCATTGAAACCTAAAAAAACATTATCTTTCTACTAACAACTTAATTCTTTACATACTCCTCGTTGATGGAGGAATAAGCACTTATGGCCGGTGCCCAATACAGACGCCTGCATCCCTCCCCCCGGCTTCGGAGAAATCTTATATAATTAGCGTTGGCGGAAGATCCGGAAAGGTCACTGCTGCCACGATATAAAACAGGAAGAGATTCTATAAAAAAAACTACGGCAACCTGTTTGATAGCCCGTGGTGTACAGATCTTTAATCTAATACCAGCCAAACCACAGGTGTGTTAAGGATTAACCAGCGAATGAGGAGAGGGTGGAGCCCAAGGAAACATGAAGCAGTCTTCAAAATAATTCAACGCTAAACCAGAATATGCCTAGAGTCGCAATGAAGTCTTCATGGACATGAACTTTAAATTTATTTTATTAGTGATTAACTGCTGTTTAAGGTTCTTTTAAACAAATAATTATGGCAAAAGATTATATTTAATTACAAATAAACAAAAAGAAACTTATATTAATTATACTTGTCTATATTTTTTCCTTTTTTTTCTTGAATGGTCTTCTTTTTTAATCAAATTAACTCTTCTTTCAGGTGCAACTTCTCTTCCGTTCCACTTTCAGGCCAACAACAAATAAGTTACAGAACTTTTTATTTCATCACTTGACACATATATCACAGGCTGATCCGAAACTAGAGAGAGAATAATTCTGTGTTCTCCTCATAAAACAACAACTATACTATATCACGGGCCAAAACTAGAGAGTAATTCTGTGTGTGTTTTTATCCTGACCACACAACTATACTATAAAAGTTTTTCCATGATCACTAGACCCAGACACCTATACACTAGGCCGGTCCCATAACTAGAGAGAGAATAATTCTCTGTGTGTTTTAATCATCACAACAACCAGTATACTATCTTTTGGTTTTTTCATCCACTCTCAATTGTTTTTATTTGCCTTCTTGGTTCAAGGTTGGATTAAATATTTATATACAAACTCAACAATATCTAATATTACAACAATATATGATATGGGAATGGTCGAAGTCCATTGCATTAAAAATGTCACAATGACTATACTTATCGCACATAAACGGTAACCGTTTAATTCCATAAAACTCGTGTTGTAGCCTAATACGTAACCTAGCGTATGTTTTAATAATGGGCTAAAGGTCCTTGCGGAAAAAGTGAACGCACTGCGAAAGCGAAAAAAACTTAACTATGAGGTCGAAAAAACGAGAGTGAGCTAGCGGAACGTAAGGCCGAGCAGTTCCTAGTTCCGATCTCACATGTATCAATTATAGTGGCAGTGGATCGCACCATACGATAGAGCAGTGACGCAAACTATGATGTAATAACTAACGTCAATGTCACGTCACTCTTGCCCCAGAACCGTAAACAAAAAATAACACACATCATTGCAGGGATGTAAACATCGGCGTTTATACAACATAAAAGCGTGACTGTAAGATTATCTGGATGCTAATGGACTTAAAATTATCTACCTGCATGTGTAATATTAACTTGAGTTAGGTCACTAGAATAAAATATCATAAACTCTTCTTTTTTTTTATATCACGACCCCGAAAGAATGTTTCTTAATGTACTAAACAGTAACCATTTCCGATGGCCTGACCATAGTTGACAGCGAAAAGAAATATCAATTATGCTACGTTTTCAGTTATGTTCGGCAGAATGTCTGCTTTGAGGTTTAGAATCTAATAAATACAAACTAAAGATGTACTCACTGAATAAAATGAAATGGACAAAAAAAAACTATCGACGTAGAAATTAACATTTTCAGCACGGAAAACCAAATTCTTGAACTATATTATATTAGAAAAAAAGTGAAACCAGAGAGAAATCGTATAACATTTTAATAACAAAGCTGTTATAATTATAATCAAGGTCAAATCCTTATTTTACTTGATTGTATTCTAATAAAAAACCGAAACGTTAAGATCGCTGCTAACAACAGAAATAAGAAAATAACCTGGGACCAGAAACTTATTTTTCCTAAAGAAATCTTTTTAAATCGTATGCAATAATTAATATTATAGGAAAAAGATTACTTTACCTTGCTTCTAACGACATAACTTAAATGCATCTTATAAGGAAACATACCTGAAACAAAAAAAAGAATTTTTTAAAGATAATCGTCACAGAATCATGACATAGAGAGAGCCTTAAAGTGTCACCTGGTTTTTTAACAATGATATAAGTTGTAACCAGCAGGAAAAACGTAAACCTCCAAAACAATACCAAATAATATACAATTAGAATGTAGAAATACGGTATATAGAAAATATATATACCTGGTCGGTAGGTCCGGGAAATCATTGGTGGTCTGTTGTCATAACCGTTACTGAAGTAACAGTAGTCAAGTATCATGAAAATATAACCAAATGAACATCCCAAAAATATACAGTTAGTATGAATTTACGATAGATCACTATTCCAATAATTTTCATTGGTTTATTTTAAAGTTAATAGCTTCAAAAACTGAAAAGACCGGTGGAACAATGTATCAAATTTTTTTTGGCCCGAGAAACTTCCAAATAGCCAATGTCATCTGCGACGCTAACTCACGTTATTTCGGATATTTTTTTTTATGATACTATCGTAGGCAAAAAAAAATACATAATAATTACACTTACTATAAGTATTTGAAGCAGTTATGTTAAGTCGGCCAGGAAAAAGTAACTAAGATAGCCGAAATAACATTATTCAGTTCTTCACACCCCTAACATATCGCTTTTTGTAGATCAAGTGACTATTTTTGCGCATTGCACAAGCTTTCGAGTAATGTATAGACTTAATATACACCTTTCTAATTTTATTTTAGAAATGAACTTACAGGCTTGACTCTATGGAGTCTTAGATACTGTTAAGATTGTAAATCTGTAAGAAAACCAACACGTTTGTAAATTTAGTAACATAGAGTTTATTAATAGTACTGATTGCCGCAGATGAGAAAAATGAATCTAAAATTAAATGACGGCTGATCAGTATTAAATCATCATTAAGTAGGTTATGTGGTCGAGCATGTATAGTGGAATAACATGGGGTTCGATGGCGTATGATTTCATAGTTCTTCCAGCTTTCACTTCCGATAATCTTAAATACACTTTATAGTTGATGTATCAATAGCCTCGTCATTTATGTCTCATCATTTAAATATTTATATTTTATAAATTTGTGTTTAGTTTCGGCCAGGAGAGCTACTGAAGATATTTAAAACAATAATCAATAATAGATGAGAGAGACCTTAGGCAGACCTGAGAGGAAGGTGTTCTTGTGGCCTTCAACCCTCGACGGCGATACTGGAAGACGTTATATGATATGTTACAGGACAGTGTCTCTTGGATAAGGCTCAATAAAAGGAACCCTGCAGTGTGCCAGAATGCAAAAGAGGGACAAATTAAAGACAAAAAAAAAACAAATGAGGAAGCGATGTCCCAAGCCAGTAAGGGCTCCACGTAATTTTCTTTGAAAAATGTTAAATTATTCCGTTATTTTTGAGCAAAAATAGTTCATTATATTATTTGAAACATGACGGTCACAGAATCTAAAAAAAAAATTACAAAACAAACTATTAAAAACGGCTTGGGGCATTTATACATGAATGATATTTTTGAAGGAAAAGTTTTGAAATTCTGGAAATTTGAAAGGTGTTTATTGTTATGTGTCCCTAAACATGGGAAAAAAATCAGATCTTGCTAAAAATCATCTGATGATAGTAGTCTTAATTGCTTCCGAATTGGGACTTGAGAAATCATAAGAGTCCTACTTTTTTTTCTAGTTTAATTTTTTCCCCAGTACTTTTGGCTTTTTTATTTTAACCTAAAAGTAATCAGCGTATTTTATGAAGATTTGAATACGCCTTTAAAATTTCAGATCGATTAAACAATTTTAACGATTACTATTATCGTAAACGAACAAACGATGTTCCCGTACCGAAAACAACACGATTATATTACGAGAGATATTATATAATATAAAGTTGTTTGCACTCGTGTACTATCATTACGAATAGAGAAGGCAATATGCCCTGTCATGTACGGTTTAATGGGACGAGTCGTAAAAAATTACCGTTTTTCTTGCTAATTTAAAACTAGTTTCATTTTAACACAATATAATATTCAAAGTATATAACATTGTATTCTAATGGTTGGTTGCCATCTCAAGTCTACCTGTCGGATTCCTTTACAATACCACTATTTTAGTTTTTAACGTTAGAATTCTGCAACTCCATTTTGAATCTCGGCCAGAGAATTGAAGGTTTTTCCTTGATGATAGTGAGCCATTGACCGGAACAGATGGTAGTCGGAAGGTGCTAAGTCTGAATGTGAGCAGGGAAAAGCTCGATCCCACCCAGTTATGAAATGTTTGGTTTCATGTAACGAAAAGAGTGTGATTAGGTGTTTTCTTGTACAAAACCCGATTTATTAGGTGTCTTGGTAACGCTGGATCACAACAAAATATACACTTTGTAACTGATCACTACAAAGTTCTGAATCAATTGTTCGACCTTTTGGAATGAATTATACCTTCGTAATTCCAAAATACAGAGAACATTGCCTTTTTTTTCTAATTGCCCTTGTTTAGCGACTGCTCAGCAGTCTTGGTCTTAAAGTTTCTCCAATACATCCTCTTTTCATCGCAAGTAACAATTCTATTATTAAACGATGGTTTTTCAAAAGTTTTTGACAAATTTCTACTGGAAGTTCGTGCCTGCTCTGTGGGGAACAACTCTTGATGAGCAATTCACTTTTCCCTAGTTATGCAGCTCACGATTTATGGTAGATTCAGAAACTCCAAGCTCACCTGCCAATTCCCGAATAATTTTCCTCGGTTCTGCCTGAACAGAGTCCCACAGAGCTTCCTCATCGAATGATGATTTTTGTCCTGAACCCTGTTTCCTCTGGAGGATGAGGGTCCCCAGATTCAAATTTCTGGAACCATCACAGTTCGTTCAGAAAGGCACCCTCTTCTAATTGCTACACCAAACGGGTTGTTTCGATTACAAAAAGCTTACGTCTCCAATAATAACGTAATATTATCAATATTTCAAACTTTAGTGTCTTTTGTGTTTACCCGAACACTTTCTTGGGTTTCTAATTCTAAGAACAAACTGAAGACAAGACGAGATTCAGTATAGTCTAGGGATTATAGTGAGTGATATCAACCTTTATTGGATTTGAAAAACAGATAGAGCCGATCAGTGGTCAAACGTTCCAAGAAAACAAAATCGGCAATTATTCATGACTCACCCCATTATTTACGTAAGTAAAATATAATTATTTTACTCCAACAATAACTTTCTAGCAGCATAACAATATGTAATTTTTCTTCATATGTCGTAATGGATGTTGTTACCCAGTCAGACGAATTGGCCTCGTAAGTATGTTGACACCGCCTTCATTTATTTCTTTAAGTGTGTTTGAACTTCATCATCGGCAAATATCTCCATGAGCTTATGTAAATCTGACTCTGAGTACCATATTAGAAATCGCCCGTGAATGGGAATCTACCTGTACATTCTTTTTGGGGGTTAAATAATTAAGTACTGACCAATATTTGATCTATTCAATCATAAAAATCAACAGGGAAGCATCATCAATGAAATCTATAAATTTTAAATAGCTGCTGAAATGTCAGGGAGAACAAGATTAGCAAGTAAAAATGGAATCGACTTTTTTCAAACTTAATTTGTTTCATATACTTTTGGTGTTTTAACAATGTATACAGTGTTGGCCCAAGTTTAGTTGATTATTCTTTTAAAATTTCGGGTCGGTTGGGTCGTTTTCACGCCAATGATTTATTGATAAAATATGGAAACGTAGGGTGTTTTCTGGTACGAGAAGAGGGTAACTTCTATTTATTCGTGGCGAAGAAATAGGTCCAACGGGCGAGTTGATGAGCGATAATTATCGATCGGAATAGAGTTTCAAAGGTTTGTGTGTTGAAAAGAACCCAGAATAAGAAAAGAACCAAGGAAGCAGATTGGTGAGAAGGAAGGGTAGGATCTAGTATTGCAGGATCTAATCAACGATTTGAATTTGAGGAAGTTGTATCCTTTTAGTCATGAGAGTATTGAAGAGGAGGGGCCCAAGGAAGTATAGGTGACAGGTGTAGTCATCCCAACCCGGAGTAGTGCGAAATGCAATGGTCTCTGGGGATCCCGGGTATAAAAAGAAACCACTTTCCCCAGAGATACCACTTTGCACCACACAATCGTAACCGTAATCGGATAATACAAGAGAGGAAACTAGGAGTCAGGGCGTTTCTAATGGGAGGAGATGTCGGGATTGATTGAGCAGTTTAAGGGTGGAAATGAATCGGTGGGTGATTTGGGAAATGTAGTCTTTCCGGAATAGAGTTTGGTCGATGACCAAACCGAGATTTTTGACTGACCTAGAGAATTAGATATGTCATGCTCATCGATGGTGAAGGTGGAAATATCAATTAGGGTTTTGAGTAGGGGGCTGAACCAATGGCGGTTGCCTTGGATTTCTACGCATTCAAACCAAGATTATGGAGAAAGGCCCAGGCCTCAATACGGTCCAGGTATTCCTGAATCAATGGGAAGTTGCATTGGAGCTGTCTAGGATGGAAGGATAGGTACATTTGGGTGTCGCATATAAGTGGAACGTGGAAGCCATGGTGGAAGTCGTTGATGTAGACCCAGAAAAGTAATGGCGAAATTGATGAACCCTGAGCTACACCGGAAGACATGGCTTAGGATGAAGACTGATCAGGGATGAGTACTAACTGGGAGCGATTAAAAATTTAAACCAGCTGACTGCAATCTAAGAGAAAGACATGATACAAGTATCGATTAAAGAATGGAGTGATCAATAATGTCGAATGCCTTGGTAAAGTCTCAGAGGATAAGGATAGATATGAGTTGCTGGTTAATGGCGGATTGTAGGGCTTTCGTTATTTTGGCGAGAGATGATTGGAAGGAAAACCCTGGCCGGAAGCCGGATTATAGGGGAATTAAATCTTCATCTAGAAATGAGGACATTTAAGATTGATCTAGTCTTTCAGCAACAATCTTTATTGTGCAATAATTACAATCTGCCTTTTATAAGGCAATAATAATACAGATAAATGATCTCATTCATACCATATTTACAGTCATCATTCACTCGCTTTCAAGGGGTTCGGAAAGGTTAGAGATAGATATAGGCCGGTAGTCATTGGGGGAGGCGAACTTTCTTTAATAGAAGAACATTCCCTCTTTTCCTGGTAGAGGGAAATGTAGAATTCGGAAGGGAAAAATTATAAATGTGACGCGGTAGGAGAAGAATTATAGGGAGACAGAGCTTTTCAACTTACAGAATGTCCCGGGAACGTCATCTGGACCAACCGAATTATATTTTTACTTCAAATTGAGAAAATTGAGCAAGAGAAATGTATGAGAAAAAAAAGTTGTCAGGGTGGAATTTACTGGTAGTATTGATTGGATTGGATTGACGGAGTTGCGATGAAACCGTTGGGATAGATATTAAGTGATAATTAAGGTCGTCAGAAGAAATATGGCAAACTGGAAAGATGTTTAGTTTAATGAGAGAAATTTGCAGGCATATTTTCCGACATACAGACAGACCAATGACGATCGCCCTGTACCTAAATGAATGTAGAGCCGGTCCGTCAAAAAATGACTTGGTAAGTAGGCCCAGCCTTCAGATGTTATTTTGAAATTCATACTTGCTATATGTATGTCATTTTTCCCTCCGGCACCTCATCATGGCTATAATGTTCATGTAAAATGACTTCAATCCAACAATCAAATACTAGTTTTGCAGTTACATCGTTCGTGCTTTACAGAATCATGCTTATGTAAAGGTTACAAGCTTTCTCTGATTCATCATTTGCCACATTTCATCATCAACATCCATTGTCTCCCTTTCCGTTTCCTTCACTTTATCTATACAATTGACCTCTTTCTAATATTCATCAAGCAATACATCTTTCGAATTCCTACACTTAAGCAATTGTTGACGTAAAACTATTTTCATCCACACGTTAAGATGGTGTTATTGCGATTGGAAAATATATAACAATACTATGAAACTATTAGAGCTATCCTAATCATTTAATAACCGTAAGAAGGAGGAACTGGCGGTTATGTGGGGGGTCACTGAAAATGGCTACAGTAGGGGCGACACGATTACGCGATATAACCTGCCTGTGAAAATGGCGGAAATTTTAGAAATATATTCAACAACGCCCTATATTTTGCAGGTAGGATATAACTACAGAGAATAGGCAAAATAAAATGAATTGTAATCAATTTTGGTCTCTTATTAACCATCCCGCACCACCCGTATTTTAAATCCCAGCACAGGAAATATTCAAAAAATACGGAAACGCAAAGAATTATAGAAATCCTTTTTGTTTTTTTTATTCGTTAAAAAGGCGAGAGTGTTTCAAAAGTAAAACCAACTATTCTTGTTCAATTATAAATACTAGTAAAATGCAACAACCTAAAACTTCTTAATATTTTTCATTCACTTTATGCAACCTTAAAACCATTTAGTTCATGACCGATTTATGAAAAACATAGGACGTAAATGTTTTTATATAAATGCAGATCTTAACGAGGTTTAGGTTTAAACGGGGTATGCGTAACCAGTGGACTCATAATTTATAATAATACAGTAAGAAAGTGTCGTTATTGCGATTCGATAACCGATTTAGAACAGCCGTTCGAAAGGAAAGAGTTGTCTGCCAAGGAGAAAGTCCTTCCGACAGTAAGCGGTAGTGACTAATTCCTGCAACCGCTTCTGGTCAATGCCTTCTTAATTAGACATAAGATGGCTCTGCCACTACTCTGAACTATAACTACTAATTGCAGTTTTCCTTCATTTCGCTCAAATGCCATGAGGTGCAGAATAGCTCTGCACGAATCTACCGATCGTGAGAATGCTTATATTTTGTGTAATAGTTTTTTTTTCTTTATCTATTCGATACGTGGCCCATAAATAAGTATAGTTAAAATCTAATCAACCAAAGCTGATTCGCAACAGGATAACCCACTCATTTTATGGGTCAAATCCCTGCAATTCCCCTTCAGCATTTAATTTAGAAATGGTTGGCGATTTATTTCCAACATGCAGAAGTTGAGCCCCAGAAGAACGTAAAATTCCCCAAAACGACATAATACAATATAATTACTCCTAGGAGTTTTGAATAGGCGCATAAACCATCAATTCCTTTGATTTTTGATTTGCATCAAAATATACTTAGATACCGGTTGTAATCAAAACTAGTGTTCCTGAAAAAAAATCTTTGGGTAAGATCTAATGTTCACGCGTTATAAGGTGTTGTAATTAGAAACCAGTTGATCAACAATTACGGCTCCTAAAAATTTTTTATGGGGTCAATGGGACATGAGTAGGAATTTCATGCTCCTAGGTTAAACCAGGGAGTACGAAAAAGTTTCGAACGCGATATTATAGACTATTGAACAACTGCATAATTTAAATAAGGCTTCAATTATAATAATATGCATGTTAGTGAAATCGTAATATGTACCGTAATTGCTTATTGTCAGTTACAATTTCTCAAAATGGGCTAACATAACCCTTGTTACTACAGATTGTTCATGATCAGTAAATAATCTACTAATTTCTGAACAAATGCTTCATATTATTTATTGGAATAAAGATACATTTCATAAGTTACCATGATCAATTAAATAGGAAAAAATTAACAATAATTCATTTAAAAAAAAAAGTTTTTTTCATTCAAATTGGATTCATGTCTCACTTTTGAACAAAAGCATAAAATTTTCTGGTTTTGAAAGAAACTATTAACAAGAAAAAATTAGCTATAACTTTTGAATTTCGGCCCATAATGCTCTGGCGTTGTCTATTGTAGTCTGTGGTTAGTAAGAAAGGTTTCCTTGAATACCACCCCGTTCTAAATTGTTGAATTGATGGTTTAGGGGAAAATGAACTTCAACTTCACAAGTTTTACGGATGGCATCCTTGGTACTAACTCATGAGTTAAAATAATCAAAAATTTCGAAATCCATATCCGTGTTAAATAAACGAAGGTTAAAACTATTCAATGAGCAATCATGAAAGTTTTTCCCTTACAGAACGTTTTATTTAGTTTTTGGAAGGCCAACTTCCATTCGATGTATCAAGAATGATTCCACCAAATGTTTCACAACTGACGAAAGGTATGCTATTGAAGACTAAATCACTTAGCGAAACACGTGTTCTGTTTTGTAACATAAAACAATGCCAGTGCTTCTCTGAGCATCAACAAACCATCATGTCCTAGATTGGTACTCTATGACCCTACGTTTCGACACTGAGTTATATGATTTTTGCTTCATCAGGTGATGAATACTCGGTCATTGTGCCTTAGAACAATCGAACGATCGACTCCCAATCATCAACTCTCAAGATGAAACGATTGCGACTGGTTATCAGATGCCAGAATGTGTTGTTTTTTTTCTCTCAGACAAAAATCGCAGTCTCATAACACCTGTTTTCAGTTGAATAATCACAGAAATGTTTAAAGAAGAAAATCCTCCCAAAAAAGAATAAATAAAAAAGAAAATAGAGGGCATGTAACTGATGATATTGTTACGAAATGTTTTTTTCCCCTAACCAGACGAAGTGGGTCACGACTGGTCTGGTGAATTACCTGTCCTTTCTCCACGGCTTTCGTTTTCTACTGTCATCCACTTGGCGGAATATCAGATCTATGAATATGAATTACTAAAAATTTACACGAAATATTATAAACAATGCAACGTTGAAACTCAAAAGAATATTCAAAATTAAATAATAATACTTTGATAAACCAGAAGTGAGAGGTTATACTTTCAAACAGGGCAGTGTAGATGATCCATGACAGCGGTCATAAACATAATATAACCCCATGAAATGTTTTTATATTGAAACTGCTTTATTGTGGTAAAATTACAATCTGCCTTATTAGGCAATAAGTAATTGTGATAAATGTTCTCATTCATACCATATTTACAATTTTCATTCCCTCCCTCATTCATACAGTATTTACAAACAGCCCAGAGGCCCACCTAATCCACATGATTGTCACCTTCCTCGCATGCGAAAGAGGAGGCGGATTCTTGGGAAGTCCCCGTTCCTCCGTCACCGGCCATGGAGTTTTAAATATATATTCCACCACAACTTAAATTTCGCAGATTACGGGTTGGTTTGAAAGCAATAAGGAGTGGTAGAGGAAGAAAACTCGAACTAGACGTCTTTCGCTGTGATGTAGATTTCTCAAATCTGAGCTTAGAAACTCAATTAGATATTAATATAGAATTAGAAAATTCTGTATTTTAACCCCTATAATTACGGACACATAAGGGAGACAGTAACGCAACAATATTTAAATACGAAGTTCGGGTATCACCTTTCCCCTGCCTGACTATCCGGGGGTATGCCTCTTTTTGAGCTGTACCCTTTCATGTGTCCATTAACAATGGGGAAAATTTAGAAATTTAAATCGTAAATAGCTGGCAGTTCTAGAAAAAACTGAGATGAAACTTAATAATTCATCCCTAAAGCCCATGATTTAGTATTTTAACTAAATACTAAACAGTATATTTCAAGATGGGAACCTTCAAAATTTCAGATAGATTCAATATTTTTAGCGCCACTAACGCAGACCATACATCCAGACAGACGAAGATGTTTGGGTATTGGCCACTTAAATTTTAATTTCAGACCCTGGAGGAAGAGAGGCTGCAGATCGTGTTTCAAGTGTTTGTATGTTCTCCATGATAGTAATCGTAGATATAATTCAATCAATCTTAAATGTTACTCGTTAATGAAAAAATGATTCTTATTTCCCTGATACATTCAAACACTGATTCAGGATATTTTTAGGTGTTGTTGGATATACCTTTAAAAGTTCAGATCAAGCTGATCGTTTTTACGACCATTTTATTAGAACACACAGCCAGCCAGACGAATGGTGAAGACCGGACCTTCGGGCTCGGCAGCTGAAAACCAAAAGTGCTAAGTTGGAATCTTATGAGTTGTTTGCTACAGACACAGCTATAAAAAAAAACCGGTCCAGTAGAAAATTTGAACATTTGTATTCCAGAACATTTGCCATTTCGGTGATAATTCTTCGGTTATTGCAAACTGTGTAGGTAAATATTTATAAAAACCAAACCTACAATGACGTAAAATATTGCAAAATCAATGGGCATCTTTGACCTCTCTCTCTCTCTCCGTATTAGCAATGAAATATCTTCGAAAGACAAAAGCTCCATGTGTGTGTCGCCCGTACAAACATACCCTGAATCAGATTATTATATCATTGGGTCAAGGAAGATTATATTACCGCTGTTATTTTAATGATGGTTATAATTATATCATAAATATAAAAAAGAAAAGCCAGTGACAGGGATTCCATTAGTACCAAGTTAGTTGACCATTTTTTCATACAACAAATATGACCTAGATTTTTTCGAATAAACAACGAAGAAAGTGAAGAAACATTATCAAGAAGTGCTGAGAAGACTTTTCGTGAGCTTCTTAGGAGCTTATAAAAGGGTTGTAAAAAAGCTACTCGTATTTTTGATTTGTTAAAACATATACTTACCTAGAATGTTGAAATTCCTAACTGTAGAAGGGAGATATCATAATTTTAAATACAAAATAGCTTCTGAAGATGTACTTGAGAAACCTTAAATGTTAACGAACCGGGCCTGACACTTTTTCATTTAGTTTTTCCCCGTACTTTCGGTATTCCAGATGTTTTAGAATCTACCTTTAAAATTTCAGATGCATAGAATCATTTTAAAGATTACTATCGAAGAACAATACATGTCTATGCCCCCCTACTAATCTCTCGTCACGTTCAACAATTATTATGTTGTCGACAACTCTTAATACACACGTGAATTAAGTCCATCCACCAACAGAAAGAAGTCAGGGATAGCTAAATTAACCGTCACCTGCCAGATTTAAATCCCGATTTACTCTATTTTTATTTTTTTAATTCTAAAACAAAAAGTACACACTCTACTACCTAAATATTGCAAAAAAATTCAAAGATAAAATCATCTTTTCTGTCCCACCGTTGAAATCACTTTGCTCTTTTGAATGAAATTGCTCTTCAGAAAATACGGGCTACCTACAGATCTGCAAAATGCCTTTTGTTCCATTGTGGAATAAAGTTAAAAGTTAATGCATACTCTTGATGACATTAAATACTGTGAACTGACTGAATAAGAGACAAATAAATTAAACAGACTAATAATAAAATTCAATCTGGCGGACATGATTAGGTTTTATCTCTTTCTCCACTTAATTTTATCAATGTTGAACTTAAACAAAACCATACATGCATAATAAAATGTTATTGAAGATACTATGTGGTACACAGAGCAACTTAAATAAACGCTCCTTCTATAGGGGCTCCCAAAGAAAGAAACAAAAGCTCTCAATTGCAGGCATGAAAATGGCATTCTAGTTTATATTAAAAAAAATTGCTTTTGAAACTTTAGGAAAACCTAATATTATATTATTCAAGACACCAAATATATAATAAAGGAAACATAAAAATTTAGTTCTACTTGGACGTTTCCAAGAGTTAGTAACACAACTAATAATTACCAATATGAAGTCAGTATATCCTCAACGTTTTTTGTTTCCAAACCACACGCTTACATTGATAAAAAAACAAATACAACGTAAATAAGACAACGGATTACTGCGGTCGGACCGCATTTTAATGAAGTGGTAATTGTGGCTCGTTTAAATCTTGTGGTCGGGAATGTTAGGTCGCTCTATCCTTCGACGTGGATAGTTCTGTTGGAAGAGCACCTGACCGTTAATCGGGAAATTCCGGGTTCTTGTCTTTTTTTTTGTTAATATTTATACACTTTCATAAGTTTTTAAAGTTTTATTTTTTTTTAAAAATGAAATTAGAATTAATAATCCTTACTTATTGCCTTATAAAAGGCAGATTGTAATTATAGCACAATAAAGGAATATAATAAAAAAGAATTTATAATGTTCAGAACAAATATTACTCCAGAGAATCTATTCTTCATAATGAACACGTCTATTCTCTAGACGTTCGGATTACTTTTTGCAGTTGAGGGTCGCATCTGATCTTATTATCTAAAATAATTTAAAAAAAAGAGTTTCAGAAAGTGTTCAGAAGCAATAAACAGACTAAATTTTTTTACTACCTTTTTAGTTGTTGCAATGCTATAAACTTCTTAACGAAAAGAGACTTTTATACATTGACTGCTAGTCATATCATATAATTGAAGTTAACAATTATTTTTCGCCCCAGCATGATTTATTATTATTAATTATGATTATGAGACATAAACTCTCATCTAACATTAATACCAATTAACGTATGCAACCATTACACAAGGTAGAAACTATCAGTCAGAGAGCTCCGCGAGGTGACATCACTGCTGGAGTGAACACAAACAACAAATAACCATCAGTGATACCTTGTTACGGATCGCGGAAACTTACCTAATAACTTCGGGCTCTCGTGGCACCTTCTTACTAGTCCAATGAAATCTTAATGGAATACAAAAAAAAAAATTTTTGTGTTCAATCCCTCGACAGAAAATTTTATAGGTTTTCGTTAGTTTTTTTTTCAAATCCAGAAACATTCATGTTTTTACCCGTGTCTGTCTGTCTGGGGAGGCCCCATTACATATAAGGAAGATAGGAAGAATACGTATTGATTATAAATATTTAATTTGTTGTGGCAAATTAGTTCAATGTGTCTGTTTAGTTCTTGTCCGTACTGTCTCGGATACAGGAAGAGGTATGGAATTTAGAAATAATTAAGTTAATTTATGAACCTGTCAGTTGCAACTTTTACACATTATAACGTTTAGAAATATAAAACATAGGTTGTAAACAGTAAATTTAATAGTTTGTTGCATAACACTTAACTTAATGATTTTTTTTTCTTTTTAGTGTTGAAAGTCTTGAAAGCTGAATACTTTCGTAACGGGATGTTGTAATTTCTTAGTTTTGTATTTGTGTTGATTCTTATTGTTATTAATGGCTAAATAAAAAAAAAAAAAAACTTTGTCAGGGCCGGGGCTAGAATCCGGAACCTCCCTGATCTCGGGGAAAAATAGGGTACTCGGGTATTCTACCTCTGAACTATTCCTGCAGGATCAGACTAGATTAACCAATGAGAGCCCTTAGATTGTTGTCCTCTCATAACCTTGCAAGACCTTTTATCAACTTTGGGCATTATATGTTTCTAATAAAATTTGCTTTCCTCGCGCAATATTGTGTTATATAAATAAATCATTTTGAGAATAAATTTCTTGTATAAAATGGGCTTTTTTCATCCTGCCATGAACCTTAACAATAGGTCAATTTCTATGAAGAAATATTGTTCTAATTAAGTTGTTAGTTAAATATATAAAAAATTTATGCGGCAACTAGAACGGAAAGATAAAAAAATGGTAGTTTAAACATTTAAATTATTTTGCAAACAGCATCAAAATTTTTTTATCGTGATTGGAAATCCTGTAAAAATTAGTTTTATAAAAAAATATATCCTTTGAGATGACTAGTTTATAAAAAAAAAATTATTTATCAGCTTAATTAAGGCTTATTTTTTCCTACAACTGGTTCTGATGCTAAGTAGGAAGTAGCTACAGTTTAAGTGGGCAACTTTCTCATTTTCTTGTAATGTTCTAGTCATTAGAAAGATCCATCATGTCATTTTACAACCGAAAAAAAACATAGACCTCTTTTTTTTTTTAGGAATAAAAAACTGAAATTTTTTCCAAATACCAAAAATCTGTATTTCTATGCATGTTTAATAGTAGTGCATTGTATGCATGCCTGTAGTTCTATTGCCTCACTGATTGATTATCCTTTCCGGTCAACGGATTCCTAAGACGCCTCGCAGGGATTTATTTATAAAATCTTGAATTCTACCAAATGAGTTTGTAGTGAGCATTCACGTCTTACAGCCGAAGAACTTATTAATAATTATTGATACAATGGAAAATATTTTATTTGATATCCATGTCTAATTAAGGGAACAAGGCAAACATCATGTACCATGCATTTTCCGGATAATTGCCAGAATAATACGTGTACACATTATATCGTTATATACTTATTTATAGATTATTATTGCAACAGTTAGGAAGTTTGTTTACATTTAAGAAAAATTCAATCTTTTCACGCTATTGTACTAAGACATCCGACAAAAGGACCATGGACTATGTTTCGAACAAGACATTTCATACTGACACCATATATTGAGGTTGTAATTGAACATAAATGCTCTTTATGTAATATTGAATTACGGAATAAACAACTATCCTAAACCTAAAGTACAACCTCCTCCGATCCCCCCACTCACACAGCGACGACTGAATGACTCAGGCAACGAGAGTTAGTTGAGTGCTCGTTCAACAAGCAACTTACCTAGAAGCAAAATGTTCCCACATTACCTTCACCCTCCGTCGCAAGTCTTGCCCAATAGTTTATTTTAATACCGTTCTTCTCCCTGTATCCAAGACAGTACGGTACTTAGGCTTCCATCTCGACAAACGACTGACTTGGAACCGACATACGACGCTAAAAAGACAAGAACTAAACAGACGCTTTGGAAAACTGTACAGACTACTTCAAAGGACATCCTATCTCTCAATAGAAACCAACTTCCTTATCTACAAAGTTATACCCAAGCCAATCTGGACATAGGGAATAGAGCTATGGGGGACTGAAAAAAAGTCGAACATTAACCCTATCCAACCCTTTCAATCAAAGAAGTGCTGTCAAGATTCGCACAACACAATTCGCAAATGTTTTCTCTGGCCACAAGATCGGAATCTGCATTCACTGGCCTTTTCGAATTGAAAACAAGCATTTTGTCTACAATTTTAGTAGGACACCTAATTAATAATCTTGAAGTCCTGATCAATTATATGTTTGTTAAATGTGAATAATTATGACATGAATGTTAAAAGTCTTAGATGTTTAATGGGCTATACTAGCGAACTTTAATTTTATAATGCATCACAATCAATCTAAGTTTATTTAATTACGAATATTAAAATTTATTCCGTGTGTTCGTAGTTCACTGGAAAAGTATTTGAATGCAGATACGAACTTATGGAATATTATTTCGCAACCAGGGCCAGCCAAGAAAGCCTCTAAGTTTCACAATCGAAAACCGAGTCAGACATGTCACAGCAAATGGACGTCGCATAATGTCTGTTGTATAGAATGTTTTTTGTGTGTTTTTTTTTTACTTTTATTCAATTTTCATTCTATTCTTCAGTCGGTTCCTGGATTCCATTTCAACAATGTTCATTCACTCTGGATCCTGGTTCGTATTGTCGTATATCATCTATTTTCTCTTCAAGAAGTATGAGTGATCTCATAGTAATACTCTCGACTAGCAGTAGTTTACTGTTGGACTGTTGCTCTGAATGCCAACGCTTAGAGGACGAAATTATTCCTTAATTGTGGCATTAAACGTTCCATGGAATAGTTTGGCCTGAAATAATTCGCTACTCCACGGTTACTTCAAACATTTTCTGCCTCTTTCTTCGTAGGATTTTTTCAGTAACTAGAAAATAATAATCTTGGCGAAGTTTGGTTAATTGAGGACAATACAAGTGCGCCACAAGAGATTGGAAGTGGAGGGTCAACAACAGACAAGGCATTCTCTATTTATTCTAATTTCTTCGTCAACTAAGCTTTTATCGTAAGTCGAATTCGGTCCGAAAAATATACCTAATCCTTCGATTCCAATTCTTGAACACTTCCCAGATCCAATTATTTGTTACCACGTTTGTAACGATTAGCTCTGCAAATAGTTAAAATTATCACTTGGCTATGTATATTATGATACCTGTTGTTTGAGAACAAACCATCACATGCTATGCACTATGTATGTTTACATTATCTAAATATATATCATTAAATTAATTCGATACATTTTCAATTACCAACTTAAGAATAAAATAAATACTTGACTTTAAAAGGCCAAATTTCGTTTGCAAAAGGGTGAATTTAATTTGAAAAATGGTGACATTGGCTTAAAAAAAGGTGAAATTGATTTTTGATAAAAATAGTTATGGTATGAGAATAGCTATGAGTACACTTTAAACCATTCATAAGCACCGCTCTGGAACACTAACCACTACTAAGCAAAAATCCAATTTCGTGGATATGTCCCGATCATTCGACGACGGGGAAATTTTCCATGTTGAGGTTTCGTGATTTGTCGCTACCAACGAATCCGGACAGGTATTTTCCCACGTTCGGCTTACAATTATCGTTGGAAATTTGCCCTTACCTTACGACGTACCGACGACGGGGAATGTCTGCAGCCTCCAGTGTACCTAATGAGCTAAAGAATAAGTCGTTAACTTTCTAAGGCAAATGTAGTTAAATTGCTCTTGATTACGCTGCACAGCCATTCTTCTCAGGGCATGTAACGTCGGCGAATCTTCCAACGTCTGTAATTCTGTTTATTGTGTAACGGAACTCTAATAAGTCTATCTCTGAACAAGTTGTTATGTCTGCGCGGAAAGTAGGCCAGCTTCCGCTGATCGAATAATCACTAAATTACTGAAAAGGTGAAAACCTCCGTCGGAAAAGCAATCAGGAACCAAGCAGAGGAATCGAAAATATTTGGCTTAGAGGTTATTTGATACAAATTACTAAAACGGCACTTGTCGACCAACCTATCTCAATTCTTTCCTAGCTTCTTTATCCTCTCAGGACAATTCCCTCTAGATAGCTAGACAATAAATCCTGAAACACCATTAAGTATCGCATCCACTCCGTCGTGACGATGGATCCTGGGCTGCTGGCGAACGGAAACATATTTGAAGCACTGGCCCAGCACCTCTCCTGTACTTTCCCACCTCATCTTAAACAGCGAAATCCCTCCAAACAACTGATATTGAATAATTCCTTATTTCCTTAAGAACTATGGGGGAAAGTCAAGCCTTTGAACATCAAACGAATTCAAATCCTAAGTCCTCAAACTGTACTCAACACTCTTCTACATTACCAACCAACTTATCCCCCCTCGTGGGTTTCCGTGTGCTAACTTTCCTTGACCTTATTTATACCCACATGATTTTCCGAATTCCACAATGCCCATTCCGTCAATGCCAACTCTCTTGTCAACTTCGTATCCAGTAAAACTTATCTTCACAATCCTTCTCGTTGCCAAATACGCCAGTGGCCTCGCTATCTATAGTAAATAGATATGTAAGTCATGGGGTCTTCGCCTTGGCCGGCGAAACGGTCGGTTAGGTAAACGGGGGCTTCCGTTGCAATTGCCAACTGATTCCGGCCGTTCCACCAGCTATATAATGGATATTAACTCACAAATCTGTGCAAAGTACAACTTGGACACACACGTTTATCAACAAGATTCGCAAATCCATCCACTTTTCCCCTAATAATATCTCTATTTCAAAATAAAATATAAATTATTAATTTATTTTTTATAAGTTTAAAATTTATATTTATATAAATTACTTTCAGGCCAAGCTAAAATGATTGAAATTTTCTTAATGTACTGCTTAGTAAATAATTCATAATAATAATAATTCATAGATATTCATTCGCCAAGAAATATCGCAGACGGTTATTTACAGGGAGAAGCTTACCCCAGACAGGCAGAACTTGCTCACTTGTCAGTTTGACAACGTTAGTTGATTTTTATTAATGGATGGATGTTCCCATACTTAAAACTTTTAGTATTGATTCCGTTGGTTTTTATAATAAACAATAGCGAAATAAATTACATAAACACTAGAATTAATTCTATCGCTATGTGTAAGTGCGAGTAAGCGAGGTTACAGATCACATCACAGATGATATCGTAGAATCACAAAATTCAAAATTCATTGCTGAAAAATTAATAGCATGTTAAAATTCAATTTGTGATATTATTAGCGGTATTTTTATTCACATTCTCATAATGTTCAAGATTTGTCTTGTTAAGCCGTGCTCGTGATCAGGTGCGATCTAGTTTGCGACATATTCAGGGACAAAATTTCTAGAATGAATTTCCCCTAATCGTCCAGTTCCGTAAAGTAGAAAGGGGTAGTTCTCATAATATGATCCCCCCCCCCAACGGTTGGAGTATGAAAGGGATTTAGACCCTTAATAACAACGCAGTGAAATGAGAAAAAGTCTGATAAAGACTAAAGTCATACTCGAAACATCACCGAATACCCCCCCCAAAAAAAAATTAGTACGTTTCCTTACAAAAAAACGACTAGAAGCGAAATCACAAAAAAAAAAACAGAAATTACTCGTTCGACCCTGATTAAAGGGGCAATTTTAATGCCCCCCCCCCTTTGGCGAATATGATCACGCTTTGGCTGGAATTGCCTCGAAAAAATAAAAAAAGCTTAATTTTCTCATTTTCAATGCGGAGAACGCATCACTACAAATCAATGAATGTTCGATTAAACTTTCATTCTCCTTATTACAATAGAATCATAATTTTTTTTTTAATTTGTATTGGATTCTTGGACTCATTCCTTTAGCACAAAACTCCATGAAAAACTCATTAATTAATTCCGAAATTACAAAGGAGATTACAAAGGATAAATTATTGCTAATCCTAATGGGAGAGTAAGTACCTTCATTAAAAAATTATTCAATCTATTCCTATCTGTAAGGTATATCCTTACAATACTTTGTCATGTGCCCATTACCTTTCGGTCAAAATAGACATAAATATAAATACATAAGGCTTTGAAGTTAACGCTTAACGCGAACATTTTCTTGTACCTAGCGTTACTATGTAGCAATACAGAAAATAAAACTATTACGCAACAAAGTAATTGCTCTCCATTATTGATTAAAAGTTACGCAATCGGTCACAAGAATGAAAAAAAGTAATAAAGTTTCAAAACCATTATACCATTGTTCATTACAGAGATCAATTAGCTTATACTGTGACAATGTATGTCGTAACGAGTTTGAGTAACGTACATGCTTACTGTAGACAATAATGTCAAATATGCCTAGGTTAAACAAGCTGACTTGCACCATATTAGAAATTAACCTTTTTCCCATAATAGTGTACAGTGGTTCGTATTTCTCCAAAATCCAACATTTTGATGCAAACATAGATAGTTAGTATCCACTAATTAATGTTTGAACACACATGCAGAACATTTAAGAATTTTTGATGGATAGTAAGTAAATACATGAATGTACATTATTTCTAAATTTTCACCAGTAAAATAAGTTTACAATAAGTAATTGTCATGTGTATAAAAAAGTGTCCTCGGTCGTCTACCCTCCCCAGTCATCATGAGAACCAAAAACTTACTGAAAGAGATCTCTCATCCACCACTTTTTCAACCATGTTTCTAACACAAGTTGGGTGTTGATATCAGCATGTATTGTCAAAACCTTTAAATCATGGTGGATTGCCCTTTTGTTGGTGTAAGGTTTTCCCTTAGCGATAAGGTGTTATTAAGACACGTCTATGTGTAGTTAAATCTTCCACAATGCCCATTCCATCAATAACAATTCTCTTGTCAACTTCTTATCCAGTAAAACCTATCTTCACAATCCTTCTCATTGCCAAATACACCAGTGGCCTCGCTATCAATAGTAAATAGATATGTAAGTCATGGAGTCTATGAGGTCATACTAAAAAAACCTCACTTTTTATTCCTCAAGTACAGATCCTTCCGGTGTTTTCAGTTTTTGCCCTTCCTAAACAAATCAAGTAAGCAAGGGTACCGAGTTGGTAGCTGCTAATTTGAAGAGTTCGATTGAGAAAAAAAATAACTTTGACAGAGGGATTTGCAGCTGAAACATTTAAATGATCAATCGTTGGAGAGCGTTTAATTACAAATTGTTCGCGTCATTGATCTCCGTTCTGGTGATTTTTGAGTCCCACGAATTAAAAAAAACATTTATAGGTATGATTAAGCGATATTAAAGTTAAAAATAATTTTTGATCAGTTATAATGAATTGGGGATCAAATTAAAACGGCGATCGGATTGAGAATATGATAAAATCACTCAATATTATATTTTTTTTAATGCATCCGCAGTTTATTTAACTGTTTGGTCAAGAGAAAAGAAAAGGTACAATTGTAGTTATTTGGTCTTTCTGTCCTAGCGACTGTTTATTTATGCGTTAAACGAAAATTTGATAGGAACATTCCACAACACCTCGAAATATGCTGGTTTTTTTTTTTTTTTATGTTAAAATAATCTAATTGAAAATATGGAGGTGAGAAGCTATTATTAAAAACCTTGAGAAAACAGGCAAAGAGTTCATTTGAATGAAAGAAGCACATAAGTTTTGGTTGAACCAAACATGTCTAGCTAAATTAATATTTTTATTTGAGTTGATTTTTTTAAAGGAATTTATCTTGTTTTTTTTTACTACGTCCATGGTAACGCGATATGCTATAATTAATTTTGTATCCGAAATAACAATTTAATTTTCACTTTCCTTGACCCGAGCATCAAGCCTATAAAATGTTGATCTTGATAAGGTCAACCAGAACATCCATATTCCTATTTTGTATTATAAATCTATGTGTATATGTTCATTTGAATAAGTGTTTGCAATGTGCCTATTGACATTTGACAGATCGGGACCCAAGTCGGGCCAATGATTGATTAGAAGAAATGAGAGCAACGCTATAAACAGTATTGTAAAATTCTAATTCATTTCTGCTGAGAGCAAAAAACAAGCGAAAATTCCATGGTTTGGCTATTTTCTTTCGGTCTTTACCAGCTCCAATTTTTAAATGGGATGCCCGCCTTCCCCCCGAATATTACCTTACGCTGACATAGCAATGGTTAATGATTATGAGATATTATAATCTGAAGCCATACAGTAACCGGTAGAAGTGTAAAATATAAGTGATAAGAATACTACGATTTTGTTTTCCTTTTTAAAGTGCTACCATCAACCCGGTGAAGTTACAATGAAAAACAAGACACAAAAATATTTGACTTAACTATCTCGGGCAACGCCGGGTGATTTTTCTAGTACGTAAATAAAATTATTATTCACTTGATTTTCAAGTGCATGTCCAAGCCAGAGATATCAACTTTTATATGAAGATCCCATTTGACATAGAGCAGTAATAGAAAATATTTGCAGTAAAATATGAGTCATTTATTAATTTCTCCTAAAATTGAGTTGGGTATCAAATCAAAGATATCGACGTCTTGCTTATCAATATGTAATTTATATTTCTTGTTCGTTAAGACTATCGTTATCATCAGTTTCGCAACTTTAAGTTAACCAGTAATATCTTTAGAGAGGTAATTGTCTAGGGGGCAGCGAAAAATTGATTCAAGGGATGGACGTTAGACTACCGATATTCTTAATCAGTAGTCCTTTTATCGTCAAGTCTTGCCGTCCAAAGCGCGTGCATTTCTTGTGAATTTGGACTCAAAGGAGTCAAATATTAAAGTTCCATTCAACAGGAAGATAAACACCTGCAATTTAAGCAAACGTTAGATTACACCCAGTAATGTTATAAGCCTTAACGGAAATTGACGAAATCGGGTGCGTTTTCAAACATGAGATATTTTTGAGTTCCGTTCAACCGAACAGTAAACGGCTGCGATTTGATCTAAAATATTCATCAAGTCAAGGTGGGCAAAAATCAATCGCGTAAGACGAACCAGGCATGTGTTTGACGCAAAAAAACTAATTTTGTTTGAATCGATTCAACCTTAATGGAAACACTTGAAAATACAATTATTTGAAAGATTTTAATATCTGGTTAAACACCCGTAATGAACTGACTTGCAATTCGAGTTCGTTTTCTATGTTTATTTGTTATTATATTTGTTCAGCCCACATGCCATAAAGATGACTATTGACCGGCAGCCATTACAGTGACAGAAAACAAGAACATAAAAGAAAAAGTAAAAACCCCGTCAGAGCCAAATAAATTAAAATACCGATGGAATAATTTAAACAAAAAATAGGCAAAAAAATGTGAAAAAAAGAAAAGCATAATAACATTATTTGCTAGAATAAATAATAAAATAACAATGGTTATACATCAAATATGCGAATAAATGATAATAGAATAGAAAATCTCTGGCATGCCTAAGCTATGTAAAATTTTGGAACTGAGGGGGGTTAAAATTGTTCTAGTAATTTACACGAGTTCAAAGTTCACTGAGGAAATAATTACAGTTCTAGAGCTGTGATTTCGAGCCCATCTTTCACGGAGAGAAGCTGAATTAGTAAATTGTGGATTACTTGACACCCTCCTCACCGCATCTGCATTATCGGTCTGTTCTAATGTCTTGTCTCCCAGCATTCGAGCTGTCATTTGATGTACTTTTTACTCCCAGACCACCATTTTTTAAATTTTCTCGCAATCCTGGATGCGTTTCGTCAATATTAAGTTATATTTGATTGTAGTAGAGAACAGGCCTGCGTGCATAGTTTGGTTGATTAAATGTAAAAAACAAATTAGTGAATTTTGGATAAGTGTAAACGTAAAGGTCAAAGTTGATAGTTCTTATGCAAATTCCAATAATAAGTCATAAACCTGATGTAAAAACAATAAAACTGCTCAGTTTTTCCGTGTATCCTCGAAGAGAAGCCGCGTTTATTCCTTGTATTGCTCCAAAACTGTTTCTAAGTCATTTAAAATATTGAATGCTTGTGAACTAAATTTACTTTGCAATAATACTTCGAAATTAAGAATACAACCTTCAGAAATTTCTGTGCCTGTTCTTCTCAAAAATAAGTTGAAATGGAGGCCCTGAAGTGCCACAGAGAGATCTTGGTGAAGACGTTTGCATCGATTGTAGTGTTTCGTTGCGATAAAACCGTTTAGAGAACCGCTGCCTAATAAATTTTGATTCTAATAGTACGTGTGTGAGCCAACATTCATCAATGAATTCAATGAGGCTTAAAAAAGAAATGACAAAGTTAAATTCTCAAATCTGAAAACATAAATCTTTAAAACGTTCTTCCTCGTGTCGAATACAAGAAGCAATTTTCGTGATTGCGAGATCGTACGTCTCATTAATATGTTTTTACCACATTCTTTGGCTAGGGAGATGGATCTTTTTATGGTTTCATGAACTTCTGTGTTTGATGTAGGCAAATCGCTATTCGATAGTAGATAAAATATTCCTTGTTGAGTGGTAGTATTTTGTAACGTCATTGAATTGTAACCCAGCCACATCGGTGGGTTTTCAAATGAATAGGTAGCATCAACAAATCCCGGAATTCAGCATATCTAAGAGATTATACTAAAAAAGCCTAAACGTATTCCAACAGGTTCAAGTATTTCAGGCTCATGTTCTAAAGTCGGTTTTCTTTTTCTTTGTGAGTTAGATTCAAGATATCAGTTCTGAAAACGCACCCGATTACGTCAATTATAAGGCTTATAACATTGCTGGGTGCAATTTAACTTTTGCAGGTGTTTATCTTTCGTTTAAATGGATCCTCAAAATTTGATCAATTTGAGTTCAAATTTCACAAGAACTGCACTCGCTTTGGAGCAAAACCTTATTGGTTGATTGATGTCACGATTATCTTAAAATTAAAAGCAACCTCGTGAATAATGGAAAGGTAATAAAAAATTAATATTTTTTACCATATTATGTAGGATATAAAATTAACTATAATTACGTAAAGTCATCAATTCAATTTTTTCGCAACCCCACATCCATATAGTGGGGTAATATTTTTCATAACATATTTACTTGATCCTCCGAAGTTGCTAAAAATAAAAGCTGCCTTATCAGCTATTAACCAATTACTTGTAATTAAATATTAAATATTTTCCTATTATATTAAGAAGCGTATCAAATCTCTACGCCATGATACACATATTAATTATTATGTGTTGAAGATTTTTTCGGACTATAATTACAAAAAGTTATTAAAATTGTCATAAAATATTTTTCGTAACTTTTTGATGATTTTTTTTTTCTAAGAATGTCTTGGAGTAGAATAAATACATTTGTTTTGCGTGGGTACAAGGGATAGATGTACTGACCATTAAGTGCCCAGAGCTGAGAGGAAGCGTAGTCATCGAAGAACCTCACCAGCTGAAGACTGCACTGACTTCCGAAGCCTCCAATACCGGAAGAAGACCAGCCGTCGGCTAGCCTCCTTGGGCTGTACAGGTCGAGGATGTCCTCCAGGTCTGGAGCGGCGGCTGCGCCGATCAGAGGAAGCGCTAGGAGTATGGCCCACATCCTCGATAGTCGCGAGTTAGTGAGCTACTGTCGCACAAGGGTACCGCCAGCTCTCTAACTGGGAGGGGGTGGTTCGCCCCACTGCTCTGTTGTCCTTGCTTCTTCCTTCCTTTTTAGGTTTCCTTTGGGTTTTTTAAAATGAAAAAATCCTTTTGTTTTCGCACATGCGTCTATCGGTCTAGTCTGTGAAACCCCTTTTTCGACCTAAATACGTGAGGTCCCATCTGATTTTGGGAAGACATGAAAAAACCGGTATCTCCATACAAATGATAATTATTACTTCATAATTTAAAATAATTAATCAATAATTTTGGGTGCGTTATCAAACTTGTTATTTTTCAAAATATATTGTTTTTCTTAAAATATTTAATTTGTCTTTTGTTTTTTTTAAACTGTGAATTTCATAATTTCATTAGAACTGTCATTAACATAATGTTTTCAACTTAAACTCATCCCTTTTTTTCACAACACAAATAGTGCACACCCACCTGGAGAAGTCTTAGACGTTGAATCACTTGTTGGTCTATATCTTGCACCCATTAGTTTAAGAGAAGTGAAATTGGTCTCAAATTGTTCATTTTTAATTTGTCTACGACGTCTATTGTATAGCAGATCTTTGTAAAAGTCAATCGTTTCACTATAAAACGCAATAAAGGTTCAAAAACGTAAATGTATACGCTCTTTATAGCCCTAGTAGGGGGCATAGATAAACACGATTTGTGCAAAATTGTCCCTTTTATAATTATCCACACCTACATGCTATTACAGCAGTGCATCCTAAAGGCATCAGAGGTGTAAATGATTCTGAGGATATTAGCTCTAGAGCCCACCTGCTGGCGAAAATATCTGTGACACACCTCATCTGCAGAAGATCTCCTATGTTTACAAAACTGATAGTACCTATCAGTATCAAACAAGTCAGTATTGTACCAAGCCTGCTCTTCCACTTGGAATTTTAGGAATGAGGGGTCGCTCACTACCATCTTCAAACGTAGAAGGGGCCTTAAATACAAAATTCAAAACAGAAATTCCTAAGGCTTGTTTTTTATTCCCTTAGTACCGCATCCCAAAAGTGCATGGATTATTTCCATAAGTTGCAGGTTATTTTTCTGCAAATGGCTTTCCAAGATTTTTAGCTGCTATGTGGCAGGCTAGGAAACTGTGCCTCTGAAGTATGTTCCGTTGATTTTATATGTAGACAACTCCTTGCAATGATAGATGACAAGTGCAAACACGTCAGGGTCGGGGTGGGGCTCAGAATCAATACATCATACCTCGAATTTGAATGTTCAGCCGCTTAAAATACATGATTGAAAGTCCGTGAGTCGGTTTCCAGGTGGTCGGACTTGAGTTTGGGAACTTCTATCATACTCAAGTCATGACCATTGTAGCATTCTGTAGTGTCGTTGAGTCCTCCACAGATGAATAACACCTCATCTTCTCTAATTTTTGCGAAAGTAGGGAGACATTTACACAGTTATTTAACCAGCTGACATTTATTTCCAGACCTAACAAAGATGTCCCTCCTGATGGAGATACTTGTTGTTGAGACTGATATCACTGACGGAGGGGGGGGGGGGTCCCTTCGACTGTAATTTTGACTCTGACAACTTGATGGAAATATCATCATATCTATCAAAGACTATTTCAATCCTTGTTACAGATGTTTGAGAGTATAGCTACATGATTCACCTATAAAATTCATGAGCTAAATCGCCATACGTACTGAACTTCCTCGGTTGAATTTAATAAACTAGAGCCATTTCATCGACAATAACAACTTTTAGAGAATCAGAAGAAAAAACTTTTCGTCTTTATTGCAACTGAATTTCGATTCTATTTCTTAAGCTAATTTTGTAGACTTTGGTAAAAACCATCATTTGCAAATAAGTATTTAGGAATCTCAATTAGTTCATGACACGCTACTAGCTTTAAACCAAATAGAAGCGCGAAACTTATGATTGCCCAATACTTTCTTCATAATTTATTGGTTTTATATGTTGTAAAATGCGCTTTGGCTCCGGCAATATAATCAAGAGGCTTTTTTATTTTTTTTTATTTTTATTGAGTTTTATAGAGAAACGGTTGACTTTACGAAGATATCGCATAAAATAGAAATTTTAGAAAATTTAAAAATAAACAATTTGAGAGCGCCTTCATTTATCTAAAACCTGAAATGGTTGCTGAGATATGGACGTGCAAGCAATTTAACACCTATCCATCTCGACTTAACCTGCCTTTGCCGTCGCCGGCACCATGCATTTTCTTACCCTCTAGGATCTACCCAACTTGAAGAGAAACCGTGGTTAAAGTCATCTCTTAGGACTTTAAGATGATTGAATAAGTTAGAAGTAAGAATGAAATTGTGTGAACTTAGATGCAAATTATTATGATGGGTTTTGCTGCTGTCATAATAAGGGGCATTAACCACTGTTTTAATAACTTTTTCTAATGCAAATTACAATCTGGCCTAATAGGCAAAGGGTAATTGTGATCGATGATCTCATTCATACCATATATTAGTATGTACACAGACATAATATAGACATATATACGAGTACATAGCCATCAAAAGTAGAGATATACACCTGTGGAATTGTTCCCTCAGCTACGAAGAACGAAAATGGTATGATCACTGTGCCTCATCCTCCCTATTCACACGATATAGCCCCCTGCGTCTTCTTTTTATTCCCCCAAATGAAAAGGGAAAGGAAAGAGTTTTTCGAACGTTGAAGAAGTAAAGATAAAAACGACAGAGGCGCTGTCGGGCATAACAAAAGAGGAATTTAAAATAATTTTCGAACAGTGGAATAAAAGATTAGACAAGCGTATTGACTTCATTGGAGAGTAATTTGAAGGAGATTAAAGGTTTTCAAGAAATTACAAGTAAAGTAATTAAATAAATCACTTTGTACGAAAATAGTTCGGTTTCTTTAGGGTACGCACTATAACAATTTAAGAATAATAATTGAGCATTTGTCGACAAAATAAAAAAAAGTACTTGAAATGAAAAAAAAACAGTTTATACTGTAGCATTGTCCCCTAACAATAGGAATGAACAAAATATTAATGGATAGATGACAAAAAAATAAAAAGAAACATACATAACATTACTTAGATTTTACCTTACAACTAATAAAGAACTATGTACACACACACACACGACTACAAAGAAGAGATTTAACAAAAAACATAATTGAGTAGAGATTAAAAAAATAAATATACAAATCAGACACAGGAATTATTAAAAAAAAGGAAAGACCATGGGTTGCTGGTAAGAAAGATAAATAAACAGAACAATAATGATGAATTCTCAATTGTTAGATTAGAGGGAGATAAGGAACTGTCAAAGTCTAGATTTAAAAATTAGGCAAATTTCGATTGAAATGGAGTTCCAAATTTTAGTAGCACGGGTGAGAAAAGAATGGTAAAAAAAAGTAGATCTATGAGAAGTGAAATACAGGTTGGAAAGTTGGGCCCTATTTTACGGGAATTGAATTGGAAGAGGTCGTAAAGATAAGATTTTTAGTCATGATACCACTGTACAAGAGGTTTCCAAGGAAATGTGAGCGGCGGGTGGAAGGGTACACCCATCCCAACTCGGTGTGGTGCCGTGAAATGCGACAGTCTCTGGGGTTCCTGACTATAAATCTAAGAAAACAATTATCATCTACTTTAACCGAGCTTCGAGAACCTCAAAGAGGGCACCATACTGTAGTTAAATAGGGGAAGGCAAAAGAGGAAGCTAGGAGTTGGTGCGTTTGTATTGGGAGGAGATGTTGGGATCGACTCGGAAGTTTAAGGGTTAAAATGGAACAGTGAGTGATTTTGGAAATGTGGTCCTTCAAGGAAAGAGTTTGGTCAATGACCAAAGCTATAGTAGCGGACACCAAATTAGGCGGGTCTCAGAAATTGTAGCATTGCCTACTCTCGCTTCACACCCTAACCTAACTCGCCAGTCGCTGGAGAAAATTTTGGAATACTTTACCTGTCGTTTCACAGTTCCCGTAATAAAATAAAGATGGCTCAAACCAATTGTTTTAATACTGTACACTATTCTTATATAAAAACTAATATCAATTAAATTAATATTATCAATTCTCTCAACAACAAACAAGTTGAAAACGAAAACTTATTTGAATCAAAATAATTGAAACACATTTGATGAAATTATGGTTATAAAATTTTTCAATAACGAACATTTTTTTCTAATTACAACCTTTCAAAAATTATAATTTTAGTTAAAATATAATTCAGAAATTGTACTATGAATAGATCGTTGTCCTAATTAACGTTGTTGTTTTTATTTACAAAAAGATTGCTTCATTCGTTAAACGCGTTTATTGTAAAAGAAACTAGCTTTTTTTAGCTACCTCTCTTTTAATCTGAGACTCTATGGCGTTGGGTTGGCAATGGTATGTAGCCAATCTTAAAACTTCGAGAGCCAGCTCATAGAATAAATATACCATTTTCTTCAGAGGTTTAGCATTCTCCAGAAGTTCTAGCTTTGTTGTGTTTGGTGAGAAGTCCACATTTTTTCGTTGTAACCACTCAATTATCTCTTGTTTTTCCCAGTTGGAAATTGGAGTATTTTCTTTCAATGCAAAGTGGTATGGTGCATTGTTCATTATAATGACCGATGGTTACTCGTAGAAGGAATTATAATAGAATAGGCTAGGAAGAAGCCACGTGAAGAACGGTGAACACGGTCGAATCCAGGCACCGCAAAACGAACGGGGGGGGGGGGGGGCTTGCCCTGTAAGCCTGAAAGAGGGCCCACAAGGATTTGGAAAATCATGTCCATCCCGAAAATGCAACAATGTATTATATAATACTTTCTATCCATTTTATTTTCCCTGAATTTTTACAACTGGAGTATTGAAGTAAAAGAAAGTTTAGTACGTTATACTAGCCAATTATAATAACATTTAGAATAATCAATTATTATATAGTTTTGATTATAAACCCATTACGGGGCCACCGAGGGCCGAGCACGACGCACGAACATTTGACTCGATAATTCATTGTGAATGATATTATAAGCCAAGATAAGGGCCATAAACCATGCAGAGTCTCAGAGCTGGACAAACGGAAGTTAGTGCAATGTTTTGCAGAAATGAAAGGAATAAGGAAAGACTTAACTTAATACCTAGGTAATCTTGAAGGTTTAATGTACATAAATAACTTTAACAGATAAGTTCGATATACTAATTAGAAGTTTTGTTTTGTTATTATTTAATTAATGATTGTAAATTTGGCCAACACCAGTTTCAAGTATATCTTTGTAAGGTGTGTGTGTGTGTCGTGACTGATGCTCACTAACCCAAGTTTCGTCGAGGTACACACGGTCTCTTGGATTCGTTTCTTGCTTTAAAGGGTGTTTCACAGAAAATGGAACCAAGCCTAAGTGATGTCCGCTCTTTTGATGTGGAATTTTCGCCAGTCGTTTGACTTTTTGTATTTGAATCCGTGATTGTTTAACCAACAACCTTCGAATTGATCTCTCGTTCGGTCAAGTCCAAGGCTGGGTCAGTTTTAAATTCCAGATCAATAACGTTTAAAAGAACTAAAACAGAGAAAACAAAAGTGTACACAAAACACATTCAAAGGCCACGGGGGACAGAGAACAAACCATTGAGACAGGGAATATGACCAAGCCTTGCGGGGGAATCGGGCAACAAGGGACGATCAACGTTCCCACCTTCAGGCAGTACAATATTGACCTCATTCGGTCGACGATTGTTAGGGACTAAGTGCGCCAACATGGCGAAAATGCCCCCCCCCCCCCCAGCCCGCCTAATTTGGTGTCCACTACTATAGGTTTTTGACTAATGTAAAGAATTGGATAGGACAAGCATGATAGTGAAAGTGGGGGATACCATTTAGAGTTTTGAAGAGGGGACATATGCCAATTATAATTGCCTTGGATTTCTCAACATTCAATTGGTGATTATGGAGAGAGTTCCCGGCTCCAATTCAGTGCAGGCCTAGGAGAGATGGATTGGTGTAGACTAGGAGAGAGGATAGGTAAATCTGGGTGTTGTCAGCATATAGATGGAATGAGCAGAGGTAGATAGATGTATGGAGGTCTTTGATGTGGACACAGAAAATTAATGGCAAAATTGATGAATGCTGAGCTACACCGGTTATAGATAATGAAAGGAGTTGGGATGGAGGTCACTCAGGGAAGAATAGTACCTGAAAGCGATCAGAGATGAATTATTTATATCACCTGACGACACTGGAAGAAAAGAATATCGATTCTAATTTCATTAGAAGGATGGAGTGATCAAAGATGTCATATGCCTTGGTGAAGTCTAAGAAGATAAGGATAGTGGTCTATCAATGGCGGATTGGAAGTCTTAAGTGACTTTGGTAAGAGCATATATCAGTAAGACCAACATAAAATAACAGCAATAGAAGTAAATAGATCCGTGAAATAAATTTATGATTAATATTGTAATTGATATGGTTGTATATATCCATTTGAACACTATTATATTTTATTAGTATATTTTACTTATAAATTTCTAATTACATTTTTAAATGAGTTATTGTTTTATTTAAAAAATACTATAAGACTGGCCAAAACTATCAAATCAGTTTGAAAAACCTTGATATTTAGTTCAAACATCTTTATTATAGTAGTGCAATTAAGCATGACTCAACAGCAAAACAATTAAAAGTATTATAAATACGGGGGCTGATCACTTGGTGCATCTTAATTGAAAATTGCAGTTATCAGCAACAACAATTTAGTGTTTTTCAATGAGGTTTTTCATTCACAGTTTTATTAGGTTATTCCCAGGGTTGTGGAAATGTTTATTTTAGAATATTTGTACTCTATTTATTTGCAGTTTTGTTAATTTTAGAAAATAAGATTTCTGAATTGGCAAAACATTGGTAATTGTGTCAACAACTCTGCCCACATATCTGTATATTTATGTATATAAGGGAACGCTGTCAACAGCTCACAAACCATTGTTTAATTGCTATGAAAACAAACCAAACTCATATGCTCTGCCCACATGTAGAAAATCATGTAGTAAACATTTAATTCAAGGGACACATGAGACAAGAGGGTAGCCAATTCAACATGCATATAACCAATTTAAACCACCAAGATGTTCAATGTAAAGTTGAGCTTCTTTACATCAATAGAAACAAACTATACGTTAAAGATTTGAAGAATATTGAGTAAAACTCTCAATATCCTCAAAAATTTTAAGTTAACTCCATTATAGGATAGTTCCTCTTACTGGTTGTTGACTAAATAGAACAGATCTAGAGCCATTAGTTTAGACACCTATCTTCTTGCTTAGATATGCATCTTCTTGTATGATGTTATATGCTCTTATTAACACAATGTTATGAACTGTTTAACATTTTTATATAAATAATGTGTTATGTCTAGAATTTATAAATATTCAAATGAAAAGATATACAAAATGCCATTCATTATTAGTAAGCATATTTAGTTTTATTAGCTTTACATAATAACAATATTAAATATTTTTTTTGTAAAATCAAACAATTTAAAACATATTTAGGATCGCGACCACAATTACATGTATTTCTAATGTTGTATGGTTAGTTTCAATACCACTTTAAAACAGTGTAGTCTGTTCAAAAGACTCATGTAGATACATAAATATTTTGATTTGATGGCAGTCAGAGTTGTTGATATATAATTAAGAGTCGTTTTTAGATCATAGTTTCTAAAACTATCATAGTCTGAGAGACTTTGCAAAATGTTTAAAATAATGTATGTGATGTTTTGGCTGATTTATAGTTCTTACTTAAAATTATAAACAAAAAAGACATTTTTCAGGTTGTATATTTTTGCTTTTAATATTTCAATTTATATTTTAAATTTTGACTGGTTATTTTGCAACATAAGCTCCTGAAAGCGCTTGTGCCTAAATTAACATTTTTTATAACTGTGAATAAGACACCTTGAAACATTGACTTTTTTCTTGATGTTATATATTCACATGTCTAATTTTTTATGTCAAGGATAGTATTAGTAATTGTGGCAATAAATAAAATTATTTATGCAATAATTATTTTGTATACTCCCAGAAACATTGACTTGGAAATAGAAAATGTGGACTGGGATTACAGCCACTGATGTGAACTATTGGAGAAGTTTACTTCAAGTAACCAGGCTAGATAAGCTGTGGAAGGAATAAGTTTTAAGAAGGGTGAATTTGGGGGAAAGAAGGTACACTTGTTGTAAGAAGATTTGAATATTTGACTAAGAGGAATCCCACTGAAGAAGACCTGAGCTCAATTAGATAAACAGAATTGAAAAGCTTTCAAATGCAATCCTTCCAGTACGTTCAGTTAAAATAATAATAACTATTTTCATGAATAACTAACTCTTATTATTATTTACCCTTGATGTGCCTTATTCATTTCAATGTTTGAGTATATTGAATTTCAAACATTTCTTAAGTGGAATTTGTAAAATAAATATATTTTACTTCTAAATAATTTGTGGCCATGAATTGAAGTAAAAACCTATTTTTCTTGTTTCCCCTTCCATAATATCCATATAGAAAGTATTACTTTACCATACACTTAAGAAAGTACTTTAGAGTTAATGATATATTTAAAGCCAGAACGTAGTTTTAAAGCAGTTTGAATTGTAAAGAAATAAAAGAATCAGTTGTATGAAGACACATAAAATCATTATTACACAAGTTTGTTGAATTTTCTTTCGTTGTGGTTGGTATTAAACTGGTAATTGTTTATAGCAAATATGCTTAGCAGTTTATACCGACTGTTCCATTATATATTTTAGGAGGGAGTTTAATGGAATGCATACAATTTTTACTTCTAGCTATTTATGAAATAATGATGTTGGAAGTTATGTTACTATTTGCTGTTATTGCTAAGCCTAAAGTTATTCTATCACCCTCCTTTATGAAGGCTGTGGTTACAAAAAAAATTTAATGACTTATTGTAATTGTGGTTGAAGAATCCATGTCATTATTTTAGCTGTTTCTATTTCTTTCTTTTTTTTTTTTTTCATTAAAAGCGATTTTCAGTGACCTAGATGGTTTTACAAATAAAATTAAGTATTTTTAACAAACCTGTATCCAGACCCCGAGCGGAACTTCAACTTTCATCTCTCAATGTTGTTTATATGTACTTAATTTCGTAGCTAAAATAAATTTTCGGTTATAATTTATTTAAACAAATTTTGGTCACTATAACAGAAAAATCTTTAAACTAATAGGATAAAAATAGCAAGACAGTTAATTGTTGCAACAACTAGTATACATTTTTTCTACGACTATGTAAATAATTCTTTGGTCGATTGTGCTAAGGGATAACTGGTTCCTTAGCGAACGACTCTTTCTTAATTTAAACCTATTATAACCTATAGTTAGTTAACCTTCCTCTTCGCTCTCTAGTTAGGATGGAAGCCTAATACCAATGTTATAATATATTTTATGATAAATAACCTAGTGTTTATCTGTGATTATAACTTTTATAGTAAGGTATGATTTCAATTTCCCATTTTTAAATATGCCCTATAAAGTTGTGTGTAATTATTCCAGGAAACAATTTTTCCATGCAGATTACTGATTACTTTTATTTTTTTAGATTTTATTTGGATGCAAATAGAATTAAAATTGCGCCGTCATAAATAATTTTTAACTTATCAGTATCTCTTTTTGTGGAATTGCTGATTTTTTTAATTGTCACTTACGAAATGGGTTCTAAATCAAAAAAAAGTAAAATTTCTAATAAATCAAGTTCTAAAGTAAAAAATGGAAAAATATCAAATGGAATTATTTCTAAATCAAATAAGAAGAAAATGCCTAATAAATTAAATTCTAAAGTGAAGAATAAGAAAATATTGAATGAAATGAGTACTAGAGTGAAAAATAAGAAAATTCCTAATGAAGGTAATACTAAACTTAGACAGGAAATGCTTAATAGGCTTAAGTCAGCAAGATTGAGGTTTGTAAATGATCAAATGTATAACCACGAGAAAGGAAAAAAAGTCTTAGTCAATAAAGAAACATTTAAAGCATACCATGAATCACTCCAGGAACAACAACAATATTGGACAACTAACCCTTTGGATATTGTAATAAAAGATGTAAAGGATATGTATAAATCTTCTAAAGACAAGAATAAATTTACGGTCGCTGATTTTGGCTGTGGAACTGCAAGAATAGCTGAAGAGCTGGGAGATCAATGTAAGGTACATTCGTTTGATTTGGTTGCTTTAAATGATAGAGTGACCGCATGTGACATGTCGCACACGTCTCTCTCTTCTTCTTCTGTCAACGTAGCAGTTAACTGTTTGTCTCTAATGTCTTCCGACTGCACTGCATACATTGATGAAGGTAGAAGGGTACTTAAGGATGATGGAGTCATGTTAATTGTGGAAGTTACAAGCAGGCTGAATGAAAAAAACAATTTTATCGAAGCTATGAAAGAGCATGGCTTAGTCTTAGTAAAAAGGACTTTCTTAAGCGATGAATACTTTAGTTACTTCAAATTTGTTAAACGTGGCAAGAAAAAACCGAAAGCTGCTAATATAATCTTAGAGGCATGCAAGTACAAAAAAAGATAGGGTCTATTCTGGTCTGTGTATTAATGTAAATAAAACTATTTTTAATAAATAATTGTTAATTTATTCAATTTCCTTCCGGGTTATATCTATTAATTAAAAAATGATATATTGCAATAGTGACATCAGGTACATATGTTTCTACTTGTTATGTTAATGAATTGTTGGCGGTTATAAATACAAAATAGAAGCAAGTGGTGAAGTTAATTAATTAAAACTAGTGTACATAGTGATGACCTTTTAGTCAGGATTTCATTGAGTTTTAATCAGAAACCATTATTGTTATTATGTTAAAAAATACAGGTTTAGATGGCCAAAAGGTTTCGCATCTTAAAGTTTGACAAACCAAACCAGAAACCAATATGTTATTGCTTTTGTCTGCTTAAAATGGTGACTAAGTTGACCAGTTTGAACTAGAGGTCTGAAAGCTTAATTTGTGGTTCCACTTGATGACCTGACCATTGGATAATTACTGCTAACTCCATACTAATCAATAAATTGATCATTTAAAAATATATATATTGTTTCTCATCTAGTAGGTTATTAAATTAACTGTGCATTTTATTTGTGGGAGCTCACCCGATAAAAATTATCAAAAATGAAAACTTTCATAAATATTTAATATGTTAACAAGTTTTTAACTGTCATTGATTTGACTTTTTACATATATATATATTAAATTTGGTATAAAAGCTCTGTATTATGCTAAAAATATTAGGGAACCATTTATTTTCTGTAGTATTTTTTGAAAAGTATATAATAATGCTCCATAATTCAAACAATGATTAAATCCTTAAAATTTAGCTCTTTCCTCACCAATGTATCTTCTGGGCTGTCTTCTAATATGTAAGTCCACTTTCATGCAGGAGTCTCAAGTTTCATAGAAAATATGTAAACACTAACAAATAATTCAATTAATCAATATGGATGATGGATATTTTTTGGACAAATATATGGATTTAACAAAATTCATCTGAAAAAATAGATTAAAACTAGTAACGAAAAACTACTCCAGTAAAAAATTTCACTTGATCATAGCACCTTTTCACACACACCCTATATTTTATTGGTTGTGATATTGAGCTCATTGTCAATTCAAGATGAATATGGGAATCCTCAACAAATAGTCCCAATAAGGCTGAGTGTTTTATTTACTAGTGTGTTGACATAAGGAACTCGCTAGTGCAGTGCCAGAAAGGATAGGCAGAAAGTAATTATTGGTAAAGTGATAATGTACAGTTATTACGAAAAGTCATGTCATGCTACCGGGTGTAAATCAGGGTTGCAAAAGATGCATGGAAGTTACTCGATTGCTGGAGGTATTAAAAACAAAATCAATCCCATGAATATAATGGTAATTAATTAATCAATTATTTGGTTGTTAGATAATGAATATTTTCCTATCTAATTTAAAATCTTGATGTCCTGATCAGTATGTACTATTTAAAGAAGACTATAATTACGAACATTGTTACAATATAGAGGCACGAATTTTTTCATCTTCAGTTCCTACTCAGTAATACCATTAATAATAACTCCATAAAATATATTACAATTAATATACTCAAAAAAAAAACTCAATAATTTCCTGGTAAATAATCTGTAATAATTTATTGTAATCCCTATTTGTGGGAAATATCAATCAAATAGGAGTTATAAGATTTATAAAATCTTTATTGTACATTACTAGAATTTATTATGTTGTCCCATATGCGAATTATATATAAAATTAAAACATGTTTTCTACTTTTTTTTTTTTCCCCATCCCCTGTTTGGCTTAGAGGCACGGAATATTATGTGAGAGTTCAACTTGACCCCTTTATGATACTAAAAGTAATAGTAACTCCATAAAATTTAATTAGGTTTCATAAATTATTTAGTAATCAGGAATGATTCTTTCTTATCATATTGGGGGAGAAGAGTACATGCCCTAATCATAGACCATGATCTATTCGATAATATTTATTTTGTGTGGGGACTTTTTTTTATTAATTCTCGGGCCAAATTGAATTTTAGTAATAATAAAGTGTAAACTTCAATTAAGAAATAAAAAAAATTGTTTAAAATCATTACAAAAAATTAGTAAAATTGAGTATTGAATTAAAAAAACTCAATATAAAAAATTTGGAAGGTGCCAGTCAAACATCTGGATATTTACAGTAAAAAAAATAAATAAAAAGACTAAATAGAAATACATGAATATTTTGTAGCAAGCATTTGTCTGAATGGTGTGCAGCTGTTAGAATAGTAGCATTTAGAAGGTCCACCAGAGACATGGTGGATATTAGGGGGGAGAGAGAGAGAGAGAGTGGTTGATCGAACAAGAAAGGAATGGTTGAATCCTGCAGTTTGATGAGAAGGAGTATAAAGATGATCATCAGTTCTGTGAGTGGACTAAGAATTCGAACTATTGGGTATGGGTATTGTTTATATGATGAGAATTGATGGTTTGGAAAAGGTATGTACCTAGTAACTATTGTCCATGGAAGGAGGAAGTGGACTACAATTACGAAAATTCATAAAATTATGCCACTTTTTCACATCTCGTTTTGCTTAGAGGCATGAAGGGGACCAATTTAATGCCTCGCATACACTAAAAATATAATAATGTTTCATCGTATAATTATTTTCTTGGTAATTATAAATAATCATATCACCTTGATGTCCTGATCATCAATTTGTATCAATCATGAGAGAGTTGTAAGATTTATGAAACCTTTTATTGTGTGATTCATCGCACTGAATTAAGTTTTTAATTGGCACTGTTAAGGATATATTCTTGATCACCTGTATAATTATTGTGTTGATTGTTTTAATAGCCAAAAGGTCAACTCCGATAGTACAAACTCAAGATACATGTGAAAGGATTAACTGAAGCTGGTTTAAGTTTGCAATTTTATTTTTTCAAATGTTCATTGAACTATAAAGGCAATGACCATGCGTCTATATATAAGCCTGTCACTTATTGTTCAGGCTGTTGATGGGGAGGTCAAGTTCATTAACCTGGGATTACTTTTGTCTTGAATGGTCAACTACCCCAATTTGGCAGTGCTGCACTTTTGAGTCTTGCCTAGGGAGATGACTGTGATTAGTTATGTGTGATGGAAAAGGGTTGCAACTTGTAGATAGCCAAACCTTTAGGCTAACACGAAAAAAGCCAATAGAACAGAAATTCATAGGGTGAGCGTTCTGTCTATAAACATATAATTCCGCATGAGTTTCTTAAATTAAGGACAGTGGAAAATCTGTGTGGTATTTTTGCTGTAAGATATATCATATTTTATTAGTTGAAGCCTTTTCAAGAAATCAAAAATATTGTACACAGCTAAAATATTTATTTAAGTTAGTGCAGTTTTACACAATTAAGGGTCTTAATGAACTTACTAATTACTCCCTATTACTTGATTTCCTAAGTTTTAACTAATTATTTATTTTTTATAAAGAAAAAAATTGTTTTCAATAATTTCGTGTAGGGCATCAAATTAAAGAACTCGACTTCCTTATTGATATTGGTTAACAATATTTAATTTGTGTGTTTTTAGGGTTTTGTTGATTTAAAAAAAAAATATAGAAACCCTCATGCTTTTAGCTATGTGTACGTTGTGGTGAATGTGAGTCCCTAGTTCAACCTATGAACATATTTTGTATGAAGTCTCTATTTGACTCCCTGACGAGGATGAAAAATATTTTTAACTCCATAAACCATAATTAAGGGGTATTAATTAATTAAAAATATATAGTTAATAAAAAAATAATATTTTTATACTCAGTAGGGTATGAAATTAAAGATATCATTGCCCTTATTAACAATATGTAATTTTTATTTTTGAAGTGTAATTACACAAATTCATTAAATTATGTCAGCAATTTTGACTCAACCGGTGGTTTATAAAGGGAGGTGTTAGTTTCAATTAATACCCAAATGGTGCTAAAAATAAAACTATCTTTGTGGTAGATTCGTGTCATAATTAATTAATTGCTTGGTAAAAAAAAAAAATATGTTATGGTCAAATTAAGTTTTATTCTAAAACAAATATGTATTGTTTAGGCCTAGGAAACAAAAAGAGCACCCTTCAACAATTGGTAATAAAATAAAGTAATCACAGGGAAACACCCCTAGGAAAAGCATGAACTTAGGCAGTAAAAAAAAAAACAGCCCAGCCAACTATTTGAAACTTATAATTTATTTTATCTCAGGAGGGTCCTTGATAACTTAAAATTTAACATAAAATAAATAGAAATAAGACATGTACTGTTTTTGAGTTCTTCACAATTTTTTCGTCTCGATTTCTCTTGCTCCAGCCAAAGAAGTGTGTTTTGTTGAACCTGATGCTTTCACTATAATGCTGCCTCAATGATTTAAATGGGAATATGATTTAGGTTTGTTGTGTCCGAGGCCATATTTATTATTATTGTTAGCCATATTATTATCACATACTTTGAATCATTAAGCCTTAGTACGGCATATAGAATAGAATAGAAAAAAAAATTGTATTCCAGGACAAAGTCCCCCTATGAATAACAATAATGCTATAAAAAGAACTAAGAATAACAATGTAAAATAAATTGTAAACCTCTATAGGAAAAATAATAATAATGATGATATAAAATAAAAATTGTTGTCAAACAGCTTTTAGTAAATAAAGTCATAGATGAATCACTTTATAAGAAACCAAACCAAAAAAAACAATATGCAAAAGTATATACAGTTAAATTAATGAAAAATAAAATAAAAAAGTGACATACAAGCTGACAGCCAACACCTATGTATATCTAGTAAAAAAAGTAAATACAAAAATATAATATAATGAATAAACCGAGGAAATATTGTGCTCAGAAGGAGGGGAAGAGCCTCACTAACCACTACGGAGTCCCAAAGACAAATCTAATGAATTCTCTTGTCCTCGAGTCTCACCAAGACACAGCGATAGCCAAAGTGATGGAGGAAACAAGGAGTTGACATGTAGGCTGGGGGAGCAGAAGGTGAGAGCGATGGAATAGTTTAAGGCTAGCTATTGACTGACAGGAAATTTGGGAGATATGTTAGTTCAAAGAGAGGGTTTGGTAAATTTTCATCCCTAGATGGTGAAGAGAAAAGTGGTGGGATGGTTATAAATGGTTAAAGCAGGAATATCGGCTAAGGATCTGAGGAAGGAACGAGCCTATTACAATTGCCTGGGTTTTTGCTTTGTTTAACCTCAGTTTATTCTGGTTTGCCAAAGCACTGATCTGATCTAGGCCTCCCTGAATCTTCGCAAATGCAGCTAAAAAATTGGAAGGGGGAATGATAAATTGATTTGGAAGTTGTGATGGGAACAATGATAATAGAGTTAGGGATATCGTTTATGTAAAAACTAAAAAGAATGGGAGAAGTGCTCAATCCCTGGGCTACTACACCTGTGGAAAAAGTGAGGGAAGCAGATAAGGGTTGATTAGTAATATAGTTGGATCAGTCGAGGGTCACAGTCCATCCTCCTCTTACCACTCTCCCCTCATCCCATCATCTAAAAGGTGGTATGTATTATTATTTTTGGTACTATATAAATTAAATAAGAGACAATTCATTTTTTTTTTTTACTTAAATTCTAAATATAATTTTATTCGTTAAGATTTCGTTCCTTTTTGTGATTCCTAATTAAAATATCTTAGCTTCCGCTGCATACTTCTTTAGGAAATCACAAATACCATTGTTTAGAAGAGGACAGGAATCTTTTTGATATTTAGTCTTTGGTCTTTGTTAGTGCCTTAGTCTATGTATTTTTTTGTCAAGTTATAAGTTAAATTGTCCTGCAGCCATGAATCGAGGTGTGGAAGACAAGTGATATGTTAGATGAGGAAAGTTAGCATGGAAAGAAGGAATGAATTCAACCCAACACCGAACAATAAACGTTATATTATTGGTAATTATTATTTTTAGATATATAAAACTCTCGAATCATATCCAACCCAGAGATAATATAAACTTGAAACTTATAAATTATCTATAACTCCTAATGAAGTTTTATAAATGTTCTAAATAACGAATTAAACACTGGTATTCAATTAAATAGTTTAAAACATATGCACATTTATATTGTATATCAACAAACAGCTCAGAACGGGTCTGCAGATAAATACAGCTGATGGCAATAATAAAGGATAAACTGTTTAGGTACCCTCAATCGAGTAGTGGATCCTGTGGCCCTGGTGATGAAAAGCCTCATGGGTCCGGAGTGCTCACAAAAATAGTAAAGAAGAGGAAAGGAACAGTGGAGGCATGAAACAAGCACCCTATACCTTATATTATTGGCAGTACAGCTCAACTGGTCCTTTATTTGCATAACACAATTAGACTATTATTATGACATCAGACTACACTCAATGGTCAATGCTATTTGAGATCCAAAGAAGGGAATTGATGTGGTTATATGATGGTCTCAGGACCAAAATGGGTGTAAGAAGAATATTGTTTAGATTTATTAGGAATTTAAATTTTTGAATGAAATGCTACCCATGGGTGCAAGTGAGTATTTCTTGATGAGTGCTGGAACATTTCAGTTATTAGACTCAATGGTGGAGGCAAATTTATTACGAAACAATACTGTTCTGTAAAGTTCTATTTTAGTTTAGGAAAGATCGGCTTTGACATCGGCGATATCTAGCTAAGGGAACAATCTTTGAACATCGAAAATGTTTTGCTATACTTCCAACTTCAACAATCATCTATGCCATCTTTGTAGCAGCATTGACAATAATATTAACGTGCTCATACTAACTTCAATAGCATTGCCAATAAACCCTACCACCTCCCAGTGTTGAAGTTTGCATTTCCTAAATATTGTTCAATATCGCGCGTTAAACCGTCAATATACTTTTGATTTCTTAATATTGTCAATATTATAATAGATGTAGAGTCTCAACTGGGAGAACAGCGTAAATCAGTAGATATGAAAATTTGACTAGACTTAAGGGTGTTCCAAGGAAGGCAGCTGCGACTAAGTTGTGACTCAAAGTACCTGTTACTTTAACTTGGTCATATTTTTTGAATAACTGGGACAAAGTAGATAGGATTCATTTAAACCAGGGGCATAGGCAGAATTTTATTTCAGAGGGGGGGGGGTTAATAAGAAGAACCAGCTAAGCACTGCTGATTACGACGGATCTATATTATGTACGTTTAATTTAATGGCTAGTTGCTTCTTATTTTATTTCATAAGTTATGCTCAAAATACAAATCTTATGCTGGTTAATATAAAATACATATTTTTTCATGAATTTCGAGGGGGATATATATCCATCCTCCTGACCCCCCCTCCATTGCGTAAGCCACTGATTCAAAACCAAATTCTCTACCCTTGAGTGAGCGGTTTGTTGCCGCTCCATTGGGACCAGACCGAGGCCAGCTCCAGAAATCTGTGCCAGACATCTCTGGCATTGGGTGTACCTTATGTCCTTCCCAATGTCTGCCGTCAGATCGGATATATATATGGCTGTAGGGTGTAGGCTCTTTGATTGCCATAGTTCTTGTCTAAATAAAACTGCTGTTCTGCTAGGATTGTCTAGGGAAGAGGCTCTACTTCCAAACATGTACCGTAAACGTGCACGCGGTGTAGATTTCAAGTCAAATGTGGTGCATCATATAATCGATGGGTTCGCTACGGTTACAAGAACGGTTTTAAAGTATTAAGGATACTGTAAACAGTAAAGTAAAAAATACTTTATAAACAGTATTAAGGATTGACTAATTATAGTATATTAAAGTGCCTACAAATATTATGATTAAAAAATTTCGAGATCTTTCATATGACACCCTACCCACTATAGTAGAAATATAATATTTTTTGATTACGAATCAATTAACTAATGAGTGTTCATTACTTTTATATGGCTGGTTTTGTTTTTAGTATCATCGATTGGAGTTAGAGATAGAGATAGAGGGAGGGAGAGAGAGAGAGAGAGAGAGAGAGAGAGAGAGAGAGAGAGAGAGAGAGAGATATCCATATAGTTTCCGAGTAAATATAACCGAAATATATGCATAAACTGTACAGTTTGTTCAAGTAAAGACAGAAAAACTGTAGCTTCTTTGTATCTTCAGAACGACATTGTCCTAAAGTCCAATATGTCTATTAGATGAGAATTTCTGGAATAAAGTTGGCCGAATCAAAGCATTATACAAGATAATATTTTCAGTTTCATATACAAGTGTGAATCATGGTTTTTAACAATGGATATCATAAAACCAAAGCACAGATCTCGATTTACACATGAACACCTTGACGGCTCCTTACGAGCAGGAATATCAATCATCATACTCTCCTAACTATGAAGCAACGACCAATAAAATACATTTCCAAAATAATTATGTTTTACGAAAGAATATAAACAATAATGTCTATATGTTAAAATTATTTTTGAGATTAAATATTATTTTTGTGTATTCTTAATTATGCCCATTATAAATTCACTGTGAACAAATAAATGGTGCCCACCGCTCAACCGATATTCTACAATGTGCTCTTGGAAACAAAAAGATTGGTGATCCCTGAAGTAGTGTATCAAAAAAAATCTCGGCGTCCTGATAATATTATGTATTCTTTGTTGTACCACAGTCAATAAAATCGTTTTCGCAACCGTGCAACACACTTGATTTGACTTATTTTTTAATTTGCAATAGTTTTCTAATCGTGCAGGCGTACGTGTTTCAAAATGAATACTCTTCCTCGGCAATGATTTGTTGATTTTCCTAACTGTTCGTTATCCAAACCAGTGAAGTATGCTATTAAGTGTTTTCTTTAAATTATCATTTCAGGCAATAAGGCGTAATTGAATTCTTCGCCGTTCCCTGTTCAGTATTTCACCTTTTGCTATTTATAGTTTGTTTTGTTTAATATGCACCCTTTGAATTTCCTAGCAAGACCATTAATATATATTATTGTTGCAGTTGGTTCTCCGCCAGGTAGAATTGCTGTGAAGCGAAATTTATGGGTCAAGATGTCCTTTTCCAACTCTGAGTCTGTCCTTTTTTACTTTTAAATATATCCAATGAAATATTTTAGAAATAACCAACTAGTTCTCCCTACCAGAATATTTCTATTCTGATTCAAATTCAATCGATGTGAATGTTATAAGTACCTCAAACCTCAGAACATAGTGATTAGTTATTGATTAGAATGCAATAACACAATCAATTCACTGACTCATATCATTATAAGGTGTGGTGGGCCAAGTGGGAAACTCACTCCAAGCTTTTACACCAGGACATTACTAGCGTACATAATAGTGCATCGGGGGGGGGGGGAGGAATCACCAGTAGTCTACTGGGAAGGTGAAAAACGAATGTAGAGTTGGCTGCCTCCAGCTACGTCCTATCTAATCCAACATTCCTCTTCGTTCTTGACCACGGTTATTAAGAGGTAAAAACTTTTTATGTTGACGTTTTTGTTCATACCTTGATTATTCTCTTGATAGTAGAAAAAATAGCTGGTTTCCTGCCCACTTGCTCCAACGTTATTAGTGCAAGGGACTGGTGGATAAGTTGGAAAAATGGGAGGTAGAGACATCAGGTGGTAGTAGAGATATGCTCCTCCCCACAAAAAAAACAAACTCAGGGCAAGTAAAATGTTCATATCCCTGTTGGGGCAAGCAGGCAGTATTAATTACCCTGATAATTGTATACTTGAATCCATTGCCTCAGCCTTTTTTTTTTATTTCACTCTGGAATACAAAGATGAGACGTGACCGTTTGGCTGAAAGAAGAAAACGCCCTCTCGCCGAAAAGAATTGACAGTATGATGGCTACAACGCTGTAAGAAAGAAATACAACATATCTAACAATACATACATAATTGTCGCATGTACGTAGCTACGGTGTGAGTGGTGGGTCCGTAGATCTCTTACGGAAACCAGCTCTTTTATGCTCTACTCCATTCCGCGGCTGTCATACGCCTCCTTCACAGATTCCGTCTCCATCCAATTTTTCCGGGTCTTCATTGAAGGCATCTTTCTCCTGTTCACGTATCGATCGTCATTCATGTCAATCTTATCTCATCCATTCTAACGGCATGCCCGAACCGAGCTGGGTCTTCTTAATTGTAGTTAGGCAGTTATTAAACCTTAAGCTTGCCTTATTGGTAAGAAGCCTCCAAGTGCAGAGCTGTCCGGACAGTAGACACAGTTATTACCTATAGCTTTGTTAAGAAGCTCGAATAATTTGCTGTAAAACTTGAACTAGCATAAAAAGCTTTTTTAATTTTGTATCAAGATGAAACATAAATAACAGGAGAACCTTCCAAATCTCAAATTGCGAGAGATATTGGGTTTCTTGCCTTCAGAACTCTAGGCTGGGGAGCTCACCTGGGTAGGAAAATATCACAGTATTTTTTGTGGTGTCAATGATTATTTTTAGATATATGATTATTGGATTCCACAAAAAGATATGGTATAATGGCCAGCTTTTGAAGCGTTTGATGGAAAACCAAAGGAAAAAGGGTTTAGGATGGGGAGGGCCAAAATTATTTTTTTCTTTTTACTAGAGATCTCAGATCTCAATTCTTATATAAATGACTAGATGTGGGATATCTTATAATCCTAACACTCCTCTAAAACTCATGACGCATGCAGTAGCCTTTGGACATCGATACAATGAAATCGGAAGCCGAAGTTGATACAATGGTAAAAAGCTATTTGAGCATACTGTGTTAAACATGTACTTAACCTGTTAAGCCCATGCAGGTTTTTCTAGCTACATAAATTTGTTTCCGGTATTGAAATTATAAAAAACAAACTGAAGAAAATGAATCGGATTATTATTCATATGCTAACGTATCTTAAGAAAGAAGATAAATCTATTCTCCACTTGCCCCTATTTCTTGGGCCAAGTGAGGAAGTGGGACGCATACCTGTAAAATGTTGAAAAATAGAAAAACTTGACGTAAGTATATTCTGGAAAAGAATCTTCTAATAAATGTTGAAATAAAAGAATATCTTTTTTACTGCAACAGGTCCTGACTTTATCAAAAACTTTACAAATTACAAATAATCAGTTGGAAAAAAATAAATGTTTTCTAACATATTGATTAGGTAATGGAATCTACATCCTGATTAGTAATGTATAATATGTGTTTGAGCTTTAATATACTATAATTACCTAAGCTCGTTAATACTGTCCTTAAAAACATTTTCGCAGCCGTAGAAAATGACAACTGTGTGACACATCATAAACCAAGATGGTTTGCTAAATAAAATCAAGCATTTCTTCAAAAATGATAAATAATTTTTTCACAATTATTTATTAGGTATTCAGGATACCCACCTAGCGTTCCATAAGTATCTCTTGATGTTTTCAAAGAAATTTTATAAAAGGCAACTTATTTGGTTAATTTATAACTTATTTTGGGTCTACTGTCAATGTTTAAAACAAAAAAAAATCAAGCGGAAGCCAGAATATTATTTATTTAGGATACTAAACGGAAACAAATATTTATTTTTCTCCCGGTTAAAATATTTTATTAATGTCATACAACAAGCTGAAAATTAGGAAAAGAAACATTCTGAGCCACGTTTACATACGCACGAAAAATATACAGAACCTGTAAACTGTAAAGGAATTTCACGTGCTCAAAAATAGCGGGTGGGTGGGAAGCTCTAACAGTAGCCGTGGAATCCAAATAAGTGAGTCACAGGCTTTAGGGCTCGTTCAAATATACCTCATCCTTCTTTTAAAATACTGCCCATCACCGATTCCGCCCGAAGGGAATTTAGTCCCTTAGCAACCAAGAGTGGGTGGAATTAAAATCTTTTAGCCTAGACAATGAGGTAAATAAAGTAGAGTAGACAAGTAGTGGTCCTACTTTCATTAAGGTGCTTTCATATTTTTGTCTACGAGCCTGGTAAAAAATAGAGATGGTAAAAATGACACCTTCGATCTGAAATTGCTTAAGTATACTCCACAACATCTCGAAATATGCTCATGAGTTTCTAGTTATAACTCAATAACTACATACAATAAAAGTTTATAACTGGTGTGTATTTTAGACATCTCTCAGAGTTCTTCATTTTTTTTGTCCTTAATTTTATTTATAAATAAAAACTAGCAATTTAGATAATAATGGATGTAAACGAAATGTTCTCGGTAAAAAAAAAAAAAAGGTGTTTTGTTTGTTTTAGGGTATATCTACCACAAAGGGCAGTGATGCCGACATATTCATAATTATCTTTGTAATGTTTTTTTTTAAATATGTAATCAATAAAAAAAATGGCGAAGCAACTGATCTTAGGTTCAACTAATTATTTCAATTTGAATCCTTATCCATTTCTGCCGATGCGAAGTCACTCGTCAAAGGACTTGACCTTTCCTTACAAAAAAAATAACTATTTTAGTCCCAGATAAGAATAGTATCGGTGCAACGAACCGAGCTTTGCACAAATGACTTTTTTTAATTTATTTTAAGAAACAATGTTTATTCAAAGAAATTTTAATGAAACAGTCTTCAAAAGGGATTATTATTAGATCTTTTTTCAACGTTGTTGTAAATCGCGTGAAGATGTCTCCGTGATGCAAGAAATCGAACGATCGAACTCATGGGATCATTACCATTACTTTATACAGATCTTAAAGGACTATTTATAATGCCATTACTAGTAAATAAATTTCTTATATTACTGCTCCTTTGTTACGTTACCATAATTATATTCGTATGGAATGCTAATCTTCAGGAAAAAATTATGTTACTGGCAATGCCAATATTAATGGTCCTGTAAGAAGCTGTCACGACCACACTGCACATATATGAGGTTCTGGGTTCTTACCATAAAACCATCTAATCGGAAAACAGCAGAACTTCACCGTGTGATACTTGTAATTGTGATGCCTGGTCAGATTTTTTCATATTTCAAGGCCTCAAATCAAATGACTCATCAAAGATTTATCTACCAATATAAAGTCACACTTAGATCCAAAACGTTATATTCATTACTGTTCCTTTGGTACAAGGAAATCCTTCTTACGTATTTTCGTCTGCTATCCCGAAAGATCGAAAGATCCTGTTTGGCCAATGCTCTATGCATAATATTTGGGTACATATTCCAAAAATCTAGCAGGAAGTGTAAAAAAATTCATTCCTGAGTCATTTCACTATTATTTTTATAAGCCACCCATGCTTCAAGAGCATAGCGTTTCACTTTATTTAAAGGAGTTCACAATTTGTTTAAAAGGGGAACATTTTTACTTAGTTTAGAGGTGCAGAGATAGATTAGGGTATGCCAGCAGGTGTGTGAGCCGGTAAGACTTCGTGCGTACTGATACTGTTCGCGGGAGAATTCTGCTGTTCCTGCAGTGCAGGAAGAAGGCAATGGCATTCATTCCCTTCTTAAAAGAGAATACTGCGTAGTCTGTCTTTCCTACATTTACAGTAATGTTGAGTTTCCCCAATCTATCACTGATCTCGTTAGAAGCTGATTCTGCTTGCCGAAGAGCTCTCTTGGCCTTCATACTGCTGCTACTCTACATCGCGTTGTCGCCAGCGACAGCAGCAACCGTAGTAATTTTATACAGGGCTCCAACAATTATAGAAAAAACACGTTGAAAAGTACTGGAGAGAGCACGGCTCCTCATATCAGAGGCACAGCTTCGGCGAGGCTACCCGTACCCACAGCGATAGGTTTTTCAAGAAGCTATTCAGAATTGTAAAGAGCTGATCTGGACATTCCTGGTCGCAAAGCATTCGGTAGTGTCCTGTGACTGTGCAGTCAGGTGAAATCATACTGTGGCTAAGTGCCTGTTCAGGTGTTGGCTAGTTTCTGACTGTAGATTCACAAGGGAATATTCTGTACTAAGGCTGGCTTAAAATCCAAACATCCGGTCTGCTCTGGCGGAATAATGTCGTTGTCCCCACAGTACTCTTTGAGATAATTCAAATGAGTTTTCTCCAGAATCTTCCCTGTAGGCAGAGCGATCTCCGCTCCTGGGAGGCTTGAGTAGTGGGGACCAGATAGCTTGTTTCCATTTGTAAGAAAAGTGCCGCAATATGATTAAAGAATTGTACAGTTTAGCGAGTTCTACTATCCCTCTCCTCGGCATCTGATGGAACCGTTTCTATCGTTGTGCCCTAGTGCGCGGTGATAGTAGAGGTATATAATAGAGTGCTATTAGTACCTCTACCTCTCCTATTTTGGTCATAAGGCCGTCAGCCTTAAAGATAAGAATATAATGACTCACCACCTTAAGTGCGACAGGCCAGTAAGGTTACAAATAGTTGGCTACACAGAGCTATAAGGGCGGTAAGCCATTTTGGCCACTGTTCTAGGTCAGCGCGTTGGTCTGCTATCAGGAAGATAATCGTCGGGTTGGCTCGGGGGTCTTCGGCTGGGTATGCAGTCTTGAGGCAGAGATGCGTGTCCCAAGCGTTGCGATCGGTGGTGGATCTGGTCGTGACGATGACTTCTTCTTCGCCCCACTTTCTGCCGTTTAGCCTGCTTTGCTGCTTTGATCACCTTTGGGTGGCTCTAAATTTCCTTCCTCTTCTGGCATCCCCGGTATGAAGCTGGATGGGGTTCACCGCATTTGGCGCAACTAAGATGGGTGGCAGCGTTCCTAGGGCACTGTGCCGCTTCGTGAGGACTTGCGCACCTCAAACAAGTCGTCTTTCTCCCACAGTGGTTCCGGGTGTGCCCAAACACCTGTCACCTGCAACATTGTGGTATGCCTTGTTGTTCTTTGTAAACAACCACTCGTATTAGCACGTGGTTGATGGCATTAACCCTCTTGAGGGTGTTAAGTTTCACGCTAGACTGTGGATGAACTCACCCTGCAACGCCTCACCAAGGATCCAGGTCGGCGTTCTTTAACCTCTCGAGGGAGGTATATATGACCACTTTTCTCATGATCCTATTCTGAAATTGCTGGAGACTTTTAGCTGTATTGTCAATCAAGTGAGTATATAGTGGGGCACCGTACAGCAGAGCTGGCCAGAGGACACATTTATATATCACCAGTTTGAGACGCAGTGACAAGTTGGTTGAAGTTAGCAAGTAGTAAAGCCGTAAGACCTGTGTCATACTTTCTATTTTGTTGCTAGAATGGGTAGAGAAATGGAGATGCCTAGCTCCTGTGTTTTCTTGCCCTCCTATAGTACAGCATGTTGCATGTGATGCAACACATCACTCTAAAAAAAGAGTAAGGCATGGAGGGGGAAATTTCCGATAAATCTTCAGAGTGGGTTGGTGGGGTGTCATTTCTTTTAGTGACTCGAGTTAGTATAGTCTTCCCGAATTTCGGCAAAATAAATTGGCTTGTAAATCAAATGGGGGAAAGGATAGATTTGGGAGTCGTCAGCGTAAAGGTAATGGGTATAATGACGAATGGATTTCGGAAGATCGTTAATATATGAGCATTACAGGTGTAAGGAGATATATTAAAGGGTTTAGGGTAGGTTAAAGATTAGTAAAAGAGCGGTGACCTGAGGATGACAACCAGACTCAAACTTAGTCTTGACAGGTACTTGATATCACCTCCAAAACACTGTTACAAATTGAGCTCTTATTTGGTTCAGTGGTCAGCTTTATTTCTTTATTCAGCAATAAAGATTCTGGGTTTGAGTGCATACCCAAATACACAATTATATTTCTTCGGAAGCTATAAATGGCCTAAGTCCTCCCTTTTTTAGTTGGAGTACAAAAGGGAATGCAATCCCAATAGGAAATAGTGCTGAGCTCTACTTGGCTTTGGTACTGCGTAATGCAGGTGAAATGTTCACTTTCATGGACTCTGCTAAAAAGGTACTCTCAAGTCAACACAGGCAAGAAACAGGAGATAATGGCTATTTTAAACTGTACTGAGGGTCTCAAATAGACGTCAGTGTCACTCGAGTTCTCAGGCAACCGGCCACAAGATGTAACTTGTAAAATATGTCGAAATCAAGGTGGGGTCGGCACTACAGGGTGACAGCCGGCTAAGACCTCGTGTTTTACCAGACAGCTTATAGTAACCTTCCAAGTCTTCATTTAGAATATAATTATTGAGTTAACTTCATTATTATTCTAAGAAATGTCTTTATATAATTAGACTATGTTATTTATTGGAATGGTGGCGGCCCATCCGACCGTTCCACCATCTACTGCGGGGCAGACCTATATATTCTAACTGTCCACCTTCGGGTTTGAACCTTAATTAACTTTAACTCACATTACTCTTCCATAAATAATTTAATTACAAATGTATAGTAATAATATAAATAACAAATATCATGTATATCTAAAAATGAATCATACCATATCGGTATGAATATATGTACGAGAAATTTACATTTATTCATTATTGCAAGAACGTAAATCTCAAAAATAACTTGGGTACTAGTATAGTAGGGTACCTAGTTCAGGGCTGTGAACAGAAAAAAAATTAGCTATACTTTTTAATCAGACAATCCCTTAATATAAGAAATAATAAATTAAGACAAGCTCCCGCTAAGAAGATGCATCCACAATAGACATACTTCACTGAGATTCACACTCCTGTTTTTTACACTTGTACCACTACATTTATTGAGATTTGCAGATTTACTGTTTGCAACATAGTTTTTATGTGTGTTTTAAAGAATGGTTTATTTTTATTTTATTTATAAACCTTTATTTAGAAGGTTTTAATTATTCTTCCAGCTAAGAGAAAATGTTTGTAAATATAACCATGTCAAAGGTATACAAGATTTATTATGAGAAGGAATACCAAAACATGTACACTTGTAGAATATGTAAGCAAATGAAAATACAATTTCTATTTATCTTCAAATCTGCACATTCGGGACCGGACCAGCATGTTTATAAACATAATAAAAAGGTGAATTTAATTTTTTCGTGCAAAGGTCCATTTAAAATTAAGGGCAGTGAAAAATTGCATAGAAAACTGACTGACTGAAGACCGGGATCTGTCAAGACGGCAGAAATAATTTTATTAATCTTACTTAAATAATTTTATAGGAAAACGGGTGAATAAAATATTTTCTGTTTTTATTTATAGCATTATTAGGCGTTTCTGGGCCGTAACTAATTCATTATAGTGCCTCTCCGCAGGAACTGCGTGGAAATCAAAACTAAATTATTCCTTGGCAGTTAAATAAAACCAGGCGGGTGACCCCAGATGTAAGGCGCATTCTTCGAATGACATACAGCACAGTGTATTAAACAGAATTTATTATCTCACTAAGGAAACTGGCGCAATTTAAGATGTTTATACTGTCTAGTTACTGCACCTTATATTATTGGGATTTATGTGTTGGTAAAAGGATGGCATTCCGTGCATTTTATTATCTTTTGGTTATAAATATATTTATTTATGCGCGGTTAAAGATATTAGAGGTTTTTTTTTAGCAACTATGTAGTCATTTTTTATAGTTTCCTTGGTTATGTATTGTTTATGTATTTACTTTTGTGTAAGCCTTTATGTCATTCGCTTGGAGTTCCCTAAAATAGCCTAAATGAGAAAAAAAAATCTACTATTGCGTATTACGCCGTTGTGGGCTTCATTATGGCTACGAACACAACTTATGTGACAGTTATAATGAATTTTTAACTAACTAAGCATTTTTATACCGAATTCATTAGTGACGCGTTTCAATCTTCATGGCGTTGCTTTCAAACTCAGCATCAAATCGATATATGATGCGGTCAAAAAAAAAAAAAATGGTGTGAGTTGCGAATTAGCGATGTTAGTTATAGTTTTAATAACTTTTTTTGTGATTATTGCGGCAGTGGCCCTCGTGACCTGTCACAAATTCGTGAGTCCTGGCAATGGGCAGTTTCTCCAACCCTGTGCTGAGTGTTCATGGTTCACACGCTCTAGGACAGCCTCCACTGGCCGACGGAAGAGCGTGGGGATCTTCCGACCCTCCGGTTCCTCTCTCGCTTGCGAAGGAGACGACAATCGTGCGTGGTGGGGTTGTCCCTGGGCTGTGTGTATTTGTATTTACCAAAAAAATGAGCGAGCCATAAACTGTTAATATGTGATGAATAACCAAAATTAACTATAGCCCAACAGGATAAATAGTAATTTATTTCAATAAAAAAGATTGTCTAATTACTCACGCGGTGTTAATCTTTAATTTGATAGCTCCTACGAATACACACAGATGAAACAAGAGCGTCCAGTACCCGAATGAATGTGACCATATAGCTATATAGAATAATTCTATAATTATTATTTGATCTTCCTGAAGGATGGTAAGAACTTGTGCTACTTTGTAAACGGAATTTAGTAGTCCTTAAGGATAAGAAGCGCAGAATTTCTAGTCTAGCTGTGAGGATGGAAATATTGGCGGCAATCGCTCACCTGCCGGCCAACAGACGGACAGCTGAAGCACTGTCATCTGTTGTGATCCTGCGTTTAACTCATTTGCCATATTGGAGTGTTGCCTGGGACTGAAATAAGCCAAAGGACCCCTTACATCGTCACAGGCCTATTAGGGACCAAACATTCTTCACGTGATTAACACAGTCCATTTATAATAAACGGAATATTGATATTTATTTTTTTTTATTTTTTTTTTTTTTTTTTCCGAAGCTCTCTTGGTCGAAGTTTAGTATGTAGGAAAAATATAGCATATTTGGGATAAAAGGAACCTTGTATCAGGAGTACCTGCTTGAAGGTGGTGTGAGAGGAGTTAGGGATGTGGGAATCCTCGGTGGAGGTTGGTTGAGTCGGTGCAGTAGTGAGAGTCTACTGGTGGCTGGGCCTAGAGTCTCTCTAGGTATGTAGTGTGGTCGTTGTTAGTTGGAGATCAAGTGAAGGTGCCCCTTAGAGGCTTGGTGTCAGTCGGTCAGTGTCGTGATGTCTATCATCTTCTCTGCTCTACCCGATCTTGCGAGTTGCCATCGTGCCGGTAGCGGTGGTGGTGTCATCTCTCGGAAGAGCGGGTTGAGGTTGTGCTTCATCGAGTCGAAGAATTTTATGTGTCGTCGTCTGATGGCCTCGGTGATGGTGGGGAGCTCAAACTTCTCGTGCATGTCGGGGGCCCTCATGTCCCGAAAAGGAGTGTGCCATAGTGCCGTTCTCAGGATATTATTCTGAAAGCTCTGGAGACTAGTGATGGTGCTGGTATGTAAGTATCGAAAGAGAGGTGTCCCGAACAGTAGAGCTGGCCTCAGGACGCTCTTATATATGAGGAGTTTTAGTCGTAGCGATATGGCCTGGCTGGTGATCAGATGTTGTAGGGAGTAGTACGTCTTGCGGACTCGTTTTAGCTTCTTTCTTAAATGTGTGTCGAACGTCATGTGTCTGCCGAGGTTGATGCCTAGGTAGCAGATGCTGTTGGCTAGCTTGCATTCAGTCCCGTCTATGGTGAAGCTGGGTGGCCGCTTCTTTTTCCCATGCTGGAAAGAGAAGAGGATTCCCTGAGTCTTAGCTGGGTTCACCTGGATGTGGACAGCTCTCAACCTATCAGCAATCAGTTGACTAGCGCCCTCTGCAGCCTTTAGAGCTCTCGTCGGGTTGAGGCTGGTACTGTAGACCCCTATGTCGTCCGCATATGCCGCTACCTCACAATTTGAGTACGAAGCTCCTACTATGTGCGCGGTGTATATGTTGAAGAGTAGGGGTCCCAGCACCGACCCTTGAGGAACTCCGACCACGAAATCTCTTCTGGTGGTTAGTGAGGCTCCGACTCGTACAGAAAATGTTCTGCCTGCTAGGTAGGAGGACATGATATTCTGGAGTTGCTCTGGAAAATCGTGGTCGTTCAGGCGTTGCAGAAGAGTGCGATGATCGACTGAGTCAAATGCCTTCGTGCAGTCAAGGGAGATCAGCGCGGTGACTTTGTTGTGGCGCATGTTCGTAGCAACGTGCCGCTGCAGTTTCACAAGGTTGCAGTCCACGCTGAGTCCCTTGGTGAAGCCAGTCTGCTGAGGTGGAACGATGTCGTGAGCTTCACAGTGCCCGGTCAGTTGAGTGTAGAGAATCCGTTCGTAGATTTTCGACAGCTGGGTCAGCAGACTGATGGGCCTGTAGTGAGCTGGCTCATATCCAGACTTGGCTGGTTTCAACAGCGGGACGACAACAGCATGCTTCCACGTCTGGGGAAAATAGTGTAGTCGTAGTGAAGAGTTCAGGATGTTCACTATGTGAGAAATCCCCTTCCGTGGCAGCATTTTCAGAAGGACGTTCTGGATGTTGTCATCTCCTGGTGCCCTGTTGCCTCTCGTGCGACGAATGATCGCCGAAACCTGGTGGCATGAGGTATATATAGATGTTGGGGTGGGGGTCCGCTGATGATCGGGCGCTGTGATTGGCTCGCAAACTCTATCCCCTCTCAAGTGGTCGGCGAGTATGTCGGCCTGCTCCGGTACTGAAATTAATTGTCCGTTAGTTGTAAGTCTTACCGTATTTTTCTTCGTGACTGATGTCTTCACCAGCCGCCAGAACGCCTTGTAGTCACTGTGTAAACTACGTAGTCGGTCACCCCACATAGTGGTCTTCCATTGTATCATGAGAGACGTAATTTGTGTGGTTAGGGCGTTGAGCGCAGGCCTCAGGTCTTTGTTCTTCGTCCGGAACCATCTGTTTTTGATATTGTTTCGTTGCCGTATCAGTTGCATGATATGTTCCGGTGGCTTCCTCAGGGAAGGCGGTACCGGGGCGAACTTCGGTATGGAGACATCAGCAGCTCGGAGAATGGTATCCTGCAACTGATAGATGGCGCTGTCAACATCCCAAGTATGGCGGAGAGGCGCAACTGGGGGCAACTCTGCACTAATGAGACGCTTGTATTGGGCCCAGTTGGCCTCCCGGAAGTCATATCTGGTAGCAGGTGGCTCCGGAATATCACCTTCTAGCTCATAGATAACTGGTCTATGGTCAGACGATGCAAAGTCGAGCGCCGAGCAGCCGGTCACCCGATGAGGTTGTTGTGTCAGAAGTAGGTCTGGTGTGGAGGTCCTGTCTGGGTTGCCGTGTTGCCTAAATGTCGGTACACCTGGGTGGATCACCGTAAACGGCGTTTTAACGATGTGCCTGCCGAGAGCATTAGGTGTTGTACCACTCCACCAGCTGTGATTGGCATTGAGGTCACCAATTATTACGTGCCTTTTAATTTTGCTACTCTGGGTGATGATGAGCCGGGCTGTCGTTAGGTTTGTCCTGGGTCGCCTATATATGCCAGTCACAATGATGTTGGTCTTCAATCGCAGCTGGAGAGTGACTACATAGTGATTGCCGTCAGATGGCACCACTGGGTTCAGTCGTTTGCAAGGTACTCCCTGCCTGACTAAAATGGCCACGCCCCCTGTTGATGTTTCAGTGTCCTGCCGGTAGGTCGAGTAGCCTGGGAAACGACAGTAACAGTCCTTCTTTAGCCTGGTGTCCGTTAATATTACTACGTCCGGGGTATGGCAACGCAATATTGCCTCAACATCGCCTTGTTTGGGCCTAAGGCCGCAAACGTTATAATTGAGAATACGATGACCAACAATCATTTTGATGCTGGTCCATCGAGTTTAGTAAGAACTCTTTCAATGAGGCCGGTCAACTGTGTTATCAAGGTGCCCAAAATATTGAGCATGGTGTCCATAGTTGAGTTAGATGTAGTCGCGGGCGCGGGAGATTCTTCCGTGTATTGGTGCCGTCCACTGGTCGCATGCGCGTAAGATGCCGTTTGTCGTGGGGGTGGGGGAGCCGGAGCGTATCTAGTGTCCCTAGATGACGCAATAGTCTGATGCTGGGCCTGGCGTCTAGTCTCTATTGTCTGCAGTAATTGCACCCTATATGGACATTGCTGATAAGATGCAACGTGTCCTTCCCCGCAGTTAGCACAACGTAGGGGTACCGCCTGGTCTCGTGGGCAATCCTTAGTGTCGTGAGGCTGACTACATCTCACACACTTCGGCGATTTGAAGCAGTATCGCCGGGTATGGCCATACTCTTGGCAATTCCGGCACATGGGGATGCCGCGCTTTTCATTATAGGTGCTGACCCGGAAAAGCACGTTGTGAACATGGCGGATTTGTTTGAGTTTTTCCGCGGTAAGTGTTGAGTCACCTATTACAAGGACTGGCTCAATATCCGTTTTGGCGCCATTGTGGTCACTTTTGCGTAGTCTGTAGACCGATATTATTCCTCCTACTGTTTTTATGCGCTCTTCAATTTCGTCGATGGGATGTGTTAAATCAAAACCGTGGAGAAGGAATTTCTTGTTAGGTTTCGTTCCTCTCGGGGCATATGTGTGAAATGGGATTTGAGCTGCTTTAAGAGCGGCGGTTGTGGTTGTTAGGGCTTGTTCCGTGGCGCAAAATACTTTGGTATCCTGCTGTCCTTGGACTATATGGTACCCCGTGACGATGTATTCTTTTAAGAGCCTAGTCAAGTCGTAGCTGTTTAATTTACCCATGACTAGGGGAGGTATTGGTCTTGGTTTAGTAGTCATGGGCTCGGATGGAGCCGTTTGTGGTTGGGCCGTATTTAAGGGTTCAAAAGAATTCTGAACCTGAGTGACGGTTAGTGGCTCTGTTCGGGGTCGACAGTGTCGTTTGGGCTTCTTGAATCCCTCAGTATTGTCCGTATCGGACTCGGGGCTGACTGGGGAGTCGGAAATGGCATAAGTAATGTCCATTTGTGTGGCAGATGACCTGCGGGAACCTTTACGGGCGGGCATTGTCTTTGTGGGTTCGTGCGATGCACACCCAGTTGGGGGAAAAGTCCCTGAATCACCAATAAGTAATAATAAGTAGCACTTATCTTTGTGACGTCACTGCAGATTCCACTCCACTGCTGTAACGGACTTCTAACAGCGTACTTGAGAGTGTTAAACTTTAAAATTTATTTTAAAGTTTTTTTTCACTTGACATCAAAAACCTATTTCTTATTTATCTTTAGGGAATTTAATATATTACCAGGTCGTTACAAAAGATTTTGGGAATGAAAAGATTATTGACTTTTTGACTAAAATAGCATATTAAAATTTCATTGACTAATCCTCTATTGCACGCCATGGGTAAGTACAAGATACTTCAACGTTGACGGTCTGATGACTATACTCGAAGATGTGGAGGCGGTAATAGCGATCTCCACACCGGACATCGTCGTGCTAACGGATACGAGAATTGTGAACCAGTACGTAAGGCTACAGGGCTACTCTGTTGTCATCGAACGGACCGATGGCTACGGTGGTGTTCTGGTGGCTATACGACACGGCATTACATGGACGAAAGTGGCTGCGCCACTGACTACATTTGATGTCAGGCTCCATAACTTGACGGTGAAGATAAACTTGGGTACACCCATTTATCTCACCACAATGTATAACAGACCAAGGGCGTCTCTCCAAGAGTTCTTAGCTCTTATTAAAGAGTGCGCTAAGAAAAACAACCACTGGATTGTCGGACACTCAAATGCGCGGCATCCCCTGTGGAATAATGCCACCGACAACCCAGCGGTCAGAAACTTGGTAAAGGCGCCCTTTACTGTCGTTCACCCCCAGAACTACACTTTTCTCCATAGGCGTGACAGTAAAATTACTTCCACCCTAGATCTCTTACTCACAAAACAGCCGCACAGGATAAACAATTGTAAGACCCTGGACGTAGTAACGACCGACCACCTGCCAGTCCTGTATTCCATTGACGGTTGAGTTGTGATCCCGCGTCCCACGAAGTACGACTATAGTCGAGCGGACTGGGACCTATATCGATCACAACTTTGCCACCAATTCCATACGGTTCCTGTTCTCCGTACTACAGAGGAAGTGGATCGACCGGTAGCTTTCCTGACCGAGGTTATCGTCGATGCAGCTGACACTGCTATCCCTAAGTTTATCCCGAAGCCACCCATGCTACAAAAACCACCAGACCATATTCTTCGACTTATGGCATTACGTAATAATTGGAAGAATAGCTGGTATAGAACAAGGACTTGTCAAGCCAAGAAAGTAGTAAACTCTCTCACAACGTGGCTTGATGAAGAATCGGAAGATGGCAATGTGCCACGAACGGCTTCGTGGCTTACATGGCGATTTCCGTAAGTTTTATAAACTCCTTAGGACCACTACCAAGAAGGACTCAGGTGTCCGTCTTCACGATGGAGACACCCTGAACACATCAGAAAAACAGGCGAAAATACTGGCCGACAACTATACCGCAGATAACGCCGCTAGGATAGGTAACTACCACGAACCTCAGCAGCTGAGGGCAGGTCAGAACTATATGTTTGCCTCCCCGAAGCAGCTCAAGGCGATTCTTCACCGGTGTCAAGGAAACCAAGCACCAGGGGGCAACGGGGTGCAAACGGTATTGCTGAAACAGCTGCCGAGGAGAGGGATTGCCCAACTCGTTAACCTGTACAATTCATGTATCAGGTTGCGATACTTCCTGACAGCGTGGAAACAAGCTATCTTGTTCCCGCTGCGCAAGCCCACAAAGAGAGGCGAACACTCAGCCCACTATCGCCCTATCAGTCTCCTCCCTCTCATGGGAAAGATTCTCGAAAAGATAATACTGAACTACCTGAAGGAGTTCTGTTCGGAAAATACTATCATTCTGTACGAGCAGACAGGTTTTCAGACTCATCTGAGTACAGAACATCCGCTTGTGAAGGTACAGACGGAAGCCACAACAAGAATACAGCAACTGCTATGATCTCGCTGACCTGCACCCGTTGCTTGGTGTGCCGTCGGTGGGTGAGTTCATCCGCCGGAGACACATTAAGTTTTTTGACTCGTTGCAGCACCTGACAAACCCAGTGTTTAACACTATGACCCCACCACCCCTCCCGCATCGATGGTAACAGATTGTCGGGGGAAAATTAGGTTAAGATTTTTAAGCGAGTTTGGGTTGATCAAAAAGGTGAGCCCCATCACCATTATTAGTCAGTTTAATCCAATCACGTATAATGTATATCATTATACTTGTTTATTCATTATATAATTTTTATAAAATAACAAAACCTGTTTATAATGTAGCGATGCTACAGGAAATACAAAACTAATTTGTAAATAGATTCGCCTGAGGATCTATAATTAAATATAATTATCTATAAATTTAAAGAGGCTTATTAAGGTTTATGAAAAAAAATTATCTGTATCTTGGACCAAAAATAATACATTTAGCCTAAAGAGAATCTGAGTATCTGAAAGTGTTGTGGGATATTTCCTTAAAATTTCATGCCGGTGGAGTGATTTTTGTGACTCTTATCGAAGAACAGATATACATCCAAAGAGTGTACCTCCCTTCGGGTTTGACTACTTGAGTAATACATAATTCTCGGATATTTTATCAGTGTCTAAGAGTTTCAAGCATTCTAATTGAATAAGTTCCACCTGCCTTAAAAATATAAGTCCTTCGGTTCGACGGTAGAATTTATTTTAAAGTGAAACGCAACAAGGAATGTATAGTCGGACAAATATACAGGGTCCGTTGCCAAAGACCACAGCCAGGTGTAAAGGCCACTTCACAGGCACAAGATCAGAGGAGTTGTCCGCTGTCCTTTTTAATAATCGAACATTACTATTCCCACTGTAAATATAATATAATAGATGAGATCCATTCTCTCAGCCCTTAAAGGATTCTCTGCCCTTCGATATTTTCACGATAATATGATCGCGATCGTAGATTAGTTGTCATTGTGCCAGAAAAGTTTAACGTCTCGTGATTATATTCAAAAACCAAAGCTCTTTAAAAAATAAAAAAAATAAAGTATGACAACCATTTAGTTAGTTCCCCGCGATGCTACTACAAAATAAACGCATATGTTTTGCAGCATTATAGGAACGTCCTCTAGGAAACAATAAAATATTCCACAACATATATTTTTTTATTCCTGACAAAAATATGATTACGAAAAATGTATAAACTAAAGGGTATTTTAATTAATTCTTTTATATTAATAAACCTCAAATAAAGTAGAAATCGAAAAAAAACAACTAAATCGTGTCTCTGGATATACTTCTCCAACGTAAGTTTCTTAAATTAAATTATTTACCAAAAAGTTACCAGGACTAGAGTAGAATAACAAATCTTTTCTATATGTGGAAAAAAAGAAGTATCGGTATTGGCGGGTATGATATATTTATTTCTTATAATAAATCCTTCTTATATTATTAATATTCTGGCTAGCGTTTCACCAAATGTTCTTATTTTTTAAATTCCAACTGAACAACGGTTTCATGCAATAAGTATTGTAAAACTACTAATGATTCACTTATATACACCTCTTATTTTTATTCATTTTAATAACAATTGTTCCTTCCTTGTTATCAGGGTCTGATGAATTTCAGATCAATCGCGTATCTTTCACACCCGATATCTTAGATCTGATAGTAGCGAATATTTTAAAAACCTCTCACAACAATGGCATAGTACACTAGTAATAAAGGGGAGGGGGCGACTGGTTGAGGCAAACACTGGAAGGGACTTTGTGAAATGAGCTGATGATGTTCTGCTAAGTTTTATCGGCCTGCTTTATTTGCCAGCGCACAGGGGAAAGGCGGTTTGCTTGTCTCTTAAAAAATAGTCGGCGGCCGAAGGCATTGAAAATTGTACACGTTCCGTTAGCTCAAAGTACACAAATAGCCGTCACAGTAAGGCAATCAGGTACACAGCATTGCCAAAGGGGCGCCAATCGTCCAATTTTTGCTCTTTTGGTTTTTTGCTGAGCCCACCTTCGTCAAACTTAGCGCTTTGTGATATAACTGTAGCCGTATAACTGTATAACAGGTCGATAGATAGACGAAAGACGGTCGTTGTCGGGTCGTCACGAGGGGGTGCCTAGTTACCCTAGCCCTGGTGAAGAAGTGAGGGTTGATTAAGTTTATAACCTGGACAATCGTTTCATGACGGTTTTACTATCTGACTCCATTTTTGATAGGTATGTGCCCCGACAATGCACTATGTTCAGGAGCAGAGGTATAGGGTAGGTAGTGTAGGTAGTTTGTTTGGTCTTGGAATGAGCACGAATTCACACTCGGTATCTGAGCGTAGGCGAAATCCGTCTGGATCCCATAGGCGAGTGTGAACCGGAGAGAGACAGACTGAATCGCCGTGGGGAAAACTGCTTGGTAAGTTTGCAGGGCCACGACAACCGTTGTCCACTAGGGAGAGGTCTCTCCCAAGGAGGTGCTAGATTTAGCGAGACGAAGGCAGAGATTCCCTCTAAGAAGGTGTGGGGCCTGACAACGCCGGACTAAAACATAGCGATGTGAAGAGAGAGAGAGATGCAAAGGTTTTTCATAAAGAAGCTGTCAAGTTTCAGAGTTTCAAGCAGAGCAACCACGAGCCAGTTAGTTCCCAGGAGAATGATCTACAGGCCCCAAACCTCCGGTCTTAATTACCCAGCTGGCTTCGTCAGTAGCCAATAAGGACCATTTTTACAGTACCCAATAAGGTTTGAGTATGTGGTTTCCTTTGTCCTGTGACAAAGAGACGTGAGCCGAGAAGGGTCTCTCGGCGGCTTGGGTCTAGTACCTGCTATTGACAGCTGGCGCCCCAGCTCATATAGCTAATTGGCTCCTAGCAGCATGTTTTATTGTTTACCATATTTACAATGATTTATATTTTGGTAATGTTATTTACATTTGTTTACAATATATACAGAGGGGTCCAAAAAAATGTATCCACTGTTTAAAAGTCCATAGCTTGCAAACTAATTGACGGAGTAGTGTAATAGTTTGTAGTTCCGGCAATCGCCATACAAGCGTTGTATTGCGTTTTTTGTTTTGTCAGATGACAGTCGCCAGATAGATAGTGTTTTATTGTTAGTTGTACCTTGTTACTCGAGTAAACATGGCTGACGTAAGGCTTACATTTGATGAAAGGAAGTCTGTTTTAAAGTGGTATTTTACGTACGAAAACATTAATGTGGTTCAACGGCAATGGCGAAATGTGTATCAAACAGAGCCACCGACACGTTTAACGATTCGTCGCATACGAGACAAATTTGAAGCCGAAGGCTGTGTTAAAGATGTACACAAACAACGATCTGGACGTCCTGTAACAGTAAAAAGTCCATTTAACTCCCATCTTGTATTACAACAATTCACTCGCTCACCACAGAAGTCTGTGAGACAGTGTGCCCGTGAAACTGGAGTGAGTCGCTCAAGTGTTCGGTGAATTTTGAAGACAGCAATCTTTAAGTTGGACTTTAAGCTACACTTTCACCAAAAATGAGACAACTCCGTCAATTAGTTTGCAAGTTATGGACTGTTAACCAGTGGAAACATTTTTTTGGACCCCTCTGTATACAACAGAGTATAGGTTGATTTATCTTATGTAGTTAGCGGTCGCTACAGTCGTTTTACCTGTTTCAAAGTTCCTCTGCCTCTCCAGCAATTGACTATTCACTTAGCGCTCTGCCAACATTCGCAAAATTTGACGAACCCTTGTTGAGGGAGTAACTAACTGTCGACTGGTCATTAGTCGTATGATAAATTGCCCAAACTAAATAGATAAAAAACTTATTTCAAAGAGCAGAAAAATGTAATCTCGGCAAGGGTCCAAAAGCGACAATTGATGGACCGCCTGAGGCCAAAGGTATGAGATCGTTCCAAAATACCTGGCGGCCTTATACACCTGTCGTAAGGAAGTGTTTTCGAAAGGCTCTAGCGACGGTCTAGCCTTCGCATATTCCATTTCCATGGATTCACAATACTTCAAAATAAGACAGCCAAGTGTGCTGTATGTCACAATGAACGGTTTCGGCGTGGGACGAAAAAGTGGGTTTTCTATCATCACCAATTGATTGGCTCTTCACTAGAAATTTGTCACCGCGGCCACAGCTGTTTTATATAAATATTTTTAACAATTATCATTAATCTCATTTTACATATTAACAGTCCACTAAACCCCCATCATATTCTTTACCAAAACTTCGAGATCATTAATTTAATACCTTACACTATGTACTATGAAAAAGTTAATTTTTCATTACACACTCATTCATTATCTCACTAACGAAACTTTTTATTTTTAATAGGATTACTTTTTTTAGCATTGCCGAGGTATCAAATAGCAGTTCCAAACCTCTAATAAATTTGTAAAAATGAAAATATTTGAAGTTGTGATTACTATTTTGAACACCATCATTAAGTAAAATTAACATGGTAAATGTCATCTATTTTTGTTATATTATTGTTATACAGAATTAATTAAAATTTAAAAACTATTTTAATGACTTTGTGTAATCGCAGTTCAAAAATAAAAGAAGACAAAAATATATATTATTAATCAGGGTAACTATTTCCTTAATTTGATACTCTGCTTAATATGAATTTTTTTTTTATTACCCATTAATTATGGCCTTTAACTATTTTTTATGGAGTTGAACGTATTTTTAATGTCGACGGGAAATGAAATTGAAACTTAAAAATTTCATTTTAATTTTTTGGTAAAACAGGGGACTCACAAATACCAGGGCAGACAGACACACATGTGGAAGTAAATTTTGAAACTCTAAAAAATGATGAAGCGTCGTTAATTGATATGTTTCAATAATATTGATACTATGGAATCAAATTAAATATTTTGACGTGCTAATTAATAATATATATCATGCCATAGGGATTTAATGGGCTGCAATTTCGAAAAAATCATTAAAAACTGACATGAAAATTGTATTTCGAATAAACATTTTACTTTGCTACTAGAAATAAAATTAATCCCATGATAAATTATTAAGGGTCGATTAGATTAATCGATTACCACAATATCGTGATTAATGGTGTCTACTTAGAGACTTTAGTCTACGAAAAATTTCGAACAGTCGTTAAAACTGACAGAAATTGTTTTCGTAGCCTTAACGAAACCATTAATTGTGTGATTCATCACACATGGCTTCAAATAACATCGCCTTTTTTGATATTTATCCTTCGGGCTATTCAAGTGACACGTATAATCGAGGTACCAATTACATATGCCAAGTCTGCTTCTTCTTAATTCACATTGCCTCTATTAAAGTAAAGTCGTTAAAAAAATTTACATAGTGACAGAATTTCATCCAAAAATTTCCCGCCTCTAAATTTGTAAGTTGTGAACAGGTTTAGGTAAAATCGGCTTTAAAGAATCGGTCTAAAACATTGCGGTATATTCAGTACGAAATGTATAACGGCTTAACGTTGCTTAATCGGTTAATAAGTTTTAATAAGACTAACTGCGGGATGTTTGCCAGCGCAATCATCCTAAATGAGAGCAAGAATTTGTGTCCATCAAAACTCTTAGCCTGCGTCAAATGATATAACTGCTAACTCTGGGATAAGAATGTCTTCTGAAACAGATCTAGTATCAGTCTAGGCGAGATTATCAAAGGGCTGCCTAAGTACCTGCCTGCTTTAGAAAGCCCGTGCTTAAAGCTTATATTCATTTACTTAATAATTTGGTAAAATGGAAGGCTCGGAAGAAATTAATAACGATAAATTTAGCTAATTAAGATATTAATTCATATTCCAACAAAGCTAGGAGGAGGTGTAGAGTTATTGCTAATAAATACACGAATTATTTATAGTTTAAAAAAAATGTAATTTTAAATAAGCCATTTGCAAGAAACAATCGGTTTCATTATTTGATGATTTCATTTATTCACACAACTAAACCATTAATAAATAAAGAATAAATTTTATTCTATTATAAATGAAAGAAACTGAAGTTTTGCGTAAAATGAGTATCTCAAATATTTATTTCGGTTTGGCAGAAGAATTAATGATTAAGTGATTTAAAGGGAGCAGATACATAATATGACTTTAGTTCATAAGGTGAAACTGGGAATACTTCTGAGGAGGAAGCACCAGAAGAGTCACAGAGGAGCTTAAGAAGGAGTTGCCATTTGGATTTAGAATCAGTAGCAGAGGAGACGGCTTCATGAAAGTACATATGCGTTGTCCGTCGGACTGTCATTAGGGTCAAGTTGCGGAGGAGTACCCTAAACGTCTGATAGTCACCTATCAGCCATAGGCCTTGCTCGTCTAAAGCGTCTTCGGGCAGCCTCACCACCATGGAGTCAATTGTAGTTGTAGAGCAGGAGTAAATTCCAATTCAGGGCTTCAAGATCTGGTATAATGTTTTCGGAGGTAAGGGCATCCTCCAAGATTGTGGAAGGTTTTAGGAGGAAAAGATGGGGTCGGGTCTGGATAATATAGGAAACTTGAATTAGGTCAGGAAAGGACAGGAACGCAACAGGAAGCTGAGAAGAGAAGATTCCTGGCGCCTTGCGAAGACCAGAGTAGTCGGCGTAGAGATTTAAGCAGGTTTGACTTACAAGTGTGGCGAATAGGAATGAAAGGTACTATGAAGAGATGGAGCGAAAATAACAGGTCATTTAGATAGCGCTTATTGTGGGGGTCCGCTAAGAGGTTGGTATTTTTAATAGAGAAACGAAATTGGTGAGAGGAAATGGAAGGGTTGACTAAAAATTTGGATCATAAGGCTCATGTGGAGAACGATACACTACAACATATAGAACAGAACGTACGTTGTAGGTTATCTCGATGATAAAGAACTCTGTGTGAATTGTTGAATATGGGCGAAAGGTCAAGTCAAGGATTTTGGCTTCAGAATGTCATGTACAGACACACACCACCGCCTGTCCGTCCAACTCGGTCATGACGGAGAAAGGTATAGTTGGGTAGGGAGACTGATGAGGAAGGAATATAGGATTTAAGCTATGTTTCATAGACAGCTAAATTATTAAAGTTTTGGATACAATTTAGAATGAATTCATCGTGATGGGCAATTGGGCAAGGGGGGTTGGGAATTCACATGAGAAGTGGTTAGAACATCAGACAGGCTGAGGAGGAGTATTGGAAGACTCTTTGACTGGTTAGGAAGACGCTATCCCAACGATGACATTCTACAAAAAAGTAAATGTAACAGAATAAATTATTATAAATCTATGGTCATGAATGGAACTACCGCGGAAATGTAATACAGTAGAAGTTGTGTTTTTCCATTGACTTGTTTTCAGTTGAAATGAATGGTGTTGATGTTTGTGGTGTCCAAATTGTCATGGACGAGGCTGTCAGCAGTAGATTGACACAACTTTGACACGGCTTTCACATCTGATGTCGATGCTCCCCAAAATACAGAGCTCCTTATTGGAGAAATGGAGGTTGAACCGCTGTTCACTGAAGGAGATGAGTATCCTTTAGGGACTGGAGCAGGTTACTGGGCACCAGGACTGTCAATACAGTGTCTCACAGGCATCGGTAATTCTTAGCGAAGACGACACTCCATTAGCGCCTTATCTGCAGCTAGAGTGGTTCAGCTCTACGGAAGAAGAGCCAAGTAGATTCAACCGTTAAAACCGTATGTTCATATATTTTTTTTAGTTTCGTTACACATTTTTGTTTGTGGGAATAACATATGTTTTCAGAGGCATTCTCGGCAGAACGTTTGAATTGGGGTAAGTTTTTATGTGTTTGCTGGATCATGGTTCTGTTCATTATTGTAAGTTAGGATATTCCTTTTATCTTTAATAAAAATGTTACTGTCATGGTTCACTACCATTTGTATTAGTTATTGTCAAGCATAAGTACTCAGGTCAATAAAACCTAAAAGGTAAGATTGTTGGGCTACAGAGCCTTTGTTCAATAACTCTATGATAGCAGCTATCAAGTATATTTAAAATTTCAAAAATAAATATATTTAACATTCCGGCCAATGCTTAATAATTTTTTTCGGTTAAGAAATAAAGTGAAAAAGTAAACCAAAAAAAAAAAAAAGAAGTCCCATTTCTATTAATTGACCAACTAATCTCTGACTACTATTATTTCTCAAGTAACTGGTCGAAAGGAAACTTTTAATCTCCATGCTTAAAAAAATGTCAAGACAGTAACTCAAAAATCAATTCTTTTGGCAACTAAGAACCAGAATTCACATATTGAATGCCATTCGACTCAATTTATAAATGCTTTTGTATTATTATTTTAGCTATAAAAATTATAATTATTTGTTGAAAAGGCTATTCTTATTGACTCTCGATATAGCTTCTACCCTTTTCCTGGATGTTTTTTTCTTGTATGTATGTTTACAAAAATATAACCTTGAACAACTAAGTAACTAAAAGTAAATAACTAATGTAAAAAAAAAATTATACAAATAATGTAAAAAATTGCAAGGCTAGTCAAATGCCCTTTTAATGATTATAATTCACACTTGTGAGGTATAAGTGATAGAATTCAGCTACATTTTTTTTCCCTCCAAATCCCCTTAAAAAATGGCAAAACTTTTATTTACTACAGATTCTTAGGCGAATCTTATTACATTTTATATGTCCTGTAGGCATCGGTACACTCTATACAAGGTCTGAATCGGTATAGAAGCCTGCTAAATAGTTTCGAACCCTACTTTGATACCAGACACATTGTCCTGGCAACCGAAATTATACAGGAAACCCTACCTTTGCCAGCGGTTTCTTATTGCGATGTGATAAACGTAAAACGGCCTTAACTTCTCAACGACAGAGGAGCCAGTTCTTTTCGCCTGAATCGGCCCTCTGTTGATTCAAGCCCGTCGCAATTGATATTGGAGTAATCAACAGTTGACATTATTGCCTCCCTCAGATGAAAGCATTACAAAAAAAACAGGGCAGCGGGAGTAAACAGATAGAAAGGAGGAGCTGGGGGAATGCCAGGAGGCCAGAATCTAGAGGAGACAGGTATGCCAGGAATCCGCGGCCACCCCTTCACTGACACGGATATTTTTAATAGAACGCCCGGCATACCTCTCACTATTAGTCCGTCTCATTCATATCCCCGTCTTAATGGCGGCATAATTGCTCGACATAATATACATATATACCACTTATTCCATATATCATTGCCGTCGCCATATTCACCCGTTAAACCACGGGAACATGGCTTATGGGACAATCAGAAAATCATATCAGGCGACAATAGAAAGAATTCAATTAAAACTACGTCGTCTTATCAATGTATCTTAGTATACCAGAAATACCACTCAGTACACTACTTATGCAGGAATTCCAGAGTCAACTTACAGACAACTCCAAGAAAAACTATACGGACACCCTAATCATCACGTACTTGGACTAATAACAAATGACTTACCTATCAGGCCACGGCAAAACCTGAGGACCTGTATTAATTTAAATAAACTGACATCGACTTAATCCTTCATATGGGTAGGCTTCATCATCTCGTTCGGTGGTTGTATTTTTTATTTTCTGTATACAGTTGTGTATAAATCAATTTGAATATATTTGCCTATAAAACATATAAAAAGTTAAAAGTTAAGGAACACAATTAAAAAAGACAAAAATCGATAGATACTTTTAGAAATACGCGTTTCTTGATGATTATAAATAATTTGTCTCAATCTAAAATACTTATGCCTATTATAGCTGAATTACAAGTAGATAAATGACTCCCTGCAAAAGAAGAAAACTAAAATCAAAAGAAATTACGTTCCCATAGAGAAAATTGGATCATTAAATCTAAAATAACTGTTAACTGTGACATTAGATATCTTAAAATGTATCGAATCAGGCCCATTTTTTTTTTTATCGTTTTGCTGTTTTGTATATTAGTATAAAATTTCAGATAGATTGAATCATGTTTCATGTTTATGCCCTATCGTAGAACATTAAAAAAAAAAAAAATGTACTCCTGCTTATTTGAATGTAAGACCTATTTGCTTCATTATATTTCCTGTAGCTTGGCTACATTCTGTTTTCTACACAAATAGAATTTGTTGTTGAATTGTTTTCTACAAATAGAGCTCTCGATTGTACAAAAGTATAATGATGTACATTATACATTAATGGACTGAATTTATTAAAATTAATCGATGTAAGACCTCTTCTTTTTTTTTTTTCATATCCCCTTGTTACAAAATATATATTCTACAAACCAATCTATCTTGTCTTGTGACATTAAAATTAATAGCATCCGGCCAGTCGAGTAAATTTCGACATTTCGGCAAATATACACCGTTTTAAGAATGTCTTTTACTTTTTTTTGTCCTGGGGGCACCCGAATTTTTAAGAAAAAGTGTTGATAGTTTCCCAAAAACTTTAACCTGTCGACATCTACTATCTCACATTAGGGCCTGATGCCGACGTACGTATGGCGAAACGTTGACTATTAATAAACTTGATGAAAATCTAACATCTTTCTTTCAACAGCCCTAGCCAATGTCCTAAAAATTAATCCACTCAGTGACAACAAATGTTTGTTTGTGTTAAAAATACTTTCCAATTCAAATAGGAATTTTGAAGAATTCAGTTGAGTTTGAAGGGAATCGACGAATTAAAACGAGTCCGAGACGATCTCATAAAATAGAAGAAGAAATTTCACAAAACTGTAAATCTATCAAAAATTGGGCCATGTTTATATATTATAGAGCCGGTTTAGTTCTCATTATGTTAATAATTTAACCATAAAAAAGTTTTGATTTATTTTTTGGCACTTCAACCTATCAAGATTTTATTTTCGAATCTTGAACATGAGAGTATTCGTGTCAAATTCTATAGAAGAATCGAAATTATGGCTTTTTGCTCTTGCCAAATTTAACCCAAACAATGAAACAAATGATGCCCTTAATCACATTTCATTGTTATCATTTCATTGTAAAATTTAGATAATATTGGCGTAGGGTTTAGCGTCTCTTTCTCAAGATCTCAATTTTAATATTAGTTTTGATCCGAATCTTATTTTATAAATTTTCTCTTTCTTGACAAAAACAATCCTTGAATCAGCAAGTGATGATAATTCATAAAAAATGACAACAGAAATAGATACTGTCTCGTAGTACCAAGGTCAGGGACCAGGCCAACTTTTATTCCATTTTATCAATAATAAATTACCTGTCTACAAGGACAATCAAGTTTTATTTAGGATCAGGTTGGAACTAATCGTTTCTAGGCGTAGTTCTTTCTCCGATTTCATTTATGGGATATGAAGAATCGAACAGAACAATTTGGTTCTTAAGAAGATTGTAAAAATCTTTAACTTGTTATCTTTAGATAACAGCTATGATTATTTATTAATTTTCAATACCGTAGTTAGTGTTTTTACTTTAAACCGTGTAAATACTTGACAATCGTCGGTTTAGACGACATTGGATGATACCGATTTGTTTTTGTTTTTTTGTTGGCCATTTAGGTAGGCTGGAGACAGATTGCTGTGATTATCGACGTCTAGGAGGACAAGGTTAGGGAGTTTTTTCTGGGCTGCAGTTGATAAAGAGGGATAGCGAAACACTTACCAAGGGAAGAAAGAGATTTTACTTTCAAGCAGATATGGCAAAATCACCATTCGTCTGTCTTATGTTTATTCTAAAGCAATGATGTAAACATGACCCACACGACGAGTTTGTTTTATTTACAATTGAATCGAAAATAGAACGTCAAATTCTATATAATGCTAAAATGTAAAAATACACTGATTGTCTATTGCTTATTTAACGAGGCTTCATTTTATATACGGGCGAAGCTATATATTAAGAAGTAGATTAGTTCGCTAAGTAACATACATTTATACAATGAAGGTTAGTTAGGGATTCGAAAGTGACTGGGCTCACATTGCCGTGTTATGGTACGAACTGAAACTAACTCCCCGCTTTCCGGCGCAGCCTGTTGCCATTGATGCGGGAAGTGTGGTCGGATCTTGGTGTTAAACACACATCTTTTCTTTCCAATTGACATTGTTGGAGACTTTTCGCTTTGTTCACGGCAAGGTGCCTAAATGGCGGTCACTTTGAGACTTATCAAAATATACAACAACGTAGAGCACACTATTAGTTTCGGTTAATGTATAATAACGGGAATCACTCGAAAAGATATATTAAACTAGAAAAACTTCGCTTTTGTGTTTCTTAACAAGCCTCTCGATTCTCTTTACATAAATAAAGGTTTATCAATTCACTACTTCCACAACTATTCAGGATTTAAAGTCTTGATGGCTTCACATTTTTTTAGAACACATTAATATTTTAAAAATGGATTATCTTTTTTACCTTCGCCTTGGTTCATCTCTTGATATTGACACTTCACATTTTAAGTATTTTATTTCGTTTATAATTATTTCAACTTTCACTTTACTTCAAATCTTTCGGAAGAGTATCCCGTCCCAGCTTCCTCGCCAGCTGAGCTAGTTACTATGTATCCTATCTGTACGTGATAACGGACGGGAAAACATGTATTAATTACGCGCCGCTACTTCTTTATTTAAACTATACAATAAAGGTACTTCAAACATGGCCGTAAATAAATAACGGGCGAGATATAAACGCGGTGACTCGTTGTGCTGCTAAGGGATAGGCCAAGGTCCACGAGACCATTATCTTTAAAGCGTCTAAACTTAGAGCGATTTAGACTTTCTTTGGCTGCTTCGCAAATACCAGGCCAGGGCGGGTTACGAAACATCGCCAGATAAACAAACATTTTCAAACAGTGGCCGTCAAAGAGACAGTATTTTCGCTTTGTTCATGACTTCGTCCCGCTATTTATAATCCCCAAGGATTATTTTCGGTATGGCCAGTCACAGGTCACCGATGCCGCTCATATGAATTATTAAGTTATTTTTGAGAAGTGTAATAGCTTTTGCCATATTTGTGTGACATGAGCTAATTTGAAAATGAAATATAAAGTTTTTTGTCAAAGAATATTTTGTAGTGATTCGCAATGGTTCTTTTTTTTTTTTGTTTTTTTTTTTTCCCCTTAACCCCTTGAATTTAATACAATGTAAAAATATAAGCAAAAGAATTGACAAACTTTCTCCTCTTTCTGCTATGTGCAGATGCATTTGAAGGAGGTTGGGTTACAAAAATCAGATTGACTTTAATAGGAAATAACTATGAATACAAATCTAGGTGATGGGGCTCACCTTCAGTTTAAAAATAGGAGAAAAACTTACGAACTAACTATTAAAAAAAAAAAAAAATATACCTAGAACCTAAGACTAAAGCGTTCCAGCCACGACAGCGTCCTGTCATCGATGGAGGAACGGAGCGGGGGTTATCGTGTTAAACACCGGGTTTGTCAGGTATTGCAGGGAGTCGAAAAATTTGATATGTCTACGTTGGATGAATTCATCCACCGTAGGCAGCTCAAAGATCTCGTGAAGCTCACTGTTGCTCCACAGCTCGAATGAAGTACCTCCAACCACTTTCATCAGTATACCGTTTTGGAATTGTTGGAGTTTCTTAGCTGTCGTATACGTCAGATAACGAAAAAGCGGTGCACCATACAGCAGAGTAGGCCTGAGTATGCTCTTGTAAATCAGTAGCTTGAGACGCAGTGATAGATTGGGGGAAGTCAATAAGTGCGTAAGCCGGTAAGACTTCATGCGTGTTTGCTTCAACTTCTTCGTAAAATGGTTACTAAAATGGAGGTGTCTGTCCATTTTAATTCCCAGATATACTAGGTTGTTGGCTGGTGAATTTTCCTCCGTTCCTACTATGTAACTAGTAGGTAGCGGGCTTTTTCCCTTTTGAAAAGAGAAAATAACGCAATGTTTTTTTTGTTTTTTTGGCAGATGATATACCTTCTGGTATCCTCGAGACTTGCGAGAAATCATCTCAATAGAACTCTGAACCACCAAAGGACTGGGAAAAAAAAAGCACAGGAACCTGGATTACAGTCGGTTATATGTACCATGTGCGTTAACAGTGATATTGAGTTTTCCCAATTTATCACTGATCTGGTTGCAAGGTGCCTCTGCCTCTCTAAGAGCTCTCTTGGCGCTCATGCTGCTACTGTGCGAGTTCGTCGGCGAAAACACCAACTGTTGTGTTGTTCCCTACACTGTCCACCTGCGACCGGACGTTTCTTCCAAAAACAATTATTGAAGTGCTAAAAACTGAGCGTTGTAAATTATTTCTCAATATTTATTATTCTTCAAGTCGTATAAATGTAAATTAGTGGTAATAAACCTCATTTTCAATTGACGGTTTCAATCATACTCCCTCTACGCCTAATATCCTAAAATGCTTAAAACCACTTAAAATGATAAATGTTTAGTGAAAAAAACGTTCTGAATTTAGCGTTGAAAACACTACAATATCCATGATATATCCTCGTATCTCTTGTTACCTTATGTCTTGTGCACAGTTATCAGTATCACACCCTACAATCCGTGCTGAAATATGCTAAAATCGTTAAAAATAGTCAATATTTTTTTAATAGAATTCCTGCGTGATAGGAAGAAATGGATGTTCTACATGATTCAGCGTGAACAACTTTTTTTTTTTTTCTTGTGTTATCACATTGGGATAATTGGGCTATGGAAGGTTATTGTTCTATAGTTGGTTATATTTAACGCTGTTGCTATATCGTTAATAAAAAAGAACTTTAGTTGAAGGCCTAGATGATTCATAGATCTATATCAATGGAACTATAATGTTTGTATAATACAATGAACCTTATTCCCTCAACTAACAACTGGGTGGACCTTCTTGTTATATCTATTGGAAGGTAGTGAACTTACCCTTCAATGAATGTATCAAACTGTAACCACCCAACGTCAACATCTAGAGCACAGACTATTTATGCGATGTAGCTGCTGCCAAACTAAGGTTTGGAGTTCGGGGTTCACGGCTATAATTAAACTGCGAACTAATGGTTTGTTTAGTTCCCCTTTGGCATCATTTTCAACTTTCAAGTTAATATCACAAAAGTTAAAAAAAAAAAAAAAATAATGTTTGGAGGGCAAATTATATAGATATACAATTAAATTGTAAATATTTGCCAAAAACAAAAAATAGTGACAGGGCTGGGGTTAGAACCCTGGACCTCATGAACTGAGGTCATTTAGTCAATATTTAAGCTTTGTTTTTTTTTTCCTTTTATCGAATAAGCGGTATTATATTATCACTATAATATATGATGGCTTCCACAAGAAAGTTAAACGGTTTCGAAAACATTAAATTCCGAGTATTTTTTTTCACAATCGTGTATCAAGTTTTTACAAAACACATGCAAAGCTCCGCTAGAATCTCTTGGCGTCGTTTCATTACTTTAACAATTTAAGAATATTCAAATATTAAAAGAAATACTGATCCATGGATCGACTAGTAGATATAATGCCGACAAAGCTGTAAATAAGTATCCTGGTTGAGTAGTGTTGGCCAGACAAAGTATCGTCTACTTTTATGTTGGCTCTTCGCCCTTAAACAGCTACTAACCATTGATGAATCTTCACGTTTGTATATTTCTAGAGAATATCCCGCAAATCATTTAAGTGTTATGCCAAGAATAGGAACCCGTTAAGAAACAGGAAATCCGCTTTCCATTAGGAACGCCGGAAGGAAATTCTATACCAAGAAATAAAACACTTTCTGTCTGCAGACGTCGTTTGAAAGCCACGCCAAGCATGTACTATAGTCACTATCTGCTCGAACCCTTGAGAATGACGGGATAGTCCGTCGAAAACGTTTGTGCGAAAATAAATAAAGCTGTGTAGAGAAAGAACGTGTTTTATTTCGTAATACATACTCCACACCATCAATAAATTTTATTCCGAAACTCAGTTATAGCGTCACGGATGCATTTATAAAAATAGTATTTAATTCCTCAATGAAGGATACAATCTCTCGTAAATTGTAAGCAGTACATTATAATAATAAATAATGGTCGTTTTAAAATATTTAAAATATTTTTTTTTTTGCACCCTCGGTAGACTCTCACTACCTTCCCGAATCCACCCGCCTCCTTCAGGCATTCCACACCCTATATCCTTCTCATACACCCTTCAAATGGGGGACTCCCCTTAGTGAAAGGCACTCATTAGCCCAAAATAATTTTCCTTTATTTTTCCCACATCCTATTTTATAAGTTTGAGAGCTAAGGAAAAAAAAAAAAAAAAAAAAAAAAAAAATATATTTTTCAACACAGACAAATATCATGGGTGTATATGTATATTATTTTCAAGTCTAAATTCTTATATAAAAACTGTTTGTTTCTCTATAACATCTACGTATTTGATAAATCCCATTTTTCTTACAATCGTTTATCATTTTAAGTTCCTTAAGGGAACTGGGGGATGATTCAACGATTAATATAAATAAGATTTGCTAGAAATTATTTATACGGCTCGATGGTAAGGTGTAAGAAGGAAATGAATTAATGAACTCAAATGAAAGAAAAATAAATGAGTGACATATCTACGAAATAGAGTAAGAACAAGAAGAAAACAACTAAGAAGCATGAATAAACAGTCCAAAAGATGAACTGCAGAAGAAGAAATAATAGAAAAAAAACAATGAAGAAACACACAATAAACATAAACTGAAAAGAGTAATGGATACAGAAGACTTGACTTCTGTCAAGAATTGACGTTAGTAAAACTACCGGACCGTCCTAGTCGACTTGTCCTTAAATATGTAATAAATAAATAAATAAAACATTTGCACTGTGAAATTAATAAATATATATATATACATATATTAATTCAATATCCAGACATGTCCGTCTATAATTACATGAATTTTGGCAGCCGGCCGGCCCTTGTCTAAATTCAACCGCCTAAATGATTGAATTCTTGGAGTAGGTATTTTAATATAGTATTCTTTTTTTCGCTAGCGGCTGTTGACGCATTTTGTAGTCTGTAGCTGGGTTTTGGGATTTGGCACCGAGGGGTCAATATCCTTTCCGATAGATCGGTAGTTATGTTAAATGTGGGTCAATTATAAGGATTTTCTTTATCAATTACTGTGCTGTAGTTGAGCGATCACACCTTCACTTCGGTTCAAATCCCTAGGCTAACAGTAAATTATTCTTTTATTCTCAGCTATTAGTACCGGAAGTAGAAGAGAATATTAGCCGAGCCCGAAAGGAGAGGTTCTACTTCTGTTCAGGTACGGGGCCTGTCGCCTTTCGTTTGTCTGTCTAGTCTACGATAGTAGTAATAAAAATGATTTAATCCATATGAAATTTTAAAGGTATATTCCGTATAACCTCGAATTATGATGGTCATTTTTGGTTAATATACGATAACAGGAAGTGTGAGAAATGCAATTCATCGTAAAGAAAGTCACTGATCAGAGACTTTTATATATTTTAAGTTCCGATTTTTTTCCGTTGGCTAACGAGGCAATATATACAGTAGTTTTGGCGTTAAGAGTTTCGATGTCTACAATAGAAATTTATTTGTTAATATTTTCCTACCTGATTTAATTAGAATTGTTTATAATTTGTAGTTTCTAAATAATTAGTTGGTATCACAAATATATTCCCTATAAAATATGTTCCCTATAATTTTGAGTAGGACAAAAATTGAAGATGTTGATGTCCTGATTAACAATGTGTAACTTGTTTTTTATTTTTTCAAATTATAATTACAAAAAGTCATCAAAACTGTCATTAGCACCGCGTTCGAAACAACCAGTATTTTTCTAAGAGGTATGATATTTTGCACGGTAGTTTCAACTGATATCACAATGATGCAAAAAATAAAGCCTGCGCTGAGAAAATAATAAAGATTGATTAATATGTTTATTTGTAGTAGATTATAAAATTAAAGATCTCGGTCGGCGTCCTGATCAATAACATGCAATGTGTTGGGGTTTTATTGAACTATTATTACAAAAGCCGTGAAGAAGTACTTAATTGTGGGATGCATTTCACTTTTGTTATTTGTCATTTCAGTTGGCTTGAAGTAGATTTCTGCGATTATACGTGGTACCAAACATTTCATTGACGTAAGACAAGTAGCAGATTGTAGTTATCAGGTCTTTTTAGACTTTTCTCGAATTTCCACTGCTCCAAGGATAGTGGATACAGTGAGCCTATCGGAAGCGAGAGCAGGCGGCCTGGCCGGATTCCGACCCGGTGAGGAATGCGCTGGCAGAGAGAAGAGATGACCCCCGGTGTTTATCCCGCCACCGCCACAACTGGCCGACAGTCCGCCGCGAGAGCATGTCCCCCAACAGCCAGCTAGCCGCGAGCGACGAGCGATCCAGCTCTAAGCTGTAAGTCACTAATATATATTTTACATCTTTATGTTATATGTGATAATTAGTGATTGGCTATATATTCCTTCATGTTCGTCATCTCTTGGAAATCATACAGTAGAAACAGTGAGTCGAGTGCGATGTATCACCCGTGGGTTCCCTCTTCATTCTTATCCAATGAGTGTTCGTCCTAGTTACTTTAATCAATCTGCCAAGGTTAACAACTGATCTTTAATCCTCCATTGACCAGAAAAATTATCATAGAATTTAAAAAAACGTTTGGCACAGGCATTCCAGAAACCGGCCTGTAACCTTTTTTAATTTTTTTGTCAGGGCCATCACGTTGAACGTCGTTGGGACATTAAGTGGATCTTTAGCACTAAATTTCATGTCTGTAGGTTGAACTGCCAATGCTCAAGAACAGGTTATGCCCCCGCAAACAATACTGATATAAGGGAATCCGTACAATCAGTGTTACGTCAATATTACTCTAATCAACCTCCTCTCGTACATAGCGGACCTGCAAACTATACTAAATGATCATAGTCTTAAATTAAGCGTTTGACACTATCGATCACGAAAAGTTCTCCAACCTGGCTAAATGATAAATGTCAGAGCTTTTAGACGAGTTTATTATATTATGATTGTTTATGTTTTTTTTTTACTTGCGAAGGTATAGGCTCAAACAAACAGAATGACACTTGCGTTGTTAGTTGTTTTATAGTTGCATTTGTAGTCGTATAAAGACTAATACAATATCTAAAGTTATTATAAATGTTCTACTTCCCGAGGTTATAGTTAAATTTAACATGCAGACCACTGTTGTGATTGTGTGTGAATTTTTTTCCCCTTATTATAAATTATGGAAATCAATATATATTCGACATAAATGAATCTGTTTACACTAGGTCGTTATATGTCCTGTAGCTTGGCTACATTTTATACAATTTTTAATAATTATACATTGCGATTTGTACAATTGTATAATTCTAATATAATTCTAATATAATTATATAATTCTGTCTAAACATGTGATAGGGCTAACCTTATGAATCATAGACTTAAAATTAACTTACATTTAACAACAAAATCTTAACCTAATTTTCCCCGACAGTCTGTTGCCATCGATGCGGGAAGCGTGGTGGGGTCATATTGTTAAAAACTGGGTCTGTCAGGTGCAGCAACGAGTCAAAAAACTTGATGTGTCTCCAGTGGATGAACTCACCCACCGACGGCACACCAAGCAACGGGTGTAGGTAGGTCGGAGTACTTGAACCTCTCGAGAGGGAGGTATGTCTGACCACTTTTCTCATGATCTCATTCTGTATTTGCTTTAGACTTTTAGCTGTATTGCCAGTCAAGTAAGTATATAGTGGAGCACCGTACAGCAGAGCTGGCTGCAGGACAGATTTATATCTCATCAGTTTGAGGAATATACTCTGAAAGTGTGAATATCGCTTATATTCAATTTTAAGGATTGAATTTGACGTTACATTTGTCAGAATGGAAAAATTTCACCGGTCCGAATTCAAATTTACGGTATCGATTTTGGTGTCCTTCGAGGTTAAACAATGATAGTAAAATGTTAATCATAGGGGGAGCTCTTGCGGGGGTGAACGTACATCTATCGGAGTCATAATACCAACAACGTTCACTTGGAGCGAAGGCACGCAGTAGAGAAGAGAAAGAACTAAACGTTATTAACTCACAATAATAATATGTCACGACTTAGTATAAAAAAAACATACTCCCACTGCAATACTCCTTAATAAAACCTATCTGGACCTACCATGCAGAAATATGGGGTGTTGTTGAATGTTCGAGCATCTAGGTGATACAGAGATTTTAATCAAAATTCCTTAGGTGGATTATGAATCCTCCTTGGTACTACATACAGCACTACATACGGTCTACATCACACTTTACGTCAATAAAACCATTTAAAAAAATTTCACAAAAGCCCCACTATAACAATCCAGGACAACCCCCTCGACCTCCCAGAAGCTTCAGTAGAAGACGTCCAAGAGACTTACTGGCTCCTTAGAAATAAGGATATCAGCTTAGATGCCTATTCTAGATCTGCTTATTACGGATGTCAAGTTGCGGACAATGTTAACATTAAACTTTTAATGTTAATGAAGACACAACACCTAGCCTTCCATAAAACCAAAATGGTATTTGATGAGTTAGAAAATAATGAATGATTAGAAAACAAATTATAGGAAATACCCTCTACTTGGAAATCGTTATATAAATATTTTTATTATAGAATGCTACAGAAAAAAATATTTCTTTCAAATCAACGACGTAACGAAGACTCGGCGAGTATGTTTTTTTTTATCCAGAGTATTCCAAGAATGGATTGTCTTCAAATGTCATTTTATACTTTTGGTAGCTGTCATTTTGGGAATGTTCTACTATGAGTAGATAGGCTTGTGTAGGTTAAAATCAAAAATATTTTCTTGAGATAGGACTCTTTGTTTGATTTTGGGACTATGAAGGCCCATAGAAACAGATTAATTTTGTTAAAAAAATTAGGTCAGTTTTGCACTTGAGCTTTGATTGCCTTAGGGAATATACTAAATTATTAGAGTTATATACTAAATTATTATACTTTGCCTTGTAGTCAACCAATCCCTCTCTCTCTCTCTCTCTCTCTCTCTCTCTCTCTCTCTCTCTTTTATTAATTACTAGGCTGTTAAAAAATACTCAGTTTCCTATCATATTGAGTAGAGATATGAAATTAAAAATATCGACGTCCTCATTAATAACAAGTAAAATGTAAGCGAACTTCAATTCCTAAAGCCAGGTCATCAAAAATGTACTCGCAATTTTTTTTGCAATTCCAAATAATATATGTCGGGACTTGGTTATGGTGGCTTAGAATGACAAAAAATCATTAAAGTTGTTTTCTAAGCTTTAAAGAAAATTGTTTGATCCATGAGTTTTTTTTTTTTAAATGTTTAGGTATTTGAAATGTTGTTTCGATCTAGGGCTAGACTACAAAGGAAATCTTCCGAAAATATCTGGTATAAGTCAAAAATCATAAGAAAGAAAAAAACACAGACGCGAAATATAAAATAAACACATTCTTTCGCTCTGTTAATAGAATAAGCTTGGCACCTGCTAATCTATATATAAACAAAGTAATTTTGTCTTCTCTCCCGTTTTTTGTTTTACCTTTAATGGGGGGAATAGTTACCTATCGGGATTCATTTTTGTTTTGTTTCTTGCAACTTTAACTGAAAACTCTCGGATGGAAAGAATCAACATACAGAAATGTTGGCAACCGTAATCGTGTCTCACTGGATCTTGCTTATCTGTGGATACAAGTAATATAGTCATAAACTGGAAGCTTTTAGTTTTTGAAGTTCATAACATGTTGTGTTAACATGCCTGACTAAAGTGGGAATACGCATAATTCATAAGGATCTCGCGTCAATTAATCTCGTTTCATTCTTCTTTCTCGATCGTATCAATGGTTAGGTCTGGAGACAAGAGTTATTTTTCCTGAGGTCCTCCAGGCTAGCGAACAGCTTGGCCGCGAGATTGGTACGCTGGGCTAGACAAGTCTCTTTTTCTCCAGCAGCACAAAGGACTGAAGGATTATACTCAGAGGTATAGAGGATTGTCATATACCAATGCTGATTTTTTTTTTGCAAAGGTGACTTTATTATATTGTGGCCAGTCCTCAGACAGAACCTCATGATCTGTTCCCACCTGGAGAGCTTGTCATCGTCAGTGTTGTGATCTAAGAGCCGGCTGCCGCAGCTTTGGCCAAATGCATCTATGCATGCAGCACGAGGAGAATTTGTAAATTGTAAATCTTGTTCATTGTAATTTTATCATCTGTTGTAAAAAATAATGTTAAATAAAAGGGGTTTTGAAGAAAAAAAAACAGCTTCGGCCAATGTGAAACAGAAACCGGTTCAGCGTTCTCACCTCTCTTCCAAGGTATGCTTAGAGTCTATCTGGGGTGAAAGGGCACCTTGCTTGGCAAGCTGATCGATCTGCCCCCTCGTCCTTTTATTCCACCGTGCCACGGTATCCACGATAGAACTGTTAGTAACGGATTCTTACCTCATTGGATATTACCTTACTAAGGATATGTTACCTGAATCTATCATGTCTGTGAACATTGGTACTATTGTTATTGCTTTATGTAGGTTAATAAAGTGTTGTGTAAAATACTATGTGTAACGATCGAGGACACAAAAATCAAGATTGTTCTTGATCAAAAACCAGTGCATAATTGGAGGTCTTGTAAAGTTACTAATGGTTAAGAGCCTCCAGATTGGCAGTTTTTTATATAGATGTCAACAGTTATGAATATGTCAAAATGTCAGATAAAAACGATGGTGAACAATCTTTAGATGGTAGGGGAGATCCTGAGAGTTCGGAAGACGATTTAGGCATGGAGTCATTTGCTTGCTTAGCAGAAAATGTATTTCGTTCTAGTGTCAGGATTCCTCCTGTGTTTTGCCCCAGTCGATCACGCCTAAATATCTGATAACTCTTTATGCTAAAGTGAAGATAATGCAACCTCTTAGTCAGGAAGATCTTTTGATTAAAGACTCCCACAACATGTTCCACTGGAAATGCCCACTAGTTTTATTTGATGGCCATTAGCAATCTTTTTTCCTTTTATCCTGACTCCACGCCTTAGGGCTTACCTACGGAACCTCAGGAGCGGCCACTCCGATAAGGGCCAGATGTTCTAAATGCCCGGTGGGAATCCACAAGAGATACAACTCGTACAGTTTTACCATGTACGGAAAGAACTTGCTGTCGAGTATTTCACAACGGCATACTTCCAAGTCCTCGCAGTTTCATTGCCGACGCTGTTACCCTATGTTTTTTTAACGTACCTTAACGCTTCGGTCAAATCTACAAAGTGATTACGCCTCCTTAGTTGGTGAATTTACAATTGAGTGTGTTTTTTAACTGTATTCTAAATAAACGTTTCCTTCACGCACAGGTTCTCCGTGGCCGAGATCGAGGCAGACTGTCTGTACCTGAGCGGGGCTTCGGTACTCGGAGACCGCATGTTGACCGATCTGGGGATCACTTGTCTTATATCCGCTTGCCCTGAACTTCCGGAACTGCCGCTGCCCCCTTCCGTCAGGCACCGCCACAGGCTAGACATCAGGGATGTGCCCAGCGCAGACATCGGGGTCCATCTCTCCGCAGTCGCTGACATCATCTCAAAGGTAGACAGTGTTACCACACACAAATAAATCACATGCATTCAGTGATTCAACTAGCATCATAAGATATATTTCAGATCTATCATAAAAGTTATCAGTGACTCATAAATTTTGAGTTGTCTTTAAGACATATAAGAAAAATAAAGGAGGTTGAAAATAGAGGGACATTGACTTGTAAGTTCCTTATATAATTATTCAATAGATGAGAAATTTTTTTCTCGAAATTATTGACCAAAAAATGGTTCATTTTATTTTTTGAACCATTTCGTATGTGGGAGTCGTCTGATTTTTCCTTAGGGCAACTTTCGTCCTGTATAATAGCCAATTTAATGATATACGCTCAAACTTAAGAGAAAAAAAGTCAGCTATATAAATCCCTACACCATGCAGGAGACTGGAACTACTATGTATACAAGACACACCGTTGAGTATTTTAAACAATGTCATACTGTCAGTAGATTGATGCAAATTGAACTTGTTTGACCACAACTAAAATCACAGATTACTAGTTTTTCTTTAAAGAAAATTTACTTACACTTATCAACATTTATAGACCAAGAATTAAAATGTTGAATGATTGGAAGTATTTCACTGGACTGATATTTCCTTTTTTTTGGAATTTATTTAATTCAAGACTTTGTGTTATTATTTTTTTTATCTTTATTATTTTAATACACAGTAGGTATTGCCCACAAACATATTTCATTTTGTTACTTAAATACAAGAAATACTTATGCCAATATAAGGAACTTTTATATATGATTATTAAATTTTTTTTTTTTAAGTAAGTTCAAACAGCAAAAAAATAAAGTATGTTTATGAGGAGGTTTTGCAATTGAGTCACGTTCTATTATTAACTTGGTTTAAAAAAGCTACCACCCCTCAAGTTCAATAGCTTTTAAACGCCTGCATTCTTCTTAGCCAGTCCTAAAAGGAGCTACTTTTTATTTTAAAAAACACAAGAAGAGTTTAGAGTGGTGCAATATTTATCGACATTTTTTTTGTTTGTATCAACCAACAAACTTTAACGACAAAAATGTTTTTGTTACAAAATTGATATAATTTTTTTACATATGAAAAATCTATCTCTATGATTAACAAATGCATATTGACTTTCATATATATTTTAATTGATTAAAAACTAAATTTTTAAATTCATTTTTATTCAGCAAAATATATTATTAATTTTTTGAAAATAACACTACAGAGTTGTTGTTTTTTAATTCAATGGTATTTCAATAAATAACAAAATGTTTTATAAAAAGTTTTGCAAGTTAAAAAGTGTGCTCTCATTATATGAGGTTTTTATATTATTTAGCTAGCCTTTTGAAATTGTCAATAAAATGTATGGTTTTAAAACAGGTTAAAGAAGAAGGAGGTCGAACTTTGGTACACTGTGTAGCAGGTGTGAGCAGGTCAGCGTCGCTCTGCATCGGTTACCTAGTCAAAGTGAAAGGAGTCTCCCTTGAAGAAGCATATCACCACGTATTGTCCTGCCGGCCGTGCATCAGACCAAATAATGGCTTTTTCTACCAACTTATTCAATTTGAAAAAGAAATGATCGGTTCAACCAGCGTAGAAATGGTCTACAATGAAGCTGCAAAAGCTACCATTCCGAGTGTCTATACAACTGACTATGAAAACACTAATAGGTATATCAATCGTTCAGCTGGTATAAAATAGTTTGCTGAATACAAGGTATTTTTATAGACTTTCATATAAGAAAGATGGGGATGGAACTTATGAATTCCAAAAATTTTTATTTTTATAGTTCCGTAACAGATAGCTAATAGCTTATACAGACAACTGTTATTAAATAGAAGAAATAAATTTATAGATGTAATACATATAACGCAAATCAAATAATATATTTTGTGTCTTTGGTTTATTTAATGAATGATTAAAACTAAAAAGCTTTTTAATAGCAATTGTAGATTGGAAAAATACGAGTTTTTAAGTTTTGAGCATTAGAGTCAAAAATTATTTTCTATATATTGAATCTTAACTATTGCAGTATATATATGTGTGTGATACTAAAATAAGTTTGTATTAAGATTATTACTATGTTTTTTTAATAAACTAAAAATGTATTATAAACACATTCCAATTTATACTATAGAATAAATCAACGATGTAATTAATTAATTGATTACACAGGTTGAATTAAAAAATGTTAACTAATATTTTTACATAATTGACTGCGCATGTATATTTATATTATATCATAAATATATTTATGATATTAATGTGAATATTTCCAATAAAAGGATATTTAGTAGATATTTTTTTTATTATTCCTTTGTAGTCTATAATGTTTTTAAAAATAAATGAAAAGTTCTGAAATAAAATCGAAATATGTCACATTTTCCTTTATTTGAAAAAAAATTATTTTAAATATTAAACCTCAGCTTTTACACATGTTAAAAAAAAAAAAGAAAAAAAAAAGAAAAGGATGTTAATTTTCTGAAGTGTTTAAAAAGTATGTATTTCATAAAAAATCTACACGGTGGTGTAAAATTTAACTTAAAACTGAACAAAAATAAATGAGATTTCTTTTATAGACTGTTCCTACTTCATACCTTCATAATACCTTCTAAATCAATATAATTTAACCTTCCAGGACATCAATGGTTGCGATTCGAAAAAAAATATGATCTATTGTCTTCCAGAATCGAGAAAAATAACTATTTATTTAACTGAATACTTCAGAATTGATCACATATTTAATACACTTATTCAAAGTAATCAAAATAAAATATTTTTTTAAATATTATGTTCTAAACTTCAGTGATCCCAAAAAGTATTTCAACATTACAAACTATTGCAAAGTTATCCAGATGCCATTTTGTTATTTATTAATATGTCATTACTAGAAAACTTAAAATTTCTATACTTGTGGAGGCCAAAATGCAAAATGATTCTGGTAGTTTGCCCTATTATATAACAGATTCTTTGTAAATTATTTGAAATGTGAAACCGACTCAAAATTTCTCTTAGGGATTAAGATTCATTTTATTACTTGAACTTTAATTATCACAATATAATGACACTCAACACTTAAATATAACCACCATTAAAACAAAAGTGATAAAAAAAGTTAAGTGCCCAAAAAACTCAAGCTCTTCATTTGCTCACTCTTTCCAGTTTCCAGTCGACCTTTTGCATCAATTTTTCATCACCCCCTTCATAACTTATTTATTTCCAATTCACCTCTTTAGTCTAACATTAGAGAAGAAAAATTTGGAAAGATCTCAGCTCCATTTCAGAATTTTTATTACATTTTGTATAACAGACATATAAAATATAATATAGTCTCCTTGAAAAAATATCACAATAAAATTATAGTTATCCATTGCCATCCATGTATTGATGATTTAGTCAGTCAAATATAACTTAGGACTCATTGGAGATGTTGGGAATGAGCGCCTCTTATCGAAACAAGTTGGGCTCATTCCGTCGTGCCTGTGAAAACGCATTTCAATCACTTTGTCAAAGAACCGGCTCAGCTTCACAGATGCGCTGCTCCCTGGTGATAAAGACCTACCGTCTCTGCAATCCTAAGAAAAAACAATAAATGTAGAACATAAAAAAATTATACTTCTTTGTGTGAGTTCAAAGTTAGCTATGAATTTAGATTTGAATGGATATATTTGTTGGGCATTGCTTGGACATTTGCAGCATTGGACATCAGGAGAAATTGTGATTGAAAGAAATAGCTAATGAAAATTCAGATACGATGAATTGTAGAACCCCCATGCAACATAACATTGCGCATCATGCGATACTTGAATGGCCAGGATAAGTAAAATTTATAAACAATTATGCTTGACAGGCGAATCATGGAAATTTCATCATACTTTGTATGATTGTATGGTATTTGTTAATCATAAATTTAGCAGTCACCGGTGGCAGAGCAGTAAGGACTGCTCAACCCTGTCAATTTAGCAATCTTGTTTAAGGCAAATATATTGTTATAGCTAAATAACTACACTAAACAATACAAAAAATGATATGCAACTACTTTTCTTTTCTGTTAACTGTTTACCACTAGGTATAAAGGTACCATCATTGCTTATACCTATTTTGTTTAAAACTTAATAGACAGAGCTAATCTTTGCTTGTCTGTGGAAGGTAAGTCCTGTTTCACACACGGGAGTACAGAAATTTTTACTACATCCATATTGCATAATGCAAAAACTAATTAAAAATTAAACTTACAAGAAAAAGTTTGTCTGCTCCCCAATCCTGAGCAATATCTCCTCCTTTATCTGTGCCGTTCAACCTTTTCTCTTCCGCTAGGTCAAGCTTTGTTCCGATAAAAATCATTGGTATCTGTAATAGTGCATTACAGTCTCAAACAATAAAAATATTAGAAGTGAGAAAAAGAGATAGATATAGAGAAACAACATGTCAATAATTCACTCAACTTTTTCTTACATAATAACATATTCTAATTGGAGTAATCTGATTTATCATAATCGATAAAATTATTTTATTTAATGGATTTCTCAAGTTTGTAGCTATAAAAACAAACAACATAAAGAAAAGAACCTCAATGTATGTCTCCAACATCAATATCTCCATCATTGGCTGTTAGCAAATCTAACAGTACTACAAAGAACAGTGCAGACTAACAGTACAAAGAATGGTACGATAAATACTGGTTCCTTTGACATTTTCAAAAGGTATTTTTTGTATTTTGTTTTCTTTTAAAAATTTGAATCAGAGGTCACTTAAGAAAAATTTTTTACAGAAAAACATTTACCTTGCCAAAAAAACACATACATAAATCCCCATATAATTGTCTCTTCCAACAAAAAGAAATAACAGAATCCTAAAAACATAACTGACAGACATTGTTTTTTTTCTAAATCAAGAATGCAGTCTTAGCATAATTAGAAGGAAATCTGCTAAACAATTTGAGCCGTAAATATATGTAAATAATCAGCTGGTAAATATGGATCTGTCATCAAGTTTATTAAAGACGATACAAACTATCTAAGGTCTTAAATTTTTTTATTTGATGAAAATATAGAAATTGTGACTGCAGACAGACAACACATCAGAAATAACATTATTATAAATCAACTCACAGTTAAATGTAAAAATATACATGATTTTTTCTTTGATGATTTTCTAACAATCCATTAGTAGTTTTTATTTCTTTGTCCCTATGGGTCGATTATTATTAAGAATGTAAATGCCTTGCTAATGAAAAATAATAATTACAGTTATAAATGATAAAAGGGCTTAAGAACTAGTTTTTTTCTCAATTAGAAACAATGTTTTATATACAGTACCCTTTTAAAAAGCTAATCCAATCTTCCAATATCTGAAAGGAACTAAAAATGATGTTACTTAGCAAAATATATGTATGCAGGTATGTGTGTTAACATGTGATGAAGCATGTTGAAATTTAATGTCTAAATTCAATGTGACCCAAAGACTAAAAAATTAGCTAATAAATAGAATTACCATAGATGAACCAGCAAATTGTTCGTTATCGTATTCATCATATACCTGTTTACTCTTCCCGCCTTCTTTGTTAAAAACCTCAGCTAACCAATGTTTTAAATTTTGTTGGGATTTCCTATTCGTCAAATCGTGGACGAATATAATTCCTACAAAAAAACATTTTTTTCAAAATCGGATATTCAGTGATTTTTTTTTTTGTTTTTTAGATCAGTACTGTAATCAGCAATAAACCTAGGGGGGGGGTTAAATTATTGCTATTATGAGTCAATATTTTATATATCATTCTAAAAAAAAATCTAAGCATCATCAATGTTGATAAAATAAAAGAAAAAATGAAAAACAAGCCAATCTAAATAATAACTTTTTTTTTATTTTACCATATAAGAAGGCATTAGGCTTTTATTCATAAACCATTGGGTGGATAACAGGATTGAGCATTATTAAATATAATTAATTAACCTTAAACTAATTGTATTATTTTCTTTTGAATTATGTACATAAATATACTATTCGGAAATGTAAGAATGTCTCGCAACCACTGTGGGTATATTTTTGTTTCAAATGAAATTAACTAATCATAAATAATAGATTCCTCACAGGAAAAAAAAAACTAATTTCATCGACACAAATATAATATGGAAATAATTATCACAGCATTTTTTTTTTCTATTTATTTAAAAATACTGTTCATTACTTTTTTTCTCGATTTTTGTTAATAATCTATGCATACAAAATTAAGGACATTTATAATAAACCTTAAATTATCTTACCATGGACTGAATTGTAAAAAACACTCCTTGTGTTCCTATGATTGCTGCTCCCTCCAATATCCCACAGTTCTATGAAATAGCTCTTTTGATGTTGTGTCCCCTCCTTAAATTCATGTAATTTAACTTCAACAGAGCAGCCAACTGTCCATGTCGGGTTATGGATAGGTTCATTGTGTGCAATCAAGTGAGTCAAACAAGACTTACCAACACCTGTGAGGAAGTTATTTTCTAATCAAAATTTTAAACTCTTTTAATATAGAATTAAATAGTTAAATTACAAGAGTCCTTCACAGGCAAATTAATGCCATTGTTTTATTATCATCTAACTTATATGAACCATAAATCATCACAGATGTCTAATTCTACTAACTTAAATCAATTATAATAAATATTAACAAATATAAAGAAAAATAAGTTTTGGCAAAGCCATTTGACATCTGTAGAGTGCTACAGTTACTGTTGGGTCGGCTCCCTTTCACTGTGTGATTAGTATTATACAATCAAAAATGATTTTTCAACATTAAATGACATATAAATCACAAATTAACGAGAAAAAAGGCTTTCCTGCGGCCCATTGCTTGCTTTTCCAAACTAAGAATCTAAAAATAATGATCATAATTAATGTAAACTAGATAACTTTAATATACTACTTGTATCTGTAGAGCAGAATCTAATGAGAAAGACAAAAACAGATGAGCGCATCATTTTAAGATTCAAAAGAAAAATACTTCGCATAATATATAGAGGATAGGCCAAAGTACCTGGCAGAGGACACTCCAACTAAGATAGGACTGCTATCTATAAATGTTAGTGTTTGGCTCTTCCTCGAGTTAGCCAGAATCCGATGGGAAAATCATTTTATAAGGACAAGAGAAGAAAACCCTGACAGAAGTGCTATGCAGAATCAGGCCAGTTGGTAAGCCCAAAATATGATGTGTATACTGATAGCAGGACACTACTAAAAAAAAGTTAATTGGAAGCAGCTGAGACCAAAAAAGATTCTTTTGATTGGTAGAGAAACTGAGAGAATTAATCTTTATATGAAGTAAACAGTTTGACATATTCTCTAACAAGATTAAAAATTCATTCATATTGATATGGGTTTATATTTATAAAATTTCAGTATTATTTGGTAATGGTTGGTTTTCTGAAAATTAAAAACCCGTCTGTTTTCACCTCTATGTCTATCTGTCTGATGGTCATTGTCATGAAGTTGACTTCAATATAAAACATGAGCCAAATCCATGAAACTTAATTAATTAATAGGTAATTGCAAATAAATAAATTTATATCATATTGAGGAGTGTCAAGTTAAAGATTTCAATGTCCTTGTTAATAATGAGTAATTTACGCTTGGCAACCTTAAAATGTTGAAATAAAAGCAACACCAATTTTTAATTAGTTACGTGGTAATGAATAAAAATTGAATATTTTCTTACCATATTGAATAGTCTGTCAAATTCAACACCTTAACATTCTGAATAATGTTATATGTGTAAGGATTTTACCTATCATTAAAACTGTTATTGAAATCATGTACGCAACTTTTAGCAGACAAAACCCTTTGTTAGTGTGATCTACTGCACTTGAAATATCTTAGTTGACTGATCTGTATGCTGTGCATTACAATGACTCAATATGTTTGCATTGCTCCAACATCTAGTGAAGCTGTTATGTCATAATAAAATTATTTTCTCTAAAATTCTTCATATATGATATCAGACCAACAGGAGAATGATAGTATGGGTAGCGAGTAGTTACTCTTTAAGTTCCAATACCTACCTGTAGAAGAAAAATCCGGGAATGGCCCTGCCCATGATTTGAGTTTTTCTCTGTGTTGAGAAATAATAATCCCATGACTACATTTATTACCCGCCTTGAGTATTTTTGATGTATATATATAGCGAAGATGTCGGTCTGCATCATGGGCTAGGGCTGAAACTGCACACTTAACTGCAATAGTTGAGCTAATCTAAGTTCCTAATAGTACACTAAAGTAAAGTATTTTAAGTAGGGAAACTATTGTCTTGAATACAACATACCAGAATCTCCAACAATTAAAACTTTAACTTTATCTATTGCTGCCATTGAAGCATCACTGTCTAAGCTCATTCACAATTTCAAATATACATATCTCCATACACATACAGGTCACTTACAGTAGATAACAATATACTATCATAAGAATATATGCGCGATGTTATATTCCATTTATGTGTCGGTTTATATAGGTAAATTATATTAGATGTCGCAGCGTTTACAGTTTACTACTGAGTGTACTAATTGACACAAATCATGACAACAACAGGTTACGGTATACTGATAACAAGTGGTCCATTTCGGAACTACTGACTAGTAACCACCAGTGATATCACTACTCATTTCAGTATTACTTAAGAGCATCTTAGTACCATGTTGTAATCGGCTTTACCAGATTAAGGTTACTCCGAATTTAAAGAAGGATGTAACTTTAATTTGTTCAACTGGGACTTTGTAGTTAGGCCCCATCTAGGCATGAGCTCAGTAGATACAACTTTTATCACATGGACAGGTTTAGCCTTTATCACTAGTGATTTTAACTATGTGCCGTTCAGTAACGGAGAGAAGAAAAAATTGTTTAATAACTTGGAGCTCCAATGTTCCAACAGCAGCAATGCCATCTACCAGATAGTAGTGACATCGGATGAACGGGCTATACTGGCCACAAGAGAGCTGGGTGGCATATACTAGGAACCTATATACTAGGTTCCGGTTTTCAACATTTATATTTCGACAAACCCCTCATAATAATTTTCACCAGACTATTCTAAACTAGGTCTAAAAGGAAAAAAACGGAACAGACTGGTTATATTTTTATGAAATAATAGAACTCTCAAAATTTAAAGGAAGAAGAGTAAAACGAAGAGAGAGAGAAGGAAACTGGGAAGAGCTATAAGATAAACCAGTGTTACCAAGAGCCCTGCGGAAAATATGGAGGACACCATCAATACCAGTAGAAACAACAATACGAGTCATCTTATTTCGTATACATTTTATTGTATTCTTCTTTTTTTATTCATTGGGGATATTTTTTTGCCTGATAAACCCCTGAATATTAAGGAAATAGTGATTAAAAGTATGTAAAATAATGTGAGTTCTTTGTTACCTGTGTATATGAAACGTTAGTTGGGAGATAGGCATGGATTGTACTTAGCTGATGTCACTATTTATTACCAATTATGCTTAACACCTACTATTATTGTTATCAGGACCAAATGTTGATACACATAGTACGTTGAAACGTTTTCAATAAGTAAACTTGATATTTGTTTTTCATCAACCCAACTAACGCTTCAACTAATTTATGAAAAATAATATTGTGAAACTTATTATGTGTAAAAATAATATAGTTTTAGCCTAATATAATAATAAATGTAATAATAGATAATAAATGTAATAATAAAGCAATAAATAATCATAAATGTAGATATTAATGAGAATAATTTTGAAATCTTCGTGTTGAACTAAATTTTACGATTTCATTTCATTTATCTGCAATATTGATGATTTTTTTGTTGGAAATTTGTAAGTTTATTTCAATAGATTTACATAATTATAGTTTATTTGTAGCTGTACCGGGATATTATCAAAGCGTACTTATCCATACTATCCATTAATATTATTATATGTCACGTAATTAGTTACGTAGTTAGTTAATATTCATTCCTTGAATATTAAGGAATGTATCATTAAAACCACGTAAAATAATATTTTAAAACTGATTTTTAACTTACTATGCATAGGGAAGAGAGGTTTAACCTAATAAAATTACCATTTTAATCAAAATAAAAATATTTCTTACAAAATAGAATACTGTTTGATTAAAACTACGAACTCACAACCAGATAAAAACTAAAATTATTATAAATAGTACTACAACTAAAAATACATATAGTAAAAAAAAATGTTGTGGGCCTAATTAATACTGATTTAATGCAGCTACCTTGCTTATCTAAAATAAAGGCTTGTAAAGATTTAAAATTTAATTTGAAATATAAATATGTTGGTTAATTTAATACGAAGATAGGTTTTCTAGCTTTTGTATAATAGTATTTTATTTGAAATCTAATTTGAAAACTCAAATCGGTGGCGCTAATTGAATGCTTATTGCACTTGTTTTATTCGGTTATGGTAATAACATTCGCGATAGTATAGGAAAGCCGGAAAGGTTGAAGGGATCCCTATATAAGAAAAAAAAATGCGAGAGCTTTAAACAAAACAGTTTATGTTTTGGTTGATAAGTTGCACCAGCTGTTTTTGGCCCCAGTTTAATCAGATGTTTGGTAGTAAAACATGGCCGATAGGTAGAAAGTTCCTGTTTAGACCGCGGGTATCTTCATAGTTATGAAATGCTTGACAGATTTGGAGTGCATCAGGGGCCACTCCGATGGAAAAAGAGCTCCGTAATATCATTTCGTTCATAGATTTCATACAAATATGAGATGCTCCCATTATGGCTAACCCCGATTCCACCTCTGATTGTGGTAAAGATGTAAGGGATTCGACCTTGGTGAGAAATTCCTTGTCGTCCTGTCTTCGTGACAGTAATAAGTCACCAAAAGGGCAACTGACCAACAGGAGTGTGTCTTTTCCAGAAAATGACAGTCAAATAGTCACTGGCTATTTGGAACCTGTCAACCCCTGGGAATATGGTATGTGATCTCAATGAGTTTTGATACAAGCAAACTGACCCTTGGCATAAATGTTGTGTCTAACCGAAAATTAGGTCAAGTCTTTTAATAACTTGTCATAAAAGCTAACTTTCTGGAAATCAATAAACTAGCCTTTTCTTTCTTACTTTTATAAATGTTTCACCGTAAAACTTTATAAATGACAGAACCAATTTCAAAAGAGTACCCGGAAAAGTAATTTTTCTCAGTTGTCAGCTCCCCGCCTTAAAACATCCATAATTCTTTAATCATCATCATTTTAAATAATTGCAGACATCTCAACTGAAATTTTCTACTTATATGAAATCTTGAATTCATAGGATCAGAGGCTCAAAATTCTATAAATTTACACTATGCATATTTTAAAAAACTTCTTTTGTTGGTCATCAGCAGTAATTACAAATAATTAATCTGACATCTTTAGTAGTTGTGCTCATAATATTGTTTTAAAGCCATGTTCGTGATGCTTTGTAAGTTATGTATGATAGTAATTTAACATCATTGTGTGTAAGGAGGTTATTTTGCTGTGGAATCGACTTTAGTTCTCGATTTTGGATTTTCAACACATTTATTAATGTATGAAGTTTCGGCATACTTTAATAATGCACGTCTGATGCAGATCTTGATAACAAAAAAAAAATGTTAAAAAGTGTGTAAAATTTGTTATTTAATTAATATAAATTAGTAATTAAAAGAAAGAGAATACACTTGTTTTAGTTAGTGAAATAAAACATACATGAGCCTGTTGATCAGTAAAGTAGATTAAGAAACATCCTTTATTAAATGTGATGAAAATAAAACTTTCAACCTAAGCCGATTCCTCCAAAAAACCTTTATCTCTAATTTTGTGGCTAACTATGAACTCACAATTTAATAACTTTTTTTTTTGTACTTTTCTTTTTAATTAAAAAAATAATTCATATTTATACTAAATGAATATCAATGAGTAATTTCTTGTAATTATCATGACACAACAAACTTGGTATTTAATTTTATATTAATTTGTTTGATCATTTTTTGTCGCTGCGTTTGTTTCCTTAAAATGTTTTTTTTTATTACATGCTTTCTGCTAATAATATATCGTAAAGGAAGGTGAATGCCCCCAATGTATTAATAGGTTCTTAATATAACAATCAGTACCTTCATTTTAATAATGTTACGAAAGAAGATCCTACTTTTGAAATAATAAATGAATCTTTTATTAAAATTTGGATCTGAAATTTGTTATTTTAATTTTATTTCCTCATCTATTAATTCGTGTGTTCCTATCAGGATTCACAAGTTTGGAATTCGGAGCCCAAGAACGGTTTATTAAAAACCATTCAATATGTCATGACGGATTCTTCTAGGTAAATCATCGCTTTATAACTTACCATTAAAATAATTAGTTGACAGGCAAACAGAATAATTGAGACATTTAACTGTTTTCGGACAGAAGAGCCAAGAGGGACAGAGCTCGTTCTGGCTCTATTAACATAATTGTACATAAACATTTTTTTTCTTGTTTTTTTATTTGAAGTCAGTACCACATCTACTTAAAATGTTTGTTGTTTTTTTTAGCCGAAAGTACAAATAAAGAGACTGTGTTAGTAAGTTATAAAAGATCATGTGAAAAGCATGGTACAAGGCCAATCAAGACTGTCATAGATCAGCTTGAGGTAAAACTTTTAATTTTTTCACAACTAAGGTTTTTGTTTCATTAATGTTGAATGTATATGTCATTTCAAATATTGTAATTATGGGTCTGGGTACATTGATAATTAGACATTTATAAAGGATTAAAGAAATATGATGATCTATTCTTAGATACAATTCATGGTCCTATAAACATTAACATTAACAATTAAGAAAATATTTTAGTGATTTTGTATGGGAAAAAAAATGGAGAGGGTTTATTATGGTATGCTTATTATTAATATTTAAACATTGTTAACAGTCGTTCATTGTTATTATTGAACACTTCATAATTTGATAGTGTATAGGTCTCCCATGTTATAACTGCATGTCTCATTTGTCAATAATCCTGCCCTTTCCTTACCTTTGCCAGTTTTAGGGTCCTCCTCTTGAGACCACTCTTACATGGGAGACCTTTTATATCAAAATTGTCAAAATAATTATATTGATTTTTGTAAGTGATTGTAGTTATCATGCTGTAATTGTAAAAAATCATTTTTGAGTTTCCTCTAAACCAATAAATTAAGTTCAGAAAAATAAAGTCTTAAAAGTAGCTCTGTTGAGTAGCATTTTTTATTATATCTGTAATTTGCAAAATGTTATTTCATTTGTTTTCTTATTTTCATGTTTATATTGTCTATATACTATATGATATATGTTATGAACAAGATGTACCCTGCAAACAAATTGTACAAATAAATAAAATATATTGAGGTTGTAAAAATTTAAAACAAATCTTGGTTTTTTTTTTGTATTTATATATATTTATGAAGTTCTCAAGTAAACAATATAGCATACAATATGGGTCACTAAAGGCCTATTTGTAGTCATACTGTTATAAACAATAGTTCTTTTTTTGCTCTATATATATTAGGTTTGAGAGCAATGTTGCTATTTAACCTAGATTTTAATATTTATAGTATATATATTTTATACATACATAGGTATACAAATAATTTTGGAAACATTTTAGGAGTTGGTAAATAAATTCAACAAATTTATTTTAAAAAACTAGTCCCCCTAAAAAGCCACTGTTTGACACATCTAATCACATCAATAAATATTTATCATCTACACCTAATGATACTTGTATTTTCCTTAATAATTATTTTGTATTTTCTACAGAACTGATTCTATCCGACAATAAAATTTACAAACAAAAAATGATTGTCTAGTACAGAGGTACAACCCAAACGATCTTGCGGGGCACTTTGGAAATGCATCATAACTCCGTGGGCCACATATAAAATTATAAATCCCCATATTAGCTTTAGACCCACTATAAACATTTTTTTGGAGTGAAAAATTGAAACATAATGAGTTATTATTATTGTATTTACTATTATTCTTACCTGTAAACATAGATAATATAAAAATGAAATACATAAATATAAATGAAATTTCAACAGAATATATGAATGTAAAAATAATTTATTTTTTTAATACATTGGTTTTCACTACTTTGGCCATTATAAAATAAATATCTTTTGTAAAAGTGTGATAAATCTCACGGGCCGGAATGATGTTCAAGCCTCGCGGGCCACAGGTTGGCCACCCCTGTCTAGTAGCATTATAATAGAGCAGGCTATGGAAAATACTAATCTTCTGTTGATTTGCTGTATGGTTCTTGAGTAAAATAATTGATATAACCTAGTTCTATTTCATAAAATAGTTAAGAAATCATAATCAAAATCGTATTGCTGGCTGTGATATTTGATAAATGCATGGAAATATGTTAGACCTGGTCCAGAAATATTATTTAGAATCATTCATACATTACATTTTTACTTATCTTAAAATGAAAGTTCTTGCTGTATAAAAACAAATATGCTCCTATTGATAAACAGCAATTATAACAAAGTGTTTTTTTTCTTTAATTTTTGGAACAGAGTTTTGAATACGATGAAATCGGAAGTGATAGATTTGAATGCTTGAACTTAAAAAGTGAGCAGCTTATTTTAGGAAGTTGCGAAGCATTGGAAGAGGTTTTGAAGAGGATCCAGTTTCATAAAATAAGCCTTGAGGATACCGGTCTTGATGATGAGGTTAGTCTTAATTTACATTATTATTATATTAGGTTTAAATTATAATATAAGGTTTCTTTTTATCTGTTATTTTGTATGTGTATACAATTATAAAAATCAGTATAGCCTATTCCACTGTGTACACAATGCTTCAGTTAAAAAAAAAAAATTGTAAGTCTAATTTAGAGACTATAATTCTGCTGTACTTTTACTATTACATATAGGTCATTTCAAAACTCAATAAATTTTTCTGGTAAAAACATTAAAACAATATTTTATTTTTTCTGTTGGGTAGAGTGTTGATATTTCTACTTAATAAGTATGTTTTATAGTCTATTCATTATGAGTAGTTCTGGGTTCAAATTACCCTTGATGGGCAGTGAATTAATTTTTCTAGCAAACCTTTGCAACTCTATTCCCATTAATATTTGTTGCTTGCCAACTTTCCCAGTCTTTCAATTTTAACTTCACCAGTTCCTTATCTGGTGATAAATCCAAGATAAGTATCCTTTTTATTTTTCCCTTATCCTATTTATTATTTTAAAATATATATGGAGGAAAAAAAAAAAAACTTATCTGCCTCCAATTTAACAATTCATAATTCATTATTACTATTCTTTTTTGTTCATTCATTCCATATTTTAAAATATCCCAGCCACCTTTCACACTCATTTCCTTTCCCCCTGGTAATAAGTGACTGAACCATCTTATTAGGCTTCATTTTGAGATGTCTTGATTTCGAGGATCGTTTTAATAGTTGTGGTCCTCACTCCATCTCTGTTAGTCTTACCCTCAACCCTCCACAGAATCTCGTCTCTCCTGCTTGTATTTGACTTTTATGTTTAAAAGTCAAACACCAGGATTCACTGGATTAGGTAAGAGTAGGAGGAAAATTGCGATTGAATGCCCTTTTCTCTGTGTCTTTTGATACTTCCCTCGTTCCTGAAGTCTAGCCCATAACTTGTCATCCTATGAGTTTTAGCTGTCAACAGTGTAGAGTCAAGATGCTCAGACATATCTCAAATTCTTCAGATATATAGTTGAAAGTTTTGACTTAAACTAAAAGTCTGACTTATGCTGACCCCTTTTTCATCCGATGAATTGTCAGCAATTCATCAGTGTCCTCCTTCCTTGCTCGGTCGATTGCTTCACTCAGATTCACAAAATATTAACTCTCTATTCCCTTTCCGATAGGCTTTTCTGCTGTTTGTGATAAAATCATATGTGAATCTGTTGATGCAAAAGCTATATTGTTCTTCTTCCAGGCTCTCCTCGACTTCCTTCCTTATTCTTCTTTCTATGATAATGGAATAGAGACCAGGAACAGTAAGCAGTGATCGTCCCCTATGATTTACACAGATCCTAATTACTCCTTTCATAAAGATAGGAACTATGACGGAAACTTCTAACTCTACTAAAATTTTCTTCTGCTTCCTAATAAGATTGAGTAGGTGAAGAATGAAATTAATAACTAAAATAATGTTTTAAACTATTTTTATATTATTTATGTCAAATTGCTGTCCCTCCTCATATTTCTTTATTTAGTACTAATTTTTTAACCTGTCATTTTCAGGTAAGGTATTTATAGTTATCAAAAGCCAATTGTTAAATGATTCCGGCACTACCTTAATCATTGTCTGTTGTGAACTAATTCAATTACATAAAACTACTTAGTCTCTCAATGCTGGAAAAAATCAGTGAGTATGGAAGGTAGTCAAACTACTGCTGGACTTTTCATCAATTGACATTTTATAACTACAAAAACATTAACTGAAGAAGGCTCCTAAGACCAGCTTTATACTAAATAAAGAACTATGTGGAGATTTTAAGCCGTTTTCTGTGAACTAATTAATATAATTACTCCTTAAGTTGCGAAAATCATTTAATATTTTTATTTCATATTGTAAAATATGTTAGGCAGTGTGGGGGTAAATTAATTCTTAACGTTGCTGAAAGACAGCAAAAAGTGTTGAGACAAGCACAGCAATGGTCTGGTCTGTCTCTCTGGGTGAGATCAGAATGACTGGCTGGTTTTGTGAATAATGACTGTTATTCTTCTTTGTTTTAAATTTAAACAAATTTACTGTTGTTTTCATGTTCAACACAAAACAAATGTTTTTATCATTGTGGGAAAAATACTATGTGGTTCATATGCTTCCCAATTTCATATCATTACACTGATTCCTGTTTTAACTTTTTACTGTATGCATTTTTGTTGTTAATTAAAATTGTTGAAACCAACTATTCTGCTGCCCACGAGGAGTTACCTTTTCCCTCTTTTCCATTACTTCTCCTACCCCATGGTCACAGTATGTTTATCATTTAAAGTAAATGTTTATGAAGGTATAAGAAATTATATTTATGGATTAAATATCTCTGTAATATTTCTCTTTACATCAGTTAATGTTTTGAATTGTATGCATATTTGGTGGTTGGCTTAGACGACTTTCAACTTTACAAGTTCCTACCTAGATCCCCTAATACTTTCCCAGTTGGAGTATGATCAGCCTCATACAAAAAAAATTCTATAATTATAGCTCAAACCCTCCATTAGCTCTGCATCACCTACCAACTACTACGATAACATAGTCAGTTAGGCTTTGTTTGATCAATTATAGTTTTTAATGGTTAAAAATTGCAATAATTTTTATACCAAATATTACAATTGTTTACAGGCAGCAGTTGCTCTTTTTGATATGATAGAGTACTATGAAGCGGCAACACAACTTAATATATCCAACAACAACAGTGTAGGTGTGAGAGGATGGCAAGCAGCTTCCCGCATGTTAAAACGGGTAATGTCCCTTCATATTTGTTCAATGGCTTTTCCTTTTTATAACTGGTGGTGAGCCCCATCACCTAGATTTGTATTCATTGTTATTTCCTATTAACATCAATCTAATTTATGTAACCCAACCTCCTTCAAATGCATCTTCGCATAGCAGAAAGAGGGGAAAGATTGTCAAATTCTTGCTTATATTTTTTCATTGTATAAATTCAAGGGGTTTAGAGAAAAAGAAAAAAAAATCCTTTTTGTTCATTATAATCTGTTCAATATGTTGACTGCCAAGGGCCTCTGTGAGAACTTTCCATATGAGCCAATATTGGGTAAAATTTATATGGAATATTTATCCCAAGAAAATTTAAAATAAAATATTTTTTGTTTTTTTAACAAACTGATAAATCTAATAATTTGTCTCATAACTATTTAGGTATCAAGGCATGTTACCTCCCATTAGATACTATATCTAACGAATGTATTATCTTCCTTAATGTGGTTAATTACCTCACTATTTTACTAACAGTTAAATAGTCCTATAATGAGACTTGATGTCGGTCAGTACCTTCTTATTTTTATCTGAGCTCTTAATCTTCTTAAGCTTTTAATGGCTCATTTGTTCTATCAAACAAATCTAATTTTCATTGGATTACTGTGTTAAAGCGAATTCTAGTAGAATGTAAATAATATGCATATTATTATATTTTCAGACAAAATGCTTAGAGGAGCTGGAGTGCAGAAGTACTACATTATCTGAGCAGGTCGTACCGATATTAGGCCGAGCATTGAGGCTTGGGACTCAACTACAAGTACTGAAATTGGAAGCATGTAATCTTTCAGGGCGATCGCTTGTCGTGTTAGGTATGGATTAAATTCACTGGATTATATTGAAACTTTTGATTGTAAAACTTACATTCCGTTATAATCCTAAAAAAATAATAACTCCTTTTTATTATTGAAAACCATTGCATAAAATAAACAACAATGCAGGCAAGTATCACAATCATAAATCAATATTTTCAGTAGTATTACCTATACAAGTAATAAATAGCATTGTTTCTCTGAAAACAGAAATTTTCAAGAGAGGTATTCAAATTTCAAAATCATATTCTTTATTGACCGTTTTGTTCAAAGGTGACATTAGTATTTCCTTGTGTTTTTACCATGATTTTTGTAGAACTTTTATTTTTAAAAACATTTAACTTTACTTTACTATTCTTACACATAAAAAACCCTTAGTATCTAAAATACACTGGTAGTTGTTGTGGTCGTAACTGTTCTTATATTCGGGAAATGTAACAAATTCTGGTAGTTTTGAAATACTCAAATGTACCTGGATTGCCTTGATGAGATTTAACTCTTCCATCTATCAACTAATTCTGCTCCTTGATCCTCTTCCACACCACACTCTTCAGGAAAGTAAGATGGAAGCTTCACACACACATGCGTCTTTATCCTTCTGCCATGTATCTCTACCTCGCCTCCTCGATGTCTTCCATCCTTGCTCTGCTCTAGTACGATTTAGAGTGACCTTGGATCTCCTCGACCTCTTCTTTTTATAGCTCTTTCCTCCCTCTCAATTCTCGGCACCAACTAGTTTGCGCCCACCCAGGTGGCAGTTTTTTCTATACAAGTGCCAACAAACTTTTATGTTTTATCCAACTAATCATACTTAACAATTCCAATTTAATAAGCTAAATAAATTTAATATATTTTGGCCTTACAAATAACATTCAATGCATATGTGTATAATAGATATAGCCATAAAATGGACTATGATATTAAAAGGAAAAAGCCTATTTATTATCAAAAATGGCATTAAAAAGTAGTTCAATAGAAAATTCTAAACAGTAGTATGAAAAAAAAAACAGAAGTTAAAAGTTAAAAAGTAGAAATATCCAAAAGTATTCAAAATTATTTCACTCCAGCAACCATAAGTTACTTAAAAAAATTAATTGCTTGTCAGCTTTCGTAGACTCAGACGGCTCCTTTTTGACTGATTGTCTTTCCGGCTTCAGAGAAAATTCTCTTTGAACTGAGGCTGCAGGAAATTATAAATATTTTTGGCTATGGAACCTATGGCTGAATATTTATATTTGTTGTTTCGCCAATATTCCAGTATGTTCACCTGGTTGGTTAGTAATGCTAGTTCCTTGGTGTGCCGTTTAGCAGTAATGACGCTGTCTACAGTTATGGTTTGCTAATTTTGTTCTCCTTATTTTTTGGCCTCTAGCTTGTGGAAAAAATACATCACTACTACTTGTACCTTTACTGTTTGGGCAACTTCAAATTCCAATTTTATGTCATTATTTCAGTCATCCATTTTTTCAAGTAGTGGAACAAGTTTATGTTTAACAAGGCCTAAGTTTTTGAGAGCTGCTTCGGCATTATTTTGTTGAATGACAGGCCCTTTTTTCAAATGAGGATCCACAATTGTTGTTATATGCGGTATTGATCTTTTTTCATAAGGGCAAGGCAATAATCGATTCCAGCTACAAATATTTCATGTACCTTTTTATCCTTGGAGTCAAAGGTAATTGTGTTTAAGAAAGAATGAATTCATATTTGAATTAGCTAAAAAAAATTAAGGTTAAAGTTAAGAAAGTTCACAGAATATTAATTAATCTTTTTCCAATGAAAATTACTGTGAAACTGAATCGATGGGAAGGAAGTTTGGTGTTGCGCAGGAAGGATCTCTTGAAAAGTTGTGCGCGTAAACCATCGATTGTTTAAAAAACAATGAATATTACAAGCCAATTTATCATTCCTAGCAGAAAGTGCTGTTAAATACATAATTTCTTTGTAGACACCTAAAACTGACTTTTTCTTTTAATCCTTTGGCTGTTATATTATGTTTCTTGATTATGCCTATTATTTATTAAATATTCTTTGTTTAGTTGCTGGTCTGAAGTTGAATACTACACTGAAAGAACTTTATTTGGGTGAAAATTACCTAGGGCCGACTGATGGTCTTCAGCTATCCAATCTACTTAAGTGCAACACCACACTCCAGCTTCTTGATCTCAGGTTTGTGATTTGCTAGTGTTAATTTCTATCTGGTCTTTGCAAGTTCTCTGTTTGACCTAGAGAAAACATTTTATTTGGAGGTCCCATTTCATTTTTTTGCAAAGTGAAAAATACTGCCACCTCCATGAAACATTAATGTCATTAATTAATTAATGATAAAAAATTGGGGTTTCTATCATTTTGATTAGGATATAAAATTGATCACTTTATGGTCCTTATTAAAAGTATGTAATTTGTGTTTGTTTTTATATCTATAATTATAAAAACTCATTAAATCCATCATTAACGCCATGTTTGCAACTTTTAACTCAGCCACTGTTTTTTCCAGAGGCATAATATATTGCATGGTAGTTCCATTTGATTTAATGACCAAATGACAGTAAAAATATTATATTTTTATATCATATTCATGGGTTTAACTATTAAATCCTAACTTAGATCAAAAGAAAGGATAGGATTAAGGTTGTTCTTGGCCAGAGACAATCGCAAGAAATAACCCCTTTCTCTAAATTATCTCTTCTGCTTGGTATACTCGGTAAAAGTTTTTATTTAAAGTAAGTAATTCTATATATTGAAACTCCCAAATACTTAATTTCTATTATATACACAAAGTAAAGGCATACTTTAAATATATATTTCATTGATTATAAAATTTTGAAATTGGATTTATGTATAATATTAAATTTTGAAATGAGCTTTCTTAACATTATTAACAGAAAAATAAAGAAAGAGAGGAGTCTTAGTGTCTATCAAATTTTGAATTATGTTAACCATCAAATGAACAAATTAGCTTTTCACAATTTATAATGTTTATTTCTTTCAAGACAGTTTTGAAAGTTACATTGCACTGTCATACTGAGCAGGATATTAAATTACATTTCTCAATGTCTTGTATAACAGTACTTAAACTGTGTTGGACTTGGGTGGTCTACAATAACAAAAAGTAATTACATTTGTTGTTAAAATTGTTTTGCAGCCGTAAGAAACCTTTCAGTATGTGATGATATATCATACTTCCCAAAAAATATGATGAAAAGTTTTTTCTATAAATCCACAAAACGTATAAAATTAAAAAAAAAATATTGTAATTTCATTATTCTGTAAGTGTTATGTATTCTGTTGGGTTTCAGTAACAATGGACTGGAGGATAGTGGTGTCGCACATATCTGTGATGCCCTATGTGAACAATCAAAGCCAGCTGGTCTCGGGATTCTAGTACTATGGAACAACAAATTAGGTTTTGGGACTGCATACCATATAGCAAGAGCGCTGGTTTGTACATTTTTTATTTCCATATCTTATTATATCATAATGTATTAATTGTTGTGAAATGTGTATATATCAAATAACGGGACCGATTAAATAACTTACCTTTATTTATTGGTATTGGGAATTGACTCCTCCAATATACTCCTCATTTGGATTAATAGATTCCTGTAGTCTTGTTTTCCACTGGTTGAAGACCTGGAGCATATTAATTTTTAAAAATCTATCAGCTGTTTCAGCATTTCTGCTGTTTTTTTTCTTTACAGAATCAACTAATTCAAAATATGTCCCAATAAAGGTCAAAATAAAGATCCAGTTCTTATCACTAGTGATCTACCTTTTCTTCGGTTTGTAAAGTGCAAGATCGTCCAATGTGTTTGTTCATCATCTTCGACATTCTCATGTTTATAAATCCTTTGTGCCACTGAAACACTCAAGTACAAGTCATCCTGGAGTATGCATTAAAATTATTTTGTTGATGTTTAGTGAAATATTACTAAAAATTTCAAATTGATAAGTTCAACTTTTAAACTTAGCATTTTTCGGCACTCTAAAGAAAACATAGCCAAATTAAATAACAACTCTTAATCAACTGAATGTCATAGAGTTACTTATCATGCAACTTCAGGCGTGTTCAAGGTTACTAAATATGGAGTTATAACTGGGCCTGAATGCTTTATTTACTAGGTTAAATTCATGGCGGTGTGGTTTAGTACTTCAATTAGAGTTGAGTTTCTGAAGGAGTTTTTTTCTTTTAATGCAAGTGTGACTAAATTCTTCCCAAGAAAAATTAGCTTAAAGTTAGAGTTTGAAACCACATTGCAAAGGAAACACCACTTTACCAAAAAAAAATTTAATTCGCTATTCTTTCTATGGTATTATTACTGAGCAAAAAATTACAAGGATGCTTTAAGACGTAGAGACAACAGTTGGACTGAAATAATTAAGATTCTAAATGTTTATGTATTGTTTCCCTAATTCATAGTAAGTTGGATTAATTTTCAAGGGTCACACCCTTTTACCTCCCCCTCTATAACCAGGATAAGCCAGTCATCTTGGTGAATTCCATATATGAGAATAAAAATATGAAACTGTATGGTCAGCTAGGAAGCACTCCTTAATAATTGATATTTGATAATTGAAACATGATGAATGATGAATTTTATTTGTTTATGCCAGTTTTATAAATAACAAAAAATAATTTTTTTTTCCATACTTATAGCCCTATTAATTTAATACATGTTAGTATACTGTTTCTAGAGAGGAAACAACACTCTAGAAGTGCTGAATGTAGGACAAAATGATATAGGTGATGAGTTCCTTAGAGATATCGAGGAAGCTTTGATTGAAAATCGTAGCCTCCTAAGGTTGGGTATACAATCGACAAACATCAGTGGGGAAGGAGCTCAGACCCTTTCCCGTGTACTTACTCAAAATGTTACACTACAGGTATGAAAATTTTATTGATATTTAATTATGATTATACTCCCATTTAAGGCTATCCTATTATGGAGCCACCAACTAACATATAAGAAGTTTCATGGATTTGTCTTGGCCTTCATATCATTTACTGGTTGTGCTGACTACTTTTCCATATGATGAGACTCCATAAATTTAGTTTTAATTAAACTTTCTTGTGAGATTATCCCACTTATTAGCTTCTTATTTATTATTTACATTTGTTTAGGTTGTGACTTAAACTGTGTGGATTTTGTGATTTGATGCATTTGTTTTATAAAGAAACATGAGTTTTTTTGTTCAAACTACACATCTAACTCAAAAATTGATGTTACATAATAAACATATTTTTCAGAAGGAATTCAATTTACAAGTCCCAAACCAGTAACATCTTTCTTTTCTTTTCTTTTCTTTTTTATATAGTTCTCCAATTTTTCTCTAAATCTAACCCTGCTAAAAATATTAGATATTAAAGTTTAAAATTACGTTTTTCCAGAAAATTATTTTCAGAAATAGCCAGAATAAAATAAGTTTTCTTCTATTCTAATAATCCTATTATAGTTTTCTGTATTTGACAAATATAAAAAGCGTTTTCTTAATTTAAAATTAAAAATTTATATAATACTAATGTAAACATAACACTTGTTACTTGCTAAAATATTAAAAATAGCCTATATCTCTGAGAATTCTAACATTTTGGTGCAGAGGGTTTAATTAAAAACGGTTTAGTAGTTTTTAAGTAATTTAGATTGAGCTTAATATGCAACATATATGAAATATAGGGTTATGTACGCTTGTATCAACCAACTCAGAACTTTTTTCCCACTCTGGCATTTAAAAAATCCTTTCTTTTTTATTAATATTTAGTATCTTCAATTATATTTTGAAAATTTTTTGTTTATCGACTACTATAACTATACGAATACTATAAACTAATGCTTGTCTGTTATTTTTCAATTAGAGGATAGACGTTCGAGACAATAACATAGAAGTAAACGGTGTTGTAGCGTTTGCAGCCGCACTAAAACAGAACTCTACTATTAGTCAAATTGATCTGGACGACCGACCTAGAGGAAGGATAGTGAGTAGTTTTTGTTTTTATTTTAATCACAACATTATTTAGTATGCTATTTATTAGTGTGTTCTTGTAGATGCACTTTTTTCCCTGAAACAAAAAATATTAGTAATAATGAAAGTATGTTGGAGTGTTGTTTGTGTAATCTAATGGTTTATAGGCATGTTGATTTAAAGAGTAAAAAAATATTGCTAAATATCAAGAAAGCTAGATTCTTACAATATAATGAAGTCATGAATATGAATAAGTGTTACATCATTTTTGTGAAAAACTTAGGTAACATTATTAGCCAAAGAAAAAATATATTGGCAGAATCGGGACTCAAGCCCAAGACCTCTTATTTTTTAATTAGAGGATAGACGTTCGAGACAATAACATAGAAGTAAACGGTGTTGTAGCGTTTGCAGCCGCACTAAACAAACAAAATTCATATTGAGAAGATTGCCCTCATGTAGAGCCCCCGAGCTGGGGAGGTCCAGTATTCGGTTCCCGATCCTGCTGGAAAAGTTTTTTTGGAATAATATAAAAAAGTATCTGTACCACATCAAAAATTTACTATCTATAAAAGTACATCATTAAAACAGAGAGACCAGTAAATGAAGGATCATGAATGAATTGAATCTGGTTCAATAAAAATCATAAAATAGTGGTCAATCAATTGGCTAGTTTATCCCATCAATTTTTCAGAAAAATTGATTTGTCCTTTACTTCTCCCAACCACAAGTTTTATTAATTTTAGTTTTATGATCTGTACCAGGACTCCAGTAGTTCAGTACTGAATTCTGCTATCAGTCATACATTCCATGGATTTGACTTGTGAAAAAATTTAGTTCAGTTATTATAAAATATAATTTAAGAGTAAATCAAAACATGCCATATTGTACAATAATACAAATAACAATGAAGATAGTAAAAATTTCATGAAAAACAATTCACCTTCTCTGTTATAAACTTAAAATGCCCTGATCATATTAGACTTACTTAATACTTGATTGTCAATTATTATTTAATTTTTATTTTTTTGTAGAGTGAAACTTTAGAACGGTACTCCGAGGCAGTGGATGAAGTAAGGGGTGCCTGCTGTCGGAATGAAGCCGGAGGAGACGAAGCTATTCTCCGAGCAAGGCTGTCCATCATGGCAGCCAGAAAGATCTCTCTTACCTGTGATACATTGCGTCCCATTTCTCAGTCATCATCTCCTCAGCAAAACTCGCCATCATACCCACAACAATCATTTCTTCAGGTGATTTTAAAATTCACTCAGGGCTACAGTAGAATCTAAATAATCCAGTAATCTATTACTTTTCTAAAACTTTTAGCTGCAGGCCCGCAGACAACATAATACCCCACGCAATCGGCCAATGCACCCCCCTTTCTTTTCTTCAAGCAAGAATGTGATTTAGGAAAATTTGGTTGCAATTTTGTGTCTTAAATGTGTTTCATGAATGTGGATCCAAAATGTGGTTGACCAACAACTATTCAAATGATTGTTTTGTTAAAAACCCCTTTGTCTGCACGCAATGGTTACTTATCTATACAAGTGCTTTTGGCAGTTCATACTGCCATTATCAATTGCTACATTGTTACCACATTGATGAGTCTGGCCCTCTCCTACAGCAAGCATACTTAGCACCTAAAATGTTTTCATAATAGCACAATATGAACTCATATCTCTATCAATCGATTCTCATTAAAATTTAACAGTCCGATCCCTCTCTTTAAGGGTTTTTTTTGCTTAAATATTGTTCACTATTGATCATTACTTCTTGTAAATTTTTTATTTATAAAAGAAAAATAGAGTTCTCAAATCCAATAATGCAAAAATTTATTATTGGTCTTAGAAGTTCTTTACAAATACGTGATATGTACATTTCATGTTAGGTTGTGTGTAGACAGTTCTGTGTTTATCTGAAGTAAGAAGGCCACTGATCTGTGGAACTACTTATGTTATCATTGTTTGTTGTTAGGTTGGTTGCGAAACGAAGAGAGGAGGTCGCCTAAGAAGCCCTGCGCCATCTCCAATCCCTTCACCGGTCGCATCGCCGTCTCCTACCAGAACAAGGTAAATTACCTCAACCATTTTAAACATTTGTTTTAAATACCGCAATTTTTTTCCTACTGGAGTTATGTAAATAGACAAAAACAATTTTCAACTCGGCAATAGATTTTTATTTTCAAAAAGTACATACTTATAAGTTTTCATACATATAAAAAAAAATAAATACATATGCAACTTAATTACAAAACTGTTGTAGTCTGTTATCAGTTTTTGTTTTACACTCTCAGATTTGATATTTTTTTTCCCTCTGTTCTTATGCTTCTCTTATAGCCATAGTTTTTAATATTTAATGGTCAACTGCCTCTAGTGCTTTATTTGTAGTAACTTTTTTATGGCTGAATCAAATAAATCCACCTCTATGTCCTAAATATCGCTTTAGGAAGTGCTCTACTCGCTACACAAATTAATGTTAATTATTTTGTCATTAGTAAACTGTTTGTAGCCTTTATTCACTCTTCTTCTCCATTCTTTTCACTTTCCATACGCTGAACTATACTATCGTTGTCTTGTTTATTGAAATCAAATATTGTTTCTGCTATCTCAAGATATGTTATAATGTTGTTTTGTTCATTCATTATGTTTTGGATTCGCTCAATACTTCTTAGATATCCGTTTGACCTATACCTTGTCACTTTTTGAAATTTGTAAGCCATCCCATTGAAGCAAGAAATAGTTCACTACTTTTCAGTTTTTCATGAATCTATAAAGGGATTTCATAAATCATCATGCCTGAGATTGGACAACCTTCAGTGGAAAATTTTTTAATCTATGTTGTATTTCATATTTCGTGCAGTCTTGTGCCGCGTTTTTGTTATCAGTTGTAACCTTCATGTTACCTTAATTCATTCAATCAAAAACATTCCATCATTATGTACGACTACTTACTTGTTCTATTATGTAATATTGTTCAATTTATAAAATATATGTTTCTCACGTATATCAACATGTGTGTGCTTTTTTAACTATTAAAGAACATAACAATTCGGGACGAGTTTTAATCAGTACGTAAGTGAACCGAAAATCGCGATCGATGTGTTTGTTCCGAGCTCACCAACGTGTTCAAACAACATTAAAATTCCAGTAAAATGTGTTATTTTTTCTACAATCGACCGCTATCGTTGTAAAGGTAAGGATTAGACTAATTTCTATCGAATCATCAATAAAAGCACTTCGAAATGGATGCTCAACAGTTCGAATCTTTTATGAAGGCTTTCAGCGAACAACAGAAAGTTTTCCTTGAAACTGTAACTGCTCAACTTCAGTATCGTTCCAGGAAACCTACTGAAGAAAATCCAGTCAATTATTCAAGCATCGCTCCATTCGAAAACTTCGATCCAAAACGTGAAAAGTTTGCCTGTTACCTTGAAAGGTTCAATAATTATTATACGATGAAAGGTTTCACAGACAAAGCAAAAATTGCCCAGCTCTTATGTGTTTCATTTGGCTCTTCACACTACAACAATTCAGCTGCGTTTTTAAGCCCAGAAAAACCACTGAAGGGTCTCTCATATGATGATCTTGTCAAGTCCTTCAAGACCTTGTTGATTCCTAAGAAAAACGCAGTAGCGTCACAACACTATTTTCTTAATATCTATCAAACTGAACACCAGCCCATGTCAGAGTTTGTTGCCACTCTTCAATGTGACATAGCTGAGTGAATTCTCCGTAAAATGCCAGTGTGACCAGTCTGTGTCAATCTCAGACGTTTTTCTTAGACCACAGTTCATTTGTGGCCTTCGAGATTACTGGGTAAGGAAACATATATTTCAATCTCACAAAAGACGTTTCAGGACATTTTGGCTCTTGCCACAGCTCTTGAGGCATCGAGAATCGAAAGTAAAGCGTTGACCCAGCGTTCCAACCCAGCTCGAACTTTCTCTGCCAGTGAAGTGAACAAAATGTCAAGCTCTAGCCAGCGCTCAGGAGCAAGGTCAAGCTCTAATCAACTCAGGTCACGTTCACGCCCCAGTCAATCTGATTTCAAGGCTCTCGGCGTCGATAATCTGTGCCTCCGGTGCTCAAGGGGAAACCATCAGGTGTCAGAGTGTCGAGTTGATAAGAGCAAATTATACTGCAACCTTTGTAAGAAGAAGGACATGTGTCACGCGTCTGTATTACATCATTGATGGCAGAAAACAGAAGGAAATCAAGCAAATCCAATTCTACATACTCCCTCCAAATTGCCAACACCAGCTCCGGAGCAACGCCAGCATACGGCCTCAATGAATTAGACACAGTGATCCAGAAAAATTACATTATTGTTGACTTGTTCGAGTTGAACCATCATGAATCAGATAAGTACATGATTGACGTGTCGCTCAATGGAAAATTGCAGCGCTTTGAGGTCGATAATGGGGCCAAATTTACCCTATTAAGTGAGAATAAATTTGAGAGACTTAACCTAAATTTGCCAGTTCAACAAACCAACCTAGCTTTTTGATCCTACTCTGGCAGCATAATCCAATCAAAAGGTAAGATACCTGTCAAAGCTGCTTACAATGGAAAACAAATCACCGGCAATTTATACATTGTACTGACAGGATACAAATCGTCCTTGGACGCCAATGGATACGAGAACTTGCCTTTGAACTCAAACAGGTCGACAATAATCCTCCCATGCCAATCTAACAGCTCAATTCAGTCTCCTCGCTCGAGGATATTTTAGAAGAGTATTCCTCGATCTTCAAACCAAAAATTGGCTGTGTTCCCGGCTATGAAGTTTCATTCCAGCTCAAACCAAGAGCAAAGCCAGGTTACACCAAGGAGCGTAGTGTTCCACATTCTCTCCTGGACCAAGTCAACCTGGAACTAGAGGAACTCGGAGCTGCAGGAATCATTGAACCTGTAGACGCCAGTGATTGGATTTCTCCTGTTGTGGTGATCGTCAAACATGACGGAGGCGTTCACCTCTGTTTAGACTATAAGTGTGGTGTCAATGAATGTCTAATTCAAGTCAACTACCCTATCCGCACCAAAGAAGACGTCGTAAGCAGCTTGGGAGGATCCCATTACTACAAGGCTTACTTACATTTTCGTGTTACCAAAGAAAGCAGCATCGTCCAGACTGCAATGCATAGAGCATTCGGATCCAAAAGTAGTTTCTCTAACAAGTCCCATTGATCCTTACATGAGTTTTAGCACCATGTATGCAGCTGTTTTACATAAATTTTATTTAAAAAAAAAAATTGTTTTTAATTTTCGTGTTACCAAAGAAAGCAGCATCGTCCAGACTGCAATGCATAGAGGTACTTACCGATTACTGTGGCTTGGTTTTGGAGTCAAAACAGCTCCTGCTGTGTTCAATGAGTACATTCATCGAATCAACAAAGGCCTGAAGAAGACTGAAACAAAAGAATAATGTCTCGAAATTTTCGAAAATTTAAGAAATCTTCTTCAAAGATTAAAAGAACATGATCTCCTCCTTAACAAAGATAAATGTGTTTTTCCCCAGTCTAAAATCGAGTATCTTGGGGGATTTGTAATGGAATACAACAAGATCACCAAATCCCCAGCTACGATACGCCTCATTTCTCTCAGGCTTCAATTCTTCAGTCAAATATAAATCAGACAAAGAAAACACAAACTCTGATTGTCTTTCTAGCTCCTGTTTCGCCCTGTAGTCAAGATCTAGACATCTCTATTGGAGAAGAAACCAATCAAGTCTATGAGCAAACGATTTTCCAGATATCCAGCCAGAACATCACTGCAGCAATAATCGAAGATGAAACGGGCAAGGATCCAGAATTAGCACGAATCATAAATGACCTCCAGACTACTACGTGTGACTCCGAGTATACTATAGTCAATGGTATGTTATAGCCCATTCGATTCCTTGAGTAGTCATCCCAAGCTCTCTAAGTTCAACTATTCTCAATGAGCTCCACGAAACTCATCAGGGGATCACAAAAGTAAAGCAACTCGCCCGTCGATATGTATACTGGACAAGCATCGACAGGGACATTGAAAGATTGTGCTGTAAACCACTCAACACCGCCCAAGGCTCCTGTGTACCCCGGGACCCTCCTCAAGACAACTGAGAATGAGTGCATATTGACTGCGCAGGACCATTTGAAGGTTATTTCTTCCTGATGTGCGTCGATGCAAAATCGAAGTGGGCAGAAGTGGAAGTAATCAAAGAAGCACCTAACAGTTACAGGACCATAGCATTGCTAGAAAGAATTTTTGCATCGCACGGGTATCCATCTGTGCTTGTGTCTGACAATGCAACCATTTTTCAAAGTAGTGAATTCAAAGCCTATACATCAACAAACGGCATTTTTCAAAAATTCATTGCTCCAGGCCAACCAGTGACAAACGGTCTGGCCGAGCGCAGCATTCAAACCTTAAAACATCGCCTCAAGGCAGCATCCTCAGATCCGGCTCCTATGAAGGATAAAGTGCAAGCCATCTTATCGATTGAGCTATGCCGCTTGCTTGTGGCCAATTGCCAGCTGAAAAATACCTACATCGAAAGTTGTGCATGCGCCTTGATTTTTCCCTACCAGCCTAAAACATCAAGCGTGACAGCAGCACCTGCACGCTCTTTTAAGGTAGGAGAGAAAGTCCAGATCCGCCTTGACTGTGACAACAGGAAGATTTGGCAATTCGGCAATGTCATCAAAGTACATGGCCAACGGCACTATTTGGTCAGACTCGGCTCTTCTGGGCGAATACTAAAACGCCACATTGACCAAATTGTGGCAACTCTGGTTCCAAAGCCAAAATCTGTTTTGTTTGGACCAACTCAATCATTTGAGGTTCCCCGACTTCCACCTACTCCAGCTGAATCCCTCACAGAACCAACCGACCCAGAGCCTGCTGGTCAGCAACGGAGTCCTTCTGGAGACCAGTCCTTCTGGCCACACCACCAGCAACGCCAACTCCAGCAGCAGCGCCGAATCAAGACTGACCTCGTTGTGAGATACACCTTCCGGCTTCGGAATTTCGGATTTAACGATTATGACTTGAATTGTGTTACCTCAGTTTTTCAATTTAGTGGGGGGAAATCTGTGGTGTATGTCATATTTCACGCACAGTCTTCTTATTAGTTGTGACCTTCATGTTACCTTAATTCATTCAATCAAAAACATTCCATCATTATGTACGACTATTCACTTGTTCTATTATGTAATATTGTTCAAATTATAAAATATATTGTCACGTTTTTTATCTATATTGTTTTCTTTTTAAATTTAATCTGAGGTTAAAGGTTCTGTTAATATAAAAAAAGAATTCTGGCAAAAGGAAAATTGTTTAATTACAAATGGATTCATGAATTAAATATACATATAAGCACGTACGTGATAAAATTACAATGTTAAAAACTAAAGTTAAAATGTACCTTACTATAACCGCAACTGACCAGTTTTACTAAGTTATGTCCTTTGGCGAATTCTTCTGGTTTCTTGGTAGCAGAGCGTGGTTGCCTTTGTGTTTCGTGGTCGTCTTTTCGCCACGAGGTCAATACACGTCCACTGCTAGCATCCCTTCCTCACCTTTCTCTCTCGTGGCCGGGTCAGATTGAAAGAGAAGTTTTTACCACGGGCTCGTCCTACTTATCCCTTTCTGCTGCCTACTTGAGTTTTTAATTTCTTATTTTCCAATGCCAGTGGTCTCGGATATTATTAACTTTTCTTGTTTTAAAGTTAACAAATCCAATATTAAAATATTTATACTTAATTATTGATATTATTTATTTTATAACTATTAATATAAGACATAATGTTCATCCATTCATGAACCATGGTCCACGGGTCGTTTATCAATTCATTGTTCATTTACGCCCGCTAATTTCGAGTTTATATCAAAGGTAATATCACAAACTCACAATGTCTAAATAACACAACAATATTTTTCTCACGTATATCAACATGTGTGTGCGTTTTTAACTATTAAAGAACATAACATTATCCAATTAAAAACCGTCAGAACCTAACTAAAATAAAGATGATTGTCGGGTCATCCCAAGGGCTCATAGCGGGTCATCCCAAGGGCTCATTGCGGGTCATCCCACCGCGGGCTAGGGTCTCTACAACCCGGCCACTGTCCGATGGTTGTGAAGAAAGAGATAAAATGGGTCGACCTGTGGTCTTTGACCTTTGCCGGCACCCTAGTTGGCGGGAAGCTTTAATCGTATTGATCTGACTCCATAAGATCCTAGAAGGTGTGCCCCGACAATGCTACTATGTTTAGAAGAAGAGGAACTGGGTAGGTATTTTATGTTAAAGTAGGAAAAGGATAGGTAGTTTATGTGGTCTTTGAATGACCATGGTATCTAAGGATAGGCAAAAACCGTCCGGATCCCAAAGGCGAGTGTGAACCGGAGTGAGGCAGACTGGATTGCTGGGGGAGACGCTACTAGGTAAAGTTTGTAGGGTACCAGAAACTCTCGTCCGCAAGGAAGAGATCTCTTCCAAGGAGGTGCTAGTTTTAGCGAGAATAAGACAGAGAATCCCACTAGGAAGATGTTGGGTCTGACAACTGGGGACTAAAACATAGCAAGGTTAAGAAAGAGAGATGTAGAGGTAGTTCAATAAGAAAGCCATGGTTTCAGTAGGAAAGCAAGCGCCAGTGTAGAGAGAGAGAGAGAGAGAGAGAGAGAGAGAGAGACAGATCAGTGTTCATTTCAGGTGCCGGGTTCCGAGAGTATAGGAAGAAGCCCCTAATCTGGGCCTTATATAGGCAGGTCAGAGGTGGGGCTAGCCCCACCGCACCCCCTAGTGGGCTTCTGCTGTTTTGGCACTAGTTTCCCCCTCTCTTTACTGACACCTAAGGTTCTTATTATTAAAATAAATGGAAATGTAGCCGTGTATATCGTGAAGAGGGGAACTTCTATTTATTCCTGTTGAAGAAGTTGGTACAACAATGATTTTTTTAAAAAAGGTCTTGGTGAGTCAGAAGATGAAACAAAACTAAAAATGTTACTCTTTTTTTACTTGAATGGCACAGTTTGGTCACCAATATTGAATTCATTTTACAGTTTTTTAACACTTTCCCCTTTTTCAAAACAATAAATAATTAAAAATTTGTCTTCAATATTTAAAACTGTGTGTTTTTGTTTAGAAGACACGATATGTCTATAAAGCTTTGAATAAAACTGAAGTATAGGATGGAAAAAGTAAACAAATCGTTAATCATTTTCCAAAAATGAAAATAAAATAAGGCAAAAAAAATTGTGCCTGAGAAGAATTAATTTATTCAACTTTTAAGAAGACCCCCTTGTGTAATTTTTTATTGAATTAAATATTTCTTTGAAACATTTTATTTACACGAATGAACATGTTATTATTTTTTTAGATTTATATACCAATGTTTCCTGAAAAAAAAAAACAAATTGAGCATAATTTACAAAATTGGGACAAGAAAACTGAGAAAACATTTTAAACAAAACAATGCGAAAATTAACAATAACTAAAATCACAAAATTAACTCCAAATATGTTCATCTAGTATTGACTGTACTGAAAAAAAATGGATTGCTTTTCTGTAGTATAGAAAATATCTAAAAGTATGATGAAGAAATTAAAAAATAAAAATGTACACTTACAAGGGCTAAATCAAGAAACTTAACTGATGATGGTGGCAAAGTCTTTGTAGTACTGGGTTTTGCCGGTAGGACTGTGTAAAGCAACTTTTACCAATCAGTGTGCCAAGTGCCATCACTGGAAAAGGTTCTGCTTGTGTTTATTTATTTGTGACAGTGGTTTTGCATGCTTGTCTTTTTGTGATGTTTGTGATGGCTGATTTTTGTGAACAATGCGCGGCCGTGAAGTTTGCTTCCTGCTCGGGAAAACTGGCACAGAAACTCTTGAAATGTTTAAAGCGGCCTACAAGGATTATGCTATAGAGAAAACTTAAGTGTTTGAGTGGTTTTCCCCTTTTAAAAGTGGGGAAATGTCAATGAATGATCAAAGTTCCTCTGAACGTCCTTCGACAGCTCAACGAACAAATGAGCAGCAAGCAGCTGAACAATGAATGAGAATGTCAAAAAAATTCACGTTCGTTCTGGAAGATCGACAATGGACCTTCTTCGAAGTTGTGGAGAAATCTGGAGTGATTTGGAGTTCAGTACAGCAAATTTTAAGTAAAGATTTGGGAATGAGAAGGGTGGCCACGACAATGCTCCTACTTAATCAGCTCTCTCTGTGCGCTGATTTTTGACCAAAAATGGTATGACCACTGTTCCACGTCCTCCTTATTCACTTGATTAAGCCCCCTGCGACTCCTTTTTATTCCCCTGAATGAAAAGAAAGAAAAGCATTTGGTGGACGTTAAAGAAGTAAAGACAAAAATGACAAGAGGCGCTGTTTGGCATCACTAAAGAGGAATTTAAAAAATGTGTCGAACAGTGGAATAAAAGATTGGATACATTGGAAATGTATTGACTCCAATGGAAAGTACTTTGAAGGAGATTAAATAAAAAAAATTAAATAAATCACTTTGTACAAAAATAGTTTGGTTTCTTTACGAATGAGGGTTACCCACCCTCATACATCATATAAACCACAGAAGAGTTCACTAAGTTAATGGTAAGTGTAATACTGTCTTCCCTGTCTTTGAGTATTCATATTTGATAAACTCGGGTGTCACAATTTATATCTTGCCACTAATATCAGATGATGCCACGTGAGGTCCCATGTGCCAGTCCCTCTCATTCTTGCATTGTGCTCTTTGTTACTTTTACCTTCTTCTTTTCACATATCTCTTCAGCTCTGTGGATTATAACATTTCTTGTGGTGAGAGTGATTATAATCGCATACTTTCAGATCAACTACCTTCAGCTGGTTTCAATTAAAGCAGCAAAATGGAATAGTTAATAAAAATTAAAATTGTCTTTGCCGTTATTTGCACAATGGAGCAGTTGCATACAATAGTTATTATGATTACATCTCATTATTTACAGATTCCAGGTTTCAAAAGTAAACGAAGACTCTCCGCCAGAAACTCCTTCTGCCTTTAGCTTTGCTCCATCTCGGTCTCGTTTTAAAGTGACTGTAGTTGAACCCACAGGAGAACAACAGCAGTCGCACTTCATACAGCAGTCTTCACCTCCTATACAGCATCAGAACCCTAGTACTCCTCCGAGAATAAGAAAGTTAGCATCTTGGGTCCCAATGGTGAGAATTAATTTTTTTTTCTTGGAGTTCAGAAAAATTGCAAAAATATATTTATTAATTGTATTTCTTGGGATTTACTCTGTCTCCAGTAAGCAGATTATAGTAACATCATCATAATATATTGTTTTATTGAGGTTTTTCATAATTCTCTCATTTGGTAAAGAGATATTTTTATTCAAACTCTAAATGGCAGTTTGTGTTGCAGTTCAAGCTCACAGTTTTTCTGTTTAGCCGATCTTTTCAGTTTGAACATGAACGCAAGATAAACCCTAGTGATAGTATAAATCAAAAAAATAAGTACCTTGGTCTATTCAAGGACCGTTCTCTACTGTCTCACTGACAAAAAAAAGGTTTGCTACTAAGTCTCCAGTTTTGTACAATTTAGGTTTGTAATGATGTTGCTAATAACTTCCCCTTAATTGATCTAACCTTTGTATAATTATTTTAATTAGCATTCGGATCCAAAAGTAGTTTCTCCAACAAGTCCCATTGATCCTTACATGAGTTTTAGCACCATGTATGCAGCTGTTTTACATAAATGTTATTTTTAATTTAATATAATTATAGTCTGCCAGAGCCTCAGCATATATTACTTATTATTTATCAAGACATTGAGATTTTTAATTTGACCTGTCTTAAATTTTATTTGATAATCTTTAATTCAACCTACTCAATACAGTAATTGACTAATATAAGAGACTTAATTATTTTTCATGGGGTTGGTTTCATCAAGCGTCATCGGGACATCAAAAACTATCATGCAAAATATCACAACTATATCAAACACGCATTGGGTTCAAGTTCCGAACTCCATTTAAATGAGAGTTTGAATTACTTGGTGTAATTATACTCCATAAAGTCTCATTATACAAGTGTTTTTTTGCAGCCACCTTTTATTGTTATTTCCCACTTCTTTCCAGCTCTTATCATCTTTGGATTCTATTGGCCCATTGTTATCTATGTTATGACTCGTGGATGGTATGGCCATCAATTTTAAGGTTACTTTATGCACATAACCATTTGAAGACTTTTTGTTTAATCTAATTTTATTCATTAAATCACATTTATAATTTTACCTTATCATACTAAATAAAATCATTATATTTTGATATACAAAATAACACTACAATATATATTATTAATCAGACGTTGAAAGAGGTTGAAACCTTTAATTTGATACTCTACTCAAAATTAAAAACAAATAATTATTTTTTGCTATGTGATTAACAACAATAATTATGTTTTTTGGAGTTGAAGATATTTTTCTTGTCAGCTATTCAAATGGATTTTCCAATGGAATATTTCATGTTTATAGGTCAATCAGAGGACGTTTTCCAGAAGAGACAGACATATACATGGGTGAAAACAAGGGTTTCTAATTATTAAAAACTAACACTCAAAGAAAAAAAGATTGGGATTAAAACCTGAAACCTCCCCAATATTTAGTCGTGGGCTATACCAGCAGAGCTACCCTTCTACAAGTGATGACCTTCCCAATAGGGTTTATTTTTGACTATGGATTTCTGTGGCTCGTTGGAATTCTTACCAAGACTCCAAGGGTTTCAGGTTTGAAAATGGTAGCATGTTCAGTCAAAATTTTACTATCCTTAAAAGGAAAGAAGTACATTAGATTAAATCTGATGGACAGGACCTACAAATATAGCTGCCACTGAAGAAATTATACATTTCATTAATTTTGCAAAACCAAACTATGCTCTGCTGTCTCCAAATTTTTATTTAACCCAGAATGGCTAAAAATGGTCTCATCTTATGGGAAATTTAATGGATTAGCTAAGTGTATAATATTACATAATTTAGGATTAATTATTTTGATGACAATTAGTTATAGCAAAAACTTTGATTATATTTAAAATGGATAGGAATTAGATAAGCACTTGAGCTGAGTGAGGCATACTCTTTTAAAAAAAGGTCATTGCTTAATTATTTGTTTTTTTTCTTGTACAAGAAGTTAAATTAAAGTTGTATTTCAAACAATCTTGTGTTGATTGGCTTATATAAAAATATGCTGTAGATTACTTCAACAATTATTATTCCTTATGACTCTTAAGAAATGAGTCATTTTTATCTAAATGAAAATATAACTTTATTGTGAGACCTTGCCCCCTCATAAGCAAATTCGTTATTTATTTCTATTGCTTTCGACAGCCTAATGTCATGCAACATTTCAACCTTCCTGAACAAAAAACTTTGGAGGACATTACTTTAGTTTTTTATTTTAGGTTTCTCCAGGCCTTGAATCCAAAGCTGCGTCTGGCCTCGAGAAGCTGCTAGGACTCTTCCAGAACCCATTTACAAGAGGATCACCGAGCGGGAACCCAGTTGATGGAGGCAGTGACAGTAGCGGAGCTACGTGGCCGGCCAGGTCTGCAACCCCTTCGGTAGAGACCAATACACACTCTGCCTCTCTCTCTCATCTCGCTGTCATACCTCCCACTGGTAATTTCTTTTTCCATTATTTAGTATCTATTTACTTTATATTTTGATTAATCTCTGGACTAGTTAAAGAAGTAGAAGGGACAATTTATTGATAGGAATTGGCAAAGATTAGCATAATACCTGTTGAACCACTTCTTAAGATTTTCCCAATGATCTTGAGAAATTCTCAAATATCGCTCCATTCTATGAGGTTACTTCAATATTTCCTTGGATCCTTTCTTTACCTAGCCATATTAAAAAACTTACCATGCTTATTTGATGGCTATTCTGTTTTGTTTTTACATTGTGTATATTCTCTAGTTTAAACAGCCTACCATTTGTATTACTTTATTTTATATTGAAAGGACCATCTTCCAAGAATAAATTTAGTTTTGTTATACGTTCAATTGAGGCATTTTGGGGTTCCTTTGGCTTTTCAAAAGCTGAAACTCTTGCCTGCCTGCTTAACAATTGATTATCTTTGACCTAGAGATATTAAATTTGACACAAGAGTTTTGACTTGCTAACCCAAAACAAAGATGTCGGGATATTGGTTGAACAATTGTCGGAGGTGAACAATTGTCGGAAAAGGTGAACAATTGTCGGAGGTCAACAATTGTCGGATTGCTGTAGTTAATAACATGGACTGTGTTCCATGTAGGCGTTAATATCTGACTCCATTTATTGATAGGGATGTGTCCCGACAAGACACTGTGTTCAGGATGAGGTTCAGAGGTTCTTAAAGAATAAGACCAGTTTTCAGAGTTCGGGAGAGATCGGCAGCGTAATAAGTACAAGTCGTCAGGGGTCTGCTATAGGCTGTGAGGCAAAGTGCCGTCGTATAGGTGTAGCATAGCAAGAGTCGATTAGCGGAAGGCTGAGGGGGGCTTACTCCCAGGGCCCCGAGGCCCTGGCATATCGCGAGGTGATCGGATGTGGAGACTAGGAAAACAGAGTGAGCCCACCAGGGCCAGGTGGCCCTGGGGTTAGTGATAAGTCGGCGGCTATGAAGACTGAGAGACAGAGTGGGCTGAAGAGTGAAATTTTACTGATATAAATATGATAACCCCCTCCCTCGTGGAAGGCCGGTTTGTCTGCCCGGAGTAAGTTTTACGATACACAGGTAGTCACTTCCTTTTAGTTTATTGACCGTTGGGGTACAAGAGTGTGTTTTTTATGGTTGCTAGCAGGGCTGAAGGTCTTACCCACTTGGGTATTGACCGCCTATAGGTGGTTTGTTCTATTATCCCATGGGTCCCAAAAGGGTTCCTAAGCTGTTTCTAGCATGATTTATTGCCGCACCCTCGATCCTCTGTGACTTGTTTACGACTCCCGACCTCTCTCTGATTTATTACCAGAAGTTTATACAGATTTACATTTTCTATTATAATACATTATGAACCAGAGTGTAGGGTAATTTACACATATAGTTAGCGGTCGCTATAAAAGACAAATAAGAATCATAAAAGACAAGAAGAAATTTGGCACTTTACAGTTTTAATGAATGAATGGAAAAAACCCAGCACCTGTTGTAAAAACTTGATCAACATTTTATCTCTTCCTCTTCAATCTTAACCAAATTTATTTTCTCAATTTTCATTTTTGCCTATTTCATACCACATTTGGTTCAAATGAAGTTTAGTCCTTATTGAAAATATCCTAGGGATCTTGTCATCAAGATTTAATCCCTTCTCCCTCAATTTTATGTGTTTTAAGGTTCATACCAAATCCCAAATCTTTGGAAAAGAATACAATTTAGTACTTTACAATCATCAAAATTTCATTCTGTGTTTTGGGCATCTATTAGATTATAAAATAAAACGTAGGTTCTCGATAAAAGGATGTTAATTTTTATTTTTTAGGATAAGCTATGGTGTGGAATTACTAAATCTCAAGCAGTTAGCACTCGGCCATATTTCTGGAACAGATATGTTTTGAAATGGCTGTCACCAAAGGATATGGTATATCCAGAGGACCCTTAATGGAATATTCAACAAGACACAAAAAAAAAAATACACGTAAAAATGTATACATTAATCAAAACCTTTTTTTCATAGGGTAAAACTGTGAAAATCATTATCTAATAACGCTACTTTGTCCGTAAGGCTACTGTGAAAATTAATATTAATAGTCATTCAGTCTTATGAAACATTCCTATTTCCTTTTTAGAATGATTCTAAATTACGTCAGGCTTAGTTTTAATGATTTATCATCGTATTATAAATATGATGCTATTTATGGGAGTTTCATTGTTTGTTTCCAAATATCTGGTTCCTTAACCTTAATATATAAAATACCTACCAGTGTATTTATTTCATTCAGTGGATGTGCATATACAACTTTTGATACTTATTCCCACTAACTTGCAATTGATGCCAACTGCCACAGATGTTTATTATGTATATATTACAAGAAAGAATGATATATGAAGAATAGAAAATGTTTAAGCAACAAGACATGAATGTAAACAATGTTAAAAGGCTAAAAGTTTATTAAGTTGTTAAGCGTTTTCAGTTGGTCTCGGTTATTAGGATAGCAGATAAAGGCACTAATTTATCTAATAACTGAATTAATGATAAATATGATCACCCTGCATCTAATTTTAAAGGAGCTGCTTTTGACATGTATAAACATTTGTTCATTTTTTTTTTCATCCATCGACTCCAATGGTAATAATAAAAAAACATAAATACTAAATTAGTAGGATATAAAAAAATGTTAAATGTATTTTATTACATTTTTTGTAATAGAATAACTATTCATTATCACACATGGTCCTTTTAAACTCAAAGTAATGAAGCTGAAAAATAAAATAAGGCTTAATGGTTATTTAAAAAAATATTTTTTGAAATATAATTTTTACCAATTTATTATGTTTGGAACAATAATTTTCAATAGCAATGATTTAAATTGTTGAAATTAATAAAAGGCAAAACAAAGAGCAGTTGAAAGTAGAAGTTGCCAGCTAGTGGGAATAACCACTGATGAATACCATGTATGAATATTATAAATTATTTTTGAAATTATAATATTTCTTATTTATTAATTATAATCAATGGAATAAGCCGATCTTCTGAAATATTTGTAGCTACTTACTAATTATATCTGGCTAGATACTTAAAAAAAACTAGTTTCACCAATGTAGTTTGTAGTCTAATTTAAACTACTGTTAGAGTTTAGGTTGTTTACTATGTAACTTATTTCGAGCTGTGGGTATGATTCTTAATGAAGGAGGTCATTGAACCTTCATAAAAAGTATTATTTTTAATCATTGTTTTTTGTGTGATTTTTATATGTGATAGTATACTGCAAAGAAGTATAGCAAAAAATAAAAAGAGTTACTTTAAATTACCAGAGATTATTATTTAAAGTTGTTAGTGTGGTTATAAATGCAAATAAATATGAAGGAAATGTGTAACATTTCGAAAAAATATATTTATATATAGTTATAAATTAATAAATTGTGTGATTTTTTAACGAGTAATGGTGCAATTAACAATTACAGAGAACAAAATGTATTAAATTTAGTCGTAACACCTATCATGTCTTATGTAATTTCTTTTTATTTGAAGGAAAATTTATTAAATTTTCTCTTAGTTTTAAGTATACTTTTCTATTACTGATTAAATCACAACATTTGATAGTATAGTAGTGATTGATAAACTACTTAAAGTAGCGATTTAAGTAATTAATTTTTTTTATTTTTTTATTTTATATTTTTAAAAAACTAAAACAAAAAGTTGTTTCCTTTTGATTATATTTAAATCTTTGTTTTGTTAAAAAATTAAAAGAATATAGAGAACAAAATATATATTTTTTCCAAAAAAAAAAATTTATTTAATTGTCATTGAAAATTACACGTTCAATCAACTCTAGGCAATGTGGGAAGATAAAAAAAAAGTTCAATGAGCAGGATAAAGCATTTTATATATTAAACTGGCATCGTAAAAAAATCGATTTAGAAATTATTAGCTACTGCTTTTATTGAGAGCCAAATAATATATGTTCTCTACTTTGCATTTAGTAAAGGTTCATTACTAGATAAGGATACGTATAGAATTGTATAGGGTTATTATAGAGAGATGAAGCTGTCAGCACAACCTCCAACCGATAATTTTTCCCCTGAATCCTCTAAAGGTTTAGGAATCTTCCATTTAAAGGCAAGGCAAGCCTCAGAAAGGATATCTGACCTTAGATTTTACAGATGTGCAGATCCTAATGTCAATAAAAGAGAAATAAAAATCACATACACTGAATGGAAAACAATAATATTATCCTAATCATTTAACAATTAAAATGTTGATTTAATTACATGTTCTGAAGAGGAAGTATTCTTAAATTTTTAATTAAAAGTGATGTGCCTATATTAAAGTTGTTGACCTGGTTGTAAGAAAATTTGACCCACCAATAAAATAAGTGATAGTAAGTAAACAAAAATTAGTGACAAAAAAAAAAAAGAAACAATCAAAATTAGCGAATAAAAATGTTTGTATTAGTTTTTCTTGATTTTTGTAATCCTTGAAACACGTGTCCACTAGCAGTAATTTCTTTTTTCTTTTCTTTGGAAAATATCCTCTCGTATTTTCAATTGTGGGCCTCTAGTTTGAGAACAACAGTTAAGTTTGAGGTAAAAGAAAGATGAAATAAAAAATAAATCGATTTTTTTACATTAGTTAGTTTAGTGTTTTGTTGTTAATGTATTTAAATCTACAGTATAGAAAAAAAAATTTAATAATAATTAAGAAGAAAAATCTTACCCTTTTTTTTCTCTTAAACTGCTATAACTAGCTCTTTTAATAAAAAGTAAATTAACTACGGGAAATTTTGATATTGTACTGGCAGATTCTTGTAGATGAAACATTCACTAATTTTTTTTAGTCTTTATAAAACTAAACAAATATTTGCGTGTATGATAGTATACACTTTTAAGAAAATATTATAACCTTTCATACATTAATTCAAAATTGTAGTCCAATGCTTAAAGCAAAACATGAATGACCGACCGGTACGAATATTAAGGGAAGAAAATAAAAGACAAAGGTTATTTTATTTTTGTATGAACACCAATTGTCCAAAGAAACAACTATTCTATGGAAAAAAATAATAATAATAAATAGTTATTAAGAAAAATAAGTTTATATTTAAATAGATTTTGTAATATTGTAATGAATAGATGCTTAGAACTAGCTACACTCTTTTCCTGTGGAAAATTTATTCTTGTGATGATCAGATATTATGTATAAATTAATATGTATGCATGTTATATATAATGTATATGTAAGTGATACTCTACGCCTCAAATGTTGCTAAGGTAGAATAACCTTTCTGTTCGATTTAAATGGTATCTTGGCTGTAGTGGAAGAAGAGTTAAACATATTAAGGTATAAATATAAATCAAGTCCGTTTATTGATTCCCCATTATTATGGTTTATTTTTTTTCTAGCTTCACAAGTTTATATAACCTTATACGCCAACAATTATTCACTTTCACTTTTATTAATTTATCTTCCCAAACTCAAAAACCCGACTTTCAAAATCTGAGTTAAAGTTATTATCAAAATTTATTATTCAATATTTCATCTCATTTCATATTTTTGAAAAATGCTCTGTTGCATAGATGTAAGGAGTGTTTTGAAAAAAAAGTCATTTTTATTTCACCTTGCAAGTAGCATTAAAGTAGTATCAAATTTTGAAAATCTGACTACAAATTATTATTTTGAAAAAAAAATTCCAAACATTTAGTCTGTTTTCATTCAGGCACAATCCCCCTAACTTTTAAGACTTAACTCGCACATTCTGTGTACAATTTTTTTTTCTTGCAAAGATTTTGGATAGACAAATTAAGTAGTAAACCATGATAAATTTTGCTGAAAATTGTACTAACTGAATTGTTTAGTTAATAAGTTAGTTCAATTCATTAACTAATGCTGAATATGTTTAAAAATGATAGCGCTATAAAAAATAAACTGACAATATTAATTAATTATTAATACCAATACAATCAAAATGTTTTCAGTATATTTGGAGTAAACACTTTTGTTATTAGAGTATAATGCTGGAATCGAATTAGGAATCTTCTTATTTCCATTTGTTGGCTCTTCGGTCTAAGCTATTCTGTTATAATAAAATTATGAAATAACTTCAATGCAGAGTTAACAGGACCCACTAAATGAATAGATGTCACCTGGGAGGATGGCTCAGATGAAGAGGGATGCGTGGATGGGGTTCGAATCCCAACCATGACAATATTTTTCTTGTTCACCAATTATTGTTAAAATATATTTAATTATTAGCACGGTATGTTTACCACTTTATTATGTTAGCAAGAAGCTTAAATTCTACATTAACATAATATTTTTTGTCATATATTCCCTTTTACCTAATGCAGTGCACTTCTTTTAGTTTATTTAGAAGTAAGTAAATAGGACCAAATGTAATTGCATTGTTTCCCTCATTTCTATTGCATCTCAAGTGATATGTTTAATGGATAGCTCTATAAGAAAATTTAATTTATATGTCTTAAAAAATGAAGAAGGGCGAGAAGAACGGGGGTTTAATTGTTTAAGAATGCTCATTCTAATTCACCTAAGTTAAATAATCTCAAATCTTTATTGGTTTCTTTATAATTTTCTTTTACACCTGTTGTGTTTTTTTTTTTATAAATAGTCGGGATTTTTACTTTATTACTTAACATGGCACAGTGATTTAATTGGATGCAATCTATTCTATTTTGTGTGATAGACTACCTCATCGACTTGTGAAAAGTTAAATTGTATTAACTATTAAGATTAACATTATTAATCTTTTCATGAGTCAGAGTCTGTGTAATGTAACACCATTGAGATTTGGTCGTTAAAGAGAGAAGTATTACGGCCGAATCATATTTAGTACAAAATTGATTTTATATATATATATAAATATATATATGTAGTGTTTAGTTAGAATTAACAACGAGTTCAAATTAAAATAGTCAGTAGATTATAGTTTTTGACCAGGCATATAAAATATGCATCGGTCAGATTTTTGTATTTCATCTTAAAAATATATAAATTTTCGGTCGTCTTTGTCTGATATATTTTGAAGTCGGTCTGAGGTCAACCAAGCCAAGAACCAAAGACAATCATTCTTTTGAAATATCTTTCAGTTCTTATGTACTTCTATAAATTGTAAATAATCTTTTTAATAAAAAAAAGTAAAATGAGCATTTACCTTAAATATTAAATATCGAATATATTGAAACAAATAACTTAATGTATTAATTATTACTAAAAATTATGTTATTAGCCTATGGATCTATATATACATTTGTTGATAATTGTTTGGAGTCTGTTGGCAGTTCTTTATGTTGGTGTAAATATTAAAAAAATAAAATTGTACTTTGTATCAAAAAGTATTTTGTTATAAAATTGATCACAATATTTATATTATATAAGAAAGATTAATCTATATTATGATATCTGTACTCTTGTACTAAATTGTAAATTATGTTATTGAGTAAACCCTGTTACATTTGTTGATAGTGTTTTAAATGTTATTAATGACTGCCGCTGATAACTGTAGAAACCAAGTTTCTGTCCTTAACAGCCCATTTTTAAATATTAAAAAGTATAAGTACACAATAAATATATGTATATAAGTAGCAGTGTGTGTTCTATTCTGTTCTTTATTAGTTAATTATTTAAGTTTTATTTAATTCCTATTATCCTGTACCTGTAGAGGCACTCAAATTAATAATAATCTATAAAACTCTTAACAACGGTATTTGTGTATTTTAACATTAATATCATAGTAAATACTAATGAAACTGATTTTGAATTAAACCATCATGAAAATGTTAGTTGAAATCCTGCGAGTGCCATCGGCTACTTTGCCTAAACCAATAGGAGAATATAGAAAAATATTTGTATTTTTTCAGAAAGTCAAATGTGTTAATTAATGTTGTATATAGAGATTTTTAATCGAGTTCTTATTTATATTAGTTGTATTGATATAAAAAATATATTAGGATCATTAGAATAGAGGAAATCTAGTTTCATCCTGGCTTGGTGAGTGAGAAAAAGATTTACTGAATAAATTAATTTGATTTCGACATTCAAAATCTTAAGCAGGGTTAGATTTAGAGACAAATTTAAATGGATCATAGTTGCAGAAAATTTAATAACTGTTTCTGAGATATGGTTTAAAGGGGAAAAAGGATGGTTTTCTTAAAAAAATTATTTTCATCTTTAATGGTTTATTTCAAAGCAAAATTTAGTTTGAAACCAAAATTGAATAAAGTAAAATAAAATAGAACCAAAGTTTTATGAAATTTAATGTTCCTTTTAAATCAATCACCTCGTTGGTGATTTGGGTCTAAATTTTCCATAAATAACTGTTTAAAGATCAAAAGAACAACACTTATATCTCAAAAATGGTCTATTTTACTCAAATTTTTGACAGAATAAATTTTGTTGGAAGTTTTATAATTTGTCAAGCGGGATGATTTTTTTTTTTTGAAAAGTTGTTACCTACCTATATTAATCCCAAAAACCACACATGTTACTGATGTGTAAATCTGACTTTCTAAATTAAGTAACCGTTTTTTCCATTTCAAAAAGTAGTTGAGGGAGGACAATGAATTTTCTTTTTTATGAAGATAGCTAGATTTGGTTTTAGTAAGTTAAATGGTATTGGTATTTACATTCTTCTTGAAAAATAACATAAATATTGCTTAATAGGTTAGGATTTAAATGAAGTTATGTTTTGTATAGGTTAGGAAAAAAAAATCAAGTTTCTTTTGAAGATTTTATCAAATTCCAATATTCACACAAGCAGCAACTACTAAGAAGTGTCACTTCTGCTTTTTTACTGAAAACAAATCAATGAAATGACAAAACAGAAAAAAAATATAAATAAACAAAAATAATAAGAAATATTTAAGTTTAGAATAGAGGATTTGGCAATTTTTAACAAAACAAATCCGCATATGAATCGCCATTGATGCCTTGTCTTTTGCTGCGTTAATTTCTGCATTATAGTGGGAAATGTGTTGAAATTATAGGTCATTGATCACTGAAAACTATTTTGCAATGTTGGAGGGGTGCTTTCCATAAACAACAAAGTAAGCCTAAGCCTCGATAACGTCGAGGAGCATTCACCAGAAATATTGGCTGGGATACCAATCACAGCTTTAGCGTTTCTTATGATTAACACCAATGCCATCTAAGATTTGAGGCCTTGTCTTTGTCAGCTGTTTGCAGGGCTCATGTTTATTTTTTGGGGAATATTTATTTTCAGGGTCAACTTGCTTAGGTTCTGTTTATGCTTAGAGTCATTAAATAAACATAAGCAAAATACCACTTTATTATTATTGTTTATTTGGGTATTTTGCAAATGCACAATGCATGTCTTTTATTTTATGGAATTGTACTTGCATTTCTTTGTTGTTCTGGTGAGCAAAAAATTGAATTTTTCTTAAAAATGTTTTCAAATATAATATTATAACTTATAATAATATTAACTTTATTATAAATTCTACTGATAGGTGGTGGTTAGGATCCTGGTTTAATTAAATTTTTTATAACAATGTTTTCCTGCCCTAATAAGTTGTAGTCCATAAGGACTTTTAAATCAAGTCAAAACAGATTTACAAAGCAGTTTTAATTAAAACGCTAGAGGTTTGCATGACGGCTTACGCATTAGTTCCTTTAACTCAGGGATGAAATAAGAGATAAAATACACTAAACAGACAATGACAACATATATTTTGATAAATCTTATAAAAACAATATAGGAATTAAAATAGATTGTATAACAATTAATTCTTTTTGAATAACATAAATATATATTTTAACTTTGCTTACAGAATAACAAAACAAGTAACTACAAATGATTATATGCATTACATAAAAATAGTTAATTGCCTAAAAATATATAATTATTACAACCAAGTAATGATTAAAACACAAAGGAAAACAATTCCAAACTTGCTTTCACTTAGATCTACTTCATTAATACTCTAAATGATTGTTAACTAGATTGTGTTCTTCACTTCTTATTATTATAGCCATGTGTTTTAGGGTTTTTTTTTTATCGTTTCACAACATTGAAAGCATTCTAATCACTCATAAATATAATGAGATAATTTCATCAATATGAGTTAATAATTCTAGTTTATCCGATAATACTATACTAATTGCTAACTCACAAAAATAGTACACAGAACTGAAGTTCTAAAACTGACGGCTTAGTTCTAAGTTTTATTTTTCTTAATAACATATAAGTATAATGATGGTCCAATAGTAAGAGAACACTTATACATATTTACACACATATTTAAATACCCTTTGTATACCTTAAAAGATAAACATTTGGTTAAAAATATATTTAAATTACACAAATTTTGTCTCATATATATATGTATATATATACGTATATATATATATATATATATATATATATATATATATATATATTAGAACAATAAATTACAATATGATCACTCTTTTTTGTATTAATAATACTTATGGTCAATACCCGTAGTGATAATCCTTAATAGTTAACAAATTATAAATAAATGTTAATAAAGCTTGTATGAAAGTATAAATTAATTTAATGTATTGTTTTGACAGATCTTCACAGTCGAAATGCAGTGTAAATACAATGATTACAACAATAAGCAATTCTCTTAGTTTAATTATTGAAATCACTAAATTAAATTTTTTTCCGAAAATATATTGGAATGTTCAGTATGGATTAGTGCGTTGGTAGCATCATTAGTAAATCTAACATTCTAAAATCTAATAGTTATTAATGTTATCTAATGTGGTTGTAATTAATAATGGTTAAACAATAATTCAATTTTTTATGCTCAGTCGGAGTGTGAATTATCTACATTACACTACAATTTTTGTTGTTTTTTGTAGTTTTTTTTTTTTACTAGTAGTAACTATACCCTTTAAATACTCCACAGTTATTAGAAGGAGAAAAAAGGAATGCTGTGAAATGGAAAAAATCTCATTTTTCGCATTTTACGTAATCTTCTTTAAAACAAAATTATACGAATTATCACAATGCAAGTTTCGGTCCAACTCTTTAAGATATGTACAATATAATAATTTCTTAATACAATAAACAATTATTCAACAAATTTTATAATAACCGAATTATGTCAACAAAAATTATAATATAATTCAGTGCCTTATAATTGTTTTATAAAAATTTCATTTAAGTCAATATTCACTTCAAAAACTAACACTTCTAAGGTCAGACAATTGCTGGAAGATTCGTTAACCGTTAAATTATGATTGAAAAAAATTATATGGAAGTTATTAGTCAGTTTAAACTAAAAGTTATTGTCAGTCTGTTTACATCTCTAGTAATGACTTGTAACTTTTCCTCCAAACTGTATTAAGCTTTTAATTTATTTATTAATAATTTTCAATTATCAGTCGCAAATGCATTTGATTTTTATATTGAAGTGCTATGAGAAAGAATTTATAATTGGAAGACGATTAGTATGTAAAACTTGAAAGCTTAATTAAAAAAAAATGTGGACCCTGAAGAAATATCCAGTATAAAATTGTATATCGTCGCCATGAATAGCAAATCTTTCAGCTCTACTTTTATTACTTTTTTTTAAATTAAGAAACTATATAGTTGCTTCGCATCTACCTCTGGAGGATAGACTAATAATGAAAGGATTTATAAATGGACGCCAGAGGTAAAAAGAAGGAGAGGAAGACACCTACAACAGAACTGAAAGGGAGAAGAAGATAAAAGCATGGTAATTGGCCAAGGGAAATCTGCTTCTGAAGAAAATCATAATAAATGTAAAAAATTAAGTAGATATGATTTTAAAATAACTGATTAAATTCTCAAATGCATAGTTTGTATAAGAAAGTAATCATTAACATTAGAATGTAAATAAATTATCCCTTCATTCCTAAAATCATTAGTAATTCAATTGAGTAAGCAAGAAAAACATAGTTGTTTTAATGGAAGAGAGATGGTTTTTCAATCTCAATACAATTTAAGAAGTGATCTTATAAAAACCAATACCTTGGTTATATTTAATCACGTGAGAAAACGAATTCGTTGTAATGATTCCACCTGTTCTCTTCTTGGTCTACTCCTGGCTTGAGGTCACTGGAGCTCATCCCAGCAGTTCCAGACCCACAGCTTCCAACCATCCTGAATCCATTTTCTTGTAGCTGATCGAAGGCCTGTTCGATGGAGCTGTGTTTCAAAAAGAACCTAGCGGTATATCGGTCGGGGATGCCATGGTCTGGATCCCTGGACTCGTTCAGAGTCTCCCCAAAGACAGTTCTGCAAAGCTGTACCCTTCCATGTACCAGGATTCTGCTTATCTTGCGGAATTTGACGTCGGTGAGCCCGTCCCGTCCAAACTGGAAGCTGCCTCTGTAGCCGATGACAATGTAGCCGCGGGAGGCAGGAGCTAGCGACTCCGCCATATTCTCCAGACCGTAGAACATCGCCTCTCTCCGGAGCCTTTCTCTCTCGCGAAAGTTGTCTGGAAGAACCAAAGACCCATTGCGGAGGAAGTCCAGAACGTAGCGGAAGAGTACGCCATCTCGGTCAATAAATATCCTTCCTTTAGCATCTTTAGGGTTGTCCTCTAGCCTCGATACTATCGGCTCCAAGGTTTGGGAAGTTGTGGTGTAGAGAACCCCACCGACATTCAATTCCAGCACTCCTGCTGGACTCGTCATTCTTAACAGACACTCCGCGAATCTCCAACAGCTCAAGAGCGATCGATAACAGGCACCCCCTCCTCTGCCGACTGTATAACTAAATACTCAATAATCTTTTATAAAATTTATATCTACAAACATTCAGATACAATTAGCTGTCAATCTATAGTTTTTAGTGATTATTCATTTTCAATAGGAATTCAGCACATTGACTTCAGATTCGTTTTACTGTGTTAGCCAAAGCATAATGTCAAAATATAATCAATTGTATTTTTATGTCACCGTTTTAAGAGAGAAAGTAACAATTAAGATACTGTATGCTGCCAATTGTTATTAAGGCAAAAAAATCAGCACCGGTACTGGATGTGTGAAATCAAGCATTCTGATGTCTTGCTAAAGGCTGTACGCTTCGATCTGGGGGGGGGGGGCGGTAATGCATGGGAATTTAAATTTGGATTGTAAAAGCTCGATTCTATATAATTTTCAATTAATTCAATTGGTCAGTGATAATTTCAATATTTCTTTAATTGCTGGGACCAAAGAAAGGACTTATTACTTTCAACGTGGTGACCTTTCCGTTCTACTACATCAGCCATGAAAATAATCTAACCCACATCAAATTTTAGACAGGCAACCACAAAGCCACGGCATGTACAGATTTCTCATTCTAAGAAACTATTTATGATTTAAAGTTTTGATTTTTCCCATGGTTAAATACACATTAATGGTGGTAACGCAAAAATAAATTGAAAGATTTTCTAGAATGTAAAATGTTGGCAGAGATTGGGTAGTATTATTGTTTTTGTTTTTTTTAAAAGAAGTTTTGTTCCGTTTGTGAGGGTCTTCTTATGAAGTCTAATAAGAAGAAATACTTGTATAAGGGATTATCGCTGGAAGGATATTAAAAGTTCCAAAGGTAACGATTGAGAGGATTAAGAATATGAAACATAGATGGACCACACTTTCTCTCCAATTATCAATCCTATAATTTTTGGGATTTCGTTATTTTCACCAAAACATACACTAATTATAAGCATCCAAGGGAGGTTGGGAGAAAAGCAAAATAACGTGGCATCCAACATTGTGAGTTGAAACAACCATAAATAACAACCCAGCCCATCTTCTGGATGCCAACATTGGCAACCCAGGGGGCGCCAACATTGAGCGTGGGCCACAGGTTTAGGCAAAACATAATAAATGCTTTATTATTATTTATTAAGCTCAAATCTATGCTACATATTACCACCTGAAACTATTGCTCTGGACACACCACCTGTCGTACCACTTCAAGTTCCGCGGACTCTACCACAAGCCGACTTCAGCAGGGAGGACTTAAGTCCCCTAACTTGCCACATCAAGCTGTTTCGATACACCAACCTTAGATCCTTCAATCTCACTTGTATATATAACCCCGAGACATCCTTTCCTAACCAATCATCCCGATATGTTATAACCTTTCTTATATCTTTATAAATTATCCAGTTGTATTACCGGGCGATCTCAACATGTGAAAAGTATGCACCAAGCTGGTCCCAAAGTGTCGACGTGTGACAGAAAGGCCGATCGAGTGACGATCGCGAATGAACTTTCAAAACGTGTTCAAATTGAGCCTGATTTTTTAGACAATGTTATGACCGTGAACGAAAGCCTTTCTGTCGCCTATCTTGGGAACAGCTTGGCGTACACGTACCCGCATGTTGAGATCTCCGACCAGGATCGTATGCACAGTGGATATTTTAAGGGTCTGTGCAATCATCCGAACACTCAATCGACAGATCAATGCGTTGATCCTCACTAACTTAAAAAAAAAAATTTATTGGCAATAACGTTATTTTGGTTTTCGGCCACCTCTAATAACTAGTGTCCGTTTCGGTAAAAACAGCGTAAACCCGAAAATTTTAGGATTGACGATTGGAGAGGAGAGGAGGTGTGTAATGAATAATTGATTAGAAGTAGTGGATCAATGACTTGTACAAAAAACAAATATTAGGGGGGTGAGGGCGAGTATAAGCAACAATGACTTCACGTTATACCTAAGAAATAACAAAAATAATAACCGACAGTCAATTTACTTACATGTGATAGTGAGGCCGAAAATCTTACTCCTTACACGTACAAAGAAAATGTAACATACAAATACAGCCAATACAAATAGATAACACCAAGGCAGGCATGCAATGAAAAAAGAATTCAAGAAAAACAGTGAACTATACTGAATACTCTGAATAAAAAAAAAAATAAAAAATAAATGAGTTTTCCTTCTTAAATTGACTATGACCCTCTCTGAATATTTAAAATAACATAAAATAAAAAGTAATTTTTTAAGACTAAGCTACGGTTAATTAATTTAACCATTCCCTCAACCACGAAAAATTAAAAAATAACAAAGTACTTTGTTACTTGTAACAATGTCGGGAGGGGAGGGGCGGAGTCCTTCTATGTTTGATAGTCTTAATTCTCTCTACCGACCACTTTGAGATGTTTAATGTTCTTCCAGCGATAATCCCTTATACAGGTATTTCTTTTTATTAAACTTATTCAACTTAAACGGAACAAAACTTCATTTAAAAAAAAATACATCCAGCGCTAAGTGATTCCTCTCCGAGAACCTCCACTTTGCCCGTTTCGGCACTCTCATCTCTCCTATTCCCTGTCCTGTTGACCGCCCCCCTCCACGCGCGGTATTGTCATCTTTCCTCCTTATGATCGTACAATACAATTGAATGGATGGTACTACACATTATAGCCTACTTTTATTCTTACTTATTGTTTCACAAACTAATAAATTACTACTTACAATTTAATATATACAATTTCATATAATTTAACAAAATATACACATAATCTTTTCCTAGTCCTTTTAATAAAAATAAAAATACGTAAATCCGATTTTAATGACTAATTTGATCCTGCCTGTGTTATTCCCTTATGCTATTTTACCTTCTAATTGAAATAAAACCTTTACCCCGAAATTTCATAAGTGTTACTTAATCTTTTCCATCTTCCTTTTTTCTTTTTTTTTTTCCATCTTTTAAATTCTACTGAAACAAAATTCGTAATAACTTAAAATGAAAAAGAAGTAAATATAAAATTACACAAAGGATATAATAGGTACATATTTGTTATAAGATAAAGGATCATACAGTTCCAAATCCTCAAATTGAGAATCAGGATGGTGATAGTAAAGATTCAAAAAAATATATCATACAGTTTATAGGTATTAATTACATTATCTGTCGGTAACAAAATGTCTTAGTCAATAATTATTTGTTTTGGATAATTAAATCCTGACAAAGATCCATTTATTGGTAATTTAAATTGAACTGTGCTGGGAAGATGTAAAGGTTTTAAGCTATTAGGTTTAAGGGTGAAACATTGATACATATTAATTTCTTCTACAAAATTCACAAATGGAGTAGAATATGCATTAGTGGATATACAAGAGGTTGTTTAATATTATAGAAAAGTCCTGAGAACAATAGTAAATGCCACTTATTCCGTCAGCAACAAAACCCTTCATAACGATCCTAATAGACCTTACATTCTCGAACTCATCCTTTCCAAGTTCATGAAATTCCATAGTAACTTATCCAACCACCCAAATCCCATAGCACAGTCATTACACTGCGCCACTCATCCCTATAATCCACATCGGACACTAAAACGGCAGTGGCCTCGTGACCTGCTATAAATGCGCAACAGTGGGAGTCCTGGCAATGATCAGTTTCTCCAATCATGTCCTGAGCGTATGTGGCTCTTGCACTCTTGCTCCACTGGCTCATATACGGTGACGCGGCTGACGGAGGAGCGTCGGGGACTTCCCAAGACTCCACTTCCTCTTTCGCATGCGAGGGAGGTGATAACCTTGTGGATTTTGGAGGTCTCTAGGCTGTTTGTAAATACTGTATGAATGAACGAGTGAATGAAAATTTTAAATATTGTATGAATGAGAACATTTATCACAATTACTTATTGCCCAATGATTATAACTTTTGCCGAGTTTGGTACATATCAATCCCGTACAGTTGTTCAATCGTTTGCTCCATTGCGCGTCGTGACACGGACTTCTAACAATTCTACTCACTAATGGTGAAGAAAAAAAACTGTGAGTGATGGCCATTGAGGAATAAAAACAGTCCTTAAAAAATGAATCATCTGGATTTTCGTTAAAGCTGTTCGAAGAAGAAGCTGATGGAAAGAAAATTCTTACCAATTAGTGAGTATTTCAGAAAACAGCCAATGGAAAATTGAAAGCCAGGCTTGTCGTAGTTACTATTCAAGTCAAGCTACCTAGCTCGGGCTTATAATAAACAAGCGACTCTCTTGCGCCCCCAGATCTCGTTCAAACGACTAGAAACTAAAAGACGATTCAAACTATTTCTTCGCCCATAGACAGTCTTCCAAAAATAACAAGAAACTGATTTACACAATGATACTCCAACCTACCTGCTCCTGCGTAATTAAAGTCGCAAGCCCTCCAATATTCTTCGCATCCAATCTCTGCAATCCGAGAGAGAGAGAGAGAGAGAGAGAGAGAGAGAGAGTGAGTGAGAGAGAGAGAGAGAGAGAGAGAGAGAGAGAGAGAGAGAGAGAGAGAGAGAGAGAGAGAGAGAGAGAGAGAGAGAGAGAGAGAGAGAGAGAGAGAGAGAGAGAGAGAGAGAGAGAGAGGTGTTCTTGGCCGGTTTGGTAAGTTCTTAATTTTTTTTTATTTATTTATATTTTTTTTTAATTTCAAAACCCCTTTATTGAACAAAAGTTTTACAATTTACAAATTTTCGATTTACAGATATCCCCTCTTACTGCATATTTGCGCAGGAGATGCATTCGAAGGAGGGTAGAATTACACTAACAATTTTCTATTTGAAGTTAAAATTACAGATCACTGGGTACAGGACCAGGTGATGGGGCTCACTTTCAGATTACAATGAGGGAACTACAACCTAAACCCTAAATTTAGAACCTAGACTAAAGCGTTCCTGCCTCGACAGCGTTAATTTTCGCTCTTAGTCGCGGGGTTTATATAGGCAGGGCAGCCGTGGTGGGGATGGCTCCCCACCTGCGGCTGTTTCCCCCACTAGCTTCTCTCCCCTCTCCGCCTGACGTCATCAGCTTTATTTAACATATGGAAACATAGGTAGATATTTTCTGATACGAGAAGAGGGGAACTTCTAATTATTCGTAATTAAAAGGTGGCCACAACAATCCCTTTAGTGAAATAGTAGAAATTATATGAATTTTACGAGCTTTAGATGAGGTCTGTATGCCTTGGTCATCAATGAAGTTCGTATGAGGTAGAATCCTGAAGTCCTGAACGGTTGGCCGGGCCCGGGGTTGTTGAATCCAAGTTGTAGGTGAATCGCCATTGGTAGCCACTTCTTCGTAATAAAACGATCGTAGTCGTAATGTCGATTGGTTTTCTTGGAGGTTTGAAGGTAAAAAAAAAAACAATGCTTCGATACAACACTCCGTTGATCAAAACTAATAATTACATTCAAGTTTAATATAATTTGGTTTACGGAAAAATACTTTGACGATATCACCCAGATTAGAACTGTCTTTGGCAACAACTAGACGTGCACTGACTAATTGTAACGATAGTCGATCTAAGCGATAATATAAACAATGCGCCTGTACACTTTACTCTTTCAACATAAACAAACCCTTCTTCCAGTTATAATTTGTTTAACTTCAATCGAACAATTTAAAAAACATAATCTAATAACTAATAAGATTTAATTTATTAGTTATATGTTTGAGTTTATTATCATTTTATTTTTTTCCAATTAAATCAAAGCAAAACAAAATTAATTAAATCTTAGGCTGTCAAACTAAACTTCAACAAAATTCATTCTTGCTCCAACAATGACTATACTCCCATCTCATAGGCAACCCAGAGTGACACCTAAGTTTGGAAACATAACGAAGTGGTGAGGTAAAAGGGTAGAAGTGCGAGGAAAATCAGAAAATTAAGAGTAAAAGAGGTGAACTGAGACACGAAGAAGAGAGACAAGAGGCTTGCTTATAATTTAATTGAACATTTCCAATACTTAGAAACCAAACATTCCATTTTTGCTACAGTTAATTAACAGGTAACTGAGACCAATGGTGCTCTATGCCTCTATGGTGTGGTGGCACAGAGGTAGTATTAGTAAAAATAGAACTTTGCTTGGCAAATTACAGAGGCTTTCATGTCTCATGATCACTGGTGCCATGAGTACAACTCCTACTGCTGCAATGGAAGTCTTATTGAACTTGAATCCACTGCACATAGAAGTAGAAGCGCAAGCCTTGAACGTGGCTTACAGACTTGCGAAATCAGGAACAAGATCCAAAGTCATGACTCACATGGGACATGGGAACTTGTTCAGAAGAATTGATGAGGACGAGGTGCTGTCAATGCACTCTGACCTACAAGTTAAGAAACACACAGACGTTTTATACTGTGCGGAAAACACAAAGACCAAACCACATAAACTGTGTAATGGGATTAATTGCTATACAGACGGCTCACTAACAGAAAACGGATCAGGGGCCGGCATATGGAGGAAAGATAAACCAGAATCTGGGATTTCTATTCCTTTAGGTAGACACACCTCGGTCTTTCAGGCCGAAGTGATGGCGATCAATGTCTGTACCCAAACCTTAATTGGGGAGGGTGTAAGAAACAGACTGATCACAATTTTCACGGATAGCCAGGCAGCCATTGGCACCCTGAGAAGCTATACGACCAGATCTTATTTGGTTGAGGAGTGTAAAAACAACCTAAACACACTCTCGCTAGCCAATAAGGTTAGAATCGACTGGGTGCCAGGACACACAGGCATCACAGGCAATGAGAAGGCAGATGGCCTTGCAAGGGTGGGCTCAGAACAGACACCTCTTGCACCTGAACCCATATGTGGTATCAGCCTCAGCTACGCTAAAAGGCGTATAAAATTAGCTATAGAGGACAAGGCAAGACTCTCTTGGAGAGAAACTAAGAAACAGGAACACTCGAAACTGTTTCTTAATGGACCCTGTAAGAGAAGAAGCTCAGCACTTCTATCAATGGACAGGTGGACACTCAAAAGTGTGACAGGACTCTATACAGGTCACTGTCAGTTAAATAAACACCTCTTTAATTTGGGGATAGTGGGATCACCAATCTGCAGATTCTGCAAGAAAGAGGGAGAAACGGCACGTCATATGATATGTGACTGTGATACCTTCACTTTGGTAGTGATCGCATTGTAGACCCCAAACTATGTGAACTGATCGATCCATTCAGTATCCTCAGATTTGCAAAGGCCGTGGGCCTGTCACATATATAGGACAGGGACTTGGACGGCGCACAATAGGTCTCACTGAGGCCGCGGTGCACAAATGCCGGAACAAATAATAATAATAATAATTATGTATTACTCAAGTAATCCTGGCGACGAACTTGCTTTAGAATGATCAATGTAGTGAAAAGGTTGATCCTCAACACTCCTACACATAGTATTCATCCCTTGAATATGCAGCACCCACAATTAGAAGAATATGACCATTTATTTTCTTCAATTATGTGAGTATGAGTGTGCCGACATTGGAGTACTTACTAAATGGCATAAAAGACGAATTACGTATTAAGTCTGATCCCAAATATGTTTTTTAGCCTGAACTGCAGTTATTAATTTGTACATGGATATTTCCTAACATCATTTACAACCTGAAGCGGGAGACAGGTGTGGTTTAGTGGAAGGTAGTAAACGTAAACATTAAGTCTGGTGGGGGAAGAGCGTCTTTATGTGTGAGAGAGGCATAAATAGTCGGATCCTTACTGGGAAAAACCTTATTATCCCCTCTTGTATCGTCACCCTCACTTCTATGTTTTGTGCACCCCCTCCTGAATACATGGATTACTTACTTATAGGTTTACCACGCCTCTATCCTTATATATCTTTAGTAGCCATCAAAAGAAGACACATCAAGTTCTTCGACTCGATGAAACACAGTCTAAACCAGGTATGGGCAACCTTTGACATGTTATGGGCCAAACTTTAGTGTGCAAATACGTTCGCGGGCCGCGTTTAAAAGTAGTGCATTTTAAAGTAGTGTTCATAATTTTTAGCGATAGATATCAGTCAGCCATGAAATAATACGACAATGTTATTACAACACAATTTATTAAAATAACAAAATGAAATGAAAAAATAGGTACCTACAGCATTAAATTAAATCGTTAAATTTAGAATTGTTACAAACTACGAAAGTTAAATAGCGACACCGAAATCAATGAGACACTTGAGCTTGAATTTGGGAAACTAATTCATCGATGTTTGGATTAATTCCACTGGTACAAAGACGTAAAGAATTTTCCAAATTATCGTCAGTCAGCCTTGTACGATGTTTTGATTTATTAACTTTCATCAATGAAAAGAACTGTTCGCATTTATAAGTACTGCCAAACGCACAAATCAATCTTCTTGCAAATTTTCTAAGCTGCGGAAAATGGTCTTCTTCGAGGTATTTTTTGTAGAAATCGCACAACTCCACGTCTTCAAATTTAGATTTTAGGAGTGAGTTTTCTTGAATCTCGATCAACTCCATTTGCAAGTGTATTGGAGCATTTTGTACATTACTTTTTGTTGGAGTAGCAAATAAATTGTAACAGTCTTCCATGTGTTTGAAATCGCTAAATCTGATCGAAAATTGCTCCGACAGTAACTTGAGTTCTTCAGCATATTGAGCGTAAGCAATATTTTCATACGCAGAGAGCGTGGTGAAATGGTAACTGTTACCAGACAGCATATGTGCCTCCCACAAGCGGATTTTGTTCTGAAACGCTTTCAAATGGCTGTACAAATCATTTACTAACTGTCCTTGTTTTTGAAGTTTCAAATTTAAATCATTCAAATGGCCTGTAAGGTCGACAAGAAATGCTAAGTCACATATCCATTTTGCGTCACTCAATTCAGATAGTGGTTTATCTTTTATTTGCATAAATTCTGCTATCTCATTTCTAAGCTCGTAAAACCGTTTCAGCATTTTCCCTTTGCTTAGCCATCTGACTTCACAATAATATGTTACGTCGTCATACTCGGCTGATATTTCATCCAAAAACGCCTTGAACTGACGATGGTTAAGCCCTCGGGATCGAATAAAATTGATGGTTTTTACTACCACATTCATAACATTCTGGAGTCGAATGGACTTAGAACGCAAGTTCTGTTGGTGGATAATGCAATGAAGGACTATCAAACCATCTTTTTGCACATTTAATTCAGTTGCTTTTTCATTCAAAATTCCGATGAAACCTTTACGTAAGCCGACCATAGAAGGTGCACCATCTGTGCATACTCCAACTAATTTCGACCATGGCAAGCCAAAACTTGTGAATACCTTTTGAACTTCATTAAAAATGTCCTCTCCTGTAGTGGTTCCTTTTAGCGGCTGTAAAGCAAGCAATTCCTCAGTAATAGTGAATTCTTTATCAACACCTCGAATAAATATAGCCAGTTGAGCTATGTCAGACAAATCGGTGCTCTCGTCTAATGCTATGGAAAATGATTCAATACCAGTCATACGGCCAGTCAATGTTGTTTTTATATCATTAGCCATCATTTCTATACGTCGTACAACGGTTCGTCTTGACAAACTAATTTTTTCAAATTCATTTTTCTTTTCAGGACACAAAACACTGCAAACTTCTGACATACACTCCTTGATAAATTCTCCTTCGGCAAATGGTTTCAATGACTTTGCCAATTTTGAACTAACTATAAAACTAGCTTTCACAACATTATCAAGTTGTGTTCTTTGTCTATGAAATATTTGCTGCTGTTTTTCCAAATTTGCGGTAAGTTTCTGGATTTTGTCTTTTCTTATTTGTCCTGTCAGTGAGAGCAGCGTAGGATGCTTAGTTGAGTAATGCCTCTTTATATTGAATTCTTTCATCACCGAAATGGATTCATTACACATCAAACAAATAGGCTTACCATTGTGCAAGATAAAGAAGAATTCTTCAGTCCATTTTTCTTGAAACTGGCGACCCTCTGCATCTACTTTTCGTTTCCTTCCACCAGACATCATTTTCATTTACTTATCGTTCGATAAACTTAATAAGAAAATAGGTATAATTAGTAAGCACTCAAGATGCACACAAAGTCACAAAGCAAACTTATCACCACGGTAGCTCGAATAGGACTGAACTAAGTTCCGGCCATCCACCCGCTTATATAGGCAAAATGAAGGAATGATCTAGAATCGTCTAGTGTAGAACAATACAATTGCGAAGCAATAATCCTTTGTTGCGCCGCCAGTGTGGCGGCAAACATCAATGGCTTTGAACTTTGATGTTTGCCGCCTCACTCTTTGATGATCACCGCCACTCGGCTTGCTCGCTCACTTGATTCCATGAGTATGAGTAAGTAGTGTATTTTTTTTTTTTAAATTGGGTTTTTCAAAATGTCTCGCGGGCCGGATCAAATCTTACAGCGGGCCGGATCCGGCCCGCGGGCCGGCTGTTGCCCACATACGGTCTAAACCCTCTATTCAAAGACATGACACCACCACTGCTACCGGCACGATGGCAACTCACAAGATCGAGTTAACCAGGTGGACTTCACGGCACTAGGCCCGCCAACAACAAGCCTCTAAGGGGCACCCATCACTGAAATCAGACTAAATAAGACTGCACTACATGCCAAGAGAGACTAGGCCCAGCCACCAGTGGACTCTCACCACTGCACCGCAACATTTCCACTCTACCGAGGCTTCCCAAACTCCTTAATTCCCTCACTCCACCTTCAAACAGGTACTCCTAGTAAAAGGATCCACTCACCCCAAATAAATTCCTTTATTTTTCCCTTATCCATAATCTTAAAAAATTTGAGAGCTAAGGGGAAAAAAAAAAATATATATATATATATCCTTATACCTCGCAAGTATAATTATATAGTTCCTCCAAGGAGCAAATATCTTTAAAAAAACGAATGAAGACGTATCAGTGGTACAGAAAACCACATAGAAGTTGCAAGGTTATATCCTAGCATTCTCTTCGCCTTATACCATGACTGCACTCTTGATCGCCCGATAAGAAATAAACTATTATTACTCCAATACATAAATGATTTTTTCTGCTACACATTGCTTGGAATTCAATTATGGAAATACCCGCAGTAATATCCGACTGTCCCCAAAACTAATCCTATAACTATGACTGATCTCATAAAAAAATCAATATTAAAAAAAAAAAAACTATAACGCCCGCTCGTTAAGAAAAAATAAATTTTAAACTTAATATTGCTTTAACAAACTGTAACTTTCAGTACCCAGTAGAGTGCCTAATTATGCTCAACAGAAACTTGATATAACGTGAGAAAATACTCCTTTATTAACAAAACTGTATTACTCGCACAGGCTAGCTCAGCTGGTGGAGATATTAGGGTCCGCCCGGGTTGGAGTCTCGTTCTTGCCAGTCTATTTTTTCTAGAGTTAATTTAACTTTAGTATCAAATAGCACATATAATTATTTCTAACGTCACCACTGGATGGTTACTTTAAACGCCTTCGCTATTTGTTAGAAGAGGCGTTTTCAAATTTTTTACTGATCAAGGTTTTGTGATTAATTATTTTTCAATCAAGCGTTTAAAAAAGCTGGTCAGATATTAATCACTACAGGGGCTCAATGATAATTACTTCTTTGTTTAGTTTTTAGTTTCCAATAAAGTTAAATAAAACAAGATATTGTATCGTCTCATTTGTGTTTATTAATATGCGTGTATTAAATGTTTCTTGGTGCAAAAAAATATATGCTTTAGTTATTAAATTTCAAAAGTTAATGGAACATTTCTACTATCGTAACTAAGGAGATTGTAAGTTGGTTATATCCATTGCGATATAAACTGATGACTTGCTTCTGTTGAATTTATTAGCACCGAAAATGTATTGTGGAAAACTGTTTTCCGATAGGAAATTTGTAGATTCAAATGCAAAGCTATTCGCTTAAGGCTAAATGTAAGAGGGAGATAATGAGAAAGAAGGGAGGGGGATGAGATCACAGTCAGAGGAGAAAAGCGTTATTTTGAAATTAAATAACTGTTCGTTACTATTGCAGGCTGTTTTTTTTTCATCACTATCCTCTTGCCCGCCTTTCCTTCAGTCAGTCGCCTAAACCCAAGGAAAATGTTTCTTGTGATGACTCACGTACTTCCCCATATAATTTGACATCGTTACTATAAGTTGAAAAAACAAACTTACAGAAATATTTTTATTTTATATGCCTGCTATATTAAAATCTTGCCATTTCTCATTTTATAATAATTATTATAATTTATACAATGTCGTTGTTAACTAAAAGAGTGATAAATGATAACCGGGACCGTTTGATGAGTGATCTTCAAGGAGATGTCATATCATACAGTAGATCTATTTTATCTGATGATGAGTTTAGATCAATTTGTAGTTTGGTAAGTTTCATCAATTGTTAATAGATTTAAATTTAATGCTTATGACTCCGAAACACGCTCTATCATTTGTACAGCACACATATGCCTATTCAATGCAAAGCTTTATGTATACTTCTCGCAGCCTTTCTCTCGAAGAGCTGTAATTCAGTACTTGTGTTTATAAGATTTACAGTGTAATCATTTAAAAAAATAAATTCTACAAGTGATCTAGTTTGTTTGGTTGTGTCAATGAAAATATTGTTTATCAACTATATTATTTTTAACACTGGTGTAAATAATAACAAGGAATAGGGGGAATATATGGGTTGTACTTGAATACATAAAAGAAAAATCCATTCTCTGTGTCATAACCACAGCTAAAGCATAAATTGTCTAGTTTTTCTAGCTTCACACAGGGATTTTGAGATTTGATGCTATTTTTTCTAATGATAAAAGTTTTTTGTGATAACAATTAACATTCATCTTTCTGACTTCCCATAACGTGTTAAGCAATATCTCCTCCAAGAACCATTATTGTTCGACCAAAACAAAGAATTCGAGTAATGACAAAAATCAAACAAGACTTCATAATGTAAAAATCAAAGGAAGATGACTGATATAACCTAATATCACCAACGATATATAATAGATAACTAAATAAAAAAATGTACAATGATATAGATATATAATAAAACAAAAAAAAAAATTCATATAAACAACTTCACTATATGAAAAACAAATTTAGCTAAAAGGGTTTACAGTTTCTCCAATTGTTTATTTTTAGTTTTACATCAGTAAGTACTATAATAGTATTATTCAAGCATCTTCAGGACTAAAAATGAAACATTACATGTAAAACAATGTAAAAATGTATTTGTTTTGTAGTCCTGATGAAGCTGAAATAGGTGAAAAATCGACTGATATAAAATTAAATAATATGGAGAGACTATAAATAATTAGTTTTTCTCATAGTGTAATTTTAAATACAGGGTTTCTTGTTTAGAGTGTTAGCTCATTAGAATATTAAAAAAGTTAAACAAGTGAATAATGTTATAGTAAAAGAAGTGAGTGGTGAGGAGAAACCAACTTTTTAATGAATTTATAAACAAAATAAGCTTTGTGATGTCTCTATTGTTTAGATTTCTCTAATTCTATTTAATAATTTTGACTATTGAATTATTTTGACTTGACTCACTGAAGAATTATGATCTCATGACTTTTATTTCCCCAGATTCTGTACAAATAAATATGTTTCCAGTCTGCGGTTAGTGGTTCATGAATTAGTAGCAGATTGATAGCTCGTCATAATGTGTTTTTGTGTATTTGGCTTCAGATAATATTAATGAAGTTAGTTATCATTTCATTAGGTTTAGCTGTTATTAAGAAGTGAGTTTTACTTTTTTAGGGAGACGATCGAAAAATGATTGATGTTTTTTTAAATACGATGGTCAATAGTAAATCTGAGGAACAATTGAAACTTTTTATTGATGAAGGCTTGATGAACTATTATCCCTGGCTGCATAAAGGACTCAATGAAACTATTCTACATCTAAAAACAACGGATCCACTTTTTAAAGTGAAAACGCTTGGTGGAGTACCGAATTTACCCCAGAGGATAATCGAAAGAACGATCTTGGTAGGTATTTTGTAACTACTTTATTTGATAGTATTTAGAATGGTATATCTGAAATTATGAAGTCCTTGTTTTTTTTTTTTTTATGAGTTTCCTACCTAGTCACATTTTGTACTTAAATACTAACTTGATTTAGTAAACAATTTTTATCAAACTCTTGAGATTAATACTACAAAAGCGATACTTTTTTTAAATTTCAAACAGCTATCAATATATAAAGATATTTCCTGATGTTACCGATTATTTTACAGCTGAACAAAGTAAAGACCAGCCTTGAAAAATTGGGCAAAGGTGAATATCTCGTACTTCACGGAATGCTTGGTAGTGGAAAAACAACATTGGCAGCTTCAGCATTACATGATATGGAATTGGTTAAAAGTTGTTTCAAGGTTCGTATGAATTAGAAATACTAACACATATTACTTTAATATATCAGTAATAACCAATTACCTAATGAGATTTTCTCTGTCTCATTTTAATACTGTCTCTTCATATACAAGTCAATTTTGCATTTCAGCCAGATCAGGTCAAATGCGCGGGCATCCATTTGTTGTCACTTTTAAACTATGTCCAATGCATTTTTGGTTTACATCAACCTTAAGAGGTTCAACAATGATCAAATATTAGAAATTTATCGGATCAGGTTATGTAATTTGTGGATTTTGAAGAATCACAAATATATGTACTGAATTCTTCATATGGGGTCTTCTAGAGGGATCGGAACTCCCCAAATATCAGCCTGTATAAAATTTAATTTATTACCTAGTATCTATTTATTTATACTTTCTAAGATAATATCATGTCCTGAGATCTGTTCTAAACCCGTGACCATACCCAAAAGATGGACACTATATGATTCAATTTTTTTAATCAAAATAACACCTGTCGTTGTGTATTATTAGCTGGTTTACCGCTCTGTGAAAAATTTCTTATGTTTGTTTTATGATCTGATTCCACAGTTTCTCTCAAAACTTCTGTAGCAAACGCGGACATCAAGAAAATAACTTACTTTATAACCTTCTTTGACTACTTGGAATTATTTCAAATAACAATTGAACATGGATGGTCCCTGTATTTAGACCATTTACATCACTATGAGCTCTGACTATATTGTCCCATTTTCCCCAATAATGACATAATTGCCCTAATTTTTTTTTCTATTTCCCTGTGTTCTTTTCAGTAGAAAGGCCTTAATGCCACATAGCCAGCCATTGCTCTTTGTGAGCACTTTCATCTCAACTTCGTCTCCCTCATGAGCAGTTCCTGTAGACCTAGCCTCCAACAGTTTCTTGGGTTCAACAAGCAGCAATCTGTATATTTTCACCTATCATTTCATTCATCCCTCTTAGTTTTTCCAGCCATTCACTGAGGGGTACTTCATTTCCCCAGCGGTGAATCTGCTTTCTTGTTAATCTGAAATGACCCAGCTCTCTGCTCCTTACAGGAGAATTGAGAGCCCTTATAATAACATCTGGTTTGCCTTTTTAACAGTGCTGTTCAGTATACCAGTCTTGCTTATCACTATACCTAAGTAGGAGTAATCTTCTGTGGTCTCTATTTCTATTCCATTACATGGAATATATACCTCTTCCCCCGCTCCCTATTGTGCTGAATCACATTGCGCTATTATTAACATTGATTGTCATTTACTTTCTTTCCAGTTCAGCCTGGCATTCGGTTACAGCTTCTTGTAAGTTTTGTTGCGAGTTGGTTGTTAGGACAACATAAATGAAAAATTGTATCTAAACATACCTCATGTTCCGTCTCCTAATTATCATTCATCCTGTCCTGCTTTTACAAATTTTATGTATTTCATTGATAGAAAGATCAAAGGGCTTAGGATATCTCCTGGTTTGACACCCTGTTGTGCTGGGAAAACATTTGATAACATTCTATTAATTCTAACAGTACCTTTTGATTTATATTGTATTCATTTAATTGCCTTGATCAAATCCTAAGGGGCATATGTCTTTGTGAGTCCAATCGATATTTGATCTCTTATATTCTGATATTCTGATCAAGGAACTTATGTAATACTTGTTTTCTTATGTAGGGTACTGTATATTGGTTAACAGTAGGTAAAGTTGGCGAAGAAGACTTAGGATACCTACAACAAGAATTAAATGAAAGATTTCCCAATCCTATCTATCAGCTTTCACCTTTAGTGCATTTAGCAACGATCCAGCTGACTAAAACGTAAGTACTAATAATTTCTTATAATTGACAAATTATGTTTATTTGTGTTACATGAAATTTTAAACAGATTATGTAATTTGTTTTGGAAAATAGATAACTATCTACTGTTATTAAGGGACCTATATCTAGGCAAATTAGAGAAAGTATATACAATATCTAGTAAAATTCCATACATCTAAAAATTAAATATTGGATGAGATACGTGGATGACAAACTGACGTGCTTCAGGGGTAGTCAGAACGAACTGAATGAGCTAATAAACAGTTGACAACAGTAGAATAATAAATTGTAAATTAATTAAGTATTTAAACAGAATAAATATGAACATAAAATTTACGACAGGAATAGAAAAAGATAAAGCAATAAAATTTCTGGATCTGACAGTGAGCAGAAGTGGGAACAAACATGGATTCAAAATATAGATGAAGGACACGATGACCGATATATATAATACTTCTTCGCACCATCACAGTCTCAAGATGGTCATGTTCCACTTCCTCATAAATAGGTTAAATAATATCTCACTAGACAGGGATAAATATACTACAAAGTACATAGGCACCATGTGGCAATTGCCGACGGGCACGTTCCAGACAGTGCAAGAAGAATCAAATGAAAAATTGAGTACAGAAGACTGACAAAACAATAAAAATCACTCTGGTATAAAAAAATTGTGCACAATTCCATATTTGGGAAATATTTCTTACAAATTAGGAAATATTTTTTTAAAAACTGGCATTGGAGCCTTCAAGAGTAAAGTCATTTTACGCAACTCAATTTCTCACACTAAAGGACCGATTCAGTTAATAGATCGATTGGGCATATGTAGAATAGAGCGTGGGGATTGCAATAAATCTTATTTTGGTAAGGCAAATAGAAAATTATTTATTAGATTTTTTTTTTTTCTTAGCCCCTTGATTAATATTTTTTAAGAGAAAAATTATAAACAGCAATACAATTTAGCTGTGGGTGGCTCCTACTGCATAACATATGCATTTTAAGGAGTGCATATCTTAAAAACTAACATCTTTTTGTGGTTAAAAGTTATATTATAACTGAAGCAGGACTGGGTGATGGGGCTCACCTTTAAGTTACATTATTAGACATTATTACATCATTAAACAAAAAACTAGCCAGTTCTACCAGTATCTACAGGAGGGAAGCCCATCATGATGTAGCACATACGAGTGTGTGGACGAGAGTTGCCATGTTGCACCATACTAATGATAAAAAATTAATTAATAGCCTTGAAAGCATAGAAATTAAATTAGATTCCCCAACATCGGACAGTATGAATAAAAAGTAATAAACACACGTGTCGGGTCGTCCCAAGAGGGGAACGCCCGCTATGTGCTCTTTACGACCTGGCCGCTGTTCGGCGGGCGTCAAGAAAGATAAAATGGGTGGACCTGTGGTCTATGACCTTAGCTGGCACCCTAGTCGGCGGCCAGCTTTATTAGTATTGATCTGACTCCATAAGATCTTAGAAGGTGTGCCCCGACAGTGCACTATGTTCAGGAGAAGAGGAACAGGGTAGGTATTTTATGTGGTCTTGGAATGACCACAAATTCACAATCTGTATTTAAGGGTAGGCAAAAACCGTCCGGATCCCAAAGGCAAGTGTGAACCCAAGAGAGGCGGGCTGGATCGTTGTGGGAGATGCTGCTAGGTAAAGTTTGAGGGGCCCCAGAGACTTCCTCGTGGAAGAGATCTCTTCCAAGGAGGTGCTAGTTGTAGTGAGACAAAGGCAGAGAATCCCACTAGGAAGGTGTGGGGTGTGACTAAGCCAGACTGAAACATTGAGGTTAGCAAAGAGTGATGCAGAGGTAGTTGAATAAGAAAGCCATGGTTTGAGTACAGCAGCAGGCGCCAGTGCAGAGAGAGAGAGAGAGAGAGCAGTGTTCACTTCAGATGCCGGGTTCCGAGAGAATGGGAAAAGGCTCCAAATCTGGGCCTTATATAGGCAGGTCAGAGGCTGGGCTACACCCGCCGCACCCCCTAATGGGCTTCAGCTGTGTGTGCACTAGTTTCCCCCTCTCTTAACCGATGCCTAAGGTTTTTATTATTAAAATATGGAAATGTAGGCTGGTATTTTCTGGTCCGAGAAGAGGGGAACTTTTATTTATTCGTGGTGAAGAAGTTGGTTCAACAACACATTTGCTAAGAAACCCACCCCTTCCATACCTCCTAAATAAAGCCAGTCATAGAGTCATAGAAGTCAGTAGAGATAGCAAACTTTAAAGTCTGAATGAATAAAAAATAATTTTGTCAATAATAATAGTAATGTCAAAAGTTGTTCACACCCAATTGGGTGAGTATCCATGGGATCAATGTATTATTGATTGTAGTTTTATTAGTTTTTAATTATTTGTTATTTTTATGTGTCAAATTTAAAAAAAAATTTAATTTGAATAACATATACAATGGATGGACCATTTCGAACTTTGTGCGGTTCAGCACTTTTAATATTTTAAATAGGTTTTATTTATTGTTGATTTTATTTGTGTTCTTGTGTGCAGTAAATGTTTTATCATATAACTTTTAAGATGACAGCTTAGAGCTGTCGAAAACGTTTTTGTTAAATAAACTATATTGTGGAGTGACTCAAGGTTTATTATTTAGTTATATCTTTCTACAACCAGCACTAACCATATAGCATAACTATCATTTTCAATCATGTAATCAAAATTAAAGTCCCATTATTCTATACTTTATAGCTAGTGCTATACAGACCCCCTAAGTTAAATAAGGTATTTTAAACATTTAAAAATATTAGTTGCAATCTTTTGGTAAAATCAGAAAGTTTTTAGGCATTTTGCCTTGCCATATATATTTTTAATCCTATTCATTTTATAAAATTTTTAAAAATATAGTACTGGGTGTCTTTCTCTTGTTCAGAGCAATCTGCTGTTTTTAACTCTTTTACTGTTGATTTTCTTCCACCTTGCTTATTACGAAAACCAAATTTGTACTTGAATCATTGAATGATTACCAGATGTACCTACATGACAACAAAATTAAGAAATTGTTAGAATTTCATCTTGGTAATGTAATACATATGTTACTGTAGCTATTTATATAAAAAAAATTTCTGTTTATAATACAATCTCAGTAAACCAGCCCAGCTGTACAGAAAGCAAGCAGTTTTACTTGCTGGAAGCTAAAGACACTTAGGGATAGAATGGTACAATTGCCTAGTATGTCTTTGTAAATCACATGATACATGGAAAGAGTGCCCAGATATTCAACAAATGATTTCTGCTCTTGTTTGCTACCTAGTAAGGCCTTTAACTTTTAAAAATGGTCTTTCTTTACTTTTTCTTATGTTTTTTTATAGCAAATTATAACTCAGACATGATGTTGGAAAAACGTCTACCTATTCAGAAAAAGGTTAACATTAAACCCCATTCAATTGTGTCTTCCTCAGAAAAAAATATTTGCCTTGTGAATTGATTATGCTGTTTTTAGTAATTCAACAGATTGTGTCCCCATACATGACAAATTAAAGAATTATTACTTTGGGGAAATTTACTTTTGTACTTGTAAGGATACTTTTGTTGTAAGGATACTTTTGTACTTGTGTACTTTTGTTTAATAAGGATTAATTTCTTTAATAGGCTTATTGAAAGGGGGTGGAGTGATTGTTTGATTGTTCTTGATGATGTAAGAAACAGAGCAGTCATTGATTGCTTCGCAATAGGAGCTAAGTTCCTTGTTATTACTGAAGATAAAGGCGTTATTGGAAATCATCCTTCTAACTGCATCAAGGTATTTATAGTACAAGCATATTATTTTAATTAATCTATTATTGCACAGTTTTTTGATGAATCACTTGACAACACTGAGGGCTTTTAAAACTGAAAGTGCCTGTAAAATATTAACAGGTTGCAACAATGTAAATTAATAGCAGTTTTATGTTGTACAGTAATTTAATTAATAAAACTGTTAATTAAATCTTAAAACTATTTATGATATGGCTTAGACAAGGAAAGATCTTCTCGGAATCATTGATGAGAAAACAAACAAATATGCATTAATCTTAAAGGTTATGAGGCAAACATGTTTATAAATTTTCCTTATTCCAGTTTAGTCCAATGGCGCACACTTAACTGGGCAGGCCAGCGCTGCTGATGGCGACAAGCCTCACTTTTGACCCTCCTCTGTGTAAGAGATGAAATAAGAAGAAAGTAAGGTTAATTAGAGAGAGGCTACTGTGGAGAGTCAAGCATAGTAACGTTAAATGGGTTGAGAGGTTGTTCTAGCACCTGGTGAAAACATAACAATTGCCACTGAGGCGATTAGTTTTAAATTGCTAATATCCCAGCTCAATACATTGTGGGGTCCAGAACATACACCTGTATCAATAGAACTCGAGATACCATGATTTCTGCATATGCACCTGACACCTATTGTGCTATCTCCAGTGGGGCTCAAGAACAACGAACTCCAGAGGCCATTCCCTTCTGAAAGCACTATGTTCCAAATGTTGCCCTTCCTTTTTTCTGATTCTCCTACTTATTAGTCTACAGATTCTAATAGAAATCCTGACCTTATAGACTTCCTTATCCACTATGGCTTAAGATCCTTTCATTCCTTAATCATATGTCTTGATTATCTTTCTTCTGACTAGTAGTACTACTTTTCCTCTCTCTTACCCCTATCCCAAAATTATCGCCCCCTTCTTTTATCTTAGGACACCATTGATCTAAAAGTATCTCTCAAAACATCACAAGATGTGGACAACACTATCCACAGCTTTACTTCTTCTATCAGCAGGCATCAAAATCTAATCTCAATCCCAATATTAATAGAAGCAACCCACTATATCACTACCCACACATTATATAATTAATTCAATCCAAATGTCAATCTCAAGCAAGCCACCTAGCAAAGGACCCAACAATCTTGTGATCGCCGCACTTACAGCCAACTCGGTAAGCTGGTTAAGCACAACTTGGAATCGTGTAGAGCTGACTCCTTTATATCATACATATCTTCTCTGACAACAGCTGATAAATCCCTTTGGTCCGTATCTAAATAAATCCTTAAATATAAAAACACAAAGCACCCAATCCACGGTGACGATTGGTCTTAGGCTAGGTCAGATGAGAAAAACCCAATATATTTGTACACTATCTCTCCAACACATTTAAATCCCACCCTGACCCTGAAAATCTATCCGAACCCCATCTGTCATTGAAGAATTTCCATCTACCCCAATTCTTCTATCCCTCCAACCTAAAGCAATTCACCCCTCCGAAGTCAAACACTTACTGAATTATTTCCAAGAAACAAATCTCCTGGATATGACCTTCTGACTACCCGAAACCTCTGCTATCTACCACGCAAAGCCATAGTCATCCTCACATATATCTTCAACTGTATTCTTTGGACCATACACTTTCCTCTTCTTTAGAAATTTTCCATTATAATATTATTCCACAAGCTCAGGAAACCACCTAATAGCCCTTCATCCTATCGTCATATTCTTCTCCAGAAATCTTCTCCCAATTATCGAAAAGATCCTTGCTAAACATCTTCTTAATTTGGATACCCACAATACTGGCACAGCAGTTTGGCTTTCCCTTCCAACATAAAACAGTGGAGCAGGTATATCGCGTAGTCGATCATATTTCTTCATCACTTTATCTTGGAAAGTGCCCTCAAAATCGCGGATTACTCTTCAATCTGAAATCTATCCTCCCACAAAGATATTTTGTTCTTCTTTAAGATTATTTTCTTCATTCATATCTATCTAACCGCTCTTCCAAAGTCTAATGTGCCTCTCAGTCAAAGCCCGAGTTCCTCAAGGTAGTGTGTTCTAGGCCCTCTTCTCTGTAACATCAATGTCGCTGACATTCCTACCACTGAAGACCCTTTGATGATGACACGGCTGTCCTTTCATCCCATCATGACCCCGGCATAGCATGCTATAATATACATATTCACCTCTCTAAAATTGAACATTGGTGTAGCCAGCCGTTGGAGCATAAAAGTCAAAGAAGGGAAATGTACCGAAATTACATTAACCCTACAACACAGATCCTGCCCACCAGTTCTCTTCAATGATACTCCTCTTCCTACATCAGAAACAGCGCGGTACCTTGGATTCCACCTTGACAAAAGATTACGGCCTGGAACCTTCATATGAGATTTAAAAGACAGGAACTCAACAGAAAGTTGACCAAAGTCAACTGTATACACTGTTCAACAAGAAATTCCACCTCACACTAAAAAACAAAACATGGGGATCAGCAAAGCCCTAAAACATCAAACCCTTCCAATCTAAAGTCCTAACAGCATCAGTTAATGCACCTTTTTATGTCACAAATAAAAGCCTCCATAATTACCTAAAATTCCCACTATCCAAGATCACGTTTTCCCAAATCCTCTAGCAAGATCACTTTTTAGAATCGTACCCCCCCCCTCAAAGATTAAAATGCAAGTGGGCCCCATGATTTTTCTGAATATTTTGTCTCTGGGAGTTCTGAAACTGGTCAGTTTTCTCCCCTCGTGTCCTGAATGAATGTACCTATATTAATTGCATTTTGAATATAAGAGTAAATGTAAATTTTTAATTGCAATCATTTATTGCCCTTCTAGGCAGATTGTAATTTTTTTCAAATAAAGATTTTATAAAGCAGGAAAAACATAATTGGTAAACATTTTGCAGTGGTGTGGCAAAGTACTTTCTAATACTGTTAAGTTGAAAACTTATTTATTTACTCTTTCAACTGTTAACTCAAATGCTATGTACAACAACAATTTCTAATATTTTCCACATTGTTATGAACAAATTATTGCATTTGATTTTAATTTATCTGTGATCTATTTTAAGTTACTCTAATTAATGGGGCAAAAATGCTAATTTTTAATTTTGTTGCATGCAGCCTTGTTTGTTTAGGATTGGTAAGTAGAATATTACTATCTTAAAAATATTATTTACACATAGATATGTATTATTGATTATTTTCCTAAATATTTTTGGTATGCTAGGCATTCTAATACAAAAATCAGTTCTTTCTTTTTTAAGATCTGCTATGTTTTGTTTTTGATTCATCATTAAGGATCCAATGAATCAAAAACGAAAAAAATAATTATAATAACAATAATTTTGTTTACCAAGCCATAATTCTTTCAGTTAAATGTCATTATAGAAATGTATTCTCAACAATAAAATATTAAATCTTCATTTTTCATGTTATTTAAAAGTTGGTTTCTTTTGGCACAGGTTGACGAAGGTTTTAGTCAGGCCGAAACCCTTGAACTGTTTTCTAAAAGTTTGAATATTAAAGAACATTCACTTCCACAGCAAGCTTCAAGTATCTATGAATACACAAAAGGTCAGTATTTCATTTAATCCATTTTTTTTAATATATATGAATACATAAAATACACACCTTTCCTTCAATCTTGGGATGTTTACTGAAAAAAATTACTAGAATAATTTTCAAAGAAGTACTGTAACCTCACTATGTGGTGATGTTTTTTCTGGCTCTTGGAATTCGCCAATGATATTGGAATGAATCATTTAATAAATATTATTCTAGGAAATCAGGTGAAAATTTGAAAATAATCAAATTTATTTTTATTTCAGGTCATCCCCTGACTATCTCATTGATAGCTTCTCAATTAGAAAATTTCAAAGATGACCTTTCAACAGAAAATCGATGGAACTACTACGTTAAAATGTTAGGCAAAAAAACGAACAGGTCTATACAAATATCATATTAATCTATGTTTGTTGCTGGGGGGGGGGGATATATCCTCCTTACCTCTCCCTCTGTGAACACCCCTGGTATCAGTAAATATTTTTTACCCCTTTCAGTGCTCATCTTTTTTCATTTTCAATTTGGCTACTTAGTTATAGCCATAGAGAGAAAAAGTGAAAATTTGAAAATACCCCTGAGATTAGGATTGATCAAAATACTATTGCTACCAGTGAAATGAGGGAGCTGGCAAATAATATCAAAATGCATCACATTTAATTAAATAAAAATTTAGGCTAAGTTTTGTTTTTTTGCTTAAATGATGAACTAAGTTTAATTTCATTTATAAGGGTTTATAAATGTATGTTGATGATGTTATTTCTCTAGTGAATTTGTTTATTATTTTAGACGGAAGAGTTTAAACAATTTAGAGACCTTCTACGGTGCTATTCATGATTCAGTTGAATCTTTAGGGGAAAAATTCGAACATTTTTTTCGGCAGCTGTCAGTTTTTGCCGACGATGTCAATATCAAGCCTGAGGTAATGATTTTATTTTATGTGCTATTTTTCTTGTCTTTTCAGTAATCTAATTCACACATCTTGTTGAGATTCGCTAACATTTTTAATTTATGTTATTAGGTTCTTGGGGTATTGTGGAACCTTGACAAATTCGAAGCCGAGGAAATAATGGTGAATTTTGTTAGAAAATCTTTAGCCGTTATGAAATGGAATGAAGTACAAAAGAGTTATGTCTATGGTGTCCATGATCTTGTTTCTGGTTTCCTCAAAAAAGATCTTTCTGATACCCAAACAAAGGTTAATTAAGATTCATTTAAAATATACATCATTTGCAATTAATAAATTCCAAATCAGTGAGAAGCCGATTAGCAGTTAAGGAATAGGCTTTTTTTCAGCATGCTTCACATGATTATATCTTTACTACTATTCATGTGTAATCAAGGGCCGGTAAACACATGGATCGCAACAATATCATAATTTACCTTCCTCGTTATTGATGGAACTCAGCTCTCTTAAATGTATTTATTATTTAATTTCATTAAAAATAGGTTGTATTGAATGTTATTTATTTTTCAGGCATCACATCAAAATTTAATTTACAATTACCAAACTGCATGTAATGGAGTGTGGTGTAAACTTCCCGATGACAATTACATTTTCTATTACATTGGTTACCATTTGAAGAAAGCAGGTTTAAATCATCTTTTTAAAAGCCTGTATCTGAATCTTGCTTTTCTCGAAGCTAAAGTTCGACTGTGTGGTCCAACGGATTTGATCAAAGACTTCAAAAATTATAAAGAATTGATCACAGATAAGGTACCAGCCCATTTTATTTGTAATGTTCGTTTAGGTTTTATATGTAAGAATACAATTTTTAAAGTGTATTATGGACACATATTATGTTGAAATGTCGTCCAATAAATCAACCTGATTCCCAACAAATACTTCCACTCAGAATATGTTCATAGTATTTTTATTTTTTAGAGTCCAGAGCTAGAAAATAAAGTTGAGGAATTCTCTGCTTTCATTGAATACAACGGCCTGTCAATAGCTCAAGGTATAGATATAATTCAAGCCGCTCTCAACGAAGAGCCTAAAACTTCTAGTGTGCATGCTGCTGCTGTACAATTAGCACAAAGCAAAGCATCAAAACAACTTTATTTGCATTCAATCCCGTAAGTATTTAACCTATGTTACAATACTAAAACTTCATTTCAAGCTATAATATGCACATCAGTTAATTTCTATAACATGATTTTTTTATCTCTTACATTTAACATTTTTTTTGTTTTCTCGTGTAGAAATCATTTAGATAATACAGGCCAACAGCTGCTTTGGTGGCGGACTATTTGGAGACGATTTCAAATGTGGCATTAGTTATTGCCTATGAGCTCAAATTTCTAAGATATGACATTTCTAAAATGTCTATAATGAAATACACCGTTAGAAGGAAGTGCATGGTGATGCGAGAAACGTGGTGAAAGGGGGGGACTTGTGTAGGGATGCTCGACAAGGAGAGATATAGTTGTTTCTAGTTACTTGAGCGGCCAGTTGTTCCAGTTCCAGTGAGGAGAGGTCAGTTTTAGAATTGGTTTGAGAAGAGAGATGTTGATGAGGATTTGCTCCAGTTTACGGATAGTTGAACATAATTGATGTGAGGGCCCTAAAAGGGTGGAAATGTGGTCTTTCTAGGATAGAGTTTGGTCAATGACCAAACATGGAATTTTGACTGAAGTAGAGATTTAGACAGGTTGACTATAGATGGTGAAGGTGGGAACATCAATTAGGATTTTAAGGAAGAGACGTGATTCAAAAAGGATTCCCTTGGATTTCTCCGCATTCAAACGAAGATTATTGAAAGAGGCCCTGGCCTCAATACAGTCCACATCTGCTTGAATCAATAGGGAGACAGATTGGAGCTGGCTAGGAGGAAAGGATAGATGCATTTGGGTGTTGTCAGCATCTAGGTGGAATGAGAAATGATGGGTTGATGTATAAAGGTCATGGATGTGTACAGAGAAAAGTAATTAACTAGGTGAAATAGATGAACCCTAAACTACACCAGAAGACAATGAAAGGGGTTAATATGGAGCTAGTTAACTTGGGAGTGATTAGAATTGAATTATTTAAACAAACTGATGGCACTGTAACAGAACGACATCAATATAAGTTTCGATTGAAGGACGGAGTGATCAAGGGTATCTATTGCCTTAGTAAAGTTTAAGATGATAAGGATAGATATGTTTTGTTGAGCAATGGCGGATTTTAGGTCTTATGTGATTTTCGTGAGCTAATTGGGTGGAAATTCCTGGCCAGGAGCTGAATTGTAGGGGGTCTAATGAAACATGCTCATTTCTAGAATAAGTAAATTTCAAATTGGACTAGTCTTTCGAGGGAATCAGAAAGGTTAGCGAGGATATATATAGGCCGGTAGTCTTTGGGGGAGGTGGGGTTATCAACTTTATTTAATAGAAGAACATTCACTCTTTTCCTGCAAGAGGGAGATATGTCATTTTGAAGGGAAAAATTATAATTGTGAAGCAATTTTAGATAACTAAGGAAGAATTGTAGGGATACAGAGCTATAGAAATTTCACAGGACTGCCATCTGGGCCCACCAAATTAGTTATTGATTTCATAATTGAGGAAATGGGGTCGGAGAAATGTAAGAGAAAAAGACGTCTGGGTAGAAATTACAGGTGGTCTTGATTTGATCGAGGAGAGCAGAGTTGAGAATTGTATTGATTTTTTTTTTAATATGTGATTGCTGCATTTGAATTATTATTTGTAACTGTAACTATTTTGGAAAAAAAAAAAACAGCCCAGCTAAAAAATTTTAAAGTCTTACTTTTTGATTAAAACATAATTGCCAAGCCCGAAGGGAGAGAGAGGCTCTACTACTTGCTCATTTTGGTGGATCGTCTCATATATCTGTATAGATGTTCTGGAATAGCTGTTGTAAAAATGATTCAGCCTATCTGTAACTTCAAAGTTATATTCCACAACACCTGAAAATATGCTGATTAGTTTTTAATTAAAATACAAGTACGAAAATCAAGGGGGGGAATCTGGCCAGTTTTGCTGACTTTTAAGATTGCTACCTGTGAAGCTATTTAAAGATTAAAGTTCCGATGATATCAGATAAGATTTTACAGATACAGTTGTAATCTAATGAAATAGGTACTAATGCCATAAAAAAATATCAGTGACCACCATATTCAAATACCACACCTGTTACAAAACAGTTCAAAATTCTATTTACACATGCTCACTTTGCCATGCTTAAATACTTTCCTAAGTTCTTTTGCCATTTGTTATCAAAGCGATGGTTGAAATAACGAATCTTCAATTGATGTTTCAGGTTAAGTCGGGTTGAAAGGGTTATTTTACCTGAGGTGTTAGAAATACATGAAGAAATACAGATTGTTTGTTTTGGTGCTTCTATTAATGAAGTCATTGTAGTTCATGGTGCATCAAGAAAAACTTTACAAGTAATTATGCTCTAAATTTATTTAATTCCTCTTTAGTGACACATTTGAATTTTTTTGACAAGTCTAAAATTTTTGCCAACATTGTCTAGAAGCGTTTTGGAACATTTTAGCTATGCCTGCAATTTCTTGCTTCAATTCAAACTGGATGCTATACAAGCAATTTTCATAAATTGACTTATTTTTTTTTAGCTGTACAATATTAGGTCCAAAGGAGTCTTGAAGAAGTTCAATGGACATTTAGGCAAGATACAGAATCTTGATGTCTCTGAATGTAGAACACAATTCCTGTCTACATCATTAGATAACACCGTCCGTGTGTGGTCTCTCGAAAGCGATGAATCTTCTTCAGGTGATATTTTTTCTTTAAATTATTTTTAACATATATCTTAAAATAATTCGCTACTGTCTAGATAAAAAAATGAAGAGTCATTTTCAAAAGCAACCATTGTCCAAAAATGGAAGTCTCGGTTTTTTTTAGCTATTAAATCCGAGAGAGCTATCGAGAATTGTTATCTTGAATGAAACACTGTATTACAAAAAAAAAAAAACTGTAATTTTCAAGAACTAACCTGTGTTTATCTACAATTTACTATAATTTTTAAATGTTCTAGTATAATGTAGTGATTTGGTTAGCTTAGCTGTTTCGTGATATGAAGGTTCTAGGTTTCAATCCCGCAGATGGAAAGTGAATTTATTTCTTTTTGTAAATAAAAGTGGCTATCTCCCGATTGGATAGACTATCTTTCAGCATTAAATTGGAGTAAAAATAATTAACAACATTTTAAAATTCTACTATGATTTTTTTGATAGCTCTTCGAATGAAAGGTTAATTTTTTGGTATTTATTTTCTTGAAAAAAAAAAATGAATAGGCTTATTTTCAAATGTCGATTGAATGATTCCAGCTTATTTATATCTCATTATATAAAACTGAATGTGATTCTGTACATTATATCTATTGCATTTCTAGAAATCATTTTCAAACATTAGTACTTTGAAATTTGTTATTTTCAAATTGATCTAACATCAGTGGCCTCACAATTTTGTTTCTGATTTGATCAATGATTTTTTTCTAAATTATATATAAATGGTATACAAAGTGAAGGGCCACTATAGAGAGGTCCGCATGAGTTCACTAAAAATCACATTTTTAACAAATAAAAGAAAAATGTTGAAATATTGACTTGAAGAAAAAGCTTACTAGAATAACTCTAAATGCCCAATTTCTATTGTTGACTCAAAAACTTTATTTTAATATCTTGGGAAAAATAAATGTCTAGACTAATGATCCCTGGTTCTAACTAATTGCTTAATTTGAATTTAATAATTTATTTTATAGGTGACAGAACTCCTTCTCCAAGTGAAAGACAATCAGACTATATGAACTTGTTTAATATAAATCAACCTAACTCCAACAGGACAGACAATGCTATTTTTGTACTGAGACACAACCATCCTCTATTGTGGGGCGTCTTTTCAAAAAAACGCCCTTCACTGATAGGCAGTCTGACGTATGATGGATCCATATGTGTAAGATAACTTTTATTTTTATGAAACTCTCATTCCGTTTAATTTGTAGACTAATACCTAATGTAAAGCAGTGTCAATTTTTTTTTAGAAACAGATTTAAATATCTGTTAAACATTATTTTTAAAAAAACAGCTCAATGCTTACAAACTCTGAGATTAACTGTTGGGATAAATTTTAATTTTGTAAAAAATAATAATGTAATTATTATTTTATTTTATAAATCATACAATTCATTTTAAATTACTTCCCTCATTATTGTATATTTTAGAAAAAAATAATTTCAGTGCGATTTATTTACTTTAGGTTTGGGATCATGGTGTCAAGAAATGGGAAGTTAAGCATGACTCCTCCTTAAAATTAAAATGTCTTGACTTTCTTGACAATGACAACCTTATTGCTGCAGGTGGTGAAGATAAGGTTTTTTTTTTTTTTAAAGAAACAGGTAGGATCGAGAGACAGTTAAATTGTAAAGACTTCATATCACTACGTTCACTTCCAGGTGAGTTTAAATTAACTACAACTTTTAAACAACAGGTATGTTAAGTTATTTTTAAAGTATTAATGTGTATATGTACCAGACCCTTGGAATGTAATTAAATTTAATATCTCTTTGTATTCACTGGATATCGTTTATAACAACCCTGAAGGGGCTTGTAGATTTTTGTTGTAATAGCCGGTGTTTGCTATCACCAAAACCAACTGTGAAAGAGGGAAAATTTAAAAAAATGTAGAAAACAAATTGTCAAAAAAAATCTTAATTTCTACTTTGTTGAAAGAATGACATTTACATAATTTTATATAGATTTACATACATATTGTAATATTCTATTTTGGCCTTTAAAAAACATATGTATAAGCCCCACATTGGTGGCAATCCATTTTGTAATATATTTTTATTTACTAATAACAAAAAGTTAATCAAACTTATAATGTATCAAATCTCAGAGGTCCTTGACAACCATACATTTACATGAAAGAAATAAAAAAAAAAATTTAATACATTAACAGCTTTAAGTTGTTTACAAATTGAGTCAAATATGTTTTACCGTCTGCAAACTGGAATAAATTCTCATTATCACCCTTCTCAGAACAATTCCAAAAACTGTGCACCTCTCCTTCTCTAAACAACTGCAGTCCCAGTGTCCTCCTCTCAGCTGTTCCAATTACTGAAACACTTCCTGCTGTTACATTGACTTGTTGTGGATTTAAACTTTTTATAATTTATTTATTATTTTATAAAGGGTCTTCCAATAGGGAATTCCGAACTTTGACAGTTGATAACGGCCATTGTTGAAGCTGCATCTGTCAAATTGGCTGTCATTTATTCAGTCTGTTTTGCCAAATCACCATGGATGAATATAGCGTTCAACAACACATGCAAATGATAAAATTATTTTATCAATATGGGTGTTCTGTTTGGGCAATGTGCCGCACAGTTCACCCATTTTACGGTCTCCATAACACTCCTACCAAGAGGACTATTCGCAGTGTGGTGGATAAATTTGAGTCCACTGGTTCAGTAAACAATCAACCAACACCCGTACGTTGCCGAAATGCAAGATCTGCCAAAAACATTGCCGCTGTCCATGAGAGTGTGCAGGAGAATCCGAGGTAGTCGATTTCGTGTCGCTCACAAGAACTTGGTCTTTCGCAGACTTGGCAAATTTTGCATCGTTACTTGGGCCTGCACCCGTACAAAATTCAACTGACCCAGGAGCTGAAGGTAAACGACCATAGACAACGACATGTGTTCGCTGAATGGGCCCTGGAAGCAGTTGGAAACTGACCCTAATTTTCATTGAAATATCATCTTCAGCCATGAGGCCCATTTCTGGATGAATGGGTACGTCAACAAACATACTTGTTGAATTTGGGACGATACCAATCCACATGAGATCCAAGAGCTTCCAATGCAGCCCAAAAGTCACTGTTTGGTGTGAATTTTGGGCTGGCGTCGGCCATAACCGTCAATAGCGAGCGCTATAGGTCGATGATTAGCAACTTCTTTTGGCCTGAATTGGATGATATATACACCAACGGCATGTGGTTTCAACAGGACGGCTCTACATGCCACACAGCTCATGTCACATTGGACATTCTGCACAAGCGATTTGAGGGCATGGTCATCTCACATGGAGGTGATGTGAACTGGCCACTGAGATCGTACGATTTGACCCCGTTAGAGTCTTTCTTGTGGGGTTTTCTTAAGTCGCAGGTCTATGCGAATAAGCCACAAATCACAGCAGTCCTCAAAGCCAACATAACCCATGTCATCGGTCAAATTCAGCCCGATTTATGGGCCAGTCATGGAAAATTGGACATTTTGGATGCGCACCACCCAGGAAGCCGCGGACATTTGCACGATGTTATATTCCATACATAATGGCATTGATAGGCCTTTCAAACGAATAAAAAGTTTTGATGATATCTCACACACACTTTTTGTTTTATTTAAATTTAAAGATAGGAAGCGTTTAATGAAAGACCCTTTACAATTAATAAACCTTCTTAAAAATAACATTTAAATATACATTTTTAGAATGATTTTGTTATTTTTACGCTATTTTTCAAACAAAATTTCTTGAATATAGCACATAGATTGAACATTTAAGATTCATCATTTTGGTTGCAGAATCTTTGAATCCAGGATTTATTAATCTCTCCAGTTTCAGTGGCAATCTCATTTGCCTTAGCAAGCCATTCAGAATAGGGCCATTCAGACAAATATTCTGACTCCTTTTCAATTTAAACCAAATAAGAAGGGCTGATTCAACATCGTCATATTGGGATTTGAGAAGTTTTTAAACTGTTGGAGGAAGCCATTTGTTTGTATCCATTTTTCTTTTTCCATATTGAAGAAATAGTAGAATGACTTACATTCAGCTGCTTTGTGAAGTCGTTGTTGGTCTCACCATTGAATATTCTACTGCAGATGTGAATTTTATACTCAAGAAAGAATTATTGTCGTTTTTGAGTAATTTTTCTCAAATTACAGACTACAAAATTTTCAGCAGTCTGATAAATTACTAGAATACTCCGTAATGAAACTGAAGCTTCAACTGAAACACAAACAAAAGGGTATGGGGTAGAAGGGACTAGGCAGGAAGCAGGGGTAAAAGGCAAGAAACCGACACGGCATATGTTTACATTTTGAGTTGATTCCCTCTTTCCTTTTCCACTGCCGCACCATTATAACTGATGTTTTTACCCTAGCTAAATGAAAAACAATTTGTTATGACAAGTATCTCGTTACACATGATGTCGTAATATCCACTTAAAATTGCATTAAATAGGAATACCAAGTTCAAGGGAGCTGCCTATTTAGTCGCTATAGCTGGTTGGTCCTACAACCGACATCATTATAGGTGGTATCCAGTTTATATTGTCAAATCTAGTTTTATGCATGTTACATATTAGAATTTCATAATATTAATTAATAACATTTGCCCAAATGAAGAAACGTCTTCGTATATGCCACAAATGGTTGGAGGATTGGGAACACCATGGCAGGAGAGAGTGCTCTGTGTCCTAGATCAATTTGGCTTAAGGGTTGTGTATGATACCTGGCTATTGGGTCATTTGTTACCTATAAGATTGTCAGTTGTTCTTTAGACTCAACAAAGGGCCGTTGTGGTTATTACTCAAGGGGTTATAGCTGTTAAATGAGGAGAAAGGATTGCAGTAGTACTGAGATCATGCTTAAAAGAGTATGTTAATGTCTGTAGATATAACTAAATCCAAATAAATTGGGTTTCATTGATATTCCAATAATATTTGAATGTTACTGGCATGATAACTATAAGATAATATAATCTGTGAATGTTCACATGTATGAGATATTATTTGTGTGATCTGGTGAATGAAGCAGTAAATAGCATTATTGACTAAAATAATGAAGACATTATTTATAAAGAATACAATTACATTCATAAAAATTTATATAGAATAATAGTTCATATTATAATCTTACAATTTATAACTTCAATTTGTAACTCCTTCAAAGTAACCTCAGGATACTTTATGGTTCTAGTTCATAGTTTATTTTAAATCTTTCATATTGATATGATTGTCTAGAGACTTGTATATAGTTAAAAATAATAGTTACCTAATATAAACAACATAATAGAATCTTTGATGTTGAGGAATGGGGTGGTTTTATAACTCCTGATGCCTTTTATTCTCCGGTCTTAAACATGTGGCCTCTTCAAAAAACGGTCTCTCATGGCTGCTGGCCAACATGACTCACTGACTGTTTGAATGAAAAGGACCTCTCTATCTCTTTAAAAGCTATTGTTTATGGCAACCTACTCCCATCATATAAAAGCATTTTTTCCCAGATGTTCAAGGGTTTACCGCATCATCAGTGCAATGATCAAAATGGCTGATGTATCTACACAAGTACTATTTGTGTAAATGAGAGCTATGCTGTCAGGTTACTGTGGTTGGTCTTTATATTTGTACATTCTCAAAGGGCTGTCATGCCATTTGACATCAATCAAATGGAAACTTAATGATATATATGTAATATTTGTTATTTGACATATGTATACACCATATTGATTGTAGTTTTAATAATTTAAGTACTAGAAATTTGGGGAAAAAAAAATTATACCTAGTTTTATTTGTTGCTTTTTTTTAGGATCACTGGGAGGCGGACTGGTAATTTTGATGAAGAATCAATTCACACGTTATTGTCGCACTACAAATGAAAATGACCCTCATTTCAGTCCTTTACCTACAGGATTAACATTCGCAAAATTGCATTGTGTCGGAACAAACATTGCAGTGACTACCGAGTCGGGAGAACTCTACATATTTCATTTTCTTAATGGTTCTGTTGTCGCTCATTTTCCATCTATGCCAAGGTACATATTATTTCAGATATAAAGGTGTTTATAATCACACTATCTTAAATGGGCTTCATATTAATTGTTAAATTTTATTTTCAAAACATTTCCTTTGAACTTTTCATGCTTATTTCAAAATTGCTTTTGAAAAAATTTTAGTCAAAAAATAAAACAATTTATATAGCATATACTTGCTTGAATGATATTGGGTAGATAGAATAGAAATATTAACATAAAAAAATACTCATTTCAATTCTAATTTGATTGTGTAATGCCTGTTAAAGTGTTATATCATTGTCATGTACCCGTTATATGCTTGTCTTTTTTTGATTGGAGATATTTTTTTTTTTAAGGCAAGCAAGTAGTATTTGTGTAAATGATAGAGCTATGCTGTCAGGTTACTCTGATGGGTCTTTATATTTGTACCCCCTTGAAGGGCTGCCATGCCCTTTGACATCAATCAAATGGAAACTTGGACACGGTCCAGTACTTGTAAAAATGGATCATTCAAATGAAAATATTGAGGTTTGTACTTATTGGATAGCTATTTTTATGGCAACATAGTGTGTATGTTTGTATATTTCTCAGTAATAATCTATGGTATGGTTATTAAACATTTTAGCTAAAGCCTTGGCTTCACTTTCTTACCTAGAAAACTTTAATCATTCTGTTTTCAGGTTGTTATTGGTTCTGAAAAGTTTGTCATCGCCGATAGAAGTACGATGATTAAAATGGCTGATGTATCTAGAGACGGCAAAGTAATAGTTTTAGCTACTGACAGAGGTCAAGTTATTTACGACCGTTTGTATCAAGACCAGGAAGTTATATTTGAACGTAACAAAATACCCATCAAGCTGTATCTACTTGAAAATGACTCGGAAAAATTTGTTGTTGCTTTGTACCAGAATGAAAATGCTTTGGTGAATTTTAATTTTTTTTTTTGTTTAGTATTTGAATATATTCTCCAAGTACAGTCAACTCGATAACTCTTTAAGTTTTGGTAACACAAATTTTTTCTATTACCTTGAGCACTTGTTTAGTTGAAAAAAAATAATAGAATAACTTGAAGAAAGCCAAATTTATAGGTGTTGGGAATGCACTGTCGATGAATTATGCAACAGTCAGCAGCAGGTTTTAACATGTCACCCCCTCTTTTTTACAATTAGCTACCTGCAAGTGCAAGACATACGTTAACAATGTGTCAATGGAAATTAAAATCTCCCATTTTACATGAGAAACTTAAAATTATCCAAGCTATAAGTGAAGGAAACCAGAAGAAAAAAGGCATTACTGTTAATTCTGATATCCCTTGCAAGTACCCTATCTCCAATTTTGAAGAACGCGGTGGAACTTCAAAGGTAGACAAGTAAAGGTAGACTTTTATGCAAAAGAAAAAGAAACAAGAGAAGAGAATTTCCTGATGTTGATGAATTTATGGTTAAGTGGTTTAAGCAATGAAGAGGGTCCATTGTTAAGAGAAAATTTTTAAATATTTTTAACCCAAACTAAGCATAACTTGAAATGATTTCTCATTCCCTTGAAGTTCGAGTTACCCAGAGTTGACTGTAATTAAAATATTTAATAATACAAATGTAATATAGAACATTATACCTGTAAGTTTCTTAAGAACTTTAATTAATTTCATGAATGGTCTATTAAAATAATAAATAAATATACTATTAAAAGCAATGCATTCTATTTGTTAAATATTCTTGGTCATTGAAAACTGATTTTTCAACTGATCTTCAATTTCTATTGTTTGCTCTCAAAACTTTATCTTATGTATTATTATCTTTAATGTGTTGTTAATTATGGAGGTAAAAGAACATTAAACCTTAAGTTACTTCTAAGCAGTGATTTGAGAAAACTTATATGAGAAACTTTTTTTTTTCATACTTCCGTTGTTGTTTCATAACCAAAACATGTAAAGTAGTACAACAGTAATCTGTGGTGTTTCAGTGTTAGCATTGTTACAAATTTTAGAGCGCTGGATTAATACGGTCAACACATATTTTTAAGTGAAGTGACCATAAAATTGAAAGATCGTATTTATGTTTTCATCATTTTGCATTTTTCTTTAAGGGAACATATTTTTGGTACAAAATAATATAACATTCATGTTTTAACCATACATTTCTAAATTTCAGCTTTGGAAAGTGAATGAAAGGAAATTGGTAGAATTAGACGATAAAAGGTCCATTGGATGTTTGTTTGCAAATCTGTTGCAGTTAAAGTCACATTTATGCATTATAACTGCATTTCCTATGACCGTGAGTACTTATTTTACTATTCAAACGAAAAAATTGTATGATATACTATAAAATATTTTATTATGTAATTATTGTAAATTTTTGTCTGCCCCCAGTATTTTATTACAAGTATAAGCACTTATCATGCTACTACATATAAAAATCCTCTCCCTAAAATGCTATTATCTTAGTCTGAGTAAACACAAAAAAATGATTCAGTAAATCCATCCAAATTCAGAAAAAGGGCAGCAGCAAGATACTCCATTATTTTATACTCCCACAAAGTATCCTCCATGTCCTTAACTGAAATTGTATCAGAAAATTGGAAACCATTGGCCAAAAATTAGACTACTCAACATCAATTATTGCAGTTGATAATTGAAATAAAGGATAGAATGATAGGATGAAATTGTTAATGACCCTATTCTGATAGCTTACTCCTCACTATTTCTCACTAAACCTGCAAAATTATATTTAAAAAAAACAACTTGTTTGTTACCTATTGATCAAAGTTTTAAAAAATAGATTGCCAAAACTCCTGAAATACTTCCTATAGATAGAATGCCCAATTGATTGACTAATCTACACCGCTTTCATTTTAAATATGATTATTTTGTTTTAGATTTGGACATTGGATGGTGATCGAATCGACACTATCTTTCCGGAGATCGCTCGATCTGTGAAACCTTTTTGTGTCAGTCTGAATTTCCAATCGTTGGTATACATCGCAGGGAACAAAACATGGCTTGTAGAATCTGAAAATAACATCATGAACTTGGATGTAATGGCTAATAAAATAATAATTTTTTCTCCGTCCAGCAAGATTCTTGCTCTGTTCAGTTATAATGGAATTCTTAAAGTAAGTCTTTGCCAATTATAACCTCACATAAATATAAGATCTCAAGTTTAATTTTATCGCCTACCTTGATCACATGTCTCTGGCCCTGTATTACATATATTTTTAATCTTAGGGGACTTAAGTCCCAGAATGAATTAATTTTTTTCATTTCAATATTATTTTTTGTATCTGCAGATTTTTGACTGCAAAATAAAGAAGCCTATAGTGATCAGAGAAATAACAGAGGATATCACTTGTTTAGCAGTATCAGACTCTGGGTCTATTTGTTTTGGAGGAAGCGATGTTCTTTCGATAGTTACAAGGGAAGGGTTATCTTCCAAAATAGTCCTCAATACAAGATCTATCACTGCGAAACCAACTGGTGAAGACTTTTTCACTGTCGCAGACAATGCTGGGATAGTTTATGTTGTCTACTTAGATGTCATTAAAAGTTTGTATCAGAATTATTGTTTTTAAACTTCTATACTCTTATAACTCTCTTCTTCACTTCAGTTCCTTCCCCCCCTGTAGAACTGCATATTGTCTGTGAGTTTTCTTATTTTTTATGAAAAATTTAAGCCTCTGTAACATCTTCAGCTATTAGATTTAGTTGTCTTATTTAAAAAAAATCAACTCCCTTGAATGGGATTTTAAGAAAATGGTAAAACATTTCCTTCTTAATTTTGATAAGACATATTTTCATGTGTGTATCATCTTTGATTTTTGAGGTTCAGATCTGTGTTATAGCCTAATGATTCTATTATAAGGTGTAACATTCCTATTTTCATGAATTGAGGCCAAACGTCATTCTGCCTCCTCACACATCCTCTCCCTAAAAGTTTATTTTTGGTTTCATTCTAAAATACAATTTTTATAATTTAAGAAAAAAGAATAATAAAATCGAGAGAATTTATTTGTGTAATTCTTATTCCTTATCATAATTTCACACTCTTTATATTAATTTTATTATTTCTAAATGATAACTTATATTTTATATTTTTTCCACAGGTGAAGAAGATATCCCGGAATGTAGATTAAATTTAGCTTCCTGATGTCTAGTATATTTTATTGATATAATTTAAATTAATTTATAAATAAATTTAAAATTAGACTGATTGTGTGTTGACTGGTTAAAGAATGTTATTTTGTATTCTAGTCCATATCAAAATAGTCAATCCTTCTGTATATATTTGTATATACCTGTATTATGGAATCGACATAAAGATATACTGATTATAAGTATAAGTGTAGTTTTTATACCAATGGTACCAATTATAATTAAGGATTTAAAGTATGATACATAGGGCAGATGATTTGTCAGTAGTGAAATTTGTTTAATTACTTGTAAGTTACTTTGAATGTATCCACTACTCTTTAGAAAAAAAATGAAAGCTAATTATTATCAAAGTTGAATTGGTTGGGATGCCTTTATAATTATTTATAGTGTTCATAATCACCTGTTGACTTTAAAATTGACTAAAGATCAGGTTTGGTAGACACTAAAAAATATTTATATATTTTTGTAACATCAAAAAGCTTTCTCGTTTAAATATTCAGATAATTTGTTTATAGTACAGCCTCTTTATTTTCCTCCTAAACAAGGTGATTTCATTAAATTATGATCATGAAGATTCTGATAAAATTAAAATAGTTTAAACTGGTTGATTTCCCAGTAGGAGCATGAAGTGTATTTCCTTTTTGTTTAAAAAAAATAAATATGAATTCACTGATACTATTATTATAAGTTAATAAAAATACTAATTCAATATTTTTTTAGTTACTTGTTAATATATTCTAATGTTGTTACTATGTATTATTATATTTAAAAAATATATATTAGTAATAATTGTTAATTAAATAAATTTTTTTATCAATTTTAAAATTATTCATTTAAATTGTTGTTTCTGGGCTCTCAGATCAAGAATGTTTGTATGTAAAGTCCTACATTCATTTCTTAGGTTTACTGAATTTATATATTTATTTTTTGTTGAAAATACATATGTAGCAAGCATAGTAAATAATTTATTACTTCGTTTGTGTTATTTTATTTTTTTATTTGATGACTTAATTTCTGTTGTGTTATTTTTATATGAAATACAAATATTTTATTCAACCTAACAATAGCATTCAAATTTTATTCCTTTCATCATTCAAACATTTCAGTGAATAATTCATCCTAATCGAATAAATAGAAGTAACCAATGTGAACTTCACTATGGTTCTCAGTAAATAGATCTGTGATTTCCACATACACACAGAAGAAGCATTTAAAAGGATCACTGGTTGTAGTTTATTACATATGACCCATAAAACCAAGATAAGTAGTATACACAGCAGTATTTACTTTTACCTTCTGACTTCGTTACCAGAAATGGTGCTCCTCTACTAGATTGGTAATAATAATTTTACATAACTAGATTAATGTCTGGCCCACAAGTAATAAAATGAGCAATTTATTTCTGCTTGCACCAATGTTACTAAAATTCTCGTAAAAGCACAAATTTTGGAAATGGTAGTGTTTTTGTGATAAATGGGAGGTTGGTGAAGGTAAAACCAACTGTGCTTGTAAAGAAAAGAAAACAGTAGTTTATAAATTTTAGTTAGTAATATATATATGTCTAAACCTGTTCTAACTGAAATGTTAATAGGGAGTATTTTGCAATTTACCAAGAATTTCAGGACAATTGTATTTTGACCCAAAAAATTCATCCTTTTTTCCCCTGAAATCTGCCATTAACATGATGGTACCATTCAGTAATAACTTCACATAAAATGTATATACCTACTGTGATTTGCATATTCTCAATTTCTATGGTAAACCCAGTAATAGTTTTTTTATTAATCATTCTATAGCAAGTCCAAATTTCATGCTCCAGTTAAATACTGATGAATGAATGGATAAAACTTACTGAGCTCTAGTTTGTTTTTGTTAATCTATTCTTTATTCCAAGTAAAGGATCTCATCCACTCCTCTGAAGAGCTCCTAAAATTTGAAATGGGCCATTCACCGCACCTTGAAAAGCCCAAAGGTGTGAATTGTACAGAAGAGTGGGTATTGGGGGAAAACTGGCAGGCAAACGTTTCAATGAATAATTAATTTTAATTGAAGATAAATAAGTCATTTTTTATAACAAATTATCCATCATGAACTGCACTGAAAGGGTCACAATCAGTGGCGTAACTGTATCATCTGGGGCCCGTGGCAAATTCCTTTAATGGGGGCCCTATCATTAAGCTTTATTATACTTACAAGTAGTTTAGTTACCCACAACCAATAACAATTTTCAATTGAACCTATTTTAATATTTTTATAAATAGGTACAATATTAAAACAATATTTCTGAGCTCGCGGCCACTTGGGCCGGGGGCCCGTGGCATTTTGCCAGCCCTGCCACCCTGTAGTTACGCCTCTGGTCACAATAGACTGATACATGAAACTGTGATACCTCCAGTCCCTACAGATGTATATTAATGTAAATCAAGTTTGCAACTTTTAATGGAATTAGTCAATAAAAATGGCATACATAACGTTGGATTTTATGGTAGTTCCCCTTTTTAATTATATGTAACATAAGATTTTAGCTATTCTACTTTCAATTCCAATCGCGATTTATGGAAGGACTGTTTTAGGAAAAACTAGCAGACTATGAATTTTCTTGAATTTTGAGACCCAACTATCCGATTTTAATTTCACTCGAACTGTGAACATTTGAACCTTACTATTCCAAAAGACCCATTGTTCATTTTAATATATATTAAAATAGGCGAAGTTATAAACGGAACACAATCACAAAAAAAATTTGCCCCCTCGCATGAGAACCTATTATACCCACGTTCAGACAGTTAAATTGATCAAAAAAAAAGTGCTTGAAATAAAAAATGATCAAATCCTATTTGTAGTTAATTTGTTTTGAATAACACTTCGTCTAAATTTCAATTTAGAAACACATGTTAAACACTTTTTCTTTATAATTTTCATCGAGAACTCTGTATTATACCTCTATGGTTCTGAAGTAGTTGCGACTGCACATACACGGCATATTACCTGACATCTGATAACCTACTTCCATAAGTTTTTAACCTAACATGGAAGGGGACAAAGTTTCAGATGAACCTAAGAAAAAATCTTATGCTGGGATACCGGAAGCCGAATTTATGGTATGTACGATTAATTTTAAATTAATTAAACCAATATGTCTTGGAAAACTATCTTGGGATGGGTCTTCTTAAAATTCGGTGGAGTGAGTGGGTGGTCTCAGATTGTGTATATTTCTTCGATTTTTTACTGATATCAGTATGATTTGGGACTATTCATTATTTGTTTACTCTTAAAAGTTTTTTTCTATGTTCAATACCTATTGTAGTGCCAATTGCAATTTAAGATGCCTTGCAAGTTAAGAACTTAGTAGATACTAATTATATGATCATGGTCTAGATTGTAAAAAAAAAAAAAAAAAAATAAGGGCATATAATGGGAAGAACTATAGATACCCAGGAGTGTCCATTTTATTAAATTTTTACTAAAGGATGAAAACTGAAGGATATTTTTGATTCAACAAATTCAATTATTTACTAAATTATGTGGAACCCTTAATATTGTCTTTTCAATTAGTTGACTCATATTGTAATTAGCTACAATACATGACAAAAACAACCTATTGAAATGGCTAAACCTACTAAGTTTTTATCTACCATGTCCCTATCTGTGAGAAAAAAGTAAAAACTTATATATTTGCTTCTCAGGTGTGATTTGATATCTAAAAAGTTTGCAGAAAGTCATGACCATTAATATATTTCAAACATATCTTTAAAATTTCAGATCAATTGAATAGTAATAGAAGTAGAGCTCCCTATCCGTTGACAATAATTTATCAACTCATTTTATTTATAAGTTTATCAATTTAACCTGTATGTTCAATATTAATTTGTAGGAAGATGTCGATAAGTACATGGAAACATCTAACGTTAACGGAAATGTAGAGCTTGTGCTAAAGAAGTTAGACGAGCAACACAGTAAATACAAATTTATGGAATTTAATCTCTTATCTAAAAGAAGAAGGTAAATAAATATACATTAGTTACAAGTTATACTTACATCGTGGGTGTACTGAGAAAAGTGACCAAGTCCTTTATGAGAACCAAATATATATAAAACAAAATTCTAAGTCGAGATGTAAATTTGCAATATGTAAAACAAATCAAACCCTGATTTTTTCCTACTAATTTGAACTTAGAAATGTGATTTTACACAAAGTACGTTCTATGTCTTGGTCACTTTTGACAGTACACCCACTATTGATATAAATTTTTTGCTGACCTATTAACAGTTACACGACATCAGTTTTTAAGATACTAAAGAACAGATGAAAGAAAATCTTTAGTTTTACTTAAAATAATTGAAACAAAAGAAAAATGTTTTAATTAATTACAAACCCAACTTAAACCAGATTAAAAAGATAAATACCAAATTAATGTTTTGTTCAACTTTTTATTTTGTTTATAATTTCTTATGAGGTTTGCACAAAAGAATGTCGAAATATGATGTTTATGATTTGTATAAATAGAATAAATTTGCTGCCTATAAATAGATCAGTGGTATAGAGGTGGGTATTATACAAGATGAATAAAAATTGCTGTTTTTATTTTTAAAAAAAGTTTAATATAACATGTTTTAATTAATTACAGGCCCTACTTATCCCATTATATATCAAAATAATGTTTGTTCAACTTTTTTTTTGTATATAATTTCTTATTATGATAGCCCAAAAGAATCTAGAAATGTTTTTTAAAATTTGTATAAATAGGACAAATTTGCTGATCCATAAGTAGATCAGTAGTTAGAGCTGGGTATTATTCAAGATAAATAAAAATTGCTGTTTAAATAAACAAGATAAATTAAAATTGTTGCTTTACTTAAAAAAAATTTTAATATAACATTTTTTAAAATAAAATACATATGAGGTTTGATCAAAAAGTAATGAAAATTTTTGTTTATTTTAAAAAATTGTCATTTATTCATGAAAAGCAATTTTGTCTCCTTCAGGTGTAATAAGCTTTTTCCAATTTTCGATATAGCTCTTAGATCCTTCTTTTATCTCACCAATGGTGTCAAAACGTCGTCCTTTCAAGGCTTTTTTCAACTTTGGTAACAAAATAAAGTCGCAGGGAGCCATGACCCGCGAAAATGGTGGCTGAGGTAACCCAACAGTGTTAGTATTTGCTTAAAAATTACGAACAATCAGTGAGGTATGAGCGTGAGCGTTATCGTGATGCAATTTCCACGAAATGTTTTGCCACAATTTCGGCGCATTACTTCCAAGTAATGACTATTAACCAGGCGACCTTCTGGCAGGAACTCATGATGCATTACGCCATTGAAATCGAAAAAAAAAGTGAGAAGAACCTTCACTTTTGATCGAACTTGTTGAATTTTTTTCGGTACTGGCTCTTCAGACCTCTTCCATTGTGCCTTGGTTTCCACGTTTTGTCACCTGTTATGACGCATTTTATATTAAATGTATAATGTATATAAATGGGTTAAGATCTGATATTTTACAAGATATATTTAAAAGCTTGACGAGTGTTTATAAGTCTTTATAATATTAAGCTCACTTCCTTGGTGGTACATGTGAATGCTTTGGTGCTCAAATTATTTTTATTTTATGTATCTATAAGGGTTCTAATTTGTATTTAGGTAAATAGGTTGAAGTGTTTTATTTAAGATTTTTTTCTACTCAATTAGGAAATATTTTTAAAATAAATAAATTTTGTTTGTATAAATGTTATATCTTCATAGAAACTGATTGCTTACTAATCACTTTGTCGTATTTATACTTAAATCATGGGCGTACTTCAATAAGTGACTAAGTAAAAAATAATGAAAACTGAGTTAGTGCTCAAGTCCTTATGAGGGCCAAATATATATAAAACAAAATTGTAAGTCGAGATGTAAATTTGCAATATAAAAAACAAATCAAACCCTGACTTTTTCCTACTAATTTGAACTTAGAAATGTGATTTTACACAAACTACATTTTATGTCTTGGTCACTTTTGGCCCTCTATAGATATAAATTTTTTGCTGATATATTAACAGTTACACAACGACATCAGTTTTTAAGGTACTGAAAAACAGATGAAAGAAAATCTTTAGTTTTACCATTAATCTAATAGTTAAATATCTCAAATCAAATTAACTTTTAATCCCAATCAATTCACATGATGGCACCTTCTCAAAATTTAACGATTGATGTTAATGTTTCCGAAGTTCTTTCTTGTAGGTATTTTTAAAAAAATAATAATTTTAATTGTAAATTTTACAGGTTGAAGGTACAAATCCCGGATTTGGAAAGGTCAGTGGATATGATTAAGACATTGGCTAAGAAAAAAGATACTACCGAAGATTTCACTACCAATTTCTTGCTGTCTGAGCAGGTGTTCATGAAAGCTTCCATAGCTCCGACGAACAAAGTTTGTCTTTGGCTTGGCGTAAGTTTTTAAATATATTTTACTTGGCCAATCGTGCATTTTTTTTAAATTCTCTTGATAATCAGTTAGCTACATGAGCTTTTAGTAATAGCTTAAATGAATTATGTTCAGATAATTTATTTATCTAATTTAAAACTTTACTTTTCTGTAATTTCAGGCTAATGTCATGCTTGAGTATACATTAGGCGATGCAATGGAGTTGCTGAATAAAAACATAGAGACAGCAAAAAAAAATTTAGGTTTTGTCGAACATGATCTCGATTTTTTGAGGTAAGACTTTGTTTCTGAATAATAGAAAAATGTTTGATCAATCTGACACACTGGTATTATCGGCTTCTAAGTATGTAACTGTTAATTACCCAAGTTTTGATTTGTTGCTATAGTAAATATCTTGCTTCGACCACAGCATGAGTATTCTTGTAAGAATTAACCCCTGCATAACATTAAGCTAACCTAAACTCCATTTAACTTTGGGTTAGTAGTGAAATTATATATGAGCTTGTTGGGAATTATTAGCTTTGGTTGGTAAGAATAAGATATTCATATCATATTTATTGATGGGTGGCATTATGGTCAGGTCATTCACAAGATGGTCTTAACGATGGAGGTGTGAAACATCTCATATTTTATGCTTCTCAATTCCTCTATAATCGCTTTTGAAAGTATAAATGTTTCTAATACCAACTTTTTTTTTTTTTTTTCAGGGATCAGTTCACTACAACAGAAGTCAATATGGCCAGAGTCTATAATTGGAATGTCAAAAAAAGGCAAGCAGCTAAAACATCAGCTTAAAGACAAAGAAAAAAGATTATGTAATTAGTATTGTACGGATTACAATAATCTTCAATGTTTTTATCTTTCATTGCTTTAATTAATTTGGATATAAATTAATAATTTATAAACGTATTTTGTTTACATGTATGTTTTCTTTTTTTACAATAAATGTATTTCTTAACTACATTTCTTAATTAACTAATATTATCATACCTCTTCTATGGGTAATACAGTTAAAAATTGTGGCGGCGAAGAATTAAGCATAAATTTTGTAGCAACATATTAATCCATTAAGGAGACAGAAAATATAATATATTATCCTAAAAAGTAGGAGTTTGTACTACAAAAATACAAGTTTTGGTGAAACCATAAATAACCAAGGTCCTTGGTATCTAAATAATAAAGGTGGTTTCTAAAATTAACACCAAGGTGGGTTTGAGCAATTACCGACCAGATTCCACAGAAAATTACATGCAATAGCTGGTGAAAATGATTAATATGGATTTATCAATCATTTTACCTAATGATTCAGTTATTACAAAAGTTATTGTGCATGAAATTAGTTTAAATAAAATGCTGTCTTAAATGTTACTCCTTTGAAGCCCCTGTTGTACCCACTAATCCTCATGTCGCTACATGAATGCTGGCAGTTTTGAGTAGTCCCCCTACATACACACTTTGGTATCCTATCTTACATCAGGGTAAGAAAATATTTATTTTGTATTAGTCAGTATTTAGATTTTATGGAGTAGAGAGGGGGCAGACAACAGCCAAGACAGGAATTAAGAATAAGGGTTTCTGGTTTGAAAAAACAACTTGAATAGGAATGTCTACATTGGTACAACTACAGCTACAGCTATAGAAACCATCGTATTTTGAGTTATTTTTTTTCAACAGTTTTATGTAGTAATTAGGAAAATAAAGTAACTTTTTTTTTATAAACAAATGACACTTTTTTTAATTATAAATAATAAACACTTTGATTATAGTATTAACTATTAAATTATAAACAAAACTAAGCACTTAAATAGTGCATATGACAGTCTTAAATGTGTTTTAATTTAAAAAAAACAATTTATATGCTTTTCACAACAATCAAAATATAAATACTTGATTTGACAAATAAAATTTCTCTCAAAATATAAAACAATGAAAATAATCATATCTTCCCATTAAATAATTTAATTCTACAGAAAATATTTTGTTCTCTTTTGATTGTAGTGTATTGTTTTATAAGAAAATATAAAAAGACTGCAGAACAGATTCATAGGGTGGACCAACTGGACTTCTACTAGTTTTATGATTTGACTGGTCAGTGCTATTAGCTCAATAGCTAAGTTTATCCTTACAAAAATGACAGAAACTAATAAAAAATATAGCTGAAGCTTCATGGGTCCAAAAGCCACTCAATATATTACTATGATTAACATCAATCAAACCAAGTATAATACTTGGTTAACAGACATAGTTTTATCACAACAAACAAGTCAAGTAATAAAATATTTAAAAAAACACTAATGTAGCTAAATATATAATAACCTTTAGTACATAAATACAGATTACAATTATGTATGGATTTTATTCAAAATGGACACACTCACTAATGATACTAACCACATAGGTGTTTGATTTTTATACAAGTTATTTAAAAAGAAAAGTTTGGCTCGTCTTACTTTACAAAAAAAAAGTAAACAATTGGTTCAGATTATTTTTATTATGGAACATAAAACTACGCGCTCTCAGTAGTAATACTGATTTTTATTAATACAAACCCAACGGAATGTTTCTCTTCACCTTCATAATTGACCTATAATTATTTGTTCTGATTATCGAACAGAGTTTCTTATTAATATCACCACATGTAAGGCACTAATACGAAGAAATTAGGTCAAATTGTTAATGTTCTGCCTGGGCCTTGGCGCTGTTATCTTGGTCAGGTTTATTTTCGACTTCCTTCTTCTCTTCCCTGGATTCCCCCCTCAACATCAGGAGCTCGTCTTCAAGTTCCTTGATTTTCTGAACAGCAGCATCCAATTCATTTTTTAGAGCCTCTACCTCGGCAGCAGTGGGGCGTTTATCACCAAGGTTTGTTCGAACAAATCTGAACAGTTGAGGAAATAAGATTGTAAAATGAAAAAACTAGCACATCTTATAAATGGTAGGAAAAAAGTAATATAAAAAAATGAATCCAAAGTGATAAGGGTTGGTTTTTTCTTATTGTCTCTATTCAGGGTAGTATTGCTTTAAATGAATGTTTGTGCACAATTTGTAAGAATAAGTTAGCACGATTATTAACAAACTTCCTTCGGTTTTTGAAATTGAAATACTTGCAATCTGCAAGTATAGGTAATAAGTTTTTTCAAAGAATAACATAACCTTAGGATCTAGAAATAAATAATTTTGTTCACAATTTTAATTAATAACCATAGCTATTGAAATAGTTAGTAACGTAACCTCCGTATAATAAGTACCAATACATCATGACTGTGAAACTTTAGAATGGTAACCTGACATGTCATAATGTGCCACTGAAACAATAATGTTTGGCAATCACATAATTACTTGTAATTGGACATCACTCAACATTTTTCTTATAGAAAAACATTACTCACTGGAGAACAAATTCATTTATTGGACAACACAAAAGAAAATAGGGGTATATTCCGGTTGTTGATGGTGCAGGATACAATAGAAAAATTGATGAAAACTCCTGTGTGCTCTGGGACCTACCCAGTAAATCGTAGTTCCTTCCTATCCAAGGGTCTTGGTTATTCTATGAAGTCCAAAATCTCAGAAAGCAAGTTACATACATCAAGCAGTTATTTACATACTTTGTTTAACAGTTTTCAAGATACCCAGAGCCCATCATTCACCACCTAACCTAGCAGTAGTCAAAATGGGGAAAAGGATCAGAAGTCGGTAGGTTTGTTGTGGCAGAAGGCAGAAGACAACAGTGAAGTCTGTCAATTTAAACTACTTAGCAACCAGGAAAGGTATATGTATATTTCTAGTATGGTCACTTTTCCTAACAATGAGAATTTTACATTCCGGAGTCTACAAGTACTAGAGTGTTATGAAAAATCACTAAAGTTGTTTTACACAAGAGAATGTATTACCTATGATAGTTGGCTAATACTTATATATAGTATATATAAGCACTTACATATACTTTTATAGTACTTATAGACTCTGGAATGAGAAAAAATTTCTTTGATAGGTAAAGTGACAACACTTTGCCATCTGAGGACAGAGTTCATAGTAGGAATAAGATGTAAAAGTGGCTGTTTGCTTGAAAATCGGTCTATGTTACATTTTTATCACATTAATTAACAATGCCCACATCAAGTGCATCAGGGGAAATGAAGTTGGAATGAACTTGCATCTCAAAAACAAGAGACAGTTTAAGTAAGTTTCATCGCAAAGCACAACTTTTAAAATGTTTTAATTCTAGGCAAGGAAATAATTTTCCTCAAGAACAAAACTAAATAGATTGTCTTAACAAGATTTAAATTTGGTTAATTTAAAATAACATGGAATAAAGGATACTCCAAAGCATCTTCTGGTTTGTCAGGTTCTTCATAAAGCATCACTAATACTTTAGTTAGAGCATCCATGACACCAGCTCTTTCTAAATACTTTCTAAACTCTTCGCGTTTCGAATCAATAGGCTGGAAATAAAAATAAAACATTAACTTTAATTAAAAAAAAGCTATACAACTTATCAAAATAATGTCGTTAGAATTTAATTCGATATTGTCAACGAACTGTCTAAAATACACGTTAAAATAAGACAAATAAAGGAACATACACGATACGTTGACATGTTCAATTTTTTCTTCAAACAACAATTACATTAACAAAACTCTAATCCTATTAACAACGTTTGATAAGTTGGACTTTGAACCAGCTGAATGATAATAGCGATAACATATGCCTATTTTTCTCTTTTTTTTAGCCGTTTTTATGGTATATATTTTCTAAACATAAACTTTGTAGTAAAAAAAAAATATATTTTTTTATTAATTTTATTTATAATCCACTTTTTTTTGTAATACTTCAGTAATAATTTTGATGTTGGCTAATCTGCTTTCTTGGCGAATTAGTCAAGTAGGTTTCAGAATCTTGAATTCCAAATAAACCTCATATTTGTCAAACATGAAATTATGTCTATGAATATCTAAGAATGCCTGTGATTCTATTATTACTATACAGTGTTAACAAAGTGGATTCACTTTTAATTTAAATATTATTATAGTTTAGTGTTAGTTTTGTACAATTGTAGTTATCTGTCAGAGAAGCATGAAGATTTCAGCTACTGTTGAAGTTTCAAACAGGCTTTTGCCTTCTTTAAACATGGGCCAACGAAGGCCGGAAAAATCGTATTTAAGTATAGGATACTTACCAGGACAAAGGGAAAAAGTTTTCATACTGCACCAAACCTTAAGAAATGGTGCTGGAGTCAAGTATAAGGTGTGGAAATCACATGTATTTAAGCTTTAATATTTTTTTTTAAATGTTGATAAGTTTGTTTGGAGAGTACAGGAGAGAAACAAGAGAATGTCACTTCCTCCTCAAATGATTATAATGTCTTTTTGTGTTCATAGCACGCCAAAGGCCCACCCTACATATAACTATGCAAGACACCAAGATCTAATTTGTTAACATATTAAATATTGATAGGAAATTGATTAAGTAACCATCCTTTAATATTTTTTTGTTGGATTTATGTTATTTTCACCATCTTTGGGGCATTGAGTAAAATTTTCATGCTGAATATCATGCCCCCACGTCAAACACAGGTTGAGTTAATGCCCCGAATACAATTTTAACATGTTTTAATAACAGTAATTAAAGTTTTAAAATACAAAAAACTAATTACACTTATTAATCGGCATGCTGAAAACAAATTTGATACCTTACTCAATATGGTAGATTTTTTTTATTATTACCAATTATTGATACTCAACCATGTTTCGTGGAGTTGGCAGTATTTTTTATGTCATCGGGTAATCAAATGAAACCTCCATGTAGAATTTCTTGTCTAAATATCATTATGGACAGAATTGTCAAACAGGTAATCTAAAAAAGAAGGTTTATTAAGTTTTAAGCTTTATGTTTATAGCCTCAGCTTTGCAAGAGAAAGGATTGTATTAATCTTTTATCCCATCTTTATTAGTCTATTAGATTCAACTCCTCAAACCTTACATGTTGCTAACCAAAATTGTCTTTTTAACTTTCTTTGGTATATTCTTCGCATATTCATTCAAAATTTTCATTGTTGCATATAAATGTCATTCAAGCAATACAAACTGTTTACCATTTGACTTATTTCAGGTGAATAACAACTTGGAAGCTGTTTTTGTTAAATTCATCTCCCAAGGCAAGGCTTCGTTAAGGTTTAAAGAACCTGCAGTCGATTTGATTATTAAATGCGAATCGAAACCTCTAATTAACTTCTTTCAAGTTTTGACGCAGTTTCTTGAAAAAAAAATCCCTCTCAAAGTTTTACAGCTGTCTAATTTGGCAGGAGCTTCAACCAAAGTTGAAAGTAAACCCTCGATTAAACTGGCCATCAAGCAAAAAAAAGATTTTCCAACGTTTTCACGAAATTTGGAGATTTTACAGGTATGTTTATTACTTGTAATATGATCAATAGATTGTTAATATAGAGTCTGAAGTTAATAGTCAAATTGATATAGGAGTGATTAATAAAAATTCTTAGTCTCCTCCTAAAATTTATTTCCCAAACATCTCAAAAGCAATTTCAGTAACTCTCATCACCGTTGGTGAGGCTGACTTAAAAAGTGAAATGAAGCGAAAACTGTAATTTTTTGGAAACGTCAATAATGGCAAAATTAAAACTTAACTTGTATATCTTTTATTGTTTTTAATAAGCTTCATCTTTCAGATAAACCAAGTGATGATGAACAAACTGGACTGCAGAATTTTAAGATTGCAGAAATTGAAAGTATTAAATCTTGAAGACAATTGTTTAGAAGATATCCCAAATGAAATTGATTTATTGCCATCTTTGGAAGAATTGCATTTATCTAAAAATAGAATTGGTGTAAGGAGTAAATTTTCTTGGTTAAATGGTCAAGCGATTAGATCGTCGTTGACACACCTGGATCTTAGAGAAAATCTTGTTAGTATTAAAAAACTTATTTCATGATAGACTAATTAGATAGGTGTGATCAGTGTTAGACAATAAATTTGTTATTTTATGTTAAGCTCATTTATGTGAGATTTCTAAGCATCATTGGCATTGCTTCCCCCCCTCCCTTCTGCTGCCAAAAATTTTGTTCTTAATTTTTGAACTAAATGTATTTTAATATTACACAGCTATTATAAGATGTAGTCTTTTATATAACTTATTCATATTATGAAGGTTCTGGTTTCATATTCCTAGATAGAAAATTAATAGTTTACTTCCACAAATATAAGCAGATGGATTCCAATAGGATTGGGTTTTCTTTCTGTGAATGGGAATACTTAAGGATGCCAATAAATGAATAAACCAACAGTTACATTTCATGTCGGATTAGACACTACCCTCATTTGCAGCATTATAGTAAGCGCTTGTGCGTGTGATTGATATACTGCCATTGATGAGTATTTCAAGTTTTAATATGTTGCAATGATTTTTTTTTTTTTTTCCAGATTTCACGCATACCTCAAGAAATATGTAGGTTGAAAAATTTAAAGACTCTCATGCTAGATAAGAATCAACTGTATGTATTACCTAATGGTCTTGGTCTTCTTTCGAAATTGAAGTGAGTTTTTTAATTCAACAATTTTCTTTTTTCCGCATCAGACGGAGTGTGATACCTTTGGTACCACTTCGACAAAAGACTAACTTGGAACCCACTTATGAGACTTAAAAGACAAGAACTGAACTTATGGTTCAGACTACTATATAGACGACAACCTGAAATCCCACATTAGAAAATAAAATTCTCATATGTAAAGCCGTACTAAAACCAGTCTGGATTTATAGACTTGAACTTTTGTTGGACAAACCCTCCAACATTAGGCGCATCTAAGCCTTCCAATTTAAAGTCCTAAGAACCCTTTTTAATGACTGAAATTCCCCACATTCAAAAAATATTCAGCCATTAAAATCCCTTATTTCTTTCTAGCATCACCTATCCCTCCATCCTTGTCAGATTGCAGTAGAAGTGGCTTTTACATTTTTCGTAAAAATTGTGACCTTGAAAGTTTCTCCAACTACTTTATAACAGAACGTGGCAGTGGAAGTTGTTTGGATATTGTACTTTGTATTGGGTATATTTGGGAGTCGTAAGGTGGCAACACTGTCGTTACCTTTTTATATGGTTTTATTATTATTCATAGACCCAGTGTTTTTAGAGTCGTAGTTGCCATGATCTGTAATGATGGTAAATAAATGTGAATACAAATTTAACAGTTTTGATTATTAATAATAGCCACACAAAACATGGCACAGCCAATAAAGTGAAGTTATTTGGAGTGTTAAACGGTTCGATCGGGAATTAAACTATAACAATTATCCCTGTGCGATGGAGTTCAGGGGTTAGGGACAAGAAGATAAGCTTCTAAAGGCGCAAGTTGTTTAGGCGACATTTCTGCCTCGACCGGTGAACACTTGTTGCGTGAAGATCCCTCGTTGAGTAAAACAGTTGCCTTTTGCAAATCTTTGGAGATGGCAGCTGACAACTTGCGAGTAATCAAGGAACGAGACGATCAACAGCATAGAGGTCTTCAAGTTGATGAGGAGTAACAATCATCAGTCTGCAAATAATAATTATGTTGATAGGACAGTACTAAATAACGGTTCGTTGAATAAGTCTGGAAATAGGAATAAATTTGTTGATTGTACGCGTTGTGGGCAGAAACACTCAAAGAATCGTTGCCCTGTGTTTGGCCAAAAGTGTGGCAGGGGTGAAAAAAGTTGAAAATGTAGGTGTTTCTGATCACAATGAGGCATATGATGATTTTAGCATTGGTTCTATTAAAGTAAATCAAATAAATAAAAACAAAAATTGTGAATGGTTGGAAAATATAGAAATTAACAGAAAATTAATTTTGTTCAAATTAGATACTGGCGCCGAAACCAATGTTATATCATTGCATTTGATAAAAAATGAGTTAAGAATGAGCAACTCCGATGTTTCCAATACTAGCACTGTGTTGAAGGCATTTGGGGGGTTCAAATTAAAAGCTATTGGGGCAATTAAGTTGAAAATTAGTAATCAAAATAAATGTTGTAGAATTTGTAGCTCTTGAGAAAAATGTAGGCTTTCCAATTCTGGGACTCAGAACATGTTTGGATTTAAATTGAATTAAAAAAGTAAAAGACATCAAAACTACAAATTTCTCAAAATTTCTGGAGCAAAATAATGTTTTAAAAGGTTTAGGTTGCTTCCCAGACATGTGTGTGTTCATTAAAATTGAAAGAGGGTGTTATTCCGAAATCAAGCCCTGCTCGCAGATTTCCATTTAAGATTAAAGATAGATTAAGACATACCCTGATAAACTTAGAAAAAAATAAGGTTATTGCAAAGATTGAGAACTCAGGAGAATGTATCAATAATATAGTCATAGTGGAAAAGCAAGACTCATCATTGCGAATTTGTATAGGCCCTCACCAATTAAATAAATATCTCATTAGAGATTACTATGAAATCCCAACAATCGAGGATATATCTGTCAAGCTGGTCAAGAAAAAAAATTTCTTTGGTTTGAAACAGGGTTTTCATCAATTTGTTTTGGATGAGGTTTATAGTGATTTGTGCTCATTCAGTTCACCTTTTGGGCTTTATAAATATCTCAGAGTACCATTTATGTTATCAGTGTTATTCCAGTGTTACAGTTTTTTTTTATCATTCACCACTGACATCTATTTTTACAAAGGTTATAAGTAAGATAGTTAATAATCGAATAAAACAAAAGAGATTGAAATTGTTACCTTATCAGTTTGAATTAAAATATCTGTCCGGAAAATTCATGTATATCGCATATTTTTATCTCATAATTTTGTCAAATCTGACCTTGAAGATGACCCATCTATGCTGGAGAGAGTGCATTGTTTGGAAACCACAATTAATTTTACGGCTGAAAAATACTTATTTGTAGCCAAAACCCAGCAGGATCCATCTCTTTCACAAATAACTGAATTCTATTGTAATGGTTGGCTGTCAAAATTAGAATCCACTGTAGCTCCCAAAGTGGTTCATTTTGATAAATTTCGTAATGATATATGTGAAGAAAATGGTTTATTATATTTATAGAATAGGTTGATTGTTCCGGTTGCATTGAGGCGGTTTATCCTGGATCTCTTGCATGAGACCCATTTAGGTTTAAACAAGATGAAGAACACAGTTAAAAGTTTTTTTTATTGGCCAGGGATAATGTCTGATATCGTAGGTTTGGTGTCAGGTTGTATATTGTGTCAAACATTTCAAAGGAGTAAGATAAAAGAAGAGCTGCTCCCTCATTCCGAATATCCCTTTTTACAAGGTCGTGTTTACGTAGCTGAATTCGATAGAAAGAATTTTTTAATCCTTGTTGATTACTACTCCAGATGGGTAGAAGTAATTCCTATAAAAGATAAATCCAGTTCAACCATCATAATGTCAATTGAGACAATTTTTAGCATTCCTAGGATCATCATTGCAGACATCAACCCATTTGGTTCTGCAGAATTTCGAAATTTTGCTCAACAATGGGCGACAGATATTAAAACAGTAAGCCCTCATTATCCTCAGAGTAATGGTCTTGCAGAAAAATAAGTTGGTATTATCAAATCTATGTTGAAAAAATGCCAGATTAACGGCCAAGATTTTAATTTGTACCTTTTAAATTACATAAGCTCACCAGTGGCAGGTTTGGATAGTTCTTCTTTTCAATTATTAATGTGTAGGAATCTAAGAACCAAATTACCAATTCACAATGATGACCTTCCTCCAACAGTTCATGTAAATAATAATTTTAGTGGTGCGCAAGATAAGCAGAAACATGTTTATAATAAAGGTTCTAAAACTCCTGATAATCTTGTTGCACAGGAACCTGTGCTGGTTCAAAATAAATTTACTAAGTTATGGGCTCGAGGGTACATTGCAAAAAAATTAGATTTTCGATCTTATATGGCTGATATTAATGGCAAAAGATACAGGAGAAATTCTAGGTTTATTAGGAAATTTAAGAAACCACTAATGTCTGAGTCAGATTTAAATAGAGATGATTTAGAATGTAATGAAAATTGTGATGAAAAACTAAATGAAACTCATGAAGATAACATGTTTGGCCAGGAAGCTGGTAATAACAATAGGTAATAATATTGTTAAAACCCTGAAGGTTACCAGACTAGAGCAGGAAGAGTGGTAAGGCCACTGAAAAGATTTCAAGAGTAAAGATTAGGCTTAATTAGTATCATCCTAAGATTGTATTTTACCTATAGGTGTAGCTTATATTATTTTCTTGATCATGTTTTCTACAACTATGATTATAATATAATTTTCATTTCAATTATGATGTTTATATTGGTTTAGTTACAGCTGTTACTTATATGATGTTATTTTCTATAATCAGTGTTTCTTATATTTTAGCTATACCTTATCTTATGTATATTATGTCTTGATCATGTTTCCTACAGCTATGGTGCTTAATGATTGAAATGTTTTTTTAAGTATAAATTGAGAGACTAGAAGGGGAGGATGTTTGGACATTGTACTTTGTATTGGGTATATTTATGAGTCATAGGGTGGTAACTCTGTTGTTACCTTTTTGTATGGTTTTATTATTATTCATGGAGCTGGTGTTTTTAGAGTCGTAGTTGACATGATCTGTAATGATGTAATTATGATAAATAAATGTATATACAAATTTAACAGTTTTGATTATTCAATAATAGCCACACAAAACAAGTAGGTTGAGGTATCTCATCGATTCCAGTCTCCTTCTTAACAGTCCTTGGGGTTTCCTGTAGGCTAAATAAATATTTAATAAGAATGTAAATGTAATGCTGTAAATATAGTATGGATGTGATCACTTATTACAATCATTCATTCATTGCCCTGCTAAGTCAGGTTATATTTTTTTTTGAATAAACAAATTTCTTAGAAAAAAAAATTCTTTATGTATTACGTACAAGATTATAAATCTTATCATTACAGAAAACTGTCTGTGAGCCATAACAAATTAAAATGGATGCCTAGCAGCTGTCAGTTCCTCAAATTAAATTATATTGATGTGAGCAAGAATGAATGGACATCGGGGATTGGAAATGGTAATCGGCTTATGACCATCGTTAATCTTGTTGATCTAGCAGCAGCCACTGTTTTGAAGCACAGGTATCTAGATTGTTTAATGTTATTACGCATACATTATCCTATTTCATCTAAATAAATATATTTACTAATTTTCAGTTAATGAAACTAAATAAATTTAATATTTTTTTCATTAAAAATAACATTACATTTCTCCCCCTTCCATATTAAAAATATATATATATAAATTCATAATTCCTTGGTGAAGAATTTCTATATTTATTTTATTTTTATTTCATTATTAAATCCCAATTCAAAAATCAAGAACAGAAAGACATTAGTCATATTTACTGATTCACATATTAGTGAATACGTTCATTTAATTAATTATGTTTAGGAATGCAGTAATTAAAATATGTCTAATCATTTATATGTATAAAAGCAGAATTACAAGACTGGCTTAGTCGTTGTTCTGTATCCAGGAATTTACAAATTTGATTAAGTGACTTTTTAAATTTTTACTTTTTCCAATTTAAATAGCAAAACAAGATACTAATATTAACTGGAAACCAACCATTATTGTTCACTCATTTTACAAATACCAGGTTTGTTTTTTATAAATAATATTATTACGTTATAGCTTTATAACTATCCTACATTTATTCAAAAGTATAGCTACTGTTCCTATATCTCAAAGACTCGCATGGATTACACTAAATTTAATATAAAACTCAGTGAAACTGAATTAAAAAACAAGAAATATGAGGGTATCTGATTAAAGACATGCTTTAGTCATTGTATTGCATGTTAATGTTTTTCTTCTGGATAACTGACTAATGATGGACTATATGTTTGTTTTAACAAATAATTTGTTATAGCCAACTGTCTCGGCCTGAAATTTTCTTTCTCGTCTCTCAGGAACATTCCTAAATGTATCTTTGATTTCTGTTTGCTCCATTTTAAATTTGGCAAACAACTTTTTCTAGTTGTGTTCAGTTTTGATTTTGGTTGATGGTTGAGGAGTAAATTATATTTTTCAATTTAGTATTCCTGATACTCCTCAATTGATCCTAATACAATATTTTTTAAATAATCATAATTATTTACTGATACAAAGAAAATTTTGACTAATTTGTTCATATTTATATGGACATTTTCATATAACTATTAAAACTTTTTGTTATTTTCTTTCATTAATTGTTAAGCATTTGTATTCCCGATTCTTCCGAGCCAACAGTGCCACTCCTAGACACTAGAGTGGTTTTTTTTTACACAAACAAGGGACTTTTGTTTCTATTTTTTCCCTGTTTCTGTTATAAAATAAATAATACTTAAGATAAATAAAGTTATGAGTGTTTAGTTGTCGTGGCTAGCTGTTATTACAAAACCAAGCCGGTTGAGCACCAAATGTAACAATTTGAAAATATGATAATAATTTATTTTTTTTTACCTGATGTGCAAACACAGAATTTAATTTAATTTATTTTCACCTATTGGTTTATATAAGGTTGTAAAGTTAATACAATTACAATTAAAATGAAGAAGTGACTAGCTGTGCTGCACGAATTTATAAAGTTCTCTAAATAGTGTCTACACGTGATCTTCAGTTTGTAACTACCTTGTAACACACAACAATTAAATCAGGTTTTATAGATTTTATAGAAATTGTAGAGAATTTAACTTGAATTATGATTGCATTTAAATTATTTCTTATTTAAAAATATTAGGTTGGATTCCAGGTATGCTAAACACTTATAACCTAAAACACTAAATTTATTTAAAACCATCTATCCTATTTTAAAACATTTACAATTGTGGTCATAGCTGTTTCTATCTTCGGGAAATGTAACTAATTCTGGTATTCACAATTATCATCTTGAAATACGCAAATGTCCTTGTATTAGCTTGACAGATACAATTCTTCCATCTGTTTCTATGTTCTACTCCTCGATCCTCTTTAAGGAACATAAGACAGAAACTTCTCACACCTCGTGTCTCAATCTCCTTCAGCCATGTCCTGCCCACATGCATCTACTTCACGGTCATCTCAGTGATCTTCCTTATTCGTTCGGATTCTGTAAAAGATATAGAGCTCCTACTTTTATAGTCGTTTCCTCCTCTTTTGTGGCCTGAGCCTTTGTCCTTCCCAAGGAATGTTCCATTCCTTCTACTTCACGGGTTCTTTCCAGCACCTAACCCTCACTGCACGTTGCTTCTACTTTTACAATTGTTATGTCTAATCCCATTTCATCTATCTAAATAAATTTATTAATTCTCATTAAATAAAACTAAATAAATTTAATATTTTTGACATTAAAAATAACATTACAATTTATAATCTAAAATACCAAACAAATTACTTACTGTATTTGCTGCATAAAATTATTGTTAATCTGTTGATCCCTTATCCTACTTTGGAGGATTAATAATGGTTTGTGGAAAATGCAAATGCTATTTATTTTTGGAAAATGTTCCATTTTCAAGCAAGTACAGTACCATTAGGCTATCTGCAGACAGATGGCCTATTACATATAGCACAGACTACAGTTGCAAACTTGTTCAGTACCTGGTCACTGTTTGGTGACCGGTGGGTGACTTCGTCAATATACGGGAGTGGGGTCCACACATGAGTGTCGACTTGAAACCAGACCGTATTATGTCAGTCTACAACTGGTTGAATGCAATAATTTTTCCGTTTCAAAACAGTTCAGTTTCAAAGTAACACGTGTCCTCTTAAAATGAATGATCGAATATTCAACATTAGTTTTGTCGGAGAGGTAGAAAAACATAAAGTTTTGTACAATTACAAACTTCCACAATATTCTAGAAAAGATATTATGGAGAAAGCATGGCAAGAGGTCGCAGACAAAGTGAACATGTAAGGTATGTAAAAGTATATAAAATAGGTTGGTATACAAAATAAACATGTTTGTTTATAAAATATGTGAATACACATGAGTAATACTTCTAGTAGGTAATATTTAAGTGGCCAAAAGTCACTAGTATTTAAAAATGAAATTAATGTTTCACTTTTAATTATTTAATAATTTTCTTTTTAACCTTATAATGTAATGTACACATCTTAAAGATTTTTTAGGCGTAACATGAAAGTTAACATCATTTAAATGACCCCCTCATTCCCTCTCAACAAATTCACAAGATTTTCCTGATTTTTTTTATCTTTGAAATTAGAATTTGATTTTCTTTAAAAATGTGATGAGGTATGGACTCGTTTTATGAATTTTGTCCTTTTTTTTTTTTAATAGTTCTGCAACTAAAAATGTTTTATCGAAAAAAAAAAATCTAATTCAACCATAAAAAACATCACGAAAACTTGAGAGTTTCAATACAAGCAGTTATGGAAAATGCCACAGAAAGAGCTTGCCTTTCTGAAGGGTAAAATGGACAGGGGTCATTTAAAAGATGTGGTTCATTGTCATGTTAAAAAGAAAATTATTAAATAGTTAAAAGTGAAACAGTTATTTCATGTTCGAATGGTAAAGTGACTTTTGGGCCACCCTTTACTATTATTCCATATCCCTGGTGCATACTGTGTATTTCCACTGCCAGGGTAGAGCTGGACCAGGATAAAGGATAAATAGTTTGCCAACTAATTCCTCAAAGTAGCTGCCGAGGAACCTTCGCATATTACAAATTGTTTGGAACGATGCTGGGTACCCATTCACATCATTTTCCTCTCCCCCTCCAGAAGGTCTGTAGTCAATTCCCTCTTGTTTATATACATAGTTGTGTAGCACACAAACAGCTTTTACAATGTCATTCACAGTTTCTTTATTGCAACATCACGTGGGCCCATTCAACACTGCAATCTTTTCCACTGCTATTCCAAAGAAACTTTCAATTGTTTTTCTTCTTCTGCTGTATTTGTAATTGAATATTCTCTTTACGTTGATGAGGATTATTTTTTTATAGGACAACATTAAATTGTGTGTTAATGTGATCTCGTATAAAGTATGTAAGTTGGTTTTAATAATTCAATAACTGATTTTATTAATCTGTAAAGATTTACAATGGCATTAGAATTAAAAGCATCAAACGATTGAACAATATAAAATAAACGAAATAAACATGCCTGTAAAGATTAATTAAATTACACGTTATTTACCAGGTATTTTAGTGGCTAGCCACAACACATAAGCAAACAATAAAAAATAAGTCTTATCTTGAAAGTAACCTTCACACACAAAACACAGCTAGCTAGATCATCAGCTGGAGTTTACAAGTAGTTAAGAAATGGGTTGTTCTGTTCATTGTAATCCAATGACAAAAGTGAAGGTAGGTTTAAACCACCACACTAGTTCATCCAGTAGTTTATTGCGCTGGCGATGGAAATACCTTCATCACTGTTTCGTCCCGCAAAACCTGGTTCAATGATAGTGAAAAGGCCATCTGGATCACATCAACCCAGTAGGGAGGTAAAATGGAAGTGCTTGTAATTGAAATTATCAGAACCAGTATTTGGGAATTTCTCTACTCTTAGCTTCTCATCCAAGGCTCAAATGCAGTTTGGAAGTTTCCATAACATGTCAAAACGATCAATAATTTTTTTTCCATTGATCTTCTGCATAAAAATTTCATTCAATATATCCCAAATTATTTTAGTAGTCTCCTTAACAATAGCTCCAACTGTAGTCTTCCCTCTTCCAAAATATAAAGAAAGTGACATAAATGAACAACCAGTAGACAAATACCTGTCACGAAGGAAAACAGTTTAAAAACATGAAATAAAAATGAAGATATTAAAAGATTTTAATAATGATTAAATAAATAATTTGCAAGTTGTAATGCTTATATTTATTTTGATTGCAGCTGCTGAATTCAAAGAGAAGTGGGGTAATCTGCATACAGTTTTCATGCGTAAAACCAAACCTTCTCAAAGTGGACCAAAAGCCATGCAGTTTTGTTTACCCTTCATAAAAACAATAGGTCCTCCCTCATCTGGAAATTTGCCAAAGTACCACAGTAAGAAACGATTGTGAAAATTACAGAAAATAAAACAAAAAGTAATGATATTATCTTTGTGGTGAATTCCTCTAATACAGGTGAGTCCTCACCAGCACCACCAACTCCACCCTCCAGAAATATTGCCTCAACAAAGCACTATCCGGTTCAGACCACGCCAACTTGGGCTAAGAGAAACCTAACGATAAAAAATAAATCTGCAGTGGACGCAGATAAATGTGTGGCTGTATATTTCAAAGTCTAAAAAACAAGACTGGAAGCAACTGTGAACAAAGCAGGAAATAACAGAAGTGACTGGAAATAGGCTTTCAAAATGTTCCTACTCAGCTTGATACCTAAGTTGGAAGAATTAAATGAGTTTCAAGTTAAGATATTCAAATGGAAAGTTTTTATTTGTATTGACAAGATAGCAACCCCAAGAGAGGGGTTGATTCCTGGCTGCATTCTTTGACAGACTGCCTTCACAACACTGGGTTTCTTCAAATAACTCTGGTACTTCTTACACCTACATATAGTTCACACACTATTCTACAACCAATTTAGATGTAAACAATGCCTTCTCCAGCACATCAGTGCCACCAAATATAAACAATACTACAAGTCAATTTTATGCCAATTAGTCATAGGCTCTCAATCACACCAATGTATAGTAATTATTTGAATACACTTATATACTTAAATTTTACTTCAAGTATGTTCCATTTATTTAATTTAGTTTCGTATTTGGACCAAAAAAATTGACAATCTCACCTCAGAGTTATTAATATTCTTTCTTCTGCAGACTCATATTTGGGTCTATCTTTATGGAAGGAGTAAGGATCCTTAACAATTCCAGGTAAAAATCTTTGGACATTCGATAAAATGCTGTATACTTGCTATCTGTTTGATTCAGTTGTTCAGCTGCTACAAACAGCCTTGACAAGATTTTTTTTTTATTTAGAGATGACACCAATATTCTCTTCTTTATGTTCTTCGTACTCTGCGGTACTGATAATAGGCAATTATATCTTTTTCATCTGAACTACTACTTGAGATTTTGCAAAAAATAGGTTTTTGACCTAAGAACTTGTAGAGAAATTGGATCCGAATGATTTTCTAGAATCAGTAATGCTCGTGTGTGGTGTGGTGTTCTATTGTGATTGCAAACTGGTTTTGTATGCAACCAGTTTGAAATTTGAGTTGCGAACCTATCAGCCTATGTGTGGAGGGTCTTAGAGTTGCCACTATTGTTTATTTCTCACAACTTATATTTCTAGAAATGATTTGCTACTTTGGTATTTTTGAGTTCCTGTCCAACAGGGTGTTCCAGTGTTCTGTTTGTTCATCACTACTTAACTTTATCAAAAGTTAAATGCATGTGGTCACATTATTGATTTTAAAAAACTTGCTGTTGTTTTGAAAATTGACTGAGATTTAGTTGAATAAAATTCATCTTATCACAGAACAAATTCCCCATCCCAAAACCATCAACAAATCCATGTATCCATAGTTAATTGTTTGTTTAATTATACTATGATATGTAACATACCTTTTTGTGTTTGTTCTGTCCTCACTTATGAAAAGTATCCTTATTGTATTGGTTACAAAAATGTTTTAGAATCGAATTTTCTGAAGAACTTATTCCCAGAACACTTGTTTCTCATCTGGAAAATGCTGGGTATTGCGGATGTGGAGCTGCTGTGTTCCCTTCATTGCCAAATAAATTCGCTAATCTGGACAGGTAAATATTTGCATAAAAAGTAATTTGTTTAGTATTTTTCGTGAAATAAAAAATCTACACATGTGCTGTTCAATCTAGGTTTTTTAATAACAAACTCTGTGAGTGTTGAATGGTAAGTTCCTTATCCTTTTATTTTTTATTATTAAGGAAAATCATCCCCAATATAATATAAATCACATAAAATTTATCAATTTTTTTTTTAAATGTCTTATGAGCATATACTACAGTCTAGTGAATCTTAAAAGAAAAACCATTATCTATGAAAATGTAAAATTATTTTATTCAATACAATATTGACTAAATATTTTTGCATGGTTTAAACAATCATAGAGATATAAGCCTTAACTTATTGTCCTTACAATCAATGCAGCAGCCTCTTTTTTTAAGGGGGATGTCCAGTTGATCTGCCTGGTTTTTTTTTTTGTGGGGGGGGAAGGGACTTAAATTAAGTCAGGGAAAATCAAGATTATTTACAAAAACCTTGTTACAAATAAATATGAATGTATGAACTAAGGGTTCCCAATAGTTTCTGGATGCTATAGTTCAGAATCTGAAGTATGTTAACATTCTAGTTCAAATGATGGATTTCTTCATCATCCCTTAATAAACAATCATTATTTTCTAAAAGTTCCTGTATTGATTGGATATATTTTTGATAAATTAAAAAAAAAATCAGATGAGCTGACCATGTAAAAAAGTAACATTAATAGGAACGTTGACTCATCAACAACTTTGAGGATGAATGACATACCACGATTCTGTAACAAATTTGGAAAAGATAAATAATTTAATGTTTGTTTTTTTACTTAACATTTATTTAAAACCATGAAATAAATGAACAATATCTTGAAAAATTTAATAATTTCATGTTTTGTCGTTATCAGCCAGATTAATGCTGGATTGTGGAATGTTATTTTCATTTATTATTTTTTTAATGTCATTAAATAAATGAAAAAATTTGGGAAACAAATATTTGGTGGTTTTCCTGTTTTTCATTGAACATTATTATTTTATAACATAAATTGATTTATTTTTTAACCCAAAAACCTGAAAAATATTTAGAAATTATTGGGTGTTTTACCATTATTCAATGAGTAAATGCCAGATTTAACACTTTGCAAGCATGCAGTAAAAAATAAAAATTTATGTATCAAATGCAACCTAATAAATCTGCGTTTTCTTGGAAACAAAAAAAATTTTCTTGACAGAAAAAAATTCAAATTAATAATGGTGAATGGACTCCAAACAATTAATAGTAAGAAAAGTTTGTTTCAGGTAGGTAATAAATATAATTGATTTATAGCAAAACTAAAATCTTGTTTTTTATCTCTTGAAAAATGCCATTTTGCACTTATGCTAGTTTGCCATACGCCCGATGATATATGCAAGTGCTATTTCAAATAAAGATAATCAATAATATTTCCTTTTATCATTAACTTTTATGTTATATGTTAGGTATTTACAATCTGCAGAACGTGTTTTCATCATGGGAGAGGACCCAATCATCGGGTTTTCTTCTTGTCAACTCCATACGGTTTAAGAAATAATTTGTATTGTAAGATGTGAACAATTTTGTAAGTCATAACTATGTCTGATGTACATACTAGCTATTAACGTTCTTTGATTTCTCTTTTCTTATAAAAATATGGATGAAGTATCAAATAGGTCCATGAAGATATAGATAACTGCTGAAAAGAAAAGAACACCAATTTTGACAGATTTCTAGTACTTTTAATTATTTATTTTGAGTACACAAAGTTTAAAAAAATAAATAATATACAATAAATAAATTGTACCTGAATTGGAATTTTGTCGTTTATTATTTATAAGTTTGTATTGAGTGATAGGATTCAGTTAATGAAATAATTATTTAAATTCATCATATTTATTCATATGTGAAGTGCATTTCCAAGCACTGTTTATTTCTATCAAGTCTTAATAAGAAAGATAGGTTGTAAAGGGTTTATGTAATCAGATAAGATTAATAAAAGGATGTTATTGGTTAATTTATACCCACCTCTTATTAATAATTATTCGCCCTCATTTTCTTTTGTTGCGATGAGAATCTCAGGAGATATATATATATAAAATTATATATATATATACACATAGTGTGTCTTTCTTCATCAACCTAAGCCTATCCCAAACAAAACTAAAAAAAAGTCTAATTCCATGGTTTACAAGCAACTCACAACAGTAAGTTTGAGTTCTTCAGTGAATTATTAAGTGGAAGAAAAAAAAAAAACTTGTTTCCTTTCAATAAAAATCAGTTTTATGGCTATAAAGCTATATCTAATTTTGCAATACAACCCCACTCATTTATTGTGATATTCATTTGTTAAATCATTACTGGTTTTATTAAATGTCCTTTTTTTTTCTTTCATAGCCCCTTTAAATTTACAGATAATTATAGATTCTCAGACGAATCTACCACAGAGGGACATTGCATTGCATAAATGTCCATGTATAATATTTTTCTTGAAGACCAAAATATAAAAAAGTATTGATAAAATTATTTAGTGTCTTACATGTTGCTGCATTGGACCAGGATGACGCTTGCTTGCCTGAGGTCTATAATAAGTCATATTCCACAATTTTTTTTTTTTCAATTTCCTAATTGTGACAGTAGTCATGTGCCTATATGGACAAAATCTAAACCTGCTGGGATCAAGTCTCAGGTTGGAACGAAACTTTTCAATTATAATTTGAGAGGCCTGAACCCAAATTTTCAGGAAAGGGGTACTATTATTCTGAGTTGAGTATTTTTATTTTAAACCCTCCCAACATTGGGCGGACCCCATGCCTTGGTTTATTGCCTTTCATGCTCTTAAAATAAAGAGATATATTTATGAAATTACATTATATTTCTCCTTTAACTATCTGTGATGAATTTGCATTGTCGGTATGAGAAAATTTGCATCATGTGATTTATGGTAAATTTATTTCACAAAAAGCATGGTTATGGTACCCTCCAGACCCCTCTAAAGGTATTTTATCTCTGTAAATATTTACGTAAGATTTATTTATTAGCAATGACACAAAGTGTCATAGTCAAACAAAATTACATTGGTTTATGTATCTAATTCAATGAATGATCTGTATCCAATTGTGTAAACAATACTGTGGATTCGCCTTAGGTCTAAAGCGAACATGATCAATTTTTTGTAACTGATGAACAGGAAATCTATGCATTTATAGGGTTGCTAATTTGCATTGGAGCTACTACAAGCACATGAGAACTAGTTAGAGTACTTTGGAAGAAAGAACTTTGTTTTCAAACATCAATCTATATTCTTACTTGTCTTTATCATAAACAACGGCATTGATGACCTGAGGGTTTTATGCCAAAATAAATTACCAAAAAACAAACAATCTTATTTATCTGCATATCTTCGGTTTGATGATAGGATTTTGACGCACTTAAAAAAAGGATGGAATACAAGCTGGCACCCATCCAAAAAGTTGTAATATTGCTATCTACAGACTCCACCATTGAAGGTGATTCTGGGATGAAGCCCGAGATCATTGCCCATTAAAATGATAGAAAGGAAGGCATAGACTATCTTGACAGAATGATAGGTAAATATACGGAACATCAACAAACTCGAATATGACCATACACACTCTTTAAAAATTTGATTGATATTGCAGCAGATAAAGCATTCCAATTGTTCTTAAGATTTATCTGCATCCAAAATGAAACAAATCCTATCATGATCGACCACGCTTATGATTGCTTGAACTTGGGGAAAAAACTGGTAGCACCCATGGTAAAGAAAAGGCTGAAGGGACCTGAGAGTGAAAACAGGTTATGCATAATATGTAAGTCAATGGAAGACATCCTAAAAACCTTACAAGCAGATTCCAAAGAACCAATGGAAGCTGTACCAGAACTATCACAATCTCTTCTATCAAATTCAAAGAAGGTTAGGTGTTATGCATGAATGTAAGAGGAGAAAGTAAAGTAAATGTATTCTAACTTGTCAAATGAGCGAAAAATTTATTTGCCAACAGCATCGAGGCAAAATTTTTGTATACAAATAGTACATTGATTTTCTAATATTCCGTTTTTATTTTATTTTTTAGCTTTTTGTGTCTTATTGCGTTTTTGAATTTCTATTATTTATTTTTAGATTTGAGTAATTTTGTTTATGTATTTTTTTTAACAAAAAGTATTTTGGTTCTCATTAATATTGCATCAATTCTATTAATTTATCACCAAATGTGTTAGGATAAATTAAATCAAGGCAAATAGCAAAAATCACCATAAAATCAGGTCGGATCTGAAAGTACCCCTATTATGTTTGAATAAATTAAAAAAGCAGAATTAAAACTAAAGGTTTTTTCAAATTTTTTTTTTTTCCTAATATATTTGTTAACTGTTAAAAATAATGTGAACTTTTACATCGCTGGATGAACCAGATAGAAAACAGATAAAATTTTTAAATACTAGCAGTTAACAATATTCCTCCGATTCCTATCTGAAAAGTAAGTATGCTGTAGGTCACACCGGATACCGACTTAAATGTCTAAATGCTCAAAACTGTTAAATATAACAACATTGATAATATAGACTTCCTATGGAAGCTTGACAAGTACTAAATTTTAATTACATAAACAGGATAGGATGCAAAATAAAAGATGTTCTATTACAACAAATTATATTCTTTTTTTAGAGATGAGATGGGAACAAAGGATACTGTTTTTTCTAACAATTTTTTTGTCCGTTTTTTTTTCTTTTTCATTTTAGCTTTTAATTACAACTGTACACATTGATAAAGTAATAATGATAAAATATTTCAAACATATAAAACTAAGTAGTGAGCCTGAAAACACTTCCACTGTTTCACTATATAATATATTCACATGTATATATTTGTACTTTAGATAGTTATATATTTGTATTTATATATATAGATATATAATATATTTAGTACGCAAATATGAACATGTTATGTGTCAATGGTTCATGTATATGCATATTACGGAGAATCTATACTCTGTATAAAAACAACTAACATGTTTGTTACCTATAAGATAATTTGTGATATTAAATTACAATATATTTTTAATCCATTGACCAATAATTATTGTTTAAAAATATAAGGATATATGTAAGCACGATTCAACATAATATACTATACAAATCATAATGAAATCAGTAGAATTAGAGCCATTTTTGTTTTGTATACCCTTAAATAATTTATAACATTAAACTAATAATTATCTTTTGTGATTTGACAAATTTAAAAATAATAATGAAAAGAAAATAGTTGATAATGGTGACAATTATAAAAGAAATGGTTAGCAGTTGTAATTCATTTTGATTTCATTCACACATGTCAATTATATAAAAGATCATCAAATTTAGAACACAAAACAGTACTATAATACTAAAGGTAATTGTAACATAAAATATCCAAAAATAATAATAATTTGGATCTGTACATTCTAAGATATTATTTTCCCCTATGGCCAAAAAAGCTGGCTACCGGAAGAGACACAAAATTCCTTTCACAAAGGAAACATACTCCCATCCAGAACAAACTTTGCTATTACTAAAATATACCGAGATGTTCCAGCCTATAACTTTCATAATAAATGAAACATACAATAAGGTACAATAGTATATAATAAAACATAACATAGAAATTTTGTCTAGACAGTAATAATAAAAAAAATCATTAAAGACTACAACTAATATATTTTTTTTATAATTGATTCTAAATAATTATATATTTATTGTATCATATATTATCTCTTTCATTCACATTTTTTTGTCACAAAATCACACAACAAACAATTTTTTTTGTCATTTAAATAAAACAGAATAAGCACAATTAAATACATAAGAAAGAAATTTGTAGCCAAAGAGTTCATATAAACCCCTTGGGATGGCAATTATTCATGTACAGAAGGGGTGCATTCAAGGTGCAGGGGAACAAATTTATCAAAATATATCGTAATATTATGTACATACACCAAATATATTAGAAAAACTTACTTAAAAGAGACAATATGAAACTTGTGTTATATAAATGTCCTATTTCTTTTTTTTTTCTTTTTTTTTAATTTAATCTATAATCGTATTCCTCTTTTTTATTAATTTATGTTACCTCTAAAACGGAACATTTCGAGCAACATCAATCAAATATATAAATCCCTTTAAAGACGTTAACAATCCTATATGTGGAGTGTCTGGCGTGCTACTTGGTCCTGTTGGCTGTACGGCGTGTGGACCTCTGCTGGGACACGCTAGGAGCCACCGTTGCCCCACCTATACACAGCAGATAAAACTTTACACAAGTCAGTCAATTCTAGCACACAATTGGTCTTGGTCAGTGCGAAAATTACAAATAATACAACATGCATGCAGTTTTAACAGTTCACAACAATTGACATTTGACCATTGAACATACAATTACTCGTGGTTACAAGAGAAATGTCAAACCAACAGATCTAATTAACCACTCACAAACACTACAAAGGCATGCATACATCATTTTAGACTTTATCACAGTTGAGGAGTCTTTACACAAGCCCTGAAGAGGACATATCTGACAATCCTGCCCATGAAAGATTTCTCCCAAATCCTGCGCTTTGAAGGAATCTTGCCCCAAATCTATCCTCCTCTTATTCCTACCCTGGTAAGGGTTAGAATACTTACCAGTATTGATGGGTGAACACAAGTTTGAAATGCAAGACAAAAAGGGGGAATTTCTGGAAATTCTTGCCAAGTGTAAACAGAATACATAAACTTCCCTATTATATGATGGCTAACCTTGACTTCACATTTTGGAAAGAACCAAGAAGTTGTGTTTCAATTCAGTTTATAAACTGGCTCAAAGTGACCTCTAGCCCAAATGAAAAATATTAGATATGTGTCTTTTGTACAATGAATAATAAGTTCATCCCTCTCCATTTAACTGGGGACCATAAAGCGTTTAAACTTGAGGAACAAAATAACTAATGTGTATTGCAATACTATGGCTTACATCATGAACAGCCTTACATTTTTTTTTTTTAAATTAGAAGTACTAATCCAATAATAGTGCTACAAGAAAAATAGTATTTTTGAGAATAAGAATACCAAAACATGCTTTATGGACAATGATATACTTAGTTACAATACGCCTATATTTTGAAATTGAAATTTCGGTAAGTAATACTGACTGCAGAAGGTTGCGCTGCAAACTAGATGGGATTAGATAATAAAATTGAAAAATACATAGGTTATGATTTCTTGAGGCCAAGAATATGTTTTTCACTGCAGTACTAAGTTCAATCCTGGGTAGTTAACTAAGTTAAGGAAGCATAAATATTATTACTGACCCTAGGCTTATTATTATTTTTTTTGCAGCAATGAAAAATTTAACTAACATAGAATAACTAACAGCTTACTCTATCACATTGTTAATATATGTCCTCAACGAAGCCAAATATATATACATTATGTATATTTATTAGTTGTGGTATTGATCCCACTAATTAATGCCCAAAGAAAAGAGACAGGGACAAGTGCTATAATATCTATCATATAAAGAGACAGGGTATTGACTGGGCTAGTGGTCAAACAGTAGAGAAGCACCCGATTAGTTTTTTCTTTGTCGTGAATAATTATCCAGAATATATTATCATTCTCTACCGTATCAAAACTAATGTATAATATTATTACGATCAAAAATTTCTATTTTTATGTGTTTTTCATCTAAATTAAAAATAATTAATTATTTATCTATTTGTAAAAACTAATAATAAGAACATTAATGATGTATTCAATATGTAAGTAAATGAATGTAATGAAATTGCAATACATTTCTTTCTCTCTCTCTCTCTGGTATCAAGTCAAAAAATGTGAGTCTATGAGTGTAAACTTTCACAGTTAGTGCCTTACAGAAGTGTTAAGTTAGCACATTTCAAGAAAAAAAAAAAAAAAAAAAAAAAAAAAAAAAAAAAAAAAAAAGCAAGGATAGATTAACGAACAAAATAAAAAAAATGATATATATTATTTTATAGTTTACTTTTATATAAAAAGTTCCATTTCTAGATCACCTCTGCCCTCATTAGTGCAAATATAGGAGGGAATCTACTGTACATACAAAAGTTTACTAGCAAAACATAAGCCTTATTTATCGTTCAATATAATAATTTCTCCTCATTAAGATGTACATGTTTTTTCAAAATAAATTTTGAAGTCAGTGTAGGTGTATCTACACCCCCCATGAAAAGTAAACCTATATATTTATGAAAATATTTATTTCTAATTGGAGTGGAGTCCTTACCTGCTATGCTAATTTAACAGGGAGAATGGAAACTTAGCCAGTAAATTTAAAATTTATGAATAAAAAAAAACAACATTAATTATGTGACTATTCCACTATTTCGCAGTTTAAGAAAAAAAAACTCTGTTATAATATATTATGAAAATATTGGTACTTCTATTGGAAAATGGTCTGGAAAAAATCCCATCACAAGAGAAAATTGCTAGTATTATTTGAAATCACCAAAAAATTTATAACATAATTCCTTATTACTTTCCCAACTGAACTATTATTCTAGTTTAGTTACAATGGCAAGAAGGATAAAACCCAAGCAATAATAAATTTAATAAATTTATTTATTTTAATTAAAACTAAATTATAATACAACAAAATAAACCGCAATGTTAGAAAGTGTTCACGTTGCACTTAAAGCAGGCCGACAAAGGATTAAAAAAAAAAAATGAGTGCGAATTTTGAGGCACATAGATAACAAATTCTTATTCAATGACAGAAAAAACTAAATCAGAAATATTAAATTTAGGTCATTAAATATTTTTGATTTATTTTTTAGGTTTTGAATGCTTTTTGGGCTTGATGTACACCTATGTAATAAACAAACTACTTGAAAAATAATGTAATAACATGCATGTGTAATGTTATAGAAAACAAACTAATGAATCAATTCCTATAAAATATTAAATAAACACTCAAAAAGCAACAGATTGTAATGACTATTAGACACCTAACAAACAAGAATTTTGTTTGAATTTTCAGATTAAAACAGAACAAATAGTCACATATTACAACCTAGATATAATGATGGAGTCATAGTAGTTTGTTACGAATGCATATAATAAATTATACAATTTACAACGAATGACTACAATTTATTGCTGTGAATTAGAATTTGAACAATTAATATTTAAAAATAAATTTATGGTACAATTCAAAGTAATAGGAGGTTACAATTAATACATAAAACAAACATGAAATACATTTTATAACTATTTCTCAACATAGTTTTAAAAAAAGACTTTAGAGCAAAAGTTCAGTTCAAGAGAATTTTTGTAGTACATCTAAAACCTTCAAATTGTTGGGTATAGACGGTTCAAAATTAAGTATTAAATCCGGAAAAAGTAATAATATTTTATGGTGGCATAGTATGTATAAATTGTGCAATGGAATTTTCTTATAAAAGAGTGCTAATAATAATATAATTATACACCTCTAAAAAACTGCTGACACAGACAAATCAAAAAGTTGAGTGGTTTTAAACTGATTCCCTATTAAAATTTTGCGGTGTCCTCAAAGCTGACAAGAAATACGAGAATAAATGTTAAAGGGGTACTAAATTATTAACAAAGTTCTTTAAATGAATTTTCGGTACTTATTTGTATAATTTTTGTTATATTAGTTATAAGGTCGTCATAAACCAGTCAGTTACAAGAGTATGTTACGAAATAGTACAAAGGCTATGACAATAGATATTTAAATTATAAATAATTTATTAGTTTATGAATATAGCACATTTATTTCTAGAGGAAAAATTCTTATATTTCCTTTTAATTAACTTCTGATATCAGAATTTTAAAATTTTGTATTTATAATTGGCGACATATTTATTGAACTTGAAAATAAATTTACTCAACCTTGTAAAAAAATAAGGTTTTAGATAATTGATATCAATCAATAATAATAATTTAGAAACCTTAATAAATATATTTTTTTGGAAAGGTTAAAAAGAATGTTAAAAGATTTAAAAAAAAAAAAAGGTTAAAAATAAAACTGTATTAAGAATAAGGTTTTTTATAGTAAAATTAAAACTTTGAATCCACTCAACTTTCTGAAGTCACTGGTAAATCAACTATCTAGTTGATAAGTATCTATAAGATGTGATTTTGATTTCTTAGTAAAAGAAGATAAAATGCTTAGATTTTCCTGAGAAAAACGAGTAATACTACATAAATAGACATTATATCACAAGGTAGTATTGAAGAAAATTTGTGCCACAAAACCAATTCTACACATACATAGAACTTTATTATTGAATTATTTCAACGTTAGTGAGTGTTTTATAATATTACACGCAATTATATGTATCACTATTGAATTTTAGCACTGAAGATGCAAGAATAGGGAAAACTCGAATGCTTGGAATATTTATTGAGTATAAATAGTATGTACATTTGAGACTTATTTTCAAATTTTCTTTAATTATATGCTATCTTTTTTTTTTTTTAAATTTTTTAAAACAATTTATTTTCAACAAATCGTATCACTATTTGCCAGCGATGCTAAGTTATTTTTATTACTTAACATTAAGTAAACTGGGTCTTAAATATTGTTGCTTATTTAATTCAGTGATTACTATTTTTATGATAATTGATGAAATTTAATGATTATATCATTCAATGATTGGGTTATTTCTATTTATGTTACAACTGTTATTTGTGAATATTTAATAAATTTTAGTCCAGAAGATCAAAGAGGCAAAAATTGACTGTAATTATATTAATAAAATTAACTGAGGAGAGAGCTTTTCTATAAAAATTATTTTTCAACAACTAAATTACAAAAAAAAAGTCTCTTTTAGAGTAGTACTCTCAAAAATATGATTGTTTCATAAAAAAGAAAAAAGGAATTTGATGCTAATGTAATTGCAGTTATTTATATACAATATTTCTATTAACAAACATAAATAATTCAAGTGTGACAGTGTTAGTGTAGATATGTTTCTACTCTGCCTGAACACATACACGTACACGTAAACAAATATATCTACTCACTTCTTGTTTTCGATGCTCCAGATTTTACTTTCTTTTCAGGGACTGCGGGAGGCTGAGATTCAATTTTCCTCTTAGCAGCTGCTGGAGGAGGCTTAACTTCCTTCTTGACCTGCTTCACAGCGGCTGATGATGCTAGTTTCCTCCTCCCCATCTTCTTGGCAGCTATGATTCGCTGCACAACAGGTTTTTCGACTTTTGCCGGCTTCCCTAACCTCCTCTGCACAGCCGGTACAGTGAGCGATTTCTTACTGTCGTTATCTTGTTTTGAGCTCTTCCTTGTAGAGGTCCTACTTTTTTTCAAAATGGTTTCACTACTCTCTTTCTTATCCTTCTGTTTTGTTCCTTTGCTTTTGCTCCGTTTCCTCTTTTTTAACTGATCTTCATTTCGGTATAATGATAGGTCCACTATAACATCACAAGTATTAAATTGATATTTTGAAGGATGTAAATATACAACAAGTAATAAAATTGTGCAAAATATTCTTCTTTAATATAACATTTCGCATCTGTAATACGAGTTATTCCTAAACAGTCTCATAACCCAAAATAACATAATATATCTTTCAAATGGACATACTATGTTATGCATCACATTAAACAATAAACTTCAACAAATGCAGTAGCTTAGTACTGAAACTTTACCAGATACACCATTTAACCACCAAAAACATATTCTGAACTTAGCACACAAGATAAAACAAGCTTTCAAACTCAACAATCACCATTCCTAAACATTTGCTTTTAGTAATAACAATAAACTAAATCACTAACTTATGAATAGCTATGAAAGATTTAGTTAAACAATAGGATTTTATATTCCGATTTCTGAAAGTAAACTATAAAAATAAATACTATATTAGTGAAACATCATAAATAATTTCTTTTAATTTTTACTAATCGAGAATACGTATTAGTAATAACAGATCTAGAAAGTTGGTGGAATAATTCAACAAATCGCTGAGAATAAATAAAGTATTAAAAAAAAAGAAGATATTTTGCACAATTATATTACTCTTTAAATTATAAAAAGTAATTTAAAAATTAAAATATGTAGCTTTTTTAGAAGCTAATCAAATTTATTACACAGTACAACCTCGATTATCCATGAAGGGGGAAGAGTATCGCCGGATAATCTAAAAACACTAATTTTCAAATCACAAATATTTTTTTTTATACATATAAATAACGCAACCTAATTAAAATATATTGCACAACATAGTTTTTGCCATTTACTCTCTAATTTGATTTTCCTCTCCTCTGTTCTTGTGCTCATTAACATATTTTTTCCATATTCCGAATTTCAATAATAGGTGATCAGGTGGCCTCTAGTACTTGATCTGTTGTCGCATTTTCTATGGTCAAATCAAATGAATCTTTTTATTGCTTTGGAATGAATCTTGCTTTGGGAACTATTTTGTCATCAGCGAGCTATTGTACCTTTTTATCATTCTTGCACTTTTTATCCAATGAACCATATCATCTTTGTCTACTATATTGATTAATTATTTCTTTCCCAAGCTTCAGAAACAACAAAAAGCGCATCTTTTAATGTCCACACTTAAGACATCCTTTGTGGATTTTATACAGTATTCTTCAAGAATAAAAGTCTTTCTTTTATAAAAAGGTTTATTACACCTTGATCCATGGGCTTAATAAAAGAAGTTACATTGGGTGGTAGATAGTTGACAAAAATTTGTCCACCATCTGTTTTCAAAATGTATTCAGATGGGCAGTGATATCCGTGGACATATAGAACAATTTTCTTAGAAAAAAATTTTTAAAGACACTTTGATTTATCCAGGCATTTATATTAAAGTAATAATCACAATGAAGAGATTTCATTTATATAAATTATGGTGGATGCTTCACTCGACCAATCACCGTTACTTTTATTTCAATGGTCCCTGTCGCGTGCACACAAAAGGATTTTTTAAACTCCCGGATGATTGAGGTTGTACTGTACTATATTAGTACTTTAAGGAGCGTACAAAATATTAATAATAACTTAAACTCTTTTAGCAGTTGTCATGCAATTGCGACTATGGCAGGTGATAATTATTAATGGACTAGTGAATTCAGCTAATGAACTTAAACTCATATTTATGATGCGACTTTCTGAAATAATAACAATGAGTCACTTACATATAAATTATACTGACAAACATTAAGTAAATGATACATATTTTTGTTAAACTAGCATACATAAAGTGTCTTATAGCACACCCAAGATATCTAAAAAGTAAAAAGTTTTTGTTGTAGGTTTAATTCAAATGTGTTCATTATTTTTCAAGTAATTGACATTTGAACCCGCATACAACACCCTGAACAGTTTTATACAATAGTATAGATGTAGAAAAACAACAGTGACAGTAGTATGTATAATTGCCAACAGATAAAAAAGGCACCTATCTGAACCTCCAGCCATGAAAATGATGGTAACAAAAACACTGGAATTGCCCTTATTTATTAAGAGTTAGTTAACTTACATCCATCTGGGTGTTCTTCAGTAATGCTGGTTTCTTCTGGGGGAGCAGTTCCGTTTTCGACATCAATGGCACGCTTCAAAATGCTTTGAGTCCGTTGAGACTCAATATCAGGTAGGAGGAATTTGTTTTTGTCTAGTTTTTCAAGGTTCAAATTAGTCAATATACAGTCAAATTCTGGAAAGAAAGAGAATATACATTAACAATTACTCGTCGTGGTCTGTAATCCTAGTTTTTAATTATTAGCCTAGCCAAAGGTGGGCAGAAAGAAAAAAGTTATGGCCAATTAGTCTTAAATATTTAATACTATACTGACCGATATTTCAAAATCATGTTTGGCATCAATAAGGTCATAAGCCCAGCAACTCAAAGTCAAAATAACATGAGTAATTTATATTGAGCTGCTGCCAATATTGTAATAAATTAGTGACTCTCATGTGAGCGGATCAAGAATTTTGAGTCCCATCTATTCTTGAGGGAGACAGTCTCCCTTCATTTTGGAGACTAATTGGCCATAACTTTTTTTTATTCTTCTAATCTTACACAGGAAGTCTCAACACATACCTAATAAACATGAATTATTACCCGAAGGAAAAAGATAATAATAAGACCAGTATTCAAATCCAGATACTGTCACTATATTTTTTTATTGGCTAATAAGGAATAGAATATGCATTCAATATGAAAAATGAATGTTTTGGTGTTTTTTAAAAAAAAAAGAGCAAGAACTAATAAAAAGTTAAATATCATAAACTAATAATTTTACCTGTATAGTCATAAAAATCTGGAGAAAAGTGATCAGTATTGGCAACTTGTGAAAGCCACCTAATCCTTATCTTGCTGGAGGTTCTGTATACATTCTGCATTGCTTGGCAGACATAAAATCCACCCTCTGTATTACGAACTGCAAGAAACTCATTTCTGAAAAACGTTGACTTTTTAAATTATAACAGATGGAAAAAGGCTGCATTAGTTGAGAGGTGATTAATGACCTCTTCTTAATTACCCATTCTTAGAGAACAGAAATAGATAAGATTAAATGGCTTATGTTATTTATTAAAAGAAAAACGACCCCCAATCAAACAACTTTTTACACTAATAAAGAAGAAAGATGCAAATATGTCAGAACTCTTAACCAACTGTCAACTCGAGGCAATGAATAAATTCTTTAACGTTTATTTTTTCCTGTTAATCTTGAGGTTTAAATTCTGAATATCCCTCTACATTCTTTAGATCATAATTTAGTGAACATGTGTATATTTTAATATCACTTAATTTAATGTTATTTTTAATGTCAACAAATATTTTAGTATTATTATATAAGAATTAGTTAATTTATTTAGATAAATGAAATTAGATTGGACATAAAAGTTCACAAGTTGCTGTGAAAACCGTGACGCTGAGTAGGGATGGGGACTTGAACAAAGGACGATGCTGGAAAAAACTGTGACGTAGATGGCAATGGCACTTTTAAGAACAAAGGATACGCCACACATACAAGGCAGTGGGGGAAAGAAGAGGAAGAGGTCGAGTGGACTAAAGATCACTCTATCTTGAACTGGCTACTCTGTATTTCACGGAATCCTAGCAAGGAAGGATGAGCTGTGTTTCCTTCTGGACACAAGCAAGGAAATCATCGATGAGACAATTGTTAGGTGGACGTACAGGTGTGGGGCATAGCTGAAGGATTGAGATAGGACGTGTGAGAAGCTTCCGTCTTATATTCCTCAAGAATATTGAATAGCATGGGTTGAGGAGAATGGAGAGAAGAACATAGAAACAGATGGAAGAATTGTATCTCGTCAAGCCAATCCATGGAATTTACGTGTTTCAAGACGATAACAATGAGTACCAGAATTAGTTATATTTCTTTCAAGTAAGGAACAGTTATGATCACAACTATAGTAATTTTAGATTATAAGGATGATTTTTTTGTGTGAAGATAGTTTTAATAAAATAAGGTTATATGTATGATTGTTTAGGGTGTCTGAAATACAACCTGGAATTGTTAAAGAAATAATTAATTTAAAGTCGATTCATAAATAAAAGTAAATTCTACAATATTTTGTTTTCTTATAACATCATCATGAGTTTCAAAATAATTTTTAAAGCAATATCACAAAACATTTCTTGCTAAGATGCAAATATTAGGCAACAATATGTTGTTGTTATAAAACTTGAGTTTATTTGAATGACTTAACCAATGGTCACTACATGGAGACACAATTTTTCTATAACATTATATTTGGTGGCCAGCCTGGAGCAACCATTTTATTAACTTTGCAAATTTCAGGGGCACGTGCTAATATCATTTTTCCTATAGCACTACAATATATTTTAATGATCTATTCTTCCATAACTGAAGAATGTTGAGTAGTGTGGGTTGTAGAGGATTCAGAGAAGAACATAGAAAAGGATGGAAGTTTCTGTAAAGTAGTATTGGCTTGCAAACATACACAAATTGAAGAATATTCAGTAAGGAAATGTTTTTAACATAAGTCCAAACTGACAATTTGTGATTCCTACCCTACAACTCTTGTATTCTGACTTTGACTGATTACTGGACTCACATTTTAAGGTGGACAGTGTTTGACAATACCTGACACCTGACTTAACAAAAGTGAAAATGCTGTTATAAAAATAACACAAAATTGACTCAATCAATCATTAATTAATAATAACAATCAAGAACTGAAACTATTACCTGTAAAACACAATTAATTTATCATCTCCAGATGCTGGTGTTTTATCAATTTTACTGATCTTGGCAATTATATTTAATTCAGGAATCGGACTCTGGTAAATCTGAGTTGGAAGTCGCTTCCTTTTTGATTTTCTATCGTCTCCGGACGTTTCTTCTTCTTCTGGTGCCGAAGGAAGAACATTCTTAGAATCATTACTTACATTGCTGGAGTTTTGCTGCAATAAAATATAAACATTGAATAAGAAATACACTTTAGTAAAAATATAACACAAACATGACAAAAATAATTATTATAACATGTCACTTAATCACATGGAGTTGAACTCCCATCAAGAGAGATATATATAACTTTAATTAATTATAACCTACATATACTCTGAAGATTGACAAAATGACACCAACATTTGCATAATTATAAGAACATTGTAAAACCAACATCCAATAGATGTTGTTTAAACAATTGATTTGTTATCTAAGTAGTGTAATATTTCTTTAATTTATTATTAAAAAAAGTATGTAAATTAAACTTATAATTTATTACATATCAGGAGGGTTCTTGACAACCAAACATTAGCACGAAATGAATAAAAATAAAATAAACAATTAATGAATATACTGTTTTTTATTTCAATACACAAATAATGAAAAACTTAATACCACGACAAGGTGAACCTAATTGATACATCATGAGTTTCCAAATAATTTTTAAAGCAATATCACAAAATAGTTCTTGCTAAGGTGCAAATATTAGGCAAAGCAACTTCATATCAAGTTATTTCTATTAAGTCTCAGTATAAGAGGATTATACCCTCATCCTCACCCTTCTATAATATAATTTGTAGGGATCTAACTCCTAAAATCCAATTCCAATACCAATCGCTACTTCCTTATACAGCCTATCTTTAAAAAACTGTACATGAAAAAAGTCAGGCCTGTTTCATTAACTTTTAAGATTTCTTAATTCCTAAGTCCCAGACCAGAAGCTATTTAAGATTTTAAGTTTTGAATTTTTTCCCCTGAGGCTAAGGAAACATTAAGGATGGTAAAGCAATTAGAATTTCATAGATAAGATTATTTAAATTTCAGTCTATTTTAATAAGTTTTTTTTTATCAATGTTTAATTTATCTACTATTTTTTTAACACTGTAATCATGAAACTAGCATTAAATTAGATACAGCACCTAAAATTAGTTTAATAACTAACAAGTTTATTAAAATAGAAGATATACCTTAGTCCGTTTAGGATGCCTTGTGGCAGGAGGTGGTGGAATAGTCGCTACAGAGGTTGTAGGGGCAGCAGGAATAGGTGATGTATCTTTAGGCTGAGTGGCTTCGGGTTCCTTGCTTTCTTTGGCCGGCTCTTCTGAAGCCTTTTTTGGCTCAGGTTCTGGCAGAGGGACCTGGGCCGGCTCTGGAACTGGAGCAGCCTCCGGTTGAGGCAGTGAGTCCTGTTCTGGTGCTGCCGGTGCCTCTTCGGGCTGAAGTTGTGAGCTCGATACCAGCTGAGCGAGTGCTGGCGATGAAGGAGCTGGTGCCAGTGCGGGTAGGGTTACTGGTATTTCTGGAGCCGTTGGAGCCTCGGCAGGTTCTGCTGCAGCTAACGGCTGCTCTAGGACGGCTCCGATAGATGGAGGTGCTGGTTCTGCAGCAGGAACCTGCATTTCAGGGACACTGCCTCCACTGCGTTCTTCTTCAGTGATAATTTCACTTTTTCCTCCACCTGAACAAAAATTTAATCAAAACATAGGAATTGTTTACAATTTACAAGTATTAACGGTGGTAAAAGTAACTTTAAAAACTAACTATAAAACCACATACAACAAAACTGGATTGAATGCTAATATTTTAAGAGGAAAATACTGATTAATACATTACATTGTTTTACTAACATTCTTTAAATAGTAGTAATGATAACTGTTACTATATTATAATAAAAGTTAATTTAAAAAAAAAATCTTTGCTCCCTAACCTAACCAGTGAAAGAAATGTAAGAAATTCGTTAGCCATTTTGGTAATCTGGACCATCTAGGGAATAGATCTTTGACTGTCATATTATTATTAGAGCACCTACTTAAAATTATTGGCATTAGTTTCTGTCAAAAGCAATAGCAGTAATAATAAATAAAAACACACAAATAAGGATGGCTATGCATTGGATAAAAGTTTATAATAGACCAAAGGCAAATAATGCAAGTTAGTGTTTGGCAATGTCCATCTGTAAAAGAACATGTGAAAAAAAGTATTAACCTCCATCTAATAATTAATCACAAATTTCTCACTTTGGTGCTCGCCAAAATTAAATTGGAAGTTTATAATAAATATTAATTTTTAGGTAATCCCACTACAGAAAATTGAAATATTATTGTTGGTGATATTGTCGAATGTACTTACAAGGAAGGCTAGGCTGTGGTTCGGGCTGTGTTGGTGGAAGCAGAGGAATCAATGGTGGAGACGGTTCCATCCCATTGGGAGTCGGTTTAGGCGCCTGTACGAGATTGTGCTTTTCAGGAGTACGTGTCAAAGGCTGTACAGGTGGAGGCCCGCCCTGGGCTGCCTTGTGTTCTGATATCAAGCTTAGAGGCATGAGCCCAGATGAAGCACTCATTGCACTCATCACACCTTAAAACATAGATAACCTTGTTAAATAATTCTACATTATGTGTTTAATTATATTAATATTTCCAATGATATTTTCTCCAGGTTTTGCTTTATCTAATGACGGGTAATGAGGCTTATGTGTTGCACATCATTAATATTATTATGTCTGAACTGTATTTTAATCATTAGACTAATCTACTAATAGAAATTGATGAACAACAGTTTATCTTAACCATAGTCTCTGTGAAGTATTAAAAAATAATTTCAAACTGTATGTTATTATAATTGTATACAAAATGTTATTAAGATAATATTCATAGATCAAACGTTTCAAAATAATAACAATAACTGATATAAATCGTGATTTTCGACGGGAAAACAATTCCACACATAGTTAAAGAAGTGTAAACAGACCAGCATTTCACGTACTACACACTTGAATTTAGAGCATTTTAATACCAAAAACTAACCTGAGTAAAAATCCATAACGCCAGGCGTACACTCGTACCGCACCAGTTAAAAAAACTCTTAAAAATATTTAGTACTTAAATAAATAGCTGAAATAACAAACCTCACGAGTCGGGGGAGACTAGACCTTCGATCTACCTGTTCCCTCTTGTAAGTTTTTCAGTACAAATAAAGACTATTAATACTGCTTCTCTGTATTTGATTTCTTCCTCTCTATGACAAGCTCATCGGCGACACTGGACACACACGAAACTTCTCGCTTTAAAAAAAAAAAAAGTAACCAGAAAGAAATGTGTTATATTAAAACGTCCCAGACAACAAATAACAATTCCGCCATTATGCCACGGTCTCCATGGGCCCTGAAACTTTTGTTAGATGGCGTCCAACACTAGGGTCGACTATGCATCTTTACTTGCGCTCAATTATCCTTTCCCTAATGACGTCACTGTTTCTCTTATTAACTCCTATCAGCTATTTAATCAATAAGCAACGTAATATTTAATTGGGAAATATATATAAATATATTTTTATCCCAATGTATATCTGTACAAGTTTTACTGCTGACGGGCGGCTGTTAGCAGCACAGTGAGGTGGAGAAATCCCATTTCAAACTTCGTACTAACGCTTGTATCTCTTCAAATTCGGTTAAGTAATAGATTCCGTTCAGAAAATTATATTTAATCATTCTAATAATAATAATATATTATATTCAATGTGAACATTTTTACGGCTACGTAAGAATTAAATGTGTTTAGTGTGAAAAATGGGTCTAGTACAAAAATACCGTCATTACCTGAAAATTATAGGCAATGCTTAGTAATTATGCCCATCACTCACAATTTGCTAAAATTGCTATTATAAGATCAATGTAAAGAACATATTTCGGCTTAGAAAACCATAAGTAACCCCTTTTCCTGCTCTTAAAAAGAAAAATCTGTTCAGTGAATATTACTTGCCTTATTAACTACTTTTTTATAATTGTAAACCACTCGCATGAAAGCATTATTTTTAATTTCTATTTGATGAATAGCCATTTGTTATGTGGTCGAACAATATGTATTCAAATTCATTAGTTCTAACTATTGCCAAAGCTTCTCTTGTAACTTCCTTCATAGGCTGAAATAGATCTGTTTAGTTGATAAATTAGGTAGTTGGTGAGAAAATGACTAACTCATGAGCCTTTCAAACCACTTTTAACTGATACTTTCATTTAATATTAAATTATTGAAAAATAATGCCCTTTATAGATATTTACATAATTTCAAACAACTTTGGATTGGAAAGGAATAGATAGCACTTTTAAATAAGATTATAATTTTCTTCAATCTAATTAAACAATTTTACTCAGAAAATAAATGTTTAATTTGATTGAAAATTTATAATTCCCGATTACAATTCATATATTAAGCAATGAGGTGAAATATTTATTATTATTATTATTAGCACTTATATGCTCTAGTAGTGTCTTAATAATTATGAGAAAATAGTCAACAGTAAAGTTGAATAATTCATTTGATCAATTGAGGTTGTTTTCATTAAAATGATGAAATCCCTTCATTTGTATATTTTACACCCCAAAACAATAATAAAAACATAATTTTAAAAATAAAATTTTATATACTATGTTCAAAAACATAAAATTCAACAAATATCTTTGTAACATGCTCTTAAAAGTCGCCAGACAATCAAAAACAACAAATAAATAATTCAAACAATCTGAACGATATATATTGGCCCCAAAGTTTTGAACACAAAAAAAAAAAAATAAAGGGCATATGAAAATATTCATAACAAAAGCTGCAAATGAGATTCAAAGGTCTATGGTATACCTTAATAACAACTTGATACATACTTAGCAGATCTTAAAATAGGAATTATACAAGTCTAGTATCACAAATAAAAATTATGAATGCTAAACAGCCAATTAAAAATACATATATAATAATAATGTCACAACAATTTATCAAAAGGCTGACTCATCATCCATCAATTTATTAGAAGAAACTAAATATAACATAATAATTAGTTAACAAATAAATGCATAAATCAAGAAAACTTAAATTAACCAAAAGCAGTCTGACACTGTATTAATCATTAACAGTATAGATATTGTTCTTGCACAATACAATAAAAGCTGCTTAAGATTATAAGTAGATTAATAATTAAGGAACTAACAAAGATTTAAGTTTCTTTTATTTCTCTGATTTTCCATCATTTTTAGGGCTAAAATTTACTTAGTACACTTATAAAATAATCACAAGTAGCTTCATAATCTTAATATTATATGTTCAATACTAATCCTTATTAAAAATGAAAATATATTTTTAAGTATTATATATCTCTTTATACGATATTGTTACCAAACTTTAATTTTATACATTACAATTAAAAAGAAAAAAATTGTCTCAATCTACTTCATTAAAAACCTAAGCTGCTATTTGTTAATGACATCATTTAATAAGTAATTCACAAATTTATTTTTCACTTAACGAAATCCTATCAGAATAAATGTTACAAGAGAGATGATTAACAACTTTAGATATTTTTGTAAGCAGAATTAAAGGTTTTGTTAAAATCTGTGAAAACCCCTAGAAATATAAATTTTATATTGGATTTTTTTAAAAATATTACTAACCGAAGCTTGGTACCTGATTTATCTGAAATTACACCAATGTACCTAGAAACTCCTTAAATAGCATGGAAATTGTTAGGAGACCTATGTTCTCGATAATTGTAAACCATACCATACTCGATAATTACAAACCATGTTTGTTGGCAACATGACATTATTGACTAACGGGAAAATTAAAAAAAAAATATAGAACAAAATGGCTCACTTTTCTTAATGACAGTGTCACATTCTTAATTAATTTCCATCTTATAAAGATGGTCATTTATTACATCATTTACATAACTTTTTAAGAGACCTTGCACATAGAGCAGAGGTTTTATGAAATATTCGTACAGGTTTAAGTCAAATTTACTTGGGAAAATAGAGCATTATGACCAGCAATAAATTAGTTAATTCAAGTATCAGTGGCTTTACCTTTTTTTCTAAGTCACACAAGATTTTATTTTCCCTACAAATTGTATTTTTTCAAATATATTTAACTAAAAAAGCACAAAAATAAGTAAAAGTGCACAAAAAGTGAATAAACAAAATCGAGAAATCCTCTTTGGACTCTGCATCAGTTTGTTAAATACATATAAAGACTACTTGGTATTTTTAAAAAAAAATACTTCATTTTATTATAATTGATAAATTTTCAGATTGAATTTATATCTATCACAATTCGTTGATATATTTTACACAAGGAACAAATCTTTGACAAAAATTCTCAAAAACATATTTTATATATGTGCACAAAAAAAGAATGCATTAAGTAAAAACATTCAGTATTACCTTATTTTTAATAGATAATGATAATGCATACGAAATATAAAAGCTAAACTAGAACCAGGTATTTAGAGAATAAAATTGGGAAATTCTAATGTTTACTTAACCACGAAAAAATTAAGATTTTTCAACTTCCTTTTGGGCTAGTAAATACACCAATAAAATATGCTTTATATAATACTTTTATACCGTTAAATACCAACAATTTCAAAATGAGAATACATTTATTCTATTAATTAGTCATAAATAATGCTAGATTTTAGATATGAATATGCAAAGATTAATAAAATAAATTTAAGAACTAATTAACATTAAATATAAACAGTAGATATCAAATAAGGGGTTAGACACCTTAAAGCAAGCCACACACAAATTCCAGCTTATTTGAACAAATAAAAAGGTACTGATCATCCTTTCAATGTAAACAGTAAAATATCTGTACCTTTGAAAATATTGGTTAGTCCTCTGTCATCACTCCACCACATACTGTGTTTATCGCCACTTCGTGAAATTCCGCCCTTCTCCCGCCCAATTTTTTTTTTTAAATAAACATTGGGTTAAAATAAATACTGTAGTCAGACACCAGTCAAAAATCCATTCTACTCTCAGTTACGCAAACAATTACCATTTGATTGTTGGCTTCACTATGATAATTTCTTTTAGTAAAATTTTGTGCAAAATCTGTTACGATTTTTATTATTGTAAAAAACAAAACAGAACATACAATCTTGAACAGCTTCTGAGCTCTGAATAGAAAAAGCAAAAAAAACATATATAGACAAACAAAACCAACGTCTCGCCCTTTTAATTTTAATTTTTTTTCTTCATATTTCCTAATTGAAACATATGAGAGTGTTACCATAGAGTTGGGCTCAGAAATTAAATCAGTTTGAATAGATAGTTCAATTTCTGTGGTAAATAACTTTTTGTAACCAATGTATTAGTTAGGCTGTAACAGGTCAGAAGTACCCAGAATGTTTATTAATATATGCTTCTTTATCAATAGTCATCAATTGTTTTAATGATCATAAAATGATAAGCCTTATTTTGTACAATAAAATGAACGATTGGTTCATTTTTAAAGTTCTAAGTTATCTAGTTGAACGAATCCTCGGTCGATGAACTATAAGGTGGAGAGATAATGGAAGTGTGCTGAAAAATCATATTTAAAGCTGGCTAAAATGCATATATTTCCTGTATGTAAATAATATTTTATTTTGTTGCAGATTAACTTAAAAGAATATTTTTAACTGATTAAATAAACTAATAGTAACTCAACGCTGACATTTTAAGAAAGACTTTTATAAGGAATTCTAAAAATTTCAGTATTGATATGAGTGATAAAACTGAAGGTCAGCAGCATTGCAGAATGAAGGTGTTTGGAATGCAATATGTATGTAACTTGTAAGTTACATTTAACTTAGGAACAAAAGCAGTCTGGTTGTTTCCTAGATTTATCTTGTTTGAACATCCTCGATTTGGAGTCTCCGAATTGAATTCCTGATCCTATACGCTCAGGATCCAGTTCACCTAAGTACAGAAAACATATATAAAGTGTAAAGAATCTCCTGAGGACTGCTTAAAATACTTTGCATTGATTTCATATCAATCATTTCAATAATATTGGTATTTCTAATAAAAATAAAGTTTAATTTAACGCCACAATGGGGCAAACAATAAAACTGGCCCAATCATAAATTACAGTTTTTCATAATTAATTAATCAGTTACTTGTTAATAAAAACACAAATATTTTCCTTATCATTATCATAATAAGTAGGGTAACAAACTAAAGATCTCGTCATCCTAATTAACAATGAGTAATTTATGTTTTATATTAATTGAATCTAATTATACACTATTAAACAATTTAGTACTATATAATGAAAAAATCATTTTTTTCCCTAGTTTATTGTGTAGGTTATTAAATGAACACCTGATAAAGAATATCTATAATATGTTGGGGGCTTAGAGAACTATAATGTAAAAAAACAAAACATAAATTATTTGCTCAGATGGGAAAAAGTTACAAGTCACTTTTCCTAACAAAGAGATTGTTTCAAATTCCAGATTCTATAACTACTATATTGTTACTGAAAATCACAAATTTGTTTTACACAAAAGATCATATTACCAATGATAGTTGTCTAGTACTTAATATTATACTAATAATTATAATAGACTATAATAATAACTTCTTTTTATAGTATTTATAGACTCTAGAATGTGAAAAAAATCTCTTTTTCAGGAAAACTGACTTGATACATTTTTCCATCTTAGTGCAGAACTCGGAGTAAGTTATTTTTTAAATAAAACAGCTATAGCCGTGGTGATGAATTCCTGTATACTAGAATCAATGGGGTGTGTTTGACAAACTGCTCTTGAATGTTAATGCTAATAAAAACTTCAATAAAACTTAGGATATCTGTCAAAAGGGAGTAATTAGTAAGATCATCAAAACTCTTAATTGTGTGGTTTTCTTTTCTTATAAAAGTGTTGTATACAAATTCTTAAATAAAACTTTTAGTCCTACTTAAAACCAATTAACACATTAAAAAAAATTAAGCATTTACAGGATCAACTTGGGATCTGATATTTTACAAGAGATGTTTGAATGGATTTATTTGCTGAGAAATGGTTTATTTCTTTATTTAGTATATCTGAATGGGGTGTTTAGTGCTCAGACCATACCTGTTCATAGCTCCTGATGGCTATGAGTTTTAACAATTACCCCTTAATTTGATGACTATAAATGAATACTAACCATTTTGAATTTTTGCAAGTATTGTCTTGCAACATTTGGAAAAGGCTTCTTCTACATTTTCACCTGATTTCGCACTTGTTTCAAGGTACATAAGCTCTAAAACAAATTCATTTGATTAATAATTAATCGTTGTTAATACTCAGTAACCCTACTTCTAATACACGTACAAAAGCTTCTCACATCCGATTACAAAAAATGTTTGAAATCTTATAAATACCTATTGCTACAATAAATGTTTAAAAAAACCACTTACTTCAATAATAGAAAGTTGTTTCATATTCTAAAAACTGCTTTCCAATAGGAATAAACTTACCGTTCTCTTGTGCGAATTTGCTAGCTTCTAAGAAAGTAACTTGTCTATCTTCAAGATCTTTTTTATTTCCAGCTAAGAGAATTATAATGTTAGGGCTCGCAAGGGATCTTGCATCTGTCAGCCACTCTCCGAGGGCATTATAGCTCTCTCTGTTAGAGATGTCATAGACAAGAAGAGCTCCAGCAGCACCTCTGTAGTAACTCCTCGTCACTGACCTACAGAAAAATCGCATTATAAGACAAAAATTAACAAACAATTCTCAAAAAAATAAACGTGTTAGCTACGGAATGTAATGTTAATTAATAATAATAATCTACTATGTAGTGAGATCAAGGAGTCTCTCTTGTTTGCTTAAGTCACTTCATACTAAACAGAAAATTTTTCAATTATGAAGAGCAAACCGTTGGGGTCAAATGGAAGTCATGTGGTAATGGTCTGTAACCCTAAAAAGTAATTTTTTTTGTCACTTTTGTATATTTAAATGGATCTTAATAGGTCTTGCTCTGTCTGTGCTATATTATTTTGTTGATAAAACAATTAATACGACTTTATATGATACTAAATTCGTGACTTGGTAACTATGATTATACTCAAAACACCATCGTACACCTTACACCTCGTAAATAAATGGCTAAAGAGAAAAAAATAGTGACATGGCCAGGATTTGGATCATCACATTTTCGTTTAGACACCCTTTAAAAGGAGCTATACTTCAATCATACGACTCTATACTCTTAATAGGTCTCATTAATTCTCTTAAAAGTTTATTTAACATCTATAAAAAAAACTGTACTTTTTTATAGATGGCTACATTGTTAAAATGGGTAAACAATAGTCATTGTTTCTGAGAACATCTTTTTTTTTTTAACAGCATTATACATATTTAACATATATTACATACTAGGTTAATACTAAGCTTCACTACAGGGTACTATTTAAGATTATTAAAAAAAATTGGTATTTACTATAAACTTGATCGATATTTATTAATTTGGCTAAAGACTTTTTTAAAACTTATTTCTAAATAACATATTTCATTAGCCCCTCTGGCTGCATAACCACCACCTGTTAAAATAATTACAATATAAAGTTATTAGTTCTATGTCTTGTTTGTTGGCCCGCAAATAAACTGATAAATGGCTTTAGGCCTTACGGCAATTTTAGACCTCTATGGAATCATATTGTTAAAAATCTTTCTTATCACATTTACACAATATTACAAGAATCACCATGCAAAATTTCAATACTCAATTTACAAAAAAAATTTTCTCATTGCGCTTTAAAATATTAAAATAATTTTTAACATTGAAAATTTCAGCTTCCTATGCCTGAATGTTCTTTAGATTCAGTAAGTGGGCATTTGAATGTTATATAAATACTGGTGATTATCAGTTATGATATGTAATCCCTCCAATTTTAAAATTATTATATTATAGCTTTCAAAATAAATCGCAATTTGCAGTGTTGTGAGAGAACATCATTTGGAAGAGCCAAGTTAGAAGGGTTTCTAAGCAAATATCAGAACATTTGGTTTGAACCTGATCCTGTTATTATTTTTAACCTGTAATCAATAAGTGTTATGATTTGATACATTTCAATTCTAAGTAGACGAACTTAGTATTTTCTGGTATATAAGCTACTTTATAACACCTATGCATCCAGATCCTTTTCCCAATAGGTAGAATAGAAAAAACCTATACTTCTCATTAGAGCCAAGTCAAGGCCCTGTGTAAAAGCTTTGGTTTCGGATATTAATAAAGTTGTTAAAAAAAAAAAAATTCATAACTCTGACAAATAAATCAAATCCAGCAATTAATGATTTTTCATCAACTAAGATTTGCTAGTTACGTGTTACCTCTTTAAACTCAAAACGTTGTGTTGTGACAATTCCTCGGCTTATGAGCCTGTCAGCAAATATTTTGTAAGCATTTTGCTGGTGTTTGTGAATTTTATTCTTACTCATGTCATGATGAAATGTTGATAATAGTATTTCGAGCGATTTTCCCCCGTATTCAGTTTTAGCTAACCTAAAACATTTTTCCTAATAAACATTATAATACTAAAACCTTATAACTGTTTACTTTAAACCCCAGCTTTGAATTTTAAATTAAATTAAGTTGTTTCTATAATATTTATAATATAATTATGATTATAATAGAAGTATAAGAATCTAAAATTTTATATAGCACAATCTTTAAAGCAATATTTTTTATTATTTTCTTCATTCATGAACGATCTGGAAAGTAATAATCTCAATTTTAGTGCTGTTTTTGAAAAACCGAAATAGGTTATTCTATTCAATAAAAACAAACAAAAGGTACTGTTTGTACCCAAACAGGTATACAAATCAAGCATTCTTATCCTAATGTAAAAATTCAATGATTTTCAGTTCGGAAAAAGGGATATGCAAGATTCTGGTTTGAGTATAAAGGAACCCTTGGTTCATGTTCACCTATTTCTTTGAGATCAGGAATACAAAAAACATACAGCAACAGCTGAAACCATCATTTTTTACTCTATCAAAATTACTAAGGCCAAAGTTTATGCTTGATAAAAATTGATGTTAAATAGAATATATGTAAGTGTGGACTGAATAAGTTTTTCTGGTTTTGATTATGAACAAAAGTGTTGGTTTCACCTAATATAATTTGTTACAGAAAAGTGTTGTCACAAAATTTACAGTATGTTGTATTAATGCAAGTAGAATAGTCTCATTTAATATTCCAGGTAAGAAAATGATCAATACACTATTCCCAACTGAATATAATAGAACTTGAGACACATTTCAACAGACAAGTATTCCTACAGATTTGTTGAATTTAGGTAATTATAATACCATATGTCCCATTTGGGTGTATAAATGTTGCAATATGGATTTACCTAAATTTAAGGTACATTATAAAGCTCTTTCAAATAAAAAAAATAAATGAGTGAATAAGGAAACGGATTGAAAAAAAAAAAGTTTCTGCTAAGCACTATTTTTGATGTTATTAGAAGCACCTATGTTTCATACTTTATGTTTACCCTTAGATGAATCTATCAGTGTTTATCTGTACCTGAATCTTTCCTGCCCTGCAGTGTCCCAAATTTGTAATTTAACTGTTTTTCCAGCGACAGTGACTATTTTTGAGCCGAATTCCACACCGATTGTGTGACTGCTGTCTTCCTTAACTGTAAATACAATTAAAACATATTAACAGTCGGACAGTAGTCTATACAAGACTAAAACTGAGAGTAGTGAGTTGCAAACATACATAGTTTTTCAATGAACTGATGTAACAAACAAGATTTTCCTGAACCAGCACTTCCAATAACGAGGAATTTAAACAGAAAATCTAGAAGGAGATTTAACGATAAATGTTAATGAATGCCTATTAATAGATAATTATAAAAGCCAAATAATAATTCTACCATAGCTTTCTGACATATCGGTTAACTGAAATCAAACTGTTTCAACATACGTAACAGTTAGTACAGTTGCAAAGATTTTTTAGAGTAAATCATTTATATCTATCATTGCAATTAGAAATAAATGCATTAATTATTGTTATAATTGTTAGTATTAATTTCAAGAGGGAACCAATGTTACTGATAAGGGAACAACAATTGATCAATTTTACGTCAATAAAAATATTGTAATGTCATTTCACGCCACTATTCAAACTAGGATAAAAAATAGATAAATAATTTTATTAAATAAAGTGTTGAAACGAGGAATAATTGATGTTAAATCAAACGCCTTTTTGATAAAATATTATAGCCTATAATGTACCCTCCTCGAACCAAAAGGAAGCCATGTTGTAAAGGCGTCTTTGTTATATTGCATTTATTGTTTGGGTGTGAGGTCTGTGTTTATACTCACTAAAATGGAGTATGAGTACATTATTCGTGTTTATGTGTCCAAGTTATAGTTGAAATTATGTTTTAAGTGATAATATTGTGCGCGATTAGAACATTAACAGAGAATGACCGCTCAGACGGACATCCCACCGGTCCCGGTTACCAAAGTGGTGCAAATAACCAATATTGCGCCACAAGCTACCAAGGATCAGATGCAGACACTTTTTGGATTCCTAGGAAAAATCGAAGATATAAGGTTGTACCCAACTATACGTGACGTTTCTGTACCAGTTCAGTCTAGGATATGCTATGTGAAATTCTTTGATACATCATGTGTTGGTGTTGCCCAGCATATGACAAATACAGTATTCATCGACAGAGCTCTTATAGTCACTCCTTATGTATCTTCTACAAATGAAATCCCTGATGAATACAGGGCACTCGAAATCGCTGCACAAGCTAATATTGTGCCTGGGCTCTATGGCAACAATTCTAAATTGCCTCCTCATGTGACTAACCAAATTGAAGGGATACAACCAAATCAGGTAATAACAACTCATGACCCAGTTCTATTAACCAATGGACTTTCTCCTTATCCCCCACTTCCCATCAATTACGATTCAGTTAGAATTGAAGAAATCAGAAGGACCCTAGTTGCTTCAAATTTGGACCCGCTTATCTCCGCTCAGCAGCTTATTGATTTCTTTGGTACTGCGGGAGATGTCAAATATGTCAGGTTCTGTACTCGAGATGGTGATATTAATAAATATGCATTAGTAGAGTTTTCTGAGCAAAGTAGTATTATCAATGCGTTGAAAATAAATGGTGCTGAACTCTTAGGTAGACCGGTTCAAATCTCTCATTCAACAATTAATATTGATAAACCTCAGGCTAAAAGCAATGAAGCAGCACAAAGAGAGATAGAAGAAGCTATGACAAGAGTTAAAGAAGCACAAAACTTAATTTCTGCTGCCATTGATCCTGTTATAGGAATTTTGTCTAAAGATAAGAAAAGGGGGAGGAGTCGATCACGTTCTAGAAGAAGGTCTAGGTCTAGATCTCGGGGGAGGAGGAGAAGATCAAGATCCAGGTCAAGGGGTAGGCGTCGAAGGTCACGTTCAAGAAAAAGATCAAGGTCTCATTCTTCCCGAAGACGCACTCGTTCACGTGAGAGAAGAAAGCGGTCTAGAGACAGAAGACGAACCAAGTCTAGGTCCAGGTCCAAAAGTAGAGGAAGATCAACCAGAAAATCTAGATCAAGATCAAAATCTAAAAAGACAGAAAAGACCAAATCAACCAGGCATAGGGATGAAAAAAAAGAAAAAGAAAGAAGCAAGGATTCGACTCCACGTGAGAAGGAAACCACTATTTCTGAGAAGCATAAGGATACCAATGACAAAGAAATGCACAGAACACCTGAGAAAAGTCCTAAAATCAGAAGTCCCAGCCGTGAGAAAAGTAGATCAGCATCGCCCAAGAAAAATCATTCTCCTACATATAAAGGTAGTAGATCACCTTCTAGAAAGAAAAGTCATTCTCCTTCAAGGAAAAAGAGTAGGTCACCTTCGAGGAGAAAAAGCAGATCAGTGTCCAGAAAAAAAAGTCGATCCCCATCGAGGAAGAAAAGTATCTCACCTCCCAGAAAGAAGAGTCGTTCAGTTTCAAGGAAAAAGAGTCGATCCCCTTCTCGGAAAAAGAGCCGGTCTCCTTCAAGAAAGAAAAGCCGATCATTGTCACGTAGAAAGAGTCGCTCTCCATCTAGGAGGAAAAGTAGATCTCCGAGGCGAAGGACCAGATCGCCTCGGAGAAGGGCTTCTCGATCTAGAAGTCGGAGAAAAAGCAGGTCACCGATTAGACGTCGAACAAGATCACCGAGAAAGAGCAGGTCACCAAGAAGAAAAAGAAGCAGAACTCCACGGAGAAAACGGAGCAGGAGCCCTAAATGGAGGAGCAGGTCTCCTTCTTCACCACCACGGAGGAGAGCCACCAAATCACCTTCATAAAGAAAAGTTTTTTACGATTTGTGAAGGATGCTTTATTGTGAATGGTTTAAAAGTGGCTAGTTTATTATTATTAAGGGATTGTTTAATTTTTTATATTTAAGGTTGTTGCTAAATGAAAGTCATTTTAGCTCATAATCCTATTTTGTGTTATTGAAAGACCTAAGCTTTTTAATAATATTTATGTATATTTTTTTTTTAGTCATATTTGTCATTTCATGTTAGAATTAAACATTTATTTCTTGATTTTTTTTATTATGTTCCAAATAGTTGTCTTTCCTGTTACCCATTCAACTCTGGAAATTATTAACAGGTCCATAAGTATGATGCCTAAATCTTGATATAAATTACTTTGTTTCTTTAGTGTCTAGTGACAAGGATAGTTAGGCATGGACAAATGGCCAAATGTACTTCTCCTTGCTAGACATTGCAAGTTAATGCAATTATTTTTGAAGAATTTGTGATTATTCTTGGAATTGGTTTGGTTTGGAAAAAATATTTTTTAAATTCTTTATTAATGTTAGCATCATTCTCATATACATGCCTCCAGTTAATATATAAAAAAAAAATTCTTGCACTTTTCTATAGTTTTGTAGTAAATTTAAAGAAATTAGACTTAGTATTGTTTTTGTTCTTATGTACTAGATAATCAAATTTGTCTCTGAACATTATTTAATTAATTTACCTGTTTTCAAGTGACTTGCGCAATCATTACCAAGTGCTTATATCAATACATAATAAGTTTAAATTTAAAATTAATGGATTTATAGACAGCATCGTTTCAAACATTGAACCTTTTTTTTTTTTTTGATTTAAGCATTTGCCGATAATTTTGTTACTTAAACAAAATATTTTGCAGTGACACAAATGTATTAATGCACATATATTGTTATTCTGTTCTGATTTTGAGATAATATCCCTTATTTTCACGGGAACAATTTTCTTATGTCACTGCTTCATGTCTTAAATTACCAGGTTATTTTACACCTGTCTTTCGTGATACATATGCTTAAATGTCATATACAAGAAAACTGAATGACAAGTTCTTCCCAATTCGTATGTATATAACAGTAAACAATGTGATAAATATTTTAGGAATCCAAATCTATGGCGTATTTTTGTTTGAATAAAAAAAAAAAAGCTATAAATCAGGGTATCAATTTGATGCCCTAGACAATATGATAAAAACATATTTATTTTTATTGGACAAACCCTCACATGTGAAAGCTTTAGGGTTACTGATTTTTTTTTTTTTTAATCCTGCTTTACAGGGTAATACAAATTTGTAGAATAACTTTATTATTTAATTTTACATGATGCAATTTTAAAAATATTGTTAAGTAAGGAAAATAAAATTTGGCTGTGTAACAGAACGTTAATAGTAACAAAAAAATACATATATATAAACAGGATATATATTTTGTTAGATTTAATGATTCCCCGACTGCTTTTCTTTAAAAATCAATCATATCTGATGACATTAATTTTAATGTACATTGCAAAACAAACCCATCATCTGCATTAAAAAATATTTTTAACCTTAAAGACAGATTTAACTTAAACCGGGAGTGTAATCAAAACAATTTGGTGTTAGTCATAAATTAATAAATAGATGTTCAAATATGCATCAATGATGTTAATCTGTGCGCTGAAAGAGCACTATTATTTCCCTCGTTGAATATGAGTAGTCTTAAACTATTAAAAATTGAAGGATATTTTTCTCAATTAGAGTAATTGCGATAATGTATGTATTTCAAGAGTTATTATTTGTTTTATATTCATTACTGATCTATTTATTTTACTTACTGTATGACTCCACTGCTTGTCTCAAGAATTCTAGATGATCAGAAAAGGAATATAGTTATGTCAATGAGGCTATGCTGCATGCATAAATAAAACAAAACAATTGTTTAACAAGAAAAATTGTAATTAATTTAAAAAAAACAAATAGTAACATAAAATTATTGTTCCACTGAAGACTATGATTTTTCATCAGCATGTGCTTTTAAAAAACCTTCACAAGCACGAGTGCAATGTTCCAGAGTTATATGGAATGGCCCTTCCCCATGTTCATAATAAGGATCTACAATAATTCGTTCTCCAGATGGGTCGTATAAACCCAGAAGTTCGAGTTTGGCAGTCGAACCTGATGGCTCAAGGCGTTTTAAATCATTAAGGTTTTCATCGTCCATGCCAAGAATAAATTCAAATTTATTGAAGTCTGATGCCTCAATCTGTCTTGCTCTGTGACTAGTCTGGATATTTATTTTTTTAAGTACCGAAATTGCCCGATGATTGGGTTTGTTACCTACATGCCAGGGCCCTATAGCTGCACTGTCGACAAGCCATTTGTCATAGATACCTCTGTCCTTTAATAGCTTGACAAATACAGCTTCTGCAATGGGAGAACGACATATATTCCCAAGGCAGATGAAAAGGACACTTCTTTCATTCCCACCAGGCATGTTTTCTGTAACAAGATACAATACAAATGTATTCAGATTTCATTTTATAAGTAGGAAGATTTTTTATTTACAATAGAAAAGTAGCTCCAATATCCTTCAAATAACCATAATTTATGAGCTAATAATAGAAAGTTACATAAAAAAATGAATTCAATAGTAAATGTGGCCTTTATTGACTGAGTTTAATGTTTCAATATTTCTGTTTAGTTTCCAATTCTTGTATTACTTTTTCAGAAGTGTAATAAATTGTTTAAGCAAATCCTATCGTAGTTTGTTACTCTAAATGAATCAGAATATAAATATAAAGCTATAACAAACCAAGAGGCACATTCATACCTTAATATAGAAATTAAATCAAAACAATGTTATCAATTGTAAAATCAAATTTTGAAATGTAACAGCCTGGAGAAGCAGGTTACATTTTCGTATCTAGCACCCCTTTTATAAAGAAAAAGTTATCAGGGTTATTCTGTGACGACCATATTATGGCCGATTCTCTTTTTTTTTAGTGTCTTCTTTGACGCAATCGTAATAATTTCAACCAGAAATTTTAAATGATCGGTGATAAGATTACAATAGCGCGAAACACTTATTGGTTAGAAAAATTATTAGGGGGGAGGTTACACTTTTTTTGAATGTGATAAGTGGTATCACCACTGGTATGTTTTCATCTTGGAGTTATCGGTTTCTTTATTATTAAATTTTATACATGATATATTATTGAAATTTTACAGATTTAATCAAGCTTTTCATAAATTTACTGTAAGGGATACAGAAGCAATGAGATTGACTTCAGTTCTGTTTCTTTTCAAACTACCCAATGGTCACATCTTCAGGGGGTAGGTCTACATTTTAATAAATTTAATACTTATATAAAAATTATCAATATTAGACAAGTAATTATACATAAATAAAATAAGTTCATATATGAAAAAGTTTATTTAATTGTCTATAAGCAGTCTTTAACAATTAGTATTGAATACCCCTTTGGCAAGTGCTGTCTGCCATCAAAAAGTTTCTTACATGTACTCCTTTTCGATAATTGAATACTCCATATTCAATCTTGTGTTATTTTCAGTTAAAGAAATTCCGGACATTAAAATAGACAAGATTTCCCTCTGAAAAAATTAGAAGACTGCCTATATATTTAAAATTAATATAATTGGGAAAATCAACGCTTTGAAATTAATAAAAGATCAATTCAGCCTTTTCAGAAATAAAATAAATGAGGCCGTGGAACTAATGTAGCAGTTGAATGAGGTTTTCCAATTGTAGATGATTTTTGGCCAAGTGAGAAATTGAGATTGAATGTTGATACACTAGCTGCAGCACTTTCGATAAAATTCAATAGGAAGGATAGTAGTTGAATTCTTTTCAATATATTTTTAGAAAATAATACATAGACAAAAAGTATTCATTTAATGGAAAGTTCTCATTTAAAAAACAATTAATAGAGCATGTAAGAATGATAACAATATAAATTACTACAAATGTTTATATAATGTTGTAGCGTATGATTGTTGCAATGAATTGAATCTTTTTTTTTAATAAAGTATTCTACAATTTATTTGTGTCCTTTTTTTAATTGTTAAAAAGTTGTTAGCTGAATTTAAGTGCTTGAATTCGCCACTTCAACATTGTAATTGAAGAGTACAAGGAAGAAACAAATTTTTTTTTATCGAATTTACTGTTATATTCTTCTTGCTAAATAAATCCTTTTCACTTCAGGAAGAACAGACTTGTCAAACCTGTTACGAAGAAAGCTGTCGAACTGTTGAAACAAGACTTAGCTATTGAAGAAAAAAATATGTTTTACCTCCGACATCCTTTTCTCACAAGGGTAATAATTTAGTTTACCTTTTTTTTATTAAATTAATAATTTAATGACATAAGTTAAACTTATGTTTATGCTATAACTTAAAGACTAAAATCTTGAAATATATTTTATGGCATTTGCTTTATTCTTATTATTAGGAGCAGTCTAGGGGACATGCAGTGCACCTCCAAAAGAAAGATAAATGGCTCAGTCAGTTCAGGGCAAAAAGGAATGAAAAATTTGAGAAGCACAAAACATTAAAAGATGAACTTAGCCATCTCAAGTCAAATGACCAATGGGAGTTCACAGCAGGTTCTTCTCATTAAGAAATATATTAATAGTTATCAAACATAAATAAAAAAAAAACTATTATTTTTTATAAATGTTTAAGTAAAACAATTCTATTGAAGTAATTTTTGGCGAGTAAAACCTTATTTGGTGTAATATAATGTGAGGTAAACTGGCTATTATTTACTCATTGAGTTAGCGAAGACTATATCATTCCTTTAGTATTCCAAGCCACATGATCCAAGATTCCAAACCCCACATGCACCCCCTATTGGGCCTACCTAACCTACTTTTTACATTGAGTCTAATCCTGTCTACCCCTTTTATAATTCACATTTTTTTTTATTCTTCGGGTACTTATGTCCCGGATTAAAGTTTATTTTTCATTTAATTTCATATACTTAACATGTAATAATGAGGTAATAGAGTAATAGAAATTTAACATAAATAATACCTGATTCCTATGAGAAAATCTTTATTTATTTGCCGATCAGCAGAATTTATAAATATCAAATAATTTTTTTTAAAAAAATGACAATTTACAAAATAAATTAATGTTTTTATGTTTTCTAAGGTATTGTGTTAAAGAAGTTATGTGTCATGATAACTCTATGAAGCTACAGGATCGTTGAATTATATAATAGTAATAAACATAATTAAATAATACCGAATTTCCACTATTTAAACAAAAAGTGAAGCTTTCAAAATGTTTATTAAAAAAATTTATTTTAAAGAAGGCTAAAAAATACTGAATGGTGTTGGGTTAAACACAAAAAAAAAACACAAACAAATTTGTTGGTATAAAACCTGAATCAAAATAACATTATTACTGATGTCCCAATCTTTTTAAATAATTTTTCTCTATATTTAAATAATTAAATTTTTTGAAACCATGTTTTACAGTATTCTTTGAATTGTCAAGTTCAGTACTTAAAAGATCCTACCGATTCAAATTAAGAGAGTGTTTTGTCAACTTCTGTAGCATCCTAATACTTTAAGTTTACAGTTACAACAAAACTTACAATTAGTTTTCAATGGATTGTCCTCTCTAAGCTTAATTTTTAAAATTAATATATTTGGAAAAAAATCTTTATTACACATAACACTATAAATTTATATACTAAATTACAAAAAAAATTATTTTTATTAATTATATGCAATTGATTCTGTTCTATTTAGCTTAAATTAAAAATAAAATCATTTTATTTGACATTTTTAATTTAAAATTTACATTGTATGTAATACGTTTATCCAAATTAAATGTATTAGGAAAATTAAAAACTTTTCCTAATTTACTAGCATTATATTTACAGAATATTTAAACTCTAAAGACAAAATTAAATACAATTAGGATCTTTCTAAATTTATAGAACAAAAAAAAAAAAGCCTATGTAACCAAGTTGGAAAAAAAATTATACATTGGACTCATTGAATTTTCTATAAATTTTCAATAATTACTTTTTAATGTCTTGAGATTTAACAGATAATGATAGCTAGCAGCCAAATTAATTTTTAACAATTCAAAAAATATTCCAAACTATTTATTTTTTTAAAAGTAATAATTAGTAATAAGTAATAATAATAATAATAATAAAAGTAGTAATAATAATAAGTTAATTGTTAACAATTAACGATGATATAACTCAAAGGACTAAAACATCACTAATTTATTTTTAAAGATGGCTGTTTTGGTATTGATGTTAAGGAGCGTTTAGATATTCAAAACTGGTGTATGCTCTTCATGATGCTTATATATGTTAGAAATTTTTCTTGGTCTTATTTAGTACTTCTTCAAAATTAATAGTTTTGGTACTATTACTATGCTGATACATCACCTTATAAACCCTTTCTTAAAAATAAAAATACACTTTGCGGGCCTATGTCCAAGGGCACACTTACCACTGAAGTCAATAAATATCATTCAATTTCAAGCCCAATTAAATATCCTTTTCCCCTTGACTTTTACATTGTATTACATTCTTGATAGTATCTTCCTTCTGCAATTTTGTTGATAAGGGTTACTGAGGCGAGGCAATCTACTGTATCTATCATGGTTAATCTTATTCTTATTTTCAAACAAGGTTCATTACGATCTCTCCTCATTTACATGTTTTTTTTTTTCTAAAAAAATCTTCACAAACAAGCACACACTGGAACAGTGTTTCACAGAAAGGATTTTCTCCTATTGTATATTAGTAGGTATGTAATACGTTCTCCGGATGGAAGCCCTGAAATTGTAGTTTAGCTGTTAAACCAAGTGGTACAGCAGTAATCCAGTTTAAATCCGAAAGGTTTTTCACGTCCATGCCGATTAATATTAAAGTCAGATATCTCAGTGTCTTGCTATGTAACTGGTTTGTATATTTTCACTTTAACGGCCTGGGAGTCAAGTTTGTAACCAACATGGCAGGACTCGACTGTGGCATTGTCAAAGAGTCATTTGTCAGTGAGGCCAACATTTCTATTAGTTTACAGTGTACTGTAAATACACTTCAGTGATCGGTGAATGGCATGTGTTCCTGAGATAGACAAAAAGTACACTTGTTTTATTCTTGGAAGCTATGTTATTTGCTAGAAATAGATCAGCATTATGTTTATGAAATGAAATTAATATAGCCTTTATTAATATTTATAGTAAGCATTTTATTAAAACAAGTCTACCTACAAATTGATAAAAAGTGCGTCATACCACAAGTTACATAAGAAACAGGATGGTGAGATCTTTAATTTAATACTCTACCCAGAATGATAGAAAAATATTTTGGTTTAAGAAAAACTGGTAACGAATTTTGTTTTAATAATGTTTATTAAACAGCCTTCATGACTTCATGAGTACTTCATATGTACCAAGAATCAATCGATGGTGTGCATTACAGACCCATGTAACACATATTATATACATGGTTTTCTTTATAAATGCTAATGAAGTAATGTAATGAAAATTAGTAGATTGTTCGAAATATGATCAATTAAAATGTAGCAGATTAATAGTTGATACATTTTTTTTAATATTAATTTTAATTATATTTATGAACCTATCTCATTAATGTTTTTTCATAAGAAGTATTTATCAACAAGAAGCTGCTACAGTAAGATAGAAGGAACTTTTTTATTATCAAAAAAAAGAGATTTTGATGGGGTGAAAGCTCAAATTTGGGAACTCCTAAATTTCTTGTAGAGTGCTCTACCTCTGAGCTATCTCTGCACTAACACACTAGCCTAGTTAATATTAAGTACCATATTATTATTCGTGGGGGACACAGTCCCAAAATAAAGATTTTTTTCTAAGATCCTTAATTGTACATTTGGTTAACTTTTTCAGTTTCAAATTTTCTTCGTTCCCAATGCTGTCCCTTCTTCATTTTAATTTTTTCAGAACTACCAATTATTTTTCTAAACTGTTACTTTTTATATCTTTCTTAAGTGTTTTTCTGAGTCTCATCAATGATTTCCCCTTAATCCCTTCGTCAGAATGGAGAACTTCTGGAATACTTTGTGTACAAGGGTCAGAATACGAACATAAAGTATATATAAAATAGTATTTTATAATAAAATGCAAATGTCAGGCTGGTTTCACTAACTTTTTGATTTTAACTTCTTATTTTCTCCCTATGATTAAGGATTTATTAAAGTGGGAGACACTAAATTAATTTCAAAGATATTTAAAAAAAATAAGTATTTAGAGCCAACAAGAAAAATAGTATATTTAACACATACCAAGTTGCCATTTTAATATAATAAACAAATCATAAAAGTATAGGAATAATTTTGAGAAAGGGTCATTGTGTGGGCCTAGGACTCTATGTAAATTTCCAAAAACTTATGAAATGATGAGACCCCAAACCATTACTTGTTAAACATGAGGCACATGCTTTCTTTAATAAACATGTTAACAATAAAAGTGGGCCTGACAAGTGTATTTTGTTGGCTTTCATAACCTATTTTGTTGGCATTTCTTTTTTGCATTATTGCATTTTATGTGTCTGCAACCATAGAGAAAAGTTACTACTTTGAATAGCTTCAAAGCTTTAGAGAAATCTTGAAAGTTAGCAAAAAAGGAGCGGATTTTTGCATATTAAAATTTTTCTGTTAGTATCTCTTTACTTTAATATTCATTTGAAATTTCAGATCAATTCTACCCCCGCTACCACAAAAAATATAGACTAAAAGATGGTGGCCTCTCCCTTTGTGCTTGGCAATAAAGTTAAACGTAACCCATCACCACAATTTCATATTTGAAATATATATTGGTATTCATATTTAGCTGAATTTATATTTTTTTAAACCTTCTATTTGATGAATTACTGAAAGAAATGTTGAATTTTGGGCTCCGTAATGATAACCGTGCGACTGGATAACACATAATTACCATCATTTGAATTAGAAAGGCCTAATGACAAAATAAAAACAGATTAAGTTATAACATTTAATTTAAATAAAAAACAACAGTTGAGTATTTTTTTTTAAAGTGTAGAGGTAACTTTTGTGCACACTGAATCCCAAAGACATTTTATTCCTAATGAGTGCATTTTTTAGTTCAGGTAATATTCAGTATATCATTTTGTAACATTTTCTGTCTCGAGCTGAATTATCACATGCACAATTAGAATAAGCTGATACAGTACCGTTATTAATATTTGACATAATCTCTTATTTCAGATTTATTTTTGTTTTTTTAAATAACGAATATCTTAACACTTACTACATTTATGATGTAAAACTATGGTAAGTTATGAAATTAATTTAATTAAATGACAGCACTAGGGGCTCGGATATAAAAATATAAATGGAAAAAATAACAATAATTACAGCCTCATAAGTGAGTTGCTACTATTATAAATATAATTAAAGTATTAAGCACAAAAAATACCTTAAAACAAAAAGTTATCACCCTGAACAATTCTTTAGCAACTTATCAACTAACAATTACATTTTGATATAAAATAAATAAAGCTATTTTATTAAACACTGGCTAGAGAACATATTTGATTGATAATACTTTGCGATTTAAGATGTCGATGTTACATAAATGTAACAAAGAGCTTATGCTAATCCTTGTGCCAGGTGAGGGGGTTCGCCAAAGCTGCGGACTTTGACAGCCCTCGGCCAGAGCTGAGCCTTTCAGCAAAAGCTGCTGCGATGGGGTCCACTCCGACTGTTGTCACCGCTATAACTTTGTCCCCCTTGCAGTAGTAGCAGGCATATTTAAATTCATCTAAGTTTCCTTCACCAAAGGTATCATCAAATCCCACTCCATAGCCTGCATGAAAATTAAAAAAAAAAATGAATTGCCTCGAGATGTTAACTACAGACTAAAACCAATTTGAATGAATGGATTTGGATAAATTCAAAATAGTTATATTTATTTTATTTTATCATTCCCATAAAACAATTCACTCTTTAGTTTGTTATAATATTGCCCTAACCAAGTTAAGGATAAAATGAAACCAATGCTTATCAGAAACACCAAAGAAATGACCTGAATTAGTGAATACATTTTTTTCACTGGATTTTATTTATTTTCTTATTCCCAAAAATTTTGATCAATAAGTAAATAATCAAGTAAAAACAATTTTTTTTCATATTGGTAAGTGAAGTGCCTTTTTTTGGAGATAAGAGTATAAAGGGGGTTCTTGCAATGAGTAGAAAAATATTATAATTTTAACTCAATGGAATAGGTGACAACTCTAAAGATTGATTACAAGCATCTTAGGTGGAAATTCAGTAAAAATAAATAAGATCAGGAGTGAGCATGTTAGTTGCACAAGGAAATTTTTCTGAAAAGTGAGTTGATATTTACCTGCGTATCGGAAAGATATTCCAAAGAGCATTGTCCAAAAGAACGGAACTGTCTTAAGAGGTGTAGGCTTTGACACCATATTGAGAGCTGCTATGCGTCCATGGTAGTGTGCTAGACCCCAATGTCCTATAGCTGTACGCTCTTCTTGGTCACGGGCGTATACAGGCGCTTCCGCAATGTCACCTCCGGCAAACACACCTGCACAGTTGGTCTCTAAAAACTGAAACATCAAGGTTACAACAATTAATTTTATTTGTTTAGTTTAAATAATAGTAACAAATAATTTAAACTTAAATAAAATTTAATAAAAAAAATTAAATGTTAAGAATAGAATTTAAGTGTTTCATAGTTTTTAAAAGCTTTCATTTCTGAAGTTAATAGTTTAAATGATTTGAATAAATAATAAATAAATAAGTTGGGAAAAAAGTCTTATAATTACCCTCCAATGAAGTAACAACCCTTGATGAATTCTCATCTATCTTCTGTGCTCTTAAATAACACTACTTGATTGTATTTAAAATTGAAATAAACCAGATGACTAGAGTCATGTTTATAACACACATTTCACTATAACACACAAACCAGTGCAAACTGATCCCTCAGATGGCTTTTCTCGTGAGAAAGTCACACTTTTTCAGGTTCTAGCCGAGTTGATACTCAGCTTTTACTGTGTCATATACAATTATTAATCATCCCCTTATTATTTACTGAAATAATTAATATTATCCTCCCCCCATAATTGTTTTATATATTTAAAATAAAGAAGTATTAACTCATAATAACCCAATGAATCACAATATTGTTATTTCAATTAAAGCGTATTATTACAATAAGTATAAACATTAGATCTGATATTCCTGAATACATATATCTCAATATATTAACAGTTAAAGTTAACTTGATATGAACATGTAATGATAAATCCATTTAAAACAATCTTGTACAATTTTATTTTATTCTTCTAATTGCTTAATGGAAAAGTGCAGGATAAATGAAGGTTTTAAATAACAAAACTCTACCAGATATGATTTTAGTGCCATTTCTTATGTTTGTTACAACAAATTTCCATCTTTATTAAACTACATTGTGCAACTCCCACATTGTGAGTCAGTATGTCTCACATCAAATAGAAATTAGTTTTTTTTAAATAGAAAGAAATACAGCTAGAATAAAGTCAATATTTTACACACCTGATTGACAGGGACTGCGCCTAATGCATTTGTATCAACTCCGGAGCCCTCGAGGAATTCAGTAGCATAAGTGGATCCAAGTCCGAGAATTACAACATCAGCAGGAATAGTTTCTCCATCTGACAGCACTACACTGCTAACCTGAGTTACCATAAAATTGTTATAATCAAATCATCAAACATAGTTAAATTTTTTCCAAGCAACATTTTCAGATTAAATATTTTATTTTAGGCTTCTAAAAATCATATCCTTAATACACACAACATAAAAACCTTAACCCTTTAACCTCACCGCAGGGTAGAGCAAGAAGACCAAGTCCGTGTGCTAAGGCCTTCTCACCCACCCCTCTGGGCACAGGATGCCTCGCCATCACACTGCATGCTTCTCTACATTATTTGTGTACTTCTTTAGAAATGTTTCGTACCTACATGTATTAGGTACAAATTGAAGCTGCTTTAATTCAATTTTTTTCACATAATTATCCCATCAAATTTGTCATTAATGAAAACGATATAATATTACATTTTTAATTTATTGTATATAATTAGTTTATTTTTTTAATAGAAAAAAAGTTCCCCTTGACCTTTTTAGTCCCATGGTACTACTGGGCAGGTTTAAAATTCTTTTTTTTTAGGCTATAACAATAACTTGTTTAGATAAAATTACACATATAAGATAAGTAACTGTGATCTTTATGACATCAGTCAAAACATTGACAGGGGTTCATAGGGTGTGCCCTTCCTTCCAGAAAAAGCTGAGAAAATATATTGTACTGCACAAGCCATCTAGCGGGACCAGGAACAGTTAAATATTCACCTGTTACTCAGAAGAGTGCTCGTTTCATAGCCACTACAGTGGCTTCCCACAGTTAGATGGTATACTATGAAAGCCACTATAGTGCCTTCGCAAAGTTAAAGCGTTAATAAACAACAGTGAATTACTTTGGTATCCCCTTCGAATGCAGTAACAGTCTTCGACATTTTTAATACAATTCCTTTATCCGTAAACATCTTGGCGATTCTGTTGCCTAGAAGAACTCCAAGAGACTCCTGAAATGGGACTTCACTCCTTCCAATGACAGTCACACTCTTCGCTTGGCTGACACAGTAGGTTGCGGCCTCCATACCTTCAATAGAACAAGAAAGTCACTGATTATAATTTTAATTATGATACGCTAATTAAAAATTTAAAAAGTTCAAGATAGCAGAATAGACTCTCACGCTTAGACTAATGTTACTGGGATTGATACAGATGTGGGAAAAATCCAGATTCAGGAGTGACTTTGTTTATATTTAAAAAAAAAATGAAATATGATGAGTTTGACATTTATTTAATATAAAATTTATGAGCGCTTTGAAATAGTGGTACAAAGTAGTTTGCTTTGATTTATTTGTTGATATTTTCTGAGCTATGATGTGCCTATAAGCATCACATCAGAGTTACGTTGTCCCCTATTAATATAAATTTTAAGATAACCTTAAAAATATTTTTTTTTAATCTACATACAAATAAATAGTTTAATTGAAGAAATAATATTAAATTAATAATCTATTTTATTTATTTGCTTTGTACAAATTTTGTTAATTTCTTGTAAATTTGTATTACTCATCTAAAATAGTAAAGTGAAGTATATTGTAATGTTATTCATAATATTAAGGAATATTAAATATCGATATAAGGATTAAACTCCGATAAAAGGTCTAAACCCTTATCTAAATAAGGGTGTGAAGATAAGATATAGCGGAAATAAGAACACGGAGCATTAGGAAGAGTCCATGAAATAGCTTAGGCAGAAGTGTGAAATCGGATATAAAGGAGTGGAGAAATAGATACAGCTTATTCTGGTAAGGGTGAAGAAGAAGAAGGCCCAGACCCCATGAAGGAATATGATACTCCATTCTTGAAGTGTATGAAGAGATAGCGAAGAACACTAACGAGGTAGATGAAAGACCTCTCATAGGTCTCACGATAGCGTCAAGCCCACTAGGCCAGGGCCAGTCTTCGTACTAAAGACAAATCTGTAAGCACTCCAACTCATTCTACAATTCTCTGCCATTAAAGCCAATTAGGACCGCTATCCGAAATTTCCGAAGTTCAGTGTTTATATTAAGTGTTAGAGATAATTATTAATGACAGATAAGGTTATTTTAAATAAAAGTACAAATGTATATTTGTCTGAACCCAACCTGTGATTTTTTTATATAATTATTAAAACAGTAAAATAATTAAGAAATCATTTATTATTAAAATAAATATTAAAACCTGGTATTCTTCTTTATTTGTAACAAAGACGTTACTTGGTGTCCCCACATGGTCATTTATTGACTTACAACCCTAAGAGGTTAAAGTAAGGCTTTAATTTGGGGTTTTCATTAACAGATAAAATATATTAATAATATCGCAACTAGTAAATATGTTACATTATACATTTGAATAAACTTTGGAACTTTTGATTGTATTAGCCAACAAAAATAACATACATAACGTTGGATTTGTAATTTCTTTCCCCTTTTAACCAATCATACCATAAATGTGTTGCTGACTTCCTTTCAAATTCATTTGAAATTTATTGAAAGACTGTTTTTAAAAAAGAAAGTTGAACTTTGATCCTTTTTATTTGAGAATTCATAGCCCAATTTAAACAGGGTTTAGTCTCCGTTTTGCAAATTCCTAGTGGTTCCATTCTCATTAACATGCTATTGGGAGACAACCCTTTTTCAGTACCGTTTATTTCGTTGTTCCAAATGCATGTTTAAAATTGGACAGTGACAAGGAAGTAATGTGTGCTGCAGCAGCTAAGGTACTGTTGAATGGTGATTTAGGAAGGAAAAAATGGTGAAAGGTAAAAGGCATTGGTGAATGGTCGCATTGAATAACAGTCTGATAAGTTAATCATAATATACCTGAATATAATACTAAAACTAATAAAATTTAAATGAGGGCATTTAAACAAACTGTATGCAAACTAACTCCAGTTTACTCGTTTCAGAGACAATGCTAATGACATGCCGACTAACAATTGACTACTTAAAAACTTCCTGAAACTAGCCATCATGTGTTCTTTCTTCTTTTTAAGGTTTTTCATGAACATTCCATACTAATATTATTTTGAATGTTTCGAAATATCATACACCTGGTTTCTATCTTTATTTCTTTGATGTTCTGGATTCCATATCCACAACTTCATTATGAACTACTTGACAACAAACTTCAACAAATTCAAACATGTCTTGTGTAGGAACTGTTTATCTGCAAGGTCTCGTTGATTAATACTTTACATTGTACTTATATCTTAATTACCTGTAAATATTATTATTTTGATTTTCCACTATAGATGTAATTCATACCCTTTCCTGTACAATAGAAGATTGGGATAAATAAATACCCGGGGTAATGAATACTTGTTTGTTTTACTAGATATTTATCCTGAATTTTCAGGATCAACTGAAACCATTTTAAAAATTGATATGTACCTTAGATATGAAAGTCTGTTAACGTATAAAGGCATATCTTCATGATAATTCTTTTAGTGGTTGGTTACTGAACTTTTAACTTGAAGATAGGTGAAAGAGTAGTCTTATTGTATTAAAATTTCAACACAGGCAAAGCTGCGGGAAAAAGGCTAGTTCAAAATTAAACAAGACATTTATTGTCAATCTTTTCTACAGTCAATTAATAAGTAATGTTAGATTTTTAAAAATAGTTAAATTTCTAAGTTTACCTATGAAGGAAGATCCATAAATTACAACGTTGGAGTCCGGTGACAGAGCGTTATAAATTTTACGGGCATCGATCAAGTTTCTCAGAGTAAAGACATTTTCCAGATTAACACCAGGTAAATCTATCTTTCTTGATCTAAAAAATAAAAACAAAAGAAGATATATTTACAGTAATCTACAATAATTTTATTATTTATTTATTTACATCATTTAACTGCCATTGACCATCCATAATAATTACAAGAGGTACAAAATTGGGCTTTATTTTTTATGTAAGTTTTTGTTAGTACAAAAATAATGTATTTTATAAGGCATGTAGTTTTGACAGGAGTGATGCTCTAAGTATGACCTGTCGAAAGCTGCAGTGAGCCAGAATATACAGGTCCTGAAGATGTGAACAGAAGATTTGAATTGCAGGAGTTTGGTTAGATTAAGGACAGGTGAGATTGTACAACTCGGTAGAAGAAAGATGTTAAGAAATACTTGTAACAATAAAAAGAATAGAACCACTTTAACTCAGTGAAGAACTGTGAAAGGAAGCATCACTCAGGATCTCAAAGATCATAGAAAACAGTTCATCAATTAAGATTAGAGAATAAAAGATAAGAATAAGAAGATATTATCAACATATTTTAATGTAGAGAAGATAAAGCTGAAAATTTGGAATGAATGGTCTTTCCAGTTTAATTTTGGCTAAAAATAATTCCAAGGTTTTTAACTTTGAATTTTGTGGGATTATTATTGAGAAAGAGGGCAGGATTAGCTTTAGTCGACTTTGCATTTAAAATGAAGTTGTTCTCAGTTTCCCAGGCAAAATATTATCGAGACCTTCCTGGATCTTTTCTATAACTCTTAATAGGGTGGTGGAAAGGAAAGATATAATTGGAAGTTGTCTGCTTAAAAATGATATTGTGAGTGATGGATGGAGAGTGGAATGTCATTAATACAGAAGCCAAATAATAAAGCTACTTACTACCACACTCAACACTATGTTTAGGAAAGAAATATTTGACCTCAACTCATCAACAAAAATTTTGGAAATATATTTTCAGTAGACTGCATTTAAAACAGTCAATAGTAAGTTATTTCAATTTTATTAAGTATAATGGTTTTCTATTTTAATTAATATTGGATTGTTATTTTACAAATTGGATGATAATTACTTAGAGCCAGTAGCAAGAAAGATCGCACTGTAACTCAACACTTTCCCACTATCAAGCTCAAGGGTTTTCTTCTCGGCGTCCAGCTTCACGGCTCTAGTGTTAAGCATTAATTCTATGTCGTACTCCTAAAATGAATACAACAAAGGATTATGTTTAATTGATGAATTTAAAAATGAGACAGTAAGGAATCTTAATCTTCACAATTTATACAAGCATAAATGATTTAAAAATCAACAGGATTGGTCTTCATTGTCAATTTTAATGAGCATATTGCAATATAAAGGACAATTTGAGTGCATATAATACATTACCAGGTTAGTTAATAAAGCACCAATTAATATGTGAGCAGAACGATAAATAGGTGTTGTAGAAACTGTGCATTACACGTTTAATTTATAGTAACATAATAATGATAACATGTGAAGCCAATATATCTGAGGAGAGAACTATGATTCAAGGTTATGTTTTAGAAACCACGAGTGCTAAAACAAATAAATTAATCAATGCAATCAAAACATACATTTAAAATAAATAATTGTTGTAATTTGTCATAGCACAATCTTTAACTGTAGTATCTATTTTTGGGATTGAAAAATCTGCTGAATAATAAACAAAATGTAACAATAATATTTTGTATCTCTTATGTAAATTTTAGATTAAAAAAAGTCGGTCCCGATGCATTAGCACTAGCTTTTAAGTTTTTTTCAAATCTCAGCTTAGAAACTAAAGCCTATTTTTTTTTTTTCATTATTAGTCATGACACATGCACTGAAGATGATAATGCAAAATTAATTTCAAAGATACCAGAAAAATAGACTTTTAAGAGCCAATGAAATGACACATATTTAATTAATATTGCCTGAGCTGGTATTAGTAGGATTCTTTATGAATATATCCAACATCAAATAAAATAAATTGTTTTTTCACAATTATTAAGTAAACTCTTAAGAAACACTCCCATGACTATCTTTCTATTTTGTTTCTACACTTTATTTAATTTTTATATATTAAAAAATACAATTAAGTTCATAATTGGTGAGCATTGAAAGATTTTCTCAATTCAAATAAAATTTAATTTAATAATAAATATTCAATTATCTCTTAGTGAAAGAAAAAAAAACATGAAAAATATATAGTACCACATGTTAATTACTAATATGTAACAGCCATATAATACAGCTAAATTTGAAACAAAATAACTTTTTTACAATAAAAAAATATCATAAATGATATTACCGCATAAAATTCCAATGGTCTGAGCTTTATTTTATCAATATCAAGGTTGAGTTGTTTGCTAAGTTTAATTCTGTCATAAGGTGAAAAGCTCTCGGAGCTGATCATTAATAGCTTTCCAGTGAAACCTTCTTGCCGCAAAGTTTCAGCACAAACCAGACCAGCCACTCCTGATAAAAGCAATAATTATTTGTAAGAGTAGAATTATCCCCAATCTTGATGGATCACATAAAAATATTATTAACATTGCAATGATGCTTTTATAAAAAAGCAAAACCTTAAACATTCATTTAAGTGTAAAGTAACGCCCAATAAAGGGTTTCAATGATCTTATAATTAATCCTTGATTGATTTCTTAAGTTTTATTGAATGAACATAAACATTCAAAAGCAATTTCTCTATCACGGGATATTAATTGATACTATTCATGAGAATTGATAACCACACTCAAATCTGTTTTATTTAAATGTTAAAAAAAACTAGTTGTGTGATGTACTAAACAATTAAATGTTTTAATGATCATACTGATTATTCCCTTTTGATACTAATTAGTTTTACCCAGAAATGGTGAATAGGGGGAAAACAAGAACATAAAAAATACAAATTAGTTTTCCCCCAAAAAATACAGATAAGCAGGTGGGGAGGGGAAAAATACAATTAAATTTTCAAACAACTCCTGCTAAATACTTATCTCGAAGTTTATGAGCTCGAATTCAGTTACTATATTATATATTTAAAAAAATCAATTTATTTCATAATTGATATGAAAAGGATTTTTTAAATACTAAAAAAAAAATTTTGAGGTTACTAATCCATAAATCAACAATTAAAAATTATTTCAACTTTGTCACTTGCAGCACTTTGGCGCTAAACCCATATATTTCATATAAGTATACATACCTCCTCCAACAACTATGTATGTAATGCTGTTCATAGGTGATTTTGCGGCCATACTTTTCAGTCTTCTATTATTAACAAGATCGGACTGTCGAGCCTTAACTTTCACACCGCCGCCCTCTACAACCTCAACAGAATAACACGGGAGACTGTCCAGTCCCGGAAAATCTTCAATGTCTCCTATAAAAGATTTAATTTAAGTTAATTAAATTGTTATTAATTAACATTATTATTGTTGTTAAATTTATACAATTGTTGTCTGTTTATATTAATATTAATTACATTAATAGGTCAAGGAACCTACTCAGCTAAACAATAGAAGTTGACAGGAATCATTAATTTCCAAATGGATATATCTGGTCTTGTTATCATAACAATGAATAGTTATCTTAACTAACAAGTAAGAAACTAACAACACTTATGTGATACAACAAAGCCTATATCTATAATTCTACTAATTTAATGTTATATGCAAACAAATAGTTGGCAGAATTTACATAACACTTAAGAAAACCAATATTGTGGAATTTGGAAAAGTTAGATTTCTTAGGTTCACTCATTCATAACAATTTTAGAGCTTGGTAACAAATTAATAGAGGAATTTGAAAAAAAAAAACAATTAGTTAATCTTATTTTAGTTATTTTTCAAACATTAATAAATATTTGTTTACTGTTGTTTTAAAATTGGATAAGAAGTTTTGGAAAAAAATAAAAAGCTTTAAGACCTTTTTGAATTGTTATTTGCTTCAAAGATAATGGAAAGAACCCTGGAAGATGGATATGTAGTAGAACATAAATATACTAAACCTTAACCATTGTTTTCAGACATATTACCTGGGAAATTAAACTAATTTTTTTTTAATTAATTAAGATATATAAATTAGTTAAATTTATATATTATTGTATCTCAAGTTTGGCATGTAATCACCTAAAACTTTTTTAATATGTTCCAATAAACGCAAGTAGAACAAAAACTTAAAAATGTTTTTAAATAAAATGCATCCACTGTGGAAACAAAAATTGATGTACAAAGTGATTACATTTTTGCATCTCTAAATTATATATATTGTTGTGATATTTTAATGTTATGATTTTTGATTGTGTTTTTGAAATAAACTCGGAATTAGCGAGCGTTGAAGAACGTAATAACGATCCGTGGTTCATGCCTATGAAAGTATGAACGTTGTTATTGCCGTTATATTAACTATTAATATTTATAATAAAAATAATATCAATAATTAATATAAACATTTATTTTATAAACTACGTAAATTAAGCAAAGTATAAATATCCGAAACAACTGGCATTGAATAACCAGTTGAAAGATCAATAAGGCAGCAGATAGATGCAAGATATAGAACCACGAGACGTATGTGGGCACTCACTCTTCATCTTGGAACCGGCAGAGGACGAGGCAGCACGAGGAGGGACCCACGCTACGGCCTCGTAGTGCACGAGGAGGTCAGCCCTTTTCACTTTCACCCGGCACGAGAACAAAGGACGCTCAAGTAAGACGATCCGGATCACGCGATGCAGCTTAGAGGAAGACAATCCGAATCACGCATTAGAAGACAACCATCGAAGAAAGCAACACAAAGAAACACTGGCCAGTATTAGTATCACGTACGAATAATTATAAGGTACCATTTTAATGTTAGATTTAATAGTATTCTTTTATTACGTATGTAGTTAATTTGTATATCAATTTTTAAATCAATGTGTGTAAATAAACCATTATTCCTTTTGCCAGAAGTTTCCTATATTTTATTAACAGAACCTTGAGATAACGTAAAAGTTAAATATAAAGTTACAAATTATATGAAAAATATATAATTAAAATATATATAAATAATAAATATTTGAATAATATATATATGTGATGTCTATATATATATATTCAAAGATATGTTTTTAATTCATATTTACCTGTTTTAAGGTTGAAACATGCTCCGTGCCACTGGCAACGGATCCGCCCGTCACCGAGAGCTCCATTAACGAGAGGAGCTCCATAATGGGGACATTTAGTACCAAGCGCATGTAACACACCGTTTTGTTTTACCAATAGTACTTTGCCTCCATTGGGTCCAAGATTACACACCTTCATTCTAAATAGAATAAAGTATTGGATCAAATTTATTCATGACATTTAAAGAAATTCATTAACATCAATCTTTGATTTAAGTAGGTATAAAAGAGTGAGCAGGGTAAAAAACTCTTTGTTTTTTAAGAAACGCAAATTGTCCAGATTGGGATAGTTTCTATTAATAAATATACTGTCCTTAAATTAATATTCAGAGACTAATTTCATAGAAGTCGTCTCAGTAATACTGTTTTGACATCTTGGGTTCAGACCTTCAGTATATAATATTTTTCTACCTTGTCAAATTTAAGACTAGCATTAAAATTTGTTCACACAACAAAACCCCCAAAATGGTGGATTTTAACAAGTTGTTTGAAGGGGACCAATAAATTTTAAACTATCATTTATTGGGAATATTTTTCAGAGTAAGTTTGCATAATTACACCAATTCCTATCATATCAAATTTAAGACCTCGTCGCTCTGATTAATAATATGTAACTTTGTTTTTAATCAGCATCAAAGTACAAAATTAGTTTTTCCTAGAACCAGCCTTTTTTTTTTTTCAAACATTTATTTCTCTAGAACAATAAGCCAGGGATCAAATAACAAATGTCATCATCCTAATTGCAGATCTTCCCAACCAAATAAGTATGTTTTATTAATGCCTCTAGCCCAAGATTGTTTCATAAATTTGTTAGAAAAGAACTTTTCAAGTACTCTAAGCAGCTATTATACATATTTATAGCAGATTAATCCATATTTAAAACACCTTTCTACACCAAATGCAAAATTGTTAAATATTTGCATAACACCATTCATGAAAATTCATAATACAAATTTGGGTCTAGTTTTATTTCCATAATGGCCATTATCATTATCTAATTGAATTTTTTTTCAAAACAATGAATGCTTAGCATTGATATGTGATACAGTAACAATGGTAGTTGTTTACAACAAACTGTGAATAGCAATAGGTGAAAGTAATATACAATCACTGATTAATAATACGTAACTTTGTTTTTAATCAGCATCAAAGTACAAAATTAGTTTTTCCTAGAACCAGCCTTTTTTTTTTTCAAACATTTATTTCTCTAGAACAATAAGCCAGGGATCAAATAACAAATGACATCATCCTATTGGATCTATAATAGTTTCTAATATGTCTCTAAGAAAATATTAATGATAATAAATCATTTGACATTGGAAGGGCACATAATTGCCATATAATGTTTATTAAGCAGTAAAATATATATATATTGTAATAAAAATTACCCATTATCTGGTATTTCTGATTCTTTACAAACAACATCTTCGATAAACGGTTCATTCGACATCGCTTTATCTGCAAAATAAATTGTTATGATCAAACAAAATAGTTCAGAAACTTTATAAATAGGTACCCCACCTTCATATACTGACAGGAACAAATTATATGTTTATAATTTTGTATTAGATTTAAATTATAGAAAAAACAAAAAAGATAACATCACTTATTACTATTTAGGATAACCCTATATTAAAACCCCCTTAAAATTTGATAACCCTATTCAATGAGACAATGTAAAAAAATATAGTTTCAATTTTTTTATAGGGTCCCACTTCATTGTTAATTTATTTATTCATAAACTTGTGTATCACTAGTCAAGTAACGAAGCTCTTGAGTAGCTATTTGCCAAGTACAAGGGAGAGGATCTACTTTCACACAACTATGGGGGACTATCATTTATCTCTTACATTATAATCTACAGTTGCCACAAAAATGACTTTAAAAAAATATGAAATTCTAAGAGTATTCTTCGAAACACCTTAAAATGGGCTGATTATGGTGTTTATCATACAATAAAATTAAGTAATATAATAAAATAATTAAAATTTTAATTAAACAGAGTTAGCTTTGTTTTATAAGTTTTAATATTTCTCAAATCTCAGGTCAAAACCTATTCAAAATTTGAGTTGTTTTTTTTTGCGTTAAAAAATTTCAGACACTATTTCAGCTATTAGTAATTTTTATAATCATTGAGGTGATAAACAATAATTAACAAATAAAATTAAAGTGTCAAGAAAATAGCGAGTAGTTTTTTTTTCCACAATCGTTTTTATAATTAATGAAAACACTTTATGTATCCTTTATTTTAGTTTTAAATGTTTCATAGTCAATTGATCTTTGGATAGACTAGTGTTTACTAAATAAGTAAATTTTGGCAATAATTTCCTCTCGTCACATTGACATTACTGGTTTTAAGGAATGTACAGATCAACAATGGTTATAGACAAGTAAGACTTTATGACTGGATTATTGATTTTACTTTAAACTTATAAATCAAAATAAGAAATTATAGTACCCTTATTTAATTTAACAATACCAAAAACTAGCAATATCAAAATAATAGTTTGGATTTTATGATATGGCACAGGAACACTTTGATCAATATTACAACAGTTTATAAGAATTTTGTCACATGTTCAAAATATACATATTGTCCTACAATTTCTTTTCATTAGCATTTGAGCAAGATGATATAAAATAATTCTATAACTGCTTACCTTCAATAGTTAGAGTGTTAAAAATGAAAGTAAGCTGTTGTATCTCAGGGACAAATGAAAGTAGGGCTAAAGTAATTATGATAGTAGAGCATGCTGGCCATATCTCCAAATAGCGAAAACGAAATTATTGCCTGACATTACAGGGAAAAAAAAACAAAACCTTACCTAGACCATAGTCTGATAAACACCTAATTGTTCTGGGCAAAGATAATGGCTGAAGTATTCTAGGCAGCATTTCAATAACTATTTTTCAGAAGTGCTAAGGTATGAGGACAAATGGATTCACCCTATGCGTTGATTAAAACCTCTTTATTTGTCAGTTAAATAGTTTAAATGTTTAAACAAAATAATTATTAAAAATGTAATCACCTTTACAATTGTTTAAGCCCATGTTTATATAATTCATAAATGCTGTCTCAGGATTAGAAAAAGTAATCAACAAGAAATTACAAAATAACGTAAGAAAAACACAAAGTAGGGCCAAGGTTCAACGTTGACAGCAGAGGAACCAGAGCTGCTCTTATACAGAGTTAAGTTTTCCAACGAAGTATAAAACGCTGCCAGAGAGTTTCTAAATATGTAATGTTAATACACTCATTGACATAACAAGTATAATACAAAGAGTATGTCTACATTGATGAGTATTTAAACAGTAATGTAACTATTAATTAACTTTCTCTCCAATACCCACGTCTTCTATAATAAGGCTCTAATAATTGTCAGTGCGATGAAACCTAGACCATTCTATTTATTAACCAACCTATTTATCATTTATTACCTTTCAAAACAGACTGAAGAAGATATTAAGTCAACTTCAATTAACACTAAACTATCAAACTTTTTTTTCTTGGAAACGCTCCTGAATATATATTTTTCTCAAAGAATCCTGAAAAAAATATTAATATATGCAAAATCTTAATTACAATGGTTCTAAATACGTTTTTATTGCGTTAATTTGAGCTTGAACCTACTTTATTTACAGTTACGGGGCAGTGGGGTGGTTCTCCCCCTTCCCATGAAATTTTAATAAATAATGAAACAACTAGGTATTTACTTACTGGTAGGCAAAATTAATGTTTTTCAATGAAATTTCTTAATTTAAATATTTTCAACATATTTAATTCAAATGAGGTTTAAGTAAATAAAAGAACACTGATTAATGGAATGTTTATTACTGGAAACAGTGGAAAAGCCTTTATCTAGTCTCGATTATCTGTTTAATACTCTCATTCATAAGAGTTTTGCCAACTGTGAATGAAATTCAGTATCTCTCTTTATTGTCATTATCAATTTTGCTGCCTTCACACACACACTCAGCACTTGTTACAAGGGGCCTGGGTGCTCATCACAAGACAATTGGCCGGGCTTTGCTGCGTTATCAGCAGAACAGGAGAACTGAGGTTGACACATCTTACTGATGAGCGGTTTATTCGGAATCTGGCATTAAGAAATTGAAGCGTGACTGGAAATGAACTCATGAGTCTGATTACGAAATATTTCCATGTCCAGCCAAACAGTGAGGTGGAGACAGTAGTTCTTTGTTCACCCGAGCTGAAAAAAGAGTTCGACTTCTATTTGCAAAATAACACGTTGATTGCAGTTGGGAGGGATAGAAGCGAGTTCTTTTTTCTGATGAAGTGAGAGTGGTTCTAAAGTTTCGTATGGAGTCACCCAGGAGAACAATATGCCGAATGCAACATGGTCCCACGGATCGCATGTGGGGGAGGTAGGCTGAATTCCATCAAAATGTTTGGGGCCAGCTCCAGCGACTTGCCATAGGATTTCAATAAGGGGGGCATTGCATTGCTCATCGGGAGCACGCAAAGGCGGTTTAATCACTGTTATTCGTGCAAGAGGTGAAAAGACGAAGTACTAATAAATCCAAATGGAATTGAACTATGGATGTATCGTTTATATTTTGTAATTTTTAATTTTCTTATGCAATCTTTAATCTTTCGGTTAAATAGGTTTTAAGTTACTTATACTAAAGCATTTCATGGTGGTGCGTTAATGCTGTCCACCAGTTTATTATATAATATAAATAGGTCTAATTGACATAAAATATTTTGTATTGTATCATAAATATTAATGAGTAAGTACAGTTTGACGCCTGGCAAAACTGACTCTTTGCCCATACAGTCGGTTCTCGGTGGTAGGTAGCATGGCGATTCTCCGAAAAATTATGAATTATTAGACCAATTGATCCCCGATATATACTTACATGTTATTACTTAATTGTCTTCGAGCTCTTGGCCTTTTACTTATGTTTTTTGTGGGTTAAATTTAAATTGTCTCCAATAGTAAAATACAAATAATTGGGATGCCACCCCCAAATATTTAAGCTGTACTGACCGTTAGAGCACCCACAGTATAATAACAAGACCAACATATAAAAAAAGGCTTGATTCCCAGGTATCTCTTATGCCCCTTTTTCTTCTCCAAAAGTACTCATATCAGTAATATGGAAGCATTTAAGATATACTTATGAAATATACAATATTAATGCAGATAACTAGTTACGATAGATAACAATAAGTAGGAAATAAAAAAGAAACCACGTGATGTTGCCCCAAAACAATGAATAAGTATTTATTTTATTAATAAGAAGAATGATATTAGCAAGTTGATCAGTATTTAAGCTATGAAAGAAAACAATAACGTCATAAAATCTTATTCCTCTTTATGGATGATAACAAGAACTTAACCAACTCTTTTCATTACTTTTTATTTATAAACAACTTTATTAAGATGAAATTACAATCTGCCTTAATGCTTAATAGGCAATAAATAATTGAGATAAATGTTTTCATTCATACCATATTTACAATTCATCATTCACTCAGACATTCATACAATATTTACAAACAGCCCAGGGGCCCCCCAAGTCCACATAGTTGTTGCCTCCCTCGCATGCGAAAGAGGAAGCGGAGTCTTGGGAAGTCCCCCACGCTCCCCCACCTGCGGCCCCATACGCTCAGGACATGATAAGAGAAACTGGCCATTGCCAGGACTCCCACTGTTGCACATTTATAGGAGGTCACGAGGCCACTGCCGTTTCAGTCTCCGAGGAGGATTATAGGAATGAGTTCAAGAATGTAGGGTATATTAAGATCGTTATGAAGGGTTTTGTTGCTGACGTAATAGGGGGCATTTACTATTGTTCTCAGGACTTTTGATTGAAAGGATTGGATGCGCTTGATGTTTGACTTTTTTGCTGTCTCCCATAGCTCTATTTCGTATGTCCAGATTGGCTTAGGTATAACTTTGTAAGTAGTTTGTAAGTAGTTTATTTTCTATTGAGAGATGGGATGTCCATAAGTAGTCTGTAACGTTGTCCAAAGCGTCTGTTTATTTCTTGTCTTTTTAGCCTCGTGTGTGGGTTCCAGGTCAGTCTTTTGTCAAGATGAAAGCCTAAATACCTTACTGTCTCAGACACGGGGAGAGGAATCGATTGTAAAAAACTAGCGGACAGGACTCGCGGCAGAGGGTAAAGGTTATGTGGGAACATTTTGCTTCATTGACCTTGATTCGCCATTGGTTGCACCAATACTTGATCTTATCAAGGTGTTTTTGAAGGTTTTGGGATGCTATATCAGGGTCTGAGTGGGATGACAAGACTGCAGTGTCACCTGCAAATGTTGCCAAGAAGGTATTGGGGGTAGAGGGGACATCAGCAGTGTATAGGTTATAGAGGATGGGACCCAGGACGCTGCCTTGTGGAACTTCTGCTTTTATGGGATAGTAGTTAGAACATTCTAAACCACAGGGGACTTGGAAGAAGCGGTTTGAAAATTAGGACTTCAGGATTAGGAAAAGGGTCAGTGGTAAATATGTTTTGAGCTTGTAAAGCAAACCTGCGTGCCAAACCCTGTCAAAAGCTTGAGCTATGTTTAGAAATGCAGCAGTGCAATACTGTTTGGTTTCAAGGGCTGAGGAGATGTGATCAACAACGCGAAGGCCTTGTTGAGCAGTGGAATGTCGTTGGCGGAAACCAAACTGGTGTGTGGGAAAAAGGTTTTTGGATTCAACAATTGGAAATAGACGTTTTAGTAGGAGTTTCTCAAATATTTTTGAGAGGATAGGGAGTAGGCTAATTGGACGGTAAGATGAGGCGTCGTTGGGTGGTTTTCCGGGTTTGGCGAATAGGACAATAATGGAGTATTTCCAGAGGAGAGGAAAGTGCGTCGTTCGGATAATGCAATTATAGATGTAGGTTAGGAAGATTATGGCTTTATGAGGAAGCTGTTTGAGAATTTGAGGAGTAAGAAGATCATATCCAGGGGATTTTAGGTAAGGTAAGTTTTTAAGAAGGTATTTGACCTCAGAGGGGTTAATGGCTTTTGGTGGAAGTGAGAGAGGTATAGGCGAAGTGAGGTAAACTTCTACAGTTGTGCTATGAGTATGGTTTAGATGAGAAAGGTAAGGTGTGAAAGTATGGGTAAGATGCAGAGCAAATTCCTCCGACCTATCCCCATCCGAAGCCACCCAGGACCCATCATCACGACGCAGTGGGTGTGAAACAGG